>OU565297.1:0-1470453 GCA_913789915.3 Sphecodes monilicornis
AACCCAGACCTAACCCAGACCTAACCCAGACCTAACCCAGACCTAACCCAGACCTAACCCAGACCTAACCCAGACCTAACCCAGACCTAACCCAGACCTAACCCAGACCTAACCCAGACCTAACCCAGACCTAACCCAGACCTAACCCAGACCTAACCCAGACCTAACCCAGACCTAACCCAGACCTAACCCAGACCTAACCCAGACCTAACCCAGACCTAACCCAGACCTAACCCAGACCTAACCCAGACCTAACCCAGACCTAACCCAGACCTAACCCAGACCTAACCCAGACCTAACCCAGACCTAACCCAGACCTAACCCAGACCTAACCCAGACCTAACCCAGACCTAACCCAGACCTAACCCAGACCTAACCCAGACCTAACCCAGACCTAACCCAGACCTAACCCAGACCTAACCCAGACCTAACCCAGACCTAACCCAGACCTAACCCAGACCTAACCCAGACCTAACCCAGACCTAACCCAGACCTAACCCAGACCTAACCCAGACCTAACCCAGACCTAACCCAGACCTAACCCAGACCTAACCCAGACCTAACCCAGACCTCCCAGACCTAACCCAGACCTAACCCAGACCTAACCCAGACCTAACCCAGACCTAACCCAGACCTAACCCAGACCTAACCCAGACCTAACCCAGACCTAACCCAGACCTAACCCAGACCTAACCCAGACCTAACCCAGACCTAACCCAGACCTAACCCAGACCTAACCCAGACCTAACCCAGACCTAACCCAGACCTAACCCAGACCTAACCCAGACCTAACCCAGACCTAACCCAGACCTAACCCAGACCTAACCCAGACCTAACCCAGACCTAACCCAGACCTAACCCAGACCTAACCCAGACCTAACCCAGACCTAACCCAGACCTAACCCAGACCTAACCCAGACCTAACCCAGACCTAACCCAGACCTAACCCAGACCTAACCCAGACCTAACCCAGACCTAACCCAGACCTAACCCAGACCTAACCCAGACCTAACCCAGACCTAACCCAGACCTAACCCAGACCTAACCCAGACCTAACCCAGACCTAACACCTAACCCAGACCTAACCCAGACCTAACCCAGACCTAACCCAGACCTAACCCAGACCTAACCCAGACCTAACCCAGACCTAACCCAGACCTAACCCAGACCTAACCCAGACCTAACCCAGACCTAACCCAGACCTAACCCAGACCTAACCCAGACCTAACCCAGACCTAACCCAGACCTAACCCAGACCTAACCCAGACCTAACCCAGACCTAACCCAGACCTAACCCAGACCTAACCCAGACCTAACCCAGACCTAACCCAGACCTAACCCAGACCTAACCCAGACCTAACCCAGACCTAACCCAGACCTAACCCAGACCTAACCCAGACCTAACCCAGACCTAACCCAGACCTAACCCAGACCTAACCCAGACCTAACCCAGACCTAACCCAGACCTAACCCAGACCTAACCCAGACCTAACCCAGACCTAACCCAGACCTAACCCAGACCTAACCCAGACCTAACCCAGACCTAACCCAGACCTAACCCAGACCTAACCCAGACCTAACCCAGACCTAACCCAGACCTAACCCAGACCTAACCCAGACCTAACCCAGACCTAACCCAGACCTAACCCAGACCTAACCCAGACCTAACCCAGACCTAACCCAGACCTAACCCAGACCTAACCCAGACCTAACCCAGACCTAACCCAGACCTAACCCAGACCTAACCCAGACCTAACCCAGACCTAACCCAGACCTAACCCAGACCTAACCCAGACCTAACCCAGACCTAACCCAGACCTAACCCAGACCTAACCCAGACCTAACCCAGACCTAACCCAGACCTAACCCAGACCTAACCCAGACCTAACCCAGACCTAACCCAGACCTAACCCAGACCTAACCCAGACCTAACCCAGACCTAACCCAGACCTAACCCAGACCTAACCCAGACCTAACCCAGACCTAACCCAGACCTAACCCAGACCTAACCCAGACCTAACCCAGACCTAACCCAGACCTAACCCAGACCTAACCCAGACCTAACCCAGACCTAACCCAGACCTAACCCAGACCTAACCCAGACCTAACCCAGACCTAACCCAGACCTAACCCAGACCTAACCCAGACCTAACCCAGACCTAACCCAGACCTAACCCAGACCTAACCCAGACCTAACCCAGACCTAACCCAGACCTAACCCAGACCTAACCCAGACCTAACCCAGACCTAACCCAGACCTAACCCAGACCTAACCCAGACCTAACCCAGACCTAACCCAGACCTAACCCAGACCTAACCCAGACCTAACCCAGACCTAACCCAGACCTAACCCAGACCTAACCCAGACCTAACCCAGACCTAACCCAGACCTAACCCAGACCTAACCCAGACCTAACCCAGACCTAACCCAGACCTAACCCAGACCTAACCCAGACCTAACCCAGACCTAACCCAGACCTAACCCAGACCTAACCCAGACCTAACCCAGACCTAACCCAGACCTAACCCAGACCTAACCCAGACCTAACCCAGACCTAACCCAGACCTAACCCAGACCTAACCCAGACCTAACCCAGACCTAACCCAGACCTAACCCAGACCTAACCCAGACCTAACCCAGACCTAACCCAGACCTAACCCAGACCTAACCCAGACCTAACCCAGACCTAACCCAGACCTAACCCAGACCTAACCCAGACCTAACCCAGACCTAACCCAGACCTAACCCAGACCTAACCCAGACCTAACCCAGACCTAACCCAGACCTAACCCAGACCTAACCCAGACCTAACCCAGACCTAACCCAGACCTAACCCAGACCTAACCCAGACCTAACCCAGACCTAACCCAGACCTAACCCAGACCTAACCCAGACCTAACCCAGACCTAACCCAGACCTAACCCAGACCTAACCCAGACCTAACCCAGACCTAACCCAGACCTAACCCAGACCTAACCCAGACCTAACCCAGACCTAACCCAGACCTAACCCAGACCTAACCCAGACCTAACCCAGACCTAACCCAGACCTAACCCAGACCTAACCCAGACCTAACCCAGACCTAACCCAGACCTAACCCAGACCTAACCCAGACCTAACCCAGACCTAACCCAGACCTAACCCAGACCTAACCCAGACCTAACCCAGACCTAACCCAGACCTAACCCAGACCTAACCCAGACCTAACCCAGACCTAACCCAGACCTAACCCAGACCTAACCCAGACCTAACCCAGACCTAACCCAGACCTAACCCAGACCTAACCCAGACCTAACCCAGACCTAACCCAGACCTAACCCAGACCTAACCCAGACCTAACCCAGACCTAACCCAGACCTAACCCAGACCTAACCCAGACCTAACCCAGACCTAACCCAGACCTAACCCAGACCTAACCCAGACCTAACCCAGACCTAACCCAGACCTAACCCAGACCTAACCCAGACCTAACCCAGACCTAACCCAGACCTAACCCAGACCTAACCCAGACCTAACCCAGACCTAACCCAGACCTAACCCAGACCTAACCCAGACCTAACCCAGACCTAACCCAGACCTAACCCAGACCTAACCCAGACCTAACCCAGACCTAACCCAGACCTAACCCAGACCTAACCCAGACCTAACCCAGACCTAACCCAGACCTAACCCAGACCTAACCCAGACCTAACCCAGACCTAACCCAGACCTAACCCAGACCTAACCCAGACCTAACCCAGACCTAACCCAGACCTAACCCAGACCTAACCCAGACCTAACCCAGACCTAACCCAGACCTAACCCAGACCTAACCCAGACCTAACCCAGACCTAACCCAGACCTAACCCAGACCTAACCCAGACCTAACCCAGACCTAACCCAGACCTAACCCAGACCTAACCCAGACCTAACCCAGACCTAACCCAGACCTAACCCAGACCTAACCCAGACCTAACCCAGACCTAACCCAGACCTAACCCAGACCTAACCCAGACCTAACCCAGACCTAACCCAGACCTAACCCAGACCTAACCCAGACCTAACCCAGACCTAACCCAGACCTAACCCAGACCTAACCCAGACCTAACCCAGACCTAACCCAGACCTAACCCAGACCTAACCCAGACCTAACCCAGACCTAACCCAGACCTAACCCAGACCTAACCCAGACCTAACCCAGACCTAACCCAGACCTAACCCAGACCTAACCCAGACCTAACCCAGACCTAACCCAGACCTAACCCAGACCTAACCCAGACCTAACCCAGACCTAACCCAGACCTAACCCAGACCTAACCCAGACCTAACCCAGACCTAACCCAGACCTAACCCAGACCTAACCCAGACCTAACCCAGACCTAACCCAGACCTAACCCAGACCTAACCCAGACCTAACCCAGACCTAACCCAGACCTAACCCAGACCTAACCCAGACCTAACCCAGACCTAACCCAGACCTAACCCAGACCTAACCCAGACCTAACCCAGACCTAACCCAGACCTAACCCAGACCTAACCCAGACCTAACCCAGACCTAACCCAGACCTAACCCAGACCTAACCCAGACCTAACCCAGACCTAACCCAGACCTAACCCAGACCTAACCCAGACCTAACCCAGACCTAACCCAGACCTAACCCAGACCTAACCCAGACCTAACCCAGACCTAACCCAGACCTAACCCAGACCTAACCCAGACCTAACCCAGACCTAACCCAGACCTAACCCAGACCTAACCCAGACCTAACCCAGACCTAACCCAGACCTAACCCAGACCTAACCCAGACCTAACCCAGACCTAACCCAGACCTAACCCAGACCTAACCCAGACCTAACCCAGACCTAACCCAGACCTAACCCAGACCTAACCCAGACCTAACCCAGACCTAACCCAGACCTAACCCAGACCTAACCCAGACCTAACCCAGACCTAACCCAGACCTAACCCAGACCTAACCCAGACCTAACCCAGACCTAACCCAGACCTAACCCAGACCTAACCCAGACCTAACCCAGACCTAACCCAGACCTAACCCAGACCTAACCCAGACCTAACCCAGACCTAACCCAGACCTAACCCAGACCTAACCCAGACCTAACCCAGACCTAACCCAGACCTAACCCAGACCTAACCCAGACCTAACCCAGACCTAACCCAGACCTAACCCAGACCTAACCCAGACCTAACCCAGACCTAACCCAGACCTAACCCAGACCTAACCCAGACCTAACCCAGACCTAACCCAGACCTAACCCAGACCTAACCCAGACCTAACCCAGACCTAACCCAGACCTAACCCAGACCTAACCCAGACCTAACCCAGACCTAACCCAGACCTAACCCAGACCTAACCCAGACCTAACCCAGACCTAACCCAGACCTAACCCAGACCTAACCCAGACCTAACCCAGACCTAACCCAGACCTAACCCAGACCTAACCCAGACCTAACCCAGACCTAACCCAGACCTAACCCAGACCTAACCCAGACCTAACCCAGACCTAACCCAGACCTAACCCAGACCTAACCCAGACCTAACCCAGACCTAACCCAGACCTAACCCAGACCTAACCCAGACCTAACCCAGACCTAACCCAGACCTAACCCAGACCTAACCCAGACCTAACCCAGACCTAACCCAGACCTAACCCAGACCTAACCCAGACCTAACCCAGACCTAACCCAGACCTAACCCAGACCTAACCCAGACCTAACCCAGACCTAACCCAGACCTAACCCAGACCTAACCCAGACCTAACCCAGACCTAACCCAGACCTAACCCAGACCTAACCCAGACCTAACCCAGACCTAACCCAGACCTAACCCAGACCTAACCCAGACCTAACCCAGACCTAACCCAGACCTAACCCAGACCTAACCCAGACCTAACCCAGACCTAACCCAGACCTAACCCAGACCTAACCCAGACCTAACCCAGACCTAACCCAGACCTAACCCAGACCTAACCCAGACCTAACCCAGACCTAACCCAGACCTAACCCAGACCTAACCCAGACCTAACCCAGACCTAACCCAGACCTAACCCAGACCTAACCCAGACCTAACCCAGACCTAACCCAGACCTAACCCAGACCTAACCCAGACCTAACCCAGACCTAACCCAGACCTAACCCAGACCTAACCCAGACCTAACCCAGACCTAACCCAGACCTAACCCAGACCTAACCCAGACCTAACCCAGACCTAACCCAGACCTAACCCAGACCTAACCCAGACCTAACCCAGACCTAACCCAGACCTAACCCAGACCTAACCCAGACCTAACCCAGACCTAACCCAGACCTAACCCAGACCTAACCCAGACCTAACCCAGACCTAACCCAGACCTAACCCAGACCTAACCCAGACCTAACCCAGACCTAACCCAGACCTAACCCAGACCTAACCCAGACCTAACCCAGACCTAACCCAGACCTAACCCAGACCTAACCCAGACCTAACCCAGACCTAACCCAGACCTAACCCAGACCTAACCCAGACCTAACCCAGACCTAACCCAGACCTAACCCAGACCTAACCCAGACCTAACCCAGACCTAACCCAGACCTAACCCAGACCTAACCCAGACCTAACCCAGACCTAACCCAGACCTAACCCAGACCTAACCCAGACCTAACCCAGACCTAACCCAGACCTAACCCAGACCTAACCCAGACCTAACCCAGACCTAACCCAGACCTAACCCAGACCTAACCCAGACCTAACCCAGACCTAACCCAGACCTAACCCAGACCTAACCCAGACCTAACCCAGACCTAACCCAGACCTAACCGAGCAGGGCCTAACCGAGCAGGGCCTAACCGAGCAGGGCCTAACCGAGCAGGGCCTAACCGAGCAGGGCCTAACCGAGCAGGGCCTAACCGAGCAGGGCCTAACCGAGCAGGGCCTAACCGAGCAGGGCCTAACCGAGCAGGGCCTAACCGAGCAGGGCCTAACCGAGCAGGGCCTAACCGAGCAGGGCCTAACCGAGCAGGGCCTAACCGAGCAGGGCCTAACCGAGCAGGGCCTAACCGAGCAGGGCCTAACCGAGCAGGGCCTAACCGAGCAGGGCCTAACCGAGCAGGGCCTAACCGAGCAGGGCCTAACCGAGCAGGGCCTAACCGAGCAGGGCCTAACCGAGCAGGGCCTAACCGAGCAGGGCCTAACCGAGCAGGGCCTAACCGAGCAGGGCCTAACCGAGCAGGGCCTAACCGAGCAGGGCCTAACCGAGCAGGGCCTAACCGAGCAGGGCCTAACCGAGCAGGGCCTAACCGAGCAGGGCCTAACCGAGCAGGGCCTAACCGAGCAGGGCCTAACCGAGCAGGGCCTAACCGAGCAGGGCCTAACCGAGCAGGGCCTAACCGAGCAGGGCCTAACCGAGCAGGGCCTAACCGAGCAGGGCCTAACCGAGCAGGGCCTAACCGAGCAGGGCCTAACCGAGCAGGGCCTAACCGAGCAGGGCCTAACCGAGCAGGGCCTAACCGAGCAGGGCCTAACCGAGCAGGGCCTAACCGAGCAGGGCCTAACCGAGCAGGGCCTAACCGAGCAGGGCCTAACCGAGCAGGGCCTAACCGAGCAGGGCCTAACCGAGCAGGGCCTAACCGAGCAGGGCCTAACCGAGCAGGGCCTAACCGAGCAGGGCCTAACAGAGCAGGGCCTAACCGAGCAGGGCCTAACCGAGCAGGGCCGAACCGAGCAGGGCCTAACCGAGCAGGGCCTAACCGAGCAGGGCCTAACCGAGCAGGGCCTAACCGAGCAGGGCCTAACCGAGCAGGGCCTAACCGAGCAGGGCCTAACCGAGCAGGGCCTAACCGAGCAGGGCCTAACCGAGCAGGGCCTAACCGAGCAGGGCCTAACCGAGCAGGGCCTAACCGAGCAGGGCCTAACCGAGCAGGGCCTAACCGAGCAGGGCCTAACCGAGCAGGGCCTAACCGAGCAGGGCCTAACCGAGCAGGGCCTAACCGAGCAGGGCCTAACCGAGCAGGGCCTAACCGAGCAGGGCCTAACCGAGCAGGGCCTAACCGAGCAGGGCCTAACCGAGCAGGGCCTAACCGAGCAGGGCCTAACCGAGCAGGGCCTAACCGAGCAGGGCCTAACCGAGCAGGGCCTAACCGAGCAGGGCCTAACCGAGCAGGGCCTAACCGAGCAGGGCCTAACCGAGCAGGGCCTAACCGAGCAGGGCCTAACCGAGCAGGGCCTAACCGAGCAGGGCCTAACCGAGCAGGGCCTAACCGAGCAGGGCCTAACCGAGCAGGGCCTAACCGAGCAGGGCCTAACCGAGCAGGGCCTAACCGAGCAGGGCCTAACCGAGCAGGGCCTAACCGAGCAGGGCCTAACCGAGCAGGGCCTAACCGAGCAGGGCCTAACCGAGCAGGGCCTAACCGAGCAGGGCCTAACCGAGCAGGGCCTAACCGAGCAGGGCCTAACCGAGCAGGGCCTAACCGAGCAGGGCCTAACCGAGCAGGGCCTAACCGAGCAGGGCCTAACCGAGCAGGGCCTAACCGAGCAGGGCCTAACCGAGCAGGGCCTAACCGAGCAGGGCCTAACCGAGCAGGGCCTAACCGAGCAGGGCCTAACCGAGCAGGGCCTAACCGAGCAGGGCCTAACCGAGCAGGGCCTAACCGAGCAGGGCCTAACCGAGCAGGGCCTAACCGAGCAGGGCCTAACCGAGCAGGGCCTAACCGAGCAGGGCCTAACCGAGCAGGGCCTAACCGAGCAGGGCCTAACCGAGCAGGGCCTAACCGAGCAGGGCCTAACCGAGCAGGGCCTAACCGAGCAGGGCCGGTAGGAATTCTCTGTTGATATACCCGTAATAGCACGACACCGTTGGAAGGGGGTAGCGCGGTGGGGTGGAATGTATGGTAGAAGGTCCTGCTATGACGCATTCGAATGCTGTCGCCTCGTGAATTTCAGTTGTGCTAGAGGATTATCGATGGTCGCATTGAAATCGTTCCAACGGTTTCGATCGCAGGTAGAAACCCTTCGAAATATTATTCCAATAAACAGCGCGAGGGATTTTATTGTCCGTGAAGCAAGCAACAACAAAGGATGGATCGGAATCGAGTTCCAAATCAGAATAAAGGTAACGCGTTATAGATGTGTTGCTATTTCGAAACCTTTGTTTACTTTCTACTGTCCATAGACGGTCACAGCAAACGAAACGTTGAACAAATAGCTTAACCTGAATATAAATAAAAATAGATAAGTAAAGAGAGACCTGAGTGTACTTTTATTAGCACCTACCGCCAATACGTCGTTGAAAGCCTCGACTAAAATTTATTTATTCCTGAGCTTCAAATCTCAACATCAGTAGTAGTTAAAATTTATTGCATACACAATATTCGGTTCTTGCTAATGCACCTATTCGTGAACTATCGGTAATATTGGGCGCGACACCGAAATGGTACGGGGTCCACTGTGGCCCCCCCCGAGGCCGAGACAGAAAAGCCCATAAGATGCAATGTCTGTAATAATTTTAAGTCTGTGGTCCCGGGTTAGGTAAATATAATGCAAATTTCTATTTAGATGTTCTTAGATTTCTATTTTACCGACAATGACAATTGATTGATTGGAAATCCTGTTCAATTATTTCCCACAACAGGTAACATTGGGCGCGACACCGAAATGATACGGAGCCTCCTGAGGCCTAGACAGACTCGAGTCAGTGACAAGGATTACAATTTATATAATAGTCAGCGATCTTCGTACATGGAATCATGTTCAGCGAGAATGATTTCTCACGGCATTCAAGCGTTGTCAGAGATATAAGTTCAGTGTTTATCGATCTGGTACCGTCGCTGCGTGACATCTACACATGTATAGCATACATATATTTTTCTATGTATCTCGTTTAATCGTTTCTATAGTTGTTTCGATAATATATATATATAAATGATATTCAGAATGGAAATCGCCGAACGACAGGTAATTCGGATCGTACGAACATGTATGACAAAAGTTTGAAATCCACAATTCACGAGAACCTGCATACATATTATTTAATGGTCTGCAAGGAAATTTTACCAGATGTTTGGAAAGGTTCACTGGAGAATTTAGCTGAACATGTTTCAATTGTTGCTTCCATGTGCTTGATCGCGAAGAAGGTATAGTTATTCTCGTAAAACAAATTCTATTCCTGTAGTATCGATTTTACCGGTGAAGTAGACATGCGTCATAATGTCGAATGCTTTCTATGCAGTTTCTACGCGATTCTCGTCGTACACATCATAAAATGTTGCAGTTCAAACGGAATTTCCTGTATTCGCAGTGACGTTTTGTACACGCACGTTTCTACGTATAACGTAAGTACCTATATAGGTAAAGATAGGCACACCGTCCTTAATATTATTCTGTTGCTTCTCGACGGTATTTTTTGTACGGATACCTACGTGTGACGACCTTGAAAGGAGTAAGGGGATGGAACGGAATTTTAGAGTCTTCGTTATACATGTGGTGTGCACATTTGAATGGACATCGTTGTTTATTATCCGAATAGAATAATTTCCTTCAGACAGGTTTTCTGTGAATAAGAAACAAACTTTGAAACTTATCGAATCCTTGAATAAATTAAATTCGGATTCTGAAACGGCGAGGACCACCGCTACCGCCATCACCGCCACCACCACCACCACTGCCACCACGCAAGTACAAATTACTTTAAAGGTTTCCACCCAATCAACCGTACATACATAACTCCCGAACATCCTGTACGATAGAGCCACGTTTACGGAACGAGCACGTTCAATCAATGTCAAGGTCTGAACGCTTTCGTGTTTTATTCTGCCACGTAGATTTTCCAAATCGGAATGCGTTGAACGAGAAACGGCATACAGAATATACCGTGCTCGTGACAACGCCGATTGCCGGTTGCGTTAGATTGTTTTGCAGTAAGGCGTTTTTTTTTTGCGATAAGAATCGATCGATTCACTTGAAAATTAGTAAAGCACGTCGTCCCGAGTGTCGTTTATAGTCGAAAAACTTGTGAAACTTCCGAGTTGTTCAAAGTTCAACTGTTTTATTTCGAAACAAGAGAAAAATAAATGAGCGAGTGCGCGAAACCGAGCAAGGTGACTACAATGGAAGGGAAAACGTTGTATTCTCGTTGTTTTCAGTAAGAGTAATATGACTGCTGCCGCCGTTAACATAGGCGATGTGCAAGCTCTGCAAACCTTAACGATTCATACGAGCGACGTGACGAGCGTTGATTTCGCTAGCGATTGTCTATTGGTGACTGGATCGGGGTAAGATGCTGAGAAAGATCAAGAAACGAGTGAACGCTTCGACTTGGTCGAACGTTACCATTCTATAATACATACTGTACTGTACTGTAGTGTACTGTACCCTATCGTACCCTACCGTACCGTACCGTACCACACATACATGTATGTGTGCACAATGTTGATGTCTGCTGTGGTATATGTATAGTTCGCCCGTTACTTTGATTGTTAGAGATAAACGTATTCGAGTCTGGCAATGGAGAGCGTGCAGCGGATACGTGGAAGCATGCTTTTCACCTTTGACAGGACACAAATATGGCATCACGTCCGTGAAAGTAAGCCCCCGATCTACAATGTTGGCTTCGGCTAGCATAGACGGAACAACGCTATTGTGGAACTTGCGGGTATGCTCTGACTTTGACCTTGTATGATTTTACCACTCGCCGATTTGAATGCTCGTCGAATACGCTTGTTGCTTCTTTTCTCAGACGGGATTAAAAATTCACACTATGGTTCAAGTGGGTGGCGAAGCTGTAAGAGTTTGTAGATTCTCACCAGACTCTACGTTACTCGCAACTGCCGGAGACTATGGACAAGTCTGTCTTTGGGATTTGATTCGACGCAATTTAATCAAGTAAAAAAAAAGAAATTTCATGTTCATTTTGTGCGTGTGTACGCCCGCGCGCGCTTGTGAAACGAAACGATACCTATGTTTACACACTGTACTCTGTATAGATGTTTCCAACAGCACGACGGCGCTATACAGGGCGTATGCTTTTCGCCGGACTCGAATTGGTTGATTACAAGTTGCACCTTTGGGGTCTTAAAATTATTTTCCACTGCCGATGTTATCGACTCGTCGTGCATGTCTGATAAACAAGCAATTACCGCGTTTGCCTGGATAGACGATGCTCATGATTTAGGTGTCGTTTCTTGCGATTTTTCGACTTCTCAAGAAGTTACATGTACGTAAACGATACGATATCTTCCTACCTACCTACCTACCTACCTACCTACGTGCTACATGCTACATGCTACTGCTGTCGTATATACATACATAGCTAGCTATGCGGTACCTATACATATATATATATATTCTTCGTACGCAGGCAATGAGCCATTCACAAAACTGTATCAACTGGTCACATGTGGGAATGATCATTGCGTGAAATTATGGGAGGTAACGGTGATACAAGCAAAGGGTCGAGCTCAAGCCTTCACTGCCAAAATAAACGTCTGCAGAATCCTAGAAAAGCATAGTAGTGCCTTGACTTGCGTTCGTTTCAACTCGAACGGATTATACGTGGTCAGTAGTGGCCTTGACAAAACAGCGGTAATCTGGGAAACGGTAGGTTTTCGCTGCAACCAAACTTAACTGAGCTAGCAACAACTGGCTACACGACGATTTTGGGAGATGGAATATACGCACGGACACCATCGCGAACGATAATACAACTGAAACAACTTTCATTTCCAGAGCACGGGAAAAGTAGTGGCGATATTGTCGGGGCACAACAGATACGTGGCATGCTGCGCATTTTCGAGAGACGGACATTTAGTAGCGACTGGTAGTATCGGCAGTACTTGGTCTGGCGTAAACGAAAGAAACGCGTGTCGATGCGTTTGACGCGATCGACAGGCGTTCCTATGCAACTAATATAGACTTTTTTATATGTACAACAACCGTTACAATAATGTATACATATCGTTCAGGGTCGAACGACAAGTCTGTGATCGTTTGGGATTTGACGGGTAATTTGTGTCTCGACTCGGAACTCTCACGAAGCTCTGTGCCCACGGCATTGTCGATGACGGACCACGAAAAGGTAGTGATCGCGCCAACTTGCCAGAATCGTTGGAAGGTTGTCGCGAGATTGTAAGTACTTACATGCAACCCGATCTTTGTTCCGTAGAGCACGGTACACGAACAAGATGTGATGAAAAATGCAGAGACGTCGGTCAACGACGTGCAACTCGTCCAAAGATTAGAAGAACACAGTGGTGTTGTAAACAGCGTAGCCTGTTATGGAAATTGTCTTATCGCTTCCGGATCGGGGTTAGTCGATACGAATTCATTGAAAGGAACTGTTTCAAATGCAGTTATATGTATTGTCGTACGAGACATTTTTCGTTCGAAGCACCCCTATTTACGTGTACTTGTAAACTCGATCCCCTGATTGCGTTCCCTAATACAGGGATAAATTAGTACGCGTGTGGAGCATCGAAACCGACGAGGAGATGGGAGATTGCGGCGACGATGTTATCAAATGTCAAGAGAAATCTTACAGTCCATTGGATGGTCACAAATACAGTATAAATCATGTGGAATTCAGTCCCTGCGGTACTATGCTCGCATCTTGTTCTTTAGACGGTACCGCCATTATCTGGAGTACAGAGGTACATACATATACGTATTTATTATACATATTATAGATTAGATATACATATAATATAAGTACGTATGTGTGCATGCTTAATTACTCTATACGTTTTTCATTCTCTTTCTACAATGGACGCTGCTGTAGACTGGCTGCCAAGCAAAATCTTCTTTCGTAAACTCGGGTTACGGTATTCGTGTTTGCCGATGGTCACCGGATGGATCCAAACTTGCTACAGCTGGAGACGACGAAAGAGCAACGTTATGGGATGTGAACGATATGGTGGAACTTCGGTATTTCGATCGTATTTCTAGTAAAATGCTTCTCTCTCTCTCTCTCTCTCTCTCTTTCTCTTTCTAGAAATAGGTCTTCCTCCTCCCATGTATACATAAAAAAAAACATTGTAACAGTAGTAGAATTAACTGAAAAAGAAAAAAACGGACGAACTGGGCTAGTTATCGAAACTGTGATGACACAGTATTTTCAGAGGTCATTCCGATGCAGTGAACGCAATCGCCTTTACGCATGATTCTCGTTATTTGGTTACGGCTTGCAACGAAGGAACTTGGAGATTATTCGATACCATAGACGATAAGGGTGGCAACGCAGCTTTGATGATCTGCGAGGAAGCGCACGACTTGGGCGTTCAAGGTTGCGATTTTAGTCCAACGTGCAATTTTAGTTTCACCGGTAAGCGAATCGACCTCAACAAAGTGTGACAAAATATGTATCGTTGTGTACGGTTCACTATACAATTGTACATATGTATTGCGAAAGCAGGCAGAAGAATGACGGACGATGGTAGGCAGTCTTATTTATTAGCAACGAGCGGCAACGACTCGTTGGTCAAGTTGTGGCAAATTACAACGCCTAAAGAAAGCGAGATGCTCACGACAGGAAGCGGTAGTGCCGGTTGCAACGATTCGGATAGCCAGTTTAAACAGAAAAAGGTTTTGACTGGACACGGTGGTAACGTGACGTGCGTTCGATTTTCTCCGATTGAAGGTGAAATGCTAGGAAGCGTAGCAACGGATAGAACAGCTCGTATTTGGAGTATAGTGAGTATCTACTCGGGGGTGTTCACACATCCGCCGTACGTCGCGTCCTACCGTATGAAATGAGATACCGCGTCTGTACCTAGGTGTATGCTGTGATTTCAGTACTCTGGAGATTGCCTGTACGTGCTGGAAGAACACGAAAGCCTCGTAACGTCTTGTGCATTTTCCGAGAATATGTCACATTTTATTACAGGTTAATGCGTTCAAGTTTATTTCATACGCGTATATGCGCATTCGTGCGTGTACCCGGTCTGTTGGTTTCAATAATCGCTAACCAGGTCTTTTTAACGAACAGGTGCGTTGGATAAAACTATTCTAATCTGGAAAATGCCCCAACAATTGATTTCGCAGAACATCTTGATCAATAATTTGAAGCGGAACAGGAAACAGGTAGGTAACGTTGGTTTTCCGATAACAACGCGCGACAGTGAAATGCATAAGAAATTGTTAACGCTGCGAAACATGTGATGCGTCAGGTTGCTGACTGGAGGGTTGACGACACTTTAAAGTGGCTGCAGGAAATAGGACTGTCAGTACTGGCAAAGAGAGCCCGCGTATCGTCTCTGACTGGTCGTCGATTGCTTACCGTATCGGACGACCAATTAACGCAAATGCTACAAATCAAACAGGACGAAGAAGTACGGCGGAGGATATCGCGGTTTATCGTGATATAATAATAGTATACTTATAGAATTCCATAATTTCAATGTTCATATTTATCTTTTTAGATGGTCGATGTGTTTAAAACTCAACTATATTGGTTGAAACGCGAAGACAGCAATGTCGTAGAAGCGTCCATAGACGATGCTGAAATACCTCATGAATTTTTATGTCCTATCACGCATGAAATAATGAAGGAACCTGTTCGATGCTCCGGTATGAGATATGTGTACATACTACGTACAATGTATACGGTATATCGTACACGATATAAACGGCGGCGGTTCTCGCGATACACGCCACCGATAGAACGATTAGGCTCGCATCGAAAATGTGATCGAAACTGCAGTTATTGCGCATGGAAATCGACACTGATTGCCGCGGGAAGCGTTTAATAATATGTACTTTCGGATCAGCGAGTTTATAGCTTACAGCAAGTATAGTAAATTATTTGTCAAATGATTGCGACATTGAATCTTTGTGCGTTCAAGGAAATGTAAAGGATTTTAATATTTTATGTGAGCCATATGTATCGTGGGCGCCGTTGCTGTAATCGATAACGTGTATAACATCGTAATTGTGTGATGCACTTTCTCATTTTGCCAGATGGATTCACGTATGAGAGAGCAGCGATAAACGAATGGTTTTTATGTGGAAAGTATACAAGTCCTATGACCAATAAATCTCTTCAAGACACTTCGTTCGTACCGAACGTTGAACTCAGAAATATGATATATACTTTTCTTCACGGGAAGCGGCCAGAGACTTGAGAGGCTCACGCTTGTAGTAATTTGCAGGTTACATATTAGAGCACCCCGCACGAATTGTACAAGAGTCGATGGAAAACATTTTCTTCTATTGCTATTTGATATTTGATGTGCGTGAATATCTATCTCTACACCTTTCGATATCTTCGCACAAGAAGTTTTGCACTTGACATGGTCAAGTGTACGGAAAAATATTATTATTTACACGAGCATAAACGTATGCACTGCGCAAACACGTGATGGACCAACAACGTTACGCAATATACGCACAAAGAATCGTTGAAAGATATAATGATCCAACTTGTATAGTTCCAAGTTGAAAATATTTATCAAAGTCGTTCGAGAGAATTAATTCTACACATTTATCCATAATCGTATGAACGTACGATGACTTGATACACGATAGAAAATTGATGGCACCATTTCCAGAAGTAGAACATTTTATGACATTCTGAAACAGTTGATTACTGTTTGTACAGGTAGATACAAGTATTGTTATACGTATGTATGTATATGTATATGTACACTTCAACTCGATGCATTTTCAAAATGATAAGAATAATCATTTGTTCCAAACAACACGGTACATCTTGTAGGCAAGGAAATACTGTAAAAATTGCGATATTATATGGGATGCATACATATATACACATATGTACTTCATATAATGTATAACAATGTTTTACCCTCCGATTTGACGATTGCAGCGATTTAAACACCATCTCGCGCCCATACAAGTACTTATATGATACGTCGATAAATGGCGGTACGTACTAGACTTTTACGTGGAAATACATTTTTCTTCTCAATTTCAACCTAATAAACACACATTGTACCAATATTACGAACAATATTAGTTTAAATATCAACAAAACACAAAGGCTTAACAACAACAATGCAATAGTTTGTGATAAAGACGAAAATGAAAAAGGTCAAATTTATGTTAGATTTTGTTAGATCGAACCATCGAACATGACGGCACCTTAACTCTGTAGATAATTAACCTCTGACGCTATACAATATACACACATATGTAAATGTTTGTTGAGTTAAATCCACTTTTCTTTATCTTCTTTTCAAATATTAGATACATAAGTTTTCATACTTTGATTACAATTTTTGTTGCCTGCTGGTATCGTTCCGTCACCTACTATCCAATATATGTATAATTGTTGTTTCAATATATGTTTGAACGATGATTATATAAATAGTAATAAGGATGAGTTCACAAGTTTTCGTGAACGATGAGAAATATGTACATTTATGAAAACGAATAAATTATGACACATCTATTAGTCAGCATGAATCATTTTCGCTATCTCTTCCAAGAAACGAATATGTAAATGTACATAAGTATTTACCATGGATATCCATGGTATTTACATACTATCAGCAGACGATACTATAGTTCCACTATATAGGAAATCTACTATATAGGACCATCGAAGCCCTCTCCTCTCTGAGAGGACGATCGAAATCGAAGCGCTTGTCATTTGTCACCACCACTTGGATCCACGTAATACTGCCAAATACTACAAACATACAGCATACGTAGTAGATATATACATTTACCTGCGATCGGGCGCATACATGCTGCATACGTATACAGAATACGTACAACTCTACATACATACCGACATACACACGTACACAAAATATAATCAGAGTAGAAGGATAGATCGTCGTACGTGTTTTAGTACGTGTTTGATAGCAATAAGGATGGTAAGTTTTCAATTACACCTACATAGTTCTTGTAGAAAACACGGCGTTAGACGATTGTAAAACGTAGCTGAATTTGTTTTACAGGCATCATACTCGGAGGATCAACTTGCAGGTAAGTGAACGCAAATTGGTTCTTGAGGAGCAAAGATCAAGGAGGGGCGGACAGTTTTTTCTCAGTGTTTAATTCAGGTCAAGAATATCGTTACCTTATTAGACCCACACCCTGGTGTCACCAACTTGCGTGTCGGTCATTACCTTTTATGGTTAGGCACTTGAAGAAATAGTAGCTGAAAACAAGAAAGGATCACAGAAAGCGAATAGCATCGTTATCGTCGCGTCGGTTCATTCATTCCTAAATACTTTTATATCGAATTTATAAATGATTTTTGAATTCTCTGTTCCAAGTACGCAAATAATATTTCGCGTTTCTAAATTATCGTTTCTAAACATCATCGAACAGACGAGGCGGAACCGTGACATATTGGGCTCGTAACTTGATTCAGTCGATGTTTATTTGTCGTTGGTTTCATTACGGGATCGTTTTAAGAAGAATCCTTCGAGTGTTTTCCTATTATTTTCAACAATTTGTTATTGTTGCCCTACGATTGTAGTAAACGCAAAAGTTGTAAAGTGCAGGATGTATGGTTGTAGTTATCAAGAACTTACTAATAGAATGATGTCATCCATGGAGGGTAAATATTGCTGTATACAAACTATTAGTAATCGGTGGTTTTTGATTCGATGGAAACCTTTTTGCGTGTAATATGTACGCTTAAGCAGAATTGATTGTTCACTGATAACAGTAAACAAGAATTCCTTTGTACCGTTGTAGAATTTCAGGAGGCGTTCCAACTTTTTGATAGCCGAGGAGATGGAAAGATTCATGTAGCGCAAATCGGCGATGCTTTGCGAGCTCTTGGACAAAATCCAACCGAATCGGATGTAAAAAAGTTCACTCATCAACATAAACCGGACGAACGTATTAGTTTTGAAGTCTTTCTACCTATTTATCAGGCTATAAGCAAATCTCGAACATCCGACACAGCCGATGACTTTATAGAAGGTCTACGTCATTTCGACAAAGACGGAAATGGCTTCATATCTTCTGCCGAATTGAGACATCTACTGACAACCTTGGGTACGCAAGAGAAACAATGCATTTTCTTTTTCTCTTTTAATTTTCATTGATTTAGAGTAGACACACGAGAGGTCTAGTGATTGTACACTACAAATTAGGTCTACCAAAATTAGCCTTATCTGTACTTTGTTTTAGGGGAAAAGCTCAGCGACGAAGAAGTAGAAACTTTGTTAGCTGGCCACGAAGATTCACAGGGTAACATTAATTATGAAGATTTTGTTCGTCAAGTAATGTGCGGTTAAATGTTTATCCTTTTATAAAGTAATAACTCGTCCTTTGATTTACAAAGAATTTTATTAATTCCAACTGATTTTTCAATATTTTCACATTGTACTTTGTCGATCGTTCAAACATTTTGTACAGAAAAATGTGATTGCCGACATTTTTGGTACAAACTACGATGTACCAAGGGATAAACAGTTGTTTGTAATCAGTGAAATTCTACGATTCGAAAAGTGATATAATATGGAGAAATTAAATAGAATAAAATTGAAGTAAAATTAGAGTAAAGCAAATGTCGCGGTTGGTTTCACGAACTGTTGATGCAAACATTCCGTATGCTCTCTTGTCAATTCCATTTGTATTTTTTAATATGTATTCCTTCGGTTTACGAATTATTTGATTAAAAATCACGTATGGCAGGGTTGTAGGTATTATTTTCTCTTTTAACTCGAATGCAATCATATTATTTTCTGTCGAAATAATTAGCTTTGCTCTAGATTATTAAAAACTGTAATGCATCGAATTAAATAAAAATTTTTAAAATTAAAATTCAACGTGTAAAGTGCATTTTCTTTTTTGTACAAAACATAAAACCGATCAAAACTAAATACTTGTACGTATATTCTGATCATATTTAAAATTCGAACGAGTGTTCGTGGTTACTATTTTAACTCGATGTTCCACGTATTCGTTCAACTTCCTGTCACCTTCTAGCGAGTAATTCAAGTTTATACTATAGTAATAATGATTCATATTGGTCTGTGAATTGGTTATGCAATCCTCACACGCGTCATTTGACAATTTATTAATTTCATATATTCAAATGTTAATTATCGTTAATAAACTTGTGCATGTTTCCCACCCACTCGCGACTGTTTTTTAGTTTATCCGACAACCGTCGGGACCGCAACAGTTTATTTCGCGGTAGTCATAATATTGATCAAGTTGTTATTAAAAAAAATAAAACTAATTGAAAACGACAAAACCGACAACTGTTAATTGAACAGTATTGATTTAGAAGAGGACGCGTATTTTCATATTCGACACGACACTGGAGTTTCAAACAATGCATAAAATCGATTCGGGCGTGATCGATTGGGTTTATATCGAATCGAATACGTAGCAACGAAACAAGTAAGTAGAGTCGAATCGAGTCGACATATGTATTGAATCGAATCGAGTCGAAACGGACCACGTTCACCGTTCACTTCGAGATTGACATTCGACATGCAGCAAAATTCAGTACCGTTTTGTACGTTCGAGTAAGGCAGTCGCTTGCAGTCGCTTGCGTGTTGGTGATATTCTTCGATAATTCTTATCGCGCAACAATCGTTCGTCCAGCGAACATTTCGTCTTTGGAAAGAGTGCACTTTACGGCCGTCAAAATTTTACGAAGAAAGAAGTATGAATATTAACTCCAGTCTACCATTAAGTAATTGTGAAAGTAGTAAAAAGGGCTTCATAATGCCAAGTCTAATATCCAGCAATTGGTAAGTGCTGTGCGACGACTGCGCCATTTTTATCTTGACTTTGTTACCGCCATCTTGCACAATATTTATTAAAACACGTACAGTTTCTTTGCATTTTTCACATACTATAAGATTATGCGATCGATACTACGGTTATTCGTGTTTATTTCGAAAATAGTTTATTTTGTCGAGCGTATCTTGTTAATTTTCGGATAATCTGCACAGGCACGGTGTCAACGAATGACACATTTTTTCAATAGAACTGTATTCTTCAGTTTTGAAAATAAAGGGAGAAAGAAATTTCATAGATTTCGAGTCAGTTTTGGTAACACATATGTATGCATATATATATATATATATATATATATATATATATATATATATGTATATATATATGTATATATATATATATGTATATACCATTGTTCTTTACAATTTGAATAATGCGTTGAATAGAATAATAAAAGATAACGCGCAAGATAGAGAAGTGCGACGAAGGTGAGGTAGACGTGGGAGTAGTAGTGCTCTATCGGTAGATTTCAGATTAGGAGTATGCGTGCGTGTATGTCGCTGTTAGATTGTCACGTGAATAATAAATATGAATCTTGCAGCGTAGAATCTGATGCTGCACGCATACACGCACGCATTCACACGCGCGCGCTCATATGACAAACTACGCACACGCCCATACACACGCGCGCGCGCAAGTAAAGAGAGAGAGAATCTATGTTAGTTGTGTGGAATCTCTGTCAGCTGTTCCGTCGTGTGTATTGCATGTGGACACATGCTTCTACATCTAAAGATGTAAAAGTAATGTGAGAACACATTGAAACCTGATATGAAAAATATAATATAAATTCCTTTTTACACAATATTTGTCCCTGACAAAGTGAGAGGAATGGTACACAGGTGCATGCATCATTGTATCTGTATGTATGCGTTACGTACACGAATACGTAGTACTTCACACCGTAGAAAAGAGATGAAAAACGCAATACAATCCAAACATGTTTCTATCTACTATCTACAAACACGTGTAATCTTATCCAGAACATTAATCAGAAAACTTCCATTGTTGCTGGACGCAAAGAAGATACCTTAATCCTACGAGTGTAGATAAAATTTATGGTCGCCTGTTCGCATCCAACATATTTTTGAACCAAGTTTGATGTTGAAGAAAGTTTTCAATTCATAGCAATAATAGATCGAAAATCAACAAGATTTCTCGGCTAATAATTTTGTTTAGATGAAATAGAACGAAAGCGTTGGAAATATTGCCATTTGTAACGGTTACGTGAAAATGGTTACCGTTCATATGTACGTTTGTATGTATGTATGTGCTATAAAACAGGCAATAGCAGGCTAGTAGAACACACAACGTACATACACGATTCTCTTCATAATATAATGATATTAGACGGCGAAGGGTTAACAAGAGAAGATAGTTTCGTAACGTCTTTTCATTGATTGTTACACGTGTATTGAAAGCTGACGGAAGTTTAATATCGAACGGTACTTCGATAACGGCAAGTCCGAACGCATATATATGGTATATTATTGTTTTCTTTCGGTTAATATAGGTAGCCATCGGTAATGTGATCTTTTTTTTTTCATTTCTTGCCGTGTCAATACAACACAGCTGGTAGAAGTTCAAATACTATTGTAAATACATACATACATATTTACAGAGTTTACGTACACCGTATTTACTGTTCGCGGTTGGACACCGCAATTGATTTCTCGAGGCTGAAATTAATCGCGTTTTGGTTAATTGCAGTGAAATGTCCAGTAAGTGTATGGATGAAAGTTTAGAAGAAGGTTGCACACTGCAACAGCACTACTGTATAACGCTGGGTGTAGGGCCTCTGTGGTGGTCCTGATGTGCCCCATGCCGCATTGTCTGTATCTACAGTCAACACAGAGAGCCGCGGCGTGGGGATCAAGCAGAGTCAGCTCTCTGTGAGCTCCCACATTGTACAAGTAAGTGTTACACGCAACGGCGAACGATACTCTTCATCTATGCTCTCGAGAACGTTCGAATCGCGTTCGTCGCGACATGTACGCGAAGAGTTCGCGAAATCATTTGATCCATTCAAGGACTAAACAGGCAAAGGTCACCTTAGAAATGTATTGTACAATGTATACATAGATAGGTATATGTATTATTTCATACGAATAGTAGAGACGAACACGCGAAAACGGCGTATCCTTGAAGAGATTAAATGTTTCTAATTGGTAATTGATCTCGCGCACACACTCCTGGCAGCACATACTGCTTCGATCTCGTTGTTCTTGTTAAATATTGTTTTTAGGAGGATGAACTGTTAAAAGCCGTGCGAAATAGCGAATCATTGCGTTTGACCTTCACGCTACACTTGACCGAGAGCACATCCGTCGAATGGGAAACTGTAGTGTGGCGTCGTTGTCTTTACATTCGAGTGTCAAGCTGTCTCTTACCGGAGGGTTCGAAAGAAGGTTTCGTCTCTCTTCTGGAATATGCCGAAGAAACGTTACGCTGCACCAATATCATCGTTTGCCTACGAAAAGACCGATCAGATCGAGGTACTTGTCGACTACCCTTGCTTCTCATCAACGAAACCATTTATGCCGAACCAAACATTCTCTCGTCTAAAATGCCTTGTTATCATGACTTAGCAATGCTGGTCCGAACCTTCATGTTCTTGGGCTTCAATGTTCTACCGCCCACTCACGCCTTAGTACCACCGGGCAGTGATGCCGGCAATCTGTACATGCTCTATACCATCGAATAATTGATCAGCAGTTGTATGTGGCTTCTCTCTCAAATTTAACGCGTAAGTATAGTTTCGCGAAAAATTTCGTTCCGTTTCATTTCTTTTTCGTTTCCATCGTTCAAAAACAATTTTTCCCTCTAATTTTCTTTTTTTGTTTGTTACTACAGGTGTCAACAACAATAATAACAACAGACCTATAATTTCTGTGTAATGGAACACGTTGATGCACCATCATCCACCAAAAGATATCCAGCATTATTGGTTTATTATCATTTAATCATATTTCCGATACCTTACACACTTTTGCGTTAAATTTCAGAGGAAGGCGCGTTCAACAAGTTTGTGCCGTTTCATCTGTTGCTTTGAAGCGACGGTTGCATGAATTTATTTTGGCGACGAAACTTTGTATTTCAGGTGAAATTTCAACACACGTGCGAAACGTTTTCTTTTTGTTCCCAATAAGCAAAAAATTTATGACTAAAGAAATTACGCGGCGAGAAACGGCCCAAGTTTTGTAGGGCGACCTAATAAAAAGGTGTATGTATGATGTGCGCGAAACGTAAAGACACCAAGTGACACTGTATAAAAATGAGCCGATTCCAATAGTCGGAAATACGTAGAACAACTTATCATTAACACCGGCTACCGATCAATATGTCGTCGAAGATGTCGATTCATTCTCTTAGCAATACAATGTTAATAACTCTCTTGGGAGCACGTAAACTGCTGACGAGGCTTCCCGCGTGATACAATTTGACGGTAGCGACGTTAAACATATTCACACGTGTGTATAAGACAACGATCCGTCAAGTTGTGAAAGAAATTTATTACCGATAAATCTCAATGTTAATTGCAACAAGTTGGGTGTCGTCGTGCTTTATTTTTTATTACTATATACCATCGTATCGTTTGTAAGTATTACTATCAATATCGATAACGTATACCGTATACATGTAAACTTAACGATATATGTATAATCGGCGTATAATTTTGTTTTAAACCTTGCCTAGACTACCCGTTGTTTTCGCGAACCAGAAATATATTGTTCGATCAAATATTTGCGAAGGAGGTACGTATCGTTGAGTTTTCGTATAGTGCACGCGCAAGTAATGGTATAACCGTGCATCGTTACAGTGATTCTTGGGTAATGTTTCGTTCACTATGCGTATTTAGATGTAAGCAAAGACACCGAAGACGATGAATACAGCGATGAGAGTACCTACATCCGTGGTAATCCCCGATCAATTAACATTGCAGAGTTTTTGCTAATAAATATGTTCTTTAGTGTTGACTTGATAACAGACGATATTAGAAATCACTGCAGAAAGCAGAAAAAAAGCAAAATGTAAAAAAAAATAATGATAATGATAATAATAATGATAAAAAAAAGAGTTAATAGCTTACTAGAGATATAGATATGTTAAGTACAGAGTGATGGACTATTATGTATTAATGCAAATAGTTTTAAATTTGCCTGAATTTTTCCAACTAAACGACTATTTCGTTCGTTTTATTTTCTCAATTAGTATTATATATATACATATATAAATATATATATATAATATATTCGTACACTTGACCACGTAAAATTACATGTATGCTACATATTATCATTCGTACAAAAAAAAACCGTACGTGCTAAATAAACGTTAAGAAAATGATTTTTCTCTTAATAGATTTGCCCTCTCTCCCATTTACTTATCTTTCTATAGTTCATAGAGTAGTGATTCTTATTTTTATAAATTTTTAACACTTATTTATTTTAATTTTCGTAACATTTTATATGGGGTGAGTGGGTTGGGGGGGGGGTGGCAGATTATTTGAATATTATAAAAGGGGGTCGCGACTCAGAAAAGATTGGGAAACATTGACATAGGGAAAGTGCAGAAAGGGTAAATATGTACGTGTACAGTTTAATTTACCAGTTTATTATACTGCATAAAAATACAAATCGGTGATCAATGTTAACGCACGAAAATTTCATTGTGCACAACCTTTCTACTATTAGTATTACACGATCAAACAAGAGATTCGAGATGCGTTGCAACGATCAGGCGTTACCGTTCGCACTAAAGAGGAAATAGGTCTAAATAGTATGAACGACTCATTTTTTTTTTGGAAACGCTACCGATGCCAAGAAATACGAAGCCGAAGAAGGAGAAAAAATCAATGGTGGTGATTAAACATAATGAACTTCACAACGAGGATAAAATTGTATTGCGCGTCACAATTGCATCCACGTGATACGAAAAGGTAAACGCAAACACAAAAATAATGTAGTGATACTTGTTTATTACTCGCACCATTCCATCGTTAATTATGCCGATGAACATTGTATACCCGTCGCTGTTCTGTGATGCTTTCGTTTTTACAGTAATTCTATTGTAGACGGTCTGTTGTAATGGCGACAAGGTCATCGATTGGATTGGATTCGATCCGATCGGATATACGTTCTGTCAGTCGCCTGTTAGTTTCCCAGATAAATTAATTTATCGTGTGCAACGATACGATATCTGCCTTAATTTGGAGTAGTTTCTTATTTCGCGTGCATACGTTTTGCGCACAATTTATCGTAAATTAGTCCTTTTGCTTTCGGCGGCTGCTTCTTCGGAAACAGCTTTTGGAACCAAACCTAAACTATCCAACATGCCGGACGGTGCTGCATCCTCGATCGGATAGGCGGATACTTTTTTACATTTGACCAAGTGTGTGGCCAACTGGTTTCCATCGGTCGTCGCGTAACCGCAGGCGCACTGCATCCTTTTCTCCAACGGAATATTAATGAGAGGAGAAGGGACCACGAGGCTGGTCATCGGACGTTCATTATGAATTTGCTGCTGGTGTTCTTTGAACGCTCGCCAGCAACAAGTTGTGTAGCGACACTGTTGACATCGCTGCTCGCCCGGATAATGATCTTGTTCTTCTATGTCCTCCTCGCACTCCTGACAAGACAAATGTTCAGCCGTGAGATGAACGTTGACCGTGATGGGCACTGTGACCCACTTCTTGACCTTCTCGTCTTGTGGTAATTCCGTTACCGGACTATCGATGTCGAATCGTCTGTTTTGCGGTCGTTGTTTCGATATCAGTATGCCGTTGCTGCCGCTCGAATATGGGACAACTTTCGAGCTTGAAACACAGTCGTGCAACTGTCTTTGATGTAGTTTCAACGAGCTCTTCTGATTGAACCAGAGGCAACATCTGGAGCATTTGTTTCCTCGTCCTTGCTCCCTTCGGATAACGTGTCGTTGCATGTGCAGAAGGAAAGCGTGAACGCTGGTAACGCTGGGGCTGCCTTCGCTAACAAACTGTATCACTTTCAGACAGTAAGGACACTGTAAGCCTTCGCCTTTCTCGTGAACTCGATAAAAGTGGTCGATAGCATCCTTGTGACTCGAAGTTCGGTAACCGCAGCTCTCGCATCGGTACGGCATCTCCGAGGGATAATGCATCGATGACAAGTGATTAATCAATAGTCCACTGTTTCCAAACTTTTGTTCGCAAATGGCACAAACAACCATGTCGCTGTCCGAATGACCAAACTTGCTGTGCGCTTCCGTTACATGGGTAACCATTTGATGTTGAGAAGAGAAGGCTGTACAACAGTATATACAGACAGGTGAATCGGATTGTCCAGGCACTTGAGGTGGAACATGACTGATCGTATGCTCCATCACGTCCGTGTTGGTACGCATCGTTGTCGAACACAAGAAACATTTCAAATACAACGAGCACTTGTGCTCCTTCAACAGAAGACTTTTGTCCCCTTCCATGGTGGCGTAATAAAACTCTTGTAATTGTATCTGATCCGTTTTGCTTTCCTTATCTCTGTCTTTGCCAGTGGTAACTTTCGACTCGAACATGGCTTTCTTCGCCTCGGGTTCTGGGCTACTCGCTGTCGTTGCAGCCATCGCTACCGCAATATTTCTTTTACGTCCTTTTTTCGGCCCCGGTCTGGTCGTCTGACCGAAAGACGGTATCGTTTCCGATAGTGCTGGTGGTGGTGGTGGTGGTGGCGGTTGTTGTTGTTGTTGTTGCTGCTGCTGCTGCGATGTCTGATTCATACCGTTACCGCTCGCCACGGTATTCGATTGTGCTAAAATGTCGCATCCGGTTTGAAGGTCTTCTTTGCTCGCGATCGCTAGAGGTATCAAAGGTGGTGGACTGACGTTCGAGTAGGACCAATTCTGAAAAGGATTTGCAGCTATCTTAGCTAAACGATCCAACAGGCTCTCGTTGAAATCGATCCTAGTTTGTTCGGCGATGTGCGCGATAATGTTGTCGAATGATCGAGCAGCGGTCGAACCGTACATTTCTCTCCAGACTAATTCGTCTAAGAATTGCTGTATCATTTGTCTACTGAGCAAACTGAGGGTATTTTGGAACATTCTTGGAACAATTTTCCGCAAGTATTCCATAATATGGTAATTGCTCATAACATTTCGAGGATTTTGTTCGGAGAATGCGGATTGCGTGACGCAACTGAAACCCATTTCCTCGAGGGTGCTTTTGTCAACGGTGAAGTCTGTCATGATCTTCGAGTCTGTGTGTACCCAATCTTTCAACGGATGTAAAATGTTGTTAAACCGTCTTTTGTAGGATCTGTCGCCATCTTGCACCGGATCGCATGCCCGCAATCTCAAGTCCATAGTAGCGTAATCCAACACGCCGAGTACTTCGACTTTGACTTGTCTCAAGTTTCCATCCTGCGACGTTGTACCCAGACTGATCACCCCGACTTGAATCACTGAATTTTTACCGCCCATTTTACGAGTTTTATCCCAAACCGCAGCTGTACATATACTACGTAGATGCGTATAAAAATTTTTGACGTACACATTGGTCACCTTTACCCACGAGACAACATTCTGAACGTTAGTTTGACATGCCCAGTGATAAATCAGCTTCAGTAGAACCGTCGGTGTGTACGGTGCTCCTTGAAAAATCGATCCGGAGAAAACCGAAACGTAACGATCGGGGCAACAACTAGAGATCCAAACGTATCCGCCCGAATATGGAAATGTACCTTGATCACTGTACATTCCTAATTTTAATTTGGTTTTTTGATAAGTATTGCTATGCTGAGCACAGTATTGTTCCGATTTGACCAAACCTTGTTGTATCAGCCATTCTGCAAACTTTGTGGCAGAGAACATAAGTACACTCTTGACTTTGATATCTGAAATGTACACGCATCGGCTTGTTTATACGAAATAATAATTTGAAAAAATGATGAATTATTACTTCTGAATTTAGATAAATACCTAACTCCGACCTTTCTTTTTGAGCTATTTGCGCTGTAATATCTTTCGTGCGCAGATTAGGTCTTGCTATGACGACCAACGAAGGGAACGTCCTGCCACCGTTCATTTTGTTGAACGTTACTTCCCTACCATCTGGAAGATTCTTCTTTGATTCGTCGATTTGCTCGCAAGCTGAATAGAAATTTAATTTCTGGAATTAAGTGGCTAATCCTAATCTTATTCCTATTCATATTTTTACTCTGGTAAGCGTAAATAGTAACGGAAACGCATCGACACGCGGCGCGACAAGTGTACAACATATTTAATCCAGTATGAAATTTCGGACTCTAACCTGCGTTTTTATTTCCGACTGATATTCCACCGATACTAGTGTGTTCAGTCGGTTTGGTCATGGATACTCTCGTCGCCGTCCCTGTATTGGCATTTACGGTAGCCACTGTTGACGACACAACCGGGGTAATCTGTTGTTTGCTTACAGTTTTTATTCTGAGATTGGTCACTCCTTGTGGACTTGTAGTAGCTAAAAATAAGGCGGTACACGATGACGCTGTTGCGTTTCACCGAGGCATGCCGTTTCGTAGATATAGAATAGTTTGATTGCTTCGCGTAACTTACTCGGCGTAACCACGTGCGTCGAACATCCTACTTTTTGTCTTCCGCGGTTAACTAACACAGGCTGCAACAAAATCACAGTCAGAGAGTAAGTTGAAGCAGAAAACATTAAGCTTAGACACGATCATTTTGAGTAACCTACTTCCTCTATTATGTCGGGTTGTTGCGCTTGAAGAACCTTGGTTCGGCGGCCGGATCGAGTGTATTTGTACTGCGAAAAATTACCATGCTCTTAATAATAATTAGCTTGTACGATATTAAAGAAAACAATGTTGATTATTTCCGTACGTTTTCTGTTTGAGAATGAGTGATCGTAGGTATGGTTGTTGCCATGGATGTGGACGTCGACGCGGGAGTTGGCGGAGCTGATATCGAAACCGATGGAGTGGTCGTTATAGAAGTCACTATAATTATTGGAATTTATAATTACCATTCCGTCTTTATAGTAGAATGTAACGAACATCTGGATACCTTGAGGCTGAGCTACGGATCCAAGGATAACTCCCATTCGTGAATCCACGACCAATTGTATGTTGCTCTGAGAGCCACTCGCGTTATTCAATACATTCAGTTTAATGGGTGGTTGATTCTTATTTTGATTCTGTAAATGCTACGAATGTAGTAACGTATCGATAATTGCGTCGCTTTCTTCACATTTTGTATAATACTCACTACACCGACGATGGATTGGGGATTATTTTTTACTACTGCAGATGCCGAATTCAAAGGTCTAATACATAAAATGCAAAGAATATAAAATTGTGCAACAATGAAACTACAACACAGAAAATGATACCTACAACGTATACTGATAACCATTGACATTGCCTGTCTGGCATACTAATTTAGCTCCGTGATCTTTAACCAATTCTTCCAAAGTAGCAGCCACCTAAAAGGTTGTAGTAAACAAACGTATTAGAACATATTAGACACCAACGGTGCCCTATATAGTATTAATTTGAACTGAAATGTGGGAAAACGTACTCTATCGTAATTTTCCTTGAGCTCTAAACGTAACATCGATTGCGCTTCGCTGAGCGGTTCTTCTGCACATTCCAAGTTTAAAGTCATGTGAGATGGTCGGGTATTCGTTACCGAACGTGTAATTAACCTAGTTTTTGTCATTTTTCTAATGTGATCAATTTTTCACAAGCGTAGAAAAATTCCTAAAAAAGACAACGTATTTAAATGTAACTCACGATCACGATTTGGCTCTTTTACCGTATCTACGCAAGTATACGTCTTTCTGAATTTTCGGACGCACTTTTTTACCGTGTTAATCGCACAAGCAAAGTAATGTTCATTTACACGGAACAAAATAACGAAAATTCGTTATCAGCAACACAAGTTGCTACACCTTCTCGTTTCCCCTCGCACAGAACTCGTTTCGTTGGGTTTAATTAGTGGGGTTCGTGTAATTCTGTGTGTCGCTCGATGATAAATGATTATGGCGGCGCCGGTAATACCATCATAACAAACTCGACAAAAAGACGCAACGTTAATGACTTGAAATGTATGCGGTCGCCAAGTCGACGATACGCATGCGAGTATTTAACAGTAGCAATCGCATCAGGACAATAAAACTCGATAAGAAAAGAATGCTAACAATAAAGGTGCAGTATGTATTTAGATACCTAATAAACCCGAGATTGAGACACAGAGTATACACAGTATATCGGAAGGGAAACTTTTGATGTTCACGATAACGCGATAACATCCTGTCGATAACACGTTTGGCTACCAATTTGACTGTTTTGCCGCTGTATGGAATGGCGCTGTACGTACACGAGATTATGTCACGAGCATCGCGAGCGACGCCACTATCTATCCACTCTCACCTGTGGCGGCTTTTTCCCGATTTAAAATTCAATCTTACAAATTAGGGGAATCGTCATAGGGTAGGAACCATTGACATATCCAGCACTTGCTAGGCTAGAAACTATTATTCGTTCATTCTAATTTCTACGTATTCGTATGTATGCGTGTATACGTACCTTATCGTGTATGTCCATGGAATTTTCAAGCAGCAGAGATCTTATTGGATTCGATTAAAATTTATGTTTTCAGGCTTCATTCGGTTACGTGTGTTCGTTAACATTAGGAACAAGTTGTTCGTATGCGCAATGAAATACATTTTGATATGGAGAGATTCGTTTATTCTTATTGTTAGTGCGACAGAATGGTCGAGTGTGTGTAATTGTTTTTGGCTAAGGGAAGGTGTGTCGGTAATGAATGGTTGTTTCGTTATGAATTATGAATCGATGTCGGTTTGCTTTTAAAAGATTCAAATTCGTTGATATAGTTTAGATTTTTGAACCGTTGAAGCACTTGCTTTTTCCGTGGCGTTGGCAGTGCACTCCGACGGTATTGTTTCATGTTGATAGATGACGGGCCAATGACGAGCAGAATACGCTGGAAACTGGCGATAGAACGATAGATCTTTGGATACATAATACGGGTAATATGTTTCGCTACAAGGTCGCCATTGGTCGTATTTCAAACCCACGTAGCACCTAAAATGTACATGCAACTATTGTTGTCATCGTTGTTGTTGTGGTTGTTATTATTGTTGTTACTGTGTGTATACCAGGGATATTGATATCCTTGTGAAAATCCGCATTTATGATCGGGTTCACAACAATAATCCCAGCTACCGTGTTCAGAGTTTCCGTCAATTTCGCAGGACCAAAAACCAGCTACATCGTTTCGTTGACACAGGGTCCCGTTCCGGCAAGGATGACCGCTTACCGTATAACGTTGGAAAATTGAAACTGCCCTTGCTGGTCGAGAACGGTAATGTCGAACAAAAACTATTAGTCGACGAGTTGAACAAGACAGTTTTCCTTTATCGCTGTATCTGTATTACTTACAGTGGAAGTGAAACGGTGAATCGAGTGCCGGTTCGAAACGGTCGTAAGAGGAAGGTGCCTGGATACCGGAACTACCAACGTCGCTAATGTTATCTGCCTCGTGGCCATTGTCTCGCTCGTGATCGCGTTCATACATCGTGGGCTGAAATTGATTTCTTGCTCGCGAAACGGAATGGAAAATCGACCCGGTCCCGTGGATTCTGTCGTCGAATACGATTTGCGTGTTCGATTGCTTCAACGTGGTCGCGGGAGGAAACGACGACGACGACGACGACGACGACGACGTCGTCGACAGTTGCCTGTGATCTTTGGATATTGGCGCGACGTTCGTCGGATACAGCGGATTCGTTGACAACCCGCAAAACGGTTCAAGATCTTTCCACATGTATAATACATGATTATCGTCGTGGGTATAGTCCAAATTCGGTCTTAGGTCTTGCATAGATATATCGCTCAACCAACAATTGTGTTCGGTACCGTCGGTGTTGGCCCTCCTATGAACAATAATCGACGATTATTATCGTGTTGTAAATACATACCCGCAGAAAGGGGAGTAATTGTTGGTTCGAAAACGGTAAAACGGAATGTGCTTACATGTAATTGAACGACATGCACGGTGTCGCACCCGTGTTTCTCATTGACGAGCACCTTTCACGACACTTTGATTTCGTAGGAGTCCGTGTCGAAGACACTATGGCGTGGGGCATTAATTTGCATGGCTTGTGATACCGAGTGTAACAAAGTTCATCCGAATCTGTTGAACCGAATCCCTTTTCGTAGAACGCGGCCATATCGTGGTCATATGGTGGTACCAACGGGTATGTTCCACAGCCGTATGAGAAGCTACTTCTTTCGTATAATTCAGCGCCATCCGTATCGGGCATATTGACAGGATCGATGTCGCTCGATGTCCAATCGCTTAGAAAACAATTTGGATTTGCATGACCTCGCTCGCGCTGTTTGATCGTTGCGTATACAAAGACGAAACTTTTACAGACTAATTCTTGCGACGTTGTGCAGGCAAACTGACATTCTCCCAAATTATGCGCGAACGTTGATTTTCTTGTAATGTCCGTCGGTATACTAAATCCGCTTCTCACTCTCGAGAAACATTCTTCACCGGGGAGACGACGCGTTTCTTCTTTCGAGTAGCAAATCTTTGGATCTTGAATCAATATGTAGACATCGTAATCACGATCTGGCTCGAGATCCGTGTACGAATTGAGATCTGTGTGCGAAAGATCGCTGAGCAAGCAATTGTCGGTGGGATTTGTGGATAGTACATTGTATCTGTATACATGGAACGAAAAGCAGAAACGATAAAGACGATAGGTGTATAATAGGTTTGCGAGATTACGTTGACGCGTTCCATCGTCCGACGCGGTGATAATATCGTGTATACGATAGCATAGTATGTATTCGCGTTTAGGTTCGAGCTCACCTGTAAGCGAAGCTTCCGCAGTTGAAGGTTGTTTCGACGAGGCAAAGTTGCTCGCATTGCTTCGGATCGTGCGCGAGGCACGACTTTCGCAAAACGCTCCTACCGAGTTTTGAACCTGTTGCGTATGTAATGGAACATCTTTGACCGGTTGGTGTGGCCTCGCGTTCTCCGAAACCATAGTCTTTCGAAGACGTAACGACGGTAGGCACGTAGCTATCTTCGTATCCAAATGCGCTGCCGTAATTGTACAATTTCTCGGAGGAATGCTCGTTGTTTCGAGCATAGAAAGAATCGCGTTGCAGCGATTTCTCGTCGATCTGGTACGCGGGAAACGTTGGAGATTTTACGTTCGAAAATTCATTATGGGCAAATTTGTGGAAAAAATTGCCGCGAACAGGGCTACTTTCTGAATTCCTTTCGTTACCGTACCAACTCGAAGGAGCATTTTGACGAAAACCAAAGTCTACGAAGATAAAATGTAGTTAGCTTGTTTCACCATGGTTTACCCCATAGTGACGTATCCTGTTTGTATCGTTGGTGAAACGATAGTGCGATGCAAAATATATATGCGGTAATGGACACAGGTACGCGAGTACGAGCATATAGTATCAGCACTCACCGCGAAGACCTTCGCGCGAAAATTGATCGTTGAACCGTGATGCGTGTTTGTCGAACAAGTTCGGAGTAGATTGGTGACTTGTCGGATACATTGTTTGATAAAGCGAGAAGTCTGCCGGAATCGATTGCTGTCGAAAAAGATCTGTGTCCGTGTTGTGCTGTTGGATCCGCGACCATGCATCGCTTGGCCGGTTTCGACGGGGAAAAGTACCGCCAAAAGTCCCCTTAAAAGGCATACAATTTCGATCTCTTTCGTAGTAGTCGTACCGGGAATCAATTAAGAAGTCTTTGTTGGCGTTCATGAGAAAGTATGGCGTGGCTGTCAGTTCGCACGTACTCTTTGATCCATTTGTCTCGTGCCTTGAAATTACGGACAAGCTACATTACAATCAGCCGATAGTTTCGCTTCCAATTGTTGTGTTGCATGTTACGCTTTAACTTTTACATATTGTATTATAATATGAAATATGAAGAACGCGAGACGTGGGTCCCCTTGGCAAATCTCATCGTAGACGGAACATGTTCGCAATTCGTGAAGAACAAATGTACTTAACGGTAATAAATTGGTAATCAATGTAAATGTCAATTGAAAGTTTACGTTATCAATTTGAATTTGAATTTGAATTTGAATTTGAATTTGAATTTGAATTTGAATTTGAATTTGAATTTGAATTTGAATTTGCATTTGCATTTGAAAGCCCTTTGAAAGGTCAATCGAAGACGGTTGGTTTACGTACCTGTAGTTGAAACCTTTACAGTCAAACGTCTTTTCATGTTCGCACGCGCGATGGCAATCCTGCACGTTTTCACAATCGACGACACGCTCGATAAGCGGTTCCATCGTCTTCTTACCAGGTTGGAGTTTTCGATGACAAGTCACGACTAAATGGCACAATAAACTCGGATCACGTACGATTCGATATCGATAGAAATAACATGATGTGTATATTGTATAACAATTAGTAATTGAATGTGCCAAATACAGATGTTACTTCCCCAGGTGTAATATTTCTATCTGTTGCATCGCAGAACGGTAGAACACGCCACGCTATTGCGTTGCTGAACTTACGCGTGAAATCGTTTCCGTCGATTTTCTTCCATGTCAGGGTAGAATTTTGAACGATAGGAAGAACGATCAGCGAAAGCACAAAAGACCACCACCACCACAACCACCAATACCACGATTTCGTGAACATTTTCATTAATTCGTGAAACCTATACGAGAAGAATGCAAACTCTTTTGTTTATCCAGTTTATCCAAATGATCGGTATTTCAATTACGTCGAGTTCTCAGAACTTGTCCATGTACGTATTCTACTTTTATACATGCACATATACATATGTACGTACGTATATGCATATGTATAATGATTATCACGCGAATTGCGACTACAAGAATATTACACGCGCAAGCAAGTTTGTAAGATGGAAATTGTAAGACGCGTAAGAAATAATGGAGAAAATACAGTCGTGTGTGGTTTTATAGAAAAGTGAACGTTTCCGTAGGGATAGTGGGAGGAATAGTTCGCTCGTCGGAGAAGGAACAACTCGTCGTTCGAGTCTTTTGACAAGATAAAGTTATTCTCATGGTTACAAAGATTCCTAAACAAATGTAATTATCTATTCTGCTAGCGCGCGTACTTGATACCGATTTATAACACGCAACCTTTTCATTTCAATTTTTCTTTTCTCGCAAACGCGTACGCGTACATTTATTGTTTCGTTTGAATCATTCGTCGCGTACAATGTAAGTACACGCATCAACCTGTGTCTTCCTCGTACCCTCCCATCGCTGGTCTCTTTATGACACAATGATTCTCACGAGAAACCAACGTGTAACAACTTGTAGTATCCTTCGAGATTCGCCATCAAGGACATATAAAGTACAATTATTTCAACTAGTCCGTCGTTCCTGCGATCACGTTGCGTTTACAAAGGATTTGTACAATACTTGGATCGATTGAAAGTTTTGTGTTAAATGCCTACGATAGTCATATACTCGGTGGAATTGGTCGAAATGTGTCAATGGTTATGATGCTGATGGTGTTGCGAGAATAGGAAGAAGAAGAAAAAGAAGAAGAAGTAGAAGGAGGAGAAAAAGGAGAATGCGATGTCGTAAAAAATGCTCGTAGGTACTCACGAAATTTCCAGAGACTCACCGAGAGGACTGTTCGATGTTTTTTTTTGCTTTTTATTGACGAAAATGTCCAAGACCTTACGGTTGTCATCACCGGAAAGAAAACGTCCATCGTGATCGATGAGTAGATCGTAGATGCCAGCGAGGCCGTGATTCACCTTGCCATAATCATCTTGAACTCTTGAAATTTGAAAAACAGACATTTACTTTTTACACGATCGCATCTTCTGAGGAAGTTGTTAATGTTGCGGCGATGTCTAGATCGAAAGTGATGCAAGAATGACGACGAAATGAGATGACGAAAGGAAGAGCATAGAATACAGCAGAACAAAATGAGAAACGGAACAGATATTACCTTGGAATCGAAAAGGTAGGAAAGAACGTCGAGGATACAGGTCTTATCGGTTTTCGCAAAGAGCCACCATCGGCATGAGCAGGTACATCGTCTTCTTTTGGATTTGATCTCTCGGCGAGTTCGGTCGGTACACTTCCGTAGGAACGAGCGACGTTGTTAACGCACCATGGGAAATTTTGTCGTTTTTTCACGTACACGTCATAGTCAGGATCGATTTTCAGATTCTCGAGATCCGGTATGCGTGTGCTCAATGCACAAGTACCATTACCCTTTACGCCGACGCTGACGAAAATTGGAAAATTCAAAGATAAACCAAGTGTTTGTCGAGAACGTGTACAAGAGCAATAATAAGAATAAGAATAAGAAGAAGAAGAAGAAGAAGGAGAAGAAGAATAAGGAAAAGAAAAAGAATAATAACAAGTAGTAGGCTCGATACTGTAATTTGTTCAAGCTTTTCTTACCCAAACGTGAACGAATTGCACACACGTTCACTTTGCGAACACTGTTCTTCGCATTCCGCTAAACCTGTGACCTCGAGTCGCGAGACGATGTCCATATCGGATAACTTGGACCCCACGGATATTCTTGCGTAACAATCTAACAGAAGAAACGTTATTCTTTTTAACAGCGCGGATTCCGGGGAAGCGATCGGTCTAGTAATTTTACCATTTCCAAGAACGGCTATGCGATTGTCAATTGTTAGACACTGCGATCGAAAACACTGTCCAAGAATACCGAATAGATTAAATGCAGCTGACAATGAGAAGAGAACATATCCCCGTTCAACCATGGTTTACAGCCTCGCTTGTAGTGGTCGAATCAGTTGAATCAACTTTCTCCGTTCGTGAACGGAAGATGTGATACTATATTGTATGGTATTCTATTACCGATTATACTATATTGTACTATCGTATATGTAGCGCAGATACAAAATCCCACGATATCACATAGATTCGCAGTCGCGCGTACTCGTGCGCAGCATGGATACGACACAACGAGGTGTGCTACACTGGATATACATATTTCCTATCGTATTGTGTGTGATCAGCGATCTGAACTTCACCAAAGTTCCCATCTAACTGTCGGACCAGTCTCGCATACAAAACGTAATAGGAGCTCTCTAAAGTGAACATTACGTTAGAATCGTTTCTCCGTTGTTGGTCTCCTTCTTTCTTGCTCGTGAGCATAAAGGAACTCTCCGAGCATGCACCTGTGCGCCAAGTACATTGTATTATAATACACAAACATTTGTACACGAATACGTACATGTATACGCATCTGTGCATCTTGGTAACGAGACAATGCTCTAGCACACCGTGCGCCTTTCTTCTCGTATACACATCCACTTCAAAGTCGTACTTCTGTGACGAACTCTCGTATATGTACGGCTGGAGTAGCTCGTAACGAACCAGTCTAATTTGCTCGTTTCTCAAGGGTAACGTTCGACGCGTCTGCAACGGAATATAGGGCATTGCAATTTCTACGTAATCGATCGTAATCATAATTGTAATCGTTGTCCCCAGTCGAGTACACGATTCTATTGTTGTAAGTCGCATAACTTTGATCGACTCGCTTTCAGTACTATACGACTTATCGCGACTCGTATGAAATCGCGTTTCTGTCCTTATTTTGTATCGCTATAGACTGTAGACCCAAGTAGATGATTATTACTACGGAAATACTTGCGTAACGAGAATGAGATAAGTTGAACAAAGCCGAGACGCGTCACGCTTCCTGAGGCCTGGCCCAAAGACAGGATGATTCATCTTCCGATTATCGTTCCGGGCTCGGCATACAAGCTTCGAATACCTTCTCGTACTCCCCAATTTTATTAGCAGTTCTCTGAATCCTGGGTAACTTTGATCGGGGGAAAAACATGTTTCCTCCGTCGCTTTAAGTTACGCGGGAAAACAAAAAATTGATGAGGTCAATTATTATAGTTCTGTATTGGTTGCCTTGTCGGATCGAGTCGCGTCGCGTTAATACGGTGGTTTATGTGTTCAATGTAAACCGCATCGAATATTTACGCTTTTATTGAAAATATTAAATTTTTTTATTTGTAGAAACTATAAACGATCGTAGGATTCCCGCGCGGAGTATGTGGAAGCGGTGAAGAATATTGTATTCGACCATAAGATAGTTAAGATGGCAACAGCCAACAGTTAGCATTTACACCATTGGTGTTTCGTGTTTGTGTGCTTGCTCTGTAGCCCAAGGACGATATTGTGGTCTTCAGGTATCTCCGTGGACGACTTTATCATAAAACCCCTATTATCAGACCTATCCAAATTCGTCGCCTCGTATACGCTGATCGACGGAAGGTCACGTTCTATCGACGATAATCTGAGAAGTCCCCTGCCGATATCAAGAAACACGTTGTCGATTCCTTTGCCCTGTACCGCGGGCGTCTCGTGGTAACTCGCACTGATTTCCGTCGCGTAAGCTCGAATTTCCATGTCGTCGACCTGCCGTTCCTCCTTCAAATCTGATTTGTTTCCGATCACGACCAACAAGATGCTCTCTTCTCACGAAGTTCCGTTACCCAGCTCTTCATCTCTACGAACGTGTCGTATTGAGTTAGATCAAACACCAACATTGCAGCATTCGTGCCCCGGTAATACATCGGTGTTATCGCTCTGAATTTCTCATGTCCCGGCGTGTCCCACACCTGTAACCAATGCGATCGCACTGTATCGATAGGATCACCAAATGGATCTTTGGTTGCTCGCTATTGCCGCTTTACATGGTTTGAATCTATGAATCGTAGGTAAAAGCGCATTATTTTCGATAGAAATGTTTACTCGAGACGTTTGCTTTGCGATAGCTAGACCAGTCCTACTTACGCGTAACACGAGAAATCAAATTATTATAATCAAACGAAATTCGGGGGTGCGTGTACATGTGTATGCGTGTATAGGTACGTGTGTTGGTGCTGTTGCGCGAGCGTCTGTTGCCTATTGCAAACAATAAGAATACGTAAAGAATCAACCAAGAAAAGAATAACAGTTTGTTCGAAATTCATCTACACGATTGTTTCGAGCAACATTATACCTTTAGCGCTATTCTTGTATCTTCCATGTTCAGGAAGAATGTAAGAAAATCCAATCCTACATTGGGACGCACTACGCTCAAAGGTTTCTTCATGTAACGAATGATGATACTAGTTTTTCCGACACCTGAAAAATGAATGAGTCCTGCACTCTACTCTAGTTACAGCACAGTAATACATAGATTCTAATAGTCCGTTCATCTATTAAAAAAATAACGTATGTGTAAAAAAAGATAAAATAAATATACAGAATAATGGGTATATGTGTGTGTATGAATATATGTGCAGTCCCATACTATTTAATTAGAAACAGAAACCTAACCTACATATCAGTTTGCAAGTATATAGTCGCGAAACTACACGAGCATACAAAGTTATATAGAAAAACTCAAAAGATGGGAACAATTTTATAAAAATAATAAAAGATACGGTTGCGAATATGTTGGGGTTTTCAAATACATGAATATACACGAAGTGGAATGTAGGAGAACAAAACAAAAGTACGGGTATATATATAGCATTTTCCGCGAGATCACGATAATTTGTCGATAGGTGTCTTACCTTGGGACCCTAAAATAATAATTTTTCCCTTTTCGGTTTCCATTTTTCCCATACATATAAAAATATAAAATGTATCACGCGTTATTTATAGTATCGAGTCCGATTGTTGACAAAATATAATGCGAATTGCGAATGGCGATATCGAATATTGAATGCAAAAGAACTGTTCATCTAACATCATCTAATGACCAATGCATTTCCTTAGTCGCACCATCTGTGGCGAAACTTCGTAAATTCGTAGAAGTAACGACTGGTAAATCGTTTTACCGTTTCCTTGTGGATGGCGCAACGAGTCTTTGCCTGTTGTCGAATCAAGTGAAGTCGTAGCGGTCGTAGCAGAGAGCACTCTCAGTACCAACTGAGCAGTACTGAGCATGCTCAGTACTCTCTGGTCGTAGAAGGGAGGCATGATTAATGCTTCATCGACTTGACGGATGAGCGAGAAAGTCTATGTCTAGCCCTCTTTCTTTGTTATGATTACATAAGTCAGTTCTTGTCGAATGACTGTTTGCTCATCATGTTTTCGTGATACCAGAGAGGACTCTGGTGTTATATACAATATGTACCAGGAGTTTAAAATCATAGATTTATACAGATAGACCGAGCTGTCTTACGTGCGAGTTGAGGCCTACAATGGCAGCGCGGGGCATAAAGAGTGAGAGAGAAAGCAATAGTGCCGGCTTCTATATATGGCCGGCACGGACCGTGGCGCCGGTCATGCGCTCTTTCTAATTGGTGCGTTGGTGGGGGAGAGTCTGCTTCCCCTACTTGCTTCTGTATAGCACAGAGTAAATATTAGAGACTCGGTAGTCTCCCTCAATGCTCTTTTCGCCTGTTTTCGCCTGAGCCCCGACCAACTATCGGTGCGCGAGTGAGATAGGTTGACAGGCGGCCACCATTGTAAGCTTCAGCGCTTCGTACAGCAGTCTATCTCTATAAGTCTATGTTTAAAATGCGCGCAGAAATAGGTAACACGAGCGTTGTTTTTCTGTCCTTGTCTTACACATAGCGGGTATATAGTAGAGATGGGATGAATTGTGCTACCAGATAGCTGCTACTGCTACCGAATGGTGGTGTCATCTAGTGGCGAGAAGGAGAAACCCAGAAACAGAAAAAATTCAATAACCCTGGAATCAGTGGCCCAAATTTGATGTTCGTGAGCTTGAAATACTCGCAGTGAAAAACTGCATCGAATGTATATCTCAGAATCCCATAATTTGTACGCGGTTATGGTTTTTGCAAAAATTGGTTGCCGACGGGGTATGAAACAGCTTCGCCATCTCGCGGTGGTGCCCCCGAACTAAACCACCTAAATATTTCGTGCCGCATTTGACATAGCGGCCTATGGACAGAACGCAAAAATTTATTGCGCACCTCTTGAAAAGCGCCGTTATGGGCACTATACATGAGCCTCTATTTACTACACTTTTACTACTTTACTAAATATTTAAACAATGCGCAATTTTTGTCAGTTCTTTTTGCATTAGATCATTGCAGAAGATTTCCCTAAACGGCTCTATGTCCTTGGATTATTTATTATTACCCTAATTTTGCCATAATTAATGTTTTTCAGGCTCATTTATAGTGCCAATAGTGGCGCTGTTCAAGAGGCGTGCAGTAAATTCGTGCCGTTCTGCCCATAGGCTTGCAAAAAAAAAAAATATATATATATATATATATATATCAGAGTATATATATTAGATGTTCCTCTCTGTATATATCATTATTATTAAGTAACGTATTGGTATTTAGAAAAGAAATTGTCTATACCTTTCTATTATTTACATAAACAATACAATTTTTTAACTCAAAGATGAAGAATTACTATGACCTGCTATGACTCGAGATAAAAAAGTTATGATCACAGTCGTGATCGTGAAATAATCACGACCGCGATCGTGATTTTGCGATCACTGTGATAAGTCACCGTGAGTGATTTTAAACGCCATCTCTAGTGTATAGGGAAAATTAGCTTGCATACCCACCACCACAATGTAAACCAGAGAGCTCTGGTAAACGACGCCGCGTCGCGCCGCCATGTGCTATTTACCATGTGTAATCGTGTCGTCTGCGCTTGAAATCTGCGCACAAAGGTGGACCGCGTGCCTTCGAAATGCTCGTGTTCGGTTTGTAGTGACAGTATTATTGTAAGCAAATCAGTATATTCTCGAAATAATTAAGTGTTTAGTGATACCAAGTGATACCACCTGCGAAAGGAATCGTTCTGGATAGCAAACAGATCAATTTAATGAATTAATTTGTCGTTATCGATTCATAGTTTCGATTACGCTGTCGAAAGTCATCCTGCGTTCTTCATTTCAACCGGGCCCGCCGTACTTTGGAACGAAAGGGGTTTGCCAATCATTGAATGTTCCTTCAAACGTCATTCCACGAAATCATCGAGGGTAATTACCGATCTTCGGGGGATCCAATCAAAATAACCGAGAAGGTTATCTCTCAATTATCCGCCTCAATAGAGGAATTCAAGAACTCGCCCCCCCCCACCCACCAACACCTCTGCATCCCTAATTGTGAGATCGGAAGGCAAGAGTAAACCGTATTATTCAAAATATTATCTAAAAATCGTTCAAGACAAATTGTAGAATCTATAGAGGTAACCAAATTTTATTTGCAAGCATGCGAAATAATTATTAGATGCAACGAATCGTTAGAGTCGAATGGATTTTATTGTGTTTTTCTGTTTGCTTCCAAGACTCCAACGCAGTTTCGTCTTTCCCCAACAAGTAGTGAACGTACGAACTTGTTCTACCCTCTTATGTAGTATTGTTGTTGATCCGACGGGCACGGTGATCCCAGGAACGCCAGGAGTTTATAATTCGTAGACGAGGGCTTAAATTAAAGGTGAAAGAGGGTACTTTGCTCCACTCTCGGTCTCTGTATATGCATGCACAATACGAATTTTTTGATGGAAAATTAAATCAATTTCTATATCTCGTTCGCGTCATGAAATTGATTCATTTCGTCTCAACGAATTTGTTTTTATCCACAGTTTCATGTTAAATATCAGAATTAAAAAACTTTGTGTTACAAAGCGAGAGAGAAAGAGACTAGAGGGGGGGGGGGGGGAGCGAATGACCGAACAACGGTATTGGAGGGGAAAGGAGAAAGAGAAGGCATGAAGAAGACAGCGTGGTAAGAGGAGTCTTTGGATGCTGTATTTCCGTTCCTCATCAGTAGTCGATCGCGTGTTGCGAAGATTCCATGGTTTGCTCGAGGTTTTGTGCAATAAGTGACAAAAGAATAGTATCGTTATAAATTTGAACGTGATACCATCATGAGTCCAACAAGATGTGCTATTTTAATAAAGCAATTTTTTGTTTTATGAGTCTTATAAACGTGATGTTGGATCGATTACGAATTGGTGGGGAAGTTTTCGCGTAAACAGAAAGATTAATGGGTAAAGTGCGAGGTTAATAGTGAATAAAAAATCGACCATGATTCACTTTGAATTTTGACTTTGAGAAGGTTAATAGAAAAAGGAAGGATAGGATAGAATAGGATACAATGAGATAGAAATAGGACAAGATAAAATAGGATAGGATAGGATAGGGTACGATAGGATAGGATAGGATAGGATAGGATAGGATAGGATAGCATAGGATAGGATAGGATAGGATAGGATAGGATAGGATAGGATAGGATAGGATAGGATAGGATAGGATAGGATAGGATAGGGTAGGATAGGATAGGGTAGGATAGCACTGGTCAACGATAGCGTATTATTTGGACGAATCGACGGATTCGCTGGTGCAATAATCATTGTCAAAGTCGAAAGTTACCAGTTAACTTTCACTAATAACCGAAGGTGCGATGCTAGCGATTCGCTAGCGTGGATCAGCGCGCTCGCTCGTGGGAAGAAGAGAACCGGGAACGAGTTACGAGGTAACCACACGGAGAGACGGTGTGCTACTTGTCTCGGTGGCCTGGTTTTACGGCCCACTTTTCCACCGGACCACACTACGTTTGGACGCCTTCGCCACGCTTCGCGAGCACTTACGGTACAACGCGTTACGGGGGAGCAAGTTCGGAAATCAAATCGACGAGACAATTTTTTTTACGTTCTCGATACCTTCCTGTCTACAGGTCAAAGTGAAATCGACAAAACAGGGAAGAAAGCTGTACGTTTTCCTGGTTTCTTTGTTTCCGATTGGCGGTTGTTTCGCGAACATATTATAATAGTTACCGCGCAATAGTCGACCGTAGTACGTAGAACGTAGAACATAGAACGTAGACCGAGCGATAACCGCGGAAAACGCTTCCGATTAATTGAGGAAGCGGTGGGCCAAAGAGCTCGACGATGCTTCATCGGACAGACTTAACTCCGGTAAAATTCTTCTGTCGGAATAAGTCGCTAACAAAGGTACGCGAGTCGCGGCAATTTCTCGATCGATATCGTTGAATTTAACAATTTGAAGAGAGTGGAGAAAGGAAGACGGAAAGGAGAATCGATCGATCGAAAAGAAGAAGATCAAAGAATCACGTAGAAAGTCCCACTTACAAGTGAGATATATTCTATGAAAGTTTAGTGTTCCGGACGGTCGTATTAAATCGAAGAGAAACGGCAACAACGAAAGTCGAGTCACCGTTGACCGGTGTAGATCGTCGTCGAAACAGAAAAGAGATGAGCTCGTTTGTACGCTCGCTTTTCAGCTTGCTCCTCGTTGGCTTGTATTCTTGTGCCGCGGAAAGGAAGAATGATCGGTATTTAGGGAACTTTGGTGAGTCCACGAATCGAAGGGAAAGCGACGGACTCGTTTACGTCAAGTTTTTTAAGTTTTGTAGATATCGTGAGAAAATACAGACACATATACGATGCAAATATTTTTGCGAAACATACAACCCGTTATCCTGTTCTATCTGTACGTAATCCCCGTTAACGCAATTACTTGTTTCGATTTTAGATTTAGCCGACGAGGAACCATCGATGGGTAACGCAGTTGATGTGGAAGGACAAATGAGATTTTTCGACGAACTTGGTCGTAAGTTTCATGCGATAGTATCCCAATGAAAGTGTCAATAGTAGAAATACATAGTGCTTATCGTTAGCATGTGTCAAAGCTTCGCTTCGAGAAGCAAGCTACCAGTCCATTTATTTTAGTCGTTACCAAGTACCATTTATTTTAGTCGTTTGATCGTGGTCTCTATTATTCGCATTTCCAATCGTATGTTAAAGGTTTTTCAAAGCAGAGAAATTTACAATGTTTTCCTACAAACTTGATGATGTTGAGTAATCGAAGAGAAATATGGTTAGGAATGTTTAGTAAATTATTTGTGATTTGTACACTTTTCACAATCAGTAGAAGCAATTCGAAAGAAAATAAAAAAGAAAGAAAAAAGAAAGAAAGAAAGAAAGAAAGAAAGAAAGAAAGAAAGAAAGAAAGAAAGAATGAAAGAAAGAACGAAAGAAAGAAGGAACGAAAGAAAGAACGAAAGAAAGAAAAAAGAAAGAAAGAAAATAAGAAAGAAAGAAAGAAAGAAAGACAGAGGGAGAGGGTGTAGGAAAGAGCGGGTGAAAGAAAAGAAAAGAAAAGAAAGCCGAAGAGAGTGAAGAAGAGAGAGAGGGGTGGGGAGCCAATGTCAGGGAAGACGCACCGTTGTTGCGATGGGAAAGCTGATGCGGTGAAAGCCGCGAACGCAACACCTCTCTGGATGCCGGTTGAGTCTCGTCAGTCGGTGAAATACTTCGATGCGTGTTAGTTCAAATGGAAGTCTGTACTGTACAATCGGTGAGAATCGCGACCAGCACTGCTAACACCGTTCGCATAGAACTGCGATAGTAAAGTGCATTCCGTGCGATATTTCTTTATTGAGCGTCACTCCGCGCGGACGTCGTTTTGCTATACGAACGATGGTTTCCGCAGTGTTCGATCAAATCGATTGTATCGATCGATCAGATTGATCGAATCAATCGAAAAAAGATAACGTTGAAAATGTCAACGGTACGAATTGCTCGACATTTCTCTAGGATCATCGCGCATCCGATCGGTTTACCATGATAACGAACGAGCAAATGTGATTTTCAATGAAGTTGTACGCTTTAAAAACGGAAACCGACTTGGGAATGGTTATGATACTAATTGCAACGGTTGGTTTGCTTCAACATCATTTATTCGAATAATTTTAGAAGTTGGATCATGAAAGTCATCGTCATTGCGTCCATGTTCTTAATTACGATCGGTAATGCGTTCAATTACGATGCATACGATGACTACGATGCTGCTATAAATCACGGTCGTTCAATGTTATCTTCTGCTTCGTCTATATCGTCTATACCGCCTAGATCGCCTATGTCGTCCATGTCGCCGATATCAATTTTCGATTTGTTTTCAAAATTGCTTGCGACCAAGTTGCCATTGGAAGACAGACGAATTGAAAACTTTACGCTATTAACAGTTGACAACGAACGATTCGATCAACTCGAGAAACATGCGTCGACAAACTTGCGAGTAGAAAATGGTCGACGATCGAGTGTAAGAAGACCTAGAGAAGTGAAAAGATTAGGGAGTAGTCGGGACTCGAGCAAGTTGGTCGAAAGAAGAAGAGACAGTGGAATCTCTGTCCAAGAGGTTGATGCGGTAAAGTGCTCCGATTTGAAAAGAAACCAACTATGGAAGAAGAATTGTGAAATTACCGAGAAATCTCGAAATATTGTTACCGGGATTAAAAATCAATCTTTACGAGCATTAAGTTATCCGAATGGAAAAAGCTTGTATGGGAACGCGGCGTTGTTGGTAGAACATGCGAGTCGAATAAAACGAGTTGACGGTAGGGAACCTGTGATCGAACCCGACGACGATTTCCATGAAAATTATGATTTACTATCTGGCGAGACAAACATGCCGCAACCTAGAGAAGGAAATGGACAAAACCACGACGATGGAAATAATTTGGAAATATTTTTCGATCAACTGAAGAAGCGAGGGATCAAAGGTGATTTCGAGAAATTGCTAACGACTAGCTATCGACAAGAAAGAAGGAGAAAATTTAACAGTCAACAGCAGGGTACCATTCTTGTCGAGGCTCTTAGAAAGAAACGAAATTATACGGGGGATCATCGTGGTCATAATAATGATCTTCAGAACAGCATAATGGATATATTGGGTAGAAGTACGTTTTCAGAAGAAATATATGAAATTAATAACCGATAGTTTCTTTCACCCTTCAAGTTTAGTATACAATAACGCGCAATAATATGCAATAAAATGTAATCGTAAGCGAGACAAAATACCGGATATAGGACGGTGGACGGTGGACAGTGGACTGTGTATCTACAGTGAACGGTTGACGCTGAACGGTGAACGGCGAACGGTGAATGGCGAACGGCCAACGGTTGCCGACAAACGGTAGATGGTAGCTGATAAACGGTAGACTGTAGACGGAAGACGGAAGACGGTAGACGGTAGACTGTAGACGGGGTGCAATAGATGATAGACAAATGAACAACTTTACCTGAGAATTTATCGCGTTTCAGCATTATTGGACACATTGAAAGATAGCGTTACTTCTCTGCATTTGATTTTCCTGCACGGTCACACCATTATACGTTGGGTTAAGGATTTCACTTATGAAACCATGGTTCGAAACGAAAGCAGTCGGGTATTTATCTCAACAAACAGACCGAAAGACAGCAATACGCCGCAACGCAACACGACGATGTATACATAGTATAGAACCAAATACAACAGCACACGATGCAATGCAGCGTGCCTTAATAAGAGACACGAAACACAAAACATGAAATACAAAATACCAAACACAAATTATTATATGTATGCAGGTATAAGTGCCGCGCACGCGTAGATACCTACATGCGTATAATAATGTACACACCATACGAAGATAAATCATTTTTTGAGGTGTAGAACCATCGAAGAAATAATAAATCTTGAGTAGACTGAAATACATGTTTCGTGAGCAAACGAAAATACTATAATGTGTTCGTTGCTATCAAAGCTGTTTGATAAGGAACAATATTATTATATGATATTCAAGTAATATTCTCAAAATATTTCGAAAACTTTCGATTTAGAAGAAATTGAAAATGTTTTATTCTAAAAGACGTGAAATCTGGGTACCAGACATCGTATTACTCGTATACGTGTGATGCATATGATAATGTAAAAACTTAACTTTGTTGCCGGTTCGCCCAGAAATGAAACGAATACGTATCCATCTCTGTGAATGCATACTATGTTTCAGTGATACCCCAAACGTGTACGTACAAAGGAGCAACTTTCGATTGCGGTCTTAGTATCAGTTGCGTTCTCGGTGGCGGCCGTCCGGTTGATCTATGTTCCGGAGGATTAATTTGGAGTTGTTGCGTCGACGATGACGATATTCCTGAAAAAGTACCACGTCCAACGATCGGGTTACTACAGAACGCTAGTAAGTATTTCTTAATAACATAATTTTTCAGTTTTTCTAATGTTACAAATCTACGTAATCCAGTATAGCTTTTTCTTTTCTTGTTTTTATTAAAGCGTGGTTCGGCAATAGCGTAGCATGTAAATATTTTCTGAAAAGTAGATTCGATATGGAAAAAGGGAGGAACACGTAGTTTGATCTGTAACAAGGTGGCAACAAACGATTGCGCTTTCATCCTCTAAAGTGTGTAGGAAAATAAAACGAGAGAAGAAAGCAGGAGATAGTGAAAGGGGCAGACGAAAGAGAAAGGGGAATGGACAACGTGTTTTGTGGATCGTGGATCGTGGATCGTGGATCGTGGATCGCGGATCGTGGATCGCGGATCGTGGATCGCGGATCGTGGATCGCGGATCGTGGATCGCGGATCGTGGATCGCGGATCGTGGATCGGGGATCGGGGATCGGAGCAGGGAGCAAGGGAGGGGGGCAGAAAAAGAGAGAAAGGGAAATGGAAAATGGGGAAAGGGAAACGAAAAGTGGGTTCGAGTATGAGAACAAAACTGTTCAGGCTGAATCTCCTGCATGCGTGCAGGGTCGTATGCGGAGATTCGAATTGAAAAACAAAATACGTAAAATCGAGGTTGTTTAAACGTATAGCACTCTCACTAAACTTGGGACATCAACATCCGTACATGGACGATGATGTTCAAATCTACGAGAACGCGGCAAGGCCGAGTAAGCCGATGCACACCGGTCAGAACGAACATCGACCACCCGGCTACGTGCACGTGGACAACGCGAACAAGCCGACGACCATTTATGAATCACCGCAGACATGGAATTACAATCGGCCTACGTACACGAGCCGTCCGACATTTTACCATCCAACGCAGCTCGATTATCCTCAAGACGAATTCGGGACCGATTATCCCGATGCATTGGGATCGCATACGCCGCACGAGGATGTGACAAGCTCCGTGGATTATTCCAAATATCGTGGTAATCCGCATCAAGTCGCATAGATCTAAACACTCGTATGTTGCACCAACCGTAGTTTATTCCGACTCGAAAACAGGCTCCTCCTGCTTGTAACAATTCACTTTATACCGTCACGAACGTACTCGGATCTATGAGGTTTGCTATACGTATAATATTGTACGCTATATTATAATAGCACGAGTACAAATATTAACGATTACTGCATAGCTACATCGAAGAACGAGTAACAAGCACCGGAAACAAATGTATTCGCTTTCCCTCTCTGTGTCGCTTTGCACGCTTTTTCGCAGAACTTTACCACCATCGTAACCGTAACGGTAGGTAGAACGAACATGGGAGGGATGTAATATACATAGGTAAGGAGAGAGGCGGACAAACGACGCGAGACGCTGCGATAGGGAAGATTAGAATAGGGAGTACAACGATTCTCTTCTGGAGAAGAACGATTTGTGGTGTTGTCTCGATGCTGCTGAGAAAAAGAGGGAGAAAGAGTACGAAAGAGAGAGAGAGAGAGAGAGAGAGAGAGAGAGAGAGAGAGAAAGAGAGAGAGATAGAGAGAGAGATAGCTGCCGTCGACTTTGATCGCTTCGATTACTATTCGCGCTCGATAGTTTCGCGCTTGAATGCGAAGCGCACTGTTCACGAATCTGTTGACGAAGCGGTTCAGTGCTTTGTGTCACTTTCTTCTCTTCGACCGTGGGCACGATTTACCGTATGCTACATACTGTTATCTTCGACACATTATATATACATACATATTATGTTATATTGTATTCTACCTACACGTGTATAGGAGTAACATCGTAACTTGTATACTGTATACTGTATACGCATGTGAAATTCAACGTAGTGTGTACCTCGAATGATCTTCGGTTATCTATGGTTGGCAGGTTGCGGCGAACTATATACGAGAAGCAATAGAATAGTTGGCGGACACAGCTCCAGTTTCGGCAGTCATCCGTGGCAGGTGAGAGTACGAATAATGTTTTCAGGCTTTTATCGAGTTGCCCGGACGTGTGTCGTGTCATCTTGAAATTTTAGGCGGCGATAATAAAGTCGGGATTCCTTATGAAGAAATTGTCGTGCGGTGGCGCTTTATTGAACAACAGATGGGTGATAACAGCGGCACATTGCGTCGCAACGTTAGTATTTTTATTAACGACGAAACGAGCACGCGTTGCATCGTGGCCATTCCAACGATTGACTTTTCTCTGATTGTATCGTACACAGGACGCCTAACAGCAACTTGAAGGTACGTCTCGGCGAATGGGACGTGAGAGACGCGTCGGAACGTTTGTTACACGAAGAATTTAATATCGAGAGGAAGGAGGTAGGCGGACCACGGCTATTACCGTCTCGCGAATCACGCAAACGTAAAATGTATAGAAATCGTTGCATTCTCAATGTGTCAACGATCGGTTTCCATTAAAAATTACAGGTGCATCCGCAGTACTCGCCGAGCGATTTTCGAAACGACGTGGCACTGGTAAAACTATCGAGAACGGTAGCGTTCAAACAGCACATCGTCCCTGTTTGTTTGCCAGCGAAAAATTTGAAAATCTCTGGGCGTACCGCGACCGTCGCTGGTTGGGGTAGGACCAGGCATGGACAAAGCTCCGTACCGAACGTACTTCAGGAAGTTGACGTAGAAGTATGTAGAGAAGCTGCCTGTTTGCATCTGTTTCCCTTCGCGGAGGCCCGCCGTTGATTCAGCGTCATTGAATTTTTAGGTGATTCCTAACGAAAGGTGCCAAAGGTGGTTCAGAGCAGCCGGAAGGCGAGAAACCATTCACGATGTATTCCTATGTGCCGGTTATAAGGAGGGCGGACGAGATTCTTGCCAGGTACGTGGACTCTCGCGTTCTTGCGAGCTGCGCGAACCAACAAATTGGTTAATGGCATACTCAATCGTATAAATCTATGTTGAAACAGGGTGATTCTGGCGGTCCGTTGACCATGTCTGTTGAGGGAAGACACGTACTGATCGGTCTTGTATCGTGGGGCATTGGATGCGGTCGCGAACACTTACCCGGCGTATACACGAACATTCAAAAATTCGTACCATGGATCGACAAGGTGATGAGTTAGGCAATTCAATTGTTTACGATACGCGGACAAACGATACGGGGACTACACTTTCTGAAATATTAATAGGACGCAGCAAGAATAAAACACGCATATCGAATTTGTATACATGCCTACCAAAGTTTACCGCTTTATGTATAGATATTATATTATGTTATATTACGTTATATTATGTTTATCTTATCTTATACTATACCGTACTACGTTATACATATACATAAAATAGCCTCTGTGCAACGATTTATCTATTCGAAATTTCGAATCGACATTTTCTATGTTGTTGTCTATTTGTCGATCTAATATGTTCATGGACATACATACATATGTATATTGAAGCTGCAGACGGTTGGAACGTTGGAACGCAACGTATGTGTGCTGTATGCTCACGAACAAGATCGTTTCATATAAGCATACGGTATGACATGCGTAATGTCTACTTATTACTTTGTCGGAATGATATTCGTTACACTTCTGTAACGATTGTAAGAGGTATTTTAACGCAGACGCGAGAAAATGCGACGAATGGTACTGCGAAATTGCATTACACCTTCATATTGTGTTATTTAAAATTTTACAGTAAAGAATTTTATAAAATGAAACGAGATGCTTTATTGAGAACACGTTAGACTTCCAGTAAATGCAAGTAGGGAACCTACGTAAACGAAGAAAATTTCCTCGATTATCGGCAACCAATCTAATCACGACTTATCGCTGGTTGACAGTGTATATGTCGTATAATCGTCGCAACCGTATACAGGATATAATTTACGGATTATTGGCCGGAGAACAAAAAGATATTTCAAATGTCGAGTGATATTGAGAATCGAATAGAGAAAGGGACCAGATCATCTATCGCGTAAGTATAGAGAAAATAGGAAAGTCAAATACAGGACACTATTGGAACTTCGGCCGTTCGGACAATGCCTGCTCGAGACGTATGATACGTTTATCGAATTGAATTTGGTGAACGAGTTTTCATCGAACACGCGATAAAGTCGAACAAATGATTGTATGTATAATTACTTTATCGTAGAGGTAAATATAATACGTGAATAGACGATTGAGGGGACGCGAAACGGTACAGTGTGCATGTACAATATATGTACCTATATCGTATTGTATCGTATCGTATCGTATCATATGACGTAAAGTGAAATTGACGTTCGTAAAGAGTTTGAGTTCTGAAACGTGTCGGTTCAACCTAACCGCAGAGTATTTTCTTTCGCTTGCTCCGTAATCGGTGGTAACCAACTGTTTATAAAATCGATTGAACGATGTAGTATATAATAATAACAGCGTACGCGAAGTTAAGATCGTTGATAATGGTCAACGTTGATAGTCAAGAAGACAAGTTGGTTGCTTTGCGGCTACATGAATGATTGAATGGTTGGACAATTGGGTGGGGTATTGGATATCCGGTAACCGTGATAGTGAGAAGCATGGAATCTCATTCTTGAACTCGGCGAAAACCTGGCGGCAACCAAGGGGTAAAGTGCAAGAAAGATAGGCCGTACACAGACGGAAGAGAAGCTGCGGATAACAAGGTGGAAGACGACGTGATGCCAGAGGGAAAAGATGAGGAGGCGAACGAGGGAACGTGGTATATTGTTGGCGGTCATGGTGATGATGGAGGCGGTGGTGATGGAAGTGGAGGTGGAGGTGGAGGTGGAGGTGGAGGTGGAGGTGGAGGTGGAGGTGGAGGTGGAGGTGGAGGTGGAGGTGGAGGTGGAGGTGGAGGTGGAGGTGGAGGTGGAGGTGGAGGTGGAGGTGGAGGTGGAGGTGGAGGTGGAGGTGGAGGTGGAGGTGGAGGTGGAGGTGGAGGTGGAGGTGGAGGTGGTAGTGGTCGTGGTCGTGGTCGTGGTCGTGGTCGTGGTAGTGGTCGAGGTAGTGGTAGTGGCAGTGGTAGTGGTAGTTGTAGTTGTAGTTGTAGTTGTAGTTGTAGTTGTAGTTGTAGTTGTAGTTGTAGTTGTAGTTGTAGTGGTAGTGTAGTGGTAGCGGTAGCGGTAGCGGTAGCGGTAGTGGCAGTGGTGTGGTAGCGGTAGCGGCAGTGGTAGTGGTGGTGTTGGTGGTGGTGGTGGTAGTGGTGGTGATGGTGGTGCTGGTGATGGTGGTGGTGGTGGTGGTGGTGGTGGTGGTGGTGGTGGTGGTGGTGGTGGTGGTGGTGGTGGTGGTAGTGGTAGTGGTGGTGGTGATGGTGGTGATGGAAGTAAAGGTGGTGGCAACGGCAACAGAGAACGAGGGGAAGTACGGGAAGGGAACAGGTGAAACGTCGAAACGAAGGCGCGCAGGGTAAGTTGCTAATTAGAGCCAGATTAAACGCTTGTCTGGGGAACCATTTTCGTTGCCGTTCCTCGCCGCTCTCCGAAGAGGATGAGTGCGAAGAGCCAGTCGTGCTCCGGAGGAGTGGGGGCTGAAAAAAAGGCGAGCAGCCAAGGGTGGCTAAAGTTGCAACAGAGAGGGGATAACTCGACTCCGGTTGGAGGCAGGACCAAGCTTAATGAAAAGTGTTTGCCCCGTAAAAGTTAAGATTAATTGGCGCTCGGGGGGTGGTTACCGCGGTAATCAGCCGAAGCCAGTGGTTTTCAAACCTGACGTACTTGCTAGAAACCGCCACCTTCCTCTTTCACTGTGTTTTCTATATTTCTCCTTCTGATTACTTTTCATTGTTCTACGTTCCATTATCGATCAGTTTTTCATTATTCTTTATTCACCTGGTCCTGTCGAAGGATCGTCATTACGATAATAAGTGTTTTCTATCTTCGACGAGAACGACAGACCTAGAAAATTACACTCACTACCACCGTATCTATATTTATATTCATACTTATATTTCTCTTTCGATTTCTATTCCCATTTATGTATCGAATACTAAATGTAAATACATATATAAATACATGGTGTCTTTTCTTTGTATCATAAACGGTTTTTTCAAATACGGACAATCGCGTATAGTTGAGGCATATGTGTACCGTTAAATTTGTACACGATGGCGTAGATCGTTGCGTGCACACCGGTGTTCTGGAACACCGGTTGATTACCTTCATCTGAATTCTATCGCTTTCAATTTCGGTTGAGCGTTGCTGGAACGAGAGGTTAATTTCGCGACACCCAGTTTCATTAACAACGCTATTAAAAGTAATGGTCGATAAGGGCCAAACTCGGCAGTGCAGCCGCATAGGGGCCAGAAGATTTTAATTACAGAATCGACTTGGAGCTCTGGGCAAAATGATAGGAAAGACTGAAAGTGGCAAAAGACAGACGGAGTTACACGTAAAGAGCAGTCGTGCCGCGTCGCTTAGTATCGTATAGCGTAGGAAGGAAAAGAAGACAACGAGAGAGAGAGAATTGAGCGAAGATTACATATAAGAAAGTAACGAAAGTGGTGTGCGGTCGTCTCAAAGAGATACGCGTATACCTTAAGATTAATGTAAAAAGATGAGGTCGGAAACGTTAGTTGTATTATCGTAATTGGATGACTTTGAAAATGACCTCCCGATCAAGATTCTTCTAGTTTGAAATATACCGCGCAACAAACGTATTAACTAAGCCAAACTAATTAATGTAAAACAATCGAGCCAAGCCAAAGAATCGAGCGGGTGGGACACAGATAAAATATGATTAACGATATTTACATATACACGAGGCAATGCCAAATCAATCCATGACACCAATTACGATTTATCTATGGGTAGCGATATCCAATCGAGGCATTGATCGAACAGTCTTATCCCTAACAATAAGATAAGAGCGGATAAATTAACCATCAAATCGTTAATTACTTTGAAGTATGGATAACAAGACTTTAGACGGTATACATTCTAAATCCTTATCGCCGGAATTGTAAATATCGACCGATTTGCCAATTAGTATGACCAATCACGCAATTTTCGAAATTGAACTTTGTAACTGAAGGAAGAAGAATTTTGTAAGTGGCTTTATTACGTTTTACGCATAAGTGGGAGTCTTTGTACGCAATTGTATGCGAAGAATTATAAGGAAAATGAACATTTGCATCTCTTGATTCCACTACCGTAGTCGCGCGAGACCGATTTAACGTAACATTACTGCATGCTTCCGGGCGAGTATGCTTTAAATACCTATGCTTGACCTGGAAACGAAATCTACACAAAGGTAAAAGGAAAATAAGCGTCGGTTATCGTGACGAAGCATAATCATCGGTTGGAAACCTCTTATATTTACACGACTGTCAAAGTTGAAAAGGGGATATCTACATGCTCGTATTTACTATCATTTCTATACCTATGCCTATGCCTATGCCTATGCCTATGCCTATTGCCTATACATATGCCTATGCCTATGCCTATACCTATGTACATCTACCGTATACACAGGTAAGTGGGTATCCTCGGCAACGAAAAATCAATGCGATACAATGTATAGTATAAACGTACAAACTTAAATAAAAATATTTAGATCCGTTGTCTTGTTTTATCGTTCAAAATAATGTGTAATTTTCGTGGTTAAGATCTTGAAACTGTTGAGAAATTGTCAACGCGATGTTATCGAACCACTTTTCGGTGGTAGAGCGAACGGTCGACGCAACGTACGCCAACATATGGTATATTAATCAAAAATAGGATAATCGTGCATCGCGAAAAGAGAACAAAGGAGAGAGAGAGAGAGAGAGAGAGAGAGAGAGAGAGAGAGAGAGAGAGAGAGAGAGAGAGAGAGAGAGAGAGAGAGAGACAGACAGACAGACACACAGACAGACAGAAAAGAAAGAAAGAAAGAAAGAGAAAGAGAGTTGTATTAGAAGAGTGGTTTGAAATTTTTCTTCCACGAATGCGTTGAACGTGCTCCGATCCTTAAGTAAATAAGGTGCCCCTGGTGTATTATTTGGTTAAAAAGCGGTGACCAGTGAACTTGTACCGTTTACCTTCGAGTCATTCCCGTCGTGCTACATTCGAATTCGAAGCTCGGAGTAAGCGTAGAGTCGCGCAGAGATTGTCGGTGCTGTGAAAATAGTAGCGAGCTCGAACGGCGATTGTTGTCGTATCACGATTCGTTTCAGAAAATACGAATAATTAGCGTGCATGTCTTCTTCCGGGACTTCGGACTTTCGTAGAGACGAAACGATATTTGAAAAAATTCGATACGCTCGACTAGATACTTTAAAAAGCAAAGGGAGTTTATCGGTAGGATAAGCAAATGCGTGGTAGGACTGATATAATATATCGTGCACGACAACCGATAACAGACCGATTACTTGAAAACTGGGCGTGATACCTATTACGCGGCTATTAGCCGTTCGATAAAACGGTAGATAGGTACATATGCAGGTATATCGACGTTATTCCGTCGTTTTTCCGTTGATGCGTACCTACCGAATAATGCCCCAATTCAGAGAAAAATATCGTCGAGTATATGTGTACATGCCACACCATGCCATGCCAGTGTCAACGAACAAACTAAATCGACTACATCGCGATTTATCGAGGATGCAAGCGTATTGGTGAAACCAACGTGTAATAACCGAAGAGATCGGTTGATCCAAATCTCGAAAAAACGTAAACCTGCTGTTGTTTCTACTGGAATTTATGAACCAAGAGCAACGAAAATATAAGGACCGCGAGGAAACCACGAAGGTATCATCGGGAGACCAACATCGGTTATTCCGATTATTCGTGGACGACGGCCAACTAGCCTCGCATTACCCGTACGTCGAAACGATAGTTGGGTGCATCCCTCCACTCCTCGAGTTTCGCGAAGAGTCACGTGGCTTCAACTGCATATCCGTTCTCCTTAGCGCGCGTTTCATGCTCGTCGCAGGATTGGAGGATTCCCGTCGCCGACGGGGGAAGTGCTCTGTTTGGTGCAGGGCGACGTCTCCTGCTCGGCGAGTGGTCCCTGTCCTTGTTCTTGTTCTCGTTCTCGTTCTCGTACTCCAGAGTCGATGCTCCTTTTCCAACTGGTTTCTTCTCTCGCTCGATGATTCTTCCCCATCCGCCCGAAATCCTCTCTAATATCCTGTCCACGCTCCTTCTTTCTCTTCGCGTAGAGTACGAGGATCCGCGTGTCTCTCTCGCGCGTCGGCAGGACGCTGTGCAACGAGATCCTCATTTCGTACTGCGGAAATGCGTCGCCCGGAACTCGGAGTTTCGTGATCGGCGATCGGTGTTCGGTGCTCGGTGCTCGGTGCTCGAGAAGCGTGAATCTCGTTCCTCTCGAGGCTCGACGACTCTCGACAACTCGACGCTTCGACGCTCGGAAATGCGGAATGCGGAATGCGGAATCGGGAATCCGGAATCGAGAATTAGAAATCGGGACCTGGAACGCGGAACGGGGAGATTTGGGATTCTGGATTCAGCATTCGGTGAATGGGGGAACAAAGGGGGTGCCGTAGGCGTGGCAGAATCGCGAGGTTCGCCGTGATAGGCGTGGCAGAATCGACTGACCGCGGAAACGCGGTAGCAGAGGGGAGCGGTTTCCCCGTTCCGTACACGCGGTTCCTTGCGACGTCACTTTGCGGCGCGGCGTCGGGTTAATCGCTCGTATCGCCACGAAATCGAAACGGACGCTCGATTATCTGTCGCAGAAAAACATATTGCTCTCTGTCCGTATAGATTTCGGTATCGGGTAAATTGTTCGATCGTTGCTCGTACCTGTGCGTCTCGATCAAAAGTCTTGATTTCTCGTTGAAACGGTTTTTCGATCACGATCGGTCTAGTGGTCGAACTGTCGGACGGTCGGGTAGACAGACGGACAAACGGGCAAACGGATATACGGAGAAACAGCGATCGGTCGATCGATCGTGTACCGTGGATCGATTGCGAGTCGATGGGCCACCGATTCGCCAACAGCGATCAATCATCGATCGCGTTACATTGTCTATCGATACTAGAAAACGTTTATCCGTAGGCAATTGGATCTGTCCTCGTAATTAGTTGGAAGTTGGTTGGTGTGTTTCATAAAAGAGTAACGCGTGGAAAAATATGCGCTAACGACTGAATTATCTCGTTTCGGGTTGCCGATTGCGAGCTATGCATTACGACGCGCAAGGTGCTTTGGAGAATTCCTATTTACGGCAACAGGAACAAGAACAAGAACAAGGACAGGAACAGGAACAGGAACAGGAACAGGAACCAGAACAAGAACAAGAACAAGAACAAGAACAGAAACGGGAACAGGAACAGGAACAAGAACAAGAACAGGAACAGGAACGAGAGCAAGAACAAGAACAGGAATTAGTACAGGAACATTGTCATCGGGTGCGACAAGTGCCAAATCAGGATACGATTTATGCGAAAAGACGAAACGTTGGGGAAAGTGACCGTACACGAGGCAGCTCGCAATTGTCGGAGGAGACGAGATCGGTTTGCGTCGGGACGAGAAGCGAAACATTTGGAACGACGGCCGAAGAAAAAGAGGTACGTTTCGTATCGAACGGTTCTCCGTTGAAACGCGAGAGCGAATCGCGAATGTCGAAGTATCGCGAGGAACACGACTCGAAACGATCCTCCCTGTCCGTTTCTATCCCCGTCCCTGTCCCCGTTTCGGTCTCGCAGCAGGAGCACGGGTCGACGAATTTGTTTCAAAGTCGAGACGCTACCGCTGTCAGGTGTTTTACCGAGGAAATGGTGTCCGCGGTGACGAATCGTTACAGAGGACCGGACAGTTCACCCGATCGAACTTCTCCGCAAGGTTATACCGACCGACAAAACGTTTCTCTAGGCAAAACGTCATTTTGCATCGACGCGCTTCTCGGTCGAGCAACGGGAAAACAGGAAAATCTTGATCACGATCGATTGGAACGCAACCAAAGATTTCTACTGTCTACGAGGAATTCCGGTGCGGAGTTGAGCCACTGTCTGGGAATTAACTCTGTTCACGTTCACGAACGAGAATCGTCTTGTACTTTGGGAATTACCGGAGGTACTAGAACCGCTGGAACCACTGGAAACGCTGGAAGCATCGGAAACACCGAAAGCACTGGAGCCACAGGAATTACCGGAAGCGGAAACATAAGCGGAATCGCTACGCGTCTCGATGGGACGGAAGAACAGAGGGGAACAGTCCTGAATCCCTTCGATAGATCCGTTCAACACGGTTCGGTGTCGCCTAGCTTGGAGGTTATACGCGACACAAACGATCGACAGAACGTTCACGAGCACCCCGTGACAAGACAGGTTCGTTTGTCCAGTATTCATGTAGAATCTGTGGATGCGACAACGTCGGAAGTTTCGATACATTGCGGCAAAGCCCTGTTCAGGGGGGAGCATGTTGCGACTGGCAACGGTGGATATCGAATCGATCGACTGGAAAACGTCGAGGACGACGCTTCGATCGAAGTTGATCCTACGAGAACGGGAAGCGCCAGTTCCGGAAGCAACGCCAGTCACAGTCCGATCTCGAGTCCTCCGATATCTCCAGGATCGGAGGAACCGGCTGGCAACGGTGTACCGGGTAGTTCGAATTTGCCTACTGGTCATTATGGTGCACTCGCCACCGGTACCGGACTAACTCGACAGAATCAAGCTCTTCTCTTACATCCGAGCGGTCCCCTCATTCACCCTGGCGGACTGTATTATCATCCAGCGAGCGGAAGCGCGTTTCACTCTATCCACAAAGAAGGTCAGCCTATCGGACATTCACAGGCCACCGGACCTCATCCTCAGCAGCATCACATTCATCCGCTTCAACTCGAGTGGTTAGCGAGAACTGGAATGCTGTACCCTAGATTGCCAGCCGATTTAGCCGGTAAGTATTCGTCAACCGCATAATTACAGTATTATATTCGTATACATGCATATATGCACCTACCTGCTATGATAGTAGCGTCGCGTCTCGCGTCGAAGCGACTACGTATACATAGGCGGAAGCTCGTTTATGCGTGCGTGGATACGTGTACCACTTTACGCTTTGCGATCAAATTAATTGTCTGCTATACGACCAAACAGTCACCACCTTTTATACTTGTATCGTTGAAAGTAACTTGACATTAGACATTATCGAATGATCGCTACTCGCCAAAACCCGCAGCACCATTCCCCCGTATTCTTTCAACATTTCCGTTGTCTTTACAATTATCTTTAATCATTGTGCTCGATCCCTCCCTTTCCTCTCTTTTGCGACCGCTTCGCTGTCACACGACTAGTTCTTGCCGCTAAAGACATTGTTAGTTGGTGAATAATTTGGAAAGTAATCGAGCTTACCCGATAACGTGCAACGGCCATTTGTATTAAGCAGATTGCCCGGAACGGTTCGAACAGATTTATAGAAGAGAATGTTTGTAACAATTTAGACAGGAACAGCAGCCAGATCACACTCGATACCGCTCCGATACAACCACTTTAGCATCTATCACCGTTATCTATCGACATTTGGAATTAATATTGGATTTGTTGTTGGATTTGCTGTATAACGGGAACGACGAGCGAAAGCGAGCCGAAATTGCAGATCGTAGAGCGACGAGAGAGTCCTAAAGACAAAAATGCGTAGCCATCTTGATGGAAGGAATTGGTTGATGCGACGGCAAAGTAACAAAGTGAAAATTCGATCGATAGATTGCTCGTACGATGGGCAGATAGCGAATGTTTACATGCCTAATGTAGCGCTTCATCGCCCTATATTGACTGGCTACTCGAGTTTTTAGGTCGGCCGTCAGACGATAATATCGGAGAGAAATTTCGCGGTCCTGTATCCGAAATCGCTGTATACATACATATGTAAATGCATATGTATACATATATCTGTATAATACGGTATAGTGGTTGGCATAATGAATGATACATGCTTCGTAACAGGCCACATTAGAATCGGAAACTTGTCTCTGTTGAGAAAACGTTTCTCTACCGCATTTCAAAGAAAATGTCGAAAATTACTCTTGACAGATAACGAAGGAAGTGTAATACGGCTGAAACACACGATAAAATAGAACAGAACGTTGAAGAAAGCGTCGAGAAATCGACACTGACCAACGAATATTCGTAACCGCGACAGAAAAGAATGACTTGGGTACCACGGTAAATTTCACGCTTGGGAAAAAGAGCCGTGGCCGCGTTGTCCAGCCAATCAGTCGAGAGCTTTTATCGAACAAATTGGTCAGTGAACGTAGCAGACCAGGTTGCCGAGATGGAACGAATCCGAAGAGAGATGGAGATACAAAGAGAGCGAGAGATGGTGTGAGAAGGTGCAACGAGAGGATGAGGTAGAGTGTATGCTGCTATGTATGTATAGCAGAGGATGGACGCGGAAAGAGAAAAAGAGCGCACGGAATGGAAAGATGGGAGAGAGAGAGAGAGAGAGAGAGAAAGAGAGAGACGAACAGAGAAACAGACAGAGAGAAAAAGGGATGGGGTGGCCGCGTGGGAGAGGGAGAGGGAGAGTGCAATGTAGAGGGAGTAGGTGCTCGGGACGAAGCGCGGGGTACTTTCTGTCAGATGATCCTGATTGGTAGTTGCCGAGCAATCCAACGTCGACGAAAAAGGCGAAAACCCGATAGCGTAAAACGAACAACGAGTAAAAAAAAGCGGTCTCGTGGAATAAAATAAAACGAATGCATCCAGCCCCACCTGAAGCGGCCGTTATCGCGTCGGCAGGGAACACGAACTCGACTTGTTAAAAAATTGCTGGATGGGAGTACCGTCCCGTTCTACCCTGGATGCGCTTTATTCCTCTACCCTTTTTCCAGACTCTCTCTCTCTCTCTCTCTCTCTCTCTCTCTCTCTCGCGCGCGCACACCCACACACTCTCTCACTCTCTGTGTGTGTGTGTATGTGTGTGTGTCAGTTTCGCATCCTTGTGCACTCTCGACGTTTTTGTAAATAATGGTGAGCGCGCGACTCACCGACTCCGCACAGTGAGCTGACAGGAGGTTGGGTGAAGGTAGGAGATGCAAGCTTTTATTTGCAGAATATTTGTCGCACGTTATACTCGTGGCAACGTTGCGACAACACCATGTTTCATCTATTTCGCGTCGAGCTTTGAGGTATCGAAATTTAACTAGAACGATAGCACGGCCACGCGTATTTCGCGACCTTCTGCAGCCGATGTATGTATTTCCGCTTCGTTTACACTAAAAACTGCGTCCCGGATTCTGCTATATAACTATGGGACGCCAATTTGCTTTCGGATTATTCGAAATCGACTGAAACGACCGCGACCGTTTCATTTTTTCGATTGGTCTGCTTCGAAGTACAAACTATTAGGTATATTGTAAAACCAAAACCTGAAAATTAAGATCCTCCATTTCTCGTTCTGTTTCTAAGCAGTACTCTCGTAGGTTTGTTTCATTTCGTTTCTAGTGTTATTATTTATCGTAACGTAACACTCGTTTACGTTTTACGAACCGAGAAGGTATAACAATGGCCAAAGATGTCGCGAGGTGGCAGGCGATCTGCCAACAAAGGGGGGCGATACCCGAGAGATGAAGCACCCGAAGGGTTGGCGGATGATTTAATTAGTTAATTGTGCGTCATTCATCCGTCTGTTCATCCCCTTCACCCTTCTCTCAACGATACCATAGTGCTGGTACCTGCGTTCCAGAGTTACCATGGAAACTCCACGAACTTACGCGTCGCTAGAGTGGCTAATTTCACTCGTCTTTGAAATGATCCAAGAACGTAGATCGGTCCAATCCATGTCGAATCATGTGGATTGCACGAGACATTTATAGCGAATAAACAAATGCGCGTGTATCGTACATTCGTTATAATAGATTGGTAGGTGGAAGGATGAAAACAAACCGAATAAGACGATGAAAGCGGTATCGATAACAATGGCAATGGCAATGGCAATGGCGATGGCAATGGCGATGGCGATGGCGATGGCGATGGCGATGGCGATGGCGATGGCGATTGCGATGATGGTGGCGGCGGCGACGGCGGCAGTGACGGTGTCGGTGTCGGTAGTGGTGGTGTCGGTGGCAGCGGTAGCGGTGGCATCAGTCTACATACCTATCTATAGGCATATAGGCGGTAATGGTGTTTCTGAATTAGCTACCAGCTAGTTTGGCCGGCCGCAGGCAAACAGATCTTGGTTACCCAATGTGTAACGTGTTCCACGTTCGCCCAAATGTGCCATCCTATGTCTCTATGATCTGGTTTGTTGGCGACAGTGGAGATACGGACAAGTGCGTTCAACGATACATCGGCGTAGCTCCATACGCGCTCGCGTACTATTCTATAATACGAGTATAATCGCGTTGAAATACGGAATTATTGTTGGCGGAAAGTATTTTTATTAGCTGGAAGAAAACGCGCGACGGTCGTTCGATTCGAAGCAACGCGCGACGTATCGAAAAACAACGGAGTAGCGATATCGCGATGCGGGGGAAAACAAAGTATACAACTGTTCCATTCGGCGGTTCCATGGCAAAATGGAAGGTATCGTTCTAGGTGTTTATGGCGTGATTTGTGGTGAGTTCCCAAGGCGAGTTTGAAATTAAATCCAACCATTTCGGACAGGAAAAATAATCTCTGTGGAAAGTTGGCCAACTTTTTCCGCCTCGGAGTATCCTCGCTCCTCCCTCTCGTTCTCGTTCTCCAACCCTCTTTCGTCGTATACCCTCGGTGCCATGGATCTGTAACCATGGCGCAGGAAAAGAGGAGTCGATGACGTCTCACGATCGTAGGTGTAGAGTGTAGAGCGTCGAGGGATGGTGTGATATACTCTAGCAACGTTATCCTCGGTCTTTGCTCGTCGCTATTCGGTATTCGCTGTTCGCGTCTTCGTTCGCTTTCTATACGAGAGGGGTTGAGAATTCGGAGGCGGGTCGTATCGAGGACTCGGGGCTACAGGCGGAGCTTCCGTCGCTATGCGAAACAAGGAGAGGGAGAACGATCTCGAGAGAGAATGCGCGCGCGCGTCCATACCCGTAACCGTAGCCGTACCCGTGCTCGTTCCCGTTCCCGTTCTCGTTCTCGTTCCCGTTCCCGTTTCTGTTCCCGTTTCCCGTTCCCGCACCCACGTCTGCTCACGGCTCACACCCAGCGATGGAACTCGAGGACGAGAACAAGGATGGCACACTAGAAAATGTAGACATCGAAGACGATCGAAGGAAAGACCATCCAGGGAAACCTGGAAAGAATGGAAATATGTTTTCCCGAATGCTTATCGTAGCGACGCTAAGTAAATAAGTAAAGCGAATTAGCTTATGGTAACTAAAGTACAAATAGTTTGTATCACGATACACCGATTTACATTTCTGTTCGTTACGAGGCTACTAATGTTGATCGTTAAAAAAGTTTTGGACTCGTCTCGATTTAGATTCTGTCTCGCAGAGATCGCGAATATTCTCCTTGATTCGTTGTTTCCGGAAAGGTTTTATGCCTGTATCTACCTGGTTGATATTAGCCCGAATCTAGCCGACAAACGAATCTTTGCGAGACGAGGCACGGAGCCATGGGTATCCGACAGGTAGGTGTTAGCTAATCGAAAGAAACTGCTTGAAAGAACAAGAAAGAAGAAAGAGAACGAAACGGATAGTAGAGAGGGGAATTGGGTATTAAAGGTGGAGGATGGAAAGTCGCGTTAAGCACGTAGATAATAGCTGGTGTTTACCGGCGTGGTGATCGTTATGATTTAAGGGTGAGCTGGCGTGAAGCGGCTAATAGGACCCCAAATAAATTAAATTATCATGATAAAAGCGTGGTGGGTCGGCGAATGACGTTAACCTTAACGGCACCCCACAGCTTTACCCCACAGCTTTAGTCCGCAGTTTTACCCCACACGGAGAAGTACGAAAATGGTAATTGTCCACTCAATGGTGCGCCACCACCCCTCTTGTTTACCGACATCTGTCATAACTTGCTCGCTCTCGTCAGTGCCGAAACTATCGCCGAGTTTCGACTCGATCGAATCGGATTGGCAAGGATTGATAAGAATTGGCATGGTATAATAACTGACTGTTGGACGCGCAAAGACCGCACGCGATACCGTATCGTTCGCTGGACCTCGTACGAAAGAAAGAAACCTAGAAACTACTCGACAATCTTATATTCTCCTCCTAATAGAATCCAAAAGGAACGCGTCTTTGAGAGGCGGATCGAATCGCGCATCAAATTCGAGAAAAGGATACAACGATATATGTAGTGGTAAATCATAGAGGGCTGATCGAGGAGACACGGGCAATCGTCTGAATAGTAATTGTTACGAAAGTCTGGTTGCTAGGGTGGAAATCTCTGGACGGACCATATGCTCGCAGTGGGTCACAAATCATCGTTTCGAGGAAAGAATTGATACCTATGCGAACTGTAAATAACGAAAACGGACATGTCAACTATTCGCGTCGTATAACGAGCAACGATACTTGTGGACGAGCTTCGAAACGCTGCAACGCTTTAACGCTTTTCTTTTCTACGCATTGCGAAGGTGCTTGTCTCTGTGAAGCTATAAATACGAATACCAGTAACATTTAATCTAGTCGTGGAGGATTTTTAGGTGAAACTGATTTTTCCATGCCGAAAAAGACGAACGTTCCGGGTCGGGGGTCGAACGCTTGATTGTTACACGGCTGATTAAAAGCGACATAAGGGTATCACACCTTCGAGATTAATCCGAGTGTACGCAGAACTAAACATTGCCATGTGTACAAACATTGGCAGCCGGTCACATACTTACTAGGTATATGTAGTTTAGTTAGAGGAGGGTGAACTCGTCTGCTTTGAAAGCAACAGAAACGAAAATACGATAAATCTTCCGTTGTTCTTGATTGGCGCATATTTTGCCATACAATCGAATCGGTGGCTTCGATCAAAAAGAAAAAACAAATGTTGATTATGCGTGTTGTAATTAAAGCGTATTTCGTACGAACTGCGATTTCAAGGAATAACATAAAAACTATCAGAAAGTCAGCACCCTTAAACCGAAAGTTGAAAAATCAAAAATCGTAAGGTCCGCGGTATACGTATGTAAGAATAAAAGTATGTCGATGTATCGCATTACGGCAGGGCTTAAACTTCGCCTCGATTTGCGCTCGTAAAATCATAAGAGGGAGATCGTCGAATGCGACCAAGAGTCGTTCATAGGACTAATCGTTAGGGCGGCTACCCTTGCCGCGCCGTTTACCCCCAACCGTTTCCAACCCCAAATCATACCATCGCTACCCATGGGGATTTACACTTGCGATAATTGCATTAGCATTCGATGATTTTTATTGGTTTCTCGATTGGTATTTATATTTGACGAAATTATATAATTTTTATGTACTGTACTGTACCGTGCTGTTCTATACCGTATTGCATTACGTCGCGTTACGCCGTATTACGTTGCATTCGTATACATATACCTGTGATAATATGTACGTTGTGTCAATCTTCTCTTTTGTTTGGTTAAAGGTTGTGCTGCTCAACACGCTCTTCTCGGTAAAACTAGAAGACCAAGAACAGCATTCACTTCTCAACAGCTTCTCGAATTAGAGAAACAATTTAGACAGAACAAGTACCTCAGCAGACCGAAAAGGTTCGAAGTAGCCACCTCTCTGATGCTTACGGAAACGCAGGTAAAATATTTGTTACTCGATACGGGTAAATTTCGTATAATCGCTCATAGAAAACGGGTGGAAATTGAAACTCGTCGTGTCGCAAAGGTAAGAGAGGAGGGTAGGCCAGCAAGATCAGTTGGTAAATCGACAAATTCGAAAAAGCCACGGAACGGACGCCGAATCGAATAGAGACAACTCTTGCGGGGAAATTGATGAAATAATCTAGAATTCTTTCTCTCGTTGATCGAATCAACCAAAAATGCAAGCCAGCGATTTTCTCGCGTAGTTCAACAACTTAAACGTAACTTGGAAGCTTATGCGTTCTGATGGATCGCTCGGCAAACAGCGACACGAAAGTCTGAATTATGGCAGGCTGAAACCCTGATTTGCTTCGATATTTAATCGATTCCATCCTCGAGCTTGTACCCTACGAACGTCGCGTCGAAACGTTGAATTCTTTCGTTCTTCTTTGCACGTACCTATTATATGCATGTACGTACGTATACATGTTCGTACGTATGTACATTATAATCGTATCTACTGTACCGTACACCTGTTATTCTATTATACATACTAATTGGAAACAGACTCGCATCTCCACTCCGGTCAGAGTGTACCAATCGCAGCAACGTTTAACATAGCAGAAACGCTAAACTACTCTATTATCCTAGGTCTTCCGATACCTATAACAGAAATCCTCTGGTGTCAACAAGTAAAAATTCATCTGGTTTCCTTTATACCTGAAATATACTCGTATAACGGGGCAATTCAATATTCCATCTCGGTAGGAGCTTTCGTATGCATACGCGTTAACACGTAGAGAAAGAAGGCATGTGTATTCCTTCCGAAGGGTGGAGATGTAATCGAGAGCGAGTCGGGTGCGAGGTGAATACGAGGTAGAGACGAAATGGGAGTGAGCTGGGTCGGTTCAACCATGCGATATATCGCTCGAAAGATTTACATCGCTTTCTCGCAGCATTGGAGGTTGGAGGTTTAAAGTTAGGGAAGGAACATCGAGTTTTTATATTTGGCCGCAGCGATTTGAGAAATTCTCTGTTTCTCGCTTTCGGTTCAAATCTCCGAAAATGTCAAGTACGACGAATTGAGAAAGTTGTTACGATGCTACCCGATAATATCCGATAATCTTCGGTAACGTCCGTTCCGCCGCACCACTCGCTGTCACCCGTTATGCGCGATTTCTTAATTTATGGATATCTGTCGTATCGTATCGTGTATGGATAATGGTGTACAACTACCTTTGCGACATGTTTTATCGATCAACAATGGCATCTCAAGATGACTCGAATGCATGTTTGTTTAAATTCAGGTAAAAATTTGGTTTCAAAACCGTCGAATGAAGTGGAAAAGAAGTAAAAAGGCGCAACAAGAGGCACGTTCGAATAACAAAGTCGAAGACGGGGGAAATACGAGAAACGCCGAGAGGGAGGCCGGAGGAGATCCTAGTGCGAACTCACCGAGTTCGCAGGAGGATGCCAAAGGAACGTTACAAGACACACAGAGAAGCACGACTGAACTTCAAGAACCGCTTTATCGGCCTTATGTGGTATAAAAGGGCGAGTAAAGTAAACGATAGCTAAATCGACCGGGTATCGAACAGAAATCGAGAACAAGCTTGGCCGATGCTGCGTCGCATTTGACACCCGTTCGATACCGATACGCACCGATATATCTCCGCATCTCCGGCCATTCGGTCATTCTCCAATTCCAATGCAATGGAATGAAAGGTTTACGCGGATGGAAGCGGCACGCGTGAAATCAGCCACTAAACGATTAAACGACTAAACGAAGGAATATGCGTGTAAAACGCGGGATTCGGGGCGCGACGAGATCGATTAGACTGAAAATAAAATCGAATTTCCAATCGCATGAATGTACATATATTCGTACATACATACATAATTACTACGTACACCGCACCGACTTAATCTTGCGACATTCCTGTGTAAATATAGGGAACAAAGAATGTAATCGACGATCGTACGTACAATCGTAATCCGAAGGGTACGAACCAGTCTGAAATTTTCCCAAGTAGACTGTTACCTAGGACGAATACGCGTGTCGTGCGTTTCTACTCTGTATTATGAAAATTATATGTACGTGTGTGTACGAGAATGCGTATATCTCTGAAACGAGTCACGAAAGTGTATAAAAGCAGAAGAAACGTGTAAGACATGCGCGTGAAAGACTTTATCTCTACAATTGTAACTTTACTCCGAAGTTATACTAGATCTACTTCAATCGAAAACACGTACCTATTTATGATAAACGATTTAATTGTAAATATTATTCGTGTACGACTATCGTAGAGAGTGCAATGCGAAAAAAGAAGTTATACTGTGTCGCAACAAGTTCCTAAAATAAATGATGGATAACTGAGAGAACATTGAACTTCATTTTTTCCCCTGGTTCGCAAATAGGAGTACAACGTACATACCTTACGTATGTGACACGACTTGGCTCGACTCGACGCGATGCTATCTCGAGACTAACCATCGAGAATCGAGACGCTTGTCTCTCGCAAAACCGATCGTTTAATCGTCCACATCTTTTTTCTCAAAGAAAAATCGATCTAGAACTTCCTCGAAACAGACGCGATCATAATCCTCCACCCCCGCCGCGTCGGGGCCACCTTCCTCGCCCCTACGCCCTCTTTGCTGCCGTGTACCCGCACGCAAACCAGATCATCAGTATTTATGATATGCTAATTCCCCGTTACAAATTCCGCGATGTTACGCGGATGACTGCTCCTACCGGCTGCAGCCAGTGAAAGCCACCCGTTTGGAAAACCAGTCGTCAGCGACGAAATGGAAAAAAGCAAAAGAAGGAGAAAAATTACATTTAACGAATATACGAATTCGATGTGTGTACGATCACGAGTATACCTTTCTACGTTGATGTTTTACGATTTCGATGAATTGTTTGGTGTCGAAGCGTAGCACGATTATTACAGTTGGTCGATAATTTTATATGCCGCGTGAAATGTGATCGTTCGGCAAGCTCGATTAGACGTATTAGAGGTATTGCGATCGCATTAGGAAATGTAGAAAATGACTTAGTCTTGACTGGGTCGAATCGTACGGTAGGATGGTCGCGGGCGTATAGCAGGGTTGTCTAGAATCGGGTGACGCAAGCTATGGTAGAGCGTGCGGAGGAACGCAAAGGAACACGGAGAAACGCTGAGGCGGGGTACTCATGTTTATATGCATTGTATTGCTAAAACCCTTTTAACCGAATTACATTTAGCGATTCTAGTGCTGCTTTCCCGACTCTCCTTCCCCGAGTCTACTACTGGCCGCCCCGTCCCCGTCCCCGTCACCGTCACCGTCACCGTCACCATCGTCGTCGTCGTCGTCGTCGTCGCAAGTCGTTGTCGCCGCCGCCGCAGCCGCCGCCGTCGTCGTTGTCAATGTTGTCACCGTCACGGGCATAGCCAACAGCCACTACCCCTGGCACGCGGTATACCTCCCCTGACTAGCAACTATGTTCCGGGCTCCGGCTCTCGTGCTTCCATTCCCCTAACTCGAATGTTTCGTCCTTCTCCATGAAAAGGCGCGTGCCTTTTGCCGCGACAGATACCGCTCTCTCGTACTGTGAACTCACCAACGAGGAAGTAGCTGCAGTGGTGTGTGGAGTCGTGGCGGGGGTGGAAAACCGATGGGGCTGGATTCCCAGTCTCCGAACGGCATCCCTGAATTCTTGATTCTCTTGGTAAACAAGTGCTTAGGTGATTCACTGCTTGTTCGCTCCTATCGGCCGTCGTTTGTTTCTAGACGCCATTCTGTCGTTCTGCCATTCTATCTCGTTTTCCGGTCTAATAGATTTGCGAGAATAACGGAGACCGAGGCCGCTCTGAAACTCTTCCCTTGCTTTTACTTATCCTTCTCTTCGTCGTTCCTTTTCCGAGCACCGCTGTGATGTGTCATCCTATCTTTTGGTCGCGTCGGTGGATCAAAACACGGCGCAGCGTCTTTAAGCTTCTCTAGCTGCGAAAACATATAAAGACGTTTGGGCAATTTTCTTTCGATTAGACCTTATTAGAGAGATATTATTCGTTCAGAGCGGGACAGGGCAAAATAATCAGAGAATAATTGTTGGTGAAACGATTGGAAAACCAAGAAACGGAAGCTCGTCGAAGACCCGACTTGTCTCGACCCACTGTGCATTTCACAGCGAATTCCATCATTAGCGCTAACAAGGTTGGCCCGGGGCTACAAGGGGGACTTCACCCTTCGTCGGGCTAACCTCTAGGTATACACATGCGCGCGCAAACACGTACGCGATGAACACGAATCGAGTGTACCTACGCGAATACATACACCCACGGACCGGCTGTGAGTCGGCTCCTCCTTGAAACAAGTGGGGATAATAAGATCTACGACAATCAACTCCAAGGACGACGTTGTGAGAGTACAGCGATGCGACCTATTGGACGAGCTTTTAGGCGACGTCCGCCACGTTATGTCCACATTTCTCTTCACCGCTCGCTTCACCTTACCTCAATGCGAATGCCCGCTCCACCCTACATCCTCCCATCGCAACCGATCGTGTTTATCTCTTTGTCTATTTGCCTATTCGGTCGTCATCCTCGATTATTACTTTTCTTCGCGTGATATACAATATGAAACCAAATTAAAGGAGGTGACGTAAAACCCAAAGGAAACGGAAGCAAGAAACAAAATTTGCGTGTGTTAGGAGACGAAAGTGGGGGGCGTGCAGGCGTGATAAAATGCGTGGAGATTAGATCATTTTGACAGAGAGTGGACTTCGGTAAAACCTCCGTACATAAGTAGGTAAGGATACGCATAAGGATGCGACGCGAAGGTCAAACACAGACGGTACATGTAGACGTGTAGATACATAGTTGGCAAGTGGAGAGAGTTAACCGTATCGTAATCAATGTAAAATAGCGGCCAAAGGAGAAACCCGAAAAAACTCCCAATTAAGAATGTACATATATGCCCCGATTTCTCAAGAAGTTCTATTCTACAATTGGTCTAAATATACTCTAACAAAATAGTGTACGAATGTGGAACATTCATTCGAAACAATCGATTATACATTGAGGTTGATTTGTTTGATAATACAACCAATCTTGAGTATGCGGTACACTATATAGTTCGGTATTATTTTCGAACGATAGATATAAATTGAGGATAATGACGATCGACCGCGTCTCGTCGCAAGGGGTTTAAATAGAACCAAGGAAATAATATGGCATAATGCAACGTCATTAATTAAATCAGATAAATATATGTTGAATGCGAGAAAAAGATAAATGAATCGAATAGAAACGTAACGGGTGAATCAAGTTATAAGTGATTCTCGGCGTTTTAATCGTAAGATCCAATGCAAATATCAGCAAAAATCATTTGGATTCAGCGCCATTTTTCGTAGCGGTAAAACATTTGAACTGCTAGCCAGACGTTACCGGCGGAGAAATGCACACCAAGAACTAGTGGCGCCATTCGCAGAAGAATACTGAAATCTCTGCTGCAATGGTAATATTATAAAATATTATCAATCGATCTGTTTTTCACGTATGTTTTCACACATATCTATCGCATATGTTTTTCCATATCTCATAGCACATCAATATTTTTTTAAATCTCAATCGGGGATTGCGAGAAAAAGATTTTTTTATGCTTTGTCGTAGAAATGTTTTCATTTCGTCTAAATAATATAAAGTCTATAGAATATACATATGTAGGTACTTTACGGTAGACCGTAGACGTAGACGATTGTAATTGCAGTTGGTTCGTACCGTTTCGTCGTTTCATCGTTCGTACAGGCTGGTACAGGATTTACAGTGAGAAAGGGACGAAGGAGACGCGTGAGAGATTCCTACAGAGAGATTCCTATTCCTAGCGATTCCTATGTCTTACGCAGGACAGCACTGACAACACATACATACCGCATATGTATTTACTTTTCACTTTCATACTTAAATTTTAGACTTTAGACGATGGAATGGTTGGTCTGGTCATGTTTGGTGCTGTTAGCAGACTCGAGTGGAAGTGTACATTGTAAGTACCAGTAAGTATTTACATTGGACTGATTGGACAATCAGACGTATCCAGTATCGTGATCGTCACTGACTCATATCGCGGCACTCGGAAGGAATACAAAGGAATTCGCAAAGAAACCATTTGATTGGTCAGGCGCACACAGTTGAGTCACATGCCTCTCGCTTAGCGAGACTCGCTATTCGCTGAGTAGATTACCACTGCTACTTTAGGTGTAGCTGGGTGTATCCAGGTGTATCGCATCATATCGTATGTATCGTATCGCGTGTCGGTGAACTTCTTTCCCCTTGCCCCTGTTATATTAAAAGAACACTGACATTAATCGTTATTAACCATGCAACTGCATGGTAATGCAATACAAGTTTATACGTTTAATTACAAAATATCATATATTGTATATCATTGTTAAATAAAACAAAAGTTTTCCATGTTTGAAGATACGAAAATTGTTCGGTGGTATTCAACATGAATCAAAAACATCGTGATACGATAGATTCGTACTGTGAAGATATAGTACCTAAAATAAATTTAAATACGTTATGGCCCAAATTATTGGAAAATAAAATTTTTAATAGAGACGATGTAAATGTACCGCGATGGAAGGTAAGAACACATCGTTATAATATTGAGTTTTTTATGTACACATAAGCATAACTTTTAAACAACAATTTGTTATTTTTTATTATTTTAGGATAATCTTATGGACAAATCAACCACACGAGACATATACTTTACAATTAAAACAAGAGGACCATACGCGTTCAACCGTTTTATTGTGAGTCTAAAACAAAGTGGACACGAGAGTTTGGCTGATATCTTAGAAGGAAAAAAATTTACCTTTCTGGACAATGAGTTGGAAAAAGATATTAGTGAGGGCAACGCTATTGACATAGAGCCTGTTGGTGAAAGAAATTTTAGGTCTAATACGGAAAGGTAATATTATTAAAAAGTAGTATTATCAAAGTATCTAATCCTACAATTAATAAACATTCACAAATATCGTGCATTTTCCTCTGAAAAGGGTACAAGATAAGTTCTTTTACGATATACAGTCGTCGAACATACCTCTACAAATTCAAGTACAGAAGGCAACAGAATTTTTGGATGGACCTGTGTATGAAAATGTTGAAAGATATCCGATGCGAAGTAAACCTCGTGGATTGGTTTTAATAATTACAAACATTCATTACAAATATTCCTACAAGGAACCTAGAAGTTCGGCAGCCCACGACGAAGAAAATATGAAAAATCTCTTTGAAGAAATGGGGTTTCGTGTCATTTCTCATTTCGATTTAACAAAACAGGTAAACAACTGAATATTTTACAATATGCTGAATGAACTAATGTGTCAACTCTAACGATGTATACTGTTACAAGCAATTCGTGGAAACAGTAAGAGAATTTTCCCAACACAAACATTTACGGAATGTCGATTCCTGCTTTGTTATCATTAGTAGTCATGGTAATGTAAATTCACAATACGAGGTCACAGAAATCGAGTGTGTGGACAACAATCCTGAGAGCGATCTACAAAATGCTAAAACTGTTTTGTGCAAGGATATTTTAGATTACTTTACTGCAGAAGCGTGTCCTCATCTTGCCGGGAAGCCCAAAATCTTCATTTTGCAATTATGTAGGCAAGTAAGAGTCTTGAATGTTATTTTTTCCAACGAAAACTCTTACAAAGCCAATGGAATAGGGTTTAAAGTTTGTATGTTAACCGTTTCTAGTGGATAGAAGAAATATGTTTTACATATACATGTATACACGTAGTTTTAAAGGATACCTATCTATAATTCATATTTTAGAAGATATTTTGTGTTATATTGCAGAGGGGAAAAAATACAGAAATCTGTGAAAGAACCGCGACACACAACGGACATTAGTAATTTTCATTCGATCGACGAAGTGATCGCTCCTAAGGTGAATTGTAACGAGACAATAAGAAACTATGAAGATATACTAGTGGCACAGGCTACTCTTCCGGGATACGTCGCTTTTCGAGATAAAATAACTGGCAGTTGGTTCATCCAAATTTTATGCGAAGTATTTATGAATTACGCGTGTAAATCTCATCTTCAGGACTTGCTTAATATGGTGAGCCATCTTGTCGGACAATGATTGTTGTCTTCAAAAGATAGCTAAATTACTTGATACCCATTTACAGGTGGACTCACGATTAAAAATACAAAGAACGACAAAGGAGGAATGTCAGACTTTGACGGTAACGTCGATAGGATTCAATAAACATTGTTTCCTGAACCCAGGCCTTTTTGAAGAAACATAATTGATTGTGATTGAATAACCGTTGAAGTATTTACAAATCTATTATTTTTTATATTCGCTTATTCATCACGAAACGTCGATGAAATCTGATAATCTTTATTCATCGATCGAGTTAGAATTATTTTATACTTTTTATTACATTTTATAAAATGAACCGAGAAATATACGTGTAAATTTGTATACATAATCTACATATAATTTCTTCGCATGCAAAATATTGTGTAACTTTGTTCGAATCCAATGCGATAAAAGTGTGTATGCACGGTGATACAGTGATAGAATAGAGTAGCTCCAAATAGTATTAAACAAAGCGTGCTCATTGTTACCGAGGAATAAATCCGAAGAATATTGGTGTTAGTGAGTAAAATTATGAATAAGAATTCTATTGGAAGACCATTCATAGTTTACGCGTCTACAAAAAGATTTCTTGACTTCAAAACGCTACGCACGCTAACAATACGTTGGAATACATTGCGAAATAAACTTACAAGATTCCGAATTGGAGGGCGTTTTAAATTAGAAACATCCACAACTTTTCTCGTCAATCCTCATGATTTATGTGTAATGATTTTACAAATGCAGATTACAAATAATATGCTTAACTATATTCTATAAAATCAATTAGACGTAAGAATATCCTAACACTTTCATTACCTATTCAAGTTTTGTTTTTTTTTTGCTTTTGTAAGTACGTACAATTCGTATAATGTAGTAGGCAAATTTTCAATAGACAAATGGATGTAAAAATAAAGCTAAATAGCGACCTGCTTCTTCTTACTCTTGTATGTTGTACACTATAATGATATAAGAAGTGATTCACAGCATTTTGAAACGATAGGAAGAAATGAATTTATAGAATTCTATCAATTGCATTGATCCATTTTATGAATGCAAAGGGCAAAGGACACCAACTAATTTTGTTTTCCACAATGAACAAATAAAATATTGAAAAGACTTTGACTTTTTTCTCTAATGGCGTTTCAAGCTTCGCTTGAATAAACAAGCAAACGAAACCAAAGGCAACAGTACTAGGAACATAAAGAAATTCTACTGCTCCAATGAGAGGGTCGAGAATAATGTTTTCTTACGTTGCGTGTTTTTCTTGGTTTCTTTTTTTTTCCATTATCGTCCTGTACAATATCAGGTATAAATAGTATGTATAGCGTGCAGTTTAATACAAAGATTGTGTATTAGAAGAACGAGGTTTTTTGATCTTCTCCAAATTCTTGATTACTAAGTCATGTAGAGAACAGTAACGATTACGGACTTCGCACATAACTAACCACAAACTCACATACTCTTTCTCATCTAATTCTTGGACTGCTCTTCTATAATCGCTAATGTGTGGATACTTCGCAACTTTACTGATGACCTTTCCTCTAGAGATGAAATACCTGTCGAACATAAAATTTCATGTTTGACTTTTCATTTTACACTGATCGTTATGAGGATCATGTTTCGCGCGTTCGTTCCGGCCTATTTGAAACACTTTTGTCCGAATCTATTGATAGTTTATCGATACTTCAGTCCCTGTTATGCAAATGGTGATATAAATTAAATTTCTAAACTTTAGCATTCGTAAGCGCGAGTCGGATCGACTTATAGACAGTAATAGATATGCGTTTATTACAAAGAAATAGTAAAGAAGTATGACTAAGAATATTACCTAGATATTTGATCAAAAAATGCGGCAGCCTCGCTTTCTACAGATTGTATTTCAGCGAGCGTATCTTCTTGGATAGACACCCCAAAATTATTTCCATCTTCTATTTTTGGAATTAGGTAGGAAACCCACATTTTCAACTAAAATTCGATGGAAGATAAGTAACATATTTTAAAGATAACATATGTAGAACAATGTCGATGGATGCAATGTTTTCGGTATACTTACCAAATTAGAATCTTCCAGCAATTGCCGAATATACGGTTTAACTATGCAAATCAGATCGCATAGAGGTTTGTTACAAGGTACGGGTCCATTTGGTAATACCATCACTTTGGTTCCACTAGTATTGTCTATGCTATTGTCTACTTTCAGTTTCTTTGTAGGAGGTGCATTTTTGGAATGATTGAGAATTATTGGATCTGGAATAGGCACGTTTAAATCTTGATAGACATCCGATAGTTTTCTGTTACAGAATCCAGGTGTTTCCAACAGTTCGTTTAACTTAACAATCTTCTCGGGAAATCCTTTTAACAGCAGTTGCTCGGCCTGAACAATATATACACATAGAATGGTACACAATATGTTTTACAACAACTTGGACACAAGTATGTGGCATTGAAACAACGTTCAACTAATTACCTTAGTTTTAAGAGAATCTTTGTATTCTTGAACCTGCAAGACAAACTTGAAGGATAAATACATTAAATAGAATGCTTGAACTGAATCAAAAAATATATATATATATACATATATATATGTATGTAATATATATATATATATATATGTATGTAATATATATATATATATATGTATGTAATATATATATATATATATATACATATATATATGTATGTAATATATATATATATATAATACATATATATATATATATATATATATATATATATATAATACATATAAAACTATCTATCGTTAAATGATAAATTATAATAACCGTCTACGTAAATTTACATGTTTTGTTTCCAGTGGGATAGTATAATACAATATGAAATAACGAATAAACATAAAATATGGTACAGCGGGAGAGAAAAAAACTACATACATGTACTAGAAATATAATCTTATCCTTCTTCTGCGTAGTTTTGTGTAAGCGTTAAACCTGATCGCATAGCGAACTGAAAACTGAATTATTTCTACAAACGATACCCACGAATATTAACGATAGATGGTTTCTCGAAAAAATGATTAAAAAAAGAAAGCAAAAACTATTTGGACATATTGATGCCGGTCTCTCTTAAATGCTTCATTAACCTAAACATTGTTGCTTGTAATTTGTCAAGCAAATCATGCAAATCGCTTAGACTAGTACTGTCTAACGTTGAATATTAGGAATCATTGTACAAAATACTTTACCTTCTGTGCTGTTGTATCAGCCATTATATATTTTAGACAAAAAAAAACACTTTATAAAATATAACCACCCTGCCTCTTTGTTGTAACGTACAACTTCAAACAGGAAGTAGCGATGCATGTTCCTACTACGCCATCAAATCAGAGTCTGTAATGTTAGCACGGTTACAGTAATGTTATCGCTATTTTATTTTTTATCAAGTGTTGCGGATTACATTTTGAATTACATGATTCGACAATTCTGTAATATAAAATATATGGTAGTAATATTATAGAAATATGCATCACCTCGATTTAACTTTTCAATTTTTTTGGCATGAATAACATGACCTGCGCGCACGCACTACACATACACATGTACACGCGCGCACAAACAAACGCAACCTATAGAATTATTTTATTATTTTTATTTTCGTAAAAAGTCTCCAAATTTATATACAGTTTAGATACTGGAAAGATGTATGTACATACATATAAGCCAATATGAATGTTTCGATAAAAGAAACTATATACACTCACTGACAAAAGTTAAGAAACAAAATAATCGTTCAGGAGTTATTCTGTATTTTTTCATCTTCTGCTATAGATACATTGGAATTAAAAATAGTATAAAAAGATAACATATCATACATTAACACACACTAAGTAATTAATATTGAGTCGAAGAAACATAAGAAAATCTCTATGACAAAAGTTAAGAAACATACTCTGTTTAAATTAGATAACCACTTTCAACCAAACAACGGCGTGTAATTTTCGTGGCAGCCTATATATTCAGATGTAGGATAACCCTTGGATGGGATGACTGCATTTTTTCGTAATTTTTTATACATTCATATTTTCGTAATTTTTTGCACTAATTCCGTTTTACTGGTGAAAGGATAACTTCCCAGTTGACGTCCAACGTAATGCCACAAATGTTAAATTGGATTCAAGTCTAGAGATTGACTTGGTCACTTGATTACATTAACATTTTCTTCCATCAGAAATGTTTTAATTATTTTAGAAGAATGTTTTGGATCATTGTTGTGTTGAAAACCACTCTGCTGACATTCTCTCGTTAGCAAATGGCAGCATATGATTTTCTGAAATATCACGATAAACAAATCTGTCCATAGTTTCTCTTATACCGTCGCATGAGAAACAACCCCATACCATCACATTATCAGCACCAAATTTTACTGTTGGTTTCAGGTACATGACATTATATCTCTGTCCAATAGAACAGCATTTCCAATAGATCAACATTTATTGATTACATATCTCACAGTAATTTTCAATTACTTTATAGGGGGATTTTAAAAGTAATCAATAATAAAATTAAAATTTATTTTTAGAATGAACCATTTTTGTAATTAGAAGGATAAATGTAGCTTACAGCAAACTACATTCAACGATGTCAGAGAGGAGACTAAATTCGTCCTAAAGCATGTTTCTTTACATTGTGACCCTTACTTATTGAAAGAAGTCTTTATGTTTCTTAACTTTTGTCATAAAGATTTTGTTATGTTTCGTTGATTCAATATTAATTATAGCCATTATACATGGATATTCGAAACAAAACTTAGTGTGCGTTAATGTATGTAATGTTATCTTTTTATACTATTAGTAATTCCAATGTATCTATCTTAGAAGATAAAAAAATACACAATAACTCCTGAATGATTATTTTGTTTCTTAACTTTTGTCAGTGAGTGTATACGTACAACATATATGTATGTACATATATACATAGATACTGACAGATGTACATATGTAACAGTTTAATCTCAACTCTTAACCCATTTAACGTTTCAAAAAGGGGATAAGTGCAACTATTTAATCGATTTTATTGTAAAATTTGTACAAATAAATTCGTGATTCTTTTGAGACGATAGAGATAAGAATTTGGTTTCGTTTCTAACATTTTTCAATGTCCCAAGCAGGTTTATATAAATGAATAGCAAACGATTTTACATAGTAGTATTGTATTTCACAGTTTGTAACCACTGCATTATATTAATCAGTTTCAAAAAGAAAAAGAACCTCTCAGTTACTGCTGCATATGACGCCTTACAACTGTGCTTAAATGTACGCGTGTGTGCACGCACGTGTGTACCTATGTATGTGTTTAGTATTGTATATGTAATGTACGTACAAAATAAACTATTATCTGTTACACACATTACGATGTGTGTATGTGTGTGTGTATGCAAGTAGAAAGAATCGTACTTTGTGTTCAAAAGTTTAAGATTTTGAAATTAATAATATTGAATTGAAAATCAAGGTATTCGAAGCAAAAATGTGTCATTTTAAACAATACAATGAACATTACAAGACCATGATTTAAATTGATTTTAAGTGTGCTGTTAGAAGTATATATTCATCTGTTAATATGGCTAAGTGAGTCTTTTCGCTTTTTGATAGAGCGTATCCACGACTTTTCCCATACTATGTATCGTATCCAATGCAAGTTCGTAAGTTTTATCTCGTGGAGTATCTTCGAAAACAATTAAAACACCTTCACCTTGATCGAGAACACCTCTCAGTTTCTTATCCAATATCATTTGTGAGAGTTTCTTCTCTACTTGAGCGAGTGGCAATGATATGCAGGTGGCGATGTGACCGACCTATTTTTTAAAATAAAATACGAAAAATCAATAAAAGTTTCGTAATGCAGGTAAACTGATTAATATAGGCTTGTCCATATGCTTATATGCCTATATACCTGTACGCGAGAATAAGGTTCAACCAAGCGACACAAGTTTTGCTCGAGCATGGCATCGTACAGAGAACCGAGATGAGCACGTACAATCACATCGTCCTCTAACTCGTCGCGATACTTTTTTACAGCAGTTTGAAAGTCCGCCAGCGATCGTCTGGAACTTGCTTCGGCGACTGCTCGCATCGCGTCTAAATCCCGACCGGCATATTTGACTGCCAGCTTCCCAGACATAATCGACTGGACGTCTTCCGGCGTGCGTAACATAATCTTTGACAGTAACATATATTTCAGAGCTGTTAATGCTTTGGGACTTTCGACGCTATCGTACCTATGAGTAATGAATAAGTTATTGAAAACACATGAAAAGGAGTAAATCGTACATATATATATATATATGACAATTATAACATAATTCACCCTTCAAATGCCTCATAGAAATAAGAGTACGCCGTTTTAAAATCTCGTTCATCGGCAGCATGTAGAATTCCTGACTGTAAATCTAGTGCAGCCTGCATTTTAGGTGGACAATAAATTGCATTAGCAGTTGTCCTAGCACTGGTGAGAGCTGCTCTCGCTTTTGCTAAATTACTCAGGGCATGGTATGTTTTACTCTCTAACAATTGCACTTCGACCAATAGTTGTTTATCGTCCAACTTTTTAAGTTCCTTCAATAAAGCCGATCCTAATTGCAATGCCTCGCTGTACATACTGGTATCAAAGTACAGTGCTATCAAGCGTGCCTCCAAGGATTGCCTTAAAAATGTTCGACGTTCTTCTTTTGCCCATTCTATACATTCCTTACACAATTGGACCTACACGAACAAAACATTATTTGAAATGATCTTCCAAAGTATCAGCAAGATATCTTGGCATCCACTGCACTCGCATCCACCAAAGGACCAAATTGTTATATTATCCATATATCAACTGTTCGAAGAAAATGTCATACCATTTTATATGGAAATTTTTCTTTGTTATACAAATGTTATAAAAGAAGACAATATAATTGCTTTGCCTACAAGAAAATGTGTCCATTTCAGTGGTTTCGAGTTACCAGTCGATACAACATTGGCAATATAGTTATATCCATGTACGAATACCTCGATTCCAATGCCAGCTTCTAGATCCAAGAAGAAATCTACCAAAGAACGTACGAGTTTAGCAGCTTTGGCCTTGCTGATTAAGCTAAGAAATGGCCTAGTAGCTTTGATCAATTCGGCTAATTCTTTCGCTTTGCCTTCTTTTTTGTAAAGTTCACCGAGGTGTAAAATGCCTTGCTCCTTTATTCGAATACTGTCCTCATCATCATCAGTGACACCGATACTGGGATCGGAGATGATTTCGTTCAGAAGAGAAATACCCTCGCTACGATTCGTCATTGAAACTGCTTGTGCACGTTCAAATAGCATTACACCAGCCATCGTGACAGTATTTATGCTTCGAGAGACAAAAATTTAAGAATAAATAACCTCTTTTCCCTATCCAGGGGAAACTGTAAAGACGCTTCGTCAAATAAATATATCAGTTTTCTCACAACACTCGAACGTACAGTTCAACCGGGCCTGATAAAATTTCCTTAAAGAGAAAACGTTCTATACGCTTAAACTCACAAATAGAATTAATGAACGACAAATGAGTTGTCACTTTCTTTGTCGATCGTTTGATCCTGTTTGATCCCCAAAATCCCAAAACTCATGTCACGTAACTACGCGAGTCAACGCAACTACTAAATTCATCAACATTATTATACACGTGTATATACGAATTAATCTAATGTACTTGAAAGTTAATATCCTTTTTAAATTTTTAATATCTCATTTTAAATATGAGATTACATTCATATACAATGTCAGATTTTAAATAAAGCTTTTGATCCAAGCGTCGAAAAAGTGTGTGGTGGTGCCATCTAGCGGCGCCCGAATCGGAACTAACTTTTAGCCGGGATCAAAACCTACTTATGGGTATAGTCTGCGGTATTGTCATCATCAACAATATCTGCAATTTTCCACTTTGTTAGCTACGATTATTATTAACAAAGTGGATATCTCTGTTACTAATAATGAAAGATAAAATCTAATTTTTCCGATAAACATCGGTACACCTATTACAACCAAATGTTACGAATCTACTTCCAACATCGCCGATGGGTTCGAGTGCAGCGTTTCCGTCATCAATGATAGGATTCTAGATTTCTGCGATACTAATAATATAATCACCGAAAACCAATATGGTTTTAGAAGACACCACTCCACAATACATGCTATCAATAAATTAAGATCCGACGTCAATCTAGCCCTGAGTAGAGGTTCCTGCGTGTGCGTCTGTCTGGTAGATCTGGAGAAAGCATTCGACACCGTCTGGACAGGCGGTCCAGCGGTTTCATTTATTTTACATAATTAAATAATTAATTTATTGTAGGGTACGATTGATTCTCTTTAAAATTGTATTGTTTAAATCGCGGATCTCCAAGATCGCTACTCCAAGAAATCCTGTCTTTTTGCTTTCCTTCAACTAGCCTCGTAGTCAGGCTTGTACGGTCTGCCTTGCAGCAAAAATTAGGTGGTGAGGCAATTATATAATCGTTGTAATCGTTAAACAAGCAGAGATAATAAATTCATTAATTATATTTTCTCGATTGATTTATGCTTAGTAATATTCATGTATCATAAATTATTTTGTATCTCGAGTTCTATTGCCTACTTCTCCTAAAAAATTAGATGGCAAGATGGTCAAGAATTGTTACAAATATTAACCATAGCTAGACATAATAAATTTATCAGTGAATTGTGTCCGATAAATTAATGCACGCGAATATTCATGTGTTAAAAGATATTCAATATCTCGAGTTCCATTACATATTTTTACTAAAAAATTAGATGGTCAGATAGTCGAGGGAATGCATGTCGACATAATTGGTAAAAGGAATTGTTATAAACATTAAACAGCCAGAGATAGTAAATTCATTAATTACATTTGCTTGATATAATATTGTTTGGTAATATACATGTGTTAAAAGTTACTCTGTATCTCGAGTACTATTAGCAATTTTTACTTAAAAATAAGATGGTAGATAGTCAAGAGAATGCTTGTCGACATCGTTGGCAAGAGGAATTGTTATAAACATTATACAGCCAGAAATAATACATTTATCAATAATTATTATCACGGCGATCGAGATCTACCAAAATTAGTTGGGGTGGGGAGCGTTGCGCTTCGCTGCGCGCTGCGCATCACTGCTTACCTAAGCCCGCGGAGCGCGCTCAGTCAGTCAGTCGGGCCGGGGGCTCCGGCAGGAGCGGACGAGCTCCGGGACCAGGAGAGTCTTCGGCTACCTTGGGGCTGACCAGGGGTCCTCCAGAGGTACCCTGGCCTCTCCTGCCTACCTTGGGGATGACCAGTGGTTCTCCAGATCTACCCTTGCCTACCTTCAGCTGGCTTAGGGTTGACCAAGGGTTCTCCACCAGTGGTCATCCAGGGCTACTCTAGCCTATCCCTGCTTACCTTCATCTGGCGTAGGGTTGACTAAGGGTCCTCCTCCAGTGGCCTAACCTGGGCTTGACCAGTGGTCATCCAGAGCTACCCTAGCCTACCCCTGCTTACCTTCAGCTGGCTTAGGGTTGACCATGGGTCCTCCAGCAGTGGTCTACCCTTACCTATCCCGAGGTTGACCAGTGGTCATCCAGTGGTCATCCAGTGGTCATCCAGTGGTCATCCAGTGGTCAGCCAGTGGTCATCCAGTGGTCATCCAGTGGTCATCCAGTGGTCATCCAGTGGCCATCCAGTGGCCATCCAGTGGCCATCCAGTGGCCATCCAGTGGCCATCCAGTGGTCATCCAGTGGTCATCCAGTGGTCATCCAGTGGTCATCCAGTGGTCATCCAGTGGTCATCCAGTGGCCATCCAGTGGCCATCCAGTGGTCATCCAGTGGTCATCCAGTGGTCATCCAGTGGTCATCCAGTGGTCATCCAGTGGTCATCCAGTGGTCATCCAGTGGTCATCCAGTGGTCATCCAGTGGTCATCCAGTGGTCATCCAGTGGCCATCCAGTGGCCATCCAGTGGCCATCCAGTGGTCATCCAGTGGTCATCCAGTGGTCATCCAGTGGTCATCCAGTGGTCATCCAGTGGTCATCCAGTGGTCATCCAGTGGTCATCCAGTGGCCATCCAGTGGCCATCCAGTGGCCATCCAGTGGCCATCCAGTGGTCATCCAGTGGTCATCCAGTGGTCATCCAGTGGTCATCCAGTGGCCATCCAGTGGCCATCCAGTGGCCATCCAGTGGCCATCCAGTGGTCATCCAGTGGTCATCCAGTGGTCATCCAGTGGTCAGCCAGTGGTCAGCCAGTGGTCAGCCAGTGGTCAGCCAGTGGTCAGCCAGTGGTCATCCAGTGGTCATCCAGTGGTCATCCAGTGGTCATCCAGTGGTCATCCAGTGGTCATCCAGTGGTCATCCAGTGGTCATCCAGTGGTCATCCAGTGGTCATCCAGTGGTCATCCAGTGGTCATCCAGTGGTCATCCAGTGGTCATCCAGTGGTCATCCAGTGGTCATCCAGTGGTCATTCAGAGCTACCCAAGCCTATCCCTGCTTACCTTCAGCTGGCGTAGGGTTGACCAAGGGTCCTCCTCCAGTGGTCATTCAGTGGTCATTCAGAGCTACCCAAGCCTATCCCTGCTTACCTTCAGCTGGCGTAGGGTTGACCAAGGGTCCTCCTCCAGTGGTCATTCAGTGGTCATTCAGAGCTACCCAAGCCTATCCCTGCTTACCTTCAGCTGGCGTAGGGTTGACCAAGGGTCCTCCTCCAGTGGCCTGCCATTGTTTATTATGGCCTACCTTTAGCTAGCTTAGGGTAGTTCAAGGTTTATTTAAAACTTCCTTGGCCTACTTTAAGTTGGCTCGGGTGGGGGGGGGGGGGCATGGTCTCTTCAATGCTGCCTTCGTTTACCTTGGGTTCTGAGCCAGTCCAGTGTCAGTGTCCGGCATGAAGTCAGCACTGTGCTGATCGGCTCACAGAGGGCAATCATTGCAATGGCTTCGCATCTCCGAGTGAGTCATTTCGTCACTACCTTCGTCACTATACTCGTCTGTAGAAATAGAGTTGTAGTAGAATGTAAAAGTAGTTAGTTGCATGCATGGGCAGGCCTCGCCGCCCCAACGATCAGCCGAGATGGGAACGTCCGCGATTTGCACTAGCGTTGCGAAAAAAGTACGCGTTGCTTTAGTCGATTTTGAACAGAGATCAAAGTTAGCCTATCTTCTAAATATAATAATAGTTATAAGTTTTTTGGATCTCTGTTCATTGAATTAGCGTTGCGTACCAAAAGTTGGCGTCTGGGTTAGAGTCTTTTGACTTTTCAGGCTCCCATGCTCGAGCTGCAATGATCAGCTGTGAGATGGGCACAACCGCGATTTCGAGTAGTGTTGCGAAACAAATTTTCACACGCATTGTACTAGTATCAATTTTTAAAGTTTATTAAATGTGTAGTAAATGTTGCGAATAAATAGTTGCGATTTAAAGTAAATCTAGACATGAAGATGTAAAGTTTTAAACGTTGGAATTTTAAATTTCTTATTTAAATAGCAATTTGAATTTCGATTTGTTGAATTAGAGTAATCTTTTTTGGATCTCTGTTCGTTGAATTAGCGTTGCGCATCAAAAGTATCACGTTTGTATTAGAATGATTCGATATTTCAGGCGCCCATGCTCCAGTTGCAACGATCAACTGTGAGATAAGAACATTCGCGATTTTAAGTAGCGTTGCGAAACAAATTGTAACACGCGTTGTAATAGTATAAATTTTCAAAGTTGACTTAATGTCTAGTTAATGTTGCAAATAAATAGCCGCGATTTAAATTATTTTTAGAAGTACCGATCTAGAATGTTAGACATGAGAGTTTTAAATTTCTTATGTAATTTGTAAGAATGGTAATACATAATTTTGTAAGACTTTCAAAGTTCAACTTTACCAAATTGATACAATATTTTTGTCTAGAAATTGATATTTCTCAGGAAATTGTTATATTTGTCTTAAAATTGATATATTTGTCTTGAAATTGATATATTTGTCTTGAAATTGATATATTTGTCTTGAAATTGATATTTATTTCAGGAAGTTGCTATCTATTTCAGGTAATTGTTATTTATTTCAGGAAATTATTTATTTCAGTAAATTGATATTTATTTCAGAAAATTGATATTTATTTCAGAAAATTGATATTCCTTTCAGGAAATTGATACTTATTACAGGAAATTGATATTTATTTCAGGAAATTGATATTTTTATCTCGAAATCAATATTGTTCGGATCGGAGTTCCCTCAGGGACTCACTCACGGGATGGGGCCCGTGAGTGGGTACGGGGACTCGCGTCCCCGGGGGCACCCGAATCGCCTACAGGTCGTTGCGTCCACAAATCATTAGATTTGGGCTCGATGTGGTTTCGATTTTGTTTCGACCTGTTTTCGATTTGGTGTCGATTTTGTTTCAACTGGTTTTCGATTCTGTTTCAACTGGTTTTCGTTTCTTCTGTTTCCATTTTGCATCAACTGGTTTTCGATTCTGTTTCGATTTTCTTTCAATTGGTTCTCGATTCTGTTTCGATTTGGGTCGTTCATCTTGCTCTTGTTAGTCAGAACGAACGAAGAAAATTCATTGAAAGAAAAAAATTCATCGAAAGAAGAAAATTCATCGAAGGAAGAAAATTCATCGAAAGAAGAAAATTCATCGAAAGAAGAAAATTCATCGAAAGAAGAAAATTCATCGATCGAAGAGGAATCATCGAACGAAGACTTCAGATTATCTATAAATTAGTTTTAGTGTGTGCGTTAGTTATTAAGATTGTATATCGTCGTTGTAATTATGTCGAGTAATTATTGCCGTAACTTGACTGCTCGCTCCGTTTTCTGACTCCGACTCAGCCTTCTGCTGTGTCGCCTTGGTTGTAGGTTCTGAGCCGATCCAGTTTCGGTATCCGGCGTGAAGTCATTGAGAGGGATGTCTAAGAGACTCGTTCACTCGTCTTCTGACGATCCTCTGTGTTAACGTAATCCTGGGCACGCCATGTTCTCATGTCACCCAGTAGCGCCAGAAACCGTTTGAGCGCATCTCTTTGCCATCTTTCTTGGTGATGGAGTGACGGGTATCGGGCTGGTCGGCTCAGGACTTGTAAGCACTGAACGCGTCGCGTCACCCTTGAACCAGAGCCTTCTGCTCTGGTTCGATCTTGTTTCTCTCTTTGAAAGAATCAGAGCCTTCTGGCCTGATTCGCCTTTGGTCCCTCGTGGATCGGAGACTTCTTCTCCGATTCACACTTTGCCCCGCAATAATTACTCGACATACGCTAAATGGAAAAGAAGTCTTTTCCGTGAAAAAGACTACTTTTCCATTTAGCGACCTGCGAAACTTAGTTTCTAAGAATCGTCGTTGTAAGAAAGGGAGACAGAACGAAGGACGACTTCGTTCTGACTCCCTTTCGGGTCTCTTGTGCAGCAACCTCCTCGTGGTGAGACCTGGGCAATCGATATTATCCACAATTCGCAAAATGCTGTAATTTATAAATTATAGTATCTCGCATGTAGTGGATAATATCGAGCAAATAGCTGCAGATTTAAAATTTGCGTTAATATGTATTTTATATTAGAATGTAAGACTTAACTAACACTTTCTTCGTTTTCCATTATCTCAGCTTCAGCATTTCTTTTCAATGAATAATTGAAGTACGGAGTTTCTATTTCAGAATACATGTACCTTCAACAAACACCTGCAATATTAATTTTTGTGTTTGTATTGATGGGGCCCGTGAGTGGGTACGTGGACTCGCGTCCCCGGGGGCACCCGAATCGCCTATAGGTCGTTGCGTCCACAAATAATTAGATTTGGGATCGATGTGGTTTCGATTTTGTTTCGATTTGGGTCTCATTTGCTTCCGATTTTGTATCGACTGGTTTTCGATTTGGTGTCGATTTTGTTCTGACTGGTTTTCGATTTGGTGTCGATTTTGTTTCGACTGGTTTTCGATTTTTTGTCGATTTGGGTTCTTCATCCTACTCTCGTTGGTTACTATGTACTCGTGTAAGGGATTAGATTTGTACTCCTTTGCGGGATTGATTCGTTATTAAAACTTCATTTTATATTCAAATTAAATAACTGGTTGAAACTAGTTCTGATTCGTGCCACAGAGGGGGTAAAATGATGAGACAGGTTCTGTTCTAGGCTAAAAAAGTTAGTTCCGTTTCATGTATTAGAGGGGGTCAAAAGTGGAGACAGGTTCTGTTCTAGGCTTAAAAGTAAAAAGTTGGCACGGCCAAACCCCGAGCGTGAGCACCAGAGCACACCAGAGTGAGCACTCCTCTCATTCCTCTCTGCTTACACTTTACACTGACTTACATTTGCTTACATCAGGGATGGGCAATTTTGCCTCAATTGAGGTAGAACCGTCCACACCGTAGCGCCCTCTGTCCCCTTCCAGCAAGCGTGGTACAATGGGGCAACGAAGACACGAGACATCAGCGTACGCAACGAACGTGCGCGCTGCATGAAAGAGTGATTGGTGGGAGAAGCAGGCGTTTGAGGGGCTCCACCCGTGCCCACCACTGGCTTACATTACCCGAGAGGAATTCCTCTCTCTTCCTCTCTGACATTACTCAATGTTCATAATGAAGAACTGGTGAACGTGTTGCATGCTGTCGTTTATTGTTATTACATGGCGAGAAAACTCTTCGGATTTATATTGGTGTATGGTATAAAAATATGGCACTTGGGGCATACACATCGTATGAATTAGTCGGTGAAGGTTCGTTTGGACAAGTATTCAAAGCGAAACGATACTTTGATGGTGAAACGGTAGCGATTAAAGCTGTTCAAAAGGTAAGGTGAAACATTGATTTTTGAAATTTCATTTCTTTTTCCTTCGATGTCTGATTTTTATAATTTCCTATACATGTTCGTTTGTATCGTTTGTGTCGGTGATCATGTAACGCATAAACAATCGTAAAGCATGGTAGATCGAACGACGAATTGAAAAGTTTGCGTCAGGAATGGGATATCCAGCGTGAGCTACAACATCCAAATATAGTGCCAATATACGGTTGCTATGAAAATAAGAGCGAGGTACAGATACGCAAGCTTGCAATATATACATACATATATGTATATGTGTTGTGTATTTCGATCGAGATGTAGAAGCAGGTTTTTTTCAGATATGGGTCGAGACGGAATACGTGGCCAAGGATTTGCATAAGGTATTGAAGACTAGTAAGAATGGCAGATTATCTACAGAAAGAACCCAAGCGATTACTTGCGATTTAGTCTCTGCATTGTATTATTTGCACTCCAAGGGAATATTGCACAGGTTTGTTACTTTAGGACCTCGTCGATTTTCTCTATGCTAACGAACGGTTCTGTTCTACAGGGATATTAAACCACAAAATGTATTAATTAAACAGAACGGGCAGGCAATGCTATGCGATTTTGGATTTGCCCGTAGCATGCAAACAGGAACACGAGTGTTAACTTCTATAAAGGGAACGCCGTTGTACATGGCACCGGAACTGATAGAGGAGCAGCCTTACGATCATAATGTGGATTTATGGTGAACTAGCTTCTCGGATAAACGATTTGATGTTCCATACATAAGAATCCATCTCCTTTCAGGTCCCTCGGGTGTATAGTCTTTGAAATAGTCACAGGCGTTCCGCCTTTTAATACAAATTCTATTCTGCATTTAATCAGATTGATAAGAGACGTTCGGATAAAGTGGCCAGACTTCATTTCGGATACCTGCAAGAATTTCCTACAGGTTGTAATAAGTTAGAATTATTGCATGATCCCGATATCGAAATTTTTCTGTTTTTCATGAGAATCGATGTACGTGTGTAATGTATCTATGTACGATGTATTGTAATTGCGAACAGAGACTGCTACAGAAGGATCCATCGCGAAGGTTGACATGGCCCGCCCTCCTGGTAGATCCATTTGTGAAAGACGGGGTTGTAATAGTCGACGGAGACACGAGTAACGCGTCGCTCGTGCCGAAGAATGATTTAACGAAAGATGATTCTGCTCCGCGAAAGAACAGTTTATCCGATTGGAATCCAGTAATGGTCGAGAGCAATATCGAAAACGAAGAATGGATCGCGTTCTTGCAGAAATCCATGGAGGAAATCATGGACGGAGAAATGGACTCGTTGCTGCAACAGAATTGTGTCTCAGTATTCGTGTCTCCTCTAAGAAATCCACGGGCTAGTTTTCGAGTGGTGAAATACGTAGCATGTCTTCTTTCGTTACCGTTTGTCGTCCCGAATGGTCAACCGAAAGATTGCCTTTCGAAAATCGAGCAAATATATTTGGACGTTTGGGTCGTACCGAATCTTGTCTTTGCACTGAAGCTTTTCATGTCCAAGGACTCCCGTAATACGAACAAGACGTATAAATGTGGAAACATGGATAGTAGTTTCGCGACAAATTGGAACGCGAATCGCCTCGAAACTCTGGAATACGCGATACTTTTGCTTTGTAGACTAATTCATAACCAGAAGAAATTTCTTACTCAGTTTTGCGACGCTATCTATCTCGTTGATGGAATCGAATTTCTAAAAGAATTATTGAAATTGAGAGAGGAGCGGATTCTCGGTAATCTCGTTGCGATTTTTAACGAAATATTGCGATCTCAGCCCGAAAATGCGAATCTAGTGAAAACTGTTGTTCTAATCTGGGATAAACCGGGTAAGTACGAGTATATCTTCTACATACATACATATTCTGGGACAGCTAAAGTGGTACTCGCGACGGCACAGGGGCAAGGGGCGCGAAGTTCACAGTCGCGCAATGAAATACACCCGAAGTAGTAGTGGTAATCTTCTCAGCGAATAGCGAGAAGCCAGTGACTCAACTGGTGCGTGCCTGACCAATTAGACGGCTTCGTTGCGAATTCCTTTCGCATTCCTTCCGAGTGACCACTTTGGCTGTCTCGAATGATACATGTACACATTTTATTTTGTATTATACTTATGTAAGATAAGATACAGGTACGTAAGGAAAAACGAATTCGCGACTCTGTTGGTCGATGGTTGTTTGAAAACTCGTTCTTTTTTATTTTTTAATAGAGGATGCGGCGGTGATGCTCTGTCGTCTCGTAGCGGCGTCGGACGATATAACTGCCGGAAGATGTTGTCGTTTGATCAGACTTTTAGGTGGATGTTTCCGTACCACTTTGGAAGGTGTATGGTCCAATGTGTTGAGCGTAGGTATACTAAGCGCGAAAACGTTGAACGACATTGGACCAGAGTTTCCCGAGGTAAGCGATACAAGATGACACCTACATTTCCGATACATTCCCGATTACAATCCCGATACATTCGAATCCGTCGATTTTCAGGTTGGTGACGAAACGAGGGCACTATCCGCGACCGAAGATCGATGAACTGTAATGCGAGGGACGATTCAACACGGAACGGAGAGTCGATTGCTTTTTGGTTCTCTCTCGCGACACGTTCGAACTCGAATTCGTTGCATTTTCAATTGTACACGAGGAAATGAGAATATCTTTCTGTATGCAACTTTTGTCGTTTTGTCTTTGTCATTTCTTTATTACTTTCTTTATTAGTCGTATCAGAGCGATAGAGATATTTACATTCGATGAAGTCAATGTAATTTTTGTTGACCGACTTGTAGTCGATTCTACAAACGATTCCAGAATCGTTGCACGGACGGGTCGTGTAAAGCGTGGGGTGGGGGGGGGGGGGAGGGGAGGCTCGTTTGCGGTTCCTGGTGGGTCATCGGATCATCGGTTGCGACACTCTTCCTTGTACATTGCTTGTAACTTTAGTATATCCTTACCACTGAGACCCTTCCGTTGGCCAAGTTTCACTCCTTTTTTCTGTGTAACGTACATCGATCGTGTATTCTTTATACTCTTACTCTATGTTATCGAGTGTTGTTATCAACGAAAACAAAACCAGACCAGAGTGTAGCGGGTATGATACTTACTTTTGGAGTAATAGTCGGTTCGCCGTTTCGGGAAAATGCGTGAGAACTGTAGTGCATCACGCTCGCGTAGTCGTAACCGATTCCATAATCGGTTACAGTACGATTGTCGTATTTGTTGAAATTGTGTTGTTTGCCTGCGATCAACAGAAACATGTTAGAGATAGATGCGGTCAACGATGGATGGATGGATGGAGGGTTTGGGTGAATAGATCGCATTCACCTGGTTTTACGTTCGTCCAATTTATCTTGACCCACTGGTCACGATCTGCTGCACTCTGTTGGTGATAAAAGCCCAGCGCGTGCATCAGTTCGTGCACGATTACGCCGTGCTGCACGCATCCTGGACTTTGCAAATTTAGTACTTGTCCACGATCGTGTCGACCAACCAAAGACCAACATCCGGACATTTTTCCCTGTATCGTGACAAAGTCGGTGTCCGTTTTCTCGTAAGGTCGAAAACGTAGACACGTGTTCTCGTGGTATTCCTCCATGGCATCTCTGATCAGCTCGATGTCTCCTTCGTCTACGATCGTGACGCGCAGTAGTAAAACGGTGAAATACGTTTAAACTTACGCGATCTTTGGACTTGAACGAATGCAAAATATCCGGTAAAAGATATTACCGAATTCTTCTTCCTTTATGTAGTACGGTACTATTCCAGCAGGCCAACGGGACGTAGGTTTCACTAAACCGTTCTTCGATTCGACACTTCCATCCGGATGCAGCATTATGTCTCCTTCGAAAAGGCCGCTGAGCTCCCAGAGATTCTCTCTATCGTCTCTCGACCAAGAGTTTATACGGTTTGCTGTCGCCAACAGAGAAAATCGAAATACAATATGCGTGTCCTCGGTAGGGTGCACGTTGCTAGAGATTCGTTGTCCCGGCTAGAGATCGATCGAGCGATCGTTTACCTATGACTTGGTGCGCGTGCGCTTCGTCGAAGGTGCCCCGATGCCTCGGTGTCGGTGGAACGACCGGTATCGATCGAGTTTGATCGACCGCTTCGGTATTACCACCGAGCTCCATCGTTGACGTTACCACCGGTAATAACAATAATAATAATAACACCAACAACGACGACAAGAGTTCCGTCGGCCGCGCGAACGCAACATTTTTGCGAACGATTCGACGCTTCATTGCTCTCGCAAGAGAGCAGCGCAGCGACAGGCAAAGTACACACCGCTGCAGCTGGTTGGTTTTGTTCTATCGTTCTTAGTTATTAGCTCTTACCGTGGAGGAACTCGAACGTTGAGAAAGCGGAAAACTCACCGGATCGTTATATACCCACGAAAATACTCGTGCTGGAAGCATTTAACATCCACTGCACGTATCCCGTTATCAAACGTCGCTCGACAAAACTTGTTTGCAGGTGATACAATTAAATCGCGAGCATCGTGGTTTCCGTTGATTCTACGGAAGAACATTTTCCATTCCCCACGAAAGAACGATGGGATATCGTCGATATTTAAAGTGTGCCTTGTTCGAGGACTCAACCGAACAGACATTCTTATTATTTCCATGGTACGCGGTCGTCGGTAAAGGTTTACGTTTAACGACAGACGCGATTTCTATCGCGTTCGTTAATTTTGTTCCATGGCATAGTTTCCCACGCGCGTCGATATGCAAATTCATAGAATAGTAATGATAAAGAGATTGCGATGCGAATACCAACTCGGCTTTTTATCCGGTTTATCTATTCGTAGTCGGTGGTGTACCCGTTAAACTGTCACCCGTTAAACTTCTATTATCGCAATCAGCTGGAACTGTGCTTGGTAAAACGTTCACTTCGGTGGAACGAGCTCCCCGCGATCGTCGCGGAATAAGGTTTTGTCGTCGTCGCAAGTTCCTTTCTCGAAGAAACTCTACGGACGTGCAAACGAATCGAAGCTTTCCGTTGAAATTACGATAGAAGTGAGAAAGCGCAGAAGACAGCGGTATCTACGGTATCTACGAATCGTCGGGACCGATTCCAGACCCTCGAGGCAGCAAAGATCATGGTATCGGATGGTATCGGTTATGTGGGTCAGAATGATTCGGTAGCCGGACATACAATTTCGTACGCGGTATGCGGTACGCGAACATGTTACAATATCGTTTCAAGCGTTTCTCGTCGAATTACCAATTCCCTAATTTTTTTATCGGAGCAGCGAAATATAAGGTATACCGCAGAAAATTCTGAATCGTTGAAATAAATAAATAAATCAATCAATAAGAAGCGTGCTGCGCTTGAAAAATCTTCTCTGAAACAGCACCGAAAGCAGGGTCAATGACCAACCTGTTCCAGATTCGGGTAGCTCGACGTAGCCTAAATTCTATCCGGACCTGCTGGAACCGCGATCAGAGAGAATGGTTTTTTTCACGTTCGTTACAATGAATACAAGTTTTACGAATGGGCACACGCATCTATCAAGACGGATTAGCTCGTGCGTATTCTTTTTACAATAGTTCTCTGTAGTTCTTGTTTCGTCGTAGATCGAAGCGAATTGTTCTGTGATCGCGTGTGTGGGGCTGGGTTGCACAAGAATTTTGTATTTGATAAAGAAAACTGTAGGCTTCGTACTCTCGCGGTTATCTCTCTATTTATCCTTCCAGACCTAACCCAGCCATCCCTCGATCTACTAAATATTCTTGGATAATGTTTTGTTCATATTTTTGCAGAAAATTGGATGAGTCTTATGCTCGTCGAGTACGTTGTTCCGAGAGCTCCCTCGTGAACCACTGACCCACTGGGACCAGTTGGAAACATCGGGACCGTCTCGAGCCTTGAGACGAGAATGTATTTCGGTAGCGGGTACAGTGACCAAAAACTGATGTTCTCTCGCGGTTCGGTGACCCCTGGCCAGCCTCTTCCAGACCCATCTTGTCTCGTTCTCTACTTCCAATTCTGTCTCTATCGCTGTACGCGTTTCGCTCTCCCTTACTCTTGGCATCCCCCTTTACGTACTTTCTATTCCTTCGAATTCGTGTTCGAAACCGATAACGTTCAAGGTACGTGGAATCTTGCTCGCGCTCGACTTCTGTTGAAATATTGTTTTATAGCTTTTATAGGGTGTACGTATAGATATTGTATACGCGTATCGCGGTAACGTACCTTTGTACTTGTAAAGTATTGTCGTCACGAGAGAGCCGCTAGGATGTTTTCCAAGTTTTCTCGGTAACCGGTGCAATCGTTGATCATAGTTCGTTGTTTCGACAAAACGCGAGACAATTCGTCTACGTCGACTGCAGTCCCATGGCTGCAACGGACCGTATCGACCGACTGGTAAGCTTTACGATGCGATGGCGAAAAAATCAATCGGTAGGAGAAAAACGAATGCACACTGACCGGTACGTGCAAGTATGCGACTACTGGGCCGTTATCTAGCGGATCACGCGCCACGACACCTCCCCTTTGTAAATCATCGAAACGGTGATTAAAAAACCAAAAATTCCTTTCGTTGTCCCCTTTCGAGTGTCCTTTTCCTTCGATTTCGTTGGCATTCTTTGTTCCTGCTAGCCTTAAACCGTCTTTAATCCACGAAGCTTAGTACGTTCGAGTGAGAATTCACATTGTTGTACTGGAAAACCACAGGATGAGTTTTTATAAATCTCATTTTTTTGGTCACGTTCTCTCTTGCATCCCCGTTTCACATTCTCCGTTTGTCTTCCTGTACACCTCATATGTTCGGGTAACGAGTATTTCCAAGAGCTCTCGCCTCGGTCATACACCTGTGAGAGTGAAAGTGTCCTCTATCCCCACCAAAATTTGTGCCGCATAACCACGGTTGCGGATGCCGCCGCGCCGCTTCGCGCTGCCGTGCCGCACCAAACAGCAGCGCTCCCTCCCACATTACACACACACACACATACATATATAGATACATATATATATATATATATATATATATATATATATATATATATAGATAGATTGTATGTACGCATGTAAATACGTACATGTAGTATCGACATCGATACTACCACCGTCGTGATCGTCTTCGTCATCAGTACCTACCGCGTTATATGTCTTTGTCATGTAGTCGGCATAATTTCGATTCTTCGATTTTCGGCTATGAATCCGTAAACGAGACTTTTCTAGGTACTGCTGGGAAATTCGATCGCCGAAACATTCTTTCGACGTTGTATTCGTCGCCGACGTATGACAATGAAATTTCATTGAACGACGGTGTTGGAAGTTCGCGAAGAAGTAATAGCAGGGATAAATACGAATGCGAAAGATTCGTTAGATATTGTACGGAACGCGAAGAAAATTGGATGGAACGCAACCGGTGGAATAGCAAGGGATTAATACGAAGTGCATGTACAGGTACAAGATGGAGCGAAGGTCCAAATATATACACGTTCTCCTACGTACGCGCGTCGAAATTTCTATCGATCCATCGATCTATTGGTCTATCGATTTATCGGTGGTTTTGCGCGAGAAGACGTATGGTACCTTATAGTACGGAGCAAGAGAAAGAAATGCGACGACGTTATTTGCGATCAAGGAGAGGTAATAAACCCAGAAACGCCAGTCGGGGCCACTACACCCGCCTTCTTTAACAGGGCAACGAACTCTGTCCTCGCACTGTATTACGACCGATGTCACTCGGTCTCGGTATAATACTCGTTCGCGACGCGACGATGCGGCGTCGCGTCGGTGGGTTTCTCCAAACCAAACCACGATCGATGGATCGTCGAGATCGGTCGAGATATCAAAGTTGAAATCAAAACGAATCCAACCTTCGAAATTCTTTCGAAAGTATTTGCCGATTGAATTTGTATGGGCGGCCCATTTGTACATCGCGTCGGCCTGTTTCCTCGTTATTCGGTTAGGCTGCGTCCATCGCCGTTCATCTCGAAGTTCTAAACTCTAAATGCTTAGAAACGATAAAATACCGACGTTTCGACCAGCATTTATCGTCCTATTTACGCTCCATACAATTTTGCCTGGTATCACGCTATGAAGCGTAAATGGTAAACAGCTTTTTTAATCGTCTTTCTTCGTCAAGGATATTTCTTGGCTGGATCATTTTATACGACGGATACCGAATGGTCAAGCGACATTCCTGTAAAGTACGAGAGTCGTGAAAATAGCATATTAACAAAATTAGCATAAGAGGAGAAAGTCGCGGTCGTCGGCCTCTCGATCACGTTTGCTTCGAGTGCCGAATCTGCGAATTTTCGTACGCACGGCACTTGCGACTTGCGACCAAGCGACAAGATGGAGCGAACGCCGGAAGCAACCGAAGAATCGGACGGCGTGCAAGTAAAACACGGTAGTCGCGTGTACCCCAACGAGAGGGAAAAACGAATGCGCCCTTAAGCTCTGTTACATTTATTGTATTTCATTCTCGAATCGTCGACCTTTTTTCGATTACAAGTTGTTCAGCAGAGTCCGGTCGCGCATGTAGGCATAATATAAAAGGTTTCGAGCGAGTAGCAGCAACAGCGCAAAGCAGTTAAGCTTGTCAAGTTCATCAATCCTCTTCGAGGAGAAACGATGGTCTTTTGCGCGACCAAAGGAAAGGATCTCAGCCTTGATAACTGGATTCTGCCAATGACCCAAGTCGACTGTTGCCCCTTAGGTAGTCATCCACCTGCTCTCACGATAAATATAATACTATATCGCGTTCTATTTCTCATTGAAGCATCGTATTTGTTCTCTGCTCGTTTATCATGGCTTTGAGCATGGAGAAAGAAAAAGAAGGAAGAGAGGGAGGCCGAGGAGGAGGAGGAGGGGGAACAAAAATGTAGGTAATTCAATCGCAAAGCTTTATGAGATATATTGGTTGGACGAGATAGAAAGGGGATCATAGGTGGTGATACAGCGATGTAGCGGTGAAGCGGTGAAGCAGCGCGGAGTAGCGGGAGGGATGAAGGATCGCCAGAAGTCGCACCGTTTGTCCGTGGCGGTCAGCGTACCACAGAGTTCGTTATACCAGAAAGGAAATCGACGGAAGGTTATCGTTACCGGTGAATAACTCGCGTGGCGTCGTCGGGTGTCGTGAGGCGGCGAGGCGGTCCTTGGAGAAAAATTCGTTTCATCGAACCCAAAGCAGTCGTCCTTAGGTCGAATGAAAAATAATTTCATTACTGCCTGGCGTTTCACAGGGTCGGATTTACTGCGAGAATTCGCGAGTTCGCATCGAACAGAAACGGAGGAAGGAGAAATCTATCGGATACCGGTCAAATATCGAAATAGCAGTTTTCACGTCTATACTCTGAAGTACAGTACGGTTCGAGAATAGAGTCGTCGCGATGGGTTTAGGATTGGGTTTGGCTACGGGTTCAGGGTTGTACCCTTCGAGCGATGTATTCGCTGTCCGGTAGGTCGACTTCGCTTCGCCACGATTCGCGGACGAAACGAGAAACGGTTAGAATATCTAACCGAATAACAACGAACGTTGCAAGCGCGTTGGAACTCGGGACGATTCGACAACGGTTTTCAAACCGACGAGAATCCAATTTTTCTCGACTTCCAGATACCTTTCAGGATTCCTTGTATCTATTCTTACTTTCTATATATTCCTATATATAAGTAGTCGACGATATCAAAGGATTTCATTCGGCTCTTGAACACGATCTTCGTCATGATCGTTGCACGTTTTCTGCAAGAGCGTACAGTCGCGTCAGCACTTGTTTCGTATTCGTTACTATCGTGTCTACCGTATCTACTGGATCTTTACCGCGTGGTAGGGATACCACGGCACAGAGATTTCTATTATCGAGTGTATACGTATCCTTTGTTCGCGCCTCCTTGTATAGTCGATAAACATATAAAAATATTTAAAAAATGGTGTTTTCTACGTAAACGGAGAATACGAGTTTCTAATGAAACCAACGAGTTTTTCGGTAACGTTGTGCGAGGAAGATGGTATATGGAATAAGAGACAGAGAGAGAGAGAGAGAGAGAGAGAGAGAGAGAGAGAGAGAGAGAAAACGAAAGGGTGGGAGGGAAGGAGGGAGGGAGAATGAGAGAGAAACGTAGATGCATCGAAAAGTGAAAACGAACGAAGGGCGTTCAGGCAGGTATCGGGGAACGACTGTCCGCAGTAAAGGAATGACGGGTAGGCATCAGGTATCCGAGAGTCGGCGATCTACGAGCTTAGCAGTTTGGTAAGTTTGAACGCTCGGCAACGTTTCGATCCATGCAAAGGACAGGATAATACTTTAAAGACGATAGAAACGTGTACGTATCAATCTTGGAATATATAAATGTTGAACGGTTTGAATCGTCTCATCGATGCATTTGGCAGTCAAACGAGACTACTTCCCGGCATTCGTTATTGTCGGAGAGATAAAACCCTACCGAACGACGAGACGCTCTACAGTCTGACTGTCGTTGTCGCCCGATTTGCAAGATACTTTTTCGGTGCTTTCGCGTAAGTTTTGAAATTACTATACCTCGGTGTGATTGTAATTAGTTCCGTGATTTTCGATTCAACGAGTTGCGAGCAGGCGGTGGATTTCCAGTAAAACTGACGAAACAACGATGTTTCCGTATCTATCGTATCTCGGTTTCGGCACGGAGCCGAAAACGGACTAACGACGCAACACGTGCCGCCGAGTAAGTACGTGCGCGCGATTGGAACTCTTTTCTGCGGTTCAGTTTTATGATGTGTGACAGATCGGCATCGTTTGTTCGCTGGATTTTCCGTGTTCTATGACACACCCATCTACATGCACGGATATGTGTACGAGTAACAGCTACATTCTTTTAATTAGGGATTGCACTTTTGTTTACTGTTGCAGGTTGGATCGTAGATCGGGATAAGAGTGGTAGATAAACGATCATCGACCGAGCCGTCCGAGTCTGTTCGGAACGTTGGCGCTGGATCGGAGGAAAGGAGTAAGGAAAGAAGGAAAGAAGGAATTCGTGGTTACGATGAATCTCGTTTGCACGATATTCTTGGCATCTCTCGCGTGTCTCGTGTTTCTCGTGTATTTTTACGATAGGAACCGAAAGAAGGTGGCACGCCGTCTTCCTCCCGGGCCCTGGCAACTTCCGATCGTCGGATACCTTCCGTGGATCGACGCGGAGAAACCGCATGAATCTCTGACGAAATTGGTCAGGAACTACGGTCCTGTCTGCGGGCTTCGCATGGGTTCCGTCTATACTGTTCTCCTCTCGGACCCACGACTCATCAAGCAGACTTTTACGCAAGATGCGTGTACCGGTAGAGCACCGTTGTACCTCACTCATGGAATTATGCAAGGATATGGTAAGAAAATGTTCGGTGCGCAAGTAGGAATGGATATGTACATATATGATATAGATATAGATACAGATATACGTATAGAAAAATGGCGAGGGACAATGCGATTTTATGAGGTTTTCCGTTTGTTCGCGGGCAGGGCTGGTCTGCGCGGAGGGAGATCGGTGGAAAGACCAGAGGAAATTCGTTAGCAGTTGCTTGAGGAATTTCGGTATGGTGAAGCACGAGGGACCGAGGCGAGACAAATTGGAGGAAAGAATATCGAATGCTGCGGACGAATGTGTATCGGTTGGTGTATTCGAAACATTCAATTTTTTCCTCGACTTTTTAAACCGACGCGACGCATGACGCACGATGAGTTGCTCGAAAATACTAGTTCAACCGTGTAGGTATAGCGTATACGATTATATGGCACAGTGTTTCTCCCGGCGTTCTTAGAAACTCGGACAACGTTCGATGAACGGACCAATCGACCCGATGGACACGCTTCATCATTGTATGGGCAATCTGGTGAACGATATCGTTTTTGGAAAAACGTATCAGGAAGACGATCAAGTTTGGAAGTGGTTGAGACATTTGCAAGAAGAAGGAGTGAAGCATATAGGTGTCGCTGGACCATTGAACTTTTTGCCTCTTCTCAGGTACTCGTTTGGTTTTGTGATCCAGTCTCGACATCTTGTTCTTCTAATAAACGTTTGTTAGGTTTTTACCGCGATACGGCGAAACGATACGGTCTATCGTCGATGGAAAGAACAAGTCTCACGAAATATATCGCGGCATACTTGAAGAGCATCGTAGCCGGAGAGTAGGTTGCGACGCGACGTCCGCGTCTGCTCATTTGGAAAACGAGAGCTTCTTAGCAGCGTTCGATGGACAGATGGAAAGGGAGAACACTACCGAGAATAGTTATTACACGGAACCCCAACTCTACCATCTGTTGGCCGACCTGTTCGGCGCTGGAACCGACACAACATTGACGACTCTGCGTTGGTTCGTTCTCTTTGTGGCTGCCCATCCGAAAGAACAGGTATGTTTCGCCAAACGTGTTCTTCCTCTATCGAATGTACTCGAGCGATCGAACGATCCAACAATTTCTAGGAAAAGCTCCAACAGGAGATGGATCGATGTTTGAATAAAAGGGAAGATCCGAGCTTGAAGGACAGACCCTCGATGCCACGCCTCGAAGCCGCCTTGGCCGAAGTGCAAAGACTCCGTAGCGTCACGCCGTTGGGTATTCCTCACGGAACGTTGGAGGTGAGAACACCGAGAACCTGATAGACGCAGCCTATCGTAGTTTATCTACATATTATATTGTATAATATAATATGTATTATTAGCTTATCGCACTGCGTCGTTGTATTCTTAATATTTTGCAAAACTTGGTCGGGTCAGGATACTAGGATCGGCGGATACGATGTGCCAAGGGGCGCCATGATTGTGCCTATGCAGTGGGCCATCCATACCGACCCAACTTATTGGCAAGATCCTCTTGAATTTCGTCCCGACAGATTCCTCACGGACGATGGACATTTTTTTAAACCGGATTCGTTTCTTCCCTTTCAAAGCGGTAACTATGTATTACGCATCCTTAACGTAAAACCTAAATTTGCTTTTCTCTACGATCTTCGGTTTTCGACGAGGATCAACGAATCCCGATGAGCTCGAGTTCGAGTTCGATGCGCACGTTTCGATCACAGATTGGATTACAGGGAAGCGAGTGTGCGTTGGAGAAGAACTTGCCAGAATGATATTGTTCCTCTTCGCTGGAAAGATTCTTCGAAAGTTCGACGTGTCGGTACCATCGGACGAAACTATCGACCTCGAGGGCGACTCTGGTATCACGCTGGTTCCAAAACCTCACCGATTGATGTTCGTCGAAAGATGCCGGTGATCGTGGAGCCCATTTCCGCTACGTACGAATATTCCTATACGAGTAATCCTATGCGTAACGCAACCTTTTCTTTTTCCAAGTAAATTTGTTGTGTCCCGAATAAATTATGTTTTTTCTTGCACGTAAAATACTACATTCACCGTGTTATTCCATAAAATAAACGAAATATGTAAAGCAGTGAGCCATTCGCACCACACGTACACGCGTCCAAGCGTACGCGTACGTACGCAACAAGTCGCGCGCGCGTTGTACATCGTACCTTGCACGTACACGAAGAGAGCATGGATTTAGCGCGGGGAGAGTCAGCGAATCGAGCTTACGCAACTTTCGTTTCGCCGCTACGGATCGGACCGGGGCGGACCGGATCCGAACCATCGTTGACCGAATATAGCCGAGTTCTTAGTATTCGTTGAATCGTTGAATCGTTGGAACGCTCGGTTTCGCACTATCATCGCGTTTATTCCAACTACGTGTATTCTGTATGGGTGTGGATGGTTGGAGGGAAGAATTATCGAAAAATAGTAGAAACGCGTCCAACTTGAGAAACAGCTTTAATCGTAAGAAAAGGGAACAACATTAAATAACATTGATTCGCGGTTGGCGGGTGAACACATTAGAGAGCGGTAGTCCTCGTTCCGAGCATACCGCGCTTAACTTTCTTACTAGGGAGCACGATCGAAGCATCGACATGGCCCGTACCACCTCTGTACTATGCGAAAGGAAGAAGAAAAAATCGCATCGAAGCTTCGTCCGTGATCCACAATTCGCATTACAAAGTCTTTGGAAATGTTTTTACGATCGCGATATCACATGGATCTCGAAGATCCAGCGTTCTAAATTCGTGATTCACAGCCTCAATTTTTGTTCGTCTTCAACGGATCATCGAGTTCGTTGTAGGTTTTCAATTTTGTACGCTACATAATCTAACAATTTACATACGTACTTGCGTAGCCGTGTCGCAACGATCTCGCGCGCTAACTTTCACGAGATTCACCGTTTTATGTGAAAATTCACGTTCGTCCGAGGTACACAGCCCTATCGATCGAACCTATTTCGATTGAATCGCACAAATACAGAAGAGGCATCGTTTCCGGACGGTAAAATGAAGAGATCTCAGAAACGTAGGCAACCTCGCGTTTTCGACGTCCGCCATGATCTCTCCAACTTACTAACTTATATGTAGACTATACACACACGTATGGTACAAGTATATACAAGTTTGAAACACGCTCGTTGTACAGTTCTGTCGCATTTACTCGATGATGTCGGTGAACTTGCGATCTAATTGAATATTTTATTCTAGGATACCACCGCTATTATATTCGATGCGCCTCATCTTTGATGTTGCTACAATCTTTTGTCGTCGTGTATTGCTGGTCGGGCCCTATGACCGAGTACCCTATACCTATCACTACTTCCACCACTGTTGCTACTATCATTAATATTATTACTATTATTGTTGTTGTTGTTACTATTATTCTCTTTATTATCATTATTATTATTGTCATTCTTCTTATTATCATTATCATTATCATTATCATTATCATTATCATTATCATTATCATTATCATTATCATTATCATTATCATTATCATTATCATTATCATTATCATTATCATTATCATTATCATTATCATTATCATTATCATTATCATTATCATTATCATGCTTATTAGAATCATATCTATTCTTCTTAATTCGCCGTTATTGCTTCCACGAAATTATTTTTGTTATTATTACTATCATAGTAATTGTTGTAATATGAATTGCCGCTGCTTTCGTTCGCGTTATACATATACACATCTTGTCCCTCGTCGCGTATGGGACAGCGTCATGATTGTGATCCTTGATGAGTCGTCGTTACTTATTGTACTCACCAGTAGGTCTACCTACGGCAATAACACGCGAGCGTACGATCCAGCATTCGTTCTTCAAAATTTTCTAAACGATTCACGTCTAAAAGCGAATAAATAGTAAGCGAAATGAAAGGCGTTTGTCTATTCAGTACTGGAATGACGAATAGTGAACAAACGATGGGACATAATGACGGATTTTTCGAAAAGCGTCTTTCCACTTTTATACAATGTCTTTTGGTTCGTCGAATACTACTGAATGGAACTACGTGAGAACGATACTTGAGCTTTTGTAAATCTCACAAGACGAGACCGTGACCGTGACCGGAACTAGGATCGAGATCGAGATCGAGATCGAGACCAAGACCGAGTCTGGGTTAGGAACGACTACCGTGCTCTGTTGATCGTTGCGGAGCCAACGACAAAGAACTACGTGTTCTCAATGGCTCCCGATATTCCGTAAAACGGTATCCGAGGGAATCGGTTCGCTGTTTGCATCTTCGATAAGCTCGAGATTTCTCGGTACTAAGCAAACGTGAAAGGGATCGGGTGTGACGGTAGCACCGGCGTTACCGCGCAAACTCGGCAACGATGCTCCATCCGGCGATCTCAATTGAAAAGTATGCATCAACGAGCTGAAGAACAGAAACAATTCCATGCGCGCTAACACATCACCGAGACACATTCGTCTGCCGACACCGAAAGGCATAAAGTATTCCGGTTTCTGAACTTTACCTTCGGCCGAGAGAAATCGACTCGGTCGAAACTCCTCGGGCGCCTCCCAAAGTTTCGTATCCATGTGTACCGCGTGCAGCAAAGGCACGACTTGCGATCCAGCCGGGATCGTATAACCATCTAACGTCACATCCCTGAAATCAATTGTTTCCAAATTTATTAGTTGTACTTTTCCTTTCCCTTTTTCCTACCATAACCCTTACCCTTACCCTTACCCTTACCATTAAACATTTGGTGGTCTTAGCATAGATTCACAGAAAATTGAGAAAGAATTGTGAGAAACTTGGAAAATAGTTACCGTGTGGTTGCATGAGTGGTTCCCAATGGTACCACGCTGGATCTCCGCAACACTTCGAGTATCGTTGCTTCTGTGATTGGAAGGAAAGGCAGATCCTTCAGAGCAGGCAATCTAGAACTGCCCACCACTTGATCCAATTCTTCCTGTACCGCGGTTGCTGCTTCCGGATGATGCAGCATCAAAATGATTGCCCATTCCAGTGTAGTTTTGATGGTTTCCATACCGGCAGAGAACAAGTCTCCAAGAATTTGTTGCATCTGTCGATCTGGTTGCAGACGAAAACGGTACAAGTCGTAAGGCAAACACGACACGTACGGAGTAGCAGGGGAGAAGAAGACGATTCTACTTACCATGATTCTTTCCTTGAAATAGCATCGCCGCTCGACCTTCGCCTTTTGCTTTTTCGATTTCGAGCAGATACGTATCGACCAAGTCTCGAACGGTGTCTTCGTGAAATGTTGCGCGATGTTGGTCGACGGCCTCTTGGTAAAAATCTGCCATTTCCGTCAGATTTTCTGACAATTTGTTTCGTACCTTTTGCAGACAGGGCAGATAACGCATCACGGGAATAAAATTGACTGCGGCCATGCTTCCGAACAGTTTGAATCCCTCTTCGATCAAGTGCATGAATCTACTGAATCTGGTGTCACCGTGTTGGAAACGGACTCCCATTAAGATCGAACAAATTACGTTGCTAACCGACATTCCAAGAGACGCTGATACATCCATGGGTGCACCTTGTCTCAACGCCAGTCCTCGAAGCAACGTCTTAACCTCGCGCTACAAATACAAACGAACGTGTTTCACTTTCTCGACCGATAACTACCAATTAACAAAGACAGGTCGATTGTCTGGCTAGTCTGACAAGAATAGTCTGAGTAGTCCGAGTAGTCCGAGGTACGACGAACCCGAAAACCCATGAAAAGAGAGAAGATAAGATATCTATCTACAAGGTGCGCTCACCATGATTCTCGATTCCATAACTTTCTTTCCACCACCCATATAGGTCATGCCGAAGCTCCTGAGTTTATCGTGAAGAAATTTTCTTTGCTCTTTCCACATAGCACCCTCGGTGTTGATAATACCTACGAGAAAAAAAAGGATTCTTCTATTTTTCGAATTCAAAGGAAACGAGCATTAAAATTCCGACGAGATTTTTAAACATAGTTGCAGTTGCACCCGATAAACCTTTGTATATGCAAACAAATATACGGAATCGAAAAAGATTGGTGACGCGGGAAATTGAATGTAGGAAAGACAAAACAAGGGAAAGTAGTAGAAGGTGAAACAGCATGGAAGATGATGAGAAAGAAATGCAGACTCGACGAGGGAGTAAAGAAACGTAAATACAAGTCAAGGGTAAAAAAGAAGAGAAAGGCCCCCGTTTTTACCATCGATATCTATATCAAACGCGAAAAGAAAAAAATGCGAGACCGACGAAATGGCGCGAAAAGTCCGTCGCGACGCAAAATCGTAGCGATGCAAGATCGTGACAACGTTGATTATCGCCAAGATGAACAAACGAGAGATTAAGATACATGTACACGCACTCTCTCGCACACACGGTGGAAGGGAGAGAGAGAGAGAGAGAGAGAGAGAGAGAGAGAGAGAGAGAGAGAGAGAGAGAGAGAGAGAGAGAGAGATTACGAGTTCGATTGCACACTCACCATATCCACCGAGGATGTTGATGAACTCGGTATGCGGTCTTCCAGTAAATTCTTCTCGGCGAAATGTGTCGCGTATAGTACGATGATCGCTAAGGACGACTACGAGTTGCGTTCCTAAACGAGCACTGAACATAGGGCCGTACTTTTTTGCGAGTTCTCCGTATTGAAGATGAACGTCGCCCTTCAAAAATGGCAAGTAACCAAACACAGGTACGCCCCAAGGGCCTGGTGGCAAGGAGCGCACATATTTAAGCCATTGCAAACACCTTGCAATCAATAGTACGGCCAAGAACACGAGAAATGTACAGAGGACGTCAATTCTGGGACCGCCCATCACTTGCCAAGTCCACTGTGCCGCGTATTCTACCAGCATCGTGATAATCAGCCGTAACTTTAGACTACTTTGATTGTTTCAGGCTACCTTTTAGTTACAAGTCCCCGGTTTTTAATATCTTTAGATTTCCCACCAATAATCTGCTCGAGCGATCGACTTGTCGGATCGACGGATACCGGAAGTCGGGGGACTTGGACTTGGACTTGGAATCTTGACTCTTGAATCTTGTATCTGGTAACTGGTATCTGGAATCTTGAATCTCGAATCTCGAATCTTGATCCCCTCGATGATCCTTTTCTTTTTATCTCAGGGCTTTTACATCTATTCGTTTCCTTCTTTTTTCGTTCTTTCCGTTCGTGTCTTTGTGTTCGAGTAATCTCCCCTCTATCACCTCTTTCTTCAACCTCTGTGTTCTCTATTTTATTTGTTCCGTACTTTACACGAGAGGACGAAAGACGAAACAGCTCGTGCGACTTTTTTTCTAAATACGATTTGACGTTTTCTTGATTCGTTACGACGGACGAAATGCCGATCGAGCTTTTCGATAAATAAGTCGAAGTGGAGAACACGAACAGGAGTACGGCTGAATGGTTAAACGGTTGAACGTAATCGTTTCGTTATGGTAGTCCGTCAGGCAATCATCGAAATCGATTTTATCCCCGGTTGTTCGACGATTTCAGGAAGATCAGAAGCTCGAGGTAACGAGCGGTAGCCGGCGTGGAAAGAGGGTACGAGCGGAGAACAGGAGAAACGGAGGAAAGTCGTAGCGCCAGAAAGACAAAATCAGAAACCGCTTCGGATCCTCGGACAAATAGTTTGAGAAATGGTCCTTGTAGATGTGATTAGCATGCAGGTTGTTGGACAGAGGGGTAAGAGATTACGTTGAACGATGAAAACGATAGAATCGAAGGAACTAGGGGGGGGGGGGAGACAGAAATAGAAACGAAAAAGGAGGGAAGAAGGAATAAGAGAGAAAGAAAAAAAAGTCGGTCACCGCCGAAGCCGAATTTGCCGGCGCTCGCTGTATCGTAAGTCGTGCGAGCTACGTAAAGATTGAGTGTATACTAACATACACCTTCTTGTCCTTGCCCGTCTTATATAGTGACTCATCGAGCACCGGCCCCCCAGCGACTCTAAATGGTCCCCCGGATGCCTCCCAATTGCCCCCGGCAGTCCCTGGCAGTCCCCGACAGTCCCCGGACGTAGTGGGGCAACGGCACAAAGAGAAGCAGAGAGGAACGCGATAGAGAGGAAAGAGTCGAGAAAGACGGTGGACAACTGAACGGGTTACGCGACGAGTCGCGACGAAACGAAACGAGACGAGACGAGACGCAACGCGACGAGACGCGACGAGACGCGACAAGACAACAGTCTCGGTGGGGATAAAGCGTGGGCTCTTACGTTTGTGAGGGGGGGGGGGCGGGGTGGATACTTCCGGCAAGGGTGCGAAGGCGGGCACCGTATTCCTTGGTCTCGTTGGTCAAAAACCACGAGGACTCCTATCCAGTCGCGTCGGAGGGGGATTCAGGCCCCCTGCAGGGACTCGAAACTATCGGCTTGTAGTGGGGATCGCTACCACCAAACTCAACGTTAAGCGTCTCTTCGATTTAATCGCAAAGGATCCGCTTTGGATCGGTCAACTTTGCGCTCCGCTTCTGAAAACGTATTTCCCGTTAATTATCATTTCGAAAACTGTCTGAAACACCATGCGAAAGCCATCGAAAAATCGGCAGTATGGAGGAGGAACGAGCAACGATCGAAAGCTCGGTCGAAAACTTTCGATAACGTTGACCCGCGCAAAGAATGTACAAATTCTGTACGCACGCATCAAGTACAGAGACAACGATCGACTACCTTACGAAAGCAAACGCGAACCAGTCTATACAATCTATCGACGGATTTGTGGATTGCACGAAAATCGAGAATCGTTTCTATAGGTATGAACGGGTCTTAATTTAGCGGTCCATGCTGACCCAGACATGGTCTCTACCGCACAGTTGCGTTTCTTCGGCGGTTGGGTCATTGACCCAGTTCGTATTCTTTCTCGATAGCCACGTCCGGTTTTCACCATGGACGGTACCAGAAATATCCCTTTTGCAACCGAGGACGAATGTTCGCAGAGCGATACTTACGAGCTTGTTCGTTCATCGACTGAATGCGAATCGCGTTGTAGTCGTAACATTGCACGACTGTTCTTTTCGCGCTAGTCCGCGATATCGACTCGTAGCCGTTTCAAATTAACCGCCCTTTACGACTCGTGATTTTTGTTTATTACTGAAAATGCGTAGAATAGCGCCGCGCCACGCCACACCGCAAGAATATCGTACGGATTAACATTTCCTCGCTCACTCGGGAAATTGCGGACACCCGACACAACGCTGATCGTTAATCGCTGATCGATGTCCGGTTTCGCGAGTTTTCTTTCTACATTTCAGAGAGCGTGGAACTCGTTCGAATCGGTTTACAGGACCGCTCGACTATGACGCGACACCGGCGCGACGCGGCAATTCGATGTGGCTCTGCAAAATTCAAAACCCCGAAATGCTCGTATCTATCGTGATTTCGTTCCCAGCAACTTTTGCCACTGCAATATTACTTGCCTGTTAGACCGCTTGTGTTAGCACTGCGCGCGAATTCATCGGTTTCGAATCGTTCGAATACGATCCCCGCGATCACGTGCTTACGCGAGCCAGCCTTTTTCAGCGATATACTCGACGAACGAGAAACGAAGCGAGGCAGATCAGAGACAAAATTATTTGTATTTTTCGTCTGGTGTTGAAAACGTATCTATAGCTATCGATAGCTTTGCGACGACACGTGCGTAAAGGCGGGGAGAACCGTTTTTATTTTTTCTTAAATGTCGGAAGAATTCGAAGAATTCGAAGAATTCTTAAGATCGAAGCATCGACTTCGTATCGATTCCGTCTTGGCAAATTCGTAATGTGACGCATCGCGGACGCGATGCGTTCGCGAACAATTCGAAACGATACCGTACGAACGCGTACCATAGGAGCTACGAGATTTCGAAATAATGACGATCGATGTGACAAGCGGTTGATCGTATCGTGGCAATCGTATCGGTGAATTAAACTGTCGGCGAGTAGGATAACGCTGCAAAAACGGGAAAACTGGTATGCCGTGTATTCGCGTATTCGTACTACACTGTTACAACTGTTACGGGCGGTGAGCACGCGTGCACGTAAACGTGATCGATTCTGTGATTGTGTGCATACGCGAGAAACAGCTTGCTCGCGTAATCAAGCCTGCAATTTCTGATTGTTTACATGCGAGGGCATTGCCCGGATGCCGTTTACCTTACGTACATTCCAGGTGTTACCACTCCCTCCGTCGCCTCCTACCGCTTTCAGCGCACCTACGACGCGTATACGAATCGCATACGATACGCTCAGGCTTGCACGCCGCGCACCGAACCGTGCCGTACCGCACCGCACCGCACCGGACCGCACCGTACCGCACCGTACCGCACCGCACCGCATCGAACCGCACTGCGTCGTCGTTGCAACCGCCACCGTCATCTCTTGAAACAACTAGCCGGCAGGTGTCCAACCATCTAATAAGCGGATCGATCAATAAATTGGTTAACAGAAACGGTAATCCGATCTGTGACCTATCGTTAACAATTAGATTACGGCTCTCGCGACTTCGATAAGCTTAGAATCGGCCCGACCACGCATCCCCAATGAGATCGTTTGCGTCTGTTGATTCGAATTCGATCTTTGTTTCGCGTGGCCTCGATTTCTCCTCGTATGCGTCCGGAACCGATCGAGTCGCCTACCTTTCGGTTACCGAATCTTGCCGAAACCTTTATCGGTGCGCTTCTACGAATCAACAATATTTTCTTCTTTTTTTTCTTTCGTTTTGTTTAAATCCCGACCCGGTGTTTCGATGGAGCCTGCTCGCTGTTCTCGCCAATCGCACCAATCGACGAACCGTCGCTATAAATTTACATCGATGCAACGCGTTTGGCGATAGGCTGAGTTGTTCTCCGTGTGAACGTGGAATAGGTCAATCCCCCAACGACTTTAAAAGCAAATCGAAGAACAGGAATTTGGTGCAAAAATATATCTGAAGAGTTCGAGGTTATCGGCGAGTGATCGAGATCGTGTGCTAGCGCGAGTGTGAGTGCGAGTGCGGGTGGGAGCTTGTGCGCGTGTGCGCAATCCATCTTCGAACGGGTTTCCTTTCTAACGGCTAATAACGGACCCTAACTGGTCAGACACGAGAAGGCAGTTTTTGACTGCCCGTTATTTCGTGTCTGCGCCGTCCCTCGAATTACCTCCAAAAACTCTTCTCGAACCATGGTTCGATCCGTTAGAAACCGTAACGAGTGGATGCGGCGCACACGAGCCCCGGTAGGTACCTATAATGTATAAGAACGGGAGCGAGAATGGGAGCGCGGGTACGAGTCGTGTGCCTGTGTGCGCGTGTGCGTGTGCGTGTGCGCGTGCGAGTGCGCGTCGAGAACGCGCTAGCGGTCAATTCGGCGGTTTAATCGAACTCCTTTCAAAACTTGAGCTCGATTGCTTGTATCACGCGGTTCTACGCATCGTGTAAAATATTTGCTTGATTCCGAATGAATTTGGTGCGCAAAACAAAATCCCAATCCTTTCGGTAAAAGGTTACAAATTGGAAATCCGAAACAATTAACTCGCGAGCTCAGAACAATCGCGGAACAAACCGCGACGCGTATTGCGAGCACGTGTAATACGTGCGAGTACGTAACAGTCGGGATAATGCCGGGTGAAGGACCGAACGAACGATGCGTTGGACGGATGAACTGGTTGTCCGATTGCCCGGTTGGTCGTGTGCTCGGTTCCTCGGCCGCGCGCGCCCGTTACCATCACTGACCACTGCCAACGGGTCGATAACCCGAGACCTCTTTCGCAGCCGAAATTTTCGATCGGACGTTCTGTAGAGTGAGCCGAAGCGAATGTACTGGCTGTCCTTCCTTCGTTCTCCTATGCCTGTTTCGTTTCGTCTATCGTCTATCGTTTCTCGATTCTCCTTTCCTGTTTCGCGCGTTCCCTACAATGGATTCGCTAGTAATTGATCCTGCTTGCTGAACAAATTAGTGAAGTATATTATCTTGCTTTGCACCCTCCTTTTCCCACCTGCAACAAGTCAGCACTGTTGTCGATGGATGCATGGTCGCAAGAAACAATTGAACCGTGTCGATTGACCGCCAAACTTTCCCGCTGATGTGCCCAATCGACTAACAGACTAAACGATTCTACTTTTAAACGTAACATAACCCTGTATGTTATGTAACCAACGAAGAAAGTCAATGGCCAAACTGCTCGATCAGCAGATACCGCGACGTGGTATCGTTCACGAAACCGTGTATCGTTACCTGCGACTCTCATTTTCAAATTTGCTGAAACTATGCATTTCGCGAGCCGCTTTTAACCATATTACGCGAATTCCCGCGAATTCACCGTTTCCATTCTCTCGATTGTACCCGACCGAATAGACTCGAATCGAGAAGTAATTGCAAAAGAGAACGTCAAAGTTGCGTTACAAGAATTTACTAAAAAAATATCTGATCATTTCGTAATCGGTCGAGGAACCAAATCGTTGGTGCAGTTCGAGCTTACCGAAGGCTGCTCGATGGAACGGTCGTTCGTTCTTGGTTCTGGTGATCGCATCGCATCGCATCGCACGGTAAGTATCGGACCGAACCGCGCTGCGAACCACCGCACCGCGTCGATCAAACGATCGCGCGACGTTACGCTCAACACTTACGGACCAAAGAATTTATGACTCTTCTAATACCCGCAGACAATACGCAACTATACGATCAATGACTGGAACGATGACGACAAAACGAGTTCAGGTGAATAACGTAAACACCTTCGACTCCGAACGAAGGAGCGAGTTCGGGTGAACGACCGACAAACTAGTCTTGTAAGTGCCGTATACGCAAACTATCTGCTCTTACTGGACTGTAACTATTGCGATTCAACCTGATTCATTGGTCTTAAACCATTACGAAAAGAATTATATTCGCTAACAATCAACTTTGAATCGATCCATGACTATCTGTGGGATGATTAAATATAGAATATAACAAGACTATGCACGCTTTGCATATGATGACGAATTGGTAGCATAATCGCTAAATGGAAAATGAAAGGAAAGGAAAGGAATGGAAAGGAAAGGAAAGGAAAGGAAAGGAAAGGAAAGGAAAGGAAAGGAAAGGAAAGGAAAGGAAAGGAAAAGAAAGGAAAGGTAGATCTAAAGAACGGCAGAAAGGGAAGAAATAACATTTAAGTTGCGCCCTCCTATCTACTGGTAGTAATAAATGCACGTGAATTAAATCGTCAAACGGTCAATGCTCGACTGACCTCAACAACAGTAAAAGTGACAAACGGCATAACTTGTTGTCCAAGTTGGTCGCGGAACTCGATTTCTCGATTCCTGCTCCACTACTTATTGAAACAAGATTCTAGTCAAAGCTGATCGGTCTTTGATCTAGTTTTCGTGGAAAGCACGGAGATTATATACCCATCGAACCGATCAACGTTCAAACAAAAAGCGAAACAGTGTGTTTCGGTAGCTATTTGAAATTAGACCGACGAACTGAGATATATAATGAGGAAAATTTTAGCGAAACTGTAACGACGCAATCGCTATAAACGCTAGGAAGAATTGTAAATGCGCAGAATAGATTGGCAGGGATTGGCTCGAATCGAGATCGAAATATCAACGCGAGCCTTCGAAACGGGAAACCTCGCATTGGTATCTCTCGAGGAAAAGTTCAACTTCTCGGTATCAGGAATGTATTAAACGCAAATCGAGTCGTACAGCAAAGATTGGTATAACCATTTTTTCTTTTATCGCGGACATGGCAATGGGTCGAAGGTCGGTTACGCGCAGATCGGTTCTTTCTTTTTCCGACCTGATCAATTTTACGATAGAACGATACAGTCTCGTCGAATAAGAAGGTCAACTGAACAAAAAGATAGTTGTATCTGTACCATAGACATATTGTACTTATTTATGTAGAGGTATAGATATAGGTAGAGGTATATGTATAATAATGTACTTATTGTATTGTATTTGTATACTATATATATATATATATATATATATATATATATATATATATATATATATATATATATATATATATAAGCTTTCTTGGAAAATTTTGATACGCGATGTTTTCGCGTAAATATCGCAACGAACCGATTTTGAAACCTCGTCGATCCGTTCCTGTAACCAGTCGTTTAGATCGATCGATCGGTATGCGACGTACTGCGCACTCGGTCTCACCTTTCGGATCGCATGATCCCAACTACCGAAAGGACATTGACCGGTGTTGTATCTAAATAGAGTTCTGGCAAGTGGCAAGTGACAAGTGACAAGTGACAAGTGTATGAAATAGTTGTGGCGGTACAGTCGCGTATGAACAACCGTAGGGCAACAGCAACGCGTATCGTTTGCCCGTGGAGAACCGCAAGCAGCGGGCATACAAACGCTTCCACAAAGCAAAGGCCAAGTTTAGGGGAACGGCAAAGAGAAGACCCGCGGAAAGATCAACGTGAAATTATGTTTTTATTTGTTCGATGATACCCGCGCGTTTCGAACTGCCCTAAAACACGTGTGCGGCTCGTAATTCGCAAAACCATCGAAATGGAATTGACGGGACGAGAAAATGAAATCCGAAACGAATAGGAAACACATAAATGCAGCAAAACGAGATATCTGTCTCTCCTGCGCGGAACCACGCCATCGCATCGAAGCGCCGCGGTACGTAGTCATTTTTGCCGTCAGTCGAAGTACGAGTTCTTGTGTCTCGCCTTTAGCGTTAAATTTCGAAGCTGAAAATGTATACGTACAGCGTTGACGCAACGCGTATCCGACGTGATCGTGATCGCGATCGTGATCGCGATCGCGATCGTGCCCGTGTCCTCGCGAACAACGTTTTTTCGTTCGATTACGCGAGGGATCGGTAATCGTTCGTGGAAATAAAACGTTGAAATAAAAATGCACTCGTGTCGAATTGCATAGGGAGATGGCCGAAACAGAATCAAATTCCACGGAATACCGGCGATACGTTGCCATAAATATTGTCGACGCCATATTACCTGGTTAACCGGATATGGCAGAATTCGAGAAATTCGTTTCTCTGGTCCCCGTCGAAGATAATCGAATTCTGTACGAGAGAGAAATACCGTGTCGAGCGACCATGAGAGGCCAATCGTAATTACGTCACCGTGGCGACAGATATAGAATCACTGTCACTCTCGATGTAAACCGTAATACGCACAGGTCATAGGCCTTTTATTTTCTTTGAAACGTTGCTATACGGTGACACGCGTTCTTCTTCGTCCACCATTTACGCTCGAAACACCACCCCCGACACAACGAGATCAAACCGAACCGTACTACGAACAAGCTACCTTTTCCTCGCCCGCTATGCTGCTGTACCACTCGTACCTCGATTATTTTCTCCATATACATATGTACATACATATGTGTATGCACGTATATTTCTATGCCTTTCCGTCTATAGTTTGCATCGATAGGTTTGTCCCCGTACACATTCCTTTTTGTCTCGGCAGACATTTTTCCAAGAGGCAGTATTCTTCGGGATCTCTCGTATCAATCCTATTCTATATTCGAATCTATCTGCTTCGGTCGAAACGCGAAACAAACAACAAAACGCGACAGACGGTGCAAGAAACGAAGAAAGAAAATGAGAAAAAGAAATAACGAAAAAGAGGGAGAGGAAGAGAGAGGGAGAGAGAGGCAGAAAGAAGTGAGCGGAGAACTTGTTTGTTCTTTCTTTACACGCAGTTACGTTTAATGCAGTTATATGTATCTATATACACATAGGATATAGGCGTAGTACATAAACTCGCGCAAACGGAAACCAACAATCGCGTTATCGTAGGATAATCAGGGGAGACGAGCAACGTCCTGCCGAATTATTTGTTGTCATACGGCTCCAATGTCTGCGCAGCAGTTAAGTGACTGAGTAATCGTTAAAAGCAAGGGGCTGTTTGACACCGCGGCCATGTTTTCTTCGCAGGTTAGGAACAAGAGGAGACTCGAAGGGTCTTTTCGGTTTCGGTTTCGGAATCGGGAGCCTGCTGGACACAGCGCGATATACAACGAACCCGTGTAACGTAATCGTATGTATCTGGGTATTTGGGTAGTGTCCGTTTGGTAACCTTGGTTATAACCTCATTTCGAGAATACATCGAGCGATCGCGCGATCGAACGATCGGCCGGATCACTCCGAATTCGATTCGCGCGGCTCTCCTTCTTCGAATGAACATAACGCTCTGTATTTCTTCAGGTTTCGCCGTCGTCGTCGCCGCCTTCGTCGTCGTCGTCGTCGTCGTCGTCGTCGTCGTCGTTGTCGGTAGTTGGTAGTTGGTAGTCGGTAGTTGGTAGTCGGTAGTCGGTAGTCGGTAGTCGGTAGTCGGTAGTCGGTAGTCGGTAGTCGGTAGTCGGTAGTCGGTAGTCAGTAGTTGGTAGTCGATGCTTTCGCGAGTCGATTAACGGTCTCTCGTGGTTACACGACGCGAACACTAGCTCTCGCGTTCATGCTCATTCCTATTCGTGCTTTCGAAATTCGTTGCTTCGGTATTATGCAACACGTTCCTTCGAGCCGCTTTTTCTTTCGTTACCGTTGCTAATGCCGTTGTGAATCCAGCCTCTACGTCCTCGTAAATTCGAATTGCGAATCTCGAATCTCGAATCTCGAAATGTTGTTTCGGACCAATCAACGGATGGCAACGCTTCCGATTATACAACACGCGAACGCGACATAAGCGGAGAAAGCAGACGATATTCAGTGTACGATAGACGATTCAAAACGATAGAACAGGTTGTACGATCGGACTCTCATTGCCGGTGCGGCAAGCGCAGAGAGCAGATTGTCGAGCGTAGGGTGTAAGGCGCCGTGTCGCAAAGTATACCGCGTTGTTAATGTAGGTCAAGTTCTACGAAGTCGGTCGTCTACCAATTTTGGCGAGGTTCGTCTGTTTCGAAAAAAATTACGCGAATACGTGGGACACGTTCGAAAAGAATATTTTGGCCTTTGAAATTGTACGAGTCGATTGTTGGTATCGCACCTTGAATATCGTTTGCCTCTGCCGCGCCGGCACGCCGATGCGAAGAGTTATTCGCTTTTGTCAGCACAGAGCGATAAGAAAACGCGATCGTCTCGTATCGTCAAACTCCGACCTAACCTAAGGTACCGAATCTAATATAAAAGTACTTGCTCGCTACCGACAAAACCTCTTCCACCGATGCTTTCCGTTTAGCATTAGCGACGAGAAGCCTAATGTCGAATTGCGGAAGATCGGCTGGTTGCCACGGCAGATATGTCGTCGAACAAAGTAGCAAACGCTTCGAAGCCAACGGCTGTCCACCGAGATCTCCTCCAGGAATTTGTATCGTACCGCCTGTTACTCAGACACCTATATGGAAGCATTGCTGCCTTCGAAAATACAATTATCCCTGTTCGGCTCACGCGAAACCTCGGCCATACGTACGCTTCACGGATTTCGATTTATTCTCTCAATATTGAAGACACCGTTATCGACAACGGCTAATGGGTTCTAATTTCGACTAAATACAATCGTTTCAAGCAAATAGATCGTATTTCTATATCGAATACGAGAGGTGGTGGACTACGCGATTGCGACAGGCAAGTAGAAAATGAGGAGAAAATGGTGCGAGACTGGTGGTGCGAATGCATATTTTTGTCGCGTACAGCGAACGTTTCAGAAACACGACAGCCTATCGCAGCTCTATCTTTCTGAAAATGGAGACGCGAGACGCGACCATTATATCTTGAAAATCGTCGGGCAGATCGAGTTTACCCGACACACGAAACTTTGTTTCCTCTGTCGAGCGTAGACGTAGACGTAGACATAGACGCACCCACTGATAAGACGCAAAGGTCACGAATTCGAAGCTACACGCGTGTACGGCGTACGAATCTATGAACTACAAACCCAATGATCAATCGTTTTTCTTTGGTTCGATAACCATTCTTCTAGTATTGTGATAGAATACGGTTGCATCCTTGTCCTTTGCCGCGTTTCTCTGCTTTCTCTGAACATTTACGTCGCACGACACCGTGACACATCTAATCCGAGACATCTACGATGAAATCACATTTGATGGGCCGATGAACTATCTTGTGTCCTTGATAATGTATGTTTCCCCGTGTTTCTCGTCTGTCTTCTGTCTTCTGTCATCTGTCGATCTCTATCGTGTCTCGTCTCTCGTCTCTCGTCTCTCGTCTCTCGGCTCTCGGCTCTCGCCTTTCGCCTCTCGACATCGATTCCGTTCTAACCAGCATAATTCTATCAAAAATCTAACCCAGACCATTTGCCTTTAGAGAGTCCGCTTTCACGCCCGCAGGGCTTTTTCATCATATAATCCAGCGAATTCAACGCCATAATTTTTAAGTAACTGGAAAACTATTTTGGGTATGTGACTACAGAGTACATTGCGAGAGCCTGTTTCAGCTTCTGGTACGATACTTTTGTTCGTCTCTCTTTAACAATAGAATCGTTGAAAAGAGCGTGAACCGTTTCTTCAATATAATAACGCGTTTTTCTTCCTCAATTTCGTTTTTTTCCTTCTCATTCGCTTCTATCCCCATCGCGGTTAATAAGAAAACGAGGAACGTATTCTCTTCGGGACGATCGATCGATCGACGCGACGCGACGCAAGGATTGGCCGAACCAACCCCATGCCTTTGGACCAGAAGCGTACGCGTAAGATGGGGAAACACCTGCAACGGAATACGCCAGGATGACTGGCGCCTACGTATCGAGCGGCTGGTCCATCCCAGACATCTGTATCCCTAGAAACTCGGCCGCGAACGATCGGGCACGCAGCCAGATACGTACAGTGGCGCTACGTATGTATAGCAACTTTTCAAACGAATCCACCCTTTAGTTCCAGTATTCTTCTATCAGAGTGTTCCGTGTCAGTGCACGCGTACGAGCGTACATCGCGAGTATACCGATATGGAACAGCCAATAGGTACTGTATCGTTACGCGTAATATGTATATGTATGTATTAAATAGGTAGACGCGCGTACAGCTTCGTGTGCTTATCTACGAGCGTACTGTCCCTTTAAGGAAATCGCAGCCGAATGCCGGTATCGATGCTAATACGAGTTTTGGAATTTGCGATGATACACCTACTATCGGTTGCGTAAGATATTAAAGTTAGCGTGCGCAGGCTGGGTCTCGCTTTCAGCATGTCAAGGACATCGGCGACAGACCCCGTCGGCCTAATTCCGCACGATCGGCACCAGGACGAACCAGAACGAACGTTAAATGTTTTCACCGACGTCTGCTCCACGGACTATCTCCAGTCTTCTCTTTTCTCTATTCGAGGCTAGAGTCCCCTTAAGTATAGTAGAATATTACAAAATTATACGCATTATCTCATATACATTATCTGATATATATATATATATATATATATATGGGTAAAAAATCAATATAAAAGATAAAAAAAACAAAGAGAGCGTTTATCGAAAGTTCGAGAAAAAAGAAAGAGAGCATCGATCGATAGTTTGCCAGATGAACGTTTTTCGCGTCATTCGAAACGCATACATCAGAGTGGAGGTGATTTTCTTGACTCTCAGGAAAGTTATCGCGATGATAGACGCGTTGTCCTTGACACGGCGCAAACACGCCATCGTCGCCATCGTCTCGAACGCGCGAAAGAATTTTACTCTTCGGGCGCCGAAAGTGAAACACAGGTTATTTAGAGACAACGTGACTGGAAGTTTCTGTTGGTACAATTTATTGACCCGATCAATAGACGATTGTCGAGGGATTATTTCACTATCCATTCGGTTCCTCAGAATTCGATACGTTCCCTTTTCCTTCCTCCTCTTGTCTTTTGAAGGACGTTACATTTGTACGCATTTCTCTTGGAAGCATAATCGTCGAGTCTTATTGTGTTCTATCTTTTCGCGCGTCTTCGTTCGTTCCATGCGATCGAGTTCAATGATCTTTTTCCTCGAGTTTGCTCGCGCATGTGTGGCCACTTATAGGACGTAGACAATTAAAAAGCCATATTGGCATTGCACCGTATCGCGCCGTATTGTACCGCATCGAATTCAATTATGAATAACGTGTTTCTTCATCGAGTCTACGTGTCACGCGATTCAATGGCAAAATCGTTTCAAAACCATTTGCTGGTATGTCGCAAGCTGCGTAACTTCTCAATCTCGAATTCCGCACACGGAATTCTTGTATGCTAATCGATTTTCTTCCTTTTACTCGTTACCGATTAACGTAGTTAACGCGCTCGTATTAGCGCTCCTGCTCCCGCTCCCGCTCCTGCTCCCGCTCCCGCTCCCACTGCCACTGTCGCAGGCGAGCGAACTCCACCGAATCAACTAATAACATTAAGGGAACTCGAAGCGTTGACTATACTCATTCCCGTATACTCGTTCTCGGTGCCCGTGTACATCTTGGACGGCAACATGACCATACAGCTTTGGTTAATTTAATTATCATCCGGACATACTACTATATGTATCGCAAACGTAGCTGCTAGCGACACGAGTACCGTTCGAGCAAACCAAAAATAACCGGGTGGGTGGTTTCCTACTCTCAAAATTTTTCCATTCCATTTACGTAGAGAATCCTCGGTCGAGAAGCAACTTCTATTTACAACGTCGATAGAACGTCGTCATCCCATGATTCTATCGTTGCATATTTATCGTGAATTGTGCGTGGCAATGATCCACATAATCCTCCCACCGAGTCATTGTGCGCGCTTGTTTGTTCGCGCGTTACACGTAAAGGAACCAAACCAATCGAGAGCTTGTACACGACCGATCGCGCGTTACCAAATCTCGATACATTTCTCGAAGTACCAAATTTCGAATTCAAGAAAGGATCTCCTTCCGGCAAAGGAGGCGACTCGAGCATAGAAACCAACGGAAAAAAAGGTAGGAGGAGAAGAGAGAACGAGAGTGAGAGAGCAGGAAAAATGTGGAAGGAAACTGAAGAAACTAACTGAAATGAAACACGAGGATACAAATGTAATCAGTGCAACCCGTTTCTCTGTTTTCACGATCAGGTTTGCCGACAGACACTTACTAGCCATGTCGCTGACACTGGCATTGGCCTACTCTCTCCGATGTGGTTCGTTCTCCCGGCTTACCTTCGTAGTCTCGCTTTCTTTCGTGTCTTTTCGCCTTATCGTCCGACTCCCTCCCCGCTCTTTCTCTCTCACTGTTTGTCCATGTCTTTCTCTTACCCTTTTTTTTTCTTTTTCTCATCTTTCTTCTACCTTTCGTCGGGATGCTTCTAAAGAAATTCGATATGGATAGAAATTGGAATTCTGTGGAGAACGTATCACGAGAGAAAAGAAGAGAAAAGAAGTTCCGGATACGAAAAATCGATAGGAAAATCATGCGTGCCTACGTGTATACGCGCGTATGCGCTATATCCGGGGGCACGCGAGCGCAAATATACATATTATATCGTACCTGTATGACAGCGTATCGGAAAAGGAAGCCGATCGAGTCTTGTTTTTTCTCGTGACCCAGTTTTTCGAGGGAAATTTTGAAAATCGTTGTTTGCCGGTGTAGTCGTAGTTTAATTTACGATACGAGTTCTCGCGCTATATCGTATTATTATATTTGCAATATAGTGTATCGTAATATTCGATGGAAATGATACGGGAGCGTGTTAATAGTTTAATAGGTTCGGGTATACGATGTTTTCGTTAGCTAAGCGATACACGACGTACATGTATATGGTAATCGCGAAACGTCTGTCCGATAAGAAAAAGGATAAAAAATGATGGTAGCTTCCACGGTTGGTATGCGAGCGTGTTTGTCCGAGAACGAGCAAGGGTCCGAGGCGATCGAGAAAACCGATCGAGAAAATCGAGGTACGGAGCAACGACCGGCCATCAAGTAGGTCGGTTGTGGGCGCACGCAATCGTCGCAACGATTTTGAAAAACTGTCGTTCTACTTTTACATGAAAGCACTTTCACGGTCGCTAACCTCACGGTAACGAATCTTACATCGAGGAACTTTTTGTCTTTCTCCGCGTTGCATACGCGTACATCGCAATCGCGATGCGCGCACGCATCGGTCGCGTTTCGCGTATCGTTTAAGTTGGATCGAGTTTCGAATTTGGATTCGTATTTGTCTTCGGTGATGTACGAGGGAACAACTGCGAGCGCGCGTTAGATCGAGATCGCGTTAAATCGGAAACAAGAACGGATCTCGGTGGTTAAACCGATCGCGATCGGTTCACGCTTTTCCACACGGCGTGTTTTTCATAAAACAAAAGTTGATCTTGAAAGTCGGCCTACCATCGCTTCGATGATAACGATGATAACGATTGGACAGCGCGCAGCTGCGAGATTCTATTCGTCTTTGTTTTCCCGTCCGATCGGAATCCATCTTTCCTCGCTCTTCTCCATTCGTTCGATTCGTATCGATACGTACCATGTCGCGGCCGTATCTTTGGTTGTGCGACTTTCACGGTAACGTGCACGAGGAAGGAGAAAGGGAGAAAAGCGGGAGACGTGCACCGTATCGATCATGGATATCGTCTTTTCTCTTCGACAGCGTTTCATCGTTCGATCGTGACCGTGATAGCTGCCTTTGCGTCATGCGAATCAGCACGGAGCGTCCTTTCTAGCACCGAATCCTTTACCAGGACCGAATCCTCTATTCCGTAATTTGTGTGCAACGCGTAACATGTAACGCGCAGCGCACAGCGCGCCAACCACCCGCGTAGCAGTCGTTGTCCAAATGCTTTCCTCGACAACCCCCGACGACCCCTTTTCCAGACCTTCTCCAGACCCCTTTTCCAACCACAGTCGTTTACGAATCGTTGCAACGTCTCGCTATCGATGTATCGAGCGAACAGGAAACGGCAGCGAATAAATCTTACGAGCAAATCATTTGCTAATGCTACTCGAGCCTAGTATGCCGTACATAGGTAAAAGTATTCTGCGAATGTCTATCGCCAGTCGCGTTCGATGCGTCCAAATGATACGGTAGCGTCGTCATCGATAATGTTGACTCTTAAACAAACCGCCAATAGTCATATCGCATCGTGTTAGAAACTTATGAAAATGCAAACCGTTTCTCGAGTAACCTTCGCAAACAAGTAGGTCACAGGGTCTTTCGTTCGCAGGTTTTCAATTCAACGACTAACCACCCGCTGAAAACACACGGTAAAACGTTGCGAGAGACATTTTGTCGGTTTACTCTGTTTCTCAATATTGCTGACTGCATCGTTCGGAATTCCAAAATCGTGAACGCAAAATACTTTTTCGAAACTCGACGTTCTCGTTGCGCGATATTGACGAGACCGATCCGAGACAGCTCGTCGACTGTAACAATTATTCGAGTATGTCGAAGGTAAAACGACCGTTCGCGAACCCGGGTGTTTGAGCGATTCGAAAGCGCCGGTCGAGTCCCGAGTCGTTAGTTACGAATCGTAAAGTTCTCGAGCAAGTTGACTCGGCGAACGAAAAAAAGAAAGGGGCGATGCGCGATGCGCGATGCGCGATGAGGGAAACAGGGTTAACGAGGGGTTAGCCCTAAACGCGAAGGAAACGCGCAAAGGACGAGAGGCCGGAGCAAGGAGAAGGAGAACCGAAGAGGGAAAGAAATTGTACGAGTGCGGATGCGCGACTGCATGCGCCGCTGCAGCGACGCCTTAGTACCGCAACCCGCCGTTCGACGTCTTTTCGGCGCCACAGTCTCTCTCCCCGCATGTACGGAGCCGGCTGAAAACTGCTGAAAACTATCGTTCAACGTTTCCTTTCTTCTCTTCCCTGTAACGTGCGCATCGACCCTTTCATCAAGATTTTTTCAAAATGGTAAGTTATCAGATCGGTGTTGAAATTACAAATTCATCGATTATTCGATAGCACTTTTCTACCGTTCTACGTACGATTCTTTCACTAAACGTACTTGCATGCATGTCTGTAAAAACCTCTGTCTCGGTCTGTCTCGTACCGTACCGTACCGTACCGTACCGTACCGTACCTTACCGTATCGTATCGTATCGCATCGTATCGTATCGTATCGTATCGTGTCGTGGCGTGTCATGCCATGGCGTGTCGAATAATCGACGTGGTGACATGGTACCGTGAACGATCCAAAGACAGTTGTCAAATATTCTCTAAAAATTTTCTCACGCATCCGCGATTCGGCAAAAATGATTACCAGGAAAATTCGCAGTAGCTTCAGAAATTGTCCGTTTGTTCGTGCAAGTATGCGGATCTCGAAGAAATTTGTTGACCGATTCGACGACAACCGATGTATACAGACTCGCGATCGAAACGGTTGAAAATCAAACGGGAAAGAAGTCAGACTCGGAAGATTATTCTACTTGATTCGCGGTTGTTGTAATTTGCCACGAGATAGCAGCACCTCATGGAATAATAGCTAGCATCGCGATGGTCGCGGGAACCGCTCGTATCGTTTCATAATTTGAATTGTTGAACGAATCGAACTCAGAATTATGGAGATGGCCGTTATTTTGATCATAATCGTTGACAGCAATAAAATCGTCGTCACCATCCTGATCACCATCATCGATATCGCCATCGCCATCAACATCGCCATCGCCATCGCCATCGCTATCGTCATCGTCATCGCCATCGCCTTTCTTGGCGTTGATTCGCAGAAATTTCCAGACTATGTGAAAGGTGGTCAATTTCGCAGGTACTTGCAAGCACGAATCTACCGAATCTGCATCGGGAACATCGGGAACGCGGAAGAGAAGAAAAAGACGGGTGCGAGCAACGTACGAGCATATATCGGTGCTTGGGGGGCAGAGAGTTGTCGCAGGAACGAGATAATCGGCATCGCATGTCGTCGCGGAACGGTAATTCGGAAGAGATATCGGTGTTGAATTTGGTGGACGGGGAGAGTTTGTGCTACAGTTTAGCTTTGATACGTGGCCGAACGACAGCAGCGTGCGACAGGATCGCCGTGAGGAACCAAAAGAGTCAAAGTTCGACCGAATGGCCGATCGTGGCCGGAGAGTTTCGCTCTGTTGTGGAATTGGCACGGGGCCCGAACAAATTGGAATTGGAAGCGGCTGGACGGAAAAAGAAGCTCCTTCTTATCCATGAACCGAGAACGACGAGATTACGGGTCACACCGGTTTACGTGATCTGCGCCGGCCACGACGGATACTTTCAAGGTCCCCGCAGCGAAGATCGATCCCCGGAAAGCGCAGCGACTCGAATCGGCCTCGGCGCTCGGCTCCTGCAGGCTCTTACCGCCGAAAAGTTGAGAGAGGCGGGTTTCGAGAGGAAAACCTTTCAGCTCGAGAGGGACTTGGACGGCCCGGAATGTTTGGTGATGCATAGTATGCTCGACGTCGACAAAGCACGCGCGATGAGCCAACGAGAACTTTGGGAATTGATCGCGCGCGAGCTAATGACCGGACCGTTGGCCTCGAAGCATCGGAAATATCTAGCGTTCTTGTCGTGCACGAGGTATCGAGGCGCGCCAAACCCTCGCACGCACGAGGACACTCTCGCGAGGACGCAGGGGCACGCGGCGCTCGGCGGCGGAGGATTGGCTCTGTTCGGCTCGGCCTGTCTTCACACTTGGCCGACCTGCATGAACCAAGTATTGGCAAGGTTCCTGGACACGACGGTCGTCGACACCGAACAACTGATGGACGACAGCAATTACCGCGGCACGCACGGTGGCTGTTTCGCTACCACCCTCGGCTCGGTTTTGCACGAGCTGGGTCACACTTTCGACCTCGGTCATACTCGCGAAGGCATAATGGGCCGCGGATTCGACTACGTCGATCGGGTGTTCGTCGGTGCGGCTGGAATCGACTTCAACCGAAACCCCGTTCTACGGAAAGACCCGCAACATACCACGGTCGCTTTGAGCAGACCGCTCAGCGTCACGGTTACCGTCCAACAACCGCTCGCTCTCTTGACCAGCCCACGAAGGAGTCGATTGCTTTCGGAAACGTCGCGACCCTCGCCCTCTCAGAGTCCTCCGCGGTTACTCGGTCGATTATCCGCACCCGCTAGTCCAGAACTCAATAGATCCTTCTCCAAGACCCTGCTGCAAGCGCAGTCGGCGCACGCGATCGAACAGACTTGCACTAATTCGCAAACCGATCGGACCTTTTGGACAACCTCGTGCGCGGCCTTTCTTGCCTATCACCGATGGTTTAACAGCGAGATGGACAACATTCCTAATTGTCGCTTCTACGACATTGAATACGATGGAAAAAGGTAAAGCGAATCATTTCGAGAATCTCTTCTCCCTCTTTCTCTCTCTCTCTCTCTCTCTCTCTCTCTCTCTCTTTAATCTATCTCGGTCGTTTTCCATTCCTAGCGCGATCCACGATTCCTTTCCCTTTCCGTCCTATGTCTGTTCCCATCTCGGTCTCGCGCTCCTTGTTGACGCTACACCGCCATTACTATACCGCATTACTACTGGCGCCACAGCCGCCGCCGCTGTTATATCGTTACCTCAACCGCCGTGATCGCCGTAACCCACGACCATTGCTTCAATTACGAATCGTCGATAAACTTGTAATATTTTTCTATTTGTGTGTGATCGCAGGAACGTGGTAAGGTCGCGTTTTGGAGTACGAGTGATAGAACTTAGGGAGACCTCGGGCGGAATGGTGTGCGGTTCTCGACAGTTCCCTGGACCTCGACCGCCACTGGAAGCTCTGGTTCCACCGGCTCCACCCCATTGTCTCGCCGCTCTGACTCTCGTTGCAGAAGATTCGGCTGGCAACGTGCTCAAATATCCTCTCCCGACAGCATTTTGAAGTTTCATGCTCGCCGCCTCTTGGCACGACCAACCAGTGCGATTTTGTACGAAACGAAACGAGTACGTTCATTTTCACGTATCGTGTAACCGTACGAGGCAACGCTTCAGCTTAATCGAACGTGAAATAGAAATCGAACATGCCTTGTGAAATCATTTTTCACGAATACGCTATTGTAAAAAAACATGTTTATACCATCAAGGTTATACCATCCAAGAGTCGCTACGCTAAAGCCTTCGCTATCGTTTACCGACAGCGTAGTATCCAAATAAATTGCAACGAGTGAATGCGTTTCATCGTGTGCGTTTCACGCGCATATGGAAACAGTAGTCGGAGAAAGGGAGAGCTTTGTACAACGTTACGACTGATGCAAATTGTGGTTTTCTTTTGTAAATATCATTTCACCAACGCTAAACCAGCTACGAAGTACATAATAGTCGTCGGTACATCAATCGACGAATACATAAAACACACACACACATATATATATATATATATATATATATATATATATATATATTTATATGATTACATATTTATGATTGGACATTAATAACGATACAACTATTGTCCCGTGCGTATGCGTGTAGGTGTAGGTGTACGTGCTGTGTAGGAACAAACACTTTTTCAGAGGAAATTTCAAACGACTAGAATGCCTTATCGGTGATAATAATCATATAGGCGTAGCAAAAAGTACAAGTTAACTAATAAGTGCGAAAGCTTGGTACCACGATTTAACGCTAAACTAGACGATAAAACACGGTTCAATTGCAAAATGTTTGTACCGAAACGCGTTTTACTGTACAAACATACACGACATAGAATATAAAAGTATCGTGATTATTATGGTTATCATTATCATCTTTATCGCGTTATCATCTTGCGATATACGTTACTCGTGTTTTCGATAGTGTGAGAGAACAAAACGATCGAGTCTATGTATAGACCACGCGTACTCGTGTACATACATGTGTGCTATTGTATATGCATACGTATGCTACATCACATCGTAGGATAAAACTTTAGCTAGTCGCTATCGTAACCAAGCTTTATTGAAATGCTCGTTAAAACACACGTTTATAGATATTGTCGTTTTTGACATCGTCGCCAGTCGATACTGCTGTTCGAAACAACGCTACGCATTCGGGAGGATCAATCGAGTGATCGCGATTCGGACCACCGACGTACTGGCACTGTTCGTATATCCGAAACGATAAACCTCTCTTTCCGTATGTGTAATTCTTTCTGAAATTCCATTGATATTCGTTTCGCTTGTCAGGGACTAAAAGTAACCATGCTGTCTGCCGTATCGAGTACAACGGGAAAGATGGATGCTCTCGATAGTGAAATTAAAATATTGTTTCCCGAAATCGTTGAACAGAAGATAAATACTGTTGAATTTTTAGCTGCGGCACGTGGCGTTGTCAGAATAGTAGGTATGTACGCTTACATACGGTACAATGTAATCTACGTAACTACAAAACTACATAACCTACGCGAAAAGCCACGAATCAATTACGCTCGAATTGCAAGTAGTTGATCAATCAATTAATATTTCAGATAAACTTGGCAAAGTCTTTGCTCCTGTCAAATATGATATTCAAGGCAATATCGATGTAAGTTTTTGGAAATGTGAGTGCGCATACACACCGAACTAGATACATATATGTGCCGCCGGAATCGTCCGATATCTGTACAATTACTTCAAATCTAATTCCAGAAACTCGCTGCTAGATACGCGACAGACATGGAAAAAAATGTAACCTTGCAAGACATGATTCTGATTGAAAAAGCTTCCGAAACGAAATTAGTCGCTACGGATGCTCTCTTATGGTTGACTAGGTAGGTGTGCGATTCAACTCTGTGCTTCATCGCGACAAAACCGGCTTTGCCTTTTTTTCTTTCCTTCTTCCTCCACCCTATCTCTCTCTCTCTCTCTCTCTCTCTCCCCTCCCGTTTTCTTTCTTTAATATGACGGACCAGAGTATTATTACAGAGGGTTACACATGATTTTACTGTTCTTTGAAAAAATTGTTGAGGACAGTAAAACGGGTTCTCCGACAGAAGATTTGGTAGCGTTTCTTAAAAAATCCTACAGAGAAGCCCTAGAACCGTACCACGGTTGGATGGCACAGCAGCTTTTCGATGTAAGTGCCCATTTATCAAAGAAAATTTCGGGAAAATGATCGAACGAAAGCGTGATTCTTTTGGTTTCTTTTCTTCTAATATCAGATTCTTTCGCGGATGGTTCCCAGACGTTCGCAACTTTTGTCTGCATTGACTGCGAACGAGCAAACCGACAAACACGATGTCGTAAGCGACATGGAAATTTACTTAACAAATCTGCGTAAAACCGTTTCCGCAATACAATTGTTTTATAAAACTCATAACCTTGAAAATGCAAGATAAAAATTTGACTTGTCGAAATCAATATTATTCGATGTACAAACACAAAAGTGCTCTTTATAGAGGAAGTGAAAAGAGACAGAAAATAATTCAAATAGACACGTAATAGTCACTTTTGCGGATGATTTGGAAATAAAAATTTATCAATAAAATCTTCCATAATAAATTAATACTTGCTAGAAACGTTATACAGTTGAGCCAAATAAAATGTTCTAGCACGAAGGTCTGCCAAATTTTTCAAGGCGATCACACCCGTAACAATTTCAAGAAAAAGAAGGGAAATCATGAAATAATCGACCAACACGTTGTTATGTTGAGACAACGTTCCATGGTAGTAAACGAGAAATGTTTCCAGAGGTAGTTGTATCAATATCGAAATCAACCAACAAGCCGCCAATTCTGGAATCTGGCAAACACAGTCTTGTGTGACAACTAGCTTATCCAATACTATATAGATAACTATTGTAATGTGATCGAATGTGATTACCTTCCCACCAAGATTTCCAAGATATCCCAAATATAGTTTCAAACTTTCGGACAGCAAAAGTATGAACAATATTATCAGCAATATCGCGTCGCAAACATCTCTGTCGTACTTACTGTACTGAAAAATAACAAAGAAACGACCAGATTAATCGATTAGGTACGCCTACAAGTAGCTTTTCACTCTCTACATCGAATAAACAATATTATATTTACATTGAAATCCAAATTGAAGGCGGCTACCAGTAACCAAATCGGAAAGAACCAAAGATTAATAGACAAAACTATTTGAAAAGGTAAATTTGATTTTATTTTATTTCTTGTTGTCTGTTCCATTTTATTGTTTTCAAGAAATCAACGGCTTCTGTACACTGACTTAAAAACTGATTCGATGAATGTATTCATTGTGTTAAATCTACGCGTTTCTCACGATCAAAATCTATGTAAGTATTTAGATACGGCATTCTACCTGATTCTACGAATTCAAAATGATTTTTGGTTAAATACAGCGACATAGTGACGGAATAACGATGAAATAGAAGTGGAGCGCGATCTACGGTGAAACGCAGAAACTACTTGCCAGCATATTATGCCGGACCAGCGGACTATATAAATATAAATACATAGATGGTGTCGCTGCGTTATTCATCGAATCGTCGAGTCTTTCATTAAAAAATTCAACGCGTCTATTTTTTGCACACGTGTAATATACGAAGATCGAGCTTGGCGAAAATATCATCAGAATATATCTACAGATAAGCGTATAGAATGTACAATAATTACATACTGATCGGATTCTTTGTCATCCAACATAAGGGGGGATAAGCCATCTACATCTAGAGTCTAGATTGTCTAGAATTTCTAAGTGCATTATCGTAAATGTGACAACAGCAATTATAAAAATTATCATTTACTGCGAGGCACATGACTGAAGAAAAATTAATGAACGAGATAAGGTCCTGTAAGCAATTAGTATTGAAATACTTGTGTAAGCAGTTCCTTCAAATTAAGGAACAAAATATGTCGACGACAGGCACTAATGATTTTTCTTGGTCTGCTTGTAATGGTCGCAGTTTTATTTAAGTAAGCCGGCATCGTTGAATCTACCGGTTTCGTCATATTTTGTAACGACCCTCGCGTAAGCCTTTTCGGCCAACTCTTCTCTATTTTTTTTGTTGGAATCGCGTTCTTTGGACCGAGATCGTTTATGTTTGCGTTGTTTTTGTGTTTTCCTCGATTCTGTTGTACTTCGTGAATATTTGTCTCGTTTGTGGCGATCCTTGAACGAAATCGCATGCGGTGCTTCAACACGGTCGTTTCGAAAATTGCTGATTCCGCGATAATGCTGAGAGTCTCTACGAAATAAATTGCGACAGTTGTAAGGAGAATCGGTAGGTGACGACGATGATGCGTTCTGTACGGTGTCGCCGAGATATTTTTTTGGACTTTCAGATTTTACGAGATCTATAGCTTTGATGTTACGTTTGATTCGATGTTCTTGCGCGATATGATCGATGTATAATTCCATTTGTTGATCTATGATCTCTCTAAGTATTTCCATATGAGACTTTTTATTCGTGTGAACTCCTCTATGTTTAGCTCGGCGTCGTTTTAAATTACGTTCTTGCACGAGTAACTCCAGAAACGATAACTGCTTGTTATCCTTATCCCGATCAATTCTGCAATAAATTATGAATTTTTTCAAAATTCAAAAATTTTACATTAAAAGCCTAACGAAAAATGCATTTTTTGCGTAAACTTACGGTGTATCGGTGTCTGTAAAGTCGTGCCCAACATCCACTTTAATAGTACGGGAGACAATGTATTCGTATAATGTTTTCCTTTCGTCACGAGTGAAATCTGTGAAGATTCTATCGGATGTTCGTGGAATTAAGCGATCACCCAAACCTATTATCAGTGTTAAGAATGTGGGTTTTCAACAGACTTGTACATTATAAAGGCAAATAAAATAAGGAATCATAAAATCATATACTATTCAAATATGTATATAGAAAGAACATGAGAAAAAGGATATATAATGCTTGTGCCAAGTATGACATTGATAACTTTCTGGAAAAAATTTGAGCAATTTAAAATATTTAAGGATACATTTTAAGCTTTGTTTTTATGTACTAACCAACGCTTATGGTAGGATCCTTTCTTCTCGCTTCTTCTATGACACTATTTTGCAAATCTGCATCTACAATTGGAAGCATTTATTCTAGAATTATTATCGTGCGTCTGGCCTATAAATGTGCTTGAAAAAGAGTTGGTAAGATTTAACAAAGCCCTCTACTTACCCAATTTTATGGAGAATGGAGAGTGCAAATGTAAATTTGGTTCAGATAGTGGTAAATCGAATTCGTTGTAACCATCTTCCTTCCACTGACAATGTTCCAAATGTTGATCCAAGATTTCCTTTCTTACACGGTGAGACAAATTATATGGACATATCAGACGGTTATCGTTCTGAGGATCCAAATGATTATATACTTCTATTTTATATATCCACTAGGTAAACGCAACCACAAATATACACGCTTACCTCGATTTCTATGCTTTCTACCGTCCAATCTAAGGCAGATCTTATATCCATAATTTTTTGGTGAATTTTCTTTGTGAAGTCACGTAAATTTTGATGCTGGGTTCCACGATGATTCAGCATACAAGTTAACATTTCCGCTCGTAATGTATATTTATACGTGAAGAAAATAATTTGTACAAAGTAATGAATCAAAAGAATCCGTGAACGCGTTTCACAGTCAAAGTTGTGACGTCTCCATTGGTCTCCATGAAATAAGTTGTAAGTTGTAACGTTGTAAGTAAATAGTAGTTCGCAATTCCACCGTTCCATTCGGCACAGACTTAAGATTCCTACAGACATTGCATGCAATGCATTTTTCTGTCTACGGTTCTGAATTACCGACTCTGTAGAAAATGTCCTAGTACGATAGCGGACTCTATCGAAATGGAACGGTCAGGTGGTGAACTACATGAGGTTGCAACACATAAAGTGTGTGTCTGAGGAGGCTCGATTTTACAGCGTTGTCAGCTTTAAAACGCAATTGTATTTGTACAAAAATACTCCACGTATTATTCACTTGGGCCGCCTATTTTTTTTACAGGACTTCGAACCCCCTGGTAAAAATTTGGCGAACATGATAAAGAAGTTTGTATCCGACGAGGACGAACTTATGCACATTTAAGAAGAGAAAGAAAGACAGACACAGAGCTGCCGAATACTGTGCACACTCGACAGAAAATTTATTAGTAACACACTTGTGAGGAATTGTTTACAAATATTTGCAGTTAGGAAATATAGAATAGACCTTCAGCTACTTTCACATATAGTTTATCGTCACATTTTATTTCTGACTAAATAGTTATAAACAATTATTCTAAGTCTCGTTCCAAAATAAACTCAAATAATTTAACTGATCTCTGGTAAAAAATAATCTTCCTTGTGATCGGAGTTTTATGTAGATTTGACGCCTAGTTAATTAGTTATTTACGATTTCCAGAGAGGTGACACAACGATTTGTGTGTTTACCTTTGACAAATACTCGGACTCTCCTTGTCTTACTCATTGCGGGCATAGAAGATAGAAGTTACCTCCACAAAAATTGTTGATAAATTACATTAGGTAATTTTTATAAATATTAGCTCTCGAAGAATATAGAATGGACCTTCGGCAACATTCATGTATAGTTTTCAATTCGATTCTAGAAGAGGTTAATTAGTTATAAATAATTTTTGTTATTCTTGTTCTAATGAAACTGTGCATACTAGTGAAAATTGAATATCTTGTATACTCCAAATGTTCATGCATATAAGTTAATCTGTATCTCGAGTACTATTAGCTATTTTTACTAAAAAATTGGGTGGTGAGGTAACCAAACATATAATCGTTGTAATCGTTAAACAAACAGAGATAACAAATTCATTAATTACATTTTTTCAATATAATTATGCTTAGTAATATTCATGTATCATAAATTATGCTGGATCTCGAGTTTTATTACTTACTTCTACTAAAAAATTAGATGGTAAGATGATCAACGGAGTGCTCGTCGACATTATCGACAAAAGGAATTGTTTCAAATATTAACCAGCTAGAGATAATAAATTTATCAGTGAATTGTGTTCGATAAATTAATGCACGCGAATATTCATGTGTCAGAAGATATTCAATATCTCGAGTTCCATTACATATTTTTACTGAAAAATTAGATGGTCAGATAGTCGAGGGAGTGCTTATAGACATATTTAGCAAAAGGAATTGTTATAAACATTAAACAGCCAGAGATAGTAACTTTATTAGTTACATTTGCTTGATATAATATTGTTTGGTAATATTCATGTGTTAAAAGTTACTCTGTATCTCGAGTACTATTAGCAATTTTTACTTAAAAATAAGATGGTAGGTAGTCAAGAGGATGCTTGTCGACATCGTTGGCAAGAGGAATTGTTATAAACATTATACAGCCAGAAATAATACATTTATCAATAATTATTATCACGGCGATCGAGATCTACCAAAATTAGTTGGGGTGGGGAGCGTTCCGCTTCGCTGCTCGCTGCGCATCACTGCTTACCTAAGCCCGCGGAGCGCGCTCAGTCAATCAGTCGGGCCGGGCCCTTCGGCAGTAACGGAGGGGCTCCGGGACCAGGTGGGTCTCCAGAGGTTCCCTGGCCTATCCTGCCTACTTTGGGGATGACCAGTGGATCTCCAGGCCTACCTTCAGCCGGCTTCGGGTTGACCAAGGGTCATCCAGAGCTACCCTAGCCTACTCCTGCTTACCTTCAGCTGGCTTAGCGTTGACCATGGATCCTTCACCAGTGGCCTACCTTGGTTTACCCTTGCCTACCCAGAGGTTTACCAGTGGTCATCCAGAGCTACTCGGGCCTTCCCTTGCTTACCCTGAGGCTGACCAGTGGTCCTCCAGGAGTACTCTAGTCTACCTTGCCTACCTTCAGTTGGCTTAGGGTTAACCAAGGGTCCTCCACCAATGGCCTGCCATTGTTTATCATGGCCTACCTTTAGCTAGCTTAGGGTAGTCCAAGGGTTATTTAAAACTTCCTTGGCCTACTTTAAGCTAGCTCGGGGGCGGCCATGGTGTCTTCAATGCTGTCTTCGTTTACCTTGGGTTCTGAGCCGGTCCAGTTTCAGTATCCGGCATGATGTCAGTACCATGCTGATCGGTTCAGAAAGGGCAATCATTGCAACGGCTTCGCATCTTTGAGTGAGTCATTTCGTCACTACCTTATCACTATATTCGTCTGTAGAAGTAGTAGTATAGAGTAGTAGTAAAGTGTAAAAGTAGTTAGTTGCATGCATGGGCAGGCCACGCCGCCCCAACGATCAGCCGAGATGGGAACGTCCGCGATTTGCACTAGAGTTGCGAGAAAACCACGCGTTGCATTTAGTCGATTTTGAACAGAGATTAAAGTTGACATTACGATATAGATTGTTTAGAGCGTAGTGTTGCGAATCACAAATAGTCGCGGCTCAAAATTACATTTCAATTTGATAACTGTGCTTTTCAAGTTCATGTTCCTGTCGTTTTACAGACAATGTAAAGTAATCATTTTTTTGGATCTCTGTTTGTTGAATTAGTGTTGCGCACCAAAAGTTCGCGTTTGCTTTCGAGTCTTTCGACTTTTCAGGCTCCCATGCTCGAGCTGCAACGATCAACTGTGAGATGGGCACATCCGCGATTTCAAGTAGTGTTGCGAAACAAATTGTTACACGCGTTGTACTAGTATCAATTTTTAAAGTTGATGATATGTCTAGTTAATGTTGCAAATAAATAGTCGTAATTTAAAGTAGTTCTAAGGATACCTGTTTAGAATTTTAGACGTTAGAGTTTTAAATTTCTTATTTAAATAGCATTTTAAATTCGATTTGTTGAATTAGCGTTGCGCATCAAAAGAATCGCGTTTGCAATAGAATCTTTCGATATTTCAGGCGCCCATGCTCCAGTTGCAACGATCAACTGTGAGATGGGTACTCCCGCAATATCGAGTAGCGGTGCGAAACAAATTGTCGGGATGGGGCCGAAGGAGCAGACGAGGTTTTATGCCAAAGATGCCGGACAAACTGTCATTCAAAAGGACAATCATTGCAACGTCTTCGCATCTTCGAGTGAGTCATTTTATCACTACATTGTCGTTATACTCGTCTGTAGAAATAGAGTTGTAGTAGAATGTAAAAGTAGTTAGTTGCATTCATGGGCAGGCCTCGCCGCCCCAACGATCAGCCGAGATGGGAACGTCCGCGATTTGCACTAGCGTTGCGAAAAAAGTACGCGTTGCGTTAGTCGATTTTGAACAGAGATCAAAGTTAGCCTTTCTTCTAAATATAATAGTAGTCTCTATCAGCGATATAGCTTGTTTAAACTATAGCGTTGCGAAACAAATAGTCGCGATTCGTTTTGCAGAAACTGTAGAGTAATCTTTTTTGGATCTCTGTTCATTGAATTAGCGTTGCGTACCAAAAGTTCGCGTTTGCTTTCGAGTCTTTCGACTTTTCAGGCTCCCATGCTCGAGCTGCAACGATCAGCTGTGAGATGGGCACATCCGTGATTTCGAGTAGTGTTGCGAAACAAATTGTCACACGCGTTGTACTACTATCAATTTTAAAACTTGATTAAATGTGTAGTAAATGTTGCGAATAAATAGTTGCGATTTAAAGTAAATCTAGACATACAGATGTACAATTTTAAACGTTGGAATTCTAAATTTCTTATTTAAATAGCAATTTGAATTTCGATTTGGTGAATTAGAGTAAACTTTTTTGGATCTCTGTTCGTTAAAATTAGCGTTGCGCACCAAAAGTTCGCGTTTGCTTTCGAGTCTTTCGACATTTCAGGCGCCCATGCTCGAGCTGCAACGATCAACTGTGAGATGGGCTCATCCGCGATTTCGAGTAGCGTTGCGAAACAAATTGTCACACGCGTTGTACTAGTATCAATTTTTAAAGTTGATCAAATGCCTAGTTAATGTTGCGAATAAATAGTCGCGATTTAAAGTAATTCTAGAGACACCGATATAGAATTTTAGACGTCAGAGTTCTTTTCATATTTAAATAGTATTTTTAATTTCTTTTTGTTGAATTAGCGTTGCGCATCAAAAGGATCGCGTTTGTATTAGAATGATTCGATATTTCAGGCGCCCATGCTCGAGTTGCAACGATCAACTGTGAGATAAGAACATTCGCGATTTTAAGTAGCGTTGCGAAATAAATTGTAACACGCGTTGTAATAGTATAAATTTTCAAACTTGACTTAATGTCTAGTTAATGTTGCGAATAAATAGCCGCGATTTAAATTATTTTTAGAAGAACCGATCTAGAATTTTAGACCTTAGAGTTTTAAATTTCTTATGTAATTTGTAAGAATGGTAATACTTAATTTTGTAAGACTTTCAAAGTTCAACTTTATCAAATTGATACAATATTTTTGTCTAGAAATTGATATTTTTCAGGAAATTGATATTTTTCAGGAAATTGATATTTCTCAGGAAATTGATATTTTTTTCAGGAAATTGATATTTTTTTCAGGAAATTGATATTTCTCAGGAAATTGATATTTTTTTCAGGAAATTGATATTTCTCAGGAAATTGATATTTTTTCAGGAAATTGATATATTTGTCTTGAAATTGACATATTTGTCTTGAAATTGTTATTTATTTCAGGAAATTGTTATTTATTTCAGGAAATTGTTATTTATTTCAGGAAATTGTTATTTATTTCAGGAAATTGTTATTTATTTCAGGAAATTGTTATTTATTTCAGGAAATTGTTATTTATTTCAGGAAATTGTTATTTATTTCAGGAAATTGATATTTATTTCAGGAAAGTGATATTTATTTCAGGAAAGTGATATTTATTTCAGGAAATTGATATTTATTTCTGGAAATTGATATTTTTATCTTGAAATCAATATTGCTCGGATCGGAGTTCCCTCAGGGACTCACTCACGGGATGGGGCCCGTGAGTGGGTACGGGGACTCGCGTCCCCGGGGGCACCCGAATCGCCTATAGGTCGTTGCGTCCACAAATCATTAGCTTTGGGCTCGATGTGGTTTCGATTTTGTTTCGACTTTGTTTCGACTGGTTTTCGATTTGGTGTCGATTTTGTTTCAACTGGTTTTCGATTCTGTTTCGATTTTCTTTCAATTGGTTTTCGATGCTGTTTCGATTTGGGTCGTTCATCTTGCTCTTGTTAGTCAGAACGATCGAAGAAAATTCATCAAAGGAAGAAAATTCATCGAAAGAAGAAAGTTCATCGAAGGAAGCAAATTCATCGAAAGAAGAAAATTCATCGAAAGAAGAAAATTCATCGAAAGAAGAAAATTTATCGAAAGAAGAAAATTCATCGATCGAAGAGGAATCATCGAACGAAGACTCCAGATTATTTATAAATTAATTTTACTGCGTGCGTTAGTTATTAAGATTGTATATCGTCGCTGTAATTATGTCGAGTAATTATTGCCGTAACTTGACTTTGCTCCCTCCGTTTTCTGACTCCGACACAGCCTTTTGCTGTGTCGGCCTTGCTTGCAGGTTCTGAGCCGGACCAGCTTCGGTATCCGGCGTGAAGTCATTGAGAGGGATGTCTAAGAGACTCGTTCACTCGTCTTCTGACGATCCTCTGTGTTAACGTAATCCTGGGCACGCCATGTTCTCATGTCACCCAGTAGCGCCAGAAACCGTTTGAGCGCATCTCTTTGCCATCTTTCTTGGTGATGGAGTGACGGGTATCGGGCTGGTCGGCTCAGGACTTGTAAGCACTGAACGCGTCGCGTCACCCTTGAACCAGAGCCTTCTGCTCTGGTTCGATCTTGTTTCTCTCTTTGAAAGAATCAGAGCCTTCTGCCTGATTCGCCTTTGGTCCCTCGTGGATCGGAGACTTCTTCTCCGATTCACACTTTGCCCCGCAATAATTACTCGACATACGCTAAATGGAAAAGAAGTCTTTTCCGTGAAAAAGACTACTTTTCCATTTAGCGACCTGCGAAACTTAGTTTCTAAGAATCTTCGTTGTAAGAAAGGGAGACAGAACGAAGGGAGACTTCGTTCTGACTCCTTTTCGGGTCTCTTGTGCAGCAACCTCCTCGTGGTGAGACCTGGGCAATCGATATTATCCACAATTCGCAAGATATTATAACTTATAAATTATAGTATCTTGCATGTAGTGGATAATATCGAGCTAATAGCTGCACATTTAGAATTTGCGTAAATATGTATTTCATAGTAGAATGTAAGACTTTTAATACTTTCTTCCTTTTCCTATGTCCCAGCTTCAACAATTATTTTCAATTAATAATCCAAATACAAAGTTTTCGTTTCAGAATACATGTAACTCTTGCTCTCGTGAGCGAGTGTTAAATAGATTTGCACTCCTGCAGTAGATTGTAGGTTCTGATGTAGTCTAAATATGATGTACGTACTGAGATTTACGTTACATACCGCATATTATTTCGACATTGAAACATTATTTTATATTCAAATTAAATGAGAAAATCTTGCTTCTTCGCTTCAAAATTTGGGAGTAAAGTCATCGAAAATCAAGCTGCTTGGTTATCTATCTGTCTTTGTCTCTCCTGCGAGTGACATATCTCCCTCTTTGTCACAGACCCATAGGAGAAACAGGGATCTCTCTATCCTTGTCTGGGAGCTTCCTTATTTCTCCGCAATTGTCGCTGAAATCAGCTCGAAGTTTTGCTCTGGCTCCAGCGCACCCGCCATTATGAACACTACACAAGAGCCTGAAAAACATCAATTATGGCAAATTTAGGGCAATAACAAATAATCCAAGGGCATAGGGACGTTCAGGGGAATCTTGTGCAATGATCTGATGCAAAAAGAAACTGCAAAAATCGCGCATTGTTGAAATGTTTATTGAAATAGTAAAACTTGTTCGGAAAAGTGAATGGTGGCGCCATCTAGCGACGAGACGGAGAAACTCGAAATCAGAAAGAATTCAATAACTCTGAAACCAATGTACTAAATGTCACATTCCTGGGCTTGTAATACTCGCAGTGAAAAATTGCATCGAACGTATATCTCAGAATCCCATAATTATACGCGGTTATGGTTTTTGCAAAAATGGGTTGCCGACGGGGTATGTGGCGGATGTAGATAATGTAAACTTCTATTTTATTGACAATGTTAGATTTCTATTTTATCGACAATGATAATATTGATTAATTGTAAATTATGTTAAAATATTTTAGACACATTGTAAATATTAATTCATTTATTAATTGTTTCCTATTAACGATTGTGTTTTATAATAACAGATCAAAATAAACCTTCAAAGAAGCATGATCTCAAATTTATTAAATATTTAAAAGAACAATTTAATTATAAATAATTCACGTCTAAATAATTTAATTACTCAGTTAAATACGGAGTTATAAGTGTGGAAGATTTACATTATTAATTTATTCTAAAATACTCCACAGGTATGAAACAATTTCGCCATCTTGCGGTGGCGCTCCCGAACTAAACCGCCTGAATAATTTGTGCTGCGTTTAACTTAGCAGCCTATGACGATAAAGGCACGAATTTACTGTGCGCCTCTTGAGCAGTGCCACTATAGGCACCATACATGAGTCTGAAAACACATTAATTATGCCAAAGGAAGGGAAATAACAAATAATTCAACGACACAAGGTTGTTTAGGAGAATCTTTTGCATTCATATCAAACAAAAAAATTACGTTTACTATTATAAATATAGAAATATTAAGTATGTGTTACCGGCGCCACCATTCATTTTTCGGAACCGATTTCGTTACTTTGTCAAATATCTCAGCAATGCACGATTCCTTCCTGGATTCTTTATGCACTTAGATTTTATTTTATTGCCGTAGATCTTCCGTAATTAATGTTTTTCAGGCTCATGTATAGTGTCTATAACGGCGCTTTTCAAAAGTTGCGCAATAAAGTTTAGCCATTCTGTCCATAAGCCGGTATGTCAAACGCGGCACGAATTATTTAGGTGGTTTAGCTCGGGAACGCCACCGCGAGATGGCGAAGCTATTTCAAACCTGTGGCGTCTATATTGTTAATACAGTTTTCTAGTTTATCGACGATGATAATTTTTATTTATGTAAATATTGATTGAAATTGTATAATGAATTTATTTATTTTGTTGTTGCTTGTTAACGTTTGTGTTTTTAATAAATGTCAGGTGACCAAATGTTTGTAAAAGAGTTTCTTTATCTAAAATTCTTCTACCATCTAAATCAACTAACAGTTTATAATTTTTCATAAATTCAGCTCCTATTATTGCATGTCTAGTATCTGCTACTAAAAATTCCCATGTAAAATTTCTTCGTAAATTTAAATTAACTGTAAGTAATTTGCGACCATAAGTTTTGATTAATGTATTATTTGCGGCAAATAAAGTTAAATTTGTTGGTGATCTTCTTTCTTTAATTAGATGTTTCGGAAGAATTGAAATATCAGCTCCCGTGTCAATTAAATATTTAATTCCTGAATTCTGTCAGAAATAATCAGGCGACACTTTGTAGAATTACTATCGTGAATCGCCTGAATCCTCGATAGTTTATCTAGTTTTCCTGATTTAGAGTATCTGTTCGTTTATCAGGATTTGACCAAGAACATGGCGATTTACATTCAAATGAATTTTCCCGAAATTTATTATGATAATAGCAATAGGTTGCTTCTGAACTAGTTTGAGGTCTGAATGAACTTCTTTTACGAAATCTTTGTCCAAATGATCTAGATCGAGATCTTGATCTTTCAAATCTATTAACTCTTCTAGATCTACTTTCACGTACGTCAATAGCTAACACCTCTATCATTTTTTCTAGTCTTTGTAATTTTTCATCTAAACATAGAGATCTAGTTTCGTGAATATTTTCCTCTTTTGAATTTCCTTCCATTCTAACAGGAGAATGATGTAATGGCATCACTTTTTTTTTAATTAAATTAATTATAGGATTACTTAGGTTTCAGGATGGTGTCGATTTCAGGATCACGTCGGGGTCACCAAAAACTTATGTAGCGTGTTATTCTGAATTAAATAATTATAATTTCTTAAATTAGTAAATAAATTGAGACCATGCTTCTTTGACGGTGAAATAATATCTTTTGTTATTAAAAACACAAACGTTAACAAGCAACAACAAAATAAATGAATTCATTATACAATTTCAATCAATATTTACATAAATAAAAATTATCATCGTCGATAAACTAGAAAACCGTATTAACAATATAGACGCCACAAACCTCATCGGCAGCCCGTTTTTGCAAAAAACATAATCGCGTATAATTATGGGATTCTGAGGAATACGTTCGATGCAGTTTTTTACTGCGAGTATTTCAAGCCCAGGAACGTGACATTTAATGCATTGGTTTCAGAGTTATTGAATTTTTTCTGATTTCGAGTTTCTCGGTTTTGTCGCCAGATGGCGCCACCATTCACTTTTCCGAACCAGTTTTACTGTTACAATTAATAGTTCATAAATGCGCCATTTATGACAATTATTTTTATGTCAGGTTGTTGCAGGAGATTCCCTTTATCCTCCCTGTGCCATTGGATTATTTTTTATTGCTCTATAGTTTCCGTAATTAATGTTTTTCTGGTGCATGTATAGTTCCTGTAGTGGCGCTTTTCAAGAGGCGCGCAATAAATTCGTGCCGTTCTCTCCATAAGACACTATGTAAAATCCGACACGTATTATTCAGGTGGTTTAGTTCGAAGGCGCCACCGCTAGATGGCGAAGCTGTTTCGTACCTCGTGGGCGGCCTATTTTTCAAAGAAACCATAACCGCGCATAATTATGGATTTTCAAGATATACGTTCGATGCGGTTTTTCAACGCGAGTATTTTAAGGCCAAGAACGTTAAATTTGTTGGATTGACGGATCCCCGAGTAATTGATTCTTTTATGTTTTTGAGTTACTTGGTTTTACTACAAGTTGATAAACGTAATTTATAATTTGTAAAGAGTGTATTGAAAAAAAAACAATAGTTAACTATTATTATGTCAATTTGTGGCATGGTTTACATACAAGTTATTTGTAAGAGCATTTTAATCCTACAGATGTTAATTACGAGTTACTAATTGCTAAGATATTTAAGTTTTTCCGTTTGGAGGGAATTCTGAAAATTGATTTGAGGCTAATGGATTGGTCAAAAATCATTTTTCAAGGCTTTCGCGTATAAATTTCATAAATTTTGGAGGCTTAATTCAGAGGCGGTACGTCGTGTTTTGTAGTAGATGTATTTTACTTGAGAAATGGATACGGGATCGTGTCGAGAAATTAATCAAATCTGACCCTTACTTGGGACGAAAATCACACAAATTTAAGAGAATTCTTCACATTGATTTTAGAATGTGTTTCCGATGGAATTTTGGATGTTTTGAGATATTCAATTAAAGGTGGAAAGCGGTACTTCACGATAGAGGCACATAAATTTAAAAAGAAATACGAAATCATGTCGAAAAATGAGTAAATTCCGGCCGACGTGCTTAATTAACGATATCGCGTATATTATCCATAGGTTATGCTTTGCATGGAAAATTCGTTAAAATATCATCGAAAGTTGCAATTTTCCAATAGATATTCTGGCATATTGGTTCGTCCGTGGATCGATGTATCGTTTAACGGATCGTGAGAAACAATGATCCTTGGCTTTTATACCGTCGAATGAAATCAAAATAGTTGAATCTAAGGAGACGGTCGTAGAGATTTCGACACAGGGGATATCGAAGCGATTATCGATCGTTATTGTTGAACAAAGAAGGCTGTCAAGCTTTGTGATAGACACATTTATCGACGGCACTGTCGAGATTCGTACATGAAATTTCTGACTCGAATCGACGCAATTACGCTTCAAGTCTGACGTTTAACATTTAGATTTCTTAACAATTGCGAATGGATAATAATACGAGCGATAGACAGCACGGCGGGTTGCGGCAAGCAGCGGCGCGATGCTTTAGCGACGGATCCCTATTTTATATTTTCTATCCAGAAGAAACAAGTGACAATTAAGGATAGAAAAATCGAAATTCGTAATGATCCTTTCGCAGTTCTAAGGAGTGGAAGTAATGTGCGTATATTTACTTTAGTACCCACCTGTTGCCGTAACCCAGTTTCTTACGTATACCGACTGGGAAGTTTTTCAACTTTCCAAGAATTCCTGAAATTCTGTGCACCTTTATGCCGTATGTGGTGGCGGGGGGGGGGGGGGGCAGTCGATTACAGCGAGCCGGGTGTAAATTCTGTAAAATGTCCAATTAGGATTACGATTTTGGTAGCGTTTGTTAGGAATCGGGTCGCGTAAATCGATTAGTCGGTGTTCGCACACGAACTTTTTGAAACCGCTTAGTCCCATGTAAAGGTTCCGAACGATCGTTTACGTTCGAAGACACGGTAGGTCGAGAAATTGGAGAGATTTCGCCGAGAAAACATTCTAGTTGCGCCAGGTCGGTGTGCCTATACATGGTGCGGCCGAATGACCCGTACAAGCGGGCAGAAAAGGGAATAGAATTTTTGAATTTGACACCCCGTTTTTGAGAAAATCGAGTTTCAAGATCCGTCGCGTCTATGCAGGAAGTAGAATTGGTTGGTTGTGATTTGACGCGTCAGACAGTGTCTATCTAATAGCATGCGCGCATGCTGCATTTTCTCGGTTTTTCTCGAAAACGGAGCTTCGAATAATAGAACTTTTTTCCATATATTTTTCTTATTTGTTGACAAGGAATCACCTCGTGCCCGTTTGTACATGTTATTCGGACGCATCCTGTACGTATAGGTGTGAATAGTGGAACGAGGATCGATTATAGGACATAGACGAGACCGATCGGCGCGTGGACTGACTGGCAGAGCGTCAGACTCTCGTACAGCGTAGGCAGACGAACAGACCTAACCCGGACCGACCGATCGACGGATAGCTAGATGGATAGATAGTGGTTAAAAGAGGAAGGAACAGAGGTATGGCGCGACGCGTCATTGCACGTGCACGCACATTGATACCGATATTTATGCCCGCCAGTTAATCATGTCAAAGTCGTTTGATTTGTCGTTGGCTTTTATGGAGGGGAATTAAAACGTTCATTTTGCCACAGACACTCGGTAACAGTGTGCTCGTCCTGTTGGCGTTGTTGTTGCCGGTGCTGTCGTAATTGTTCTATGAATTATTTTCTGGACAACCCTTGCGCGACGTAACGAAACGGAAGGGAAAAGCTTTTTGGAAAATTACGTGTCTCGTTTACTTGGAAAATTTGTACTCGCGACGCGTATACGCGTTTTACACGCGTTTTGAACGCAGCATCGAAATCGAAGGAAAGTTATCCCTTACACCGACCGATTTCAGAGAGAATTGCAAAGATGGAAAGGTACCGTGTACAGCGATAGTTGGGTAACACGCATAGATATTCGTACACGTATACCTAAAACGTATTCTACTCTGTCGCATTTCACGAGCGTGTACGTGTACATAATAATATGTAGTCCGGTGTACGTAGCGCGATGCAAGGAACATGGAACGTATACGCTTATACACGTATACGCCTTGCGATGCCGAAAACGTCGTTGGAAAGAGTCCGAACAGTTTGGACGAGCAGCGAGGACCGTACCGCGTGCCCCGTAGTAGCCATATCCGCGGACGGCCGTGCAATCGTGCGACCGAGCGACCGAGCGACCGTGCGACCGTGCGACCGTGCGACCGTGCGACCGTTCGGCCGACCATCTGTAATGCACATCAACTTTTATCGTCAGCTATCCGTGGAAACTTCGTTGATTGTATTGCCGGACGATAACCGTATCCGTGGTTCTACAATTTTCGAAGCGCATGCGATTCGACCTATTTATAATCTGGAAGCGATATATCTACTATAATGCATACTATGCGCGTTCGTGCGTTGTCCACTTGGGCGTATAATTTCAACGGTTTACTTAAAGCTGTTAGGTAGAAACGATACCGGAATTTTGTAGGTATTACAGTTGCGTTACGTTGCGATACAGTGCGCCGATTGCACGGTGGAAACGTGTTACTGCTGCTCGTACAGGGACAAGTCTATCCCCCGTGGATCGACATTGACAGCTGTCCATCGAGATGGTCGATCGGCGACGAGCGCGACATCGGTCGAATCGTACGATAGAAGTCGGAAAGACTCGAGTCTGGATCGGTCTATCGAGGGCTTGAGGATTCGAGGATTCGAGGATTCGAAGAGGATAGGGACGGAAAGGAAAGATGGAAGGTGGAAGGTGAAAAAGGAGGAGGCATCAGCTAGGACCGCTTCTAGCGCGCTTCTATCACGTTGGGCGCACGGGCGGACAGTTTCGAGGCGATTTGTCTTTCATTTCGGGTTAATTTATTGCGCTCAAGCAGCTACCTTCCCCTCGTTCTCTTGACTCTTTCTCTCTCTCTCCCTCTCCCCCTCACTCCCTCTCTTCCTCTCTCCCTCTCCAGCTATCCTGTGGGTCTTGCCAGCCTTTACCTATTCCCTCGCCGTCTTCTCGGACCGTTTCTTATTTCCTTGCATTCTATCACCTAGTCCCTCTTTCTTTCTCCGTGTCTTCTATCGTCTTTCTAGCGCTATTCTCGACTCCGCACCATTCAACCACGCCCCACCCAACTAATGTCCCACATAAAACTTGGTATCAGCGATCCTCAAACGGGGATTTACAATCCCTTCAAGCACCGCTGTCACGATAAATCCTCCAAGGCGACGTCGATATATCTTGCGCGCGAATACTTCTGTCCCTAATGGATACCCCTCGGTACATACAACGAACGTCGAAGCCGACACCAGTCTAGATCTTTCGTACGTACACATCCTTTCCAGTCGATTCGTCGTTCTAGCTGTCCTTTCCTTTGTTCGCCTTCCGCGATGCTTGCGCGTCTGCGAGACCGTGTGCGTAATCGTGTGCGTAATCGTGTGCGTATTCGTGTGCGTACGCGTTCGCTTCGCGTGTTCAAATTTTCTTTGAACCTAGCCACCGCGTACAGGCCAATACGTACATACTTTTCTTCCCTTCTCTATACGATCGTCTCAAAAATTCAACAATTTTGCGCGATTATCGCGTGTGAAGTCGATCCGAGGGAGAACCAAGCTTCTCGTCGATATTATCTAGTCCAGTTCTTCTTTTCCCCGCTGTTTTGTTCGCATTCGTTCGTTTACCTCGTTTTTGTTGTTCTCCGTTGCCATGCGAACGTTTAGTGGGGGGGGGGGGGGGGGGGGAGAGGACAAGAAACGGCGGTAAAGATCCGCGGGAAACGCATTATCCAGGTTATAACGCCATCCTATTAGGACACTCGTCGCCGACAGTTAATAAGAGTAAAAGCGCGCGTTCGCGCAATTAAGCGCGGTAATAAGCGCCTTAAAGCCAATAAGATGTTTCCTAATGGAACTAGCTAACAACGCTGAGCCAATTATCTATGCGCGCGCGCATTAAAACGAACACCATGGGATTCGCACATACGATAGACGGTAGGCCTTCGTACGCAAGTCGAACACGGTTGTATCCAATCGTATCCTCCGTCTCGTCGAGATTCGGAAGCGACAAATCGGCTTTTCTCGTTTCATTTGATTTCGTTATGTTCGAAACGGCCCGCGTTCGTTTGATTCGATGCGATTCGGCGCGGTAATACGGCACGCAAAGAGGAATGCCCTTGACTCCACAACTCGTTCGATCGTGCTTTACATGGAATATGTACTGGCTTCCGGCTACAATAATGTTTCGGGTCTGTTGCGCGGAATACGAGTGATGCGTTTGCCGTGATTGTTGCTATGGTCTTTGCAGTAGATGGAAAAGAAATAGAACTGGATGATGCACGCAAAGAGGCGGAGAGACGAAGACGGAGACGGGGACGTATAGAAGCGAGGAGAGCGAAAGGCGCAGAGACGGGGAAAGCCCAACGGCTTCTTGTCGGAGGCTTTCGGCATAAGTCCTCGTTATGATTCAACGCGCTTTAAGCCGGTATTCACGGACCACGAGCTTCGAGCTTCGCTCGACCCTTTGCCTTGCCTTTCTCTCTGCCTCGCTAATTCTGCCTTGCAAGTTACTTGCCCTTTTCGTATCTATATTTTCAAACAAGCCGCCAAAGAAGTCGATCTCTCAACATCGAGTCGTAGGAAAGTTTTACGATTTGCACGTACTCTGTTACGGAAATCGAACGATTCGTCGACGAATCGGTTACGAGCCATTCTATAGATTCCGATGGATTGCAGCCACTAATGTATAATGTATAATGTATAATGTATAATGTATAATGTATAATGTATAATGTACAATGTATAACATATAATGTACATATAATGTACATGTATAGTGTATACTGCATGATGCATCATGCGTATCGGAGTATTGTCCTTGCGATGGGTACGCGTTAACCGTAACGATCATTAACTCGGTAATTGCACCTGTTTTCGCGTGCGATGCCATACCCGAGATAAAATATGCGTGTTCAAGCGAAATAGCAAAGAGAAATCTCAAAGAAGCCTCGCGTATGCCACGCGTACGTTCGAAGGGAGAATCGAGGGTGGCAAGGTACGCGTCCACTTGACCCACGAAGGGACTAGCGATCGGTGATTGATCGCGGTCCCAATCCCAATCCCAATCCCAGTTCCAGTTCCAGTTCCAGTTCCAGTTCCAGTTCCAGTTCCAGTTCCAGTTCCAGTTCCAGTTCCAGTTCCAGTTCCAGTTCCAGTTCCAGTTCCAGTTCCAGTTCCAGTTCCAGTTCCAGTTCCAGTTCCAGTTCCAGTTCCAGTTCCAGTTCCAGTTCCAGTTCCAGTTCCAGTTCCAGTTCCAGTTCCAGTTCCAGTTCCAGTTCCAGTTCCAGTTCCAGTTCCAGTTCCAGTTCCAGTTCCAGTTCCAGTTCCAGTTCCAGTTCCAGTTCCAGTTCCAGTTCAAGTCGTAGTCGCAATCGCAATCGCAATCGCAATTGCAAACGAATACGCAATCGCAATCGAAAACGCAGTCGCAATCGCAATCGCAATCGCAATCGCAATCGTATTTGCACTCGTAGTCGCAGTTGTAGCAGTTGCACGCTGCAAGTTGGACGGTACAGAGGGAGAGAGCGAGCGAGTTGGCGTTGTTTTACCGTAAGGGGTTAATTGCATTGCCAATAACAGATAATGCAACAATCAATGATTTAAAGGAGGTGGGGTCGGGAAAGGGGGGGTTGCCCGCAAGCGCAAGCAGGAGGACAGTGACGACGATGGGGATGGGAACGGGGTCTGGGACGCGGACGCAGACGTGGCAGAGGGTGGTTGAGAGAAGGGCGAAGAGTAGAAAGGGGGGAGGCGACGAGAATGGGAACGGGAATGGGAATGGAAACGGGAACGGGAACGGGAACGGGAACGGGAATGGGAATGGGAATGGGAACGGGAACGGGAACGGCAACGCAGAAGGGGTTGGAGAACGGGACGTGGTCGAGAATGAGAATGAGAATGACGACGGGGGCGGTAGCCGGAGTAGATGAAGGTAGAAGCCCCGAAGAGCAGTGTGCGGGATAGGGATAACGGGTGAAGTGAAAAGACAACCGGGTGAACGGAAATGGTGGGATATATGGGCAGTGACAAGGAGGAGTGGAGTATTCCACGCGACTTGTGCGTTCGAATCGGTGGTATCGGTGGTATCGGTGATATCGGTGATACCGACAGCGAACCAAAGATATCGTAGCGCTTCCGCGTTCGATACGTTTCACCGAACGACCGATTAATCCGGTGCGTAATCTGTACGCGCGTACGCCGCATCGCGTCAATGGCCACGCGTTGACTTCGGTACTGCCAGCGATCGAAGTCGAAAGTCTTATCTTCCGGAAAAGAAGTTTTCTCGGTACATCGTTTCGCGTGCCGAGGATAAACACCGAAATAACGGGTAGCCGTAAATTAGTTATGGTCGAGATTGTTCGTTATCGCGGGACAAGCGAAAAGGGAATAACGAAGGAGACGAGATTGGCGAAGGATCGAAGCGCGTGGCCGAGCCGAGGCTTTCTCAGGCTAGAGAGCAAACCCATTACTTACTATAACTGCCGACAACGGGGTAGGAGGCTGACCGAGGTAGGAGTTGCTGTCAAGCATCCATCATCGCGACTAATGGTTCCACTCTCCTGCCAATAACACCCGGGGGCGCACCTTCAACCGGCAACCCCCACGATTTAGTCGCTTTGTTCGATCTTATGTCCAGCTTTTCTTCGAGCGCGCGTTCTTCGTTCCGAAACGAAACGGAGGCGGAAGGTGTGAAAGCAGGAACACGCGAACTAGATCGTGGTGAGGGGTGCGCTCCACGAGATACGAGGTGCGCGGGACTGGTATACTCGACGCTTAAACAGCCAAATGGAATTCATAGATCGTCAACGGGGAATTTTGATAATCGGTCTCGAATAGTTACTCGCGGAGAGACGATTCGATTGCTGGTAAGCCGGACCGGTGGTACGGAGCACGGAGAACGGGGCATAGGTTTCAAGCTGCCTCGCTATATGCGCGTACACGCGTATAGTATAACAGCGACGCTCGGATAGTTATTGCTGAACGATTTGGTAGGTGGATAATGACGAGTAATGACGCGTCGCGGTGGGAATCGAAGCTATACTCTCTCGCTTTGTCCAGCTTTGCCCCCGATGCGATTGTTGTTAGTTCTGCCGCTCGTTGCGCTCGATGCAACGTAGCGTTCGCAGTGTCCACTGCGTCTACGATGTCGACGATGACCGCACCGCGGCATCCGTGAATTCCGCGGTGTATCGCGGTGTATCGCGGCGTTGGCGGCATTGGCGTTGTTCGCGCGTCGATTCCCGGCCTCTCGTTCGCTCGTTCTCTCGTTCTCTCGTTCTCTCGTTCGCTCGTCCTCTCTTTCCCTTGTTCCTACATGTTTGTTACTGCTCGCTTTCAACTTGAACCGTTCCGTCCGCGGTACGCTACCGACCCCCGCACCTCCGCCATCCACCCTGGCTTGTGTCGCGCACGGGCTTGCGGATGTGGATACGAGATTGCGTCATGCGTACGCAGCTGCATTTGGCATCGGACTATGCCTGTCCGTCCAATCGCTCCCTGAAACTTGATTGTCGCCGATTAGCCCGCGTCGATCGACCTACTAATAAAACTGTGAACGCTTCGCAACGTTTCGGTAGCGCGCGAAGCCGTCTTTCCATTTTCGGACCTCGACCTTGGGTTTTTCGAAAATCGATGCGTGCGATGAGAATCTGTACGTTGTTCGTTGATCCGGCTTGACGCGTCGACTCGACTCTCTCCCTCTTGACCGAAGAAGCGCCATCGATAAAAAGTCGAATGAAATGTGGTCAAATCGAGAATCCTTCTCGACTGCTCGATACCGTTTAGATGTGGCGCGAGGATTCGGAGCGGTTGTTATCGGTTTGCAAACGGAAGAAAGCAGTACCTGTTGCATACGTCAGTGATTCTTTTTGCGAAGCGAAAAATTCTCTCGCGAACGGTGAAATCTTACGTTATTCGATGAAAACTGACTTCCTTCCTAGAGTACGATACGAATCCATGATTTCTTCGATCCGATCCGATCGGACTCGATTCGATTCGATAGGAAAGCCACGAGAAAACAAGTAACGATAGGACAGAGGTTTTGTTGGAAGGACCTTTTGCACGAGTTTCGTTCCGCGATGCATGAAAAAAGGACAATGGATCGAAAAACGGTTTTGACCGTCGATGGAACAATGTATCTAGCGCGTACTATGAATTGTCGTTTGCACGGAAAATGATATCGGCGCGCGTGGTTGTTAGCGAACGATGTCGCGCGGTAAGGTGAACCCGGGAATATTGGTGGTGCGCGCCGTCGAAGCACCGGTTATCTTGGCAATTAATATGATTGAGGAGACATCTCTCACGTCTCCGTAATATCCAGCAATGGGCCAAGTTCTGATTGCTTTCCCCGTTCCACCTACGCTTTGCTTCGCTATCTCGAATACCATAACACTTGCGGGATTCCTGGCTCCTTGCACGATGTATCGAGTTAACGAAACCGAGTTACGACGTCTTACACCTCGCACCGCGATTTTGACCATTTACCGTGGTTTTACTCCGTGAAACGGTCATCGGCGATACGACGAAAATGTTTGAAAACCAAAGTCGGGCTACCGAAAGGAATATTGCGAACGATGCGCGAGAAAATAGAACACGAGGAAGCACAAGACGGGAAGGTAAAAAGGAGAACGAGAAAAGGGGGAAGCAGGTACGACGGAGGTGGAGGCTAAAGATACAGAGAGCCGTGAGATATACGTATCGCGAAGAGACGTGGAAGAGCGAACATCACGCTGAAAACTACGTGACAAACCGGTGCCGGTTCTTATCTGCCGATCGCGTTTTGCGTCCCCACGATACCACCGATGCTACGGTCTAACCATGATAATTCGAACCTTCTGCCCTTGCTCGACGTTTGCCAGGCAACCTTAAACTCCCCTTGCTTCTTTTCTCTCTGTCGCGGAAGCAGCGGCGATGGCAAAGGTAGCATCGGCGATATTGCCAGCAGGAGTAACTGTCCTGCGCGCCGGTGGTGGCGACGCTGGCAACGAGCAACGAGCAACGAGCAACGAGCAACGGCACCTTTGTCTCCCCCTCCATTAGCCAGGCGCTAGGTGCACCTAGCACAGCCTCCGGCTGGCGTCGGTTTCTCTACCTTATAACCGGTATGTGACGTTATAATCGCGATCGTGCGGCTACCTACCCTCGCCTCGATCATCCCTCTTGCTTGCACCCAGCGCCCCGACACCGCGACACCTCCGTCTACCATTTCGCCTCTCTGTTTTCCGCGGTCGTGCCCTCGTGCTCGCACTCGCACTCGCACTCGCTCTCGCTCTCGCTCTCGCACCCACCCACTCACCCACACACACACACACACACACACCATATCCGACCACGGAGGGGACGGAACGAAAGGCAGAGACGTGGAACGTGCTCGTCTGTACCCTTAGCTCAAACCGTAACCGCCCCTTATGAACGAGTACGGTTTCGCGACCGTGTTCGTATGCGAGTATCGCAGATTCAGACTATGTCACGATCACCTCATAAACTCGCCAGCTTGGAATCAAACGCCTCACCGTTGGAACGCTTCGATCGTGGCGCTGTATCGCGAACGTTGCCAGAAACTCGACAGCTGCTTTACGTAATATCTAATCCTACGTTAATGTAATACGGGGCAAGCGTTTCAAAAGCAACGCTCGTTCATGCGTTTCGATTTCGACGCTGAACTACCAAGAGCATTCGTCCGACATAAGAAAAAGAAACCTTTTCTTTATGCCCCTCGAGACGTTGAACACCCTTACAGAACGAACGCGCTGTAGTATACATCCGTACGTATACATACCTCCCTTTGATTAACCTCGAGAAAAACGAAGGAAATCAAAGACGCGACGATCCTTTGTACCGTATTTTGTGCCATCGAACGAAGAAACGAAGAAACGAAGAAACGAGGAAACGAACGAACGAACGAACGAACGGGCGAAAGGGCGGACGGAGAACGTTAAGAATTCCCCCATTCTTTTATTCGGTACCTCTGATTGGAGTTTTCGCCGCGGGTGTACTCGATGAAACCAACAGGAGAAAGAAGTCTACTCGTCGACGCGATTCTCGACGAGCTCTCGCGAACGATCAAACATCGTATACCGTTTCATCGAGTTGCGCAAATCATTACGTTTCCAGTCCCATAATTACAAGGGGTAGATAGAGGCAAAGAGGGATACGAACAGCTTGCTTTGGTGGTGTTAGCGAAGTCAGCTCGTCGAGTGCATAAAACGATAAAGTTTGTGTTTGCGACAGAACGAGAGAACGCGAGAACGAGGAAACGAGAACACGAGAAAACGAGAAAACGAGAAAACGAGAGAACGAGAGAACGGGACAGCGAAGCATACAGAGATAGAGAGATAGAGGGAACGAGAGAACGAGAGGACGAACACATGTCTGTGCCACCGTCGTCTCTCCTCCCTGAATCCTAGAATTTATGTCGGTCAGTGAATCACGTCAAAATTTGATTTGTCGATGGCTTTTATAGCGGCAAGTTATTGCGCGCGCGTTAGGTACAAATTCGGTATGGTATACGTCGACGATGTTTCAAACATTCCCGCTTTGTCGGTGATTTTGCTTTCCCAAGGAAGAGGATCGCGAACGATCCCGATTCGCGCCGTAGCGCGTCGCACCAAATCTTTGATCGTACGATCGTCTCGTTGTTCGTTGTCCGATCCGAGTACAATTCGATGCGTCGAACCAAATACTTCCGAACCGATCGTCCTACGGGCGAGTACGAATTCGCCGGCACCCCGCGGGCCCACTGGTGCACGGTGCGACGAGCTCGGCCGCTTTGGCGGCGGGACTATATCGGTTCATCCAAAGAATCAAATTTTTGATACGCGAACGTATATTTACTTGAAAAGTACGAACGGATTTTCAAAACGTTGCCACGACTGCAGTCAGGCGGCACCGACGGGAGATACGCATATATCAAGCGAGCACAACGAATATATCATTCATAATTTGTTCGGAACGGTTGATTTGTAGCCCGCGACGTGTGGCGTCGAGGTGTCCCCCCATACGCGTTCTCTCTCTCTCTCTCTCTCTCTCTCTCTCTCTCTATATCTATCTATCTATCTATCTATCTATCTATCTATCTATCTATCTATCTTTCGCTCTCACCCTGCCTAACCCTTCGTTTTCCCGTTCCCTCGTCGACAAAACTATTCTCTCCTGATCTGGCTCTCTCCCCCTCCCAATCTACAACCCCCACGCACACTTCGGCGCTCTCTCTTTGTCTGCCCTTGCGAGCTATTCGTTTGCGTACGCGTATATTTCCTCTTCGCCACTCTGTGCTCTCTTCCTCTCGCGGATTTCGAATACGCCGCTTTCACGCTATCTCTGTCTGTGACGTACTCTCGGTGCCACCAAACTCCTCTCCCCCACATTTTGATATATCCACGTCGGGTCATGTCACGCGGCATTCTATCCCCTCTGAGCGTAGATTGAAATTAATACCCAATAATGCTTGTAAATCATTAGGGAAATGCACGAGCCGTGTTAAAACCCGCGCCTCCATCCACGGCTGACGGTGGACGTTCTATATTTATTCAACGTTGTTTTCGTCGCTCGAGAGAGTTCGCATAACGAAATTACATACGCGACTCGGGTTCGCGTTTACGTTCATGCTCGTTGGTTTACGGTCCAAGGTTCGACGGAAAATAGCCGTCGACCGAATACGGTAGAAGGGAATAGAGATTATACGTACTTAATCCGCTGTTCCGTAGTAGTAAAACCGTGAGGCTGGTTTGGCTGGTTAAGCGCGAGAGAGCGAGAGAGCGGCAGAGCGAGAGTGCGAACACGAGCGCCGCGATCTTCGGCTACGAGTAGGTATATTAGAGTCGGTACTGCAGAAGCGATATCAAGCCAATGGGCAAACACGAGTAAATCAAGATTGTCGGTGATTTGTAGCGGTCTGAACGTTTCTGCGAATTCGGGTTCTAAGTTTCGTCGATCTTCGTTGCGGTTGTTACGTGTCGAGATTAAAGGCAACGTTATTCCAGCTAGGCTGAAAGCGGAAAAATTATCTGTGCGCGAACGGCGCATCCGTTCAACTTGATTCTTTCTCTCGAGTCTAAAGCCTCGACCTAGACTGTTGTCGAAGATCGTAGCTCGCGCGTCGACAAATCTTTTTTCGAACCGAATAGCGATAACAGAACCGGAAGCGATCTCGGCGACCGTGTTTTCTTGCGGATCCAAATGCAAAGACTAAAAGTTCGACCAGGAGACGCGCGTTCGTGCAACAGGTGGCCTATAAAGCGTGGACGTCCGTTTATCAAGAACGAACGAGTGCATTCGCATTGACTGATGGATGTTCGGGTTCATTGTCAGAGGTAATGGTGACACGTAGCTCGTACGTACCGACTTTAAATAGGAACAACGACGCGCATCGGATTTGTCCCGACTCGAATCGACTCGACTCGAACCGCTGCGTGTCATTCCCTACTACAGAAAACATATTCTATACCGCGAAATCCGTTTGTACGCAGTTTGCACGGCCGTACGTCGGCTCTAAAGAATCGATTCGTTTTGGAGGTTCGAGTATCCATCGAACGAGCTGACTCGGTCTCGTTTCGACTCGACGTCGCTTACGCGCGCATCGGCGTTCGTGCCTAAACGAATCGATCTGCCGACGCTTTGCCCGGATCGTGCCTCCGCCCTCGAAAGTCGATGTTTGTCCGACCCTTTCGACGCAACACGAGGGTGAGCAGCATCGTCGAGACTCGTGGTTGCAAGGCGAAACGATGCGGGACGACTCGAGACGGTGATAAGACAAGGCAGTGCGAGGACCGCGCGACGCATCGGTGGTCAGAGTAAAACTACGGCACGCAAAGGTACCTTAAGTTACGAAACGTTACATTCGGGCGGATTTACAGACGAGGTGGGACCATCGAGGCTCTGCATCATAGCTCCGCGTCTGGCTTGTCCCACGGCGATAGTAAAAACTTTTACGCTCCTTACAATTATGGGTAATTTGCGGTAATTAACGAGGCTGCTCAGAGTCACGCTGGCAATTTTCTGAGTAATATTTCTACAACGATAATATCGCGTTTTCCTACGCCACCGGTTTCCTCGGTAAAAGAACCTGCTTCGAGAATCTACATTCTACGTTTTGCGCAGACACGCTGCGTCTTTTCGATCTTTCGTCGCTTCGCTTGCAACGCTGAAATCTGTTTGGACCGTATTGTGAAAATTAGACAACGCTGGAGGGACGCAATTATTCCAAATTCTAAGTATTCAAAGACATCCTCTCGATTATCTATCGGATGCGTTCGGCAGATTTGCCAGGTATTCCGGCAGACTCCGGGGTCGCGCGAACGACCAACTGCAAGGCTCTATCCGTTGAATTTATTTTATCGCTTCCGTTGGATATGACGTTCTGTAACGAGACATACATAAATCCGAAAGGCCATGGTAAACAGAGTCGTATATAATGAGAGGGCAATGGTGTTTCCACGGCTACCGGCTCTATTCGAGTATCCACCTTCGAATACGAATCGGAAATATGAATGCGAGGTATAACTATCGTTGCGGGAACTGTGTAACTACGATAAAGAGACACGATAGTTTACCGAGTGTTTAGCTTGGAAAAGGAATGTCGCGTATTCTCTGGTCTAGCCGGAAATGCGTTTGTGTCGGTGTCGGCGTCGGCATCGGGTCGGAATGAACCGCGTTACCTTTATCTGTTTTCGCCGTTTGCGATCGCGTCTCATCTCAGTTCGATCGCGTAATAAACGCACGTGCTGAGCTGAATTCAGTTCTCGGGGGATCCGCTTTCCCTCTCTTTCTCTCTCGGTCTCTCTTTTGAGACCGCCACACTCGCGTTCATGCTCATACGTATACGAATAAATACATACGCCGAACAGAACAGGTAGAGGAGTTCGAACGCAGACACGCGCGTACATATACGAGGAGAAAGGGAGGGTGAGAGAGAGAGAGGGAGAGAGAGAGAGAGAGAGAGAGAGAGAGAGAGAGAGAGAGAGAGAGAGAGAGAGAGAGAGAGAGAGAGAGAGAGAGAGAGAGAGAGAGAGAGTATACTTGTATGCTTGTTGGTGTGCGAAGGAGAGTTTACGTAGGGATGGAACGGTGGTTGAATCGAGTGTAGGGACCGCCACCCAGCCGTTCAGCTGGGTGTAAGCGTGGCTTGCGGGGGTGGCTGCCGGCAGTGTCGGTGCTGCCGGTGCTGCCGGGGCTGCTCGGTATAAGCCAGTGCGCGTCAATAACCGTCCATCAGATGTAATAGCTCCCCGAGACACATCGGTTGCATTTAAATGGCTGCTTAGCCAACTCTGTCTCGACGCCGACGTGGATCTATGGAATTCCATCAAGCTCTACGGGATCCCTTATCGTTCTAGCCGGGTCGTCGCGTCTCGGTCCAAGCGTTCCCGGACTCCCGCTATTTTCTTTGCGTCTTCCAGTGGACTGCGCTTTCGCGGTTACCTCCTTTCCTCGAGGAGATAACAACTGGCCACTCGAAATTCGGAATTTGAACCATCTCTTTTGAGAGATTCCACGTCGGGTCGAGACGAAACCGCTCGATCTTCGAAATTCTGCCAGCCTACGTAAAAACATCGGGCACTTCTATCGGAATCGATGGTTTCGTTCGATCGTTTCTCGGAAAAAACGTAACAAGGAGAACGATTACCGAGTCTCGTCCCGGTCGTCTCGCTCCGACTGGAATAGTCACGAAGTAAAACGAGAGCGCAGTTGGGCTAACAATCCGCGACACGGTCGAAATCCGCTGACTGGAAGATTTTCCGATTGCCTCCATCGACGAACCTACGTGCTCGTCACAACACGATTCGTTCCAACCGAACCGATCCTCGTTCTACCCTCCTACTCTGCTTGTTCTTCTCCCTACTCGTGTTGTCCATACTCCTATTTTCCTCGTGTAACCGTCGCGTCGCGAGAAGCGATCGTTTCGACTTTCAAATCCGTTTCGCCGGTCGCAATGGAAAGTCTTTGAAATAGAAACGAAAATGCGAACGAAACTTTAACGCGTTGTTCTCTTAACGCAACGGACGAGGTGTAGGTGTAGCTTTTTTCAAGATAGGTGTAGCTCCCTTCTGGCCCTTGTCCTCTCAGGCGGTGACTTAATTCCTCGCGAGCATCGAGGCTGCGGGGGTTAGGCGTGCTCGTTTTGCCAGCGGTATTGCCGTAGAACCATAGAGCCGTAGAGCATAGGGCGTACAGCGTAGAGCGTAGAGCGTAGAGCGTACAGTAAACCGTAGACAGAGGTAGCAGCTACGTTCGCGATAGCGGTGCTGGGGTTACGAGGATTGCGAGAGGAACGAGAGGAACGAGAGGAACGAGAAGGACGCGAGGGGGCAGTTACAGGCAAAAGGATCTGCATGGCGGCTCTACCGCGTCGCAAATCACTTAAACTGCGGCTGGTGGAGCTACGCGAGGGCAAGCTCGACTCTCGGGAGGGAGGGGTGTTGGATAGTCGAGGGTGCGGAGGAAGAGGACAGGGCAGGCCGGAGGCTGGATGGAGGCCGGAGGATAGAGGGATGGAGGAAGTGTACGAGGAACAGGGGCAAGAGGAGAACAAGGCGGAGGTGGAGGGTGATTATAAGACCGCTCGGGGTTGCTGGCTAGCGAGCTAGTACCATCCGTTATGACTATAAATCTAAGATAACAATAACGTCCCCCTCACCTCCGAACAGTGTTTTCTCTCTCACTCTCACTCTCTCTCTGTTTCTCTCTCTCTGTTTCTCTCTCTCTCTCTCTCTCTCTCTCTCTCTCTCTCTCTCTCTCTCTCTCTCTCTCTCTCTGTGTGTGTGTGTGTATGTACCCGAGTTTCCCTTAGATTTCTCTGTCTGTACCTTCGCTCCGTTCCTCCCTCTTCTTTCCTATCCAACGATTCTCTGGCTTTTGCGTTTAGTCTGTCCGATTTGTAGATTCTTTCTTTTCTCGTGTCGTCTGTCCAACCAACGCATCGTTCGTCTCGATCAGCGAGCAGTTAGACTGCCGGTAGCGAGTCATCGCGCCACACCATTCTCAACGAAACGGCAAAGATTCGTGAAAGCACGATAAACTTGCCGGTCGAATAAGTACCAATTGTATTGCATTGGGTCCCATCGCATTAGGCTCTATACATATACGTATACGTTAGGCTGAACGGAACGAAATCGTGCGCAGGATGGTTGAGTGGAGGTGGTCGGGGTAGTACGGAAGCGAGCGCGCGTGTATGTTTTCGTCCACGTTAAGCTCTTCGAAATTGATGCACACCGGCCGCTCGACGCGCATTTGTGCAGCGCACCTGTGAATTTATCGATATTAGCTGGAACGGCCGATACAGCTGGCGCAAACCAAATGGAACCGAAACCTGACCATTATTCGAGAACGCGTTCGAAGGAAATGGGAGAGACGCGAATGAACGCGAATGAACGCGGACGAACGCGACGCGACGTCGAAAGACACGCGTGCCCAAACTACTGGTGTTGCCGGTGGCGCTTAGCAGGTCGTCAGTTTCTTATTAGGTATGCCGGCTTACGTGCAGCGATCGTTTCAACTCGAACATGTCCCCCGTGTCGCCTGCTCGCAGTGCTCGCCTACTCGCCTACTTGCCTACTCACCGTTTCAACGTTGGTAGGCGCAACGAGATAACAGTTTGGCTTTAATGTTTGTACCAGCTACGCTTTTAATTGGGCTTAATGCCGTAAACAGCGAGATCGTTAATGAAAAGTACCTCGACGCGGCATTACTATTCGGTACATTAAGTCGCAAAATGAAATTCACAATCGATGACCACGCTGGACCGTCGGCGAAAGAGTAATAATGCATCGCGATAAATATGTATACCAGTTTATCGTAATAATGAGTTCACCGTTTCCTGGGTTGGACGAAGAGAAACACCGAAATACAGAAACACAGAGAATGATGGAAGCAGATCGTAGCCGTAGCGTCCGCGGGTCACCATCCGAGTTTCCGAGTCCAGAGCAAGAAGGACGGCCAGCGTTGCGTTCGCTTTCGCGTTCGCGCTCGTGTACGCCAGTATGGGGAAATAGGCTGTTGCTGTTGCTGTTGTTGGGCGAGAGATGCGCGTGCAGGAGAGTGGCGGTATCGGCGGGCCAGCGGGCAACGAGCAACGAGCAACGAGCAACGAGCAACGAGGGGGGGGGGGGGGGTGACCAAAGTTCGTTATTTTATTGGAAATTTTGGCGAGTCCCCGGTCGAATTTTGTGAATCGCGACTGTTCGATTGCTTTCAAAGGTAAATTAATATCGCGCCATGAACACGTGCCCATCCGATGCACTGATGAGCTTAATGAGAACGGAAGTAAAGAGCCGTGGATAAATGCTGCTTTGATCAGCAACTAATTGGACTCCCGGGCAAAACACTAATTGTCGATGAGCTCAAAATCTAGGGATAAACCTTAATTCGTCGAATTGATTTTAGCAGGAGCAACATCGCCGACGGTTCGGAGCGATTCACGAATGAGCGTCGATTTGGGTTCGTTTGATTTTAGTCCACGGATCGTATCGGATCGAATCGAATCGCATCGCATCCTGTCGCGTCTAGAACGTCCAATGGACCACAGAAACTGAGACAGAAACGGAGACAGAGACAGAGACGGGAGTATGCGAAAGGTACCGCAACGGCGGCAATGCGAAGCAAGACGCGGCGAGACGAAGCGGGACGAGGCGAGGCGAGGCGCGGCGAGGCGAGGCGAGGCGAGGCGAGACGAGGCGAAGTGTGGAGGGTGTGGAAATAGCAGGCGCTGCGCGCTGGCTGCAACGCGTGTCCGTTCAGCAATAAGGGAAATCGCGGAATGAAGAGCCGTTTGGGTACATCTGCTGCTGCGTCGTCTATCACATCCGCAACAGGGCCAGCTAATACACGTATAATTACTCGCGTCTAAGATTTATTTTAATTAGCCTCTATAACTTCTCCTAACGAGCGTAGCTCCGATTCACGGTCCAGTAAAGCGTTATGTTCTTGCATTAGATTCGAATGCGATGCAACATTTTTCATTTAGTGAAATGTTTCGCGCGAAGAAACTTGTTCTCGTTGTCCCTCGTCGCGCCAAACACGTTGCGCGATGCGAAACTTACGAAACGGGCTTGAAAATGACAGAAGGTAAAAGGGAAACTGAAACGGAAGAAAAACCAAAGGGAAAAGAATAAGAGGAGAAACGAAGAGATTTCCTCGGTTACGGTAGTTGTTAGACGCTGCGATTCATTCGCTCCATTAACTCGTTCATAGGCGATCTAACGTCGTGGCGTTGTCTCACACCCAATAAGCCGGCAGTAAATCAGTTCTAGTATCCGCCTTACCATCTTCCACCCTTGTGCCTCGCTGTACGAGCTTCTCGAGGTTGGAAAGGTGGCGGCAAACCCGAAACTCAAGCCAAACGAACGAACCAAGGCGAATCTGGCGAATCGGGAGGGTGGTAGCTGCGAGATGGCGAGAGTGTTGCTGTAAGATCGCTGGCGAACCCGTAATCGGCGTAAACCCGGGGACTTGGACGGTTAGGATGGTTTGGCGGATCCTTTATCGTGCTTGCGTACCATGGAAAGAGATGGAGAAAGAGAGGACAGGAGAGAGAGAGAGAGAGAGAGAGAGAGAGAGAGAGAGAGAGAGAGAGAGAGAGAGAGAGACAGAGAGACAGAGACACAGAGACAAAGACAGAGACAGACAGAAACTGGGGGCACATGCCGTCTATATACGTACGTAAAGCAATCCGTATTAGATTTCTCGCGTAGTCAGAGTAATCGTACCTACGAGAGGGGAAATCGGTGGTCGCCTCCAGCCTGAATCTATATTTCCATCTTCCATAACCCGTATCTGTTCATCTGGTACCACCGACGTAAACGATGGCAAGAGCGTTTCGCGTAACCTACCGCCTCCTAACGTTTCCTTCCCCTTTGCCCATCGTCTTTCCGTTACGATTCCCCTCGCCGCTGTCGCCCTTCTGTAACGCGCGTAGCATGTAGACTCGCAACCCTCTTCTACGCAACACGTACAACGCGTATACGTGTACACGCGCATACCTGTACGTGTAACGCCTACAGCCCATGGACTATACCATACTATGCATACGCATGCATATACGTATGCGTGCGCGCGTACGAGCATTATAGCATACACTACGATAGGTACACTGGTAGTTTGCTATCTTACCGATCGCGTCTCGCATCTAGCTCGCGCTCGACCTCCGACGCGACGATTCGAACTCGCCTCCCCCATCCGCGCTACCCTGTGCCCTGTGCCGTGACAAATCCTCGCGCAGTGTTCTTGCAGACCAGCGCAACGAGACGGCTCGAGCACATTTTCTTGAAATACGACGTCCCTGGGAGCATAAACGCCGTTACTATTCCCACAAATTGTAACTGGTGTTAATTATTGACTCGATACGCACCCGTGTTCTCGTACGAGTGCTCGTCTTCTCGTGGTCGGAGTCAAGTGGATGCGCGCGCGCGCCTCTGCGAGCAAACTTCGAGCCGAACCAACAGGGACAGAGGCAAAGAGGGAACGAGGGAAATGAACTGTCGAAGAACAGAATTCGCGCGATTGGGTACAACAACCTTTGCGGAGTACAACCGTGCCAGGGGGACAATGGAAATCTGCTTTCCTTGTTATCGCGCTTAGCACGTACGTTAACAACGATTATTTTTTAGAGAAATCGAAGGCGGATAGCCTAGCTAAACGTATTTTACTTTGGATAATTCACGATAGTGTCAGGGTTGAACGTTGCATGGTTTTTCCAACAGACAAAACCCAGATGATGGTTGCCAACTGCAAGCAGTGCTATAACACACGTACTATCCGTAAGTTTAGGTAAGTTGTACACGCAACTCGCCTCGAGACCAAAACTCGATGACGATCGGAACAGGACTAATCGAATCACGTTCAAACGCGGTACTTATCAGATACAATTCGTTTGTGCCGTGTCAGAGTCGGTGTCGTTTCAATTCGTTGTATCCAAAAGGAAACTCCTAAGCAGACGGACGGCGTACGTACATGGAACAGGCTCGGTTACGCGTTCTCCTTTTATCGTACGAAGCATCCGACCAAATTGAAAGTTTCGTCTGAGAGGGAAATACATTTGTAAATGAAATAGTCGCGAACGTACGGCCCGACAGCCTGCGGCTATTCAATCTAACCGGGGGTACAAAGCTAATAGAAATTCTACGTCTCTCGCATAAAGGAAACCGTGAAATAAAATCGAATGTGGATCCTCTTGCACGGATTACCCATAAGTTACACATCCGATTGCTGGACATTTACCGAACGTTGCGCACATATTAGTGAAATCAAAGTTTCGATTCTCGACTTTGCCCCGGCTCGCCGCGCCGCTCCGTCTCTCATTTCGCGTTGACTGCTACCGGCGGTGTTTTATCGCATCTCGCGTTTCACTCGTCAGAGTAATAAACCATTAACGGCAATCGGAAGGTGGCTGCAAAAATCGTAAGACCGTAAAACGTGGAACGATTTCCGATGATACAGGTTATATTTGCAATAGGAAAGAATAGAATAGGAATAGGAATAGGAATAGGAATAGGAATAGGAATAGGAATAGGAATAGGAATAGGAATAGGAATAGGAATAGGAATAGGAATAGGAATAGGAATAGGAATAGGAATAGGAATAGGAATAGGAATAGGAATAGGAATAGGAATAGAATAGAAAAGGTAATGTAATGCAATGTATTTTAACAGGATAGAATATACAGATTTGTAGCAGACAAAATGTTTCGAATAGAAATAACGGGATGATAATTCGATGATGTCGAGACAGCAGTCTGCGCGAAGTAGCAGGGTTGGGACAATAATGCGATGCCCGCTCCCAGGATTGTGGCGTCGAATTAAGATTCCGTGGAGGAAACACCAGAGAATCCTCGTGGTAAAGTAACACGGGTTTAAGTCCTCAAGATAATTTACCGTTCAAACGTTAACCCGAAGCCAGTTCGGTTCGCCAATCCGGAGTGTTTCTACTGGAATTCGGAGGATGGGTAGCGAGAACGAAGTTTGTGTACAGAGGAATACAAAAGGAAAGGGCATAGGGTTAGAGAGAGAGAGAGAGAGAGGGAGAGAGAGATGGAGAGAGAGAGAGAGAGAGAGAGAGAGAGAGAGAAAGGGAAATAGAGAGTGAGAGAAAGAGAAGACAACGGAAAGAGAATTGGAGCAGGCGAAAGACGGCGAGTCTAGGCTCAGGAATCGCGGGACGAGAACAGAGACGAAAAGAGCGAGGAGAGTAACGTTTTCCTGGCCATGACACTGCGACGACGGCGCTCGGTTCCCGACCTTTTTACCCTCGCTGCCGGTGACACATTTCTTGATTTTCAGAACAATGCGACCATAAAGCAACGAAGGCGTGTAAGAATGCGTGGCAAGCGAAGTATATTTACCTACCGCGTCGTAAATACCGAGAGATACGCGGCCGGAGCGATCGGTTCATTTCAAATGCTTGCCCCGTACAAACGAGTTTTAGACGTTTTAGGCCAACTAGGTGGAATCGGACATGGGATTGGTTGAATACGACGGGAATTTGTCGTTAAATTTATTCGGTGCGCTGAAATACCGAATCCACGTTGCCTTCGGCGAGGCGAATACAACCATAAGTCGTTATCGAATCGCTCGGATATCATCCTTTCTGACACGCATCTTCCAAGAATAATCTCGACGCATTAAAATTCATCGCGTTTACTTCACGAAAACGGCAAACAGACCGAACGACTGGGTACTATGCATATCCTTCGGAAACATTAACGAAACGCAATTGCAATACCATCTGCCGACGACGAGAGGCGACGCGACTCAGAATAGAAGGGCGTAGTGTGGAAAGATTGGAAGGATGCAGAGGAAAATTGGAAAAAACGAGGAAAACGAAATGGAGAAAGAGGAGAATGAAGGAGGAAGGAGAAAGAAGGAAGGAGGAAGGATGAAGGATGAAGGATGAAGGAGGAAGGATGAAGGATGAGGGATAAAGGATGAAGGAGGAAGGAGGAAGGAGGAAGGAGGAAGGAGGAAGGAGGAAGGAGGAAGGAGGAAGGAGGAAGGAGGAAGGAGGAAGGAGGAAGGAGGAAGGAGGAAGGAGGAAGGAGGAAGGAGGAAGGAGGAAGGAGGAAGGAGGAAGGAGGAAGGAGGAAGGAGGAAGGAGGAAGGAGGAAGGAGGAAGGAGGAAGGTGGAAGGCGGAATAAGAAAGGACGAAGGAGAAAAGGAGCCGACAGACGTTTATCCCTGGTCAGACCGTGGACGATTCCAGCAATAAGAGGCTTCTGTTAGCGAAGGGATCAACCGCTGCGAGATGATTATTTCGTGGCTCACTGGGATTGAATTCGCGTTGAAGAGTGCTCGACGGTGCGGTCGGGCCAGTCTTGCGAGAAGGAAGGATCGTACGTTCGGTTTTTTATCGGACGCTGCTACCGTTCAACAACATTTTCGCTCAGCACGTTTTCGCTCCAATCATCGTCGACATCGTCGTGGCAACCGCTGTAGGCGTTCACGCGATTTCTCTCGTTGTCATTTTCGAAGAAACGAGCAAACTCGAGTTTTTCCTAACGATCGAGTTGTTATCCGGTGCGATCGGTACCGCGTTACGCGGCACCCTTTCGCCATTGGAATGAAAAATCGTGTTTCCGATAGCCGGAACGAAGCAGCCTGTAAGATAGAGAAACACGATGCGATTCTATTTAGCGGTGCGTCGTTTGACGGGGTTTATTGGGGGTGCAACAGGTCGGGTTAGACTGGAGTGTGTTCTCTCACCACCATCATTAGTCAACGTCACCACTCGATTCTCCCTCTTTCTCACCGTCCCACTCTCCCGCTCTCCTACTCTCCCACTCTGGTACATCTTGCTCGCGCGCGCTGTCTACGTATCTCTTCTTTGCGTATCCGTTCGTCTGGCTACCTGACCAACCGAATAGTAGTTTACCGTATCTATTACCAACGTTTAACATCGAACCCCGTGAATCGAGCAAGGGTTTATCCCTTGTTTACTTGCATACCTACACGGATATACGTGTACTCGTATTCTACGTACACGCGTTACGTCCGTGCACATGTACGAGTACGAGTAGGAATTCGAGAGAAAGCGAAGTATCGGAGAGCAAACGAAACCAATCGAGCTCGGAGCAAGCAGGTAAAGGTGCGGGTGAAGGTAAAGTTAAAGGAAAAGCGAAAAGCGAAAAGCGAAAAGCGAAAAGTCGCAACGAGGGAAGCTGCTGCAACGATACACGGACCGTGCGCGTGCCTCGAGAGGAGATTTCGTGGTTCGTGGAAACCGGAAGCTGGTGGACGAGCCGGCCTGGCGGTGCTCGGATTGTTAAAGTGTACAGTGAATATATGTGTAGTTAGACTCGAATACCGGTAACAAAACGAAGCCGTCGGACTCTTCTTCGTGTCGGATCGCGTAATCCCTGCAGGATCATCCCATTGTTGTTAGCTCGCGTGTGGATAGGAGCTTTGTAGTTTCACGAGCAGAAGCCATGTTGCTGCATCTTTTCCCTACCTTCTATTCCTTGTTTCTACGGTTCCAGCGAAGGGGCATTCTCTCTGCCTCGGTATGTATAAGCTCTTTCCAACAAATCCACCACCTCGTTTAGACGCGTACCGTGGATTAGCGGGAAAGCCTTCTTCTTGCGTCGCGTAACGCGCCTGACCGCGTTCACGGTGCAGGGTGCACGGTGCACGATACGTCTCCGTTTCCTTTTCGCAGCTGTCGTTTACAGTTTGCAAAGTCCTCGTCCTCGCCCGTGTTCGCATCCGCGTCTTGAAACGAATCTCGTTACCCGACGTTACGGCACGACTAAAAACACTGAGGATTACGCGCTATCGAGAAAATTTGCATTGGCACGCGGGTACCACGACATATCGGCGCGTTCGGGAAATCCAGTAATCGTAACGTGTTTCAACTATCCGTGGATTGAGCCAGCTTCGGCACGGGAAGGTTGAAAGCCGCTGTCAACGTCTCTCAGTGGGCAGCGCTGTCTAGTCTGTTAACCTCGTTATCAACCACCGGCCATTAGGGGTCCAAGGCGACAAAATGCCGAGTAAAGTGCCATCTTTCTCAAACAATTACGGTCCACGTTGTCGATGCTCCACCGCACGTACGCCTTCCTTACACGCTTGCTCGAATTACCAACGCATAGAAATTAACGACTTAAATCGTGCGCGTCGGAGTAACCTTTTCTCCGAGAAAATAAAACGCGTTTAAAAGAACGCGTCGTTAAAAGCACGAGCGAACAACGTACCGCGTAATAATTTAATGTTTTGGAAACCGTCGCGCGATAAAGAAGGGGAACAGCTGACGAAGAGACAGAGAAATCTGCATCTAGTAGATCGTTGGACCGTTGGACACTGCAATCGGCCATCGATCGAGCCCGTGCATCTCCTCCGAGTTCTCGTAAAATCGATGTATTTACTCTGTATTTTGTTGCATCGATTAATCGAATACTGTGCAACGTTCGCGGTCGTGTACGAACGAGTCAAAAGATTCGTTGGTTCGATCGTTATTTTCGCATTAAAAAATTGGTAAAGTGGAAGTACAAATCATCGAGCGACTACCGGTTATTTGGAACGTAGCACCGACCAAAACTGGAGAGAATCGACGAGCTGGCGGGAGAGGGTGGTTGCAGAGAAATTGGAGGTTGGGGGAACAGCATTTGCAGTAACAAAATGCGAAGCGCTGCACGCGTTAATTCCCGTCCATAAAAGCCATCGACAAATCAAACCTACGACATGATTCACTGCCGACATAAATACAACTAGATCAGCGTGTGTACGAGAAACGCGGTATGAGCGATGGGTCGACAGCCGTTTACCCCGGCCGCCTCTCTTCCGCCCCTATTTTCTCTCTCTCCCTCTCTCTCTCTGTGTGTGTGTGCGTGTGTGTGTGTGTGTGTGTGTGTGTGTATGTTGTGTGCTGTTCCACGTATTCCTTCATTGGCACCGCCACCGCTACCGCTACTGGCACTGCTACGGTACCGTTACCGCTACCGCCACCACCACTGCTATCACCGCCTACGGTCTTCTGCTTCTTGCTGTTTCCTCTCTTGTTGTCCGCGCTCCGTTACGTTTACCTCTTCTTTCATCTGGGCGTTCGCGGAATGATTTTCCGCGTGATTTCAGCATCAAAGTATAAGGAGACGCGACAGACTTTACTCTTTCCCTAAAACTGTCAGTTTTATCCGTAAACATAATTACGCGAGTTCGAACGTCGCATCCCAACTGTTAATACCGTTTCTGTCGAGTCCGGCGATATCCTGTCATTCAAGGCTCGCGTCGAACGTCCAGCGTCGAGTTCGGTTCGCGTAGTCGGTAGCCAATAGCTATTGGCTCGAAGTGGTCGACGGGTCGCCACTCCTACCCGTCGCAAATAGTTCGGAGGTATAATATGCGGTGTTCGCGGTGATTTATGGGTGCGTGATATTTCGATACAATGGCAGCCGCGGTGGAGGCAGCGGCGTCTGCACGGAAAAGGTAGACGCACAGAGGGTACGGACAGTAGAGGGTGAGGGTACGGGTAAGGGTACGAGTACAGGTCGGGCGCGTGGTGGGACTGTGAACAGAGAAACCGCGATACACACCGGAAACGGAAAAATGATGGGAGGAGAAGAGCAAGAGAAAGCGTGGTTTCGGGCTGAGAAGTTAGCAGTGTGCGTCGAGCCTGTGAAACGAATGTCCGCGTTTCTTGCCGCACAAACTCTATCACGGTGCTCCATACCCATACACAACGTGGCTCGACTGCTTCGAACCGAGCGTGCACGAGCGGGTGAGGGAATGGTCGGCGTGGAACCAGAGCGGGCCGAGGGGAATTGGAGGGGCGAGCGGAACGGTAAAAGAGGGTGCCTGTTCACTTATCTCGCAACCCGTAAATAATAAAAATATAGACATTACGCGACCGTATATCAAGCGAGCGCGTTTGGTTCGTTTTACGTTTAAGATAAATTCAGCCACCGCGACGTCGGCGTCGTTCTCTCGACGTTTGCCCGGAGGAACGAATTAGAAGAGAAAATCGATGGAAAAACGAGCTGGACGTATTCTTTCCACGAAATACATTTGCCTCCTTTGTGGCCGAGTTCTGTCGAGTTTGGTCGAATTGGGCTTCGCCGCGACGAGACCCGCGAACGAATCCGCGGAACGAAAGCAACTAGGATTCTCGAGAATCCGATCGATCGGGCCTTTCGTACCGGTAGGATTCGCGTGGGTTAAGGTTAAACGATTAGTGAATTTCGGAAATCAAGTTCGACGATGATCGCTACGGTGCAAGAAATCCGGTGCTTTGATTCTCTTTGGCCTCGGTTAGCCTATATCGGTTCGCTGTACGTTGTACCACGTTCCACGTTGCATGCACACCCTGGTTGCGTTTGCCTCCGATCGAAACGGAGGCTCCGTGTGTTCGCGCACCGTTAAAAGACAAGATCGTCGGGACGTACGCGAGGCAAAGGCATCGGCACTCCACGGCCGCTTTATAAACTATTCCTGTTGTCTCCTTGGGTATTATTCCGGGTGCTGATTTATAGATGCCATTAATTAACGGCCGCGCCTTTATTCGGACGAAAGGGATGGACCTATTGCTCACTGGTTAGACGCCAATTCAGTGCCATTGTTCTTGCGTCGTTTGCACACGTACGTACGCGCGTACACGAATGCAATCTCGGATGCAAAGCGTGCGAATACGACGATAATTTTTCGCCGGTGAAATAAAGTCAGGAAAAGCGCGAGTACGGAGAGAAAGCCGTTTGAAGAGGGCAAGGCAGGAAGAAGGGGAAAGAATAGGGGAAGTTCGAAGTGGGCGGTTTCGCGAACACCGTCAGAAATATTTTTCCACCGGCAAAACAGCTTTTTCTATCTCTCCTTGGCCCTTGTTATTCGCACGGCCGCGTCGGCCGCGTCGGTCGCGTCGGTCGAATCGGTCGCATCGGTTCGCGCGATTACTATTTCATTCCGCTGTCTTTGCTCCGTCTTTGCGAAACGTCCTTGCCACGTGTATTCCATGTATCCTTTTTCGAACCAGCGCATCGCAGCGCGTCGAATCGTATTCTGCGACCGAAGCTTCGATGCGACAGGACCACGAGAAGAGATTGGAATATTTGGGGATTGTTCGGTAATACCGCGATATATTGTATATTTAATATTTAATATTTAATAGATACCTTCGTTTCTCGGGTCCTCGATTTCGACTGTTCGATACGCAGCCACGCTGCATTTCCCGCTCAACCGATCGTCATCCTTCTCATTGTTTTACGCGCATACCATCGCGCAGTCCTTAGCGACGGTTACAGGGCCGTGACGGATCACGTTGCCCCTCGTTGGGCCCGGTCAATCTCCGACAAGCGCTATTTCCTACAAATACGACGTTGACGTTACACGATACTCGCGCATCGTTCGAAATTGGTTTTCTGTTCGCGGTTCTCTCGTGCTGGTCGCTCCGTAATTTTATTTCTCTCTCTTTCTGATAATTCTGTGGATGTCTCGCGAGTAAGATCGAAGGTGAAACTGTGGAACAGTGTGGTAGCTGTCGGCGATATCGTTCGACGTCTCGCTACTCGTCGATCATTTTTCTGTCAACGAAACACGATGCCGCCCATCCGGCGATATAATGGTAGCTCGGTCGAAATTTTCCACGCGCATTATTCGAGACGTAACACGTGTTCGTTGTAGCGCGTAATTCGTCCGGATCGGTGGTTGACAGGTGACAGGGCTGACGCGGGTCAGCACGTGACATCTGTCAACTGTGAATGTTTCGAGCGGTGACGGCCGCCGTGCAGCGAACGCAGGCTGACGTTGTTATCGAGTCGACACTGCTCGACGACCTAATGAGCTCGACCGAGAGAGACGACGAAACACGCGGACACGCGCGAGCACACGCTACAACACGCGAGGACACGCGAGGACACGCGAGGACACGCGAGGACACGCGAACGGAGAGCCGAGTAGAGGTGGGCTCAGGTGGGCTCAGGTGGACTCAGGTGGGCTCAGGTGGGCTCGTGTGGGCTCGGGCTGGCTTGGGTGAGGTCTGGGTGCTGGACGATCGGATCAACAGAAGTGGGAGGATAAGAAGGACGAGGAGGAGGCGGAGGAAGTGGGAGGGAACGGAGAAAGGAAAGGGGTCAAAACGAAGAAACATTACGAATCCAAGTGTAGTGCCGTGCGAGGTACGGTTAACGCGATCCAAGGATCGAAAGGCGCGCGAGTTTGGAGACAATATCGATAGGATGAGTACGTTTACGACGATCGAATGCGTGGATGGTCAGTGAAAAATTGACCGCGACTCGCCCTCGTCTTCTACGCGACTAGAAACGTGCATGGGGTATGGGGCGTAGGGCACGGGTATGGGCATGGGCATAGGGTATGGGCATGGGGCGTGAGACGCGGGACGTTGTTGACGTTACGGAGTGCCAACCCGTGAATAGAAAAAGGGGGAAGGAGAGTTCAAGAAGAGGAAAGTGGCGGGAAAGGGAAGGAAACGAGAGACTCGTTATTTGTCACGGTAAGCGGCCTTTCTCGCAGTATTATTTCCCGCAAAGTGTTATTAACTGCTCTCATATTTCGCCCCTTTCCACCGCTCACTTGTTTTTCTTTTCTCCCTTTCGTTCTGTCGCTGCTCCCTTTTTGTTTTTAATCGTTAATAGCGCTCGTTCGTTTCGGCGCTTAATCGTTGCCGAGCGCGAAGCGTTAGACGTTAGGCTTTAGGCTTTAGACATTTCGTCGCTATGTCTGGTAGATCGAATCGGCAAAGCCGAGAGTAGGGAAAAGCGGGTAGTTTGGTAAACGAATAAAGCGGAAAGACGAATAGTTTGCGGCCACGGTCGGTCGCAAATCACCGTTGTTGCGCGTGGAATAGTTTCAATTTCAAGCCGTTAACGTCGCGTCGTTATAGACGTTCGCCTTCGATGGGCGAAAGGATTCTTCCTAAAGTGCGCGGTAGTCGGCTACAAAGCGGAAATATGATAGTAAACAAATGGACTCCGTCTTCGTTGCGTTCTATGTTCTATGCTGGACATTTTGGGCCACCGAGAGTCGAACGATACGAAAGTAGAGGTACGCCTAGCCGTTTAGTTTATAGGAGGCATGCGCGTTTACGCCAGGATGTCCGACCCAACGTCATTCCCATCAATGAAAAAATGACACCGGTAAAAAGTGCCTCGCGACCGTTATGCGCCGGTGTAGGTGGATAAGGGGTGGTGAACGTAGCGAGCTGAAATCGACATGACCGTTCGACACAAAATTTATTTATTATTTTTGTCGTGCGATTTTGTATCGTGCCCAACTGCGGTGAAATTAAATTATTATTTTGCTGGTATAAATCATCGGCCCATGGAGTAGGAGGGGTAAAAGCGAGGGAAGTGATGCAGAGACAGAGACGACAGGAAAAGTGCGAGCGAGACGGGAATCGGTTGAAACGGCAGTGCGGGGGGCGGTGAGGCAGCGATGCCAGTGGGAAAGGAACGAAGTTGGGGCGAACGGGCTAGTGAGCTAGCAAGCGCGAGAGAGAGGGTGAGAGAGAGAGAGAGAGAGAGAGAGAGAGAGAGAGAGAGAGAGAGAGAGAGAGAGAGAATGGGGGGCTGGCGGATAAACGGATAGACGGAGAGAGACAGAAAGGGACCACGAGAGAGAGAACATCCGTTCGCTTTAAATCCCCGCAAATGAATATTTATATTTTCCATTGAATTACTCTTTCGGGGCGGCATAATACGCGTGAAATTGAAATATATTCGATAAATTATTTTATCGAGTAGCGGCACGACTAATCGGTGCTATATTCCACGGAAAATCCCGATGCTGCTGGCAGAGTGAAATTTTACAAAGACTCGGTCGCGTTTAATTCTGGTGGACCGGACAAGGATGGTGGTGTCAGGTCGAGTCGACTGCTGGATCGTGCGCGATCTCCGCAATCGTTCGTTTCGATCGTTTCTCATCGAAATACGTAGGAACGGTCGCGGGGCGCACGGTATCAACGATGACGGCTAGATTCGAGCGATCGTCCAGTCGGAAGTTTGAACGATCAGCATAATCGCGTCATCGATCGAGTGGCTGTATGCCGACGTAGCGCGGCGTAGCGGTGTGGCTCGATGCGACTCGACAAGGCAGAAAGGGAGAGGTAGAGGGGTAAAGAGAGAGAGGGGGAGAGAGGCAGAGACGGAGAGATGGAGAGGGAGAGAGAGAGAGAGAGAGAGAGAGAGAGAGAGAGAGAGAGAGAGAGAGAGAGAGAGAGAGAGAGAGAGAGAGAGAGAGAGAGAGAGAGAGAGAGAGAGAGAGAGAGAGAGCGACATGGCGCGGCGAAAACTTGTCCGAATCTCCCGCTTGCATAAATCGGCGAAACGATCTTGTTTTTCCGCCCGCGGTCACCGTCGATGAATCGAATGCTCGGGCACGCGGGGAACAATCACACTGCCGTTCGATCGACGTTTATACGCGTAAGAATGATTGCAATTCGTAACTTCGTGTAAAAGCCCATTTCGCGATTTCGTAATTCGAAATAATTATTGGTGCGCATTGCGACGGCCATTATCGTGGACAAACAGTTTTATATCGTAAACAGACGCCATTAACAAAGAAGAATTGTTCGGTGGTTTCGATGTGCTCAGCAACAAAAGCACGGTCAGATTACACGTACCACCGATGTAACTGTCGTAATAACGAACTGCGTGGATTAATTTCGCAACAAGCACTGCGGTTCGCAAAATCCACAGTTTAATCTGTAGTCACAGTTGCCGCGGTGAGACAATCGCGCGCCACGATTCGCCAGGTGCCGTCCCTTCTTTCCCCCTCGTTGTTAACAGTTTCTCTAGTATTTTTCGCGTTACGTATGTTTCGCTCTTTCTTTTAACGCGTTTCTCACCTCTACGTACAACACGGACACCGCCGATGCGGCTCCATTTGCCAGTCGGATCAATCGGTCACTGTACCTAATCTTACGCGTCTACGGTCTATCGTGTGCGTTGTGACCTCTACGAGTTGATAAACGAAAAGTATCTACGTATCAACGCTCAAATATACTTGTAGACGAACCTATGGAATTTACGCGAAAGCTATCGGTGCTTGTAATTAGAGTACGTTCGACCGTACACGCGCGAGGAACCCTGTGAAAGAGAGAGAAGAAAGGGGTAATGAGAAGGTGGGGAACGGTAGGGGTGCAGCGCGGAGTAAGGTGAGTTAAGCGTTTAATAAGCTTAATCACGCGACAGATCCGTGAGATACAGCTTGCTTTGCCTCGGTAGCTAGATGGTAGGTAGCGAGGTGGTACCGAAGTGGTAGCGAGGTGGCAGCGAGGCAGTAGCCAAGCGGTAGCGGCAACGATAACCCTTCCTCCGTCTCTCCCGTCTCTCCCGTCGTTCTCGATGTTTCTCTTGTACGCGTTCCACCCTCGCCACGATTCTCCTCCTCTCTACTGTACCATCTGCTGTTACTATTTTACCGGCGCGGCAGTTCTACCAATGTACGAGTCTCGAACCACCCGCCAGCCGTTTCACCGCACGATCCTCCCGATTTAGCCAACCCTCCGCTAGAACCACCAAGACCACCCGGTCCACCCGTTCGAACGTTCTATTAACGGAAAACTGTTTATTATAGGCCATAAGCGAATAACTGATCAGCACCCGAGCGGCCCGAGAGCGCTCGAGTATCTCTGTCAGCGATTACGAGGCAGAGGGACAAGTTTAGCGAAATCGTATTCCTCGAAAGGTTGACGACGATATCGATGTTTGTTTTGGCTAAGCGGAGAAGTCTGAGAAGACGGAGAGAACGAAGAGGACGGAGAAGACGGAGAAGACGGAGGCGGTATGCCGCGTTTCCTTCGCGAACCACGCACTTTAACTCCAAAACTGGAGATTCGACATCAGTATTCGGCGATTCCTCGACTCACGGACTCGCGGGTACTGGCCGAATAGTTTGGCAACATTGATCATTCGGCGATAACGTTACCGGTTCCCTGTAACGACGTTACGTCGAACAGAGAATAGAATTGTGCCGGAATTCCAGTCGAAATTGGCCGCGAAAGCGACAGAGCTTCCTTGAATCGAATGGTGCGGATCGATTCGTTTCGCGAACCGAAAACGGAGGATAATTCGAAGAATGTCGAATCGGCGAGCGGCTTGCTCTAACAAATGGTTCTTTAAAGAGTCGAACGGAACGAGTTTAGCGCGATAGGCGAACGTCGTTCGACATTTTCCGGGGATGCGGAGGCGAAGATGCGTGAGCGTCCTCGTGTCGCGGAACGAAGATCGTTCGACGCGTTCGAGGCGAACTCGTTTCTTATTCTCCCGAGTCCGTGTTACGAACAGTATGAAACGCGTGCCGGAGACCGGCATTAAGGGAAACGCGAATGCTTCAAAGGTTTTCCAAAGCTTTCGTTTGGTTGCCGTGGTGCCGCCGGTGCTACCGTACGCGCGATTAGACCGTCAGCCGCCGGATAATTAAGGAAGACGGTCCGACGAAAATCCCGTGCTCACGGTTTTCCCTTGGTCTTGCAGCCTTGTCTGGTTCTCTTCTCGAATATGCATATTTAACGAGTTACAAACGCCGTGAGCGCGGGTGCGGGTACGAGAACGGGTGTGCGGGCGCGAAAGCGCGGCCGAGGGTGCGAAAGACGTCCTTCTTCCCTCCACGGATCTCCCGAGAGACGCACCGCTTAACCGGAAATTACCCAAGTTTCTCACCGGCTACCGGTATGCGGAGCTCACCGGAAGGAGAGTCAATCTTTCGCTCGACCTCTCTCCAGCAACACCGCGTGCTACTCGAGACGCGTACGAGTGAAATCGATTTGTCCGCATCGGTCACGTAATTTAGCGGTGTTAGGGGGACGGATGGGAGGTGGTGTTAAAAGCGACTCGCGATTTCCAGAACCGGAATCCGAGCTGAAGCGACAGTAGTAGCAGCAGCAGTAGCAGCAGCAGCAGTAGCAGCAGCAACAACAACAACAATAACAACAGCAGCAGGAGCGGAACGCGATGGACGGTGGACGGTGGACGGTGGACGGTGGACGGTGCCGCGACGTGAATCGGATCGGGTCGGATCGGATCGGATCGACTACCTCGCGGAGAATCCACGAGCGCCGCGTAACCGTGCATCGGCATGCCCTCGTGGAAGGTGGAAGGTGGAAGGTGGCGAGGGAGGCGAGGGTGGCGGACCGCGCTCGGACCGGCCGAGCAACATTGATACGGCCGGATCACAGCTACCGGACCAATGTATTTTACTGCCCCGAGGCTTAGCGCTATCGAAGCACGCAGTCACCCGCCATCACTCCGTGCACGGGTATGTAGTGACGGTAATAGTCACTATATCATTGGCTCTTGGTAATACCCTGGCTGCTGGCGGTGCTGCTGATGCTCCCTGTTCCCTCTCCCACCATGCCTTGCTGCCGCGCGTCCCTTCCCACCCAGTTACCCTTCGATCGCCACACATGGCTCACGGCTCACAGTTCACGGTTCACGGTTCACGGCTCACCCTTCACCCTTCTCCTCCGCTACCGCGTAATGTTCGAAATGAAAACGAATGTATTTCGGATAGCGGTAAATACCGAAGCCGATTCGGTTGCATCGCGCTTAGCGACCCTCGCCCGCCTTTGCCGGACTTCTCTTTGTACTCGACCGCACCGCGGCGATCGGCGATCGCACGCATTTGCTTATTCGTTATCGTCGTCCACGACGGACCGACAACCGTTATCGTTGTCGCGATCTTGCCATATCGACTTGAATTTACTGCTCGATTCGATGCAGGCCTATCATGTACAACGCGATGTCAACAAAGACGAGAAACTATCTTTTCAGAATGGATGGATTGCACGGGACGGATGTCCGTATCGACACCGGTGCAGACCGGATCGACCAGAGGTCGTTGTCGATCTGTCGGCTGGTCCGGATCTCGATCTTTTCCTCGGCTTCGGCTTTGGATTCTGGACCGAAGAGATTGATCCGAGGTAGCATTACTTTTGGTTAGCCTCCGAGCGACGTGCTGTTAGTCTTCATTCCTCTGCACCTCTCTCGTAAGTAGCCGCAAACTCCGGCACCTCGCTTGATTGCGCCTAGTTAGAGCCACGCCAGACTCATCGGTTGGCTGCCTGGCGTCCTCTACCACCATTATTTGTCTTCCCGTTTTAAGAGGCTGAAAAGGAACGCGACCGACACGAACAAGAGATTACTCTGTTTTCGGTGATCGGGAGTCGGTGGCAACGGTGGTGAAGCAAAACACCGTCGCATAATCCTTCCTGGAAGGATACGGTTATCGTTTGGTCGCGATCAACGAAAAGATTTTAATGGGAGCTTCGATGCGCGCGGAATGAAACGAAACGGAATGAAACTGAACGGAACGAAACGGTACGAAACGGAACGAAACGGAACGAAACGGAACGGAGCGGAAGGACAGATCTCGCGTTCATGGCGGTTGAATTAAAAACACCGATCGGAGGAGAACGGGGGCGAATTTTTCTTGACGGCAGGTAGCGCGGGGGTCGCAGGGTATGCAGAGTGCGCGGAGCATGCAGAGGGTGCAAGGGTCGCAAGAGGCGCAGGGTGTGCGGTGAACGCTGCGAAACGCACATCGAAACGTGCATGCATACGTACACGTCTGTCTGGGTGTACGGTACGTGAAATCCGATCGTAATTTTAGCCGCACCGCGCCTGCCGTACCTGCTAATCCATTCATACGCTCCCGAGTCCTCTTCTCTCTTTTGCTCTTCCATTCTCATTCTCATTCTCGCATTCGCTATCTAACTCTCCTGCCTCTACTCTTTCCCTCGCCATTGGTGCGGCGATGTACACACCAGGTCGGATATATCGGCCGGTATTTCAGCCGCCATGCGGAGGTAATGGATTCAGAAACGCGGCGGACACCGCGCGCCCCGTGTTAATAACAATCCATACTTATTGCCCGCATATTTTACCGATCCCCCGCGCCCTGCCGCTTGCTACCGACTATATTACAACATATGGAGAGCATAAACTTTTATGGCTACCCTTCTACCGTCGCCCTTCCTCCTCCGCCGCCGCCACCTCCACCATCGGCGTGCCACCACCACCACCACCGCCGCCACCACCAACCTTCTCCACCTCCTCCGACCGAAACTCCTTCTCCTCCTCCATCGACCACCTTTCGCGTATCCCATCTAACGACCGGCTGCCTGTTTCTATCCCTCCCGCCCTCCCCCAAACCACTGTCCCTTGTCCACTCTGGTGCTTCCGCCATTTTTTGCCATCATTCCCCCTGACACGGCGACCCATTCGACCCTACTTTTTCCATTTTCCATTTCCCATTTCCCATTTTCCGATCCGTGTCTACTTTCACTAATTACGAAACCAAGGAGTGGACGCGACGCGATCGTTGAATCGAATTCTGGTCGTTCCGATTCTCGATGCGCGTTCCAACCGCGATCTACGCGCCGAGCGATCGTTCGACCCGCTTGCGAATGTTTTTCGAGAAATCTAAAACGTCGGCGCGGGTTTTGATGGATCTCGGCGGGGATGGTTACCGTTATCGACCAGCCCGCTAGCAGGATCGCATTGCAGTCGCGTCGAGTCGTGTATCGTCGATGCCTCGAACGATACGATCAAACATTTTGCTTGCGCGTTACGGATCGACGCGATCGTTCGCTCGCATATTTTAATTTACATTCGCGGCTCGAAGCAAGGACAATTTCGATGCAGACAATCGGTGTACCGACAATACGAAACGTTAAATCATAATTTGGTTAATGCGGAATGTAATGTCGATGTTGGCGGAAGCGTCTCTAGATCCGTGTGCGGGTGCAGACAATGAGCGAGCGAGAACAAGAGGACAATATCTTGTTCCCTCGTTCGCTCGTTTGCTCATTCCCAGCTAACACAACCCGTGCGCATTCGGTTTAGTTGGCTAACTGGCACGTTCGCGCGCGCTCAGCGGCCACGTGCGCGTCTGTAGTCTATGCGAGGGATTATAAATCGCGGGCCAATGAGTGGCTTCCATTTGTTATCGCGGTAGATGCCGGAGTTTCGCGCGGAGGCGCGACGCAACCCTACTCGGAGAGGGTCGGGTTTAGGGTTCGATGTATGGAAGCGAGATCCGTTCGCGCTCGTGGTTCATCGAAATATCCAAGTGGTTCTTGACGAAGAAAACGGCGAGGTCGATGAAAACTGCGAGAACGACGCAACGCTGCGAGGCATCGCGCGGTCGTTGGTTCTCGAGTGATAGGAGTCCATGCTTCGTCGGACCGAGCGAAGCGAGTGGACGACGATCGGTCTTTCCCTACTATAAAATCACGATCGAAGATACGATTTTAAATGACGTAATCGTGACCGTTGCCCGTTGCCCGTTGCAGACTCGGTAACGGAACGATACGGAACGGAACGGAACGGAAGGTAACGCGCGGTCGCCGGTCGTATCATCGTTCCCCTTGAACGTTAGATGTTGTCTCGGACGAGCTCGAGCGTATAGCCAGCTAATAATTATAAGTTAGAAACTTGCGAGGGTCGGCGTTTCGTGGGTTAGGAAAGGGATGGTCGGGTCGACTACGATAGCACAGGTTGCGAAGCGAGTGTTGGTCGCGGCACGGCGAGCGGAGGCTATCGCGTTACGACGTTGTATTAATCTCCGTGCAGCTAGTATCGGCAGACACCGGTCCTCCAGTGGGTTACACCGCTGTTTCGCTTTCCGGTAGCGGAAGGAAATTCGTGCTGCGACTGCTTTTAGGGCGTTCGATGTCAGGAGACACTGTGGAACGTGGCCCGACACGTTTTAGGCCCGTATTAGTGTAACGTAGGTACATCGTTACCGTATCGGTGGCGCCTAACGCGCGCGTATGTAGCGCGATTCAGGTCGGAGAATCCGAAATCGCGTACAACGGGCGGCTTTCGTATCGGAAAGAAACGCGTAAACGAACGCGACAGCAAAAATCGGCGCGGCAGAGGTTCGAATGTCGCGCCGCTTCCAGTTGTCGAACGACGCAACGAGCAGATAAACGACAGCGACGGAAGGACGTCGAATAGAGGCCAACGTCGAAGGATATACGTATCTTCGATTAGGTACACCGATTTTAGGTTAAAAGGATTCGACGCGACGATGCCGCGTAAAGTGTCGCACGGTAATCGCGCTCGTACAGAGCTTTGAAATCGCGGAACGGTCGAGCCGCGCGCATAGAGTTTCATCTTGGGAGATTACCCGAATCGTGATCAAAGCGGAACGACGAAGAAACGAAGCTTGTTAACGATGCTACGCAACGCGACGCGGCGAGCGGGGATTGGGAAAGGCGAGCAGAACTGGGAAACGAGAGAAACGAGAGAAACGAGGTAAAAGGGGGAAACGGAACGCGAGAGAGGAACAGGGAAAGGCGGAACGCTTCGCGAGAGTCTCAGTTGCAGCGGCGGTTATTCCGGTTTTTTGATATCGGCCGGTTTTCGCGGCGGTAGCAGTATCGAGCTAACAATTAATTATTGGCGGCGCTTCAGAGGGCTGCCGGCTGCCGTAGTTAAACATTACGCGTTCCATATCTTACTGTGCTATCTAATCCCCACAGGGACTCGAGCGCTACTGCAGTAATCTCGTTTAATTGCTGGCTGTAGACGCGAGAGTCCCGTTCAATTAGTTTTTCAAATAAACATTAGTTTCCTTAACACGCGGTGCCATAACGTGGCGGAGGATGAGAGAAGGAGGACGAGGAGGACAAGGATGGGAACGAGGGCGGGTATGGTAACTGGAACGGGAACGGGAACGGGAGCGGAAACGGGAATGAGGATGAGGAGGGAGTAGAAATAGCCGATAGCGGAAAGAAGATGGAAGCGCCGAAATCGACGGAGAACGACGGAGCGTCGGCGAAAGGGACAGAGATGTGGGAGAAGGACTGGCGAAGGGGGTTGGCAGGCGACAGAGCGAGAAAGTTAGAGGGTGGCGTAGAAGGTGGAGAAGAAGAGGAGACTAGTTGGTGCAGTCGGAACGCGGGTCGGTGGTAGAGGTGATGGGTCTGTGGAACAGCAGGCTGATGGTGGAGGATGCGCGGGGACGTTGGTGCTGGAGTTGGCGGAGGTGGCGGTGGTGGCGGCGGAGGTTGGTGGAGATGGTTAGAGGGTGGAGAAACACTGGTGGAAGAGGAGTGCGCGGTGTCGTGGCCGCGGGGTAAGTAATTAACGACACATTTATACGATATCGCCCACGGGTGCGGCGTGGTGCGGTGCGGTGCAGTGCGGTGAGGCGCGGCGCGGCGCGGCGCGGCTCGGCTCGGCTCGGCTCGGCTCGACTCGGCGTGGTGCTGCGAGGCAAGGCGAGGAGAGGCGAGGCGAAGCGAGTCGAGTCGTCCAGCCCCGCGAAACGGTAAAGAGACACACCAAAGAGAATAGGATCTCGTTCGTTGGAAATGCTTTGCTATTAGGAAGCTATGCGTCCGACGATAAATACGTAACGTAGGTGGCTAGGTCGATCGGTGGCCAATTCCGACTCGCAAGAGCATCGAACGTTTAAGATCGCCGTCGAATCGAACAACGAAGATAAGATTCGCCCCTTTATACTCTTTCGCGCCGAGAGAAGCTACTTCCATCGCTGCACGAAGACGCGCGACAGACGCGCGAAGACTAGCGACGTTCGACGGTGGATCAAGGCCACCGTCGTATCGCGGGGCGCTGAGAAAATAAAGGTGGTTCGGCGCGACTTTTACCTTTCGACGAATCGGAATGCGTTCGTTACTCGCGCGGTTGGTTATGGTGATGCGGATTATTCACTAATATGATTTACGACGTATTACCCCGTCGTGCTAGCGCGCGCGACTCACAATGCGCACATAATGTGAGGCATAATTTATTAATTTTACTAATGGCTCCTGCCCATTATTATTGATTTCGGGCCGCGCCTCGTTCGGACGGGCGCTGATTTATCCCGGTCGTTATCGGCCCCATGTTAAATCGTCCGCGAACCAGGAGCCGCGAGAATACAATTCGACGATTCGTGTCCTTTTCCTTTTCCATTGGCCGTTATTCGAACGCTATAGTCGTTCGTGCTGGCGGATATCGATGGAACAGGCAGCAGGGGATATCCCTTCGTTCGTTTGCAGTCTCGCGCGTCATTGAAAAGCTGTTGTTTCGTTGCACGGAAAGTAGAACCCGTTCCACTTTATCCCCTGCGCCACTGCCCCGTCCCCCTCCGTTTTCTAGTCTCGGTTCGCGTTCTTTCCTACGCGCCGCATCCACCCCCCGCCCTGTCCCTTTTGCCATCGAACACGAGTGACCGGAAAATTCAAAGGAAAAAAGGAGCAGCGGAACATCGCGTCGAGTGCATCGATAACGATCTAGACACCGCGTTGCTCGAATGGCCGCGCCGACACGATATTAAAACATTAAAGTAATATACGAGCTCGCGCAAGAACGAGTGGCCATGGTTGACGCGATCCTGTGTTCGCGTAATATCTCGTCCCCTTCTTCTAATATCCTACTTTCCGGATCCGATCTTCACCGCTCGTTTTCGCGAGCGTTCCGCGACGTCGGATTGGAAACGAACGTAGGGTAGCTCCACGTCGCGCCGCGCGCGCCGAATTTGAAATACGGTTTTCGATTTTCGATTTTCGATTTTCGATTTTCGATTTTCGATTTTCGATTTTTGATTTTCGATTTTCGATTTTCGAATGCGGTTGATGAGACGAGAAGGGATGGGAAGGTACAGTACGGTACAGTACGAAACGAAACGAAACCGGAATACGGCAAAGGAGGCATTATATTACTCCTGGCCGATGAACCTTTGATGATTCCGTTTGAAGTTGGTCTCGAGGAAACGACGGCAGAGGTGGATGCAGGAATACAAGGTCTGGTGCACGGTGTTAGGAGTACTGTCACCCTCGACTTGGCCGGCAGAGAGAAGGGTGAGCTCTCACAGAGAGATTACACGAACCTCTCGAGTACCGAGCTCCAGCTACGTTAACCGCAAGCCGGACAGCCATTATTAGCAGGTACCTTGTGCGCGAACCTCCGGTAAGCCGTGCATCGTTGAATAATTAGAATGGTGCACGACTACTGCCAACCGCCGGGCGCCGCGTCTAAACACCCACGAAACGCGCTACCGCTCTGCTACCAGAGGCTCTCCTCGCCAATGCTAGATACGCTACTCCCGATATCAAAGGTTCTATACTCTGTACTCTGTACTCTATACTGTACGCGATGCGCAGGTTGCCGACCGCTTCCCTCTTCCCCATGGTTCCTCGCTCAGGGTTCCCTACGAGAACGTTTTCTCTCGATTCCCAAGCGGATCTGCGTCAGCATCGAACGAAAGCTAGATTCGATCTTTCCCGAAACGTCATTACGATCTCCCGAGCGGGTCCGAGGTCGACGCGCGACGCAGCGTCACCTCGATCGTTCGTTTCTCGTCTTTTTTTCGGTAAAGCGACGCGCGAGCGTTGATCGAGCGTAGGTGGACGTACCGCGGGTCACCGTGCCGCGCGCCGCCGCGCCGCCGAGCCGGGTCGGTCGGTGCGTCACGAACGAATGTAACGATCGTTTGAATCGTTCTCTTTGATCGTACGTCGCAAAGAGACAAAAAAATTACATACTTTCTTCTGTCAGACGTTCGCCCGTTTCTCCCAATGACCAGCTGCCCGGTTGAAAAGTTCCATTAGAGTGCCAATAACCACCGGGTACCGAGAGTTCGGGGCTGGCCAAGCTTGACGATTAATTATCGTCGAGCGACGCGTGTTCGATGTAGAAGGAAACGTTAACGCGGCCCGATTGATCGGATAATTTAAAGGGACGATAAGACGATAGGAACGGGACGACGGAACGGCAGCCGGCAGACGGCAGACAGCAGACGACAGACGGTGGACAGCACGAAGGGCAGGGGTGGATAGAGTTGGACGGTGCTGGACAAAGCTGGACAGAGGCACGGTCGTGCGGAGGAGTGCGAGCCAGGCGAACTAGCGGTTCGGTTTGCGCGGAAGGTACGGGGAGAACAGCGCTCGGAACGGCGAACGGGGAACGGGGAACGGGGAACGGGGAACGGGGAACGGGGAACGGGGAACGGGGAACGGGGAGCGGTGAACGGGAAACGGGCGACGAGAGGACGGGCATACGACAGCCCGCGGGGTTCTTCGTTCGAAGGTAAAACGCGAGCGGGTGGCGGCGAGAGGAACAAGGATCGACCGGCGAGTAAGAGAGCTCGTGGATCGAGCCAAAGCAAAGACCGAGTCTGTTACGCACAGTTCCCTTCTGCTCCCTTTCCCTTCTGTTCGCCTCGACGAGCTACGACAGCTCTTTCATCCGCGGATGATTACCCACTGCTGTTCGTTGCTCTAAACAGACTCATCCTCCTTCCCTTTTTCGATTCCGCTTCGAGACTACTTACACGAATGAACCACAATTTGTCGTTGCTTGCCATCACAATCGATGCAATACGCAACAACGTTTGAACGCGTTTCGGTCCGTACGGATTCGTGTTCGCGGACAGATATCGTCGTTGCGCTGGTAGCCACCGCCACAGCGAATCGGAAAGAATCGGAGAAGGTAGAGGGACGCCGAGTAGCGTAGCGACGCGTCGGCCTAATTGCCGAAGAGAGCTTGCCGTTGTAAATTCGCTTCGAGTCGTCCTCAGCGTTTACGTCACCGCGTTTCGCTACCTAGTCACAATTATACGGCGCGCCGGTGGGAATAACATTTACTCGGTAGAGTCGCGCACGAGTATCGTGGACTTGACACATATCACTTGGTCGCGTGACTTGCCTGATTCTTGGTTGCATCGTCTCGCGACGGCAGCTTAAAGTTGTTTGAAACTTTGCGTCGCGTCGCGTCGCGTCGCGTCTCGTCTCGCCCTGTCCCTTCTCGTTTCGTCTCGTCTCGTGCCGTCCCGTTTAGTTTAGTCTAGCCTAGCTTGGTCCAGTTTTGGTTCAGCGCGGCAACAACGCGTTAGACGATATAGCGAGCTCGTTTTTTTCTTTGGTTCGAAGCGTGTGCGTCGCTCGAATCGAATTAGAATGGTTGGTACGTCGGACTGTGGGCAAACAGGCATAGCAAAGGACGAGAGAAGTCGATAAGACGGTGGAGCGAAGCGCCACGGAAAAGAGAGAAGCAAAATTCGCGCGCTTCGCGGACGACAACGGTTTCCTTCTCGAATTAAGCGGCGAGACGGGAGACGCGATGTAAACCGAGATTATTATAATCTTTCCGAGGCTCGACCGCGGTAACGTTAACCGAAAACACGCATTATTTGTTTCGCGCTTCGTAGTCTGTACGGGTTTTTACGTAGGTACAAGCGTAAGAAGAAGTTGAAAAAATACGAGAAAAGAGCTGCCACCCGGGAGAGGGACGCGAGTCCGGAGAGGAGAGTTTGCTGGCGACTTTCCGATGCGGTCTCTCGGAACGAAATCTGGACGCGGATTATAATAACTCGAAAGTTTGCGATAATAGTGCAACGAGAGAATAACCATCGTCGAGAGTTCGTTTTACGATACTTTGGTTACCACTGACCAACGATGACGAACAAAAACGGATGCTGCGGCTGTAGGTTCCTGGCAATCGATCCCATACTTAATCGTTCCGTTAGTTTCTCGCGTCTTTTTGCGTCTTCTCGTCGAACGTCGCCGTTTCGAGTCGTAAAATCGGAACGGAGAATTGGAAATCGTCGACGACCGTCTCGCGTTCGTTGCCGTAGACCGTAGACGCGAGCCGCGAACCATGGGCTGGGGTTGTGGACCGCGGGCCGCGAACCGCGAGCACCTCCGCGCTCGTCGTCGTCGTCTCGCTTAATCCTGGACTATTTATTCGCATAATAATAATAGTAACGCCGTTGGAACGTTTTCAAGAATTATCGCTGTCCTTGCCACCCACGATAAATGAGTCCGGAGGATTAGCTAAACAGTGGCTCAAAAATGTTATTATATAGCTGCATGAATATTCATCGAGTTGCGAGTCGCGAGCGAACCGAGTTGCTTTTAAAACGTTTCACCTCTGGTTCCTCTTTTATTCCGTTGCCACCACTGCCGTCGCGAGCCTGTGGGTTCGATGCCACTGCCGAATACACCGTGTCCTATCTTTCCTCTCCACGAACGAGTCACGACAGTTTCTGCTTCGCCCAAAGTACCAACCACGCGCTGGCTGGTACCCGAAATATCGATTTTCCACGAGCCGAATTCTTGGCCGAGCGGAAATTACGAAACGTCTGTCTTCGTGTAAAACAGCGTCGCGATAATTGGTAGACCGAATCCGGAGCCAACCAGAAGGATGGTCAATAATGAAGAGCACGTAGAAGGCGTGGCCAGTCTTCTTACAATTAGATCCATCGCCGAAAGGTTGACATTCAACCGGGACCCCGTATAATCGAGCATTCGAATGCCAGCGAGCGGAAACAAAGGAAACCGAATACATGGTACGATTCGGGTGATTCGAGTGTCTCCTTCGATCGTATTTATCGCGCGTCGCGATAGATGTGACGAAAGGGATTGAAAGGCTGATGGTAAACGCCTAGACATTGACCGGTCTCGATGGACCGCTGCGGCGCGGCGCTTCCAAACCATCGGTTAATTGAAAGGTCCGTTCGTTCAGCGGTATGCCCGCACGCTCGATTCGCGTTTAAGGCATTTGTCGAGTTTCATTTCCTCTCGGTCGAATAAAGGTATGTGTGCAACTATGCGCGATTGCCTTTCGTTGACGCGTGGGCCGCGAATCGATTCAAAGTGGACCAATAACGAGCGGTCGCGCTTCCGACGAAGGAAGGTCTATTAACGTCTGCATCGATTTCGCGTCTTTCGTTCTCGTCGTTCTCGTCGTTCTCGTCGTTCCCGTCGAACGGTTTGGCACGAGGGATGGGGGGAGGAGGAGGAGGGAAAACTTTGCTCGATCTCAACCGCTGGTTCACGATGGTTCCAGCGATAGTCGCGCGTGCTCGATCGAGAGACCGCGAGGTTCGGTGGCCCGCCGCAGCGGCCATCGCGACTTGGCTTCGCGCTCGTAGTCGGATCGAGAGTATCGAGACGCGTGACGAGGCATCGAGGCGTCGAGGCATCGCGGCGAGGCGTCGAAGCGTCGCGAGTCGAATCTAGAACGGGAAGGGCGGAAGCGATGGATCGGACAGAAGCGGCAAAGACGGTCCAACCGGCTCGATAACGCGATAAGGCGAGGTTAAACCCATGTTTGGCGGGCAGGTTATAGGTTAAACGGTGAGCTAGGGGGTGCAACAGGTCGCGTGAACTTGGGTGAATTTTCTGTTCCCGAGCGCGCAGTCTGGCCCTCTCTTGCTTGCATCTCGTTCCCTCTCTCGTCTCTCTCCTCGTCCCCCTGACGCCACCGTGGCCGCCACCGCCACCGCCGCTACAGCCGCCGCCGCCAAGCCATCTCGATTCCTCCGACACCCCTTGCTCTTCTCGCCCGTTTCAGGCACCTCGAACAACGCCGCCGCCGCCACCACCGCCGCTACCATTCGCCATCGTCGGCGTCGTTGCCGCCGCCACCGTTGCTCGGTTCTCTATCTCGCACCTACTCGATCTGTATTTTACTTTGTCTCTCTATTTCGCCCTCGCAAACTCAAGAGGGAGACTCTCTCACTCTCCCTCTCGGTGCTATGCCGTCATTAGTCAATGTCGACGCTCGTAGCACGTGGAGTCCCGCAGAATGCACCATCTGTTTGATATCCTTCTGTATCTCTGCTACAAATCCGGACTACGGATTTCCTGTCGCGAAGTCACGGTTGTTCGCTTTCTCGTGTACATACTTCTGTCGTTCGTATTCCGATTTCGCATTGGTAATTTCCATAGGGATTGGCCCCGCCGATCGAAACATTTCGTCGCACGTCTTCTCGCCATGTGTGTCTATGTGTGCGCGCGCGTATACGAACCTCGTCTTTCTGTGTTTGTTTCTGCTTCCCTTTCTGTTTCTGTCTCTGTCTCTGTCTCTGTCTCTGTCTCTGTCTCTGTCTCTGTCTCTGTCTCTGTCTCTGGCTCTAGCTCTGTCTCGGGCTCTGCTTTTGTCTCTGCCTCTGCCTCTGCCTCTGCCTCTGCCTCTGTCTCTGTCTCTGTCTCTGTTTCTGTCTTTCTTTATCTGACGCGCTTCTCATTCCGTGTATTCGAGGACCCGAGGGTCTATGGAACCAAGGTCCCAAGAAGCGCGTAGGATAGGATCGGCCGAAAAACGCGACGGTCCGATCGACGCGACACGACACCAGGCACGTTTCATCAAACGGGAAAAATGAAAAGCGCGTGCTCGCGGCCATAGGGGGGAAAGGGTGAATCGAGAGGGAAGGGTGGAAGAAAGGGTTGGCGGCGAAGGATCACGGAATATAACCAGCCCTTGCCCTCGCTCGGCGAACAAAGCTTGATTTATTGTAATGAGTTTGCAGAAGTTAAGAGGCCTGTCCCCCCTCCCCGTTCGGACTTCTCTGGCCGCTTAGCTCGATATTCGGACTGGTATGCGGTTTGATGGGGATCCTCGGATCAACCCCCGTCATAAACCCTTCTTAGCACAGACCACCCTCGCATCCCCCTGTGAAATATGCATGAACCTTCTGCATACTGATTGCGTTATTTGTTTCACCTAGTCGAACTAAAGGCGTGCTCGCTCGACTCTGTTCCGCGTTCGCGTATCCATCGCGTATCCTTCGGTTTTCGTACGCGTACTTCGATCGATCGACGCTGGTGTTTCGATGGACGCGTCGCGTCGGTGGATACGTTCGTGTTTACTTGCCGATTAGGTCCGGACACGGGCACGAAATGGGACGCGATAGACCAATTTACGTCGGCTCCGCGTCTTCCGGTGGAAAAAGGCGAAAGACGAAAATACCGTGAAAGAGGAAGAATAATACAGCTTACCGTTTCGTTCTTTCGTAGCCGTGAAATTCGTTTTCGGGCTGGATTTTCTCCCGAAAACGTTCGATTCATTGAGAACTGACGGGGGAGCCATAATTCCCGTCTCGGTTTGACATTAATGCCTCCCCTACTTCGTGCTCGGCAGATAGGCGAGGGGGTTAAGCTCGCTGCGACATATTTATGGAGAGGACGAGATGCTATCGGGCACGAGGACCCTGGGTTTGTCCGATCGCGCTGCGAAATCCGCCCTTCCTACAATCTACTTCGCAATTATCGGGCGCGACGTTAATATTTGAACTGGGACCGTCGCGTTCGTTCCCTCCGTTCTCCTCCCACGATTCACAAAGAAGTTGTACGTTCGCTTCGCGATTGTTATGCGATTGCTCCGCGATTGTCCCGCGATTCTTACGCGATTGTCGGGATGCTTGTTTCAAAACGAGACTCGTTTCAAGAAGATAGAAAAAAACTTGTGGGAGCGAGAAGAAAACGAAAGAAAGATGCGAGACAGAGCGGTGGCTAACGGGTAACGGGTAACTGGTAACTGGTAACTGGTAACTGGTAACTGGTAACTGGTAACTGGTAACTGGTAACGGCTAACGGCTAATGGCTAACGGCTAACGACTAACGGCTAACGACTAACGGCTAACGACTAACGATCGACGACTAACGGCGAGCGACAAGAGCAGCCTCGCTAACGGTGACGGAGACGGAAACGGAGACGGAGACGCGGTCGGGTATGGGGACGGAGACGGAGACGGAGACAAAGACAAAGACAGAGAAGGAGACGGTGACGACGAGCGGTGGGGCAGAGCGGGTCGCGGTGCGTGTAAATTAAAGGCGTCATAGATTTTCGCGGTAGCCCGCAGGATCAGGGCCTTAGATTTGCGTCCGGCAGATTACCCCGGGGGTGAAATGGGACAATGGGCGTTAGTCTGGGCCGACGGCGTATAAATAAGGATCCCCAGGAAGCTTCTGGGGGTAAGGGGACAGCAGGCAGAGGAGATCCTCGCTTGGTAGCGACGTGGTAGCCGAGTAGAAAGCCCGGCTAGTGCTGAGACCGGTCGGCCGTCCATCTTGGCCGTCGCCGTGGCGGTCCTTATCTGCACTCACAGCTCCGCTGCTAGACGTCCGGTGATCTAGGGCACTTCTCCTCTCCCCTCCCCTCTCCCTTTCCCCCTGTCTCTACTTCTTCTCTCTCCTACATCGTCCGTCCGTCTCTCTATCGGCCCGTCTCTCTTCAACTTTTTCCTCGCTTCGCAGGAGAGAAGATACTTTTTACAGTTTCTTTCCAATTCGAGTTTTCGTCTTTGCCTTCTCGCTCTCTGCTTCGAAGAATAAGGAAATCAACGAGAGGTAAAACGAAACGGGAATGCTATATTTTTGGAACGCGACGAGAAGACGAGAAGAACACGATTTTCGTTCCTCTCGGGCAAGGATATAACGGAGTCCCGTCACACAGCTGTCTGTGCATATCGAATGAACGACTTTCCAGAGGATCTCGGTCGGATCTCGTGAAACGTTAATCGCGGTAGCACATACTTATTGCGCGTGGCCGACACGTAGCCTCGTCCCGTCTTCCTTTTCCTCTTCCTCTCTGTTTTCTTCCTTTCCTCTCCCGTATCTGTTTCTCTCGTTCGAAGGAGAGAGCGGAACGATAAATATTCGAATCATTCGTTTGGAATTATGGAGGAGAAAGGTCGCGCGTGAACGTCCGATGGTCGAAAAGGAAATACCTACGCGAAACGAAGCGGAGGAGACGGAGCCGAGCGCTGCGGTGTCTGGGTTAGAGCGGACAAACCGGGAAACGGAGAATGGTAACGGAGTAGGGTAAAACTAGAAGATACCGAGGGTCCTGGGAAAAACGGTACGTCCGAGGTATCTCGAAGATTACAAGTACTTACGTCGTGAAAGAACGTTCGAAGGAAGGGTGTCGCGTCGGGACGTATCGTGTCGCGTACCGTTCGGAAAATGAGCGAAACCAAACGGTAAGACCGTATTCTATAGAAAACCATGGAACACGGGATCGGACGGGAAATGTGCTGCGAGACGCAACGATGCTCCTCTTCTCTCTAGAAATAAATGGAAAACTTTGGGGTTGGATGGTGTCGTTTTTTAATTAGGTTATCTGGCAATTTTACAATTTTGCTGTTTCGCTATATTGCAATTTCGTTGAGGCACGACAAGAGTATACGTGAAAGCGGTCGACTCGTCGAGCATCGTCGTCGACGGAACTCGGTGGTTGCACATAGAGCGGTTCGAAACTTCGGAAAAATCAATCCCGCCGGGGTTTCGCGAAACGCCGGTGTCAGTGCAATTCATTTGCATGGGAATTGCACTCGGCGGAGATGGCTGCAGCCCGGTATCGATTTTAAGTGGACCGGCAGGCTGTCCCGTCAGCCTGCTGTCTCGTCTTCCCTTGGACAGAAGCTACTCGAGGACGCGCAAGCGCTGCTGCGAAAACTTCTCTGGTGGAAAGTTCACGGAACCTCTAACTCCGAGGGCGAGCGGAGCCTCGGCCTCGATTCGCTTCGCTTCGCTTCGATCTCGCGTTTCTCCGTATTTCGACGCGTACTCGCGCGCATCTATCGAGCTACGAGCACCAGGTTCCCTTCAACGAATCGCCGAAAATACCGAGACGTTGAGAGTCGAGAGTTTTGCGGCGACCGCTTGCATGGGACGTCGCGCCGCGCTGTAGAAACGCTGGAAGAACGCTGTAGGAACCCTATACGCGGTGGCCAGCCAGTCGACGTAATCTATACGATATATTTTATGTAATACCTTCCTTTCGTGGTCGTCGAGTTACGTTAAAAGAGAATGGATGGTCCGCGTTGCGAGAGAGTTTGGAATTGTGCGCGAGTTTGAAAGTAGCTCGGGGTACGCGCGGGGATTGGTAGATGGCTGAGATAGGTTAGGCATGAGTCGGATATCCCCTGTGGCCAGTACGTAAGGACAATAAGCCAAAAAGTTGGCAAGGCAAGCATGGCGGGAGCCGTTACCCGTTATGAAACTCAAGGGTGAAGTCAAGACTGTAATTAGCAGGCGCTAAGTTTCGTGGTTTCCCTTGTATTTGAGTGCGATCTAGCCGGTCGGGAATCCGGCTAGCTAACCGAACTATAGCTGGCTAGTCGACCATACTACCCGCCTCGCCCAGCCTGGATCGTCGTGACGACTCCGTTTATATACTCGATACCGCGAGCGACCATTTCCTACCCCTTCGCATTTCTCCCTTTTCTCTTTCGCGTTTTCTCGGAGGAGAGACGACGACGCGCACAAGATAACGCGTCCTATCATTTGGGAATTTCAAAAGATTCGGTTGGTTCCGCGACCATCGGGATACCAAGCTGCGAACACCGGAAGGAGTTGAAAGGAATTTAACAAAATCACGGTGTAGTTGTCCCTGCTGCGAGCTGCACGACTCGTGCAGGGTGAACGTTCGCGGGGAACAAGGCGGGGCTCCCCAAAACACGTACGGCAATTACAACGACCGTTCTGGAAAGTAGAGAGCTTCTGTCCCACGATTGTTATCTGCACGTGTTGTTTATCGATTGTTTCGTTGTCTGGAGGCAACTGGCAACTGGCAACCAACAACGTATATCGTGGGGTCGAAAAGCACGGCTGCTGGTAATTGCCAGCAACGAAAAGAGGTTCGACGTAATCAACGATATCTTTCGTTTCTGGGCAGAGGTATAGTTCGAGCGACAAGGACGCAGGCGTTAGCCGCGGTTTCGATATCGCGTCTCGTCTCGTCGCGTCGTCGCGCGTCGCGTCGGGAGAACCACGGCGCGAGACGAAACCGACGCCGGTTTCGTCGAAAGTTCCGCATCGAATTTTCCAATTTTCCTCGCATGATGTTGCGATGAACGGCACCGATCGGCTCGAATACTCCGGAGAAAGCGAGCCTGCGCCGCGGTTCTCCAGCAATTCCTCGGAGAAATCTTCGAACCGACGCGCCGTTGAACCGTCGAATTCGCTCGCAACAAAATTTGTTTCGTATCGCGCGCCGTTGTAAAATATTTGCGAAATGCATCGTTGTCGGTGCGAAGAAGACGCGCCAAAAGATTCCGACTACGCGATTGGACGAAATCCTGCGAGCTCGGGTTCGAAACGTTTGTATCGGAAGTACGTGTGTCGATGGCGTTGAATGGTTTAGCAATTCAGCGGTAATTGGTCGACGATTATTAGTTGATAGAAAGATAGGGAAAACAGACCGCGGTCGCGGCGCGGCAAAGATCGGCAAAAAAAGACTGGATCAAACGATGACGGACGGCAACAGACCCGAGAAACCCGGGACCAGGAGATGCGTAGGACGGATGGACGAGCGAGCGAGCGCGTATTACGTGCGGTGGTACGCCCGGTACGGTACACTCCGTTAACGCGCTGCCATTTTCGATAAGAGACGTTGCAAGGACGAGGCTGATCGCGCTCGACGCGTAGGCAAGCTGCTCGTAAAGTGTTTAGCCGAGGGGAAGTTAGCTAGAGAGACAGAGAGGCACAGAGTGCGCACGAGAAAGAAAGAGAGAGAGAGAGAGGGAGAGGGAGAGGGAGAGGGAGAGAGAGAGACTGAGGGAAGAGGAGGACGAGGAGGACTCGCCGCCGGAATGGTGTAGATGAGTTAAGCTACACGAGGTCTGACGGTAGTAATTGAGTGCCGTTCTGTCTAGTTAGCACCTCGTGCCACCGGCTGATTCCCGTCACTTTATCGACTAAACGACAGCGATGCGTGACAAATCCATCTTGCCTTAACCGCGGCGGCGACGCCTAGACGCGGCACGTCGATTATCGACGTACCATCGTACCTTCGGGTTTCGTTCGCTCTCCGGCTGACGTCGATTATGGAATCGAGACGCGTACCGAACGAGGAGACCGATCTCGCGGTCTGTGTCTTCGTTCGCGTCCCCTGTCCCCGCCCGTGTTGGCGTTTCCGTCCGTCTCCGGTCCGTTTCCGTTCGTCTCCGCTCGTCTTCGTTTTGCACGAGCGCGTGACTCCTCGTTCGCGACCGACGATGGCGTCCGCTAATTACCTACCGCCGCGCCGCGCCGTTACAAACAAACCGGACGCCTCGGAGAAAAACGACGCGATGGCGAAGGACGACGGACGACGGACGACGGACGAAGGGCGAAGGGCGAAGGAAGGAGCGGAGGCAGACATGCCGCGAGAAGGAAGACTGCTTGGCTGCTTTATCTGTCCGCCACGTTGCCAGAGGAATCGTTCTTGCGACTAAGCAGCAACGAAGATTTACGCGAGGCTCTACCGGGAGAAGATATCTGCCGGTACAGGAGGAAGCATCCAGCTCGTTTCTCTGTACACTTTTTTTCGACTCGACTTTGCCTTCCCGTGAAATTGGAATATGATTCGAGATCAACGTCTGGATCGGAATGAGAATTCGTGATCGGGATCGGTGCTACACAATTAACACCGAATACGAGGTACACGGTCGAACGATGCTAGACCAAGACCCGACGAGTTTGGCTCCCGAGTGAATAATTAAATTACGCGAGCGAGAGCCTTTGCGATGAAGCGTAGAAAGGGAGTAAGGGAGTAAGAGTGTAATGGGGAACCAGGGGAGGAGACAAACAAAGGGAAAAGAAAGACGAAGACGAAAGGAGGAGATGGAAGGACGCTCAAAGCTGGATGGTAGAAGGTGGGAGGGTAGAGAAGGCTCAAAGTTGAAATTTCACGCGCCATTGTTCGATTCCGGCAAAGGAATAGGAGTTAGAAGCATTTAGGGACCGGCGAGCAAGCTCAGGGAGGTGAATTACGATCGTAGATACGCCGTAGCGCGGAGTGGCGCGGAGTGGCGCGGAGTGGCGCGACGCGGCGAAGAACCGAAGGGATGCCATGGAAGAACGACCGAGGGTGAACGAGGCCAGGGACAAGGTAAGGGGCTGTGCCGGTGCTGAGACTTTAATTCCGAGCTACATCGACCGGCTAACGGAGCAACGATTCTTCGCCGTAAACGACTTCGATTTCGGCCCTGCACTGCGTGGCGAAACGAGATTAATCGGCGGTCCCTTCGTTTCGTCGTTCTCTGGGCCGTCTTTGCCTCCCGTGGTTCGCGATAGTCCGGAAAAAATAACGGAAGCGAGGGACAGTGCAGACGAAATGCCGAAAGCGAAGCAAACGCCGAACGACAGGGTTTGGATTTGCAAAGTGGTAGGATGCGGGAACCTTTCTCAAGAAGGTGAGAAAATATCGAGAACAAGTCGAAGTGGAAACGGAAGAACATGAGGAGGAGGAAGAACAAGTACTAGAAATAGAAGTAGAAGATGAAGGAGAAGAAGGAGAAGAAGGAGAAGAAGGAGAAGAAGAGGGAAGGACGGAAGAAGAGAGACAGAATCAGGGGAAAAAGGGAGGAGCCCGCATTCTCGGAGATTATCGTGCTCGCCATCAGCGTATCACAGCGTCACAGGGTAAGATTTATATGTAGAGTTTATTGTCGCTGAGTCCGCCCTACTGCGTTTTATGGATGTTTTTCGAAGGAGCGCTGCCGCCCGCGTGATCTATCGCAGCTTCCTCACACTCCCACCAAGCCTTTGCTCTTTCTCTCTCTTGCTCTTTTCGCTTCCCTTCCGCGATCTCTTTCCGTTGGCCGGCGTTCGGTGCGCTCTCTCCCTCTCTCGATCTCCCTCTGTTTCAGGGTCTCTCGGTGCTCCGTAGTTTGCTCCGATTCGGCAGACGGGGGTGGCAGACCAAGGGAGTCGGAGGGATTCCTAATGAACGCCACGACGGAGTCTCTTTTCTTCTGTATTCCTTTCTCGCTTTTCCGCTCGAATCTTCCTCGTCGGACTCGATCGCGTAGCCAACCGTGTGTCGCTTACTCTACACGTTAACGCGAGATTTATGTCTCGGACTCTTTGGACGATATCGCATTTACATTTTTGTCGCATCGCTATAAACCATCTACGTACCGTCCAACCTACCAACCTACCAACCCGTGAACGATCACGCGGCGATCCCTTACCCCTCCATTTACCGAGCGTTACCATTTCGCTTTAATTAGACGCGAGCGACCGTTTATGCTCGTTGAAACGCTTCTCTTGAGCGCGTCACGCGTCACGCGTCGCCCACAAAAGTCGATGCAAAAAGTCGAGAGTAGGAGGAATCGCCGCGAAAGTTATGCAGGATCCAGCATTCCGGCGCGTGACGCGTTACTCGTAACGCGGTAACAGCACCGACGAATGGGGGTAGGGTGGAAGGGTGGAAGGGTGGTAAAGCAATGGGGTGGCAGGGAGGAGTCCATGGCGGCAGTATGTTACACGGGTTACCGGCCGGCACGTACGGCTCGCGTCCGGTAGTCAATCGCTCTAATACTCATACTTGGTGCGCCACGTTGCGTATCGGTGGTTGCGCGCATTGCTGTCCACTCTGGCCGGATCCGCCAACTAGTTTTCATCCCTTCTATCTCTTCGACCCTCGCGTACCATCTTTCTCTCCGTTCACCTTCGCAGCTACCGTTGTCGAAACGCAATCGAATCCGCCAGTTCCTTCCGTCGGTCTCGATATTCTCTTTTTCTCTATACTCTACGCGATACGTTCCTTTCGCTTCGTCCTCGTACTCTTGTCTCGTTGCCTCCTCTCTCGCGCGATTACGCCGAAGAAACTCGATTCCGCGAGTTTGGCGATCGAACGCACCGCGCGCGCGGTCTAAAATTCCGGCAACGGTCGGCAGAATCAAAGAAACGGTGACGGAACGGTGAAAGCGGCTCGCGACCAAGCCAATCGATCGGCGTGTGTCCCTCGTCGCCGGGTGACCGGGCCTCGAGCCAAAGCTTTGCGCTCTCTGCGGGGTGGCTGTGAAAAATCCCTGAATTATGATAATGGCGCCGACATAATGCGATCCAATGAGGCAATCAAGGGGTGGTAGTGGTACTCTGGTGGCGGCGGTAGTGGTAGTACCGGCGGTGGTGGTGGTGGTGGTAGCAGCGGGAACGGCATTGAACGTCGGTTGACGATATCGATGGTCGATGTCGATCGTCGATGTTGATGTTGGCGTTGGCAGTGGTGTTAGTGTCGGCGTCGGCGTCGGCGTCGGCGCCGGTGCCTGTGTTGGTGTCGAAATATCAATACCGATGCCGTTGCTATTGCCGATGCCGATGCCGGGAGGCTGTGCCGGTTTCGGTACCGGTGCCGTGCCGATGCTGGCGTTGCGGGGTGACGCGAGTTACGTATCCCAGGATCGTATTAGCGTTACTGGCCACCGAGCCGCGCCGAACCGAACGAGCTCGGCGACCTATGTGTCAGGAACGATACAACGCGTGTTGCTGGTATAATTGCAGTTGGTGGGCAGCAGTTGCTGTAGAAAGACCAGTTTCCATCAATCAGCTCGGTGAAACGGTCACGCGACCCCGGTTCGATACCAATTGTTCAAACGCGCGATTCTGCCACAGTTTTCTAGCATCTCTGCTCCTCCGTCGGTTCGCGTATCGAAATCACTATCGAAAACATTTTACGCGCGACGTTGTCCCGAGAAAGGCAGCCCGAGATAACGCGAACGATCGGACACGCGAATACGCGGATACGCGACCACACGGACACGCGCATGCGACGCAACACCTATGGGTGACGCTTGTTGATAGAACGGGACGGTGCGCGGTAGTTATGGGACCATGAAGATGTTAATGACCATAAACAAGCAATCACGGTAATCCGCCATGAGTCACTCCGACTGTCCGGCAGACTACGTTGAGATACGACGTGCCATATGCCCGGCGAAACTGCAACCCGTTGCAGTTGAATATGCACCGCGGTCGGCCGACACGGACGTATCTCTCTCGAACCTCTGGCATTCTCGTTAAACCTCGCGGGAGGGATGGGAAGGGAGGCAGGGCAGGCACGGACGCGACGAGATCGCAGGACATTGCCGCGTTATCGCCTTTCTCATCGACCAATTGGACACCTAACTCTGCCGATCGAATGCGAATCGTCGGGAATGCGGCTTACAGCTATTTTTCCAGTCGCCGACGAAACGATACATCGCCGGAAACGAACGCGAGCTCGAATAAAAGGAGAGAACAGGTTTGTCGCGAACGCGGTACGGTACTCGGCTACCTGTATATACGTACTAGCAAAAGGAAAGGAATCGACGAGATCGAAGCGTCGAAGGAAACGACAACCGTGTCGTCGAGAAAGGAAGAGTACGAAGCATTACCGAATTCAGATATTTCGCGTGAATCGGTTTTCGGCGCGAAGCGTTTCCATTACCGCGTGCGGTATCGCGTACGCGAATAGAATTTTGTAGGAGCGCGCAGTCTGCTTTTGTTCTACGCGTGCGAGCTTAAAATCGGGCCACCGGTTTGTCGGTTCGTAGATACGGTTTCGTCGGTGTCGAGTTACGTACGATCGAAAGTCAAATTCCTTGCCAAACGAACGAATCGTTTAAACGGAAAAGTTAATTTAGTTAGCTACGCGATAAGACTCGATAAGGAGCGACGACGTGGAATCGCGCGGCTAAAGGACAGGTGGAAACGGCGGGAACGAGAAGGGGCGGGTGGGAGGGCGAGAAATACGAGGAAACGGGCGAGCACGCGAGCAAGCAAGCGAGGAAGACCGCGAAAAGTTGGCGATGACGGCGGATGTTATTGGCAGCGAGGCCATTCGTCGCGATGATGGATGCCTGACAGGCGCTCGCTCGCTCGCTCGCTCGCTCGCTCGCTCGCCAGGCAGTTATAATAAGTAATGGGCTCGCTTCCGCCGCCGTCGCTGCCTGAAAGCCCGACTGCCTTGCCCGCTTATGCCTCCGATGCCCTGCGAACCTTCGTGCCTTCGCACCGTCTCGTTCTCTTTCTCCGCGATCGTTTACCATCCTTTTCCGCGAACCTCTCGCTTTTCTCTCGTTCTCCCTTTCACCTTTTCGTTCCCTGAGGCTGAGCGAGGAGACCGCTCGTCTTCCTACTCTTTCCATCCGAACTCTGCCGCTTCATCTCCTTTCTCTGTTCTCTTTTCTCCTCCTCTACCACTACTACCGCCACCGCCACCGCCGACTTCTCCTCCGCCTCCACCATCGCTTCTACCTCTGCCTCTACCTCCGTCTCCATCGCTGCCTCCACCTCCTCTTCCTCCACATCCTCCTCCTCGTAATAACTACAAATCTGTCACGCATTAATTCTCCGTCCGGCATAAATTCGAGCACGGTACAAGCGGAGAAGGAAAAAGTTATCGCGGGGGTTGAGACGGGTAAGCCGACTCACCCCGTTTCGCCTTTTTACCCCCATCCTTTTAGTTCCCTCCGCGCACCAAGAATTCAACTCGCTACGGCAAATGCGGACGGAATCGAACAAAATTTGAAAACCCGACCAGGGATACGCGAATCGATCGATGTAATTTATAATCGATGCGAACCACGGTCCAAGATACATATTTTTCTGTCGTTTCTTCCTTTCTTCTCCTCCGCGTATTCTTTCGAATTTTGTCCATTCCTCGAGCAAATGAGTACAGATTGAGAGGGAACGATTCACTTAATGGATGCGCTACAAATAGCGCTGCGGCTACGCGGAGCAACGTGATCACCGAGCTGTCGACGCGAATGAAAAGGGCTCTCGCGCGCACGTCCAACGCAGAGGGAAAGGGAAACGATTCGCGTAACGTTGCTAAGCGGTTCATAAGGTAGCACCGAGAGCGCGAGGAATACCTACAGACAGAACAAGAAGGACGGAGATCGAATGAGCGAGAAAGGAAGATATATATATATATATATATATATATATATATATATATATAGAGAGAGAGAGAGAGAGAGAGAGAGAGAGAGAGAGAGAGAGAGAGAGAGAGACTGAGAGAGAGCGAGAGCAAGAAGAAGAATGGTACATCAACTACCGTGACAAATAACTCCCCTTCAACAGGGGTCTGCGTCATTTAATTTTCCTTAGCCCCACTGTCGGAATCGATGATCTGCTCTCTCCAGTATCTTACCGAAGACGAATGAGATGACTTAGACGATGTTTCACCACTTTCGAGGTAGGAATGGGGCGTGCGCCGCTAGATCGATCGGCCGGATACCAATTATTCGTGGAAAATTACCCTTTCGCGTTCGATGGTATCCACCGTTGACGATCGATGAGATAAGAACCGCATACGCTGTTGAATCGTTTTCGAGTGCTTGCAAACCGACGTTTCGAAATGCGCGAAAACATGACGAGCGTGAGCAAGAATCGCGATCGGGCAGAAACGAACGAAATTCGAAAGGAAAAGTCTAATTTCGGGGTTGATGCGAAATAGGAAGGACCATCGACACCGTTCGAACGATCCTCCCGACGTTTACAGCCTTCAATTTGCCCTTCCGAGAAGGTGGCGGAGCCGGGCGAGCCAGGAATGTTAATTAAAGCCGTTCGCTCCTCGATCTCGCGCTTCGACTAATTAGTCGCGCACAATGCCATCGTGAACGCCGGTAGAAGAGAGGTCGTGCGAGCGAGAAAGAGCCAAGCAGCCTTGCAGTCGGGCAGTCAGGCAGTCAGGCAGCCAGGCTGTGAGGCAGAGGCAGAGGCAAAGGCAGAAGCAGAGGCATAGGCAGAGGCAGAGGCAGTGGCAGAGGCAGGCAGGCAGGCACGAATGAGGGAAGGACAATGCTGGTCACGGTGCGGTTCGGCGCAGCGCAGTGAAGCGCGATCGGTGAGCTTCGCAGAGCTTCGGCGAGGGGCACAAGAAGGGAAGGGTTAAGGCTACCAGAAGGGAACTGCTCGTGGCAGCCAGAGATCACTTCACTCGGATGCGATGTCCAGGATCTCCCGTTCAAAGATGCTCGGCGAACGTCAACCCGTTCGCTCCCATTCACCGTCGTCGAGTCAGAAAGAAGAATGCCAATTTGCCGAAAGCTTCGTTCACGGTGGCCGGTTGGAATTCCAGAACGAACGTTGCTCCGCAAATGTTCGATGCTTTCGCTTCCGACTCGTATTTCGCTGAATAAGGACTGACCGATATTGACCCGTCGCCTCGCCACGCCTCGCGACGCGTCGCGTCGCATCGTATCGCATTGAGATGCTCGAGCTTTCTTGTCCGCCGGATTTCGGATTGACGGGACGACGCGACGCGACGCGACGCACGATGCATCTCCTCGCCTTGGTGGAGCATGGACGCAGCGATAGTTCGGTGTCTCGTTACGTCGAGCGTTCGTACATCGAGTTTGATCGGGCTACGAATAGCTGGGGAACGCGAGGGTATCCTCCGAACGGGTTTCCTTCGAAATTCTACGGAAACGAAGCTCGTAGGAAAATGTCTGTGCCATGATTGCGGACGGCTGCGGATCGACGGCGTAATACGGTTAAAGAGAACGGGAAGAACGAAAGAGGAAGGAGCTTCGTAGCGGGGGACCTCATCTAAAGTTACAAATCGCAATTCTTCCATGGCCGTGGTTCCGATTCTGTAAAGTTATGTTATGGCGCAAAGTAAGCGGGATTTATCAAGAAAGTTGGTACAACTTTGCTACGACTATTGATGCAATGAAACGATTGGCTCCGCCTCATTTACCACTCCCAACTCGTGCACGCTCCTTTCTTCGCGAACTCTCTTCGGCTCGGGGAAAGGTAATATTCGTTGTCGTTACTCCTTTACCTTCGAGGATCGGATGCTTTTGTACGGTGGCGATTTGTATTCGGCGCGCGAAATCGAAACGCAGCATTGCCAAAAATCGAATAAGAGTATCGGCCCGTTACTTTTTGAATTTCGACCAACGCGAACGCGAAGAAGAGAGGAACGATCGAAAATCATCGGTAAAGAGAGTGGGAGAGAGATAAAAAGAGAGAGATCGAGATCGAGATCAAGATCGAGATCGAGATAGTAGTAGAGATGGAGATAGAGATAGAGATACAGATAGAGATAGAGATAGAGAATAAAGAGAAACCGCCGGCGAGGGTTCGGGGAACGGTGGCGTATCCTTCTCGGAGGGTAGGAGAGAAATCGTAGGTTTATCTGAAAATATTATGACGGTGTCGACCGCGTTCTCGGTGTAAGGTGGCCGCCGGTTTTGATACGTCCCCAGCGTAGTGTAGTCTCGCGCACGGTCGTATAGCCAAAGATATATGAACGGGATTGCAATCATGTCCGTGTTACCCGGGAGTGTCCTGTTGGGATAATATAAATATTGTACAGTCGTCGCCGTCGTCGTCGCCGTTGGTAGTGGTGAAGGTTGACCCGAGAGGGACTGATCGCGAGAGTCGGAGCCGACGACGGCAGACGAAAAGAAACCTGTGAAAGTCGGAATATTGGCACGCGGGGTATTTACGAGGCAAGCAAACGTAAAGCTCGAACCAACGCGTCTCTCGAACAGGTCGAAATGCTCAAAACTGAATTCGGGAGCGCGAAAAGGAAGGGTAAAGTTCCAAAATCTAAGGAAATTCGAAGACTGAAGCCAGATGCAGGGGAAGAAGAAAAGCCACGTAACCGAAAACGAAAAAGAAAAGGAATGGTTGGCGGGGGAGAAAAGTGGAGCGACTCGTATCTTGCCTGAATGGTACGCGCTGGGGAGAGAAGCGGGCGGCAGTCGTACTGGTCAGATAAGATTGCGAAACCTGTGCCCCGGTCCCTGGTGTCCTTTAGCTCCTGGCTTCGGGGAAGGAAGATAGCGGCGTCGGTCGACTCCGGAAACGGATTTGGATCGGAAAACGGAGTAGTTACGGATCGGTGGCGCTCGTTTCTTCTGATTTTTAGTCAACGATCGCGACACGTTCGCGATACATCTCGGATTCGAACGAGTATATAGGTACCTATATCGGGTTACGGTTTACGGTTTGCGCTTGACGCTTGACGCTTTACGCTCGACACTTTACGATTTGCGGCCGGGAGGGTAACGAGGGGAGCGTCGCGATGGTCGAGGGGGACAAAGAAATCGCGAGTAAGTCCGTTGAGCAACTTGCTTGATGTACCGCAAGGAAAACTTTCGTAATACCTTCGCCCGTTTGGGATTACGCGAAGGATCGAAACGTATGTATTTATTTACAAAGGAAACCGTGCCTCCGGAGAATACCGCAAAAATTGCACAGGTATCCGTTTCCCGTTCGCCCTTTGCCATTTCCCTTCTCGTTTTCTCCCTTTGACGCGGATCGTTTTCTTGCTACGCCACGCCACGCAGCTCCGGTTCGCCCTAATCTCGCGTCAAATCTTTTTTCCGTCCGTTTACTTGCCCGAATCGACCCGGGTTTTCGCTTAATCCGCGATCGGTCGGCCGTGGGACGATATTCGTCGACCAAAGTCGATAGAAGAGTTACGATTAGCCGAATTCGCGGGTCCCGAGAGCTAAGACTAGATACTCGACGCGTACCGTTCGTACGCGAAAGCTCGTGGGGAATTTCCAGGAAAGGATCGTCGATGGATGGGAAGAACAAACTACGAATAGCGACGAAACGCTCGATGGACTGGACGAAACGGGACGGGAAGCGTTTGTCACGACTAGGAGCTTTTCCTATCTCGAAAGCATCCCCTCCGAAAGTGGTAGCGGAGCGATGCGAGACGGGGAGAGAAAAGGTCTGCGGCGGAGAGACGCGGAGAGGAGAGAAGGGGAGTGACGAGGCGAGGCGAGGCGAGGCGAGGCGCGGAATGGGTTCTCTGGCTCTCGAAGCAGCCCCGAGACTGCTTACTACCACGCGCTGGGCTACCCACTCCTGCCAACCACGTTACAAGGGTGGCCAGTATTTATGTACATTGTTGACTGACACGTGGATTTATGTATGTCCGTTATATTATGCGTCCTGTCGTCCGCCGTGTAAAGCCTGTACACTGGTACCGTTTCGAGCTCGCACGCAACACGTATTTCCCTTGAACTCTTGAACCTTTGTTGTCGCAGAAATCGCAAATTTTTTCCGAAATCGTTCCAACGCGGCGGCGACTCATCGACTACCTTCAAGGATCACGGTAGACTCGCGACGGGAAGATTGGTCTTGCGGAGGGTTATCGCGTTCAAATGGCTGAATCGATAAACGCTTTCAACGCGTCGGTAGAGCGGTTGTTTGCGAATCTTTCTTGGAACGTAGAGTCCGTTGCAAAGCTGACCGTTGGCCGGCATTCTCGAACGGACATGACCCCCGGCAGTGCGAGAGCATCCCGCCGGTGTTCTCCGGAACCGTCTTACCGAGTCGCTCGAATCCTTGCACCGAAAATCGTCGACCGTGTGGACGAGAAAGCGGACGAGCGAGCGAAAGAACGTTCTTGCTCGGGCCATCGACGATTCGCGTCGCGACGAGAAAGATGCAGAGTTTACTATAGATTTATTTCAACTTTGATATCGAGTTCGAGGTCTCGGGAATATCCTAGAGAAAAGGGAAGGGGAAGCAGGGCATGGTGAGGCGAGGCGAGGAGAGGAGAGGCGAAACGAGACGCGGCCGGTTAGGGGTGAACTGTAGCGACGAGCAGGCATCGAAGGATGCAGGCTAGTAGGTGCGACGAAACCGAGCACGATAAATATCCGGCAGAACGGAGGTAGTCGGCGGAGTAAGCAGAAAGGCGGTGGCGGCAGCGGTTAAGCGAAACGGTGATGGTAGCGACGACGGCAGTATCGGTGGCGAGACGGTGTTACCGTAGGAGGGATTTTAGTGTCTCGGGGAGTAATAACGTCTCGGGGTGTAGATTATACGGTGTCCGGTCAGGAACGGGCGAGTGCCCAGTTGGGTCCTCCGATGATGCAAGGTCCCCCGGTGCCACCCCCGTCCGGACATATATTAGCATTCTAACCAACCATTATTATATGCCTGGTGAGCCGCGTTGGGCCGAGAGTACCACCAACGCCCATGTTACGTACTTGGACCAAGTTTACCAACAATTCACCGGGGCTCGCGCTCTATAATGGCCCCACGGCTGCTTAATTTATCGCGGTCGTAATTAATAGCTTTGTAATTTTCATACAGGCGTACACGGGCCGCGTCGCGGAATTTATGGATACGTTTTCGCTCGCGATTATCGATTTCGCGCGGTCGTTGACGATAATCGCGCCTCTCTAATCTCCGATGCATTCTTCCGTGGCGCGAGGCGAGAGGCGCGGCGAAGCGGGGCTAGCGGGGCTGGGGCGGGGCGGGGCGACACGCAACTTTTCGCTCCTGTCGAGCAAGTAATCCGTGCCGCGAACAGCGAGCCGCGACGCGGATCGTTCCGAGAGTCCAAGACCGTTGATCTCCATCACAGCTAAACGCCGTTCGCTCATCACCATTTTCCGACCGAGCCGAGATATCAATTATTAAATATCCCGTTCGTCTTGCAAGTAGTTCCTTCTTTACGACGCTTAAATATAAAATAAGTAGACGGGCGTAGCGGTAAGGTGCTCGCCACGATACCTGCCTGACTTGTGGCTCCATTAGCGCCCCCGGCCGGTAACGTATAGCATAATAAGAGTTTATGTGTCAGGTTGATGCGCCAGAAGGCTACCAGACAAACTCCGCGTAGCATAGAAACCGTTATATTTTCATTAGACCCGCGAGAAAACCGTAACGATGGGTATCTTCGATGAATTCAAGGGAATAACACGCGCCGTGCTTTACGCGTTTACAAATTGGCCGCAACCTTCTACCGCCTGGATCTTTGTTTCCGTCGAGACTGTTGGGATTACACCCGTCTCGTGTTCTCGCTCGTTCCGACAACGTCGTTCGACGTTCGCTGGTCGAGAATAGTCCGTGCAAAATGACCGTAAGAGGATCTTGCGTTCGCAAAGGAACAAACGAATAACGATTAACGAACAACGAACAACGAGCAACGTTCAATGGCGATCGGTCGCGACTTTCGCTTGGTTTTCAAGTTATCGGAAAGGCTCGGGATGCGTTTGGTTGGGAAACGGGAAGGGCAACGGCAACGACGTACTCGTCTATACGCAGTCGAGCGGGCGAAGCATTATGCAATCTTGGGGTAAACTTAGCACTTAAAGGAGGCGGGGGAGTTAATGCAACGTTGTCAAGCAAGCGAGAGGATGGTAACGGAAGGAGAGGCGTAGGTAGGAACGATGAGTCGTGGCGAGGCTACGTTGGGCGAGACGAGGCGAGGCGAGGCGAGGCGAGGCGACGGTCAGAAAAGCCCGATAGAAGGACCCGATGGGCGGTGGTCTATGGTTCCAACTCCCTGGATCGGGTGTGGTGGGTGGCTAGTTTGGGCTTGTAAACGTCCGGGTAGCCGGTACGAACGAACCCGCATCCCTCCTTCCGAGATCCCTGCTTTTCGGTCCTCGTTCGACCGACTTGGTTCCAGAGGAACGCGAACGCTGCACGATAGCCCCTTCACTATAGACACCGTAGTTGCGGCTGGTTGGCCGTCACCTCTGCGTCGACGCTCCCTTGTCTCTTCGACTGATTCAATTTGCCTGCCGTGTGGCTGTTTAATTACTGGCCGGAGAGTGGACCATGGATCGCGAGAGAAAGGGAATGCGGGTCGAAACGAGAGGTGCGCGGCGCGAGGCGCGGACTAACGCTTCCAGGCTAGAATAGAGAGGGTTTCACGGAGCAAGAAGAAGCACGGAAGCGGAGAACGCGACCGCACCGGATAAGGGAGAAGGAAAGCCGAGAAGGAAAGGAGAAGCCCGGTATCCGCTCGAAAGCGACACACCATCGCTGCTAACCCCGTTCGCCCCGTTCGCCCCGTTCACCCTGTTCACCCTCTGTTCACCGCCCCCTCACGCGTTCACCCCGTTCACCCCGTTCACCCCTTTCGCCCCGTTGCGTCGGTCCGTCGTCGGTCTGTCGGTTCCGCCGCGCCGGTACCACCGCCACTAAGACACTAACGGAATAACGGCTTTCGCTGGTGGAGATTGTTGTTGATGCTAAAGTAACGGGCAGCCCTGAGGGGCCGCCGCAACGGCACAGAGCACGGGGAAAGAGAAAGAGCCGGTTACACGAGGAGAAAGCTGACCAGAGGGGGATAGAGAAGAGGCGGTTGGGTCAACCCTGCAACGTGTCTTGCACACCAAACGATTGTCCCATACCCGTACCCTCCTCGCCCCTGCGCTGTTCCGTTGCGAGTCTCTCGCCACTCTCTCGCCACACTCTCGTCACTCTCTCGTCACTCTCTCGTCACTCTCTCGTCACTCTCTCGTCACTCTCTCGTCCCTTCTGTTTTTCGACTCCAAACGTCTCCGGGACTTCGCGTTTCCGTGCCAATTTCCAATTTTCCTCTACCCTGTATTCGCTCTAGCGTTACGTATTCTCATTCGCATACGCGTTTACTTTTGCGCTCGCGTTCGTGTTCGCGTTCTCGTTCTCGTTCTCGTTCTCGTTCTCGTTCTCGTTCGCGTCAGTGTCTGTATCCAACTGCCCATTTGACGCAGTGCCCTGTTCCACCGGCATTACGCTCCGTTTGGAATACGATCGTACTGCGATCGAATAGAAAGGCTGACGCGAATTCTTTTGAACGGAGGAACTCGACGATCGGACAAAGAACATATCCTTTGCAACGCAGGCTAGAAATTGGATGTTTGGTTATACCGATCGCTATCCACCCCGGCGTAGGACCCCTTGGGTAAAGGAAATCGCGACGTGGGAAACGAGAGACGAAAAATACCGTGGAGGAAGGATGGGTCGTGGTCGAGGCGCGCGTAAGCGCGTGAGCGATCCGCAACTGTGAACCGGTTGACGTAGGTCGGGCGAACCGATACACGCGTACGTACAGATGTTCGCGTCTGCGATCGCGTATCGAGCGGATCGCGTACGGGAGAAAAGTTCACAGTTTCGAGTTAAGATACGATGCTCGTTACGAGCGATCCGTCCACCCTGACGTACGTTAGTTCGCAAAATTCTTCGATCCCATGAACGAACGAAAAGAAGAAAAGCGGTGGGACAAGTTCAGCTGCGACCCGAGATCGCGTTCGCGCGTGCACGGCTCTCTCGACAATAAAATGTACCGCGACGAGAATGCTCGCATGTTCGCGTTTACCATTTATCGAAACTCCGTGCGCGAGATCGTAACTCGAAGGCGCGAGCCTGCGTCTGTCTCGTGCGGATAGGTTTAAAAGCATAACGTGCCGTATTTACGAATGCGCTTCCCGTTGTCTTCGTTCCTTTCTTTTATTCTCTTCGCGCCCCGTTTCGCCGCTTTGCGGCGCCGTTGCGACGTTTTCGTTCTCCGAGATTCAAGACTTTCCACCACGGTGTTGAGACCACGCGACTCGACGTATCAAGAGAAGAGACGAATACAAATTCGCGAACAAACACACTTGATTTCGCTAGCACGAACGACATTCTGCGATCGTCGGCCGTTTTACGGTATCTGTCGTTCGAGGGAAACGAATAGAGGGAGCGAGACGATTTGGGACCTAAAAGAACGGCGGGAGAGTGGAAGGAAGATGAGAAAGAGAAGAAAAGGAAAAAAACTGTGGCACGAGGAAGGTCGGCGTTGCGGCCTCTCGTCTACGTCAGCACGGGTCCTGGTTGCTTTAATGGAGACACGTTCGCGCGAGCTGCCTCTTACGGCGGCAAAGCCGATTTATCTGCGCCCACGATCCCTTCTCTTTTCTCCCTCCTTCCTTCTTCTGATTCCTCTTCTTCTTCTTCTTCTTCTTCTCCTTCTTCTTCTTCTTCTTCTTCTTCTTCTTCTTATTCTTCTTCTTCTTTTATAGTTCCCGCGTTCTCGGTTCACGGTTCTCGGTTCTCGGCTATTACCTCTCAGCCCTACGCGCAGCATTCTGCCTCTAGCATCTTTCTTCGCCGAGTCTTTGAGCGGCACTCCTCTTCCCTCCCTCAGTCCTTGTACTTTCTGTCTCGCTCGGACCTATTCGGCTGGCCTGGCAACCCGCTTACAAAGAGTATCGTGTCTTACACGGGGATATATTTCACTTTCTCGTGTTCCGGTTGCAGAAAAATCGAATAGACGGCACACAACGTTACGGGTTTGTCAAACTCCGCAGAACCAACTACAGGCGACCGCGTATCTTCAAACTTGCTCGAGAATGCTAGCGGATAGCGCGTGATTTTGTCATCGCTGGCTGTGCGGGTGACTAGAATCGGAATAATTTGGTTAATCGCGTTCGAACCGCGATCGATCGATCCATCAAATTCGGTGAACCGGACGTCGCACCCTGCATTCGTCTAAAAAAAAACATCGACAAATCTGCCAGCGAGCCTCGCGACGCGTTTCTCGATTCGTCGACTTTACGAGAAAACGAAAGAGAACGGGACAGAGATATCGCGGCTCTGAAAATAGCTCGGCCTCGTTGAGCGTAAAGAAGCCTTCAGCCTTAAGATAAGACCAAACGGTATATCGGATCGAAATCGAATCGTAGATCACGAGGGATTCTCCTTCGGATTTCATCGAGGGTGGACGACACACGCGAACATTGGAGACCACGGAACTGACCCTCCCGTAGATTCTCGACTACCCTGAAATGGAGTGCGAAGAGAAATTGTAAAGGAGACGCAGGGCGCGGTGGATGGTGGGACACGGAGGGGTGGCCGATGCTAGAAAGAAGCCGGGCCGGATCGCTCCATCGCTCGGAGAGCGAAGAACGTGGACTCGACGCCAGACGCGAGACGCGAGACGCGAGACGCAAGGTACCGCGGAACAACCACGATGGAAGCACGGCGAACAAGGAGGGAGGCGAAGTAGGATGAGAAGGACAAGGACGCGCAAAAGAGGGCGGCAGAACGAACGAGGAGGAAGTACGAGGAAGAAAGAGGAAGAAGGAGGAAGAGCAGCCGGAGAAAGAAGGCAAAGGCGAGTGCGGTAAACCGTAGAACCGGAACGGCGGAGTTTGCCCAGGAGGCAATGAAGCACGTCAAGGGGATGATGGACGTCTCCGCATAAACCTGACGAGTGACTCGTGGCGCCTTCAGAAACGACTCTGAGGAGCCCCCTACATCACTTTTATTACGGCCGTCCTCATTTTCATATCTCGTAAAACCTTCGGGGCTCTCCTCTTCTTGCCCGCGGACGAGCTTGATATACGTATAATCCACGATCCGATTCGCGTGGCGAAATTATCAGCTTCCCTCTCTTCGTTTCCTCTCTTTCGTCCGAACGTTCTCGCATCAACGCAACGAATCCGTGACTTTTCGCGGCCGTGCGGCGTGCGGCGTGCGGCGTGCGGCGTGCAATGCGCGCGCTCGTCGAGTCTCAGACGCTGTCGGTCTTTCTCCCGACTTTACCGAAACTTCTCCCCTGGAGAAATGCGTCCGTCTTTTCCGCGCTCTTGATCGCGCGTTTCTCTCCGTAAGCGGTAAGGGTTTCCTCTCAGTCACCGGCAACAGGACTGTCGTGAGTGCCGGTACGCTGCCAGCGACAGTGAATGACTGCGCTGCACGTGACACGAGACTGACAGGTTTATGCGAACACGCGTGTGGGAACATAAAAGGGAACACATAGCTATGTAGCTGCATTGCATGCCCGCCTGCGTGCTTGCTCGCATGCTTGCCGACCGACTCGCTAGCTGGCTCGCTCTCTCGCTCGCTTGCTTGGTTGACTGCTTGCTCGCTCGCTTGCTCTTTTCCTCGCTTGCTCGCTCGCTTGCTTGCTTGCTTGCTTGCTTGCCCGCCCGCCTGCTTGCCCGGCCGCCTGCTCGCCTGCTCGCCTGCCCGTGATGTACGTCTGTTTGTGTAAGTGACACGAGGCGAATGAGTGACGCGTCTCCCCCGGCAAGGTCCCTTTGCCCCCTTACCGCCACCGGCCTTCATCGTCAATTGTCCCCATCCTCCTCGATTTTCTAGACCTCTATCGGAAAATTTGTTTTCACGCCGAAGCGACACGGACCCGAGCCACTCGAAAAATTGGGGCCCGAAATATTGTCGAGGGTCGAGGGAGAAAAGATCGGAGAACGAGAAAAAGAGAGAAATAGAGAACGAGGGACAGAGAAACGGAAAGGAATCTAGATATTTCAAGGGTTTGAAATTTACGCAACAGCAACCAGCGACCTTTCCTTTACTTCCATCTAATTCAAAACTATAAATCGAGGGCGTCTGTTGTATGTATGATGGCGGACTGGCGCGAGCCTGCGAGCTCGGAGAACGAACCGACGCGACGGCGGAGAGAAAGAGACAGCGAGAAGGTTCCTGGAAAGACGAAACGAGAGCGAGAAAGAGAGGCAACGAAGGGTTGGGCGGACGGAGACTGCAGAGCCAGAGTAACGTAACAGATGCTGCACAATAAACACCTCCCGTCACTTCGCTCCATAAATCGCGCGGCGGGCTCCTAGAAGAAACATTCAACCTCCATCTACTCCTCATCCTCTTTTCGAATCGAGCTACCATACCAGCCAGCACCTTCTGCCTTTCGTAGCTTTAGCAAAGCATCGCTCGCGTGTTCGTTCGTGGCTGATGACGAGACCGCGTCGGATTCCTTATGGGTGACCGACCACGCGCGTCCTATCGCGACTAATATCTTCGAGGACGATCCGATTTCCGTCCTTTGCGCGTTAGCTCCGGCGTGCCAACCGATTTTTTCGTGCGTAGCGTTGCGTTGCGTTGCGTTGCGTTACGCTGCGACGCGTCGTGACGCAACGATTTCATCTTACCCGTTTTAATCGCAGCACGCGTTAACGAACTTGCGCTTAACCGTAACGCCGTGGTAGGCCTGGCCATAAATTGATAGCGCGAGAGTAGTAAATCGTAAGCGTGCGGTTGCCGTGTACTCTCGCGCATCCTACCGATTAGTCAGACACCCCTTTTTAATCGAGATTTACACGGCCAGTGGGACGATTCCATCGTCAACAGTTTTCCCGCGAACATACGAAACCGTCGAAATTGCAATTTCGTCGGTACTCTGTTACCGGTGTTCGAGGAGCCGGTAATCGTGCAGCAGCGCGCCCCGGCACGGCTCCTTCGAAAAAGTACAGAGAGAGGAGCGATCGCGCGTGAAAGTGACGCGTAGCGGGTCCGGTGGGCACCGAAGGGCACGAGAACGAGCAGCGGAACGAGCTGGATAGGAGACGGAGGTTAGGGGCAACCGTGGCCGCGCGCGGCCGTATTGATCTTATCCCCCGACATGAGAAATGCCCGCCGGTTTAATAAACTCCCGGGACTTATGAAGCACGTCAAGGTGATTCACGGCCGCCTCATTGAGTCGTATTTATACAACCGCGACTGATAGATTTATGGAGGACAGCGCAGCGTGGTCCCTCCTGCCCCCTGCCATCCTACCCCACTACCCGCTTGCCGCTCTACCCACCCTCCCCACCCCGCCCCTGGACGCCGTCCACGTGTAACTTTCCGTCTACCGCTGTCGCCGCCACAGCCACCCACCTGCCAACCTGCCCACCACCCCTCTCTCTTTGCTCGTTCTTTTCCCGAACCGGCCAACGTACGAGTACCTGCGCTTCGTCGATCGCGTGTACAGCCATTGTCGGATTCGTCAGGTTCGTCGAATTCGTCGGAGCGCGTCGATGCGTCATCGGTCGTATCTTTGGGGCGTTCGATGCTTGAGCGGACCTCGCGGTTGAATCAAACGGGACGGTGAAATCGAGTAAGATACCGAGAAGCGACAAAGGAGAAGAGAAGACCGTAGAATCAACCAGGGCTGGGGCAAACGGGGGGATAGCAACGAGCATGGAGGCGAGGAAGGAGAATACGAATGAGAGGAAGGAGTAGAAGGAGAAGAAGAACAAGCAGAAGGAAAAGAAGAAGAAATAACAAGGGGGCGGGTACGACGCGCATGGTGGACCATCCATGGATGTCAGAAGGGGTCCATGGCGTCACACACGCACCTCACTTTGCCATCGAGCGAGAGCGAGCAGCCTTATAAAGTAGCCGGGCCACGATTTAATCCGAAATTTATTTCCTCCATTAGTAAGAGCTTGTCTCGCCGCTTCGAGCGCGAGGGAGAGGCTGACGAGGACGACGCTGCCTTTCCATCTCCCCGCCATCCTCGCCGTTTTTAACCTGTCTCTTTTTTCTTCCCCCCTTCTCTCTCTCTCTCCCTCTCTCTCTCTATCTATCTCTATCTATCTCTTTCTCTCTCTTCCTCTCTCTTTCTCTCTTTCTTCGCCTTTCTGCCATGTTTCGTCTCATCGCGGAGACCCTCGGAATGCACGTCGGTGGATCGGTGCATCTTAAGTACACTACTACATTATGACTCCTATATCGCCATCTTTATTATATCCGCGACACACCGGTATCCGCGGTCACGTTTGACGTCGTTTCTTCTCCTATTCACCTTGGTACCTTTTTTCGCGGTTCGCGTCGTGCAAAGATTTCGCGGCGCTTTGGGGTCTCGACCGTGATCCATCCGACATCCGTCGGCCCGACGAAATTGCGCAGCGTCGCGCCAATGTGGATACTCTCGAGAGAAGATGATTTCGCGTATCGAAAATTATCGCGAGTTGCGGGTCCGCGGGTCGCGTTGCTAGGATCTTACACGGAAGACAACCGAGACGCTAGCCGTGCGAGATACGTATCGGTCGCTACGGACAAATTGCTGCCCATCTCTTCTTCTCGAGGATGGACCGACACGACGCAGGAATACCGAGCCGAACCGAGCCGAGTCGAGCCACATAAAGCCATACGGAGGTTCGGTGGATGGCTCGGATGAAGGAGATAGAAAGGTAACGCGCGGCAAGTTGCAACGCTACCAAGAGTGGGGGTTGACGTCTCAGTCCGTAGGAAAGGGCGCCAGCCCATACCCGCGTGTCGGTGAACGCGTAATATTCTTCGCCTCCCACCGACTGGATCTACCGCGATATTTCCGGACCTTCGGTTTTACGACACCGTTCCAACTCCATCCCTTTTCGCGTTTTCCACCGAAACGGATTCCCCTTGAATCGGCTCGCACTCGCCCTCGTTCTCGATCGAACCGTGCGATTTTTTAGTTTTCGTACGAAATTTCAATGTTTTCGGAAAAAAAGAAGCAACGATCTTGACAACGAGCGGCTATTCTTTTGGAAAAACGTGAAAAGTTAATTTGCATGACGCGCGTTCGAAGATGGCGCGATGTCGATCGGGTTCTCGACTCTGGGATCGACGCGACACCGCGACGTTCGAACACGGGCGATTTATGCGCGCACGTTACGCACACGCTTTCCCACAACGAACCGCGATATATCGATCGAATTCGAAAATTAAATCTGAACGCAATTTTGAGAAAAGTCGACTAACATCGCTATCGTAATTTCTCTTTCCCTCTCTTTGTCTCTCGGACAACGCGTTACATCGGTCGCGAGACTGTTCTAGTGGACCGTAGCGCCAACAGATGGCGCGAACGGTTCGAAGGTGACGCGCCCATAAGAGAAAACGTTTAAATGCGCTTCTTCGGGGATAGCTGAAGGATGATGGACGTTTTTTTTTTAATGTGTGGTCGAATGGGTTTCCAGACAGGATTGATAAGAAATTAGCATTCGCTGCGTCGATTCACCGAACATACGAAGATTGGACGTCGATGGCCGAAGATGCATCGTCGTTGACAGTGTGTCCGATCGACGCGATCTGCGGTGAAACGATCGACGCGTTTGCAAGTTGCAAGTGCTCGACTCTCGACGAACGGTGCGCATCGAGTTCGTCGGATTCGCGAAGTGCGTGGGTCGCCCGAGGTACGTGGTTTACGCGAAATACGTGGGGTGCGTCAGGTGCGTCAGGTGCGTCAGGTGCGTCAGGTGCGTCAGGTGCGTCCAGGTGCAGCACACGGCCAACCAACGAACGAACGAATATACGCGACTGCGGGATTAGGCGAGTACGCAAACGGGTGTACGCGATCCACGGTTGCGCGCTCGGTCGCGCGGACAGCGACATATACTCGGAAGCACGATTGTGTGCTCGCGATGGTCGCTCGCTATAAATCAGATTCCCGTGAGATAGTCGGCTAGCTGCTTCACTCCGTTGAGTTTTATCGGGCGTACCGGCGCCGCGTGCTAATTAAACCGACGTGAAATAATCGCGGCCGTTTCACGATTGATCGTTGATCGAGGCCATTCAAGTACCGACGTACACGTTCTTTCCCTCGTTCGTGCGCACTCGCGGGACACGACATACGCGACTGACTTACGACTTCTAGTCGCGTTTCCCTCGACTCCCTGAGCTCTCTCGGCCCTCTCTCGACGCTATCGGTTCTCGTCACTGGTTTTCGCCCATGAAGCCGCGATGCAACGAGTTGATCGGTTGGTGCTGTTTGCGGCAACGGGGCAACACCGCAGTCGACGGATCGACGAATCGGCGAATCGGCGAATCGGTCAACGAGTCCTATTCAAATTTCGAACGTGAACGAAGCGGCGCGGCTTGCGCGCGAGAGCCGCCTCGGGCCCGAGGACCCGCGTCCTATGAATCTATTTCGAAAGAACGCGCCGACTAGTCTTCCCCCTCGTTTCGCAAAATAGTTTACGCGCCGATCGGCCTGAAAGACTAAACAGGTTTTCGAGGACGCCGGTAGCAATAAAGACTAATATCGAAGTAGCGTCTAACTCTGTCGAGATACAGCCGAGTGGGACGCGCGTTATCTCGCCGCGATGGCTGAATCTCGTATCTAAACGACGCGCGAGCATCCCTCGGCTTTAAAATATGTAGCGTCTTCGCGTTCCTTGACTCGCGATCAAGGACGTCTCGCGTCTCTTCGAAGTCGAACGCGAATCGGTCCCGCTTATCGAATTTGTCGCCGATGCCGATGCCGATGCCGATGCCGATGCCGATGCCGATGCCGATACCGATCCCCGACACTCGATTCTCGATTCTGGACTCTCAATTGTCGGTCTTCGACGTCGCGATGCCGACGCTCCGTCTTTCGATCCGCTGTCTCGCAATTATATCGCGACAAGTTCCTACCGGCAGCTTATTATCGCAAAACATTAGGTCCTGGAATCGATGGAAGAACGAACCGCGGATCGCAGCGACGCGACTCGACGTATTTCACGCGGTCCCGCACGGAAGAATAAACGCGAAGAAAGATGCTGCGAGGTAATTAATGGCGCGACGAGTCCGTCGCAAATCACCAGGCCCGTCCTATAACTCACCGCGCTGACGCGTATTTAAATAGAGCCCGATAGACGAAGGACGAGAGAGCGGTGTTGGCGCAGCGCACACGCGCGTCCCTGTTCTTCTGCCTTGTCAAAAGCGACGATGACTTCCAAACTTGTTTGGTATGAACGGACTACGAGCGTGTTGCACCGTTCGAACGAGCGGAGGTTCTGTTCGCTGCGACGGCCCGATACTTTGTAAAAGATTTCGCCGAGATTTTCTGTTTTTCCGCCTTGTATTCCTCTTCGCGTTTCACCGTGAACGGTGCCCGCTTCGACGATCTTTGAACCACGGGGCTCGCCGTTCGGGGTGAGTTACCCCTGACACCAAATTCAGAACTACGATCGTGCCGAGGGCGCATCGTACACGGCGATGCCGCGGCATCCTCATCCTACGCTATCGAAAAGCGAGTATTTATAGCTCCATTAAGGCCGGACTAAATCATCGGTGCAGCCACAACTTTGTTGTATCCAAGCCGGTACTGCCCATTCAATAGCTTTCCAACGGCGCGGACCTCTTGTCTAATATTTCGTAGCCCGTGCCGTGGTCTGCCGCGCCTGTATATTTCAAGTATCGATACCGAGGGTCGCAGCATGAAAATTTTCCCGCGTCTCAACCTGCCAATCGAATCTGTGAAAGAATCGACCGAAAATTGAGAAAATCGGGCAAAGCCAACAACGAAGGCGTAGTCGCGCGAACCAGAACTGGAAACGTCGATCTTTCGAGGGGGGTCGGTCGTCTTCTCCAGCCAGTGATCGTTCGTCGAAGCAAGACAATTTATGTTGCTCTTCGCGCGAACTAAAAACGTTCTACACGAGATAACGCAACGTTGTTCGGAGAAATCGTGCGTCCGCGCCTATGCGACCGAATCGGCGTGGTGCGACGTGGCGGTGAGCATTGAGCAGAGAGCAGAGAGCAGGGGACAGCAGGCAGCGAGCATCCGGTCGGTCGGCCGTCGGCGGTCGGTCGATCGGTCGATCGGTCTATCGGGTAATCGTCGTTGTGGTTCGCAACGACGCGTACCATGCTGGTCGGTCCCTATCGAAGAGCAGCCCTTGTAACATAAAATGCTGATTTTATTTAAACGCCAGTCCTTCTTCCCCCTTACCTCTTACCACGCTTCTCCCAATCCCTCTGCTCTCTCTCTCTCTCTCTCTCTCTCTCTCTCTCTCTCTCTCTCTCTCTCAAACCCTCCGCGCGCGCGTGCGCGCTCTCTCTCTCTCTCACTCTCTCTCTTCTTGTTCGTTCTCGTCCAGTTTCGTAGCCACCGGTGTATTTATCGCGGGGCATTCCGGCCGGACGTAAGTATGTCGGTCCCTGGTACGCCCGTTAATAATGTCCTTAATCCTCGAGCTCGAGCTCGAGCCCGAACCCAAGCCGGAGCCAGTGCTCTGCGGCGATCTTTCCACCCCCGTCGAGCTTTTTTGCATATATCGCGGTGAAACGTACACCGAGCGCCGACCGAATTCACGTTTTTCGTAGAAGCTTTTCCGACGATACGTGACGGCTACTTTACGGCCGTTTCGATCGGCATGGCATGGAGCGGCTTGCGCGACGTCGAGCTCCCCTTGTTGCCTGCGTTCCCAGCGATCTCTGCGATCGCGTGGCCCGTCGGAACCGTTCCCCACCTCACCGTTCGATCGCTAACGAGCGGAAGCGATCGCTGCGCGTCGTAATTACCATCGATCGCGATTATATTCGCACGGACGCGCAGCTGAAAGAAAGACGCGATTATAGACGAAGCGGCGACCGTTGATCGGACATTGTACGAGTGATCCTGACAATGAATTGTAGAGAGATGTGGTACAGATTGGCGGGTTTCCTTCTATACCGAGAACGAGAACACGCTCGAATCCAAAGAGTCGGTTGATCGAACGACCGCCGCGCCGCGTCGACGGGCGTAGAGGAGAAACGGGCAAGCAGGAAGAGCGTTCTACGTTGTTCGCGACCCGTTCGCGGAGACTCTGTGAAAACGGAGAGAGGCGAAAACGAGAGAGTCGAGAATTTTATCCTGCGAGGAACGTACACAAATTAATTAAAAGGCTACGCGAAACGAACCGGACCGTCTAATTATCAACGCGGGCGCGCAGCCTCGTTTGGTGGAACTACAAAAGTTAGGGAAAGCGTGTGGGGTGAAGAGCGAGGGTCGACGACGTTAGCTTTCGCAGAACCGAGAAACGCTCGAGTCTCGGGTAACGGAAAGGAGGTTGCGGAGAAGAGAATTTCAAGCCACATCGAGACAACCGGAGCTAAACAGCCATCTAAATGCATCCGAGGTGGCGCTCGCTGCCATTACGGCTGATGGACGCTTATTGACGCGCGCCCTGCCAGCAACCGAGCCAAAGCCTAGGAGCCTCCGGCAACCCCTCTAGGATTCCCCGATCGAGAGACTCTCTTGCTTTCTCCCGCTCTTGCTTTGTCCCTGTGTCTCTCGTTGCCCCTCGCCGATGCAGCTATCTCCGCCGCGCCGCCTCTACCGCCTCTACCGCCTCTACCGCCTCTACCGCCTCGGCTACCTCCGCTACCTTCTCACTGCCGCGACGTTTTGCCTTCTTATCGAAGAACTCGGTACAAACAGCTGCTTTCCTTTCTCGACGTTACGCGGTGCAGTCCTTCCGAAAGCTATACTCCAACCGTGAAACGCTGCGACTCTTCGCTAGACGAAAGATCAACGGTCGAAATCGATAACGCCTACCGTTGTGTCGTCGTACGCTAAAAAGTCGTGGCCCTCGGTCTGTGAAACGATTAACGTCGATGGGTCGGGCTTACGAGCTTCAAAAAGGATCGTGGACCGTCGTCCCCAGGCGCTAGGAATCGAAAGGAGAACCTGCTGAGTTCGCGTAGTCGTAGGTCGGTCCGGTTGGTCATCGGGGACGACGCGATGGACCAGCGGTGTCGGTTGATTGGCTTGCATCGATCGGCCGTGCTGGGAGCAATAGATCAGCGCAGACACTGGCGCCATGCTGGCCTTGGCAATCTCTCTCTCTCTCTCTCTCTCTCTCTCTCTCTCTCTCTCTCTCTCTGTCTGTTTCTCCCTCTCTTTCTTCCTCTATCTTTCTCGGTCTCTTCTTCCCTTCGCGTCTCATTTTTCCTTTCCCGTTCCTTTTTCCTCCCTGCGCGTTTTCTTTTACACGGGATCGCCTTGTCGTGACCCGCGATGATTGTTTGAAACCCAATGACGAGAGCAGACGAGACGAGGAAAGAACGGGAGAAGGTAAGTGGAGCTTCGACTAGTATCCAGGTTGACGAAAATTTTCCAGATTCGGTGAGAATTGTCTTACCGCGACGCAAGACCAAGCAAAAAGAATAGTAGGAAGGAGACGGGAGTGGCAAGTATCGATGATGAGTCACGATACAGTTTCTGCGATACCGCGTGAGCGGTAAAGGTGGAGGAAACGTGCAAAGAGCAAACGGAATGGGAAACATTATACACGAAAGAGTTAAGAGGATAGAGGAGAAAAGAACAAGAGAGAAAGGAGAATGGCCAAGAAAAGTTAGGCATCTGGATTGGGAAAGGCGAGGGAAAGAGAGTCGTGGAATCGACGGACCTGAACGAGAGGAACGGGAGCGGGTGCTGGTGTTGGTGTGGGTGCGGGTGCGGGTGCGGGAATGGGGACGGAAGCAAGGGGAGGTATGGTTAAGAAGAGAAGGCAGCCAGAAGCGAGCTCGCGGCGCGCTGTTGTTCGATTCGGGCCGCGCGGTTGCGGAGAATACGAACGGCCGAATTATGAAAATGGTCCCCGTGTGACGCGGCAACCACCCTCGCCAGAAGAGATAGCTTCGAGCAATAAACATACCACCCTCGGCAGCCCCGTGACACGCCTTCGATTCTCCGGCGACTCGAGTCGCTTTCAGACCAGACGAGAGACGAGAAGCGACGCTGCTGGGTTGCTGGGTGGCTGGGTGGCTGGGTGGCTGGGTGGATGGGTGGCTGGGCGGTTGGGTGACTCTGAAACGGGTGAGGGAGCGGAGAAGAGGCAGAGGAACGGGATAAGTTGCACCGATTCGGTCCGATAAAGTCTCGAAACTCCCGGAACGGACGAACCGTTTCTTTGTTCTCGCGTGTAGCCGGCGCACGAGGATCGCGCGCGAGTATTTCGTTTTGAAAAGTCTTTGCGAAACCGAGGAACGAGCACGGTTGTCTCGATACTATCGTTGACGGTGACGGCGGATGCTAGACGCGCGACTAATGAGAAAACATTGTCGCGAAATGCAGCGAGCGTATCGTCGTTTTGCCATTTAGCCGGTTGGCTTGTTTAGCCGTTCGGTTATCCTCGACTCTCGAACTCGTCGAGTCGCGCGTCGTGGGTCGGTCGACATCCGTCGTTCGCTCGACCGAATCGTTTTCTCGCTTCGCCCCGTAAATCTTTTTCAGCCGACCCTGATGGACAGGCTTCATACGCTAATTGCTCCTTTTTTTTAGTTTTGGACGACGAGTTCGGTCTGGCCAGTGGTTCAACAGGTGTCGTGGCGGTGGGTCACGGGAAACTTTTATTTGAGCGCGCGAGCGAGGGAACCCGTGAGAGGAACAGGGAGAAGGAGAGCGAGAGAACGAGAGAGCGATGTGGAAGGGGTGGAGAAGCAGGGTGAAAGAGGAACTAGAAAGGAGGGTGAGGGAGAGAGGGTGTACGCCGAGTTGAGCGAGCGAACGAGCGAGCGGGAGTCTATTAGTTCACCCCGGAAAAACGCGACCCCACCGGATCCCTCTGTACGTTGACTCGACCCCGTTGTTTGGTATCGCCGATTTTTTTTCTTCCTTTCCCCTCTTTTTTCCATTGAAACGCGTCGACCACCGTAATCGCTCTGTCGAAGCAATCCCTCACTCGGTCCGATCTCACGACAGAAGGTCCGATAATCCTGCGCGTTGTCCACGCGGCCGAGTTTTGCCAACTTTTCCCGTGTAACGCGAGCGACGCTAGTCGTTAATATTTCCACTCTTTTATCGGATCTATCGGCACGGTACGCGCGACTGATCTCGTTAAATACCGCTAACCGATCTTTCTCCCCTTATTTCCTTCGCTCTCTCTCTCTCTCTCTCTCTCTCTCTCTCTCTCTCTCTCTCTCTCTCTCTCTCTCTCTCTCTCTCTCTATTGTATATATATATATATACATATATATATATATATCCCCCTCTATCTCTCTCTATCCCTCTCTATCTATGTGTGTTTCTCCAAGCGCGTGTACCTTCGAGCGTTGTTTCCAACTCCGGAAACGATCGTCGTCGATCCATCTGAAATAGACAGTTTGAAGAGCACGTATAGATGGTGAACGCGGACTCAAGCATGACCGTTGAACGATCGATTCATTGTCGTGGAAGGTATTCAAGATGGTCTGCGCGGGATCGTTCTCGTCGATCGATACGTTTGTCGCGTCGGCAACGTTCAAACGTCATCGGTCCATTCAAAACGAATATCATCGGGTAGATCGGTTTCTTTTATTTGCGTCTCTCGTTACGGGTCTTGTTTTCGCTTTATACCGTGCTTCCCTCTCTCTCTCTCTCTCTCTCTCTCTCTCTCTCTCTCTCTCTCTCTCTCTCTCTCTCCCTCTCTCTTTCTCTGTCGCTTTTCGTCGCGTTCCGATTCGCTTTGTCTTTTCCGTTCAGAGTCGTTGAGTCATGTCTGTTGAGTCGTCTGTTGTCTGTCGTCGAACGGACTCGAGGAAAAGAATCGGCTGGCGTAGACCGATGCGCTAATCCACAGCGAACCAGGGCGCTGTGGACGGTCGAGCTTCGAATACCGTTGACCCGCGAATGAACGGACGACGCGATTAGCGTTTGGTCGTAAATCGAAAAGCGGTTGTTCTCAACAGGCTGGAAAATGGGTATGGAAGAGGGTGGAGGAGTAGTCGGTCAGGAAACATCCGTGCCAGGATGGGTGTGCGAGACATTCGCGAAGATGACGGGACGTATTCCGGCACGCATTGTTCGCGCTGCTTCGCCCCCCTCCGCTCGGCGATAGCAGCTAACCAGACGTCTCGAACATCGCATAATACTTTTGTATAGGTTAGGTAAGGTAATGTGGCCGCAACGATGGAAGGGCCGATGGAAACGAACCGAGCGGAGATAATAGCAACGAGATAAGAGCACCAGCTCGTTACGTTCGGCGTGGCAGCTATGCGACCTCGTTGTCATCTTCCTCTTTGGTTGGAGCGCGTGCTCGCGCGATAGTTTTCGAAACTCTTGGTCAGCGCGCGACTTTGAACTCGAAAAAGTTGCGGGATTGCTCGGATCGGTCGTATCGCCATCGATGGGTCCGATCGGTCCGATCGGTGGAAACACGGAGCGAAAACTTTCGAGCGAGCTCGACCGCGGGCGCGATCGTCGGTGAAAATGATCGGATCGCGTATAATATCGGCGCGAACCCGTTGCATCGAGGTTTGGAAAAATGATCTCGCCGCACGATACGACGAGCGATCGGTCGGATGGACGGTCGAAGCAACGAGGAGACCGGTCGATCGGTTCGGTTCGACGTAAATCGGCGCGGCGTGGAACGACGCGGAGGCCGGTCCACGCGTAAACATAATATTTCCACAAATTACAATTCCGCGCTTAAATCCCGTTTAGTCTATCTTTATGCGTCTATGTCGAATCAATATTACGAATACATATTTACGAGCAAATTCACCTCGAAACCACCAATAAGCCGCGTTCTCGTACACATTTCCCGGCGCGCGCGTTCCCGATATGGTCGAGGTTTTGATTTTCGTTCTTTGTTCATTTATTTGTTTTTCCCTTTTTACCGAAAAATCTGTCGATTTACGAGGGCCACCGTTTCCATCGCATCGACATTACCGCGTATCTGGTTACGCGCTTTCATTCGTTTATTTATCGCACGGAAATTTCGCTGATTAGTATCGTGCGGACTGCACTAATGCGTTGTCTCGTAATTCATCGATTTTAACGGGGCTGACCACGCCGGTCCATTGAATCCTCTCGCGGGCTCGCTGACATTCGCGTATCGTGACGAGCTCGCGAAAAATTATGGGTAATTTCCCAACGTTTCCGCGATTTCGAAAAACCACGGTCGCCATCGCCATCGCCATTGCCATCGCCATCGCCGTATCGCCGTATCGCCGTATCGCCGTATCGCCGTCGACAGCGACATCGTTATCGTCATCGCCGAGCTTACCTTTCGAAACGTATGAAACTCTGGATGGATCGTATCTGGTCGCGTCGCGATACTTTGCAGTTTTGTTTGGTACCCGCGCGCGAGCAAAATCATTCTGCGACGAGATCGCGTTCGTCGGAATAGCGCGCTAAATTTCACGGCTCTTGCCGAGATAAGACGGTCGGACGAAACTCTGCCGAAATGGAAATGGACAAAGTTTCGCCGTGACCGTAACCCGAACAAAGCTTGATTCGACCGGATCCTAACGGAGCTAACGCCGGTCGCGAAGCGCGAGACCCGCGGCAGAAAAGCTTCCAATTTCTCTCTCACGTCCGTTTTAAACGGAAAAATTTCCAGTCTTCTCCGATCGGATACACCAGACGCACGCACCGATACGACAACTGCTTCGCTGACGCGAACAAGTAGACTGTATCTATCCGTACCTAGTCGCGTTGAACGTTTCGTTTCGAGAAGTATAACCGAGGACAATTTTCGGAAGGAGGGACGAGGGTCGAGCTACGGCTTGGCACACAGCTTCGGGTAGGTACCGGAAACGAGACAAACCTACGAAACCCGAATCTCCGTCTAAAGCGGGACACCGGGAGGAAATACGCGCGCGGCACTAGGTTCGATAGTCGTTATCCGGGTTGAATCTATTCCGTATTCCGTATTCCGTGTTCCTCTGCTCCCCGGCCACGGCCGCGGCCCCACGTTCGTTCGTTGCATTCGCTGTACCAGATATTCCCGTTATTCCCGCTATTTCTGCTCTTCCCGCTTCTGTCTATTCGCAACTATCCAACTTTATCGAGGTAAACTACGGCATCGAATCGAAGGTTTCGTAACATCGCGTTGGTCGAGGCGAAAGAGGGTGCGAGAGTCGTCTCTCGCGACCGTTCAGCCGAGGAGTACGGTACGAGGACAGCGATAGACGGTTCGCTGCGTGGTGCGGAGGTGCGGCAGCGTAGCGGTGCGTCAGTCGGGGGTGTCGTTTAACGGCAGTGTCGGTCGTTCGAGCGGCAAATCCATCAGGCGGATGCCTGGGCATCGTATCCCCCACGGGGCGGATAAATACTTATTTAACGCGCTTATGCATGCCGCCGCGGTAGCGATGCGACCCGTAAATCTGTCCGAGGAAGCACAATGCTGCTAATTATATACATTCCCGTGACGCGAGCGCGGTCGAGCGAGCGAGACGGTGAGAGAGACCGTCGAGAGGGACTCGGGGAACGGTGGAGAGAGTTTGCGAGAGGTCGAAAGGGAGAAAGACGGAGAAAGACGAAGAAAGACGACCTCTGGTACCCCAGGAACGGCGAGCCACGCTCCCCGAAACCCACCTCTCGCGTCCCTTCCCCGAACCGTGCCGTCGGCTCAAAAGACTCGCAGATTTATTGCCAAAGAGAGAAGGGAAAATGTCGACCTAAGCTCATACGTACAGGCTTGGCAGTTTGTATGCCCGCGCACTCTCCGTTCGGAGAGGTTACGAATCTAGCGAGAAAGACGGACGGACCGAAAAAGACGAAGAAAGAGCGGGAGAGCGAGTGCGCGCGCGGAGCGCAGGGGGTCGACGAAGACCGAGCTTGCTAGGATATCGGAAGGGGTGGCTCGCAGAATGAGCGGTGTCGGAGGGTGAACAAGGTGAGGGGAACGCTTACCAGCGCGGGGGGCGAACCGGGGTGACTGGAGGCGACTGGAGGCGGTTGGGGGCGACTGGGGGCGACTGCCAGAGACCCCGGGACACGGGACACAGGACACGGGATGCGGGATACGGGGGCGCGGTGACGGGGACGGCCAGAGAGTTGGGGAGGTGGCAGCAAGAACTGGCAGCGGAGGAAAGAGAACGAAGCTATAAATTCCATCCCTCCGCGCCTCCGCTCGTCGTGCTATATCGTTGATTTATAAATATGACTGTAGCGAAGTATAATAATACGTACGTATCCACCGAGCCGCGTCGATGGTATCTTCTGCCTCTTTCCCGTGTCTCTGTTGCTTCTCTACCGTCTCCTTTCGCCACGTTTCGCGTTTCCTTCGCAACGCGTCGTTTCGCTTCCGTTGATCGTTACCCCTATCTCTCTTTGATATTTTCACCACGGATCACCGTCTTATCCGCTCCAGTGGCTGGTGCTTACCATGCGAAAGAAACGAAAGAAAATGCAAGAGAGACGAAACAAGCAAGTGTATCGTATCTCGGCGAGGCTCGGATCGACCGCGATCATCCGATCGGTTTTGAGCAACGACTCCAGCCACGACTGTTTTGGTTCACCTCGCGTTGGCGGATCGTCGCGTCGTGCCGCTTTCCTCCTCGGTTCGTAATTGAAAATTGATTTACACGGTCCGGCCAGTGTCGGTCGGCTCGGCAAAGTTACTCTCGTTTCGATACCGTCACGGCGGCGGTGGCGGAAGCGACAAAGTTGAGGAAGAGGGGCGGAGACGCGGAGACGAAGGATCCGGGGACGATGGAGGAGCGTCGTGCACGGGTCGGTGGAAGTTGAACACGGGAGGACAAGCGACACGGAGGAATACAAAAACGAGACTCGAACGTGGCATCGTCCTCCCCCCACGGCATAACGTCAGTGGCAGAATATAATCAGGATTTGTAGCGAAGCAGCGCTTCGCGTCGCGGAGGACGGTTACATCCGAAGCAGAAGCAGAAGTAGAAGCAGATGCGTAGGGTCGTCGTAGAGCCGTAGAACTGTAGAGCGATAGAGCCTTGGTGTCGTAGAGCCGTAGAGCCGTAGAGCCGTAGAGCCATGGAGCCGTCCGAACGCGCGATAGGTTCCACGGAAGGACGTGGGGCACGGTGGGTCGGAGCGGGGTTCGTGGGTTCCGTGGGCTTCGTGGGACGCGAAGTGGAGGCGCTGGTGGGACGCTCGGCCGTTATTAAGGCGCGACAAGAACTCTGCCGTGATGAGCGAACCGCCGTGCCAGAAGATACCGGCAGTGATTTATGCGACAGGGACATCTACCGAGCGGAGCGCACCGCGCCGACCACCATCGCCGAACCTCGACGACTGCTCTCCCCGTGCTCCGTATCGTCTCGCGAGTCGCGAGTCCCGAGTCCCGAGTCGCGATCGCGATCGTATATGTTCTCGCTTCGCTACGCGCGTCGCGATATATCGCGAATCCGACCCATTCGGGCTTTTCTCCTTCCACGGTGCGCCGGCGAAGTTCCATCGACGCCGCTCGTCCGTGGCCCGTTCCTCGTTCCCCGTTTCGACTCATCGGGTGGCGTCGCGTCGTACTCTTCGTTTCGTCGATTCATCTTTCCCCGACATTTCGTTTCTTCGGTCCTCTCCGTCGTTCCGTTCGTCTACTTATCCAAGTATTCGCCTCTTCTCCCCGCCACGTCGTCACCGATAAGTCAAAGTTATCCCCGGCAGAGAAAAATGCCAGACGTTTCCCAGAGCAGAGAAAGGCCGGCTTTCTCCAGCGTGATTTGTGACGACTGCTCGCTCAACTCACCGTGGCAATGAGTCGGTCAGTCGTAAATATCCTGGCAGACTTTAAGACGGCGCTCGGTACGGTGTGGTGCTGTGCGGTGCGGCGCGGTGCGGTGAAGTGTGGCGCGACGGTGGACGGATGGTCGGATGGTTGAATGGACGAACAGACGGACGGTCCGACAACGATCGTATCGTCGCGCCATGCTCCGCTACAAATAATTGTCGTCGCCAAAATATCTTTCCGTACCACTGGAACAGCTTTCGAGATCGTTTATTTGTTTCTCTGTTGGCATATATGTACATTGCGGAATTCGATATTTTTGATCGATCGCTGGAAATTTCGCGACGCGAGAAACGCGCTCGTACAACGAACTCTGTCCGCGTCGAAAAAGATGCTCACAGCCGGCCGAATTGCCGATCAAATTCACGATCGTTCGGTAACCCACCCACTTGGAGGCGAAGCACGGCTCGACTCCACCCCCCTTTAAATCACTCGTTCTTTAATAATGGACAGATCCCATTATAATACCCGAGATTTATACCTGTGGCCCCCTTTTCTTTTTAGCGATAAATTTCATCGCACTCTCCCCTTTTCTTTTTCATCGTCGATTAGCAAACTGTCGACCGGTGAACGTCTCGTAAAGATCGAAATAACTTTGAAAGAAGCAACGGTCGAGCGCATCGAACGCCCCAAAGTCCGCTGATCGGACGATCACCCGTCGAGTTCGGTTCGCGCGAATCCATCGAAAAGGAGAGAACGAAGAAGGGTAGGAAGCGAAAGAAGCGAAAGAAGGGAGAGAACGGTGAGAGGGGTGAAAGCAGGCGGGGGGGGGGAGAGATTGGAACGAAGGAACAACGGGTCCGCGTAGCTTCGGGGAGTTGACGTACGAGCGATAGGAACCGACCAGACCTATAAATATCGTTGAAACGCGTCAAATAAATTCGAAGCTTTCCCATGACACGGTGCAAAAGGGGAATGGGGTGAGCGATGTTCCGATGCTCGCCGCAAGGGTGACCCCTATTTATTGCCGAATTAAAGCGCGTCACCATTAATTTGCATACCGCGAGCGTACGATCCCGAAGGAACGCGGCACGTCAACGAAATTCGATACCGCTGGACGATTCTTACAGATTCCGAGAGGGACAGAGACATTTTGCGACGATCGCTGTCGCGAAAGAGCGACGCGATCGGAACGAAACAGTTTCCATACCGGGTGGCGAACAGAGATGGTAAGAAAGGAGGGCAAGAGGGCAGGGCGCGGAAACTCGAATAGGGGATAAAGGATGAGGAAGAGGAGAGAGAGAGAGAGAGAGAGAGAGAGAGAGATATTCGAAGGAGAGGTAACGAGCCGCTCGATGCGCGCCATAAATTAGCAATTATTTAATTTTCGTAGGGCTCCGGGTCCTTAGACGGCTCTAAATCAGTCTCCGTTGCAAAAAGCATAGATAACTATGACGCATGGCCCCCGGGAAGAGACAGGGGTGCGCTCACAGGATTGCGGCGGTGGTGACTTGGTTCGGATGGGTAGAAAAGCGACGAAGAGAGCCACCGTGAACGAACGAGAGACGAAGACGGTTAGTCGCCGCGAACAACACCGATGGGAGGGTAGGGGCAGAAGAGAGAAGACAGAAGGGAGAAGAGCGGAGACGACACGGACCGGTGGCCGAAAAACCCAAAGGGGTTGCAAAGGGAAAGACGAAGGGGTAGAGACAGAGAGACAGAGAGAGAGTGAGAGTGGGAAAGAAAGTCGATGATACGACGATAAGAGCGGTGGAAAGAAAGAAGAGATAGAACCGAAATCGGAAGCGGAAACGCGAGGAGTGTGCTTCTGTTTCTAGCGAGCCACGAGGAGCCTCGAAGAGCTGCGTCGTCGGTTCGCCGCTGTCGTTAGTGTGGCTGACTGGCTGGTGGTTGGTCGTCCGGATAGATGGATAGCTAAATGGGTGGTTGTACGGTAACCGGTGGTGGGTCCATGTTGCCACCGTTGTTGCTGTTGCTACGTCGTTGCGCGTGTAAACGCGCACGCAGGACGGAGGACGAGAGCACGGAGCACCCAGCACGGAGCACCGAGAACGGTGGTCGTCGAACGGACTTCGGGGGACGTGGTCGAAAGACGAGGTACAGGGAACGAGGGGCGAAAGAGGACGACGGAGGACGGTAGAGGATGGCGAAGAGGGTGGGAGAGACCGAGAGGAAACCGGAGCGAGCGAACGGGCACACGGAGCTGGGCACAATGGCAACTAGTTTTAATTACAAAGTAAGGTGAAGCGATCAATCATAATGATGTACGTGAGGCAGGCGCGGCCTCTGGGGTGTCGAGGGTGGGATGCAGCGTCGAGGAGAAGGACGAGGAAGAGGAAGAGGAGAAGGGAAACGAAAAGGATGAGAAACGGGGTGGAGGAGGAAGGACGGGCGGGGGCTAGCTGGCGGTGACGCGGCGGGTCGGGACGAGGGGGCTTTCGCGTACACTTTGCGTATAATTTACTGGCACTGGATATACCTGAAGTTATGCTATACCGAAGCTGCCGTTGCACCTCTTCGTTTCGTTGTTCGTACTTCTCTCCTCTTCCTGCCTCGCTTTCGCGAGCTTTCGCTGTTGTCGACCGATAGCGCAAAGGTTTCTTGCTCGTATTCTCTTCCTTCTCGTTTTTCTCGCTTTGCTCCTTTCCTCCCGTTCATCCCGTTCATCCCGTTCATCCCGTTCTCCCCTTCTTGGACGTCGCGTCGCGCCTCGTCTCGCCCCAACCTGCCTCGCACCTCGCTCGTTTCGTTCCGTTTTCGTTCCGTTTCTTCCTTTCCCCTCTGCGCTTCGACGCGTCATAGTCCAGCCTGGTCCAGCTTCGGGCTGTCCATCTCGTCGTAAGCTTTCGGTCTTGGCTCCTCCTCGTCCAAGACCCGATAGCGCGTTTCGTAAACGGGACTGTTAAAATGTGCAGCTTCAGATTTCTGTACAGCTTGGATCGACGATACGGTAAAGTTTTATTTTTCTCGAATTCTTCTTTGTAGAGTCAACGGATGTAGTCGCTCGCCGAGTTTCCTAAATCTAGCAAACGAGCGAAGGTTCCCGGGCCTTCGCGACAAAGGTAATTGCCGTATCGTGAACCTGCAACGTCGCGCTGCGCCCGATGGGACCGCTCGTCGTACGACCCTTAGGGCCAGGTGTTTTACCGACTCAAAGACGCGACTCACCCCTATGACTAACGATAAACGAGCGTCGATCTCGTGTCGTCCAAGACAACTCATTTTGCTTGGTGTTGCAATTATTGGCTTTTTGGAGTTGACGCCTTCTATGCGAGTTGTACATATATGTATAATCTGAGCGCCGGGCGCTATTCCGTCTCAAAGTCGACCAGACAACTCGGCAGTTTTTCTATCTATCATCTATATCTTTGGTCGATAAAACGACTTGTATTTGTGATACTAGTCCACGCCGTTTGTCTTTTTTAAAAAAAATTATTTATCAAAGGTGAAGTTTCCTCTTTTATTCAACGTAAGGGCAGACCGTGCAATATTACTTTGTACACTGCCAATACATAACAAGAACGTCCTCGTTCACGGTTGTTTTCGTCAAAGTAGCCGATACGTCGCACGACATTTACGATGGCTAGTTTTCCGAAGAGTCGCGGGGATCGATACTTTCTCCGCGTCCGTGAATTCCGAACGACGGATACACGAAGAAGGGAGCAACGCGACCCATCGAATCGCGCGAACGTAAAATTAACGCGACGCGAGGCGGAATCAGGCGGGGGCAGCGACTCGTCGCGCTGGCGGCAACGAAACGTTACGCTGGCCGAAGAAGTGTCCGGTTGTGGAGTTGCGTCGGTGCTTATCGTCTCTGCGAATGCGAGCAATTTCGCGCGACTAATTAGTCTCTCGTTAGCGAACGCGCCGTTCCACGAGCGGGAACATAAAAAGGAGATAATGTTGCAATACGAATCCGCGACTTATCGGTTTCGCCGGTCCGCTCCCACCGGGGACACTTCCCAGCGCGCGTTTCACCGCTGCGAGTTCGCGAAGCGATTAATTAAATTCTCGGGTAATCAAATATGTCACTCAGCCGTCCAGTTTTAATTAAAGTTCGGACATTATCTATTTGCTTCATCATCGTCGAGTCGACTATCGTCGATTCGGTCGGTCGGGGGCCGAGACGAAACCGAGCGACGATTCGACGCGACGCGACGCGACGTTCGATCAAAAACGGTTCGATTTTCGCGCGTCACGATCTTTTCGAGCAAGATTCGTTCGTGCTCGCAAACTATTCGAGTCAACGTCGATCGTATAGATTCGAAATCGTTGCTTTTCGAAGTCTTGGAGCGTTTGCTTCTTTGGTCTCTCGGTGCGCGTCTCGACCGAAGTTTCGGACGTCCGAATCTGCCGGCGCTGCTCCTGTCGTCTCTTGGCTGCGTGGCCGAGCGTTGTCATCGCCATTGGCACACTACCGTTCCTGCTGTCGCCTCCTGCATCGCATCGCATCGCACCGCACCGCGCCGCGCCGCGCCGCGCCGCGACGGTAAGATGGTTTTACGTCTTATGAGTTCCCAACTGCGACACCTCTTCTATTCTTCGCAATGATTTCGTCGCAATCACCCTCATCCTACCCTGTGCCAGAACCCTCGACGGAGCGGTAATATCGGAGAATGGCGCGACGAAACTACGGGAGGCGAAGAAGCCGACCGACACTTTTGTCAATACACGCGGTACGAAGGAGAAAGACACCCGCCGAAAGAGACGGTCTTTCTCTACCGACGTTCCCGCTATAAAGACCACTCGTGTCATTTCGCAATGACGAAACTTTGCCCCGAATTCTCTTCTTCGTTCGTGTTCGCTTTATTCCTCTACCTCCTCTTCTTTCAGCAACAAGCTCGAATCTGCCGCCGTTGCTGCAGGCCACCGCCGCTGCTGTTGCTCTTTCAGTCGATGCGGCCGCCACTGTATTCTTTCTCTTTTCTCCGCTTCTCCGCCCAAGTTTCCGGCGAATCTCGACCGAACTAAATGTTTCGAGACTTTAGCGGGTGTGTTGCTAAATATGGCACCATTTTGAGAAGAAATTTCGTTTCCTCGCGAATGCCTGCCGCGCGAGCGACTAGTCAAAGCATCCTGGAACGGGAGAAGGATGGTACTAAAAGCAGAAGCGATAGCGGATTAAAGAGAAGAAGAAAAAGAAAAGAAGAAGAAGAAGAAGAAGAAGAAGAAGAAGAAGAAGGACAGTCCGGTCGGAACAAAGTTGGAGCCCGAGCGTAAACGGAGCGCGATGGAAGGACACGGGCGCATTTGATATGGACCGTAGATAACTGGTAACGTACGCCGGGGGCGGACTCCCTGTCATGCGGCTACATACCTGCCTACAAGACCGTCCGCTTATACAAGGTGTCTCGCGCAACTATCGCCGGGGAATGTCTGGACCTCGTTTGAATTTTACAAAACATTCCGCCGAAATATTTTTGTCTCTGTTTCGTTCGTTTGCATCTACAAGGAAGGCTCACCAGCAAAGTTCGGGCGTCCCTACGAGGTTATCGGGAACCGGAGAGAAGTAGAAAAAGTAAATAACTAGTCGGACGATATGACGCGACGCGACGTAACGTAACGCAATCGTTTGCATAATACGCGGATGCGTTGATTACACGGGACACCCTATAGATCGTTTGGAACAACGACTGCCCCATAGCTCGACCGACTTTAACCGTCCGCGTAAACGAGGCGCTCGTAGAAATCGGGGGTCGGCTGGGTTCTGCGAAGTATCGGCCTCGACACAACGTCTCCCGGAGTACGCGAGCATTCGCGAGCATCGTCTAATCCTGCGACTTCCACCACGGCATATTATTTATATCGGTGGAGTAGCGTACGACTTGCAGAGTTGAGCAGAGTTGGCGGGGCGGGTGATTGCGACCGGTGGTGTCTGTGTCGGCGGTGCCGATGCCGATGCCGGCATGTGTGCGCTAGTGCCTGCGCCTGTGCCTTTGCCGGCTGGATGAGTCTGTGCCGGTACCCGTACCCCTACCCGTACCCGTGCCCGTGCTCGGTGGCTGTGCCTGTGCCAGCGACCGCGACGACCAAGCTCTACGATGCTCCCGGTCACGACTCGCGGGCTCCCGTATTTGAATACAATGCATTATATTGTCCGCATCATATCATATATCTCCCTGCTAAATAAACACCGTCTCAATATTTAGGCCCGCGAACCGCCCTGCCGAGAGCTGCCGTATCTCGAAGTATACCTTTACCTCGGACGAAGCAGGGTTCAGGGTCGTCGTCGTTGACGTCGTCGTCCGTAGAGAAAGGGAGAGACAGAGAGAGAGAGAGAGAGAGAGAGAGAACGAAGAGGAGATGCAACGCAATCCGAGCACCCTTCGGGAGATTCGGAAGGTACGCGCATCGCGAATCTCAAAGAATTTTTTCAGCCGAGGAAGGGACGATGCGTAGAAAAATGGCTGTCGACCATAGGCGATTTCGCGACGGTAAAACGAATGGAAATGAAACGAAACGAAACCAAACGAAACAAAAAGAAGATATTAGCTTTCGAATCCATATCGACGCGTGTCGCGCCATCTCGCGGCCGTGTTCGTGGTAATCCGATACGTCGGGTCGACGTCAATTGACATTTAACATGCAGCCGCGCACTTGCCGTTATATGGATCTGTTGGCGCAGTGTATCGCCCCGGGTTTATGATCTCATCGGCCGATTGATTTATGTCGGCAATTATAGCGCAGCTAGGAGTGACGCACGGCTCCGTGTCCCGAATGAGTTATGGGTGTTAATCTCGGGGAAAACCAATGAAGGGCGGCCCTTCGACGGCTACGTCGACGATCGCTCGCCTCGTTTCGTGCTCGGCGTGCTTTGCGTCGCCGTCGATCTACCCCGCTTCCACCGTATCACCTTTCTTCCGCGTTCCCCGAGTTTCTCGTGTTCTCGCGTTTCTTCGATCGACCACGAAACCACTGGCTGCATTATCAGTCGACGCACGGACGATGTCTCCTCATCCTCTAATCCGGTGTGGCCCGATCGTTCGAGGCTACGCGAAACCGTTTGGGTGCTCGCCAATCCGTCGTTTTTCGCAAGACTCCCAAAATATTAATGATCTTTAATCCTGGCTGGCTAGCTGGAAAACGACGCGATTCGTTTCGTCTCGTCTCGTCACCTGGCACTCGCTGTGCCCGCAGCGACAAACGAATAGAGAAGCTCGTAAAATTTCAACGGGTGACGCGCTCGAGCGAAATCGACGAGCACGCGGACCTTTTCTAGATGCTTCTAGACGTATCCGGAAAACGAAGGAAAATGGCTCCGGGAGGCGCATCTTTCTCGACACGGTTGACGATACGGGAGGATCCGACAGCCCCGAGAACAACGGTTGGTCCGAGGAGGAGCCGAGCAGCAAACGAGCAGGAGGAGCTCGGGGAAAGGAGAAGAAGGCAAGAGGGGTATTTACATTGCTAATGTATCGCTGGCCTAACTTCTAATTAAACAAATTCGCACAACTCAGTGCGGCGCGCGGCGCGCGGCGCGCGGTTGCCTCCTGGAATAGCTCCGAGCGAAGAAACGATGATGGAAAGGGAGAAAGAGAAGTCCGCCCGGCTGTTTCGCGAAGCACCGGGGAACTAGGAAACCAAGGGGAAACTCTCGCCCTTCTAGTTATCGGAGGGGTCGCTCGTTAGCGCTCTTAACGCGACTTACCGCCTGGAGCGAGAACCTCCAGTCCCCCGATTCATCGAGAAGAAGAAATGAATATTTATAAGAAACTGCAAAATAGTACTCTAATCCTTTCTTTTTTCCTTCTGCAACTGTCCCCCCACGCCCTCTCGCTCTTTTCCTCTCCGCTTCTATTTCTTCGGCTCTCCTTCCCGTCTTCCCCACTTGGAAAAATAGTTCCATCCTACTTTTTATTCCGATTCGGATTCGTCTTGTTTCTCTACCACTCGCCAACCAGTTGTTCCTCTTTTTCTTCGCGACGCGGCAGTATCGGTAGCGCTACCGCGCTACGCGCAACGACATGCAACGTACGCGATCAGAACGTCGTGGTCTACGAATTTTGGTTTCTCCGCGTCCGACGAAGACGGATCGTTCTCTTTCGCATCGACTATCTGCGAGCACTTCCGGCGGGACCTCGTCGTCGGCTCGATTCCGGCCGACACGATAAAACAGGGTCCTAGCACCTGCGGCTCTGACAGAGAACTCCGTCATCTCCGTTCGATAACGCGGACACAAAGCCGGCTCTGTGTCGCGAGGCGCGAAGTGTCTTGTACTCCGTCGAAACGAATTATCCGGGAGATTGGAAGATTTCCGAGTTCCAGCCGAATATTTGCCCGCGCAGCAGCATTTGAACGCGCACCTCTCGAACGATACCTGACCTCAAAGATGGTTTCCGCGCAAATTCGCGTAGGTACGGATCCGTAAAGTGTGAAGCAGGCTGAGCGCCGGAACGAGCGAACGAGCGGCACTTTGTGGCCTCGTAAAACAACGGCGACCCTGTAAATCTGTGCCCGAGTGTACCTGCTCCGGCGGATTCTCGTTCCACCTCTTCCCTTCTTCCCTTCTTTTCGCGGTCGCACGCTCAGTCTCGCGCCTGCATCCGCGCATTCGCCAACGTCTGTGTCCGTGTACGAGTTACCTGTCTCACCGATCTTCGGACCTGCGAAAAAACCGCGACTGGTTCGATCGGCGAGGACTGCACGCCTATCCTCGTCGTGTAAAACATTTAGGAAAATAAAGAACGAATCGATTACCAATCTGTTTTTCTTGCGCATACCGGGCTGAATCTTCTTGCTTCCTCTCCAGTCGACGATTGCTCTTGCTAGGACAAGAAGGATAAGATAACGCAAACGTGCAGAAAGATTTTTCCTGGTCGCTCGACCGCTCGACCGCTCGAAATTTTTATTCGTTCACCGCGAACTGGAGCCCGTTGTTCACGGGACAAGGGAGTCGTGTAAAGCGAGAAACAAATGTAACGAGCTAGTCGCGTCTCGCTCGGATAGTAGCTTACCCGATGAAGCGCGCCTTACTCTTACCCCCGAGCAAGGCCTTCTTTTTGCCGTGGTCCGTTAGCATGCGCGCGCGACCGCCGTAAAGTAGATGTACAGATCGCGCGTATCTCACCAACTAAATTGGAACGAGACGGCCGAGAACCGAGGACCGAGAATGAACGAGAAATGGAAAAAAGGTGAGACGGCGAGATAGAGACGAAAAGGATGGGGCGACTGGACGGAGCGAAATCCGAGGAATCGGGTGGAGAGACGGCGGGAGGAGAACGCCGAGAAAAGGACGGTGCGCGGGAGGATAACGCGAACACCCACCGGTGAAACAGCCAGCGGCATATCCGACTGGCTATCCCACGCGTTCTCGGCCCGCCGACGCGACGTCTTCATCATCCGTCGGCGGATTCGCGCGGTAACGGAATTGGAATTATCGGAATAATCGGTTGCCGAGTGCCGTTGAAGCTGGTTCTTTCCACGGTTTCGGAGCTCGTCTCGAACGCGAAAACGATCGCGATCGCTTCGTTGTTTCGAACCGGAAGTATTATACGTACATACGGTATGAGAATTTAGCGGCGCGACCGAATCGGCGAAACGCAACGGATAGAATCGAACGAAATCGAATAATATCGAAAACCGGAGTGCAGAGAGGACGAGCAGACGGGGAACGGGGAGGGACCGCGATGGCGCAGATGCTGCTGGCAGGAGGTGGCGGATCGGGAGAGGGTTAGGGGTTACTTTAAGGACCTTTCGAGAATCGGTAGCCTCTCCGCCGCTAATGTTTTATTTTATCCTCCTCGCTCCATAAGATCGCATTCGTTACGACCCATTGGACGAATTCATTACCAGCCTGGGGCAATGGGTAGCCGAAGTTCACAAGCCTCTCCATCCGCTCCTTCCACTACTTCCCCTACTTGCCCTCTCCCTCCCGTTGATCGCCTTTCTTGCCGAACCGTTTCGATCCGTTGGGAGAAACGATCCGGTGGACCGATCGGTAGGTAGATCGGTGGATCGATGTTGCTTGTCGGGGTGGAATAGTAAACGAACGCACAGTCTTATACTTTATAACATATATATTTATTTGAGCTTTAATTGCATTTTAAAATACAACCGAAATAATTAAATAATGACAAATCTGGTAAAATGGTTTCAAGAGTCGCGTATACATGATGCATATCTTTGTGGTTGCGCATTTGTAAGTAGGTAGGTACTTTTCGAGCGTATTTTTGCACGGTTGGCCTTTCGCGTATCGTTTTCTCTAGTTTCTGCGAGTGTGTGCACATTCCGCGTTTATTTTGTGCGCGTGTATCGATCTTCGCATCCACGTAGACCTCGTGTCTCGTTTTTTCGTCCCACTCTCAGCAGTCGTATAGAATTACAATAATAGTAGTAATATTATCGTTATATCGATAAATACTTTTAAAGTCCGCGATGGAAGAATTAGAGTTTACAAGAAATACGTATACAAGTGTGTTCCGTTCCAGATTCGGGCTCCCTCGTCCTCGAACGCGCGCAATCATCGTTCCTCGGCTAGTTTTCTCTCGCTCGACTCGGATGCTGTGCCGGTGCTTTCGACTCGCCCTTTTCTCGTGCACTTTCTCGCCCAATCAAACACGCTTTGCGCGTCTTGTCGTCCCTCGCCGTTCCCTTTCCGTCACTGCATTCTCGCGCCCTCTCTCTCTCTCTCTCTCTCTCTCTCTCTCTCTCTCTCTCATTCATTCTCGCTCGCTCTAGCTCTTTATGGCTTCTGTCTTGCGCTCGCCATTTCGCAATCTTCCGACACTCGTCGACGCAGCACTCGACATTCGAAGCTCGATGCTCGACATTCGTAGGCAAACATGCAGCAGACACAAGCACAAGCACAAGGACGGACGGACGGACGGACGGACGGGCGAACGGACGAACGGACGGACCGACGCGCTCTCGTTCGTCGTCGTCAAGTACACACGCACGCAGATGCAAGACTATTCGCTCTGGTGATTGTTCGCGCTCGACTCGCTCCGTAGGTTGCGATCGAATTTCGGTACGCGCCGCGATTTCAAATTTGTTGCTCCACGCTGTTGCGTTTGCGTTATTTTCATCGTAGTATAGATTCGATCGTAATTGTAATCAATATACACGGTGTGTTGTTCGCGATAATTCGAGCGATAATAATGACAGTATTTTACACTTAAAATGCCACGTCCGCTCGCGCGACGCAATAAATAGTATCTCGAAGAAAGAAAATTTACAATGGTCTACTCGCGCGCTACGAGTGAAGAAAAACGATATTGTTCGAGGACGTCGCGTCGCGCGCGCGCTCGACTCGCCTCGGCCCGATCTAGCCCGCGCGCGTTCCGAGCAATCGCGAGCCTCGCTATTGCACCGTATCTTGTTGCTTCTCGACGCCAGAGTGTCCATCGAATCTTTCGCGTTCGTTATCCCGCTCCGGTATCCGGCTATCCGACTATCCGGCTCTCTCTTTCTCTCATTCTCTCTCTCTCTCTCCCATTCTCTCTCTCTCTCTCATTCTCTCTCTCTCTCTCCCCTCTCTCTCTCTCTCACTCTGTCTCTTCATCGAGGAGAATCGACCTCGAACGATTTCACCGGTTTCGCCGCAATAAGTATCAACAAAGAGATTCCTATACAAGGGCGGACCCTAGCCTATCCTATGCTGCGCTAATCAACTACGCTCTTACGTTCTAGAGGTATACAGTATGATCCGTCCTTACGACAGCCATCACGGGTAAGCTCCCCCACGTTTGCCTTGGAAAATACTCGTACCCACCCACGCGTTGTCGATCTTTCGCGTTTCACGGTTTTCTTTACTCTTGTTCTCGCCCCCCCCCCCCCCTCTCTCTCTCTCTCTAACACCTCCAGCCATCTTCCTTTCTCGCGAGCTCGATCTCCCTCTTTCGCACACACTCTTCGACGTTGTTGACCACTCTGGTTCCGTTCGTTTCGTAACCCACCCTGTTCCACCCGTGTCCCGTGTTTCTCGTCGAACCGTGGCGTACTTACTACCCTTCTCCTAATCGTATCGGTTCTCGTTGCACGTCGTAAACGCCCTTAAGTATTTATAAAATCACAAACTTGGCCGCGCGCCGAGCCCCTTGACTCAGCAGTGCCGCGAGATATGGTGGCATCACAATTTAATTAACGCACGTTCGACGTTCGTCTCCTCGTTGAACGGATCGGTCCTCGTTGTTGGCGCACCTCGACTGTCCGCACGGCGACGAGACCCGCGCGAACGACACGCGACCGAAATCGAGGGCAACTGCGACCGCGACCGTAAGACTGCGAGACTGCGACGACGAATGCGAGGACAGGAATCAGCGAGAGTCGCGACGACGCTTGACGCGACGGTTCGTTCGGACAGCGAGATCGCGAACGCGCGAGGATGGATCGTCGAGGCCGAGGCGTTCGAAGGTCGAAATGTCTCGAACCACTCCGGTGGTCGCTAGTTTTACAGTCGTTACAGTATAGATACACTTATGTACAAGTGGCACCGCTACTTACGGGGCTCGGACTATACGTACTTGCTGGACAACTGTTTGGCCAGCTCCGTATACTTAAGAAATTTCGAGTGCGGACTCTCCTCGAGGGGAGAGGCCGCTGACTGTGACGGGCTACCGTTCGCCTGCGAAAGCGGCGGCGACTTGTTGCGCTGGGAGGTCGGCGGCGAGGACGAACTGTGACCGGTCGCCGGTCCCGCCGCAGGACTCTGAGAAACCGCTGCCGCCGCAGCCGCGGCAGCTGCAGCCGCGGCCGCCGCGGCCGATCGACCGATCGTCAGAGGGTCCGGTATCACGCCGTCCTTCACGAAGTGCATTTTCGAGAGGTGGTGCCTGTACGCACCCTTCGAGATGAACGGCGTGTCGCAGAAGGCGCATTTCATGATGGAGTCGGCAGTGACCACGGCGTCGTTGCAGGCCCAGCTGAACGCCAAGATGGCGCCCGGCGTGGTTCCGGATCCCGGACCGGTGGATCCCACTCCGCCGCCCGCGGCCGGTCCCAAGCCCGACGTCGAGCCGGACCCGCCGGCGGACCTGCCGCTGCTTCCGCTGCCGCCGACGCCGCTGCCGCCCCCGCCTCCGCCTCCGCTCCCACCGCTGCCGCTTCCGCCTCTCGTCTCGGTTTTGTCGCAGAGCTTCTGCAACGCCGCCAGCGGATGACTGCTGGCCTTGCGGCCGTGCGAGTCAACCGCGCCGCCTGCGTTTCCTCCGCTGCCGCCGCTCGCTCCGCCGCCTCCGCCGCTGCCGCCGCCCGACAAGCTGTCGAACATGGAAGAAAGAGCGCCGAGGCTGCTGGAGCCTTTGGTGTCGGGCGTGCCGCGCGGCGTGACCGATCGGTCGCTGCTGGTCGGACTACTGGTGCTGTTTCTGCAGGGACTGCGAACCAGCTGCTCCATCTGTCCGGTGGATCTGGGTGTCGGCGGATTTATCCGAGGTGACAACACCTCTCGACCCTCCTCGGTGTTTTCGTGCAGGCTGCCGCTACCGCCGCGTCGATTATTGAACGAACCCTGCTCCTCCTCGTCCCTGCAGTCTTCCACGATCTCCTTCTTCACGTATACCTCCCGACCGCTCGGCTGCGACTGCGACCGATCCTCCTCGGCGGTGGCCCTTTCGTCGGTGTCCTCGTCTTTTGGCTCCTTCTTGACGACCACCGTCGACGAGGCGGACGCCGGAGCGGACGCGGTCGCCGCCGGTGCCGCCGACGATGTCGTCGAAGCACCGGTTCCCGAACCGGAACCCGATACCGATCCCGGTCCCGATCCCGATCCCCCGCAAGCGGATGCACCGCTGGTCGCGATCGCGGTCGATTCCTCGTCTCCGGACTCTTCCGTGGCCGGGTGATGCCGTCCCGCGGTTAGACTCTGGGGAACCAGCTGTTTGTCCGGCGTGGAGCGATGGTGATGCGACGGATGCCTTTCCGAATGGCCGACCGCGGAGAGATCGAGCCGCCTCTCGGGCGTCATCGCGTCGGTTCTTCCGCCGCTTCCACGTTCCGACACGGAGCTGGACTCGCTTCCGCTGCGTTCTCTTCGCGCCGCCATGCTCGTCGAGTAGTGTTGTTGTTGTTGTTGTTGTTGTTGTTGCTGTTGCTGTTGGTACGATCGCAGGAGGTTCATGGTTTGCGGATCCACCAGCGGTTTCGTGTAGTCGACGCTTTCGTCGATGCCCAGTCGCTTTAGGATGCTCGTGCCCATCGGTGCTCCGGGCTGGGCGTGATGCAAGCCCGGCGCGCCGTGCCTCGCTCGGGAGTCGAAGCTCTTCTCGATCAGCTTCTCGATGGCGTTCAAAACGGACGGGGAGGAGGAACTGCCGGTGGACTCGTTGGCGGTCGGGGTCGGCGTGTCTTTGCCGGGGGTGGTCGCGTCGCTGGCCGACGAAGGAGACCGATGATGCCTCGAGGAGGACAGCGGCGAGCTGTCCTCGTTCGCGCTCTTCAGTCCGCTCTCGGTCGGGGGTAACGTCGCCGACAGGTGGTTCGACATCAACGCGTTCTTCAGAAAGTTCCGTTGGTTCGCGCTCACCGTTCCCGCGCCGATACACTGCCGGATGTGATCGACAAAGATGGTCGTCTCGATCTTGTCGCCGCACTTTTCGCAAGTTATACGGCCCGCGTGTTTCCCGAGACCGTGGCCGAGACCCGTGGCGGCGTCGCCGTTCTTGAATTCGTTCTGCGCTCGCTCCAACTCCAACAGCTTCCTCACCGGCAACGACTTCTTGCGCTTCTCCCTCGTTTGCCGACGGCGACCGCCGCTCTCGGTGATCGAACGCATAATGTGTTCCTTGTAGTGGGAATTCTTGACCATGTGATTGCTCAGTTCCTTCAACGAGCTGAACGCTTGATCGCAAACCTTGCAAGTCAGCACCGCGCTGACGTGACTGCTGGTCGCTCCGGAACCCGGGGCTCCGGTGGTTCCGGCGTGGGGGCCGGTGGAGCCGGCGTTGCCACCGGAGACCGTGGTACCGCCACCGCCGCCGCCACCACCGCCTCCGCCAACCACGGACCCACTGCCGCTGCCGCCGCCCCCGCTCTTGTTCTCGTCCGAGGACTTCCACGAGATGATCTGCTCTTGGGAGATGATGTTGGTGTAGTGTTGCGTTTGTTGCATGTGCGAGGTCATCTCGGCGAGGGATCGGAAGCTCTGGCCGCACCACATGCACTTGAGAATCTGTCTGGTCTGCTCGGCACCTTTGCCCAGCCAGACGTCCTGCCCACGGACCAACTTCCTCGGCAACGGCATCGTCTCCTTGATCAACAGATTCAATTCCGACGGGCTCTGCTTGCTGCACGGGGTCGCGGACCCTCCGGTTCCGGGACCGGCGCCCGCGTTACCGCTCGACGTGGTTTGAGGCTGATGAGGCGGCTGAGGCGTCGGGATGTTGGGCACGTTGCTCTGCTGGGAATGGAGCGCGGATCCGGACGGCGGCACGGGCATGTTCACGCCGCAATGTTTTGCCTCCTTCATGTGCGTGGTCATCGCGGCCAACGTGGGGAAGCTCTGCTTGCACCAGACGCACTTGAGCACGTCCTTGGCCTGATCGGCGCCCTTGTTCAGCCAGTGCGACTGCCACGCGCTGTGACGACTGCCGGACGTCGATCCGGACGCGTTCCCGGGTCCGGCACCGGCTCCTGCACCGCCGCCGCTGCCGCCACCGCCACCGGCCGTCGAGCCGCCGGATCCTCCACCCGCCGAGTTACCGGACGCCGATCGGAAGAGGTCCTCGCCGCCCAATTTGCTCAGTTCGCTCATCTTCTCGAGCGCTTTGGTCGCCTCGCTGGGCTGGTATTTGTTCTCCAAGGCGGACGGTGGCTTCAGCTTGCCGTTCCAGAGCTGATGGTGGTCGACCACCACGCCGGCGGTGCTCTTCGGCGAGAGTTGCTGCTGACTAGTAGCTGCGGCCGCTACCGCCGCGGCGAAATAGGGGAAATGCGAAGCGACCACGGGCGACGTCCACGGCGATACGACGGGCGGCCTGCCGAATCCGACGGCAGCCGCGGCCGCCACGGCTTGCGCGGGGTCTTGATGGGCCGCGGTGGCGGCAGCGACCGCTGCCGCCGCAGCGGCCGCCGCGGACCCGGACGCCAGTCTCGACGATTTGCGAACCGGTAGAGGCGGCGAGTCTTCCGGGCCCGGTCGTTTCCTGCTCGGCACCGACAGATCCAACGGCCCGTTGTTCGTTTCCGTCGACGAGGACGGGGTCGGCGGTTTGCTAAGATTCAGAATCTGCTCGTCCTCGTCGTCTTCCGTCGAGGAGGCCTTCCTCGTGCTGAAATCGAGCACCGCGGGCAGCGGAGTGGCCGACGGCGAGACCTCGCCGATGCTGCTCGGCGATACCAGCAGACCGGGGGTGGCCGCGGGCGGTGAACACGAGGACGAGACCAACGGCGATACCGAGCCCCGGGACATTGGCGAGTGGCCGAGCAGCAACCTCTGGTGAGTTTGTTGCAAGTACGCCGCCATCATGGCCGCGGAATGCGGCGGCAGCAGGGGGTGACCGCCGAGCGGAAGGGGCACGATACCGCTCGGGCTGGCCGGACTCGCGCTGCTCCTCGTTGGTGGCGGCGGCGGGCTACCAGTCGCCGGGCCGGACGATTCCCGTGAATCTCTCGATGGACAGCGCGGACTCATCGGTTCCCTGAAACATCAAGCAAACGGGAAAAGCCCGTTAGATTGCGCGATCGACAATGTTTTGCACGCTCGCGATCACGGTCACGGTCGCGGCGTTTCGCGTAGGCGTCGCGCACGAAATAGCGGAAAGGCGGAGAAGTTGAAAACCGAAAAACGCGAATAAAAAATCGATACCTGTCGAAGACGCGTCAACGCGTGGCGTACGCGAGTCGTCATTCCCCTTGTGCGGCAGTGCGGACAGTGCACCACAGTGCGCCACAGTGCGCCACAGTGCGCCACAGTGCGCGAACCTGCGAGACCAGCGTCGAATGGTCGCGGATTCGAAAACGGCGCGCGGCAGGTCCGACCGAGCTCACGAGTAAGTTGCAGGCGTGTCGACGGCTCGCTCGTAACTGACTGCTCCTGACTGAATACCGAATGCGTGCCGCGAGATGAAAGGGGAGCAGCGGCACGCATGCAGGGGAAGTTTTCGGGGTCAGGCGGGGCGCCGCGAGGATCGGAGGCGCCACTGACGCAGCTCGTGGCACACGCATACGCGCACGCACGTTCACAGTCGTAGAGACGAGAGTACGCGGACGGAAACGCACATCGCGACCGCCCCCGTGGCAAGCGGTGACGCAACAAAGCGGTGCCGAGCGTTGGCGAAGCGGTGTCACCGACGGAGTTGGTGGGATCGTCGATTGCCGGTCGCTGGTCGCCAGTGCAGCGCGACGCGTAACACGTGCCTATCTCTATTAGCTGTATGACGTCGCACGGCAGTCACCGATATCAGTCTGGCACCGGCTTATTTACCCCCTCGTCTGTCTCTCCGTCCCTTTCTCTCTCTCTCTCTCTCTCTCTCTCTCTCTCTCTCTCTCTCTCTCTCGCTCTCTCTCTCTCTCTCACGCACACACACACACACTCTTTCTTTCTCTCTGTGTTACCCGACTTCCCTACTGTCCCGTGCCCTCGCGTTTTCGCCGTGTTTCCCTCTCCCTTTACCGGTGCGCGTCCGTCTCGTTTCCCTTCAGAAGCATTTAACACCGTTTGCTGTATCTCCCTCGTTCACGAGCCGACCCGTGCCTGCCCCCGCTCCGCTCCGCGCCGCACACCACGGCACGGATTCGTGACGATTCGTTGCGCTCAAACAACGAGAATACCAGTGTGCGTACATACACGAAGCTCATCCAACGGCGGCGACTTCAAAGCGAACGGCAGCATCGCTCCCGTTGATTTAGGCGGTTTACGACGAAGCCCCGAGAGTAAAGCACCGGCTAATGAGTTTGAAGCGAATCGTGTTCGTTGAAATTTACGTTTTTACTTCGGACGGTCTCGCCTTCCCATCTTCCCGACTCGCTATCTGCCAACGTACGTGTTCTTCCTCCTGATCCGTCGTTTCGGTTAGCGAAGCTCCCGCTTCGTTCCTCGGAAACGACGATAACGACTACGAATTTTCGTCGGACGCGGCAATTACCTGTCCGGAGGTCCGGTGTCCCTCAAAATCGTAGGATTCAATCGTGCCGTGGCGGATGGCGGTGGAGTGGGCGGCGATGCATCCTCGTCGTCTTCCTCGTCGGTCGCGTCGCCGTCCTCGTTCTCTTTGGCTGCAGCCGCGCAAACTCTCTCGCTAGGGCTAATCGGCCCGTCATCCTCCGCGCAATCGCCCTCCTCTCCTTGGAGGTCGGCGGCCAGCCCTGGTCCAGAGCCTTCGACTCCGTCCTCCCCTGAAATCAAAAGATCCTACGGTTATTCGATTTGCCAATGCGGAGACCGATTCGATCGGATAACGCGACGTGCTATGCGCGAAAATAGAAGATTCCTAAATGCCGTGTCGTCGCGAAGCAAGACGCGCGCGAACGCAGAGCGAAACAATACTGTTATCTGTTCATTAATCTGCCTTTTGCGACGACGCCAGCGTCGACAACGTCGAGGATGCGGGACGCCGCGTTTCTGTTTCTCGCGTCTCGACTTTTAATCGAGCCGTTGTCGCGTCCAAATCGTAGATAACGGGGCAAGGCGACGGACCGGGACGGTTCCGACATCACCGTCACCGTCACCGTTACGGTCACCGTTACCGTCGTCGAGATCTACCTCTCTGCGGAATCTGCGAACAACGCGTATAAGAATGGCGGGCGGTCTTGGGACAGAGATGGTTCCGGAAGGCGATCCACATCGCCATCTTGTTCGAGGGAGACGGAAGGCCGAGAATGCCGATCTTTGGCCAAGGAAAACGAAAGAGGCGGAAAGAAACTCGCACACCTCCCTTTCGAGAGGGTGGGGACAAGCGGATCGCGGAGCACCGTCCTACTTTGCCGACTGGCCAACCAAACGATCGTTTGTTCGCCGATGGGTCGCAGAGCAAGGAGGGAAAAGAGATCGCGCATCGATCCGCGGAGGCATCGGCAACTAATTACGCAGATTTATGTCCCCATTGTCCATTGTCTCTCTCGACCGGAGCGTCCCTCCGAAGCCCTGCACGACCGTGAACGATCCGATGGCAGGGAGGGAAGCTGCACGCCGAACGGACCGAGACTAGTCGAGCAAACTCGGGTCGGCTCGGGTCCACTCGACCCGATACGATTCGATTCGATTCGATTCGATTTGATTCGATTCGATTCGATTCGATTTGATTCCAGTCGTGTCGAGTCGAGTCGTATCGAGTCGAGTCGAATCGAGTGAACTGCGTACGGGAGGCGTTCGAAGAAGAAACGACCAACGATCGCGAAGACGGAGAAACCGAGGAACCAAGGCGGACCACCGGAGGACAGCTCCGCCCGTTCCGAACAGAGTATCCTCGATATCTTTCCCCCTTTTCGTCGTGTCTCACTGGTTTTCGTCCGTTCTACCTTCTCCACGCGTCACCTTCTTGCGTTTCGTTTTGCTAGGGGAGCGTCCTTCGCGCCATCCTCGCTCTTTCCCTCGTCTTCTTCGGACGACGCGTCGTTCCGCGGAGGGGAGAATAGACGTCCGAGAAAATTAGCGCCGGATCGGAACGAACGGAGGAGGAACGCGAGTAGATCGCGATGCGCGTTGTCGACAGCGAGTTTTCCGGACACGGTCGACCAGCGAAAAACCATGTTTCGAGATTGAACGCTTCGGTCGCTTCGTAGTCAGCGCCTAACGAGTTTCGCTCGTTTCCAACTCGAACGGAGATTAGCGTTCTCGAACTCGCGACTCGACCGCGAGGCGCTCTATCGTCTCGTAAATTTGAATACGCTCGAGGTTTACGGTAGCGGCGAGTCCCGTCTCGTCCGGTCTAAATTTATGCGCCATCGGCGCGTTAAATCGGTTACGTTTGCCAGCAATTAAACTCGTTGTTGCGCACGAAGCATCGCGCGATGCGAAAATTCAAGGCGAGCCGCGTACGCTTAATTGTTTGCAGGGTAAACCGAGATAACAACATTTTCTTTTCACGCCGTTACGTACCGCTATCTGTGCCTCGATCTTTCGGCGTTGACGACCGCTCTGTCCGACGTGCTCGCGATTCGGAGCGACTCGAGCGTCGACTCGCGTCCCTGGGTCCGAACAAACGGTGTACGTTCGGGAGCGACGCTCCAACGGATACGAAACAGCGCGTAATAACGAAAATCAGACCGCGGGCGGGCTCGAACGCGGGCTGTCGGAAAAATCAGGAAAGCTGGAAAACAAACTCGCGCGAGAACGAAACGCGAGAGAGAAAGCAGAAAGGAGCGACGACGAGAGGGAGGAAACAAAAGGAGCAATGGAGGAGGACAAGGCAGGGCAGGATAGGCTAGGAGAGGAGATGAATTCCTGATGCGAGAACCGTCGGGAGGCTGGCGAGGAGAGTGACAGGAGGCAGACGAAGAGACGAACGGATGGACAGGCAGGCAGCCGCATGGACGGACGGACGGACGGACGGACGGATGGACAGACGGACGGACGGACGGATCGCCGAGCGTGCGAGCGAGCAAGAGAACGAACGAGTTCGCTGGAACGACGAAGAGAGACCAAGAGCAAAGGGAGGCTCCGCATTGTGATTCTCTCTCGGTCTGCCAGAGTGTGACTGACGGGTGAATCCATTCTCCTTCCCCCGTTCTTCTTTCTGCCTTTCGCTCGTTCTCCCACTAGCATCCCTGTCGCCGATGTTGCTTCTTCCTCTCGAAGCAACCGGCTCTCGAATCCGCGACGCTCGATCGCGAACGGATCGTTCGAAGCGGCCACATACGGCCTGCCGCGTATTCTCGTTTCGATCAACGATCTCGGTTTCCAAATCAAACTCGGACATTTCGCGATCCCGCAGGTCGTAGATCGGCGCTGGTTCCTAATGTGTTCGCGGCTCGACCCTGCGGAGCAACGACAGCGACGACGTCGGAGACGGAGACATCGCAAACGGCGACGTCTGCGATGCGACGGTATCAACGAGCGAGCTACTCGACGCGTACGGCGTCGATGCGAATGTTTACGATTCGTTCCTCGGGACCCCTCTCTTCCCTCCTTGTTCTCGTGCGGCTCCGTCTGCTTCTTCTTTTTCGAATCGCTTTGTCTTCCGAACCGAAACGTCGGGTGGTCGTATTCGTGAGTCACTTAGCCGTCCGAACGAGACGACAGGACAGAACCGAACCGAAGACGGAGCACCGACCTACGATAGTCTACCTGACTGATTGACCGATGAGGCGACTGTTATCCTAAGTCAACACTCACTCCATCAGCCTGTCGAATCGCTCCCCCATTCTTCGAGCCGCGCCACGTTCCGTCGTTCTCGTTCTCCTTCTTGTTCGAACGGGCTTCGGTCTTCGGTCTTCGGGCTCCGGGCTTCGGGCTTCGGCCTACGCCTCGCGATTCCACCTCTGCATAAAAAACGCGTGATCCACCTCACGATCCCCGTCCGTCGATTCTTCACCGTTGTTTCTTCCCGATGACTTCCCAATTGAGACGTTCTCGAGTCCGTCGAACGAGGCGCTCTTCCTCGGCCGGAAACGTGTGACCCGCGCCGCGATACCGCGATGCCGCGATGCCGATGCAAGGTATCGAAAGCGGAACCGCCGCGCCGCGAACAGCCTTTCTCTTTGCTTTTCAACGGATATTCTGGAATCGCGGCGCTTGGACACGCCTGGTTCGATCTGCCGCGATACGCGAGACTGTCTTGAAAATCCGCATCGGGATCCGCATCGACCGATTGCTTTTCTCCGTTCTCTATGCCCAGCACTATTTCGCGGGCGAACGTTGTCGTCAATGTCGCGTCGAGGTGCCCGTGCGCGCGCTCGAATTTCTTCTCGCGTCGCTCCTTTTCAATTTTTCTCCAGTGTCGCGACCATTCTCGAGTCGTTGCTTGCACGAGTCGTGCCGCGTCGAGCGGGATCTCGGATCTCCAGAGCTGGCGTTTCAACCGGGCGACTGTTTTTCCGTTTCGCGGCAAAGTTGCGAAAAATATATCTACTAGAACGGCGCAGAGGGGAATCTGTCAAAGCTTCGCGCGCAATTTGTCGCTGATCGTTCAAAGGAGATCGGTTAGGAGATTCGTTCCACGCGAGTCGATCGCATTTCCGTTCGCGTCGATCTCCTCTCTCGCGGTTCGATCGTTGACCTCGAAACATTGTTGACCGCGCGTTGCGAGTTGCGAGTTGCGAGTTGCGAGTTGCGAGTTGCGAGCGCGACAAAGAACGTCGACAGGAAAAAAGGAAGAAAGAAACGAAAGGTGAAGGGGCGGAACCGAGACGGATGGAAAAGGAAGGAGGGCCGCGAAAGTGAAAGATGACGAAGCGACGGACGCGTCTGGACTCGGCGAACGATGGACTCGAGCGCGAAACGATAGACTAAGAGATCGGTAAGCAGCGACCCGCCAAACAACGTATTCTTCGGACAACGATTTCGGTGGCAACTCTGGCCGAGGATTACCTGGATGAGCGTATGTCGCGCGTTTCCAGATTCGCCTACCGACGCGTGCAAGCGAGAAGGAGCGATCGAGCGATTCGTGTCGCGCGTACTCGACCGAATGGTATTAATGATCGAGCGCGTACGGTCGCGCCGTTGATGCGTTCGTTGATGCAGGTAGGACGACCGGATGATGGATGACAGGGTACGCGTCGTCCGGTAAAACCGACCGTTGGTTCGGCCGTTCCTTCGTTTGTTGGTTCGGTTGCCTCGCCTCTACTCGTCTTGTCCCGTCTCGTCCCGTCTCGTCTCGTCTCGTCTCGTCTCGTCTCCTCTCATCGTGCCACTCCGTGCTTTGCTACGCCTTGCTCCGTCCGTTCACCCGATCGCGCAACAGGCGACAGTGATGATCGATGCGTGGCAGCCGTAGGTGCTGCCGTTACCGTTGCCGCTGCCGTTGCAGTCGTGACTTCCGCTTGAAAAAATTGAAAATCCTTCAACTCGTTTCGCGAGGTTGGTTGGTGGCGATCGAGCCCGACAACGATAAACTCGCATTTCGCAGTCCAATTCCTTTGGGGAACGTCTCGAGCCGGACGCGGCTCGAGAAGAAGTATCGGAAGCTGGAAAGGGTGTCGGGATGGAGTGGCGAGGCGGCGAGGTAGCGAGGCTTCGAACGGCACAGCGACGCGCGACGGGGCATGGGGGCGACGGCCTGCCGAGGTGGCAGAACAGAGACGACAGGAGGACGCCTTCATCACGATATCCGTCACTCTTCTTCCCCTCCGTACAACGCCATCCTCGTTCTGCATCCGCAACCGCCGAATCTCTTGGATGCCGCGTCTCTTTCTTCCTCGCGGTGTCGCATCGCGTTGCGTCGCCTTTCGAAGCGTCGCTTCTGTTACCGACTGCCGGCGCAGAGTCCGTGACAACAATAATTGTCAGCGAAGCAACGTCCCCGGAGTCGACTGCGAGCACCGAGCGACGGGCAACGGGCAACGAACGACGAACGACGAACGACGGTTGACGAGCGAACGACAGAGTTAAAAAGTAGTCTGTGGAAACGACGCGACGGGGAGGGAAAAGGATACGGGCCTCAAAGGGGAATCGAAGAGAGCGAAAGGATCGCGAGACGGATGCCGCGGCTCCGCGAGAAAGACCGACCGACCGGCTCTATTTATAGAACCGGCAACAAACACGGAGCAGCTGGTGTCGATCCGTCCGGTTATCGTTTCGTTTGCACAGCCTCTGTCTGTCGTGGGCGCGCGAAGTGGTCGTGTACGTGGTCGTGGTCGCGCGACAAACGGACCTACCATTGATTCCAACGTTTCGTTGCCACCGATCCACCGATTCGCCGATTCGCCGATCCGTCGGTCCGCACCGATCCACCGATGGACCGGTAACTGGGACAAAGACCCTGCTCCCGACGCGCAACGTCGAGCAGGGCCCGCGCGTCGCGACAGCCGTCAAAAAATAAAGCGTGACCGGTCCGTATCTTAATCCCGAAGACGAGCAGAGGATATTCCGCGAGACGACCGACTGTCCGGACTTTGCCGCGAGGAGCGGCTCCCGAAATAGGCTTCCGCTTCGAGAGTCGTACGAACGAACGAACGAGCGAACGAGAGAACGACCGCCTCACCGATCCGTCCTAATAAATATTGTGTCAACGTAAATAAGTGTGCGATGCGGTGGCGCGAGGAAAGGCCGAGAGAGTCCGTTCAACGAGCGAAACAGCCAACCGACCGACGTTCCTCGGAAGAAGACGGCGCACCGACCGGGAACGATTCGTCCTCCGGATGACGGACGGCTGATGTACGGAAGGACAGGTGCGCGCAGCTTTCGATCTCTTTACCCTTGCGTCTCCGCTGGTCTCGTCTCGTCTCGTCTCGTCTCGTCTCGTCTCGTCTCGTCTCTTCTCGTCTCGACTCGTCCCGTCGTCGCTCGCCTAGCCGCACCGCACCGTTTCCCGTTTCTCTGTTCCCGCGTAGATGAGTTCACGGCGGACGAACGATCGCGCGACCAAATGTCCGATCCACCTAATCCACGTAGTCGGTCGACGGAGGGATCGAATCGGATCGGATCGGATCCGATCGAATCGAGCGAACATCGGTATCGATGCAGAAAAATAGTTCGAGAGCGGTCGCAAGGGCGTCGGAACCGAACTCCAAGGCAGATTTATGCGACGCGCATGCGGCAAAACGTACAACTCGCTCGCTCGCCCATAATATCTGCTCTCTGTTTCTCAGCGTCCCCTCCTTCTTGCCGAAAAGCCATCGAGACGAGAGACAGATACACAGCGATACCGCCGAACTCGAGCGAACCAACGCGAAGCTTTGCGGCCATTCGCAACAGCGATTATTAGAAATTAGACGGAATGATCTCGAGTCAGAGGTTCTCGACGAGAGGGTTCGATGAAACGCAGAAAGATGATCGGAGAGACGGAAAGAAGAGTGGACGGGGTGGGTTGCGCCCGTGTCGAGGCTAGTTAGTACGGGATCGCACCACCTTTGTTTGCACGCCCCACCTTCGACACCGACGTGACAGAACGCACACGCGCGTTTGTATGCATCCACGCACACCACCGTCGCAGCGGCGGTAGCCGAGGCATTATATCGTGAGCACAGAAGTAATTTATAGTTGCAATAATTTATTGGGTACCATGGGGTTTATACTTGCCTGACGCGTAGCCATCCGTCACCGTCAGTGACGTCACCTCCCTCCACATAATGACTACCTACGCCCCCTCCCCGACTCTACTCCTCTCCTCTCGGCCGCCACGGCCGTCGTACCCCCTTCCTGTCTCGGTTACCGTACACCGTACACCCTCCTGTCCAACGAACCCCACTCTTCCTCACCGGTCGGCCGATTTCTCCGGTCGTGTCTTGCCTCTACGCGGATACGCGAGTACGCGAATACGCGAATACGCGAGTAGATTTTTCTTTCGTGTTGCGAAAGGTCGATCGAAACGAGTTAGAAAACTCGAAGAAACCAAGCAAACTCCGTGTTCGCGGGGATGTTGTTAGTTGTAGGTTGTAGGTGGTCGGTTGTTCGAGCGCGAGCAGGAGCAATCGCATTCAGCAGACGGCGGCTCTCGATGGCAGCTAGAGACGACGAGTCGGTCCAGAACTAGATACGCTCGTCACGTTTCTAGCTCGCCTCCCGCGAGAGGAACGAGCAAGAAGGAACAGGAGCGGAGGTGGAGAGGCCGAGGTGCTGGCGAAGGCGGAGGCGGACGAGGAGGAAGAGACGAACTTGTCTCGCGGAGAGGGAGATATCGCGTCGCGGTGTTCGTGCTGTCGGAGGAAGCCGACGTTGCGAGTGGAAATGACGTTGACGGGCGTTTGTCACTGTCCCCGGCAAATAATATCCAACACCGCCCGGTACACACACACACACACACACACACGCACGCATATATATATATATATATATATATATATATACTCAGCCCGCTTGTTACCTTCGCGAAGCTTTCTCGGCGTACACACGGTTGACCGTGTGACTGAAAGGGGGACACGCCGCGCCGTGGACGTGGACGCGGACGCGGACACGGACGTGCACGCGAATATGCGCGCATACATATATGTATACATAATCGGTTCTGTTCGTTGTACCAGAGGGATACACTTTCGGGGTGAATTTTACCGTTCGACGCACCCGAGCGGTCGTTCTTTCTCCTACGCGTCCTCTCCACTCTGACGCAACCGTCGTACCAGCACCCGCAACCGTTCCCTGCCAATAATCCCCTCTTCGCTCTTTGGTTTCCGTTCTCGTCCTACGATTGCCATCCCTTCGCGAGTTTTACGGACCGAAATGGATCACCGAGCGAGGAGAAGGAATTGCGGTTTATCGGGCGGGACTATCGACGCAACCCTAATTAAATTTGGAATCACGAACGGATCGAGAGGACGTTGATCGCGAATTCGGGAATTTTTTGTAGAAACGTCGGAGCTCGCACGGCAGAATCTTTGGCGTTCGATCGAACGACGGAGCGAACGACGGAGCGAGCGAGCGTGCGACCGAGCACGTTCGAACCATTTTGGTTTCTCTGGCGAGAGATAATTAGGGAAACGTGTTCCAGCCGAAGGAAGGAGCGGGTATCGCGCGAGACCGAGGGTGATGGAATCGACTCGATCGGGGAGTTCCGCCACGCTGGAAGGTGGAAAGGGTGGTACGAGGGTCTTGGCGACAGCCGTCAATCGATTGTCAACCGGGTCAGGCGACCAACCTAACCTAAACCCTCGAATCTTCCTTCTCGTCCTGTTACTCGCGTACGTATCGGTCCGGGCGTTGCACGGAACATCTTCGCCCTGTCTCTCGTCCCATGCGTCCACCACCCTCTTCTCTTCTCTTCTCCGATCTTCCGAGCCACAGGACGATGCCGTGTTTCAGCAACGTCGCCAACTCTGCCGAACCGCCGCACCGCCGCACCGCCGCTTGTTTTCGATAACGTCGCAAAAGGTACGGGAGGACAACGCCTTGGCTACGCGCGACCGAGGAGACAGATTGGACGCGGAATAGGTGTTCCTCGCGTTTACCACCGTTTCCTCGCTGAAATCGAGGCAACGAGCCCTCGGTGTTTTACGTCCGTTCCGCTCGCAATCGCTCGAGAGATGTTCGAGAGCGGTTCGAGAGCGGTTCGAGAGCGGTTCGAGTGGTTCGTGCGGTTCGAGCGATCTAAGCAGCGAGCACCGCCGCGCGAACCACTCGATGGAGGATGGAGAAAATTAGGGTTATTCGTAATTGCGGATGATGGAGCGAAATTCGGAACTCGATTCATCGATATACATACACCAAACGTGAGCCGTGCATAGACGGCCGCACAAGACGAGCGATCCACCGACGATTTGTCTGGCTTACCGCAATAACGATCTCGCAGCTAGTTCGTAGAATTTGGTCCGTGGTCGTAAAGACGAGAGCTGTGATCAAGGACCAGTCCATCGGTCGTCGGTGCGCGCGATTTCGAAAGATTTCGCTCGCTTCGCGGACCCGGCGACGATCCGATCCGTAACCGTACAGAAAGTATCGGAAAGTCGAGCGAATCCGCAAAGACGAATACCGTGGAATAAGCAGCGAGGCGAATGTCTAGCGGTCGCATAGCCGCATAGTCGCTTAGCCGCTCAGCCCGGCTTTCCGGAGCCTCCCACCCCGAACGTCCACCGTCGATATCAAGACAGCCGTCCGACAGATCAATGCCGTGAGCGGCGGCGGCGGCGACGACGCCTGGGCGTCCATCGCAGTTCGCCCTTTGGACGGATTCCAGTTGACGGACACGAGCGATCCGCGTCCCCAGACACGGGAGTACTCGGGTACGGAAAATAGGCGAGGAGGTCGATTCGAGCAACCGACCAACCAACAGCGAACATCGACAATCGAAGAATACGATGCGGAACCGCGGTCAATGAAACGGACCAACCAAACCACACCCGTCCGCGTCCGCGTCCGCTTCATTGCATATTCAGCGGAAACGAGTAAGGTTAGGGGTAGGGTTAGGGGTAGGGGTAAGGTTAGGAAACGGCATTCCAACGAGAAGATTTTGTCTCGGAGTTCGGGCAACGGAAGGGCGAACGTTCGAAAAGCGAAAGCTCGCCGTGGACGGTAAGGGTGGAGAAAGAGCGAACGAGTCGACTTGGTCCTGCCCAGCCCGACACGACCCGGTTCGAGTGCGTCACCATCTCCGTCTACGCTTCCCGGGACATCAGAATATCGTCCCAGAGGGTTTTATTAGTTTTGTCTCTGGTGGATCTCCGATGGATCCTCGAATCTCGGCGAGTCGGGAAACGCCACCGGGATGCCGGAGCATCCTATCCGTGTTGGGTGCCGGCTGCGATTAAAAGGGGTGACGACCGGTGACGTCGAGTTATTTCGGAACGAACGGGAGAAACGGTGTGCGGGAGTCCGCGGTAGAACCCGGGAATTCGCAGTAAACGTACGTCGGTAGGAGCCGCTTTCTTCGTCGACGCGACCAGGAAGAACGCGAAACGCGCATTCCACGCGTGTCCATTCTGTCGACACGCTGGACCGTGATGGAACTAACCTCGACCAACCGACGATCACCCTTCTTCTTTCTCTCCTCTTTTCTTTTCGTGGCCTCCTGTTTGCCGACCACGGCGTCGCGAATATGCTTTCGCTTTAATAGGTTTCGGATGTCCGTCTTACGGGGTAGGCCCCGTACCTTCTTCGAGTCCAACGGAGACCGGTCGAGATTCCGCGACAACCAATTCGATTCGCACGATCGACCGATGGCTCTCGCGATCTTTGACGGCGACGGCGACGTGTCGAAAAAGCACGGGGTGTGGTACGCGAAGCGCGAAAACTGGTTCGCGATAACGAAACAGCGAAAGCTTCGATCCCTCTTCTGGTCGCGTTGTCTATCTCACTTTCCGTAAGGGTGAGCTCGACTGTGCAAAGAAGAGGAGAAACGAAAAGGTAGAGGGAGCGAGAAACCGAGAGAGCGAGTGAGAGAGAGAGAGAGAGAGAGAGAGAGAGAGAGAGAGAGAGCAAGAGAGATTGGGTGGAGAAGGAGGAGGAGGAGGAGGGGGGCAGAGGACGGGGAAGAGCAAGAGAGAAAACAAGAAGGATCTAAAGAGGGAGCAAGGGAGAGGATAGCTGTTTCATCTGTCACCTGCAGACGCCGCCTTCCTTTCCGTCATCGTCCCTCTCACCCGAGCGGCAGCCACCCCCAGCGACCCCCTTTAATAATAACAACAATAGAGCCGGACTAGCGGCGGTCGGTCGGCACGGTGGCATGTGGACTGGAAGGGGTCGGGGACGTGGGTCGAGGACCGGGAGCCGAGAGCCGAGAGCCGAGAGCCGAGAGCCGAGAGCCGAGAGCCGGCAACCGAGAGAGGGTTGGACGGGGAAAGAGCGGCGCGTCGCGTCGACTCGCCTCGTCTCGTCTCGCCTCGCCTCGCTTCGCTGGTACGGTACGGGTCACAAGACGGCCGTGTCACGTCCGCTTCCAGCCTCGACCCTTCTCCTCGACAGGTCCACCCCGCGCGTCAACTTCACCCAGGGATGTAGTGGACCACCTTGAGTTTAGCTAGCGTACGTTCGATATCGGGGCGCGCGCAACTACGACAGACCTCAACGTCGCGTTCACGTTCCTGTTCTCGTTCCTGTTCCCGTTTTCGTTCCCGTTTTCGTTCCCGTTGTCGTTCTCGTTCCTGTAGCCGCAACAGCATCCTCTCGCATTACAATTACCGTATATTTGTTGGTTAGGAAAGCTGCGCGGCTCGCGCGAGCTACAGTGTAAAGACGTTTCGCTCGAATTGTTGGGTGATGTGACCCGCACGGTTAACCGAGTACCATCGAAAAAGCGGCGAGAAGATTGCATCGCATCGAGCGATTCGAACCTAACAGGTTTCGGCTCTTCCTCCGAATTCAGCATCAGTCCACCATTTACCATTTATTGTCTAAAATTTATAGTTTAAAGTCTACAGTCAACGGTCAACGGTCAACGGTCAACGGTCAACGGTCAACGATCTACGGTCTACGTACTACGGTCTACGGTCTACAATCTACAATCTACAATCTACAATCGACTGTCTAAAGTGTACAGTCTACAGTCTATCGTCTATCGTCTACCGTCCACCGTTGGGTTTGTTCGTCTCTCGCTACCCTTATTACTCGACGCGGCTCAACTTCATCAGGGAAATGTCGCGGCGCTCCCTGGAGCGGGAGCATTAACTCGGGCGCACACGCGACCATTGCCGCGTTCGTACACGCAGCACGGCCTCGCTAACGTCCAAAAACGTCTAGGTGCGCGCGAATGCGTCCCCAGTATTTTGCCATAATGCTCTCCATCTGTGGTGGGGACGAAACTCGTTCCACTTCGCATGTATGTATGTACAACGTAATACGGCGCGGAAAAATGTAACATCTATTTTCGTCTCTACCTTTTCTGGCCGACTTTCTCTTTTTTTCCGACGCGTCGAAACGTTGAAAAACCGAGCGGCGAATACGGCGAGCGAAGGTTTCGGGAAAGAATAGAGAAACACACACACACACACACACAGAGAGAGAGAGAGAGAGAGAGAGAGAGAGAAAAGAGAAAGAGGAAGAGAAAGAGGAGGACTGAAAACGGGTACAAGCGAGTCGGAACGGCGACGCGGAAGGGGAGGAAAGCGGCAGGTCGCGGGCAATGAAATTACTGTTTTTGGAATATAGTTTTTGTCAGTAACTCGGTGATTTCGCGCTGATTCGTGACCCACGAACGCGTCCAGAGCATTAATCGTTCGTAATTTCATTCGATTTAATTACCTGGCCGGCGCTCCCGAATCGAACGAGGCATTAAACCGTCCGAATCGGAGTCGAATGTTTGCATTTTAATACGGGTCGCCGATGTTCTCCGTTCGCGTACACTTTTGCGTTCTCTAGTGATAGACGCGTAACGAGCGCGACGCTGCATCGATTAACGCCATAATAATTAGCAGTCGGAAAACGCGGTTTTCGCGATTACGCGATCGCGTGATCACGCATCGTTCAATATTTCGATAGATCGCGAGGAGATCGCCGTCGAACGATTTTATCGGGCGAATCCGTGTTATACGGTGCTCGTACGAAGACCAAATAATTTGACGAACATGGCAAATCAGCGCCCTCGTGTCCTTCCATTTTTCAACGGTTTTTATTTTCGTTGCCCTCTCAGTTTTTTTCGTTCGAACGATAATCCAATCGAGAACGGCGATGGGATTGAATTATTAATCGAATGACGCGCGTGGTCGAGGTCGCACGGCCGTTTTCGAGGGCGTATACGTGTACCAGTTGCCCGGATCCTCGCGAACCGCGCAACTCGATCGTCGATTCGTCGATGCGTCGATGCGTCACGGGCGGATAAACGATACCTACAATTTCCGAATTGTTCGAAGTCGCGAAGGCCCGGAAAGGCTCGCGACCGCGAACTTCGACTCTCGGATCGATCGATTCGTGCAGGGCGTTTCGAATTGCGTCTTTTTTTTGTTGCGCCCACAAGAGGCTTTGTTCGCGAGAGTTTGCGAAGTAGTTCGGTCAGTGAATGAAATGGCGTTTCTAGTAACTCAAATTGCGCGCAAAACGGCGCGAGTCGAGGTTCTGGGGGCGAGGAACGCGATTTACGCGCGAGCAGCAAACCCGTTATCTAGTATTTCAAAATCGCGCGATACGAAACGCGCTACTCTAATCGCGCTTCGATCGCCTCGTCTGAACAAGCTCCGAGACCAGCGCGTCTCAAAGTCGAACAGAGGTACGCGGGCGAAGATGCGAATATGCGAAAGATGAAACGAAAGAGAAAATCGAGGGACGGAGAAAGGAGGAGGGCGTGAGCGAACGATGCGGACGAACGAAGAAGAAGAAAAGTAAGAGTCGTCGATGAGAAGGGGTAGACGGCCCCGAAAGGAGCTTTGTCTCGATCGTCGACGGCCTTGAATAATCTCGTCCTCGGAAATTTGATCGACACCGGTCAAACGAGTCGACCGGACTTCAAATACACAGGTACGCGGTCGGTTCTCTCGGTTCCCTTCGCGTTATTCTCTCTCTCTCTCTCTCCCTCTCTTTCGCTCTCTCTCTCTCTCTCTTTCTCTCTCTCTCTCTCTCTCTCTCTCTCTCACTCTCTGACTTTCTCATTCTCTCACTCTCTTCCTTCCATCATCCCCGTTTGCTCCTGTTCGGCTTTTTCCGTTGCCTCGTCGATCTCTTTTCTCTCGCCTCTTCGGCCTTTGAATCGAAGGAGCCGCTAGGAAGACGCGCGTTACGAGACGTTTGTTCGAGGAGGTACGCGAGAAGCGCCGGAGGAACGAGGGCGACGAGCTCCCATATCTGCGGTGGAGAAGCAAAAGTCCGAAACGTCGCGTCGTGAAGAGGCAGACGCGCAGCCGGAATAACTCTCAAACTGTCAGAACGATAATCTGACGGCAGCGACGTGACGGACGGAACGGTACGAGACGGGATGAGTTGGGATGGGACGAAACGGGACAGGTCGGACGTACCGTCCACTTCCCGTCCACTCGATCTCCTTTTTCGCTCGCAGCTCCACCCTTCTCTCACCGCTTTCTGCTCTCCGTCTCGGACAGCTTCGACGAGATCGCGACAGCCGATACGCGTCGATCGCTCTCCACGCGAACGATCGATACGAGCGAACGCTCCCTGAAATCGTGGATCGTGGGTCGCGGATCGCGGATCGCGGATCGCAAATAGCGCGTTAACCTCGACTAGGGCGATAGACGGTAGACCCGGTCGAACAGAGTCGTCGTCGACTCTCGAGGAAACGAAGATGGGATGGGATGGGATGGGATGGGATGGGATGGGATGGGATGGGATGGGATGGGATGAGGCGAGAAGACGCGACGCGCGATGGTCCGATTCGAGAGACACGGACGAGAAATCCGAGCGGGTCGAACGGTGTCGGTTCCGAATATTAATTCCAGTCCCGTCGTCCCGAGTCATCGTCCGAGTGCGCGAGACAAGACGAAAGCCAGGTGCATCGAGACGGATCGAGGTCGTCGCGACGAGGATATTAATTGCGACGCGACGCGACGCGTACGAGAGAAGCGAAAGCGAGGTCTCTTCGATGGCTTCTTCTTATTCCTATCGCGTCGCACCGATTGATTCCGACAAGCATAACCAGGCTGGGTGTAATCGGAATAATTGACGTCGATGGGAGCGCGTCTAGCGTTCGGGAAAAACGTTCGTCTATTACGCGCGGTTCTTTCGGTTTGTTCGCGCGTTTGATCGTTTGCGAGTCAGCGGAACAAATCGATGAAGTCAAGAATGTTCTCCCGCGACCGCGTCCACGACGGCGCTAGTCTACCATTCTCCGTTTGAGACAGAAAGAGCGGAGGGCGGTAAATTCGTGTCGAAGACATAGACGCGAGAACGAGAACGAGAACGAGAACGAAAACGAGAGCGAGAGCGAGTGCGTGAGCGGGAGCGGGTGCGGGAGCAGAAGCAGAAGCAGAAGCAGAAAGCAGCTGGACGCTTTTGACGCGATGCTCGGAAAGTCTATTGTGGCTCGGTTTGAAAGGCTCGCCTGGAATCGCTATCCACGACGATGATAGCATCTAGCGAGATCGACCGTCGACCGTGGAGAATTAAAAAGGCAAGGCTCCTGCCGCCCGCTGGCAGGTGGAGGAGGACCGTATTATTCGACGCAGTCTTATCACTCGTCCTCGCATTAATCCGAAACGAAAGAACACGCGACTCGCAGCAACGGCACGCCGTGGATCGCGATTCACGAGTTGCGAATCACGAATCTGGAATCAGGAATCACGGCCGTTGCGCGGCGGTCTCGCGACGGCACCTCGTTTCATAGGTACACCGGGTCGACCACACGGCACAGTTTCACCGCACATTTTTCATCTGTAGCCCGACGATCGTCCGCTCCTCTTCCTTCCGTCGCGTCCGTTGCGTCCGTCGATCCCTTCTTGTCGACAAACGGAGCCAGTTTGGTTCGCGTCCGCGATATCGCTCGCCGTGGTTAGCCGGTCCTCCTACGGCCGCTCGACGGAAATAGACGATACGCGTGGTAATAAATATCTCCGTATTATAATTAAGCCGAGTCCCAGAGTGTGGGATACGCGTTACGTACGGGAGACACGTAGATGGATGGACGACCAAACGTACACCGCGCGAGCGAGCACGACTAATCAGACCCAGCGAGTATGAAAGAAAGAGAGAGGGAAGGAGGGAGGGAGGGAGAGAGAGAGAGAGAGAGAGAGAGAGAGAGAGAGAGAGAGAAAGAGAGAGAGCGAGAGAGAGAGACAGAGAGAGAAAGGACGTTGGAAGACGAAGGCGCTGGCTGGGGACAAAGAAGTGGACGCGACAAAGACGGAAAGTCGCGAGTGTCACGGAGCCTGGGAAGCTCTCTTCTCTCATCGCGATCGCGACAACGATGGCGCGCTTAGCAACCGTAACTCGTCGTAGTTATCGGTAGTGGACAGTTATATCGACGCGGTTGGTTGGAAGCATGCTCGGATGGCGCAGCATCGGCGAGCTACGAGCTACGAGAGAGGAATGAGCGCGGCCTTGTCAGCCCGTCCGGCACGTCCGTCGACTGCTCCTTGAGTGGCAGCGATTCATTCCGCTCTCCTTGCACTCGCGCTCGTACTCGCGCCCGCACCGTTTCTCGCTCCTTCGAGCCAACCGACACGCACACCAACCTACCGCAAGCAACCAACCCATCCCATCCGCGTTTTACTCTGGTTCGCTTCGTACCGCGCCGTTCTATGCTATTCCCTTTTTAACGACCTCGCGTCGAATCTCGTGCCGCTCACGGTCCAACTTTCTCGCGACCAGCCACCGGTTCGACCCTTTTCGCGTGCCCGTGAAATTTCGATCCGTGTCGCGCGTCGACGTGCCGTCGCGTTCGCGAATCGCTCGAATATTCAAAGGAAAAACAAGCGACGAAGAAGGGGACATAAATTTTCGATCGATCAGCGTCTCGGCGATGGCGTATGCAAACGCGTCGACTGGGAAACTCGATTATTATTCGATATCTGAACACGGTATCGCGATCGCGATAATGGAATAGATCGTCGCGAAGGAGTGCAAGGACGTCTAGTTGTTTCTACGCGCAGAGGAATTATTCTTTTCGTCGCTACGGTCGAAATCTGTGCTTGAATGGTTGCGATCACGGCTGGAAACCCGGAAGGACGAAATCAACCGCGGTCGACGATGTCAGGCAGCCCTACGACGGCTCTCTCTCTCTCTCTCTCTCTCTCTCTCTCTCTCTCTCTCTCTCTCTCTCTCTCTCTCTCTCTCTCTCTGTGGTTTGCATACGGCATACGGTATACAGTCCGGCCAGCAGTCGCAGCCCCGCAGTCGGCTAATATCTCGTTCTTTTGTTGCGTTTCGCGACAATTTGCCTGCCTGCGCTCACAACGAATTTCAGCCTGATTATTCGGGGCGGTGCGGCGGAGCGACGTTGGTTCGCTGGATTAAAATGCTGCTAGTAGGACTACACGCGGGAACGCGAAGGGGAAGAACACGCGAAATGTTACCCTCGGGCAGCAAACTTGCATCTTCCGTCCTCCCTTCGGTACTCTCTCCATCTTTCTGTTCCTTCTTTTCTTCCTTCCTCTCTGCTCTCCTCATTACCTGGTTTCATCGCCTGCTGCTCCTGTCTCAAGATCCGTCCATTCGATTTTCTAGTTCGATTATATTATATTATACGGCGGATCGAGAGGAGTCGAAACGAGACGAGACGAAACGAGACGCAAAGTTGCGACACAGCGAGCAAGGGGTAAAACGGTCGAAGAAACCGCAGGGAGCGAGGTCGTTGAGAACAAAGAGCGGGGATCGAACGTATCCGCGACAGAGATCGGACGTCGGCCAGTGTCTGAGTATGGATACCGTGCTCTATAACGCGCTCAGGTAGACAGGTAGTACGCGCGCTCCCGCAGGAGAGAAGGGTAATGAAACGGGGAAAGGGGAAGCGAGATCGAGAAGGGGAACGGAGAACGCGCGGAGGGCACATAAGTCCGCCACTGACATCGCTGCAATCCTCGCGTCGGACTCGAGTATCGACAGATATTTAAATGAATATTCCTCCGCTGTTAGGGATCCGCTCTTTGAAATCAAAGCAGAAGGTACAACGGTTCGTTTAGACGTCCGCCGATATTCCAGGGCTGCCGGATCGTGAATACAGAATTTCGCGTGTCACGTCACTCGCGGATTGCTCGTCGGGACCGGCTCTCTCGCGAGCAAAGGCTGGATAGCCCCTATCGGAGACAGGAGAGTGGTCGCGGGTCCTTCGACGACCGCATTTGTCCGACGCACGCACGCACGCGGATTCGTACTTTTCCGATCGTTTCGCGTTTCGCGTTTCCTCGAATTCTCTGCCGGTTAAGATCGCGTACGGCCGACTCGGTTCGATCCGATCGAATCTGCCTCGCGAGATTCGATCGCACCGGACAGAGATACGGTTGGACGAAGACAAAGAAAAATGGGAGAAAACGAACATGCGAGCGCTGCGGGGCGAAGCGGCTATCCGTGGACGCGATTCGTTCGACGAAATATTTTGCGGTCTAAACGACGACGAGACGCGGTTGTCGAGCGACGATACGCGCAAGCAGGGAGCAAGTATCGCGATCGGCTAGGCCTAACGACGTTGCTCTACAGCCGATCCGGACGACGATATCGACGAGGTCGACGCTGCGAGCGAGAAGCGGCCGCAAAAGCAAATTGTGACGCGAAGCTCTCGGTTCCAGATGCAAACTAAAAATGCGTGCGAAAGATCGCGCGCGTGCGTGGTTCGTGCGTACCTATACATTGCGTTTGAGAGAGAGATATTTACCGGTAAGATTATCGCCGCGTTGTTGCGGCCACCGAAAGGAAGGCCTTGGCTGCTGCTTGCTGCGCATGTCTCCCGTCCTGTGCGGCGGCTGAGAACCGCTCGCTTTTCAAACGATCGGAGACCACTACTTACCTGAAAGAGAAAAAGTCAGAATGGTCAGAAATATACCCTGTTCCGACCAGGATCGCGACGCGCGCCGTTCCTTGCGAGTCGATCGCTATATCCTTCCCGTCCCTCCCCTCGGCGCGCTCTCTCTCTCTCTCTCTCTCTCTCTCTCTCTCTCTCTCTCTCTCTCTCTCTCTCTCTCTCCCTCTCCTTTTCTTCCATTAAAAGAAAAATATTCGCAGATCGTCGACGGTGTTTTTTAGAGGGACTGCGGACCGGTCGATTCGTGTTCTCGAACAGCCGCGACCGCGTTTTCCCGGTCTCGCCACCCAGCTCTCTCCACCCCCTCGTTCGGCCGTTACCAACCCTCCTAACCGGCCGTATATCTTTCCACCGTACGCCCTCAAAAGCGGCCGCCTTTGTTTCAGATATTTATGAGGCGTTTTAATTCGCGCGCCGCGTCACCCGGCGTCGTCGGACCTCGGTCGGCATCGGTGGTCGTCGGTCGGCGTCGGCGTCGGCGTCGGTGTCGGCCTTCGCGTTCGCTTCTGCTAGCCGAAACTGTGAAGCGGCGCTGCTGGTGGTGGTGATGGTAGTGGCGGCGGCAGGGGGATGATCGCGTTAAAGCGCTACCATCGGGGTATAGCGGGGTAGGCATAATAGGCGTAAGGGTGACTCGATAAAGCGGCAACTCCTCTTTCCCCTTTCGCACCAGCCCCCACCTTCTAGACGCAGACCATAAGCGCAAACAAACTCGCGGCCGTATATCGTCGCGAATGGTTTCGCGTCCCCCGTTGTTTGTCGCTCTTTCCGCGTCTGCGACCGTTGCCTTGTACGCTGCACCCCAGCTGCGGCCACGGCCGCGGTCTAGCCGATCCTCGCTCTCTTTCGTTCGTTCCGCGTTTCCTTCCGCGAGATCTCGCAAGAATACGGTGAAACTCCTTAACCCGGGTTCCATACCGAGAGGAATATCTATTGTCGGAAAGTTCGATATTCCGGGGGCGTCGTACGTCTCGGTGATCCACGAAGTGCGTTCAGCGGCGACATGGTCGTTGCACCGACGACGCCGCGATGGCTTCCGACCAAAGCTTCTCCTGGCGATGGATTTTACGTTTTACTTCGCATCCCGTTTACGAGACACCAGAGACGCCGGTAGCACTCTCGCTCGCGTGCTTTGCGTCTCGCAACCGACTTGAACAGTAACGGTCCGTCACTCTGTCGGTGTTCCTCCCCCGTTCTTCCACTCGTCCGTCCTGCTCCTTCTTCTCCCACCTCTCTCTCTATCTCTATCTCTTTCCATCGGCCAGGTTCGTCCACCGGTCCTCGTTAGTTTTGCCTTTCTCGTCCCGTTGCTCTTTCTCTATCTCTTTCTCTTTCTTGGACGAATATTTTTGGCCCTTTCTCTCTCTCTCTCTCTCTCTCTCTCTCTCTCTCTCTCTCTCTTTCTCTCTCTCCCTCGTTCTCTCTCCATCCGTCTCTGGTCTGTTTCTCCCAACTCTGTGAATACTACTCGCATCTTTGGTTCGTACCGGCGCAGCGTCTGGCCGACCGTGTCCCGGCATGCTCTTTCTCTCCCTCTTTCGTTTGCGTTCTCCTCAACGGCTCTCTAAAAGCCTGGCCGTGATCTATGACGGGACGTTGCGTCACTCGAGGAACAGATGCAGGGTCACTATATTACTCGACCGTATCTACGGTGAGAATGGAGAGGGAGAGCAGGACGGAGAAGCGGGTGACAGGGGTGCGACCAGAATCGTCGGGCAAAAGGCTAACGCAAAGACACGGGACGTCGAGGAAGGCACGTTCGAAACTCGCGTCGCTGCGTCGTGGACTCGCGCTGCAGGCTCGGTGGCACGGTGGCACGGTGGCGCGTTGGTGCGACGCGAACCGATAGCGAGGACGATACGTTGGAAAGTGGAAGCTCGTTCATGGAAACGCAACCCAGCTGTCTACGCGAGCGGACCGGGGAGGAAATGTAGGGGAAGGGAGGCTCGAAAACGCGCGCGTCGGCAGGGTAGACGCTCGGAGAGCCCCATAAATCAGGTCAGGGTTGGCTGTGACGGGGGTGGCTGCGCGGCGGTAGTTGCAGAGGGTGGTCGAGAGAGCCGCGCGGAGTTAAGGGGGATAGCTACGACTCGAAGGGATCCGTTGGCTAAAGGTCGGTGCGCAACGAGCTCGTCTCGAGAACGAGAACGAGAACGAGAACGGTGAAACGAGAAACGACCGACGAGAAGAACGCGCATGTTCGTAAAACGTTTGGCGCCAATTCCATTTCGCGAGAAAAGTAGAAAGGCTCCGTTCTTCTTGTCCGTGCCAACGCGATTGATCTATATCGATTTCCGAGTCGATTCCAGCGAGTAGAATTCAAAAAGTTTGCGAAAACGTGATCAAAATCCAGGCTCGACAAACCCGAGACGAGACGGGCAGAGACGCGTCGAGACGAGAAGTAGGAACAGGAAGAACAAGGAAGAAAAGGAGCGGTAGAACCGAGTGCGAATCAACGAGCGCGACGGAAAAGAAGAAAGAAAGAGTGAGATGGAGAAGGGGAGGAAAAGGGGACGTTGAAGAAGCTTCGAAGGGACCCCAGATGGAATCGGTGCAGTTTGGAATATTGGAAAATGTCGGATCGCGCGAGAAATCGAAGAGGAGAGGAGAGGAGAGGAGAGGAGAGGAGGAGAGGAGAGGAGGAGAGGCGACTAGGAGGCGAGGCGAGGCAAGAGGAAGCGACATAGTGCGAGCAGGGCACTATTTATGACGCGTACGTGAATTCTTGGAACAACGGGGATACGGCGTGTTCGTGTCACGGCGTTGCCGAAGAAAAAGAACGATCGAGGCTCACCGAGGGACTCGAGGATGGCGAGAGCGCAGGCGGGCCGATGTCGTAAAATTGAAGTCGACAGGAGTCGGTAGGATCGTTCGCAGTGCCGTGGACGCGACCAACTCGTTTCGAGAAGAAGCAACCGAGTTTCGGGGCGACGGACGAGGATGGTAGTCGTGCGGCGATGAATCGCAGCAGGTCGATACCGTTCGCGCGGTACGCGACCACAAGCTTCGCGAGTCGACGAGTCTAAACGTAGAGCAGAGACTGGAACGGGCGCGTTGACGGATGGAGAGGGAGAGAAAAGTCACGAAACGGACGCATCGCGGCTCCTCGGAAATGTCCGTCCTTCGTGGACGTTAAACGTCTTCGAGAGATCAAAGCTACGAGTCACGGGGGAAAGAGAGAGGCTTCGATTGATTCATTGGACGCGCGTGCCTGGTTTCGAATCACCAGAATAGAATCCGCTGCCTCGGAATGCCAGGCTCACGGCTAATCCATCGAGCGTCTTTATTGCTCCGCGACATTTATAAAACGCCCGAGAGACGAGGGTTCGCCGCGATCGCGCTCATTCGTCACCGATTATAAATCGTCGGGTTTAGGTTAGTTCCCCCTTGGCCCGCGCGTTTCGTCGCTCTTTTTCTCGTCAGTCTGCTGTTCTCTTCCTAACGATGTAACGCGGGTTCGGCGAGGTGCAGCCGCGGCAACGCGCTAAACTGACCCCGAGCGACGGCTCTATTCGAGCTGATCTACTTTGCTTGTGCATGAGATTACCGAGATAGCCGAAATCGTTGAGCGCGTCGGCGAAATAACAGCGCTACCGAGTTCGAAGATGATTGAGGATGATCGAGGCGGGTCGAGGCGGGTCGAGGCAGGTCTAGGCGGGTCGAGGTGGTTCGCGGCGTTCGGGAGGGAATGGAAAGGGAAACGGAAACGGAAACGGAATTAATCGCAGGGAGGTGGAAGAAGAGGCCCGCCGCATTTCGCCGGGGAAAGTATGGGGAAGATAAGGGGCGCTCGTTGCGACGAAACGTCCCCGGACGGTCGTCCCGAAGCGTTTCGAAACGCTGAAGCGTCTCTGCCAGATCCCCTCGCCTCTATCCGTTGTAACGACCGCCGGTCTCGTTCTCCGGAGCATCGTCGAGACCGGGAGGGCGATATTGCGCTCGCGCTGTTCCTCCCATCGCGTCGTTATGCCAACTTCTTCGGTGTCGACGAACACACGGGATGAACGAAGAGAACGCGTCCGCGCTCGCGAAATCCTAGGCTATCGCCGACCCTGTTCTCCCTTTGGAGCGGCAGCCGAACGAGATACGTCGGGGTATCGTGGATAGTATTCGCGAGGGCGAGTCGAAACCCGAGTGGGTGGTAGCCGGTTTAATACTCGCCTCGATGGCTCGGTGTTTCTAGTAATTGGGAAGTTAAACAGCCCTCCGACATGCAGCTCGCTTTCCCCGCCCCGTTACTTCTTCCCTTTGTTCTTGCTTTTCCCTTCCGGTTTGGTCTCGCGTGCCGTTCCTCGCCTCCGAAATGCTGGAATAGTAGCACGGCACGGCTATACGCTGCATAGCCTTCCTTACCGAGAGAAGTGGAAAGCTTTAATTAAAGAAGACGAGCAATGGATTCCCTCTCGATTCTCGGAGCAACGTCCTTTCCTTTCCTTTCGCTTCTATTCGCGGTGGAAGGAACGATGGGAGATGGTCGCGCGAGAAGTGAAACGTTGAGAAACCAGCGGGACAATCTCCCGATTGCTTTCGTCCGTTCCTTATCAACAGACGTTTTCGAGAATTTCGACCGATCCGCTCGACTCGTGTCGTGGATCGGACGAGTAGAAGAAACACGGCTGGCAGGAGCCCGATACTAGGAGGGAACAAAAAAGCACTACGAGAGAGAGAGAGAGAGAGAGAGAGAGAGAGAGAGAGAGAAAGAGCGACATGGAATGGGAAGGGGCAAGGTAAGTAGGTATAAAGGAGCGTGACTGGACGCGAGTTCAATACGCGGCCCTCGAGCACAGCTGTCACTGACATCGCCGCAATTCGAAACTGACCACGACAGCTAACCTCGGTACAGGCGGACCACAGCGGCAGAAACTTATACCAACCTTCCGATTGATACGTCCTGGCCACTCACCATACGCCGAAGGGGACGGATTAGTCGGCGGATGGCAGACTTCTCGTGCTTCCAACTTCCCCTGAACCCTACCACCCCTTTCCGATTCGATTCAGCCTCCTTTCGAAACAAACGCGTCGTCGATACCGGCTTCCTTTTCGGAACCAGTATCGCAACATTTTCGCGGTAATCTAATCGACGAGGCTCGTCGCGACAACGAGCGAACGCGTAAACGCTTGCAAAGCCAAAAGAGAACGAAGAAACGCGAGAGAACGCACGCGCGGGTGCCGGGCTTCGTGAAAGAAAATTATGCCGGAGATGGTTGGGTCGTGGCCAACCAGGCAACCGGGCGGTCGGTCGAACGAACGAACGAACGAACGGACGGACGGACGGACGGATGGTCGGTCGGTCGGTTGTTCGGACACAGTCGGTCGATGCTTCGTGAGAAGGGCGAAGAGATGATTGATGGAACGTCAGTCGTGCCGAAGCCATCGATCTCCCATACCTATACCTTTATTATTTATTATCCTTGCCGCTACGGATACTTTGCTCCAGGTACGTCGCGCGTCTCTCGTCCTCGCGTTCTTTAGCTCTTTCGTTCTTTCGTTCGGCACGCTCGGTGAGCGCCGCACCGTTGCGTTGCCTCGACCGCAGCCACAGCCGCCACCGGCGAAATCCAGAGACTGTCGGTGACGAAGCAACGGGTTCGCGACGGGTGTAGAGATCCTCGTTCGAACACGCTTCAACCTCGCGATTCCGGATAAACGCCGGCAAATCAGTACCGCGACACGGCTTCGAATCGATTCAATTTTTCCGTGCGACGCAAAGACTATTTATCACGGTGCACAGGCACGGGCACGGGCACGGGCACAGGCAGCGACCGTAACCACGGCCGGTTCGACAAAAGAGCTCGCGGCGGTTGGCGAGAGTTGCCGCCCCCATTGCTCCTTTACAAACACAGCCGAGGACGAACGAATCTCGCGCTCTTCTCTGCTGCGTCACGAAACAAATGCGCTTTCGGCCAATCATCGTGGTGCCGTCCGTAAGAACGACGATCACGATGACGCGCTGGAAGATGACTCTTCGCAGCTGTCAATCGTTCGAGACCACGCCACGGCACGTTCTGTCCGAGGCTCGATGGTTTCGTGTGATCCGCTCGGATCGCTTGCTCGAGCGAATCTGCGAAGCGACGCATCCGAGATGAAAGACCCGAGACGAAAGACGCGAGGCAAATACCCGGGCATTTCTGTTCGCGAAAGGGAAACGACCGGAGCAACAACGTCCCTTCTCGTCGATCGAATTATTTCGCGTTTTCTTTCGGGACTGTGAAAGGAAGGATGCCTTGCGAAGGAGCGCAGAGAGAGAGAGAGAGAGAGAGAGAGAGAGAGAGAAAGAGAGGGAGAGAGAGAGAGAGACGAGGACGAACAGAGGGGAACTGCGAAAAGGGAAGGTGCGCGCGTCGTGGAACAGGGGCGGAAAACTTGACGGCTTAGACGTTTTAAATTTCTCGAGGTATTTGAGAAGACATCGAGCAACTCGATCTCTCCAGCCGGACGCCGCGTCGGAGATACCTGCACCTGAGCCTCTTAGACGGTTTTTCGTTTCTTTTTTCTCTCTTCCGACAGCTGAACAGGTTGCGTAGCCTGCTCGTGCTCTTGGAAAGAAAGGAAAGAGATCCGACGTGGCTAAATTTCGCGACGATGCCCTCGCGAACCAACTGAACCAATCGAACCACCCGGACCGCCCGAACCACCCGAACCAACGAAACGCGATTTCTTTTCAGCGTATTCGAAACGATCTGGTGAGCTCTTTCGGTCTACTCGTTGTCTGCGCGGTTGCTCCCGGTTAATTGTTAACAGGCTGGAATACAGCGAATGGGTTATCGATAATGAACAAACAAACGAACACGCCAGGTGCGTCGATGTTACTCGCTAATGTATTAATTATTCAAAAAGTGCGAATGCGGTTGCGCGCGGGTCCCCGAGTGCTCTATGTGTGCGGTATGGGAGTGCGAGCGCGAACAAGAACGTTCAACGGCTGTGCGCAAACGAATTAGGATAACGCGATTCGAGGCAGGTCAAGACCGGGTACGACATACGAACGCGTAGAATAGGTATGCGTGGAAGTGGGCGAGCGAGCGAACGATCGGCACAGTATACTACGGCAAGGCAAGGCAAGGCAAGCCATCCAAGCCAAGGCAAGGCAAGGCAAGGCAAGACAAGGCAAGGCACGGCGCAACACGGCAAGGCACGGCACAGGTACAGGTGCGAACACGGATCCGCGTGCTTCATTCATAGTTAAGCGGCGCTGTTTATGAACGAGCATACCTATTACGTAACGCATCGTCGGCAACGAGTCTTTTTATACCGACCACGTGGTCGAACGGTGGATTACGCGTTCCTAGCGGGCTATGACCGCCCCACGCAGAGCCACGCCGGGCGGATGGTTCGCGCGATCCGGCAACCGATCGTCGGCGATCCTTCCCTCGCGTACATCGCCCAATCGAACGAAACCGGCACCTCTGCATCGACGAGTTCGGATCCCGTCTCGTGCTCTTCCTTCACGCAATCGGATTCCTCTCTCTCCCTCTCTCTCTCTCTCTCTCTCTCTCTCTCTCTCTCTCTCTCTCCCTCTCTCTCTCTCTCCGTTCCTCTCTGGCCGAAGAAAGCCGTACATTCGATCATAATTACCGATAGTCCATCGATCGATACGCTTCGATACAAGAGGCCCTCGTATCGTTCTCGATCACCGATGCGTGGAAGCGGGTTAATTGGAATCGTACTCCCGCGATCGACGGGGATCGATCGTATCGATATGACGCGACACGGCGCGACGAAACGAAACGAGACGAGGCGAGGACGCGGACAGTCTTTCTACCGTCTTTTCTCGGCTTCCTCGGCGATCGATAGAGTCGCGGGGAATGGCATTTCGGGACGAAGCGGTAACACCGTCGACCTGGTACGCTTCCATCTGTCTCACCGACCGGCAATCTTTCGCGTTTTAGAGAAAACCGTGTCGTACCGAACGACAATAACGATGACACGGTTCGCACGGTAATAGTCGCGATTCGTACCGGTCCATCCCGACCCAGCTCAACAATCCATCGATCAGCTTCGTCGAAAATAAACGATCGACTCGACGAGTTCGAGAACCGAATTGTCCTTGTCGACGAACGACGTTCGCGGTTTCGCTGCGTCTACGATCGCAGAGAGAATATCCTCGTGTCCTGTAGTCGATTTTCACTTTGCCAATGACAAAGCTGGCGGAAAACGGCGACGACGCGCTCTCGCGAAGAATCGGAGCGTTCGGATCGCAATGCCGGTGATGTCCCGCCACCTTGTCCCTTCCATTCCCTTCCCACGCACCGAAGCGGCTCGCTTAGCGAAGCGATGATTCACCGGTTTACACGCGACTTCGATACCGTTACGCGCGTGCGGGCATAGAGGATACGCGCGTGTAAGTACACGAACAACGACGACGGCCAAGACCATCGAGTAGAAGAGGAAGAGAAAGAGGAAGAGGAAGAGGAAGGTGAAAAGAAAGAGAAAGAGAAAGAGGAAGACGAAGACGAAGTCTAAAACGAAGGCGACGCGACGCAACGCCGATAGACCGCGTTACGATGCCACTGTCACACTGTGAGATCCTAGTTTCTCGACGGAATGCAGTTCGTCGCGTCGAAGGAAAATCTAGCGAAGAGAGAAGCGAGAACAGACGAAGAGGGACGCTACCGAGAGGGTGATCTACGCGCGACTGGGTGGCACACTCGGCGCGTACGATCCACACTGACGTAACGCGAGCAATTACTATCCCTCTTTTTTTCGCATCACCGGTTGAAATTAAAGGCGATCGATGGAATTTGGCTCGGACGAGTCGAGTCCGGCCTAAAATCGTGAAAGCGCGCGCAAAGGTCGAGAATGATTTACAAGGTAGACAGCGGTGAGACGCGCGCGCGTTGCCAATACTACTCTGTCCCCGAGTAGCGGTGCACTTGTGCCCCGTGAAATCCAGAGAGCAACGACGCGAGTAATCTAGCCGGTGATTCACGGAGGAATTTTTCTCCGCGCGGAGGCGAGAGAGAATTTATCGTTTATCGCGAATACATAAAGTACGTCGCTTCGATTCGCGTTTCCAAGCGTTTTCGAGCGGTTACCGCCAGATATCGTCTACTCGGGTCGCGCGAGCCACGCGCGTTTCGGCCCGTCCGAAAATTCAAACGATCGCAACGCGCGACGCGAATCGAGACTCGGTTGTCGACGAAGCGGTCCGTCGTTCCAGTCCATAATAAAGTTATTCGAGTTAATCGAAATACGTATAATAGTTTGGATCGTCGCGGTAAAGAGACAAACGACCGCCAGAGTTCGATAAAACGTTTATGAACGTCGCATCGGCGCTTACCACCGAAACGATACGACATCGGCAAACGAGCCGAACCGAGCTTTTCGATTATTCGTCGATGCACGCTGCGTTTCGCTCGACCTATCTTCGCGGTCAAACTCGTTATCGATAATAAAAATTGTCAAACGCACTTTGGTCGAATCGACGCATCACAAACCGCGCGGAATCCAACTCGAAGTAGCCCGAGGGTGATCGCGGCTGAATCAAGGGAAAAGGGAGCGGCGCGGAGGGAGTGCGACAAAGAGAGTGGGAAAGCGTGCAGGAGCGAGAGGGAGAGAGAGGGCTATGGACGGCCATACGTGCTGCGCGATCATTAGCCAGTGTATTATTATTCTCTGGATATTAATTGATTTCGAAAATACAATTTTCTGTGCGACCGATCAAAACCGGGCTTCTCCCCGTCCTCTCTCTTGCTCGGTCAACCTTCCACCCCCGCTCATCCCGCGCAACGAGTTCATCCCCCGTTGCTCTCCCTTCTATCGCTCTTCTCCGCAAACGTTCTCGTTATATGCAAACATTTGACTATCCGCGTGACCGATACGCCTCCGGCTTTTCGTCTTCTCTCCTTCTCTCTCGGTTTCTCTCTCCCTCTCTCTGTTCCTCTGTATGGCCGTCTCTCTCGTATTTTGACCGTTTCAGGGATCGTTTCGATAACGACAGCAACAGAAAATTTTATATGCGCGAACGCGTATCGAAGCGGCATGGTGCTTGCGAGAAGATGCAGAAGCAGAAGCAGAAGCAGAAGCAGAAGCAGAAGCAGAAGCAGAAGCAGAAGCAGAAGCAGAAGCAGAAGCAGAAGCAGAAGCAGAAGCAGAAGCAGAAGCAGAAGCAGAAGCAGAAGCAGAAGCAGAAGCAGAAGCAGAAGCAGAAGCAGAAGCAGAAGCAGAAGCAGAAGCAGAAGCAGAAGCAGAAGCAGAAGCAGAAGCAGAAGCAGAAGCAGAAGCAGAAGCAGAAGCAGAAGCAGAAGCAGAAGCAGAAGCAGAAGCAGAAGCAGAAGCAGAAGCAGAAGCAGAAGCAGAAGCAAAAGCAAAAGCAGAAGCAGAAGCAGAGACAGAGGCAAAAACTGAAACGAAAGCGAATCTAAAGAGGAGGACAGCGGCTGGGAACGAGAACAAGAAGCAGCAATAGAAACAGCAGCGAAAGCAGTAGCAGTGGTAGTAGCGGTAGCGGTAGCAGTATCAGAGGCGGTAGCAGAAGCAAGCCCGTCGTATCGAAGGTACGCACCGATCGCGATTCAAAGTGCAACGATAACCTTTCGTGGTCATTCGTCGTGCGGTACGATTGCACACACGCGCAACCGATGCGTGAAAATGGAAATCGAGCGAAATGGATTCGTTCGATCGGAAAAGCAAGCGAACGAACCAGCGAACGCATCACCGAGAGAGAAACGGAGAACGAGGGACGGATGGGTGAGCGGATAGATGGACGGAGAGGAACAGGGTGAACAGTGACAGGAGAAAAAAGAATAGCCGAACCGCCGCGGGTCGCGCCAAATTAGCGCCATCGAGGCTCGCTAATATTTTTTTGCGTTCACGAAGGGTAAACTTTTTTGTGTTCGAATTTGTTTCTTGCATGACGTATGCATCGCGATGAAACGATAGCACGTTCATCGAGAGGCATGATTTTGATCAAAGAGTTTTTTTTATGGTTGAAACTGAACGAATAAACTTTCGGAACGAACGTGTCGCGTCGCTTCGCATCGCGTCGGTGCATCGATATTTCGAATGGCAGCGGAGCCACCGCGAGATCATGTCTTACGGTGCAAGGCGGTGCAGAACGGTTGGGGTTGTCCGGTTCAGATTAAAGGAATGACGCGAACAGAGTGTACGGGAATGTCGAAAGAGTCGAGAGAGTCGAGAACGTTGCTCGCGAGCAAGAAAAAGGTACTACCAAGTGAAGAAGAGAGAGGAGCAAGGAGCAAGCAGCGAGGAACCAAGAGAACCAAGAGAACCGAAAGAACAGAGAGAAGCGAGAGAAGCGAGAGAAGCGAGAGAACAGAGGGAACAGAGGGAACAGAGGGATCAGAGGAAATAGAGACAACCGAGGCAGCAGAGGGAGAAGGGGACTCGCGAATAAGCTCGAAGGTTGTTCCCCTGGACTCTAAGCAGGCGCGTACGTTCAGATTCGTTCATTGAAACGTTACGTACTCGTCGTTCGGAAGCGACGTCTCTCGACAGTTTACAGCCACCGGCCGCGTACGTTTACCACGTTAATAATCTCGTCTTTCTTCCCACGATCGTTTGTGCCTTTCGACGGATGGACGCTCCCCGTTTACGAGATCTTTACGATCGCGCGAGATTTAAATGCGCGCGTTAAATTAGCGCCCGTGGCTGTGGCAGCGACTCTCGTTCGCCCTCTTGTCTCGTTGGGCCTCCGCCTCTTGGCTCTTGCCCGGTACTGGCAGGCTTCGGGCAGCTTTGGGTCGCGAGCGAGATTCTAAACCCTAAATCCTTCACGAATCCCGGAATCGCGCCGTCGACAACGAACGCGTCCGATATCGTCCTTGTCCCCCCGTCTTCTCGCGTTTACCTCTTATCCCATGGCAGTCGTAAGAAACGGCTGCGTTCGCGTTCGTTCCATCGATCGACTTTGCTCAAATTCGATTCGATCCGAGGCAAAACGAAAGGAAGAACAAAAGTAAAAAACGCGGATTTATTTGGCAGGGCTTCCAGTTTATTCGCAACGAGAAAATGCCGAGGAAGGGAACGATAGCGGGAAGAAAAGAGCACGATTTGCAACGAAGCAAACGGTAGAACGCGGAACCGAGACGGAGAGACGGAGAGACGGAGAGACAGAGAGACGAAGAGACGAAGAGACGAAGAGATCGAGAGACCGAGACACCGAGAGAGACTGGGAAGTTGAAAGAGAGCCCCCGAAGGCCCGAATATCGATCTCATACATAATTAAATACCGACCTGGTGGAGCATCACAAAGAGAGCTTACTTCGGCTTTGATCTGCTGACAGACGGGGCCCGTCATCGCAGACTTCAATAGGCGCTACTGAATTGCGGGGGTGTGCTATTGACGCGTTAGAACTCGAGTTCGCGCTCGCGATCGAGCTCGGGCGTCTGCATTCGGACGCCTATACATATACTACACAGACCTATGAACCGTGTCTACGCGTTTGTTTACCGTTGTGCACTTGTCGCGCGCGTACTCGTTCGCGTACCGTTGTTGATCGCGCGTTCGAGTCATTGGCATCCGCGAGAAACGTTACGGGCGGTGCGGGACTTTTCTCGTTGAAAATCCCAGCGGTCGTCGCGCAAGAAAAACGCTTCGCACGATCTGACTTTCTCGACGGACACGCAGGTTTTTCCGGACAAAATGACGTCGGTCGCGGGTCGCGGGTCGCGGGTCACGGGTCACGGGTCACGGATCGCGTTCGAAGGCAGCCAACCGTCGCGCCACTCCGCATCACGGGGTGTCGATCCACAATTGGCTATCGCTTAAAAATGCAGAACGTCGCTCGAGCCTCGCTTCTCCAAGATTCGGCGGGTCCTCGTCCTCGTCCGCGCGGTCGCGATCGCTACAACCGCGAACCGTGACGAGCGTTCCGAATCTATCGTTCGCGTATCGACAAAGTCTCGCAAGAGACAGGCGACAGAACGAATTTAATCGTTCCCAATGACGGCGCTCCCCCGCGCGGTCTCGAGTCCCTAAATTTTAATCGACCGGATCAATCGAGAACATCTAGGTGGATATTTTCGACCGGTCGATACTATTTTTGTCGAAATCCCTAAATTCGTACCGCGCCCTCTGTTTACAACGCGGTCGCGACGGGTGTCTCGTTCTTTTTTGTGGGACGTTCGCCGCGTAAACAACGGCTTGGATATGGCGCGCGCGACGCAACGCGTCTACATCCACGCGAAAAGGCACGCATGGTTCGATGTTTTCTCGTAAACCCGAGTGGCACGATACCCGAGTCGCGAGTAGCCGGTCGCAGGTCGCGAGCCACGAGCGAGTGCGTTCACCGTGTACCGGTACGCGGTACGGTTTTGCCACGTGGCAACGCGTCGAGATGCGAACATCACCTTGCGACGCCGACGCGATGACATTTCATCGCGTCGAGTCGACGTCGACGTCTTCCGAAAGGATCGCGAGACGTCGAGAATGCTCCGACTCGTACTCGTACATATACATATCGTTTGGCTGTCTGAGCAGCGGCGATCCGTTTCCCCTTCGCGCGGTTCTCGCACTCCTCCCGGTACGAGGATACTCCCCGGCGCGACGTGACGCGGCAATTCACCGTTTGCACCGCGAATAGCGACCCAGAGTAATTGGAACTATTATGGTAATTCACAAGCACGCGATACGAATCGCGTTGTCAACAAAATTGATTTGAATACGCTTGCGCGTGTGGCATGTGCGTGTACTTGCGCGTGCCGTGTCCGTGGCCGTGTCCGTGTCCGTGTCCGTGTCCGTGTCCATGCGCGTGTACGTCAAACGCGGATCGCGAGCAGAGGAAAGGAAAATCGTAAAGACTCGGGGAACGAAGAGAACGAGCTACGAGAGGCTCGAGAGAGAAAGTTCGATGTCGCGAAACCATTTGACAGCGGTCGTCGAATCGTCGAATTTCGGTAGGTTGAGCGGAAACGCTTCCGTTCGATGGCGTAGGTGTCGCCGTACACGACTTACCGTAAAGTAGTGGTTCCAGCGTACAGGAAACGTCAGTCCCGATGGATCGTCGACAACGGTGAAACGTCAGAAGCGATTATCCTGTGCTTGGACGACGAGCATCGGGAGCCGCGTGTCCTCGGCGATTCCCTCGGCATCGTATCACCGCGTCATTCTCAAGGATTTTCCCACCCACGCAAAGGCAGTAAAGACGCACCACTCACTGAACTGGTTTGGCGTTTGCTAGCCGCCTATCACTCGTTCCCTCGAAACCGAAACTCTTTCCACTCGGTGTGGCTCGAGGAGCGGCGCGTCACCGCGTCACCGGCCGTAATTTCGCATGGCCGCGGGTTCGCGATTCGACCGGGTTAGGTTTTACGCTGCCCTGAAGCGTCGCGGGCCGGCGCTGCGGACGGACGAGTCACGATTTCGCGGTAACGCGATGCATGACTCTTTGACGAAACGAAGCGAAAGCAACGACCCTCCCACGACGACAGCACGTGGCGCACTGACGGCTCCGCGGTCATCTTCCCCGTCCGTGCCCCCTCCACTCGGGCTCTACCGCCGCTCTACCGTCGCTCTACCGCCGCCGCTGACGCCGCCGATGCCGCTGATGCCGCCGATGCACCTCTCCTTTCCCTCTTCCTCCTATATCCACGTTCGAGAGAGAGAGAGAGAGAGAGAGAGAGAGAGAATGAGTGAGCGAGTGAGCGAGTGAGTGAGTGAGTGAGTGTGTAAGTGAGTGAGACAAGTGTGACGGAGCAGGACGAAGAGACGGAACAGCGACAGAGATATACATACAGAGACTGAGTGTATGCGAGAGAGCGAGAGAGAGAGAGAGAGAGAGAGAGAGAGAGAGACCCTCCCCGCCCGACGCTGGCCTCGCTTCTCCTACCGAATCTCCATCTCCTCGCCCCTCCGGGGCCACCCTCTTGGTCCCTCCCGCTCCCCGACCCTGGCGGCGCTCCGCGCTTCGTTTCTCTCCTCGACGAGCCGCTCCTTTACTACCTATACCTACCACCCTTCTCGGTCACGCTCTCCCGCGGCCTCGGTCTTTCTCTCTCGCCCCAACGCCGTTCTCCCTTTCTCCGTTTCTCCCTGTCTCGCTGTCTCGTTGTCTCGCTGTTCCGCTGCCGCCCCGCTGTCGTCCCATTCCGAACCCCGCGCAAAACGAACGGACCATATCCCTCCCCGCCTGTTCTCTCGTCCACGACAAACCAACTACCCCTCCGCCCTCGGCCCTGACCTATCCCCACCTTCGACACGCACCGGCTCGACGTATTTCTCTCCCCACTATCGCCTCATTCCACCCACGCCCCCATCCCACTCTCCCCAGTTTCACGGAGAGACTCTTTTCCTTGGACTTGCGACTTTTTCGCGTCTCCCCTTTCTTCGTACGCGCCTCGCATCTCAGTCCCTCGCGATTCGCCGCGTACACGCTCTCTCTTTCTCGGTTTTCGCGTTCGTTAACTCCCAGTCTCTTCGTTTCCCTTCGTCTACCGACGATTCGTCGCGTTCGCGTATCCCGAGTAGGTGGTAAGTACCTAGTAGACAGTAGGTAGTAGGTATACCACCCTTCGTACTTGTTGTATCGTTTCGCGGCTCTACCCCGTTCTGTGCGGTCGTTGTTCGCGCGACGAATAGTTTAGCCAACGAATTTTAGAGTCGAGTCGTCCGCGATTCTTTCCGCGGCCTCAAATCCTCGACGAGCTCTCTCGCTCCGTCTTCGTTTCGCTCCGTTTCGCTCGGTTTCCGTCTTTCTCGAAAGACGAACGAGACGGGGAGAGGTTGATAGGCGAATTCCCAGGCAGACTCGGCCGACCCGAGGAAGAAGAAGAAGAAGAAGAATAGCTATTTCTAGGTGAGTCTCTCCGAGATCGGAAGAGCCACTGTGACGCGGACGCGGACGCGGACGCGGTCGCGGCCGCGGCAGCGGTCGACATTACGTAATCCCTCCGGACGATCTCGTTAAAGTTGCTTTCCTTGAGAGTACAATTAGTAAACGGTAATACGATTTGCTTAATAACGATTTATCGCGAGCACGCGATAACGTCGGAGACGGTAAATATTTTGACGATGCCGCTTATCGTACATCTAAGTAGCAAACGTGTACACGCCCTTTGTCGGCCCAAGCTACTCGCGTAATCGAATCACCGGGATCGCATTCGATTCGCGAATTGTTTGCCGCGACTCGACGAAAATATCGCCTTTCGAAAAAATTTTGATCGACCGTAGCGAGGAACGGTGAGACGGAGAAGCGCCGAATCGGTGGCGCGTTCTACTGGCCCTTGTTAACGCAGGAATGTAAATCAACTCGTAATAGCGTGGCAGCCAAGGATTAAGCGGCGCGCGAAGACGAACTACGGTACGGTGAGAAGGTACGAAGTGCCGGCGAGGCAAGACCGACGACTACTACGACGTCTACGACGACTACGACGACGACGATGACGTCGAGGGCGACGGCGACGAAGACGACGAAGACGACGAAGACGACGACGACGACGACGACGACGATGTTGGCGACGGTGGTGGCGCGGTGGCAGCGGCGGTGTAGCAGGGTGAGCGTCGTTGGGTGGGAAGAGCGGCAGCACCCTCTCCTCGTGCCCCAAAGCATTAGGAGTTCGGTAATAAATCTCGTTGAAAAAACACACGCGCGCACGTACAGAGACACGTACACGAGAGCAGTCGTTCGTGCGCGTGTACACGTATTCTCGAGCAAGGGTCTCAGACAGTTCCACTCTCTTCCTCGCGTCTATCTCGTTCGGCTCGTACATCTGTGCTCTCCGAGTACAACGAGCGCGAGAAAGAGGAAAGCCGGAGCAGAGCGTAAGGAGGGGGGTCATACCCCTCCAAGCTTTAGATCTTTCCCCCGTCTCGTCGTCGCGGAGCACCGCGTCCGACGGCAACGAGGTCGACATGATCTATGCACGCCGTGCAGAGGCGAGTGTCACCGTTTGCTTGATGCATTGGCCCTCACCTGAGCCCTCCCTCCGGTATCGTTCCGTGGCCGAGCCGAACGACGCGTATCCCCTCCGTTGGCTCACAGTTCGCGGATCGCCGTTCGCCGTTCGCCGACCCACGATCAACGATCGAGAATCTCGTCGATCGCGAACCGCGACTCGCCTATCTTTGTCTCGTTACCGGTCGGACGGTCGCGAAGAAAGCCTTCGCGTCACGCGTCTAATTGAAATCGAAATCGAAATCGAAATCGAAATCGAAATCGAAATCGAAATCGAAATCGAAATCGAAATCGAAATCGAAGTCGAAATCGAAGTCGAAGTCGAAATCAAACGAAGGCAAAGTTCTAAGAAAAAGTACGCTGGACCAATGGTCGAAAAAAGATCGCGTTAAAAAGATCGACGGAAAAGGTGGGGCGAACGGGAATGAACTACGAACGAGGAGGGGTTGGGCGAGGGAAGGAACAGGGTTGGAAAGGGACCGACTCATGGTAGAAGCCTCGACGCGAATAGTACGACGATGGTTACATTCTACGGATCAGAGAGCTCGATAGCGTGCCGAAGTCGAGGCGAACGGCAATAAATCCATTTTTCGTGAAGGGTCGGTCGAGGGGCGAGAGCGAGCCAGGGTCTGATTAGCAGCCTGACTCTCCGTACAGGATGACAGCCGGTGAGTTATAATATTGCCCATCCATCTATTTATCTACTCCATCGCCTCTCTTCTCCCCAATGCTCCGCTCCACTCTGCTCCGCTCCTCTCCGCTCAACTCCGCTCCGTCGTGGCGTCCGTTTGCTCCCTCGTCCCCGCAACCCCTCCTTCGAACATTCTTCGTTCGTCGACGCGCGAACACGACTTTCCGTCGTTCGGCAAATAGTCTAGTCGAAGCAACGCGTCTCGACCGTGCCGACTGCCGCGCGCCGTGTCAAAATTTCAATTACGCGAAACACGTAATCCCTCGCCAACCGATTCTTTCGTTTCGCAAAATTGGTTGGTACAGGCGGAGGATCGAGCTCGCGAAGAGGGTGAGCTCTCTCTGGCTCTCTCTCTCTCTCTCTCTCTCTCTCTCTCTCTCTCTCTCTCTCTCACACACACACACACACACACACACATTCACTCACTCACTCACTCACTCTCTCTCACGCGCATCTTGCCGCCGAAGGCGAGCGGCGGGACACCTCTCTATACATTTTGAACTGGAAAGACGCGGCGTCCCGAACTTTCGACGGGAACCAGTTCATATATCTGAAGTATGGCTGCCATAAATAAACGACCCGTCTGTTTGCTCTGTTCGCCCAACCTTACGCGAATCTTTCTTTTCCTCTCCTTCGTTTCGACTGGTTTGGTCGCTCTTGCTCCTCCGTACCCCCGAATTTCTTTGAATCGTAATATCGAGGTCGCCTAGCTGTCGAACGATCTAGCCACGCGAGCAACCAACAATCGGCAATCGGCAATCGGCAGTCGACAGTCGGCAATCGACAACCGACAACCGACGTGAAGCAGACTGATACGCGAACCTTTCTCTAAGACACCTGCGCGCCTTTCCAAAGAATTATCTTCTCGCAACGTTCCGCCTCGCTCCGATTCTCTGTGTCGGAGGATAATCAGTATCCAAACTCGGCGATCCGTCATCGTTTCTCCGTTGTTTTGCGACGGTCCAGTTCTACCTTGGACGAATCGACGCGAATCGGTAATTTTGCCGATCGAAACGGAGAAGAAGATGTCGGGGCTGCGCTAGCGGTACGATTGCGTTTCCACAGCCGGATATCGGACGAAAGAGAGAGCGGGAGTGAGAAAGGAAGAGAGAGAGAGAGAGAGAGAGAGAGAGAAGGAGCGAGGGAACGAGCAGGCAGGCCACCGGGTGGACGGTCGAGCGAGCGAGAGGGCGACTGGAGCGGAGCGGGAGTGATTTATGCTAAGTCGCTGATGCTGGTAAGGCAGGGGCCCGTGTGTATTACGTTCCCGGGCAGCCATCTTGGGGTCCCTCCGTTTCTCCGAGAAGTCGAATCGATTGACAGACTCGTGCCCAATCGGCGATCACCGCTCGACGGAGAAACTCTCGTTTCTTTTCGCGACACGCTTCGCGCTTTCTACCGTTGCACGCAATTGTTTGCAATTGTTTGTCGCGATTCGCTTCCTCGTTCGAGGACGACGCGATGCGCGACGGAACGAACGATACGGTCGAATCGAGAGTGTAACGGGCCACCGATCCGATAGACGGAATTTCGGACTATTGTTTCGTAAACGAGTAGATCGATCATCGACAACGACAACGACAACGCCAACGACGACGACAACGCGACAAACCGGTCGCGCGTATACCAGTTTGAACGACGTGGCGCGGCGATTCGGTTTCCACGAGCGTTTCGGTGGAAGCGTCGCGTATCTCTGACATTCCTTTCGTTCCGTTTAACCGTGAAAACCACGCGCGCCACACCGACCGGCGGCCGTTCTGATTTCTATCCATCAGCGTTGGTCAGATTTACGACGTCGCAGAGGGGCCCCTGTGGCCCTGCCGGTGGGCCCGGGGGTCCTCGTGTAACAATGAAACCACGCCATTTGTCACAGAGGCGCTTCCTCTGCGCTTCTAATAAACGTTCGTCCTACCGTTGTGGTACGGTCGTGCTGCAACGTGCAGCACGGATCGACCTTTGCTTTTGCTCCGTGGATCGTGATCTCTCGAGCAACTCTCTCGCACTCTCTTTCTCCTTTCTCCCTCTCTGTTTGCCTCTCGCTTTTTCGCTTCGATCCTTCGAAGCATCCATTTCGCTCTTCTGCTTCTCCGGGTTCGCGTTTCGTAGCTCTTTCTCGCTCGCTCTCATACTTCGTAGGACACACTGTTCGTCCACTCGTGGTCCCGAAGAAGAGATCGAAACCGAAAGAGAAAACAAGACGAGAATCGGAGACAAAGAGACAACGAGCATGCTGGGATACAACGTGCCCACGTTCATACTTTCACATGCCGACACAATGCACCGGACCATCGAGAGGAATTGTCATACAAATTGTCGCTTATTCAGCGACGATCCCGAAGCGAGGATGAACGGCCTTACGAGTCGGTAGCTCGAAAACAACGCCGGGACGCCTTTTCAGAACGTCCAGGCTTCGTGGAAATACCAATAAAATGGGTTTTCTTGCTCCGCCAGATACAGAGAGACGAGGGGTGGCTGCGAATCGCTGTCGCTCTAAAATCGCGGTACTTTTCCGTCACGAGCGCGAATCGCGAATAGCGGCGAATAGTGGATTCAACCGTGCGGTTCGACATTGTCCCAAACGCTCGAAGGTGATTCGTACGAATTTAAACTTAAACGACGTTCGACGGTAGACACGAACGGGACGTTCTTGTACCTGTTCGATAAATCCACCGCACCGCACCGTACCGCGACTCGGCAAGATCTCGGATAAGCGAGGTCGTTGCAAACTTCGGAGCGACGATGATGCGATCGATAGCAGAAAGAGTTATATAGTCGGCGAAAACGAGGGTTACACGACCGAGGTTGGTCCTCTCTTAATGATTCGGAGAATCGGCGCAACGATGTCTGGTCGCGGACGTCGTCGATGCGATGGTCGAACGCGCGCGCGAGTTCTACTTCTACCGTCGCGTCGATACGTCATCGGCCTCACCGACTTAAGATCGCGAGCCGCGAGTTACGAGTCACCGGCCACGAGCCACGAGCTATACGAGGCGTCGAGGTGTCGTGGCGTCGAGGCGTCGAGGCATCGAGGCGTCGAGGCGTCGAGGCGTCGAGGCGTCGAATCGTCAAGCTCAAAAATTACAGCCGAATCGTCGACGAGGCCTACCCGTTCGGCCGGTATCCCACTCTCGAGAACCACAAGATCGAAACGACCGGTAGCCGACCGACCCGTTCCCGACTGCCGTTTCGTAAACGGAGGTCATCCACGGTTCCCAGCCGGCAGATTCTTTTTTCTCCCTAAACGTCACCGCCGATATTTATGGCGAGCCATAGAGCCGAGGGGTTCGACTGCTCGGGGTCTCGCTACACGCCGAGAGCAGAACCAGGGCCCCGGCGTAATTCTGTCAGCGTCACGCTCTCGGGCCAGCCTCGACCTCGACGAAGTCTGCAAACAAGTAACAGAAGGAACGCTCGGTAGCCCGCGGACCGGGCTAAAACCCAATGAAAAAACCTGACTCGGAGAACGAGACGTTTCCGATCGTGTCCCATGGACTCGCGGTCGCGCAGGGGATCCGAAATCCATCCTCTCTTCTTGGGATCTCGGCACACCTTGACTACGACTTCCTTGCCTACTCATCGGTCAAGGTTGTTTTAGCCGTTCGCGCGATTCCCAGCGGAACCCATTTCGGCTCGACGCTTTCGCAAGGGACGAACCGAGGGGACAAACAAGGTAGGAAAGATAATCTCGCGCGCCAAGGTGTCTCGTTTATCGGCTCCTCGGAGAAGACTCCCGCGGCCCTGTTCGTCGGCCGGTATGTGGGCTTCTAGCGACGCGTTTCGTGCTTCGAGGAGGTCTACGAGACGGCAAGATTTACCGCTCTCCGTTTAGAATCGGTCCGAAAACCGAGTTGCACATCGTGGGTGAGTCGACTTTACGTCGACTCGACGGAGAAGAGTGCGCGTCGGTTATGGCCGAACGTTGGTCCGATCGACGCTCGGCTCTCGACGCGAGACGCGAGACGCAACGCGCGCACCCTCGTCTCGGCGAAATTCTAGGATAGTCGTTGGTATTTATCTGGCCCCGCGTATCGCGAACGCAGCTACGAGGTTCGTTTGCGTCGCGAACAGCCGCGTAAAACTCACCGGCGCGTTAACCATCCCACGGTACGACAGCTAAACAATGCGTGGCCGTGCCGCGCCTTCTGCCACGAGATAAAATCGAGATCAAGAAAGACCGCGGTTCGGCTTGGCAGCATCCCGTCTAGCGTTTACGTAGCGAGCCGATTCCGAGGAGCGTCCGTGTCTTCTGGCTTGGAGACGGTTATACGATATTATACATAGAAGGGAAATCATGCGAGAAGAGAGGCCCGGACGGGGCGGATGGATAGACGAATAGACGAATAGACGTATAGACGGATAGACGGATAGACAGATAGACGGATAGACGGATAGACGGAGGTGCGTGCGAGCCGATCAGGTTTGAGCAGCTGTCTGCAACCACGTCGCTCAAGTTCACCGTGTCGGGTTCGCGGTGGAATGAATGCCTTTCATTATGAGTCTTATCTTCCGCCCGATCACTCTCTCTTTCTTAACCCTTTTTGCCTCCTTCGCGTTGCCCTTCTTTCTTCGTCCCGTCCCTTTCTCTTTATTACTCCGTTGCTGCCGTAGCCGTTGATTCGACCAAACAGCACACGCGTTCCCGAAGGATACGACCCGTAGGAAGAACCGAGGGATACGGAGCGAGCGGGGAAAAATCGTCGAAGGAAGCACAGCCCTCTTCGTACCTGAACACGGCGCGATTTATAGTAGGTAAACCCAAAGACTTTTTACTTCTTTTGTTTTATCTCTCGGCCTTCGGGGCGTCGGCATCGGCGACGGCATCGGCAACGACGTCGACGCATCGAACGGTCCCAAGGGTCGGGGCGGAGAGACGATTAGAAGAAGATTTCGCGTCGCGATAGTTTAGTCGGCCGATTCGATCGAGCGAAAACTATCGATCGAACGATCTGTCAACGGCGGAAGCAAACGATTCGCGTTTTCTCAGAGACAGGACCAGCGGTGCGGAGCGTAAGGTGGAAAAGCGAAAGACGTCCGACACGCGGTCGGTACGTTCGGCTGCAAGCTCGTACAGATAAAACGACGGCCGCGAAAAGTCGACTCCGTTTCGCGTGGACGTGGCCGGGCTAGGTCTGGGAATCGGACCTTCGAAGCTTGGTCAGCGTCAGGGACATCTGCTATCGTCGACGAGCACGAGTTCATCTTCCGGAGACAGCGCGTGCGAATCTCGCATTCCCCTTTCGAGCGTGTAAACGGCGTGCCGGGCGATAGCTGCGGCGGCGTCCATGCCGTGACAAGCCGGACAGTTTGACACTCGGCTTCCTAACGATCGGTCCGGCCTGTCGGAGAAAAAGGAAGCTTTGAATGCCGATTCTGCGGGCCGGCTTGATCGACGCGTCGTCTCCCTGTCAGGTCCGCCTCTTTCCCTCTTTCCCTCTTTTCATATCCTAGATTTTCTTCTACGAGCCGCTCGGCTTTGTGCGCCGAGCCATTCCAGTTTAACGTTTATTGTTTTGCGCGCGCACGCTCGTCTTTGTCCTCCTCGTCATTCAGCGATGCGCGTAGTGTTTCGCGTCTCGTCATTCTCGCGACTTATTTTATTAACGAATTTCAGAGGTGGTCGGTGACACGCGTTCGATCTCTAACGTCGATGGAACCGGAATCTCGCCGAAAATCCTTCCGCTCGATACGCCAAGATTTTGTGGGCCGGGACGAAGCGAAGTTTACGCGTCGCGATAGCTCGCTCGCGGACGCACCAACTCGAGAAGAGAAGCAATTGGTTTCGTTCTGTTCCCCGCGACTCTGTCACTTCGAGCAATTGACTTTGATCCGTTCGTGCGCGCGTAACATTGAACGCAATTACGGTCAATTTACGATGCCACTGGGTTCTCTCCCGCTTTCCTCCCGAACCAGGAATAGCCTATAGGTGGTATTTGGTCGCGCAAAGGATCGACCGTTTTTCCTTCGCCTCGCAGTGATTTGCCGGCGCGAACGAAAAGCATCGTGCGCGGAACAAGAGGACCTTTGTCTCGTCGCGTCTCTGCCTCTGCCTCTACCTCTTCCTTTTCTCTTCCTTTTCCCTTCCTTTTCCTTTTCCTTTTCCTTTTCCTTTTCCTTCTCCTTTTCCTTTTCGTGCCCGGCCGCCGTTAAAGCCCGCGAATTTGAGTGGACGCGATTCGTCGTATAATGTTACATCCTATTAGGGGGAGGAATAACTGCTAGATGAAACGCGACAGCCAACCAGGATCAACGGGTGCAGGGACGGCTATGTTCGTTTCTTCCAGAGATGCGTGTCAGTCGATCGTCTCGAGTGCCCCTCGGAATACATAATGCGACGTTCGCCCATTGATCCATGACTCGATCATCGTCGGTCCGCTCGTGGAAGGCGAGAATGCCGCGCGCGTTCGAGCACGATAACTGCTCGTCCGCTCGTCCGCTCGTCGAATCGAAGGATCGCGGACGAAACGTAATTTTTACGTTCTCCTGGTTCGAAGAAGCGAAACAGCTGTGAAGTCGAAGAATGGACGGATACGCGGCGCGGCGTTTGTTTCCGCGAAGCGTTGTCGGTGCGTCGGCGAACCTCGGGAAGGGTGGATCGTACCGAAGGAAAATTTCGACTATAAATAGCAGTGTATTCTAAACGAGGTACCGAGAGCGCATTGGATCTAAATTATGAATTTCATCAGCGGCAGTCTGCCGTTTCATTCCACGTTTTAACCTCCTACTCGCCCCCGATCCCACCCCCAAACACTATTCTCGATTCTCCTTCCTTCCCTTCCTCTCTTTCTTTCTTTCTCTCTCTCTCATCGTTGCTCTCTTCCTCCGTCCGCCGCCTTCCCTGTTCGCCGCCCTTCGGACCATTCGGGTGTCTCTTCCTCTCGTCTCCCGTTCGTTTTAGTTTTCGCGAGGTTCCCACGGATAGTCGCGCGGATCCTCGGCAACCTCGGCAACCTAGCCACCCTCGCCACCACCGATGCCACCGAAACCCCCGCAACCCCCGCGACCCTCGCACGCCCTAGGCAGCGAGCGCAGGCAGCTTCGAGCGTCCCCTTTTACCGGAGGCGCGAGAGATGAAAAGTTCTGGCGAAGACATAAAAATGCGCCGCCGCATTTCCCTTTTAAAATAAGGCCCTCTGCTCCTTTTTCAGTTTATTATTATCAAGTTGTGCAGTCCGTGCTCCTTCCTCGAGGTTCCCCGACCTTCGCCTAGCCATTCGCTTCGTTTCTACTCTCTTGCTCCCGCGCGGTCGTCTTACAACCGGTGCACCCAGGGCGACCGTATCTTCGACTATAAAACGGCGGACTCGCTCCTGTTAGCCTCTTTTCCTCGCGTCTCATCTTCCACCGACTGCTGCAACTGTGTTCGTAACTCCGCTTTGGGAACTTTCCGTTATGAGAACGAACCTCCGGTGTTTACTCGACTGTGAGTAAGTCGCTTCAACGTCGTCGTCGTCGTCGTCGTCGCGGCGATCGCGACCGGGTTCTTGGTTTCGAAACGTGGGCGCAGGATCGAAGGGCGATATCGACGACCTTGAATAGGTGCGAGAGCGAACGCGAGGGACAAAGGATGATTTCGGTCTCTCGTCAGCGACGCGACCTTGAGTACGATGACGAGCTTGTGACGCGAGAAAGCGTTCCGGTTCGAAGCAGAAGAGAAGCATCGCGCGGCTATCCTATTTATAGGCGGCCCGGCAAAAACACGAACGATCACGGCGGCAAGCGAAGTGCCTTCTCCGAACGTAGTCGGAGTGACTGGAGAATCGAGCAAAGAAGAAGTAGAAGAAGACGGAACAAGAGATGGAGAGTGAGAGAACGAAAAGCGAGAGGACAGGCGAAAAAGGACGCGATGTTGGTAGAGAGAAGCGCGAACCGAGGAGACGAGTGGCGAGAGACGAGACGAGACGAGACGAGACGAGACGAGACGAGACGAGACGAGGAGACGAGAGGATACGAGAGGAGGCGAGAGGAGAAAAGAGGCGCTGGAGATGGAAGGAGCGAGCTCGATCAGGAGCAACGTATGTGAAAGGAGGAGAGAACCGTCGATCAAACGTCGCGAACGTCCGAAGCGTCTGTCTGGAACGAAGACGTCTCCATCAGCCGTCAGATCGAGCCACACGTTTCTCGCTCCCCTCATTTTTATTACCGCCTCAGGGCCGTGCCTACTCTCGCTCGCGGGCTGGCTTAATAACCACGGAATAACGCGATTAAGTAAAACTCGTTTCGTTTCGTCCCGTCTTCTTGTCTTTTGACTTGTCTCTCGTCTCGGACACAGACCGGCTCGCGCTTCGCCTACAATAAGCGTCGACTTGTCGATCATAGTTCGATTTCTTTGGCAGCGAGTTTGGTTCCGCAATGGAAAATCGTGGAACGTGTACAACCAAGAAGAAGAGAGGCAGACACAATGAGAGAGAGAGAGAGAGAGAGAGAGAGAGAGAGAGAGAGTAAGAGAGAGAGTAAGAGGGAGCGGAGAAAACTGGAATTGGACTACTGGCAACCGAGGACCGTTCGGAAGGTAGTTGGCGAGGAAGCGAACCGATAAAACGAAGAGATACGCGGCTGATACGGGAACGACGTATCGTCCCCGAGTGTTGCGGCTAGTTGCGACGCGGTTCAACGTATGATTATCCGTTCCCCCGGGGCCGAGGTGGCAGCGTAGAGAAACTACGCGGTGGTGGAGGTGGCGGAGGTGGCAGAGCGGTGGCAGAGCGGTAGCTGAGCGGCGGTGGAGGTGACGCGCGAAACGGGCAAAGGAGAAAGAAGGAAGATGCGGGGAAGCGTAGGATGCAAGGACGGTTATTAGTTGCCATGCCGTTGTCGTTTTATCTTCGTGCCCAATTAGCAAATATCATTCCGTAATGCAACGTGACGGGGCCTCCTCTGAAAAGAGTGCAGCTGCATCGGCATTAAAAAAAGGGTAGAAGAAAGCGATGCTCGAGGGCTGCGGGTAGACATCGGGGTTGTAGGTGGGGACGTCGAGGGCCGTGAGCTGCGAGCCGGGGGCCGGGGGCCGGGGGCCGAGAGCCGAGAGAGCAGGGAGTCGTGAGCCGGGAGCCGGGGGAGAGGGGCCGGCCAGCGTAAAAGAGGAAACGACAAAGATAGCGGGTCCGTTCTCCGGTTTTTATTGACATTTTAAAAGGTAACCGAATAATACCAGCCGACACGCGTAATAATTATTGCCTTGCTCGCGCTACCGATCGGTAATACATGGAGCGATTCTCGCGACCGGTACTCCACGAGAAAACGACATCGATCGGCGAGCTTCGAGCCGACAGAGTCCACCGAGTCCCGGTCTCTCCTCCTGAAACTGTTTGCAGCGTACCTCGACCGCTCCTCCATGACCGCCGCGCCACATTCTAAATTATACGAGTAACGATCGATTAATTACCAACACCAATGCGTTGGAACTTGTCCGAGATTTGGTCCTTACACGAGTCCCTCCTCTTCGACTTCCCACGTGTTTTCGTGGCCGGAGCGAGCTCGCGTCAGTCGCGAATTAATTCCCCTGTTCGCGTTCCAAGATCGCGGCATCTTGTCGAAACCCACGCGTACCATCACCACCGGTGGCGAATCGCGACGGGGTAAAACTGGCCCCTTTGTTAACCGCGTTGGTTCGGGTACCGAACCAAGACCGAATGCCGAATGGGATCGAGGCGATTCGATTTCGGAATCTCGTCCACCGTGCGGTACAGATCGACGACGAAGATGCCGTGAGTTCGGTGGCGAGGCTCTGGCGAGGCAACGCCGAGGCAGCGAAGAAACGGTTCGAGACTGGTTGGCAGCGCACGGTGGTCAGTCAGGCCGATGTCAGCCCGCTAATTGGCAGCCGTGTCGCATAGAGGTAGCTCGAAGCCGGTTTCTGTAGCTGGCTGCTCGTCGCGTAATTCGTAAGCGGTTCTTGCCCCTTCTTTCGCGAACGCTCCCTCCTCCCAGTCAGTCCTCCCTTGGTCGACCTTCCTCTCGTGCTCTCTTCGCGACTTTCTTTTCTCTTCTCTCCGCTCTGGTCCAAATATCTCATCGTTTCGATTCTCGCGCTTTCGCTTTACGCACACCCTAGCCCCGACTCGTCCCATTCCATCCCGTCTCGTCTCATCTCGCACCATTCTGTCCGATTCTATCCCGCACACCTTCCCGCCAACACCTTTCGGCTCCAATTCGCTTTATGCGTTTACGCGTGACTCGCGTGGGCGCATTAAACGGAGTGTACAACCTGACGGGCGGAGCGTCGAAACGAACGACAAAAAGAGTAACGGGGGTGGCCGAATCGACCAGAGCCGCGGACAAACGTATCTTTCGTTGCATGCCTACGAGCTCTGGATCACGGTGGACCGCTATTCTCCAGCTTGGGTGGTCTCGCGGCATTTGTTTCTCGATCGCTTCTATGTCCGAGCGGGCTGCTCTCCGGCAGCGGACGATTCAGACTCGAACGATCGAAGGAGGTGTGTTCGCGATCGAAAGAAAAGGAAGATGGAAAGATAGGAATCAGGCTTGCCGATCCCTGCGATGACGAGAAAAAGTCTGCGGTCGTCGAGAAGCGAACGCGCGAAGATGCGATGGTGCAAACGTGCGAAGGTGCGAAGGTGCGAAGGGGCAAAGGGGTACAGGGGCGAACTACCAAACGCGCTGGAGGGAAACTGGGAACGAGGCGGAGGTGGAGGCGGACGGTGGCTGCTGCTATCTGCACCGTAGCTGACACCTGACGGATAGCCTGGCGTCGGCAACGCGGGATATTAATTTGGTAATTTATGAGGCCCGATTAGGCAGCGCTATCTGTCGAGCTAATGCGCGAACCGTTGGCAGGTTATCGCCAAAGGGCCTGTGTTTCGAGCCGCCAGAGGCCCTTCCATCGCAGGGACCACGGTTGACTTTGTCCCGCGACAGCAACGGCAACAGCAACCGCAACAGCAACAGCAACAGCAACGGCAACGGCAACCCCTACAACTACGCCAAATTAGTCGCGCCATCGACGAAATCTCTCCGACGAAACGTCTAAATAGGAGAAGCGTCCTCGGATTCGTCCTCGATCCGGCCAGAGGAGAAGCCGCGTTACTCGCGACGGGTGATAGATGGACGGCCAACGGAAGAACACGCGTGGCTGCGTGCGCGTTGCCCGCTCGCAGCGTGTGGGTATCAACGTAGGTGGATGAGGATGAATGGTTCTCGTCAAACGGAAGGGACCGCCCGCCGTTTCGCGCCGTAATGCGCGTCCGCGTAAGAAGCACAGTAGGTCGGCTTATCGATGACCGGACCGCTACTTACCTACGAAGAACAAGCCACTTACCGGGTGGAAAGACTCGCGAGCTGTTTGTCACTCGACCCTCGGCCGCGACTCCGTCCCGATATTGTTCCCGCGGTCGCGCGTCGCGTCGTATCGCATCGTTCCATACCGCTCGAAGCGTCGATTATACGATTGACTTCCGTCGATCGTCGCGTCCCATCGGGAAGGAACGCGTATCACCTCGGTACGCGCTAACTTTAATCGCCGGAAAGAAACGCGTGTCGAATCGGATCTCGGGCAGGCCGAAATGAAAACGATTTCCACGCGTCACACCGCTTCGCGTTATCGTACCCGAGAATCGACGTACTCGTCCCAAGAACTATAGTTATCCTCGACAAATTACCTGCTCGGTCTTATCCGGCGTCGCCCCGCCGTTATCGCGTCATCTCGGCAATTTATCGATAGCCGCCAGCCAACCGATCGAGAGATCGACAGAGGCACGGAGCCGCGTTGTCGCGAGTCTCGTAATCCTCCGCGGCTATTTTTCCGCGTTCGCGTTCGCAGGGGATAGTCGCGTTGACGACTATGGAAAGGAACACGAAACGTGAAACGTGAAACGAAAAACGGAACGATAGGTCTGACGCGAATGAAACGCGGAGCAAACGCGCGCACTAGCAGCGCTCGACGGGACTCGATGGGACTCGACGGGACTCGACGGATCGTCTAAACACTCTAAACGGATCGCACCGGTGACGCTCGGAAATACAGAAAGCGGCGAATCGAACGGGAAAGACAATAATCGGGTGTAAACAAAAAAAGCAGAAAAACAAAAAAAGAAATACTTTCAGCGGAGTGGTAGCGCGAACAATGGTAGCCACAAATCAACGGGATTATGCCACTATTTCACGGATGGCTATGGCCGACTCGCGTGATAAATCAAGCTGTCGTTGGGCCACAATAAACAATAACATTTGGACGGCCGGCTGGCTGGACGGCTGGTGCGACTCTTCTTCACTTAACTCGGTCATTCGCTCGCTCCAGCGCACGCTCCGATCGCACGTGTTATTTCCTCGGCCTCGACGCTCCCGAACGCACACCGGTTTTCGATAATAAATCGTTCCGCGAGGACATCGACGCGCGCGTGGGCATCTCGCGGAGGCCCGTCGTTCAACCTCTCGTTCATTTTTTCCCCCGGTTCCGCGATGACTATGCTATTAAATCGGACGCGATAAAAAACAGAACGATTTCGATTTCGATTTCGATTTCGATTTTGGTTTTGATTCCGATATCGATTTCGATTTTAATTCCGATTCGAATTCCCAACGTGATCGATTCGCGGTCGATCTCCGACGAAAAGTCAAATCTTTTCGTTTCGTTTTGTTTCGTTTGGTTTCACCGGTGCGATATGGTTTTGGGACGGGTACGACCGTGGCAAAGCGGCATCGGTTTCGTGCTCGTGCTCGTGCGCGCACGTCACACAGTCCACAAGGGGACAATATTTTTCGTGGATCGGCGTAAATCGAGTCCGAGTATTTGCTCGTCCGAGTATATTGAGCTCGCGAACCGGTCGTGTACGGCGATCGACCGAGTGCTCGACCGTACCCACCGACTAATTATAGCCTCTTATTTATTTTATTTTACGCGTCCGCGTACGCGCGCTAGCGCACCACGGCTCCGCGCACGCATACCAACAACGCTGCGATCATAAATCAAAATTCCATTTCAACGTTCTAACGAAGGATCAAATAAAACACTTTAATTGACGTTTTTACGGCGGCCGGCAGCCGAACTCGAACTGCTGCCTACCCGCTATACGGCTGACCCCGCTCTGGCTCGGCCTTTCGTTCCACTCGGCTCCGCTTTGCTCTGCTTGGCCTGCTTTTGCTCTGCTGTGGTCTGCTCTTGCTCTGCTCTGCTCTGCTCTGCGCTGCTCTAATCTACTCTCATCTACTCTCATCTACTCTCATCTACTCTAATCTACTCTACTTCACTCTACTCGATTCTACCCGGTTCGAATCTAGCGGTAAAATAGCTTATCGACGATTGAACTACGAGTCTTTCTGGTTGATGCTCCTACAAATTTCTTTTGGCACCTACTGCCGAATCTTGCTTTCGCTACGGTGTTTGTCCGAATCTGTTGTTCAGCGAGCTGCCGTTCGTCCCACCGACCGACCAACAGGACGAGAAGCGGAATAGAAAAGGAAGGAGAAAGAAAGAGACTGGCAAGGGCCTCGAAAGAGGGACACGAAGGGAGAGGCGGGAATATGATTATAGCGTCGTGGTTATCTTTAAGGGTGCGTCTAGCCGCGTTACTTCCCGCTAACAGCGATTATCAGTAATTTCACGGTTTTCGGAAGAACCACCGCTAAATATAGAGAATACCTGCTGGCCGGTTTAATATCGCTCCACGCCGATCAATAATAATAACGAAATACGCAGCTCTTGTTCCGACCTCGATACACCCGATGTATTATAGTAATTTCGTACCGTGATTTCTACTCTTTCCCCCGTTCTCCTCGCGCGCGTTGGCCCTCTGCCCGACCGAACGTTAGAGAAAGCACGGTCAAGTTTTACAGGGATCGAGAGAACGCGAACCCGGTCCCAAAACTTTTACGTCCATGAAATTTATACGAGCGTTTCCTTTAATTCTGCGGTTCGTCGATCGATCGTGATTCCGCGAGATCCGGGGTTTCGGGGAACCGAAAGCCACGAGACGCTAGAACGACCGAACGACGACGACACGATGGCGCGGCGTACAACGATGGTGAAAAGAGTTGAGAAGATCGCGACGCGATCGCGACCAACGATGGACGCAAGGGACCAAATCAAACCGATCTCTTCTCCCGTCGATGCCGAGATAATGATACACCGGGTTCCACCCCTTTAAGTATAAACACACACCCTCGTTGGTTCGCGTCCTTCGTCCCTGGACGAGTTGCTATCGCGGCGGTTGTTTTTTTTTCTTTCGTTTCCGGACCCTGTTCGATGCTCGATTCTAGTTGTTTTGCGGTTTACGATGGTTCGCGTTGCAACTGATTATTAGTAGTCGCCCTTCCTCCCACCTATTCCTCGGTCTCTCCGTCTTTTCTCCGTTCCCCGCGCTGTCCTCTGACCCTCTCTCTTTCTCCGTTATTATACTCGGCCATATACGGCTATTATGCCCAGGCCCCGATATACAACACAATCCGCCATAATGCCGGCCATAAAATTAAATTAGGGTTATAACACGATTTTTCACAAAGGTTCTCCGGGCCGTGCCGAACCGTGCCGAGCCAAGTCGAGCCGTATCGGAACGAGTCGGGACGAGACGAGACCAGACCAGAAACGAGACCTCTTCTTACTCGTCTACCGGTGCCTCTTTGGCAACTACCTGTCTCGATCGAACGTAACTATCCGACGTAAACGCCGACATCGACGTTGCATCCAAGTGCTCCGACAAAACGGTCAGCATTGACTCGAAACGCGCCAATCTTCGTCAAGATCGACGAAAGCTTCCGTCCCTTCTATCTCTGTCTGGACGCGCCCGTCTCCGGTCGATCATAATCTATTTAAATTAGGGAATAATAATCTTAGGAACTGTCCGAACGATAAGTCGCGTTTCGCATCCGTCAAAGATCGATTACGAATTTACGAGAGATGCAACGGTTTTCGATCGCGGGTCAACGGTAATCGACGCTGCATCGGCGCATCTACACGAAGCACCGCGTCGCGCCGCTTATTAAGGTCAATCGGTAGAAATATCCGCGATAGAACGATTCGACGGACGATGGAGACGGAATGCGGAGCGACGTCGACGCGGTGCTCGTCAGACGATTTCTCGTTCGTGTCTCGTTATATTCAAATTTCTCGCTCGTACGATTTTCCTGTCCGATAGCGACTGCTACCGATCTCGATTTCGAAAATTAATTAAAATTACTCGAACGTTGTACGAGAACGATAGAATCGTTTCCAGGAACGTTCGCGTTGCCTGTCCTTATGAAGAATTCAACCGAGTTGTGGATAGACGAGTGACGCTGTAGTCTCGGATAGAGAGATAGATAGATCGCAAAGGAGAGATAATAGACCTATGGGGGAAACGAGAAGCAGACAAGAGAAAAGGGGCGTTGAGTCGTGAAAGAGAGAAAGAGAGACCCAGAAAGGGGGAAAGGGCAAAGAGAGAAACAGAGAGAAAGAGAGAGGCAAAGTTTCGGGAAGGAGAAGCCCGCGAAGAGAATTCGAGAGGCCACAAATCACGGAACGGTGGTGTGGGGCGTTGGAAGTAGGGTTCGTCGGAAGGTGGAAGAGAGCCGGAGAGGTCGGAGGCAGCGATAACAGGGGGGTGGACGGGTGAACGAGTGGTCGGGCGGACGGGCGGACGGGTGGACGGGTGGACGGGTGGACGGGTGGACGGGTGGATGGGTGGACGGGTGGACGGTTGGTCGGGTGACGGGGCAGGGTGGCGTAACCGGGTTGGGAACAGGAGCGAAGTAAGAGGTGGAGGCAGAGGCATAGGTAGAAGCAGTGGAGGAGTGGCAGGCTGCAGACGCGGGGCGCGACATGCTTTATGACGTCTGTTCATCACATCGCCCCAGCCTCATAAATTAGAAATCACCCCTTAGATAGCTGGCACCCATCTACGATGGCGTCAGTGCCGTATCGTGGGAGGCAGGGATCGCCTCCGACTCCGACCCGTCCGATGCGCAAGAAGGCGGGAGAGCGGGAGAGCGGGAGAGCGAGAGAGCGAGAGAACAGGAGAACGGGAGAACGGTGCGGTGCGGTGGAGCGACAGAGAGAAAGAACGGTGGGGAGCGAAGGGGCAGCACGGACGACGGCAATAATTTTCACCGTATGTCACGCCGGTGAAAGAAAAAAAAACTGGGCATGGCTTCGAAGGATCGGGCGAACATTCCTGTTCATCCTGCCGTGTTCTCTTCCGCTCGCGTTCTACGCGGACCGGGTAAGCTCGCGGCTCGAAACGAGACCGGCCGATCTCGATCGAAGGTGTCGCGAAAAAAGAACGAATAAACTTAGTCGGGTATGCCGAAACTTTTGGCCGGTGTGCGAGAACCGAGTTCTCGGGGTTGCCTGCGACGCGTCATCGCGACCGCGCGCTCCCCGGCTTCGATTTAATCGACATCGATTAAATCGACGCGTCGTCGGTCTACCGATTAGCTTTACCCGAGAATATGGATTTTGACGCGTACGCGATCGAGCTTCGTCGATGGAGAACGAAGGACGGAGGACGGAAGGCGAGAGGCGGCTATCGCGGTGGCGAGGCAAAGGCGGCGAGGCGAGGCGAGACGAGGCGAGGCGAGACGACGGAGGAGAGCGCGACGTCGACCTGTCGTTACTGTCGCTCCAGACACTCGCTGATCTACCACTTCCCCTTTCCATCCGTTCGGTCCCCGCTTTCTTCGCCCACCCCGACGCGCTACGTCCACCTTCTTTCTGGCGAGAGGAGCGACGAGCGCGGCGAACTGACACCGTGCCAAATATCTTCCGTTCTTTCTCCCGGCTACACCTCGGTTCGCCTTCCGTTTCGTTTCATTCGCTTCACTCGTTCTCCGGCTCTCTCGTTCGCTCAGTCTCTTCCGTTCGCTTATTCGTTTCGCCGTTTCGAATCGCCACGCTCCGGTTTAGCGTGATTCACCGAGCCATCAAACCCGCGCTGCGATAACGCACGGAATTTTCATGGCGCGGACGAGTCGACGGTAGACTCGAATCTGACCAATCGATCACGGCACGATCGTTTCGAGACGATTCGAAGCGATCGGTGCACGCCGCGTCTTTAATTCGATCACGGAGAAAGCGACGCGGTCGCCGAAGCTGAATCCGTAGCTGTAGCCGGCGACGATTCGAGAGACCCGAGTTCGGGAAAGCACGGGGGAAACAAATCGAAATCTTTAACGGCGCTGGCGGCCAGACGGATTTGTTGTCGAGGAAACTTTAATTGGTTCTCGAATCCTAACGACTAATTAATCTTCGATTGACTCTCGACTAGTAATGAATCGTTACGAGGAATCTTTGGCCGGGTACACCGGAGAGGCACTTCGGCGAACCGAACGAAGGACAAAGTTGGAAACTGGTAATCGTCGCGATTACTTATTCCTGCGAGTTTTCAGAGTTTTGCGCGTTGCGCGCGTTTCGTTGAGACATCGAAATATCTCGTACGCGAGACGATCGAGAGGAGCGGGGTTTATAGACAAGAAGGGGGATCGCGGACCTTCGCTGTCCGGTGCAGGTTACCAGAGACCGTTCCGTGTCGGGGCGAAGGTTTCTGTCGCGCGTAAACGTTCGGTTCGTTCGATTCGCTCGGAGAATACTCTCCTTTCGTGAAAAGTGTGGACCGAAGATAGAACGTTTCGCGAAAGGAGATGGGGACGAGGCAACCGTGGTAGGAGCAGCGTTACGAGAACGAAGAAAAGACGCGGAAGGAGGCGGAGGGAGAAAGTTGTCAACGGTGGTGGTAGTAGCGAACCGGTAAAGATGGTAGTGGTTGACGAAGGGGACCGTGGCGCGTTCACCGCCACCACCACCGTTTCACGTACCGTTTACGCGAACGATACAGAAGGGTGAGCGAGTTTCGAGTGCGGATTCGACGGTGAGGCGAAGCTGTCCATCTCGCGGCACGTCGTGGTAGAATGGAGTCGTGGAGTAGGTCGAGGGGTGGGTGGACGGTCGGTCGAAGGTGGATGAGGAGGACGAGGAGGAGGAGGAAGAGGTGGTAAAATCGGGTGGTCGGAGGTGGGCGTTTGAATGGGAGGGTGGTAGCTGTCGCTCGCCCGGGCAGCAGACGTCTTCTGACCCGGCCGGTGGCTCAACTCGACTCAACTAGACTCTGGTTGCTGGCAGGAGGCAGCAGCCGGAGAAGGAGCAGGAGGAGGGACGGGGGAAAGAGCGAGGGAGACGAAGTGTCGGAGAGCGAAAGAGAAAGAGTGAGAGAGTGAGAGACCGAGAGAGAGAGAGAGAGAGAGAGAGAGAGAGAGAGAGAGAGAGAGAGAGAGAGAGAGAGAGAGAGAGAGAGAGAGTCGCTGGCACGGGGGTCAGGGGAAAAGGAAGGTTCGCGCGGAGGAGACGAGAGGAGACGAGAGGAGACGCGAGCAGGGATAGAGAGTAGGGTGGGTAGGTGATGGCGATGGTGAGGGGTGCGGATGGTAGGTGCATTGCTTTTCACAGGAGAAGGTGGAGGAAGTTGGGGTCGTAAGGGTGGCAAGCGTATCGATCCGGACGGAGCTTGGCTGACGGCTGACGAGGCCGTCACGCGAGACGAGACGAGTCGGGTTGAGTCGAGTCGAGACGAAACGAAACGAAACGAAACGAAAAGAAACGGGACGGCACGGGACGAGACGAGACGAGACGAGAAGATAGGATACGGCCGGACGGGCGAACAAACGGACGGACGGACAGACGGACGGAGAAAACCCCACTACGATCTTCCCTTCTACGGTAGAGAGTAGAGAGTATCGTGGAGGGTCGCGGGTGTCAGGGTGGATGAAGCGGCGAGCTCTAGTAGACTCGAGGGAGAGGATGTAGAAAGATCGCGGCGACCGGAGGACGAAGGACGGAGGACCGAGGGGCCACTAGGGAAACTCGAGAGATACTGCTTACTTCCCCTTCGGGGCCTTCTCGTTGCGAAACAGTACCTAGATTGTACGTGCACGGCCGAATAGCTTGGCCACTGTACCGCGATACCGTCTGATCCCCCTTTCCTACCGCCGTACTTTCCTCGTAGCCGGTAGTCGCACACCGAAAAGAGTGCGCGCGCGCGCGTGCATCCTTTCCTTCGCCCGCGTTCCCTTCCCTTCCTCTCTCTTACCCGTCCGCGTCCTTTTCCACCCCTACGTCCCCACTGTGCAGCCGCGCTCTACGAATTCCGCGTGTACATTTACGAGTTTTGGCTCGGCATTCCGTCCAACTTCCTATCGAAGACGGGGCAAACTTTCATCTTCCGGTTACGGAAGTCTCGGTACTTTGGAGAATTTTTACGGGAACGATCGTTCCTCTTAATGAGCGGCGCGCAATCGTTTGCGTTCGACGCGTTTCTCTCGCTCGACAACGGAACAACTTGGACAGTTTTGATGGCTCGCAACCACAACCGAGAAGATTTTACGAGGCGCGCGATCAAATATTTTTGGTGCAAGTAGCGCGCCAAAGGGATACAGAAAGGAGGGATTGATTCCCTTCGGCGTGTTTGTCCAACGTCCACCGAGCCTTTTTTCTCGACGAGCGGCGACGACAACCGGAATTTTCTCCGCTTCGCTTCTTGCTTTCTCCTTCTTATTTCCTTTCTGTTCGCACCCTCTTTACGAATCCGTCATCGTCGTGTCTCGCTCTTGAGCGAATACGAATCAAAAGCCGTCCCCCATTTGGTTGCGATTTAGTTATCTGTGCGCGCGGTTAGTTGGGCGCTGTACGCGAATGCCTCGTGGGAATTCGGGGAGATGCGAGCAGCGGAGAAGAAGGAAAGACGCGGTACGGTGCGGTGCTGCGTGGTTCGTCTTGGCTTGGCTTGGCTCGGCTTGGCTCGGCTTGGCTCGACGGGGTGGCCGGTGCGTGAGGGGAATGGCCGAACAAACGAGTGACGAAGGAGGAAGAGGTCAAACGCACTACCGCCTCCGCCTGCTTGTTCGCGAACCTAGCCGCAAAGCGAGCGTTGTCGCAAAGGCAAAAGGCACTCGCCGCGCGCAAAGGCCAAACACCAAAAGTCACTTAAGCGTGCCGGCACGTTCGACGCCGCGCTGCACGCCGCTCCATACCGCTCCACGCCGCTCCACGCCGCTCCACGCCGCTCCACGCCGCTCCACGCCGCTCCATTCCGCGCCGTACAGCAGCGGTAGTTCATTTTCGAGTGGCACCGCGTGTCGCCGCTACGAGGACACGCCGCAGCGCGTCGTAGCGTTGCGTTCTCCGAGGCCGATCGACGTTGCGGTGCCGTGCCGTGCCGAGTGGCGCAAAGAGAATTAGAAAAGGAATCCGTAAGAATCCCTCGATGATTCCGAGCTCGTCGACTTTCGGCACGGCCACCGCTTTTCACCACTCTCTATCTTTTTTTTTTCGTCTCTTCGAAACGTCGTACATCCTCCGGGAATGATTCACTGATATTTAAATTATAGACTCTATCGGTCCCCTTTTGTCACTTCGGTTAGCGTGGACGCGTTTTCACGGACGGAACGGTCGTAAACTCGAAGATCGTGAAATCTCGTTCGACCGTTTATCGGGCGAACCGAAAGTACCAACAAATCCTTCGGTGAACGTAAAATAATGGGCAGAAGGATACCACGCATCGAGACGATACGGATGCTCTTTGATGCGTTGACACCACCCGCGAGCGATTCCGTGACAGTTCCTTTATAGCAGCCATCGGGTATCCGTCGTGCCGGCGTCTTTTTCTCCGGCTAATTTATTAGCACCGCTCAGAGAATGGGGCGCGGAGAAAGATCCGGCAGGACAGCACGCGCTAGTTTCGAGCAACGTTTCGAGCAGCGTCCCTCGCAGCGTCTCTCGCAGCGGTATAAATCGGGAGACGGATCAGTCGGATACAGTGACGCCGGTTTTACGAGCATCGAAAATAGGGTGAGAGAAGGCAAGATCGCTCTCGCTCTTGCCCTGGCGTTTTACGCGATGAAAACTCCCTTCGCGCGAAATGATTCGCTCAGCGATAGAAGAGAAGACGACAGCCGCGTCGAGGATTTGCCCGCAAATCAAAAACGAGAACGAGCTGCTACAGTTGGAAGGCCCAAGAGGAGGGAAACGAACGTCTATAATGTCGCGAATCCGTTGCGCGGCGCGCCCGATTGTAAAACGGCGCAACGAGAAAATTGCGAAACGCTTATTTTTGCGGTACGCATTCTTGTACGAGCGGGCATCCGTCATGCTTAGCCGTTCGCGTACTCGAGTGAATTGAGAAGGTACTCGAGAAATATCGCAGCGGCTAAACACCGAAACACGAAAGCGACGAGACTCGTCGGCAAAGCGTCTCATTTGTCTCTGGATATAGGTACTGCTTTTGGCATATTTGCTCGTCGATGCGATATCGCGTGTAAATCATGGTCACCGGAAATAATGGTAGCCGATTAGAAAGCTGATTCGATGTACGCGCGCAACGCGGAAATCTCGGCTTCGAATCTTTCATGCATGGATAATTCGTTGCGCGTCGAAAGCCTGTTTGCGCGCTTCGTCGATCCATCGAGATCCCTTCGATTCGACGGAAACGCGGTGTCGACCGGTCGTGATTTTTAGGTGCTGCTTCGCGAACGAACCATGGAAATCGCGGATGGCCGTTTCGAAAGGTCGCATTCGTTGTTCGGCTTGGGGCGCAGCATATGCGGGTTTCGTGTTTTCCAGTTTTCCAGTTTTCCAGTTTTCCAGTTTTCCAGTATTCCGGTATTCCAACAGCTTGCGAGCCAAGGTCTCGCCACCGCCTTTGCCACGGGGTTGAAGGATTTACGACGTTTAGTGTTTAGTGGAGCCAGCCTTCGGGACCCAAAAATGCGTCGGCATTGTTTGAGGTGAAAGTTTTGCGCAATGGGCGTAGGCTGGCACGGATCACCGAAGGTTTTTACCGGTATCGCCAGTGAAATTTCACCCTGCCCTGCGAGCAGCAGGTATCCGTGGGCCTGTGCACCGCGCGTGTCCTGCAGCGTCCTTTCCAGAACGTTGCGAGGCATCGTAAATTTTTTCTTGTGCAGTTTGCGGGCCGACCCCGACCGGCACGGCTAAGTCTATGGGAAAAACGTCTTCTCCGTTTTGTGCGTTCAAGGTCTCGCCTTTTTAAAAAAGCAATGGTTATGGCTGAGCCACAGTTCGGACTCGGAGTCGGACTCGGACTCCGATGCGACCGTCTCGATCCTACAATTAGTTTCCAACGAATTCGATGGATTCGAATGGAATTTGACGTAAACGTCGTCGGTTGCGTTGCAAGTAATCGCGAAACTAGAACCAAAATACTTTCCCCAGAATACCGACAACCACACCGAGCTATCGATAATCGGAGCCGAAGTAGTTCAACGTTGAATAAATGAGGCGCTCGTCTGTCGGCGAATTGATCATTTCCGTCCGGTTATCCCGGTTTCGATGAATCTAGCGTCGAGTTTCGCGGCGTTCGCGGACAAGACGATATAGTGGCGTTCTGGCTTTATAATTCCGGACCTCCGAAAATATCTGGTAGCAAAGACGAACGGCGGCCGTTTGGACGCGCGTGCGCAGACTCAAAGCACTTTTCCTGCTTTATGAATGGAGCGGTGGATCACGGAGTTACGGGGAAACGCGCACAAAACGGACGGTGGCCAACTCGAGATCCTCTCCTCCGATTCATACCCGTGGACGCGTTATCGTAATCGACGCGTTTTAATCGTGTCTCTAACAAGAACTCTTCTTCGCTCGACTCTTGGAACGATGTCGAAAGGTGTCTAAATGTGAAACAACGAGGTTGTCGATATTTACTACTTTTGCCGAGAACTCTTGCATCGCGGAGGACGAGGTCAGCGGTGCGCTCGATCTCGAGCGCCACCGGATTTTCTCCTTATCATTACGAGAATGTATCTCGCAACGCGACCAACCTGACGTCCGACCGGAAGGTACGCGTGATCGAATTGCAGACGAGGTTGCTTTTTCGGATACCGTGACGAGAAGATGCCCCTAAACTGCACCTGTTGCGCCAGCCTACGAGTTTCCTGACAAATACTCGACGCGTTAGTGTAACGCGCTTTCGAATCCGTGCCGCGATCGTCCGGCAAACCAAAAGAAAAATCCGACGAATCGCGGTTCGGTGGACGCGTTCGTCCGCGTCTCACAAGCGTGACAGTATAGCAGTATGGCAGAACGGATTTCGATTATTTCGATTATTTCGATTATTTCGATTATTTCGATTATTTCGATTATTTCGATTATTTCGAAACTGATCGTTCGACGCGTAATCGATCCGACGAACGAAGCAACTTCCAAACCTGTCTCGGCTGCATGACGGACGTCGTCGATATTTTATCAAGTATTTTTCAACGACGACAGGCTGCAGTGGCAGCAATCTTTCTCCGGTAATATACCGTTGATTAACTTCCTCGGAAAAGCAATGGCAACGCGAACGTAATTCTCGATAGACGGAAGATCAATTCGTACTTACGCGAGTTTGTACGCGTACGCGTGTGCGTGTGTGCGCGCGCGTGTGTACCGTGCGCCATTCTCGAATCCTTTCACCGAGACATTGTAAATTATGCGGAGAAATTAGCGCGAGAGATACGCTAATCGGCCAGCGGAACAGATTTTGTTGTTCGTCAAGCGTTTCGCGACTACTTTCGCTGATCGCTTAATCGCGGTTCGGTCGCGTGTCGCCTCGGGAATCTCGGGAATCTCGGGAACCTCGTAGGCGAAGATTCGCGACGCGAATCCGCGGTTGACGTCTTCTCGCACCGCGCCCCCTCGAGAATATCGAGAATCGGAGAAATTAGCGCGATTTCTCCTGGAGAACGACGACGGTGGATTGAGCGCGTTCGGAAGCTCGGACGCGTCTACCACCGCGGAAGCTGGCGAAAAACTGTGGCGTTTACGGCGCCGAAACTCCGTAGACTGCCGTGGATTTATGTACGCGGCGAGCATCCGCGTGCGCGCGCGCACACAACGAGATTTATCGGCGCTTGGCCGAGTTTCGGTAGGGCAAGTTGAGTGAATTGTAAATGTTTCCGGCAGAACTTCACCAAGATGGCGTCCTCCACCAGGGGCGAGTTTGTTTACGCCTCATGGCTTCCCCACGTGGGAAAAGCAGCATGGCGCGCATCAACCTTTCAAACCCAGGGATCCTCCTGCCGTTTCACGGCCGTTCTTTCACCAAACGTTACAAATTTTTCACGTCCGATTCGATTCGACTCGATTCGATCGCCCGCGATCTTATCGTCGCACTCTCTTGCTTCTTCTTGCGCCTTCGTCGGATCAACGTTTCAACATTTTCCTCGCTTTGCAATCGTTCTAATCGTTCGTTCCAATCGCTCCGTCGCGATGTAAACGATTTCTTTTCTTTTCGTCGCGAGGCGAACGATGGAAGAAAATTCCGTTTTCAGGCTTCGAGGGAAATATTACGTCGGTTCCGCGGTAATGTAACCAACGACGCGCAAATGGAGCGATCAACGAGGCACGTTCGAGTCGATCGCGTTCGAACGATCGTTGACATTTCCTTTGACCAAGATCGAAGAGTAGCGGTGACTCGTTGAACGCGTAGAGGAGTTTAACGCGCGCATGCTTCAAATATTTTCTACTAAGTAAAAGTAACTGGATCTTATCGCGAACGTACGCGATCGCGCCCTAAGACCCGTATCTAGGTAACTACGAGGTCTGACGAGAGACAGACAACGGACAAGGATCGAAACTCGACGAGAATCGTCGCGCTGCTACCAGCGACAACGAGTCCGCAAGGTTCACCCGGATCTGCTTTTGGGTTTTCGTTGCTCGCCGATCGCGAAACGATCGCGAAGCGAAACGATCGCGGCAAAGGGAACGCGGATCGTCGAGAGTCGATCTTTGCCGATTCGACGCGGGTATCGGCGTTGAAACGATTGAAATTGTTCCGACTCACATTTCATACGTTGCGGAGCGTGCTGTTTCCTTCGGGGCATCTGCGTCCTGCGGAGATGTTCGATTATCTGTGCGGACTCCAGGTCTCTGCTCCTTAGACGCAGCCTCGGATCGGATCCCAAACATGTGACGGTGGTCCTTGAAAATGTTGCAGGAAGATCCTAGATAGATCTTCCGCGCCACGAGAAGCGGTGTTTCAAGTTTTCCGGTTCCCAGCTCCAGCACCGCGCACACAAAGTCACCCACTTGCACGTGTCCAACGAGCACCGACTACCTCACCGCGAGTTCGCCGGATCCATTTGTCGTCGGTTTTCCCAGGATCGGTGGCCGCATCGTTATCGTCTCTCCGGTCGAAATCGGATTCGGAATCGGAATCGGAATCGGAATCGGAATCGGAATCGAAGTCGGAAGCAGCAGCGGTTACATAGGTGCGAACCAACCGAATAAGCAGAACCGATCGTGAGAAAACACTGTTACAGGCTATCGTATACGGTACACGGAATCGAACGGAGCGGTTTCGCGATTCGGCCGCGTATACCGGCTCGACCGGACCGACCGTGTCGCGAATCGGATCGGTGCGTGGAATCGCACCGGTGGTAGCACTTGCGAACGGTCGGAGAAATCTTCGAGTTTGTCGTGATCCATGCGCGGTTGTACGGTGGCTGGAGGCAACCAAATCACTCGACACGATCAAATCGGTGGCGTGGGTCGTTCGATGGCACGGTCCGCTGCTCGGTGTGCGGTTCACTCTTTAAATAATCGTCGAGTCGGAGGAGGCAAGCTCCTTCGAGCAACGATCATCGGTCGGATCGGACGTACGTATATCGGCCGCACCTACGAACGATTCAAGATTGTACATGTAGAAGGTGAGGAAAGATCGCGGTAGACGCGTGGCGAGGCGCGTCGCGAGGGAAATTCCGACACGTTCCAAAAGCAGTTCGTTCCTCCGTCCGCGCAACCCGGGACACTTGGATTGCGATGATCACTTGGAAGATGCAGGGGATCGACGACGCTTGCCCGGATCACAGCCGTGACGCGATCCTCGACGCCATCCTCGACGCCCTCCGGGTTTTCGCGGCTACGCGACTACGGGATCACACGATCGCGCGATTATACGATTACGCGAGCACGGAGGAACGAGTCGCCGATTCGGAGTATTCGATCCTCACGACGCACGACCGTGGAGCTCGTGGATCTCGTGGATCTCGTGGATCTCGTGGATCGCGCGAGGAGACGAGTTTTTCGGCTGCAGGAACGCGTGCCTCGCGACGACGCCTTGCATCCACTCGAGACGCGCGCACGACACTCCGCCGTACGTGTACGGGGCTACCGAAAGCTCGCTGCAGAGAAGAAAACGAGAGAAACCGACAAACGGAGGGAGAAAGGCGAGGAGGGACGTATCGCGCGACAGAGAGGGACAGAGAGGGGCAGAGAGGGACAGAGAGGGAAAGAAAGAGAGCGAGAGGAGCGGGATGGATCCAGAGAAGCGAGACAAAACTAGCGAGCGATCGCGTTTACGCGCGTGTCCCTGAGCGTGCGATGCCGCGATGCCGATTGAATGCGCAAGGGTGAAACCACAGTCACAAAGGAACAGAGACCGATACGATGGACGCAGAAATCGAGAAAGGTACAAGCAAACGGCCCGATAGACGGATAGATACGAGAAACGCGAGCGAGCGAAAGAGACAGAGATAGCGTGTACTCGCAACGCACAGAGAAAGCGAGAGAGAGAGAGAGAGAGAGAGAGAGAGAGAGAGAGAGAGAGAGAGAGGGAGTGAAGGGGGAGAGAGACAAAATGCGAGGGTAGAAGGCAAGAAACGAGAACAAGATGGAGAGAAAAGAAGCGAAGGTGGAGGAGGAGGCGGACGTGGAAGTGGTGGCTACCGTCGTTCGTGGATCGCGAAATCGAGCGGGCGGCGGTCCAGCGCTGACTGACTACGGACTGGCGTCGCGGCGGCAGCCCGCATGGTGGGGGGCCCCAGGAGTAGTAGTAGTCCTCTTTCCCTCTCGTCTCCTCCGCTCGTTCTCGTTTCCTCGCTTGCCCGCTCTTCCTTGCTCTCCTTTGCCTCTCGCACACTCGTTCCGTCTCTTTCGCCGTTTCTTCCTTCGCGATGTTGCACGATTCGCGTTCGCGTAAACGCAGATACCTGTGCTTAGCGAGAATCCGATCGAACGAGACGAGACGAGACCAGACAAGATGGGAGGAGACGAGAGCGGAACGAACGAAACGATCCCCGATCGCGAGGATGCAAAAAAAGACTGCGTTCCCGAACGCAACGATCGTTGGGACACCGAGGAAACGAAGCGAATCGGATTTGGGCTGCCGATAATTGATTTTCGAGGTCGTCGATTCTTCTCGATTATCCGTGATCGCGCGATCGCGCGGTAACCGATTGTTTCGCGTCGATCGTTCGGTGATCCTCGCGAGATCGTTCCGCGCGAAAACGAGTCGCACCTTGATTTTCACCGCACGAAAAGTACAAAACGCGAAAACGACGAGACCAGATAAGAACGATCGAAAGTTCGTCGATGGGCCCGGGGGACTGAAGTTGCGCTCGCGCGCGCAAGAGGTGGTCGAAAAAGGAGGCGGGGCCCTCAACCTCGTCGGCCCCGGTGAATCGCGCAAGAGGGGGCAACCGAACAGCTCCGCGTTGGTACGGCAACTTTTCCTTTCGCCGCGAGAGGCGCTGCCGGCCGTAGGTTTCGTTCCACCGTACTACGGCGACGCGGAGCAACACTTGCGAGTTTCTCAAAATTTTCGTTCCACCGAGCCATCGGACACCACCCGAATTGCGGTAAGTGTGGACCAACGACAGCGAATCCTAACGAGATACGCGCGATATCGTTGCAATTCCGAACAATCGACCAGCTACTTCGATATCCCGCGAAATTAGAAGCTAACCTCAAAGTCGTCGACGAAAACTTCAATTTTAAGTACAAACGTTAAGTCGAAGTCTCTTCGAGCGTTTTTCGGGGAACACGACTCTATCGTTTCTCTCGCATCGATCGACCGAAGCGTCGACGCGTACGAAAACTTTTATCGTTGAGCCAACGCGTACACGTATGTATACGTGCACGAGCGATACCGTACTTTACACAATTAAAAAAGCTTGTCTGGTGTAGTTTGAGTCGAACGAGATCGGGACGAATCGTCGAGTGCGCTGTGTTCGCGATTGGATCCGAGGACTCCTCGAGGATATAAAAAATCTACTTTCTTTTTCCTCCTGATTTTATCCGATCGTGCACGGTCTTAAGACGGAGCGAGGCGAACGACGAGCGAAGAAACTCGGACGAGTCTGGCGTTGTACCAATCGGAAATGCGCGATCTCCGTTTTGCATCATGGAGCGGATAGGCAGGACCTGCGATCCACGATTAGAGCGTCTTCCACGATGGTAATTTTGCTCGATTCTCGTGGAAAGAACGGAAAACGGACGCGATGTTTCGATGGATTCGAGAGCAGAGTAGCGAGGCAAAGACCGTCGAAATCGCGAGCGTATCGGTGTTTCTTGGGCAAGTTTTCGATTCGTCATGGTGTCGGGGACGAGCGATACGCGCGGCAGACTGGTTTACGATAATTTCGGGCAAAGATTCGAGTTGGAAAGAATCGAATGGAGGTCGAAGGATACGAGTCGGTCAGTTTGTGAATAGTCGGTGAGCGGAGCTCGTTTTGGCGGGCACCGATGGTGGCGCTGGCAAGGTCGGCGGAGCCGCGGGAAGAGGGGCACCGGCGTACCAACTACCAGGTTGTGCCCGCCTACCAGGCGGAGCCCGCATGATCTATAGCGTCATAGAACACCCCTGCCGTCGTGGTAGGAACGCGATGGCGACGCCCACGGTGTGGAACGTGCGCGCTGCCCCCGCCGCTGCCGCCACCGCCGCCACCGCTGCCTTCGTCGTCACCGCCGTCATCATTGTCGTCGTCGTCGTCGTCGTCGTCGTCGTCGCTGCCGCTGCCATAGCCACTGCCATAGCCACTGCCATAGCCACTGCCGCTGCCACTGTCGCCACCGCTACCGCCGTCACCACCACTGCCGGCATCCCGTTGTTTATGCTTTTGCCGGCGTGTCTCTATCTAGTCGTGGCACCGCCGTTGGGCTGTTCCTTTTCTGCCGTGGCTGCTACCGATGCTGCCACTGTCACTGCCACTGCCCTTGCCACTAACGCCGCCACCGCCACGCTACCATCGCTACCGCTGCCGTTGTCGTAGAAGCTGTCGTCGATCGCCGTTGTAGTTGGCGATAGCGTTGGCGTTGGCGTTGGAATCGTGGTCGTCGCGGTGGCTTTCTTCCATTTCTGCCTCGTACTTATCCGGTTCTTTCCACCTTGCGTTCATTACCGCTAAACATTCCTGTCAATTAAAACTGCACCGACTCCCGATTTACCGCCAGCCCCCCCGTTTGTCCTTCGTGAGAACTGAGAACCATTCCCCGGTACATTTTGCGAGCTTCTGTCTATACGATCCGGGCGAGTCCTTCCTCTACCTATTTTTTTTACAAGATTCATAACGACCGGCGTTCGTCGAAGAGAAACGTTTCGAGGCCGAATCGTCGTTTGGTCGCCCGAAAACCATCGGAATCTTCGGAAGCGAGCGACACCGTTTCCGCTCGATTCCAGTCGATCCGTGAAATCCAGTGAATAGTACGTGTATACCTCTGCGTCGGTTCTCGGGGGCCGTGCCGGTGACTCACTGGTTCCGGCAACTCGGTTCGCTGCAACATCGTGGAATTCTTTCGTTAATCATTCATCGTTATTTAAAGTCGTAGACACCGGGCACGAAAGACGGGTTTGCGACGCGAATACCGGTTGTTCTTTGGTTTCGATCGAAGACGCGAGATTCTCGCGCGCGCCAAATGATTGGCGTTGGGGAGGGGTACGCGGTGAAACACGCAACCGCCTCAACGTTTTGTACGTAAATATTCGCAACAACGTCGCTAATGGGGCCGATTGGCAGAACAATACACGATATTTCGAAGCGTTCCGCTTCGAATTTAGCAACGCGTGTTCGAACCGTCTCCTCCTCGAAGGAATTTGCACGAGACACGCCGAGTATCCTCGACGATCGTCACGCTCGAGTTTTACGCCAATGGTGGCGGAGCTTCGGAGCGGCGCGGTGACGGCAGCGGCGGCAGCAGCGACTGTCATAAAGAGTATTTTATTTCGACGATTGCAGCGCCGTTTTTGTTCTGGGGTTGCGAAGCGATCGTGTCGTTTCTACGCGCGTCAGGCCAATTCAACGCCGGCGACATTCGCGGCCCGACGTTTACGAGATCGTTTATTAGGTGACGTTCCCATCGAGTGGTTTTACCGGTAGCTGGATCTTCTCCCCGTTTCTAGAGCCCGCGCTCGAGAAGATTCCAACTTATCGCGATGCTCCATCGAGAATCGCTTCACCTTGCAATACTTTAGGTAAAAACTCGCGGGCTGCGCACATGTGTCCAACGACGAGACGTTTTCGATTTGCCGGGTTTCGGTTGGCGAGGCCCGGAGAGTAGTCGCAACTTCTTAATTTCTTTCGGCGAATCAAGCTTTGCCCCACCGATGGCTGTGTTCGTTTCTTCGTTTTTTAATTTTCTTTTCCTCGTTCGCTCCTGCTTTTGCTTTGTCGCGGAATAAGAAACATCGAGAGAAGCGGCAGCATCGACAAGGTATAGCCGAAAAACGGTTTGGCGAGCGCGTGGTTCGCGTCAGTTGCGTTTGTGTCTCTCGGTGACTGCGGGGGTTCCTTTTACGAGCGTTCCCGTCGTCGGTCGACGAGACCGGAGGCACTAAACTTGCGAATATTTCGAAAGATGTCCCGTTATGCAACGACAATGTGGGTCAGCGCACAAGTCCATTGTATACGTTTGCTCGTTTTGTACCGTCAGCTCCCCGCGAGACCCGAAATAAGTGCACATCGTAAAATAAAGTGCCGCGCGTCGCTTTCCTCGACTATCTATTGCACCGGCACCATCGATCTTACGACGATTTCGCGACCTTCCGAAATTTCCATACGCGCTCGCCGAAGATGCGGCGTTGCGCCTAGCCGATAAAGCATCGCCGAATCGTTTCTTCGATGTCGCCTCTTCGGATAATTTGATCACGGCTCCGAACCGCTCTTTTCCATGATCGCAAACGCGTCTCGAACACTGCTTCGCGTATCGGCGATACGATCGTTCTCGATCTCCTCCCGTTTTCGCGTCGAATCGTTCTCTTTGGAATGCCATTTGCTCGATCTGCTCTCGAACCGAATAACAGATCGAATAATTGGACCAACATTCGAGGACGAGAGAAAATTCCGAACCGAGCGAGTCCGACCGAGTTCTTTGGTAATTCGAAATGCCGAGAAATCGCGCGTGTTCTTTTACGCATTTAGAACCGAGTCGCGGATAAACAAGACGAATCGTAAGACCACAGTCTCATCGTTTGGTAGCGGAGGATGTGCGCGTACGAACGAGCACGTGAAAATAGATTTAGTATCGGCGTTTCGCTCGTCGCATACATCGGCATCGGTCGAATCTTAGCAAAACATCGGTCGTACAAAACCGTTCCGTGCGACGATCGGGTCTCGCCGAATATTTGGTCGCTGTCCGGATCGTTCCCTCGGAAGAAGGCTGTTTGGAAGCGAGGCTCGTTGATTTATATCGTTTGACCGATACCTGGGACGTTTCGGTGCGAGCCGAGAAACGTTTCACTCTCCGCTCTACGGAGAGAAGCGAAGAGGATAGGAACGGTGCGGAGATGGGAGGAGTGGGGAGGAGAGGTTGCGCAAGAGGAAAACCGAGAACGGCCCTCGCCCGGCTCTTTTGAAAATTCGGGTTTCGTGTTTGCAACGGGAGACGAGGGAAAGCGAGTAAAAGCTGGCGAGAGCGAGTAAAAGCGCAGGCACGGCATTCCGTGGCAGGAAGAACAGGCTGGAAGGCTCCTATCGCTCGAGGGGGTAATGCGGAACGATCCCTCCCGAAAACGACGTAACCTTCGTAGTTTCGAAAATAGCTCGAGCTCTCGTCGAGTAGAAGGCGATCGACGATTAGTAGAATTCGGTACCGGACGAGAAGTTCGCTGCCGACCAGACGCGACTCGTTTCAAAATAATTTCGTCGATGTTTTAACACGGATAAATCGCAGGCGAACCCCCACGGTTGATCGCTCGCTACGAGCTACGACCTCGCTTCGTTCGCTCCCGCATCCGCACCTGCTTTTTTTCATGCCGATCAAAGTCCGCGGATATTCCCGATAGCTCCCGATGCATTATTTCGAGCAAACGATACGTCGGTGTATTTGGTCCGAAACATCCATGCCCGGAGGAAAGCGAGGAAGGAGTCGCGGTACGAGACGAGAGACGCGCGCGATCGTTCTTTAACGTTCTTCCCCCGTAGCGCGCGCGTATTTTCGCGCTCCTTGAAAGTTTACGACCTCGATAAACTTGCCGCGTTCCTAACCTAACCAAATGTTTCTCGGTCGATTCGCGAATTACTTTGTATCGAATATGTGAGAAATCGCCGACGAATAGTCGCTGTTTACCGTCGAATCTCACCACCGATGACTTATAGGAGGGATAGGCGAAATTTTTCCGAGGAAGCAACGGTCGATCTTCCCCGTTGGAACAATAATGGAAAAAGTCCGCAACGCGCGGTGGAAAAGAAACGGTTGCTCCTCGCGAGACGGACCAGGAGAGAGCGAAAGCGTGGGAAATTTATAAGGCGTACGTAACACGCGAAGAGGCACGTTCGTTTGTCGAGTGTACTCGTCGAGTCGAGGCGTTCGCTTCGACGGAAGATTGAATGGTTGCTCGCGAGTTGAGTTGGACAAAGTTTTGCAGCGATTTAGGGTCGCGAGAGCCGATGACCGCCGGGTGTGTCCAAGTATGTACGTACACACGTGCGCGGGTGCACGGGTGCACGGGTGCACGGGTGCACGGGTCGGTGGACGGAACGAGCGTGAAAGAAGAGAGAGTCGTCGGAGATGGCGCACGGCTCGCAATTGTCCAGTTGCTGGAAAACGAAATCTCGTTTGTCGCGGGAAGAGACTCGATACTCTCGGTGAGGTTGGCAGGCCTCGCAGGGTTCGCGCGTCGATGCGTATAGCGGTGGTAGCATTCGTAGAAGGTTCGGTACAGGGAGCGCGGAGCGTGGTCGTAAGGGATCGCGGGGGTGGCGCGGGACGGGGAAAGGGGGAGGAAGAGGAGGGCGAGGACGAGGACGAGAACGAGGATGGGGACGAAGACGGGGATGGATATGGAAACGGGTATGGGGACGAGAAGTGGGTGGTTGATGTTGTACGATGGTATGGGGTGGCTAGGTGGACGAGGATGGGGTGGTTGTCGACGATAGGGCGAAGAAAGAGGTGGAGGAGCGCAGAGAGAAGCCGAGGTCCGTCGGTATCGATCGGGCGTCTGCGGTAGATTGACACGTGTCATGGCCGCCTCTCGGTGTTCGAGCGGACGAGGTGGCGGGAGAAAGAGGGAAACGCGGCCGAGAGGAAGCTGCCCGAAAAGAGAAAGGCGAAAGGCGAAAGGCGAAAGGAGACAGGGGAATGGAGAAAGGAGAAAGACGAAGGGAAAGAGAGAGAGAGAGCGCTCGGCGGCTTCTCGGTGGCGAGAAAGAGAGCCAGAATCGGAAGAAAGACAGGCGGGACGAGGAAGGTGGCGCGAGCCAGCTCGCCAGCAGCGAGGCAGCGAGGCAGCGGAGCAGTCGAGGGGATAGCGGCGTCGAAGGTGGAAGAGGAGGAAGAGGCGAGGGTGGTTGGCGCGGGGAGGAGGCGAGGGAAAAGGACATTAAGGTGCGTAATAGCCAGCGGGGCGAGCGCGCACCGCCGCGGCATCGATTAGACAGAGGCTCCCTCGTCCCATTGCTAGGATGCAGCCCTCCCCTTCTCCTCTTCCTCGACCCACCGACATACTCACCCTCCGCGCTATATCCACCCGTTTACCACCCACAACCCATACTCTCGACCGAGAGGTCTCCACGACCACCCAACCACCCGCCTCCACCTACTCCGTCGAACTGGAGAGCCCCCGAGTACGTGCTCTACATACACACTCGTGCGCTTATGTCAGTTCCTGTCCTGCCGTTGCTTCTGCCTCTGCCTCTGCCTCTGCCTCTGCCTCTGCCTCTGCCGCTCTGCCTCTACTTCTAGCTCGGTCGTGCTACCGTTGTTACCACTACCGTTGTATGCCTCCGCTGGGAAAGAGAACGAGGCACGGAAACAAGAGGACTGACCGAGAGGGAACGAGGCCTTGCACACACGTCGCGCGATCCCCGTGAAAGAGAGAAAGAGAGAAGGAGACGGAGAAGGAAAAGAAGAAGACACGAAAGGACGAACCGAGAGGCCGAGCGCGAGGGATAATAAGGGGGAATGAGAGATACGGATGTAAAGGGTGAGAAGGGAGGAAGCAGAGGGTACGCTAGAGGGTAGGCGAAGCCACCTAGCTATCCTGTAGCACCTATACACCTACACGCGCGCTACCGGGGACACCAACGTCTAACGTCGTTATAAACATTAACGGAGCGGCTCAATATTCCCCGGACCTTGCATCCCCTGCGTCTACCTCCGGTCCATCTCCCTTCTAGACCGTACTCCTCCACCGCTGAGCACGGCACCTATCTCTTCTCGGTCTCTCGGTCTCTCGGACGTTCTTGCTTGTGTTCGCGGTGACTACCTCGCCCACCTTGTCCATGCTTTTCGGACTCTCGCATCGAATTCTCGTTCGTCCACTTTTCGCGATCCGACGTCTAGAAACGGGTATCGCATGTCGACGAAAGACGGAGACGCACGATCCCGACGAACGATGGGTAGGTAGTCCAGATTCGAGTTCGAACGAAATCGTTCCGTTTTAAAATTGGACTCGTTCGAGTTTCGTTCGAACGTCGATTTTGGTAGGAACGCGGAGCAGGGAGGGTGGCAGTCAGTCTATCGGTTGAATTTGCGCGCGAGGGTCGGAGCTCTGATTATCGTTAATTGCGGTTGATACGGAGGAACGAAGGGGACGCGAAACCCTCGGCCATTCCGATCGGATTAGCGACACCGATCGGGGCTGTCCTTTCAGGATGAGAATGTTTCGTGTACGGTTTCGCGAGTACGCAGGATCGTGGATTCGCGTGGCTGGACCAGCGTCTGGCATCGTTACGACGATTCGTCGAAAGGCGTCGATGGGAAAGCGTCGAATCGATTCGAAACTCGTGCGAAGCCAAATGTTTTTTCGCCTCTTTTCGTCCTTTTCGTCTTTTTCGTCTTTTTCGTCGTTCTCGCTTTCAACGCGGAACGGACTAAAAATTGTTCGGAGCGTAACGCGAGTTGCACGGTCCGAATCGCTTGCGCGTATATTCTCGTGTTAATTTAGCCTCGCGTGGCATCGGAACAGAGGGAATTCGTCTAGTTCGTGCGTTCAACAAGTATCCGTCCATCCCTCCCTTGCTTCGGCTGCTCTGCCACCGTCTCGTAACCGCGGTTAGATCGCAAAGTGACCTCGCATCTCGTAACTTGTAACTCGCAATTCGTTGCTCGTTGCCCGTAACTCTAGGAGGTGGTTATTCTTCGTGATCGAGAATCGAAGAGAAAACGGCGCGGCGTTTCCTTGGCAGCAGGTGTGCTCCGGTTTTTCCACGACAGGAAAGGTAATAAGGGATTAGTCATCGGTGATCGTCGATCAACGTTAACGCGACGACCATCGGTTAGCCGGATGCTTTCGGCGCGATGCGTCACAGTTGGATATTATATTGACGTATCGACGTCTCGATTCTGTCCACGACCGCCAGCCAATTAACGGGCTTTCTTGTTTTTCCGACAAACGCTCGTAAATCTCGACGGATCTCTGTCCACTCGATTTAGTTCTGTTCTTCTGTCTCGGCGATCCTTCCTACCATTATCCGGATTTTTTTCTACGCGTGTCCCACAAGACGATACAATAATTAATATCGTTATCGGAGCGCCTATCTTTGCTTGGCAAATATTTAATTCACTACGACCGTCCTACGCTTAATTGGCTCGCGTTTGTTCCGCCCCGTCTGTGCTTGTTTGTTCGCGAAGTACGGTCGCTCGACGAAGGCTCCGATCGCGTGATGCGCCGATATTCGACGATTCCCGGCAGAAACGCCTCGCCGGACACGGCCTTTCGTCCCAGCGAGTCCACAATGGAACGGTAGAAGTTCGTTCGCCCGAAAATTTCGAGACTAGCGAGACATCGAGAGACTACTCCCCCCCCCCCCTCTCTCTCTCTCTCTCTCTCTGTTTCGCGAAAATCGCCCCAACGTGTCTCCCAAGACGCGCAGGAACTATTGTTCGTCGAGAGATCGCGTCTTCCGGATAATTTGCTAGTTTTCCCTGTTATATCTCTGGTCGCGAATGAAATTTTCGGGTCACGTCAAAAGTAAACGACCCGCCTGGATTCTCGCGTTAAGCGATCGGGTTGCAAGAAGCGTGTTTCGAGCCGGATGGAAATCTCATTTGGTAGTTTTCTCCGTTTAATAAGACGGGAGGGAGAGAAGACTCGGGCGAGAACGAGAACGAGACCGAGAACTAGGAACGGAAAAAGAAGGAGAGAGAGAGAGAGAGAGAGAGAGAGAGAGAGAGAGAGAGAGAGAGGAGGTAGGGGGGTAGGGGGGTGGAGGGAGATAAAGAGAAAGGGGAGAGACAAGACAGGGTATATAGGGAGACGGAGCCACGAGGTCGCTGCCGGTTCGCAGACTTCGGAAAGGGGAAACGGAAAGGGCGCAACAAGGCTGGGGGTGGAGGTAGCGGAGGGTTAGGTGGCAGCCGGGAGGGGAAGAGGAGGGTGGCGGTGGATGGTTGGAAGTAAGCAGGGGTGGGTAACGGGCTGGGGAGGACGGTGGAGGACGGTGGAGGGAAACGGCGGAGGACGGAGGGCGGCGGGAGTCGGCGGGGCGGCGGAGGGTCGGCCAGGACTGGGAGGCGAAGTGTCGTCGTCCGAATAACGGCCAAGCGGCATCGACCGATCTTCCTACCCCTAGTTCGTACGAAGCGTCAACTTGTTTCCCTTCTGTTCCGCGAATATCGGACCTTCAATTTGCCCGGTGCGGCTCGCCCAACGCGAGACGCACCGTGCCTCGTTTCGGGCGATCGCGCGCCGCATCGCCTCGCGATCTCGTCGCCCGACCGGCTAGTCCGATGGCCCGCCGATCGCACACATGCTTTCACGTAGAAACGTACCTCTGTCTCCGACAAGGCAACTTTTTGTGGAAGTTTCTTCGGGGCGGCAGCTCGTCCCGGGGAAGTTGCGCGTCGACTCGAAGCGGGGCGCGCGGCCCGTGGCCCGACAAATTTCGGCAGAGTCGTCGAAACGCGACGCCCCGGACGGATTTTCCTTCTCGTTCGCTCGTTCGTTTGTTCGTTGGATGATTCGCGCGCGAATCTCGAGCAAGCATGCGTTTTGTTTCAGGTTGGCCGCGCGACGGTTCCGGTCGATCCATGGAGACTTACGACGACGACGACGACGACACTCACTTTTGCATCAAATGTCACCTGACGGTGCATGGCCTCGAAAATTACGTTCGGCATCGTCAGTCCGGTTGTCGTCCGCCGGACGACAAGATCGAGGCTGCTCGCGTGTCGCCGACTACGCCGACCACCGTCTCCTACCCGGAAATACTAAACGCGGACGCGTTCTTCAGTTCGTTGGAGCTGCGTAGCAGCAGCAAATCGAATCCTCGCAGGGGATCCGCGTTGTTGGACGAAAGCAGAAAGTTCAAGAAAGATGAGAAACGAAGGAGGAGTCAGAAGGTGCAGACGGAGGGTGCGGAAGAATCCGCGACGAAGGAGAAGCTGCACGGTATGCTGCCCGGCGTATCGGAGCTCGACGATCCGACCGAACACCTCTGCATCCCGTCCTTGGTCGGCTTTCCCGATATCGTTTCATCCGCGTCAGCGTCAGCGTCCGGCAAGCCTACGGTAGTCACGAGCGGTCGGAACAAATTGAGCCAATCGATGAGCCACGTTGGCACGAGCATCGAGAGCGTCGCGTTCCCAAGCAAGCACGAGCAGGAAAACTCTTTGGACAGTCTGATGACGTCTCACGAGTCTAATTGCAAGCAGACGGATAGAAAGCGACAGGAAGAGACGCAAAGGATCGAGCAAGATCATCAAACCTGGCTGGAGGACACGATACTGGCCGAGTTGGTGGCCAACAGCGAGAACAAGGACCTGCCGAGGTACGAGTTCGAATACCAACAGGATGAAGAATCGGATGACGATACCATGGACGATTTAGGGGAGGAGGACTCTTATTCGGAGTCCGAGGACGGTGACGGTGACGGTGACGGCGACGGTGACGGTGACGGTGACGGTGACGGTGACGGTGACGGTGATGGTGACGGTGACGGTGACGGCGACGGGGACGGGGACGGAGATGTCGACGGCGACGGCGATGGGGATGGGGATGGAGATGGAGATGTGGATGGAGATGGAGATGGGGAGGATCGGGAAGGTCCTCCTCGTGGTCATACCGGCGGCAAATGGAAACCCGGATTGAACGATCTTCCTCAAAATATGTCTCAACTTCACGACGACGACGCGGACCCGGACGAGGAGCATCACGAGCATCCCCCGCCGACTTACACCGGCGGAAAATGGCGGCCCACCGACAGCTCGCAGGTAAGCACGTCGCGTTCGGATATCGGTTAATCTACCCGTGCATCGAAAACGATCGATCGATCTCTGTTCCAGAGGATCGAGGAGTACGAGGCCAAGAGCAGCGCCGGACAACCTCCGCCAGGGCACACGCGAGGTAAATGGGTACCGGGAGCGCAAGCGGATATCGAATCGGGATATTGGTGCAGTCCTTGCGGCAGGAAGCTCGCATCTCGATTGGTCTACAACAGGCATCTTCTGTCCGATTTGCACGCCAGAAGAAGCATCCGTGAGATCGACGGTGTGTTCCCGCAGTCGCGTGCCGCCAGCCTGCACCTCGCCAAAAAGACTTCGACTCGCAACCAGGTAATTATCGCCTGTCCGTAAGCCGGCGCGTATCTCGCCCGCGTCGCTCGTGTCTCGTCGCTAATCGATTCGCCCAATTATCCGATCGCCGACAGAGGGTCAAGGAACCGAAGGAAGGCACGAAGGAAGTCAAAAAGAGTTCGCGCAGGAGAGAAAAAGAGATTCTGAGCTGCGAGATGTGCCACGCTCGAGTGAGAAGGGCGCAAATGGGCAAGCACTTGCTCTCTCATTATCACTGCCGCGTCGCGGGCGTAAATCCTCGCGGGCCACGGGAGCGCCGCTTTTTACTGGAAAATATGGCGAATGTGGTTCGGCAGTGTCCCTTCCAGTGTTCCTCCTGCCGGTTTTATTGCAATACGGAGGAAACGTTTCTGCTTCATTGGCGGTCCGAACTACACGCCAACGCTCTTGCCAAGGTTCGTTTCGATCGCGCGTCGCGTCTTGTTTCCGAGCGCGCGTAGCTTTTTATCGTTCGACGGAACCGTTTCAGATCGGCGGCAGCTACAAGTGCAACCTTTGCGACTTCTGGTGCGAGGAGAACGAGACGATGGACCGGCATCTGTCGAGCACGAGTCATCGCGACGTCGTGTCGATGTTGAACGGATCCGTGCCGGTGGTGATCGGTCGTCGACGGGCGTTGTCCTGTCCCGATTGCGACCGTCGGTTCCGATACAATTTCCAGTTGAGATTGCACGCGAACGAGACCGGTCACGAGGAGAGCTCCACCGCGACCGACGACTACCAGCAACGGATCAGATGCGATCTGTGTCCGCAAATCGTTCGGTCCCTGGTCGCTCTTCAGCGTCACCAGTTGACTCGTCACGACGCGAGAGTCGACGCGAGAGTCGACGCGAGAGCCGACGCGGAGGCCGACGCGGAAGACGCCGCGAAAGCCGAGGAGAAATCCGACGCGGCCGAAACGGACGCCAAGGAAGGACGCAACTCGAGCAAAGACGACTCGGTCCGGCGACTAGCCACCCCCTATTACTGCTCGATCTGCTCGATGAATTTCGCGACCGCCCGGGAGGCCGTGTTGCATCGGAGAACCTCCGGTCACAAGGAGACCGTGAAGGCTCGCAAGCACGGTCAAGACTCGGCGACGAGCACGACTCGCGAGTGTTCTCATTGCGGGGCGAGGCAGGCCAGTTTGTCGGAGCACAAGGAGCATCTTCTGCGCGATCATCCCGAGGTTTGTCACAGGTAAGCGAAAACTCGACGACGCGCGAGGCGAAGGGAGAGCTCGAATGAACGAGTTCAATGGTTTTTGCACAGATGTCCCAAATGCGCCAGACAATTTGCCCTTTCTCAAGACGTGACGAGACACACGAGGGAGAACAACTGTCGGCGCGATAACAAATTAAACGCGACGAGAACGGCAGCCGTCAAAGACGAATGGAGATGCGACAGCTGTAGTTTCTCAACGGATTCGCGCGCGGAATTCATCTTTCACGAAGCTCTCCACGCCGGGATCGTTCGAACCGATAACGACGGGGATCCGAGCCAGGGTAAATCCTTGCCGAAATATCGTTGTCCCATCTGCAAGAAATCGTTCGCCAAGGTATCGTTGCGGAACCACATCAGGAGACACACGGGGGAACGTCCGTTTCCGTGCGGCAAGTGTTCGATGTCGTTCGCGAGAAGAGCGGATCTGAACGCTCACCGAAAGGAGTGCTCGGGCCTGTCGACGTCGAACGAACCGGTCAGAAAACGCAGTTTCGCCTGTTCGGAGTGCAACGACGCTTTCTTCACCAAGTGAGTATCGAGTCCCGATGCCATTTACGATTCGATCGGGAGAAACCGTCTCTCCGACTCGAACAAAATGATCGGTCGATTAATCAATTTAAAAGATCGTTTGCGAATGGCGCGTAAAAGTAATTGCTCGAGCACGTTTTTCGTGCGAGGTATCGTCGGACGGGTGGCGTGACGTATAGCGAACATCGTGTCGTGACAACAATGAGTTTCAACGTAGAAAGCTCGCCGCGTTATCCCACCAACGCGACGCGACGCGACGCGACGCGACGAAAGGATCGTATTTATCATGAGATTTGCCGTTAGCTACAATTATGTCGCGTCGTTCGTGGATCTCGCGCATCGAAAGAACCGTGACGGTCGGCGGTTAGAAAACGGGGACATCTTTTAGTAGATACCTTCGAAGCTTTCGCGGACCCGTATATCTTTGCTCGACTTAGGTACCAGCTGCGAGAGTGCGTTAACAGCGACGCGTGCCATAAATATGTCCAAGCAGCCATCGCGCGACGCGAGCCTGGAAATCGCCGATGGAAACTCCGATTCGAACGAGTCCTCGGTTTCGAAGGTTTGCGCGCCGTTGTCGACGCGGTCTTTGCAGGAAAGACGCGCGTATCCAGGATAAAAACCGTGGGACATTAAAAGCTGGTGTTGCGGGCAGAAACCACGAAACGTTCGCGCGCGGTCGTAGTAAAAGTGTCCTCGCTGCATAACTATAAAATAAAATACCGTATCCGTGGTCCGGTCGAAGAGGGGGGGATACCAAAAAGAGGAGATCGCCGGTAGGTAGAAGCGTCGTACGAGAGGAAAACATTCGAACCGAACAGGGAAACTCGAAGCGAGACGGACACGGCGTGGGCGATAGAGGGACGAGAGTAGACCGAGAAGCTAGGAAGAAGCGAATTCGCTCTTTGCCACCGGCTCGTATTAACATCTCATAGCGGCCCGTAAGCCCCACAGGTCATTCCAGTATTTAACGGGCCTGCATTATGGTCCGTGCAAGTACGCGTTCTACGAGTCTCTAACACCAACGTATGTAAATAGTATCTTGCCGGCCGGCGCTAATGCTTCGATATACTACTGAAATTACTGGCACGGGTAGCCCGATCATCGCGTCGCGTCGGTAGCCTCGGCGAAAAGAATCTCGCCGATACACCGATTCGATAGGGGTCGGTGGGAGTCGATACGATTCCGTACTATTCGAAGACAACCTCGTGTTCCCGAGAGGGCAAACTAACCGAGGCGATGCATAGTTTAGGCTGTGCGGCTCGAAGGATTTCAGAAGCCGGTGGAAGGAGACGGGCGAAACGGCGTCGCCGACCGCTGAAACGTTCAACGGATGCTCGAAACGAGCCACGGAAATACGTATTCCGTGGTTCTCCGATGCGGAGCGAGAACGCGCTCGAGCAGAGGGAGCGTACGTGGGTGCCCGCAACTAGGGGCCACAGCACGCCGTTTCTCTCGCGTGTCGACCCAAGTATTAAACCATTGGTTCGGTGTAGAGCGATCGCTATAAAGCAAACGTTAACACCTATGCCCGCTCTGTCCTCTCTCGGTCCTCTCGGTCCTCTCGGTCCTCTCGGTCCTCTCGGTCCTCTCGGTCCTCTCGGTCCTCTTGGTCCTCGCGGCTCGATTTTCTCGTCTCTTTTTCATCCCCTCGGGTTCCTGCGCCTCCTGCGCCCCTTTGCCCGGCCATTCTACGACCTTCTTACCACTCGCGCTGCCCGTCTCGTACACGTATTACACTCTGTAACGCTCCCTATTCCACGTCCGACTACCGGACTCTACGAGCCCGATGGCCGCTCCGAAACGACGAGGGTTTCGCTTAATGTCGCGATGTCGAGCGTATCGAAGGATTAGGATCGACCATCGTCGACTCTGTTACCCCTTGCGATCTCTTTCGCGTAGCCCACGATACGGACAACGAACAACCTTTCGATACAGAAGTCGGCGCGAATTTTGGGCGATCGCGCTTCGTGGAGATCGGTCGCGACCGCCTTTCGTTTCCCCGTCCATTCTTCGGGTCTCGAGCAGCCGTGGTCGCGATCGTCCCCGTTCCGAAGATTTCGCGCCGACTCGTATACCTGGAACTCTGCGTCATCTTTCGACCGCAGGCAGTTCAAACTTCCGGTGGGCGAAGCTCGATTAGGACTTTCTCCGGACCAATTTTCGTCGGAAACCATGACCGGACCGAGCGAGGACGGGGCGCCAGTTGTCGACAATGTCGCATCCCAGAACTTGGCCGCGTTTGCGCGAGCCGACGAACGCGTTACGAAACGAAACGTTTTACAAACTTTTCTACATTTTCGGGAACCGGCTACTTATCCGCACCGATTATCCCGACAGCCGAAAGACGTCAAAGACCACGGGGAAAAGGATTCGCCGCATTTTCCGCTTCCTTTCGCGACCGCTGTCCTCGAATTTTCGTAGCGATCGCGGTCTCTGTCTCGGATTTCTCGGTGGAGAGAAAATGCCAGGAGACGAGGCGTAAACGGGAGACAACGAACGAGAAGAGAAGAACGGAGAAAAGGGGAGAGGAGATGAGAGGAGAGGAGGGGAAAGGAGAGAAAACAGACAGAAGGGAAGAACGGAAGGACGGAAGGACGGAAGGACGGAAGAATGGAAGGAGGGAAAAGAGAGGTAATTACGAGAAGACGGGCAGCTCCCGCGTATTCGATCGCCTAACCAATTCTCAGAATAAGCGGGCAATTCTCGATGTATGCGCATATTCAAGATAGTATGTTACATACGCGAGCTACTGACCGTACGTTTCGCTCGTTCCACCCCCTCTGCCCTTCGCCTCTTGTCCGCGTCCCCCGATCCGCTCGATCCGCTCGATCCGCTCGATCCGCTCGGTCTCTCGCTGTGTTCTACTCATCGGCAACCCTCTCGTTCCTGCCCGACGATGTGTACGCCAGTTCCTCAGAGGTATTTACATATATGGACCGCGGCGTGGCGCGCGCCTATCTTTTATCTTCCAATAGCAGTAATGGCGCGTCCGCCTCCTTCGTGGCCGGTCGGGTAAACGGCGCAAAGATAGGCATACTGGGCGAGATTGGCGTAACTTTACCACCCGTTGACGTTCGGCGAGGCTGCGGCGCCGCGCTCTTTTCCGGCACCCTCGTTTCATCCGAAGAAAAATCGGAACGAGCGGCGATCGAGCGTTTGATCGAGCGTCGTCGGAACGGTCCCTTGAGTCGCGACTTGCGACTCGAGACTCGCGACTTGCGACTCGATACTCGAATACCGAATACCGAATACCGAAGACCGAAGGGTCGAGCTATCGGATTCGAGATAACGACGAGAGCAACCGTACGCCGCGTCGCGCAATTAATTCGACCGCGAGGCGTGTTCGGATCGAAACGGTACATAAATCTCCGATCACCGTAAATTTCGAGAACTCCGAAGGACCGTACGCGTCGGTCGTCGCATCCCGTCTCCGAGCAACCATTGTCTCCGCGTGTATCGTTTTCTCTCGCCTCCGTCGGCGTAGCTAATGAGGCACGGTGTCGTCTTTACGAATCACCCCGCGAGCACCCTTAAACATCGAGCCTGCGGGCCCGAGCGGGCACGGTCGGCCGTTCGGTCGTTCGGTCGGGAGGCCGATCGGCCAGCGGAGAATCCCGCGGGGGATTGTTCGGACTACCGAGAGCAAAACGGTGGTCCGGTCGGGCCGGTCGTTTAGCTGCTCAGCCGTTCGGCCGCTACGCGGCGAGGGGAAGCGAGGAGGAGAAAAGATTTCTGCATACCCTCCTCCCCCCTCCCCGAGGAACAATGCGACGCTGTTGCACCGCATTCGTCGCATCGAAATGTATTAGTGAGGTGTCTCCGTTGTGCGCGCATTGTGTCGCGGGAGCAGCCGTGTGGTCGAACGTATACACGTACGTGGGTTTTCTTCGTACGGTGTGGTGGCAATGGTGGTCGGTAGCGATGGTACGTGGACGCGGTGTGGTATGGTTTTGGTACGGTGGCACGCGGTAAGCACGGCCCCGTATGCAGACAGTTTAGCGGTGACCGCCCCGCGAGTCCAGTTGTCGCGTGAAATATTGCGATTCATAAAATAAAACAGGCCTGCGGTCGAGGACGCATAGATATAGCCTCCTGCCTCTGCCTCTACCGCTGCCTCCGGCTGCTAACCCAGACCTAACCAGCCCCTCTGTCTCTCCTTTCCTCTCCATCCCTTTGCCGGCTCTTTTCGAAACCTGGTATACCCCCCAGACTCGAGACCTCCGCACCCCCATCTCCCGAATCCCGACTTCCATCTGTACCACCGCTTCCGCTCCTTCTTCTCCGTCATGTTTTATCCGTTCGTCTTCGCGTCTGTCCGTCTAACCAAGCCAATTCGCGCCGCATCATCGACTCTTTATCCTGGTTAGCGACCAGTTCTCCGTATCCACGGCTCTCTGTCCCTAGCGAGGCCAGACGAGTTTCTTGCCGGTTGAAACGTCGCCAAACCGCAAACATCGTGCGTGCGCCCTAGCGTTCTAACGTTCTAGCGTTCCTGGTCGCGCGACCAGGCCGCCGTAATTTTTCACCGTACGCCACGGCACGTACTGGAATTCGTCCACGACCACGCGCGACAAAGCTAGGCACGGAGTCAAAATAATATCTACCGGTCGGTCGAGCGTCTTGCATCGTCTCCCGTTCGATTAGAATTTTGTTCCGACGAGCCGGCAAGTTTGGTAGTACGACGGAAGAGCAACGAACGTCCGGTAGGCTAACACGATCGAAATTCGGCTCGCAACCACCCGGAAGAGCGTATTCCGCGAGCGAAGAACTCGCGATCTTCCCCTAACGAATGATCGTCTCCGGTGAACGAGAAGGCAGAAACGTCGACGTACGTTACGGTTAAGACGCTCCTCCGTTCTGGAGATTCCTCCTTTTCCGCCGACGAAATTAGCGGAGGACATGTTTATTGTAAATGAATCCTACTCCGAGAGCGGCTCGTGGAAGACTGGTACATGTTCCAGGGGTGGCGAATCGGGGAGACGAAGACGGTGGCAAAGAGAGAGAAGGACGGGGTGAGGGTAGTTTGGAGGGCGCGCGCGCTCGCTGCTCCGATTTATGCGCCCGTTACCGAGCCCTCTGGCGCAATTAAGCTCGCGTTATAATATTGTTGTTTATTCTGAGCCTCGGCTGCGAAGCGTTAACCGCCCCTCCGCTCCCTGCGCATGCTGGCTTTACCGGCAACAACCAACCCTGCGATCCCCTAATCTCCCTGACGCGGCAGCTAGAATCTCTCGCTCTCTCCCGTTTTCTCTCCCTCTCTTTCCCCGTTTTCTCACCGCTTCTCTTTCCGCGCGATACTCTCGACTTTGTCTCTCACTCTCTCTCTCTCTCTCTCTCTCTCTCTCTCTCTCTCTCTCTCTCTCTCTCTCTCTCTCTCTATATATATATATATATATATATATATATATATATATATATATCTCTATCTCTCTAACTATCTCCTTCTCGCTCTCGTTCTCGCCGTCGCGTTCTCCGCTTCTCGTCTCGCAACCTCCGACTCTACTTCGATCTTGCCGACTTACAGCATCAGCGCCAAACACGAGACTAACAAACCACTCCCTGGAGATCGGCAGAAACGAAATTTCGTTTCGCGTGTCCCCGCAGAATTCAGCCTTTGATTGGGATTCGCCCACTAATTTCAACCTATTTTCACGCGCGGTCACGTACGAGCGAATGAAGCCGGTTTTTCGGAGCAGAGCAGCAACTGACGTCTGCCCGTCCGATCGTTTGTCCCGATTCGCGTCTTCCTTCGCGCCAAGTCCAAACGATGCCCACCAATCGTACCGGCTTCGACCGGTTTCTCTTGCCCGAAAGATTTATCGTCGGGTGGGTCGGGAAGATCAGGAGTGGCGGTGATCGCTCGATGGAACCGTGTTTTCTTCGATCGGCTCGAATTTCTTCGTCAGCGAGCCGATCTATAATTAACGGTGCGATTCCTTTTCTTTCTGGAATCGAAATAACGCGTGAATCATTGGTTAAACCGATTTTCGTCTTAGTCTCCGTTTCCATCTCTGTCCCGGTCATGGTGGGCTCGACACAAGTAGCACCGACGACTATGACACCGTGATCGGTTACGTTCTGACCGTCGTGTCACGAGTCTAGCCCAGGGAACCGTGTAAAAGTCGAAACTATTTCTGTTGCACGTAATATGTCCGCGAGACGCAAGCGTTGAAAAACATCCCAACAGGGATATGTCGGACAGATGGTATCCGACTATCCAACGAACGAGAGAGAACATCTTAACGATTCCGCATCGAAAGAACGGATTTCCGCGATCGCGATCGGGCTCGAAGGAAGATAGATCGAAGAGGAAGAGGAAGAGGAAGAGGAGGGCGAGAGAACGAGGGGGACTCGGAGGTAGAGAAGAGTCGGCTAAAGAGCGAGACAAACAAAAAACCGAGTGCAAGTTGCACCGGTGCGGGAAGGACATTGCGACGTACGAACATAAGGACGGACGGACGAACGAACGAACGAATGAGCGAACGAACGAACGAACGAAGGTGGGATTGAGTTATGACAGCGTTTGCTCCAGGGGGCCGGCTCTGAACCCGACGAAGCGGATATTCTTCTTATTCTTTATTTCTTCGTCTGCGGCCCCGCCGTAGGAACCGTCGGCCATGCATCACCTTCGGTTCACTCTGGTCCAGCCTCCTCTTCGGCATCGTTCCACGGCCACACCACCATCACGGCCCATCACGATCCCACCTCAGCCATCGTCCGCTGCAAACGTTGATTCCACCCACAGCGGCAGCCTCGGCCCTCGGGCCTTTGCCTCTCCGATTCTCCGATTCTCCGGCTCTTCGGCTCTTCGGCTCTTGGACATCTCGGCTTCTCGGCTTCTCGGCTCCTCGGGGCGTCAGGCCATTTCAAAACGCGTCTTTGAGTGTCGCGATCGGTCGGGAACCCTTGTTTCGCTGTCCTTGTTCCACCGGGCAAAAGAGAAAGACGGCTGTTCGGCCCGGATAAATTGGCCTGTGTCGGATTGTTCGAAGAAAGCGAAGAAAAATTGGTAAATTACAAGAACGGGGCTATTCGCTCACGAGGATACGTCGGTGACAAGAGTCGGAGAAAGAACACGGCAAAGTCGCTTGTAAATCATTCGCGGTAATAAAGATCCACTTGTCGTGGTCCGATATTTATGAAGCGCCTTCGGTCGCTCCGCGCCAGAGGAGAATCGGCTTTCAGTGTTCTCTCTTCCTCTCTCTCTCTCTCTCTGTCTTTCTTTCTCTTTTTCTCTCTTGCTCTCTTTCTCGTGGCTAGTCGGAATGAACGATCGTCCGATTTCGAGATAATCGAAGAGGTCAGGGGCGGAGGGGACTAGGGCGCGGAGAGGACTTAGCGCGGCAGGAAAGACGTCGGTGAGAAAGACGAGAAACCCGAAGAGAACCGAAGAGAAGAGAAGAGAAGACGAGACGAGAAGCATCCGAGGAAGGGGAAACGAGCAGGCGAAGAAGGACAAGCATCAAGAGAAAGAGCAGGAGAACGTAGAGGAGGAGACGGATGAGGAGGAGGAGGAGGTGGTGGAAAAGGAGAGGCAAACGAAGAAGAAGTCCGAGTCGACGTTCGTTGTAGAGGCCGCAGACCGACGGACCGGCGAGCGAAGGACCGCGAGGCCATAAATACCTCACCGCGTTCAGCCAATTAAAACAAATCATTTTAATGCGCAACCTTTTTAATTAATGCCCGTGCTCGCTCGCTCTCATCCGCTTCCCTCCTCTCGGATAGTACACGATCGCTTCACCAACGGCTCTCCGCCATTCCCATCCCAGAACGATCGAAGCTATATTAACCCGTGCGTCCCTGTATCCTGCCGGACTTTATCTTCGGATAGGTACTGCTCTCTCCTCGATCTATGTACGACCGGCATTGCCCCCGCTCGTTCGCTACCTCGGCCACGGTTCGATTCGATTCGATGCGATTTAATTCGGTCTCGGTCTCGGTCTCGGTCTCGGTCTCGGTCTCGGTCGACTCGACTCGACTCGACTCGACTTGTTTCGGCTCAACGTCATATTCGGGTTCGCCACCGTTAACTTCTCCGTTTTAATTATACGAATTTTCGCTGGAAGATTGCCGGGGACTGTGCGTGCTATCTACGCGTCGATCAACCATCATCGTAGAGATTTATATCCGTCGATCGGCGGGAATCGAGGTTACCGAGGTCGCCATCGAACCGGCCGTACCGGCTAACAGCCGACAACCGACTGCCAACGATTAACAGCTCGCACTACTTCCTTCCTTCCTTCCTTCCTTCCTTCCTTCCTTCCATCTTTCCTTCCTTCCTTCCTTCCTTCCTTCCTTCCTTCCTTCCTTCCTTCCATCAATTCTTTTGCTTTCCCGTAGAATCGGGAGAGTCCCGTCGCGGGGAATCGCCACCGTTATCGACGATTGTAACGACGATCGTACCGTGGCGGATTAGACTTTTAAATGACCTCGAGTCCCTGGCCAGCACATATTTCACGAGATGACGGTGGACGTCGCGTTAAATCATCCGGAGTGACCGCATCCGCTTGCCCAATCGGCCCGAGACTCTCTTCTTAACGGCCTTTTGTCACGCCTGCGACATTCCACCGAAACACACGCCGAGAGACCGTTCCCCACTCTTCTCCCCTTTCGCCATCCTTTCGTCAACGTCGTTGCCGTTGGACGAGCTTTTGTCGCCGTAACCACATTAATATTGTTCTATCGGAATTCCAGTCCTCCGGAATGGGTCGACAACACAAGATTTCTCCGTGCAATAATTCACCGGTCCGGCCCGATCCGGCCCGGCCCAGCCCAGCCCAAACCGTATCCGGTCGTCGCGCCGACTCGACAGCGACGTTGGTCCGATATATGTACATTTTATAGGTAAAGGAAGGCTCGACGTGGGTCGCGAAATTCGACGTGTTTCTTGGTGAATCGCGCGAACGTTGCCGCTTCGGTCGCGACAAATGCTGCGTGAGAAACCAGGCTTGAATATGATTGAATACGATGTCCTATTAATATCCGTTTTTATCGGGACTCGAATCCACCGGAAAACCGTTGTCGCTGAATACCCTCGGACGTCATAATTCAGAGCAATTACGGGTACGCGTTCGCCATGCTCTCGGGATCAGGGTTACATCGTTGCGCCGGTTTGCGTTCATCGAACGAACGTTCAACGCGGATACGCCTCTCTTTCGTTGCATTCCGGGAATGCCGGTGATCTCCCCGACCCGTTCGCCCTTCCCCTCTTCCCCTTTTTCCCGAGCAGGACGAAACGCAACGAGGAAATACTCGTTTGCGGAAGTTGGCGAGGCTGCGTCTACATAACGTATACGTCGCTACGTATTTGCGCTCGAACGACCGGGTAACTTGTCCGGGCCGATTAATGGTTCGCCGACCAACGAGTCGACTCTTCGGCTGTTCCAAAGCGTATATCCTATTCTCGCATGGCGTGGCGCCGCGTATCGCCGCGTCACTGGTTTCATAGAAAAATTCGCTCGAGCGAGAGGAGATCACGGTGACTCGGGAACGTTCTTGCCGAGACTACCTGGATGCAGGTGTACACGGTACGGAGGGTACGTTCGAAGCTCGTGCGAGGGCGTGTATATCCTGACATTGTAAAAGTTGCCGTTACACTTGCGTAGCCAATTGGGTAGGCCGGGACTCCCTCTAGGACGGCCCAGAGCCCGTAGCCTCTTCTGCTCCCGATCTTCCTTTTCTCGGGCCGCGTGTCCTCTCCTTCCTCTCCTTTCCTCTCCTTTTCTCTCCTTTCCGTTCCGTTCCATTCGATTCGAATCCATTGCACTCCATCCGCTTGTTTGCTCTCCTCTTGGCCGCTGTTCCATCCTCTTTTTCTTGGATCGGCCGTCCTTCGTCCTCGCGCGATTCCTTCTCCGTCCGATCGGTTGCAGGTTCGCGGAGTTAGCTGGTATCGTCGAGCTGCCATCTCGAAAAATCCGTAGCGTGTCCTTCGTCCTGCTACCGCGGTAGGTTTCCCGCACGGTGACCACGTTCGCCGAGGCAAAGATCTTGAGACAGGGCTCGGGAGATACGCGAGCAAAGATCGTGGCTACCACGTTCGGAAATTTGCTGCCGATTTCGATAACATCGACGAGCTTTCGTTTGGTTTTATAGCAGCGCCGAGCGTTGTCGGTGTATTACCGGCGTCCTTGCCGGCCTATCCAGCCGCTCGCGCTCGTTGCACGCGTCATCTTCTTTCCAGGCGATCCGTAGCACGCGCGAATCTTCAGCGTGGTCTAGTGGCGAACCAGCAGAATATTCGCGAGATTCGCGAAGCTCGTTCGAGCGAAACCGCGATCGAGAAAGAAGAGCGAATCTCGAACGGGTGCACGGACCGTCGCGTCGCGTCGAGTCGAGTCGAGTCGAGTCGAGTCGACGTACCGGCAGTGAGTTCACTAACCGTATAGATCGTCACCTCTTGACAGAAACTATTTCAAGTGCGGCTCTTGTGTGCGCTCGCCGGCAGGTTGATATAGGATGCAACAGCTGCGATCGGATCGTACGGCGTGCGAACAGCCGATGGTCACGCGCGTACCTCGTATACGTTGGACCATCGCGCGTCGCCTTCTTACGGGAAAAGTTGCTTAAAAAATTACAGCGTACCCGACCGCTACCGTGATACGTCTAGCTGGATATAAATTCGATTGTCTCGTTTGGCTGCGTTACAGGTACGCTCTCCGCCAACACATGCTGCGCCATGCTGGGAAAAAGTACAAGTGCGGACTTCCGGGCTGTCCGACGGTGCTGCGAACGGCTTCCGAATTGAGATCCCACCGGAGCTTGGTGCACGAGACTGGTGCATCGGATAGACGATACCGATGCTCGAACTGCGCTTACGCGGCCAAAACGGAGTCGCAGTTGCGCAGGTAGGTATCCGAATCGACGGTTCGACGGTTCGACGGTTCACACGATTCGCGCGATTTCAACCATCACGGTCATCGCGCGAGAAAGACGAAAGAAGCTTCTAACAGCGGGCGCGCAGCCGCGCAGGGTTCGCCTACCATCGATGGATACCATTGACATTAATTCTAATCGAGATCCCTGGTGGGTACCGCGCGGTCCGGCACCATTAATCGTATCGGTGGCTCGCGTACGTACGATGCATGACCGATGTCTTCGAGGAAGTAGAAAATTAATTGCGTTGGCTGCGGTAGTCGGTACTCGTACTCGATTGCTCGAACCTGGACGGTCAAAGGATCTCGAGTATTATCGATATAATTTGTTTCGTTCGAGCCATAAATCGTTGACCGTAATTAATGGAAAAGTTCTGCTCCCGCTCCTGCTCGCGCTATCACGCGTGTTTATACGTGGCTCGCACCAACTCGAACGCGAAATCCAGCGCGCGGTGATTGCGCGAGGCATTTCTTATCCGTCGGTCGATTGATTCTTAATTATCTCTCGGGACAGCCACTGGAACGCTAATACCGGAAAATATGCAACGATCGTTTGTCGCGCGCTACGCACGAATCCGGGAGGTTCGATTTAAATTCTACCTTATTAAGGGCATTGTACCGTGGAAGGTTACTAATAAATTTCATCTCGTTCGATTTGCCGTTCCATTTTGTTTTCTCTTTTTCGCGTCGTGTGTAACCAAACGGCAGAGGAGAAGAAGAGAAAGAGACAGAGAGAAAGAGCGGGAGGAGAGCACGAAAACCGTGAAACAGAGAAAGAAGAAGGGAGACAAGAGGAGGAAGAGGAGGAGAAGAAAAGAGAGAAAGAGAAAAACAACCGGCGGGGGAAGTGGATCGGTTGAAAGCGGAAAAGAGGAAAAAGGAGAGAGGGTGGGTGGTGTAAGAGAAAGAGAGAGAGAGAGAGAGAGAGAGAGAGAGAGAGAGAGAGAGAGAGAGAGAGAGAGCGGGAGAGAGAGGTAGGGAACACCGAAAGAGGAAGTTGCGTGCAGCAGCCGGCCAAGTGCGGGCAACCCGTTATGATCGTCCGCATGGCGATGGTCGACGCGATATTTCATCGCGAATTGAGTACTTACTACGTGAGTCGAACTCAACGCAGCCACAGAGTGTCACGAGTTCTCTCTCTCTCTCTCTCTCTCTCTCTCCTATCTCCCGTCCGTGTACACGGTGCTCTTTGTTCCTCTGGTTCGCTACCACCGGCCACCCCCTTCTATCTTGTTTCTCCGTCTCTCTTTCTCCTTGTCTTTCTGTTTCTCTTTCCGTTTCTCGTTCGTTCTCTTTTTCAACGTTCCCTCGCAGTGTCGCCGGGATGCCCCTGTTCCTCCCACCGTGAATCTCGCTCCGTCCCTTTCGTTTACACTCTGTGCGGCGGAGTAAATCACGCAGGATTTTAATTAAACGTGTCACGCATTTCGAACCTGATATACACGTAGCCGTGGCCAATGGCTCCCTCGTAATATCGCGCACGCATATCGCATCGTTCATAATCACCGGTGTCGTTGCGACGATGAACTTGCCGAGCTGGGGCGCGTCTTCCAGCCCGTAAGATGTACATACCTACAATTTACAGGCTATCCCCCTTCTTTGCCTTCCACGTTCCTGTCCGCATCCACGGTTTCCCTTTAATCTTGCTCTACAATGGAGAAAAGGGAAAAATACTAAACGAAAATGTAATTTGTTGGTTACAGACATCGCAGTCGCCACGAAGATCCCGCGAACGCAATGAAATCGGAGTCGCTGCGCGCCTGTCCTTATTCCGGGTGCGGTTTTAAAACGAAACTCGCCTCTCATTTGCAGCGGCACGTGCGCCTGCATACGGGAACCAAGCCGTACAAATGTCGACATTGCGCTTACGCGAGTAACAACGTGGTAAGTTGGTATTTGATCCCACGGACGAAAAGATCCTCGCCGAGAGAAACGGCCGATCTCGACGGGGTTTAAACTACGACGAATCCGCTGCGATGAATCGATCAAATCGGTGCGGCGCGGCACGGCATCGTGTCTCGTTTCTGTGCAGCGTGGCTGCTGCGACTGCTGCGGAGGTTGACTCGCAGTTCAATTTTTGTTCCTGCGGTGACTTCGTAGCGTAAATTAAGCAAAGTACACCTTAACGTTTGGACCATGCCGCCGCCTCTGCCGCCACCGAGGCGCGATAAGATAACGAGTTAATTGTGCTCACTGGATGCCCACACACGCACGGGCCAGTCATACCGAGCGGCCGGTATGCTAATGCCCTTTGAAGCTTTAGTTAGGATGCGACTCGCATACGAGGGCTCCGTGTCTCTTTGATAGCGACATAAACTCATTCCAGTGGCTCTCAGCCTGGGATAACTTGAGCCTAGGTAATCTCGCGGCACGGAGAATTGCGAATGTTGCGTCTTGCATCGGTAATGATACAACGGTAGGCACTTCCGAACCGCACCGAGACGCGTTTCGCAACGCGAAAAACTCTGATCGGTCTGCCGAGATCTCTTTGCTGGTGTTGGCAGCGCCGCAGCGCTGCGATACGATCCAAAAATTGATCGAGACGGAGATTCGAAACGCGTAACCGTAGTTTCGTAGATTAAAGCGACGCGCCCACCGATGGCAAAACTACTGGGCGGGTAGGATTAGCGTACGACGGAGTAGAAGATAGGCGAAAACCGAAACGCGGACCGATACGTATCGCTTCGGTTGCGACGGAATATCGAGATCGGCGATGCCCGTTTACCCGGTAAGACTTTAATAAGGAAGAAACGCGCGAGCAGAGTACGAGCCGATTTAACGACGAAATTCCCACCCACGTAGCGAGTGGCTTGCCTTGCGTCAACGAGATTACACGCGCCACCTTCCTTCCTTCCTTCCTGCCTGCCTGCCAGCCTGCCTGCCTCCATGCTTGTCTACCTGCCTGCCTGCCTTTCATCCTTCCGTCCGTCCGGCTTTCCTTCCTTCCTTCCTTCCTTCCTTCCTTCCGTCCTTAATTCCTTTCTTTCTTCCCTCATTCCTTCCCCTCTGTCTTTGTCACACCTTTCGTGACAGCATCCAGGTTATGATTCAGCTGGGATAGTTACACGGTCTTTTCCTTTCTCTTCCCAGTGTTTCTGTTCCAGTTTGCCTCGATCGTCCGCATCTATCGCATCTTCCTCTTGGCGTGACAGCGCGCTCGGAAAACTTACGGTTCGGTTGTTCGGTGTAGGGGCGATGCTGGTAGAGCAGCGGTAATTCTCGAAGGCAGCGCTAGTTACTTTCGGATCTGCTTCGCGCTTCCACGCATTTTACCCCGGCTGTTGTCGCTTTTTATCTCCCTCTTCAATTTTCTTCCACGCTGGATGAACCTCGTAAAGTATTCGCGAGGCCGAAGGTGCGATATCGAGAGGAAATCGTTCACCGACTATCGACCCGACTATGAAACGATCGACCGATCGATCGGAATCCGTCAAAATGTATCTGCACGAGCAGGGTTGTTCCGATCGTGGCAACGCAACGCATACATAATAATATGTGCATGTATTGTAATGTGATGCGACGACGACGACGACGCGTATTTATTCGACGTCGTGTAAAACTCGCGTCGTGAAGCTCGCGCAGGCCCGTTCGGTATTCCTTCGATATAATCTTGATTCGAGTTAAAGATCCCTCGACTGTTCGCGCTTGTAATTTTACAAGCAACTCCGCGCGCAGCGGCCGTCCGAAAGAATATCGAACTTATTGCTGCTTTCGATAATTTTCATACATACGTTACGAGAACATTTACGTGTTCGAGTTACGGTAGGGGTGCCCACGGGTAGAAGGAAATTAATATTAACCGAGTGGAATCTCCGGAAAGAAATAAAACGGAGGAAAGATAAAGCTGCGCTCGCGCGCGAATCGAGATCCTAGAACGAAGTCTCGTAAAGAGATTCCGGAATGCGAGCCGGCCTGGTAACTTACAGCATAGCATCGCGCGTACATCCCCGATCTACGGGAATATTATGTCGGAGAAATCGGAATCGATCGGATTTAACGAAAGGTTTGATACGCGATTCGCGTGACGCTGCTCGCTTTGCAAGGGCACAACGTTTCACCGCCGAGGTGGACGACCGCCCATGACGGTGTGAACGGGTCTTTATCCGAGAACGTCACGGAGCACTGCCCGTGGAAAGATTTACTTATGGGAAATTAAATTTGATGTTGCCGTTGCCATCAACGGCTCGTATAAGCCCGCCTGGTAGGAAGATGTTTACGACTACGGCCTGCTACTTAGCCCGAGAGGGTAAAGCGCCTTTAAATGCTCCATGGCATAGCCAATGAACGCGTCCGGTTTGCGGCAGACCGATTCTGGTCGCAGGTATTCACTGTCGACCGATACGAACGAAAGTCCGTTCCGAGCCTCTTGTTCGTTCCAACGCCGCGCCGATTCGACTCGCTTAGACTCGAGTCGACTCGAGTCAACCCGACCGGATTCGCGCGCCACTCTCGAAACATACGGACGCTATCCGACTACCGCCTATCCCATTCACACGAACCAACCGAGCACTCCTCGTCGTCGCTCTTCCCGAGTCCCGAGTTCGGAAGCCCGAGAGGAGAGCATGGCACCACCTTTCCTTTGTTTACGAGCCGACCACGAAACGGTCGCGTCTCGTTCATTCGAACGTTTTCTTTTTGTTGCAGGAGAATCTCCGGAAACACGTACTTTCCACTAATCTTCATCCGGGCAAGACGATCTACGAATGCGACGTTTGTCGGAGACAGAACGCGGACCCGTTTCAGACGAATTTCGCCAAAGAACTGCGGGCGCACCTTCTGGCGGCGCACGAAGACCTTTTTCCTACGCCTAGTCACGCGGCCGATTACGTTTTCGGGATTTTCGAGGTTCGTTCTCGAGATTCGTCGACGAGTTTCCCCGAAACGCCGTGTTAACTCTGGCGAGATTGTTTTTCCCCCGAGTCGCCCGTTGTTCCGCCCACCACCCCCCTTTTCCCGGCAGAAAACGTCTACCGATCCGAGAGAGTGACAATTTATGGCGCGCGCGCGCGTCCGCACCCGCGTTCGGATCGCTAAAACGGCGAAGCCCTTGGGAACCGTTCGATTCGTTCGGCGCGAGAAACACATTTTTTCGAGGACTCTTCGAACCGATGCGCGATGCGATGGTTGCTCGCGAGACCGTACCGTCGACGAATCGAGCGATACGAGCCACGAGAGACGAGAGACGCGAGTGCGCTACGCGGATGCGTTAGCCTCGGACAACGATGGCATTGGAGTCGAGACTTTGGTTGTTCGTGGTCGTGCGAACCGGTAGGACTGTACCACGCCAGGAAATAGTTAAAGTGATATACGGTCACGTGGCACGGTACGGACTTTCGACGCGTATACGATCGAATCTTTATGCTCCGTGCACAACGCGGCGACGGTGGAGCAGCTCGACATGGCCGTCGCGAGAACGAGGATCGCCAGAGTCCACCTGTCGCCGGGTTGTTTAGCGCTCACCGTTACAACATCCCCCGCATACACGCGCACGTACGCGCATACATGCACGATTCCGAGAAACAAAGATGCTAGCTCGTAAAGTCGATCGGCTGTTTTGTTTTCGAAATAAAACTGCTAATTACCAATGCGACTGTTGTTATCGCTTCGAAAGACCGAACGATCGAACGAGATCGCTAATTTCCTCGCGTGTAGTTTATTCGTCCTGTCCTATTCGAGCGCGATATCGAAAACGCGAATGAACGGTTCCAGGTGGAAGAACGGTGGGCCGAAAAGATAGTCGCGGAGAGGCGAAAAGAATAGCAGAGAAGCAGAGAAGCAAAGAGGACGAGAAGAAGAGAGGAAACGGGATGAAACGGTCGTTGAAAAATTCATCGTGGCTGAAAGCCAGCGGCGGACCACCTCGTGGATCGTCTTACAAGACGCGTTTCCGTCTTCGAGGGTCCTGATTGTGAGAAATGCATCGTGCTGTCGCGCGAGATAGGTGTCGTAAAGTATGCGGCCCTTGAGTTCTCTCGGGCAAACAGGACGAGAGCGACCGAGAAAGACGGTGAGAGGAGGGAGACCACGGGCGTCGTGAGCGCGAAGGATAATTTATTGACTAATTAACGAGGATGTCCTTCATTACGGGTCGAGCAGCAGTCGTGGTCGCTTGCTCTCGCTCGGAACCGGCATTATTTGGCGCCCGAATATTTACGACCGCGTCCTCCTTCTGGCCGTGGACCGGGTCCTCCGCCCCGATACCGATGCCCATGCCGATGCCGATGCCGATGCCGATGCCGATGCCGATGCCGATGCCGATGCCGATGCCGATGCCGATGCCGATCCTACTCCTACCTGTGTCCCTGCTCGAGAAACTAACCGAGAGGTACACAGCCTGCAAGAAAGATAGACGGAGAAAGAGAGGACGAGAGAGGAGAAAAGAGCAAGCGGACCCATAACGACGCGTTCCGATCTTACGGCGATTCGGCGACTTGGAATTTCCTTGGTAAGGGGGACCCTGCGTCGGACACGACTACGACCAAGACCACGGCCACGGCCACGGCCACGACCACGAACTTCGCGAGCATTACTCCACGGACAAAGGATCGCGCTCAAATTTTTGCGCGAACCGGGTTTCCGCGAGTTTCGTCCTGTTGTGGGACAAAAAAAATTTCGACCAGGACTAGCTCCACTCGGGTGGGAGAGGTTAATGAGCGAGGAGCAGCGACATCCCGTCGTCTCGAGATCGTTTCCGGTGCTCGCAAGATCGGTCACCGGTTCGAATCGAGCGCACAGACGGAACGCGAGAATCGAGCGAAACGCTCTCGCGGCGATTCGAGGTTCGTAAAGAAGAGGGTTTAATCGGAAGGTTGCGCCTCTAAGAAACGAAGAGAAACGGTATACCGTCGAGCGGTTGTACTTTTTGAGCGTGTTTATTGCGGGTTTGTCTGGCCGCGGTCGGGGAGGAAACGAGGAAACGAGGAAACGAGGAAGCAAGGAAACAAGGAAACCGATATGTAGAAAGAAAAAGGTAACGTGAAATTAGTGTGAACTGCGAAGTGCTAAGAAGTCGCGACAGGATGGTTAGGTAGACCGCTTAATGAAGATATAACGAGCCTGGCGCCCCGTGGGGTTGGCACGACGACGTCGGCACCAAGACGCCCTCCGCCATCGTTCCTTAACGCGTCCTCGTCGTTTCCGCGGCAGCCCCTTCTCGCAACGAGTCTGCGGGCCTCGGATTACGCCAGGACACTCGTCCTCTTTACGATCTTAGCCGGGCATCGTGGCTCTGGCTCGCGAAATTCCGCGGACTTTATGCCTCTAATTACACTCGGGAACTTATGTCACTGGCAGCTGGATTCCCTTCTCGCGAGCGGCCGCTACGCCGCGTCACTTATTTAAACAGTTAATACCGTCGAACGGCCGAAACGTTACAAACCATTTTGCAGAACCGATAATTATTGAGCGATGGAGCGCTGCGTCGCGTCGCTTAGCGTCGGAACGGTCGTCCCGGTAGGCGTCATCCCGCGACGATCCGCTTTTTCAAACCCTGGAACAGGGTTTTTCGGTGTAGGGCGGTTCTGTCACCGATTACGACGACCTCGTCTTATCCTTTCTAGAGAAACCACTATAAATTACGCCGTTCGAGTTCAATTTCGTAGGCAGTTCGGTTAATCGCGAGGTGATTGATCGTACTAAGGTTTATCCAGATGAATCCGCGCAATACTTTCTACCGTGACAGAGGAGCTTTCGCACACGGAACGGTGTTCTTTTCTTCTTTTCGCTCCTCTTTGACTCTCCGCGTTTCGCTTTCTTTTTCTCTTCTGTTCCATTCTGTTCCATTCCGTTCCATTCCGTTCCATTCCGTTCCATTCCGTTCCATTCCGTTCCATTCCGTTCCATTCCGTCCCATTGCGTTTCGTTCCGTTCGCTTGAAACTGGACAAGGGCTCTTACCCGCCGCGATATTCGGTGTCCCAAAGTTCGCAAGAATTGCTGAGATTCCATCCCGGTGAGGAACCAATGGGGACAGATCGTCCAAGAACGAGACGGAGACACGGAGAGAAAGATAGAGCGACCGAACGAACGCTGAAGGAGGAATGGGCCGAGGGCGGACGATATATTTTCCCTCGGTGGCTCGGACGCGGTCTCGCGTGTCTACACGCGTGAGCTCGATGTCACGTCGCGAGGAGACAGCGGGTGTCGTCGGCCTGTACACGCACAAGCGCCGAAACGCCGTCTTAATTATCGAACGCGATTATTTATGTTGCGTCGCAACGGCGCGGCGCGTCGCGTCCGCCCAGACACGTGCATCGCAGGGCATCCCTTTGCGAACTCGGCGAGGTCGGGCGGGAACGGCCGCGTTCGTTCCTGCACCCACGCCGCCCTTCGCCGTGCTCTATTCTCGAAAGGAACAGAATGGAGCAGAACGGAGCGTACCGGTAAGCGGACAGCGTGATCTATGCGAACCTTCCGAGGATGTCGGCGGGCTTTTCTCTCAGCGACCGCGAAGATCGCGGGGACCTGGGAAGGACGAGCGGCGGACGTGAATTATAACCGATTAATAGCGGAGAAATCATATGTGGGTGCGGAGAATGGAGCGCGCGTTTCTCGGGTGGAGGGAGACGCGGTCTCGAGACAGCGATACCCCGAAGAAGACAGCGGAGGATGGGAGGAGGCGAGTTGCCAGGACTGGAAAAGGGGACCCACGGGGATTGATGGCCACCACCTTTAATGCCGTTTGTATGTAGCGGCGCGCGTAAGCGCCTCGCCTTACAGTAATTAGCTCAACAAACGCGCCACCCTGTCCCATCAATTGCTACCCTACGCTTTCGCTTCTCTCTCCCTCGCACACTCTCCGGCTGTTCCCCCTACCATCGCGGCTTCTCGCTTTCTCGTTCCTCCGAACTCGCTCATACGCGCTCAACTTCTACGTATCTCTTGCTTCCTCGGGTCTGAACTGCACTCTGCCATCTCTGTCTTTCTTGTCGCCGATCTTGTTTCCGTTCCACCTTTCTGCTTCTCCTTTTCTCACTCCCTCTCTCTCTCTCTCTCTCTCTCTCTCTCTCTCGATCTGTCTATCTCTATCTCTGTGTTTCTCGAACGCGCGCTCGCGCGGTCCCTCTCCGTCCTCGCTTCCTCCGTTTCTCCGGCTCAACACTCTCACGTATCTTGAATTAAACATTCGATGCCTCCTGTCTTGGCGGCGTGCGCGCACCTCTTGCGTCGAGAATGCAAATGCAGAAACGTGGCGGACGCGCGTGTGCGTGGCTACGTGTGCACACGTACGCGCTTACACGCGTCCGAACGGTCAACAGGAGGAAGGGGTGTTATCCTCGAGCGACGAATTAAAGAATGCGCCGAAACCCGATTGAAAAACCACGAAGCGCGCATTCGTGCGTGTATATCGACTTCTCCCTGTCCCTCTCCGTCTCGTCGGCCTCTCGGCCTCTTCCCCCTTTCGCCACCCCGTTCGTTCTCTGTCCGCAGCTCGCGATCGTTCGAGCTTTCTGCTCGTTTTGGAAGTGTTCTCGTCCCTCGGGGATTTAGGGCCGCATCCGCGCGAAACATCGAGGAACTTTTCGCCGCGTCGCACCGGCGAGATTACGTTCCTTATCGCGAGCTGAACGCGCGCAAATTACAGGCCAGCGTCTCTCGATCGTCGATTCGGAGGAGAGGTTCGTGGACAGCTGCGGTGGTGGCATCGACGGTGGCAGTGCGGCGCTCGCGCAACCGTTTAATGCTCGGTCCCGCGACATTGCGCTCAATTATCGCAGCCTGTAGGATGCACGAGTACGTGCGTACGCGCGTCAGTGCGTGCTCGCACGTTCGTCGGTGGGGCGAGACGGGCTGCATCCAGCAGCCAGAATCCAGCATAGAGAAAGAGCAGAGCCATATTGCGCGGCCTTGATATTTACGATTGAAACAAATCAAACGTTATCAAGCATTCCGGGGCGGTGATAAAGAACACAGAGGGGACGCGGAGGCATTTGCTGCTCCCACGGGAGATGTCATCGGGAAATCTTCCTCCCGGCATTCCCAGTTAACGTGCCGTCATATTTACTCTATATAGTATCGATCTTGCGCGTTTTCGCCGATTACATCTTTCCCCGCGAACAGCCGGGGTTGCGGAGAGCTGGAACTGTGAAGCGGGGAGCGGGAAGCGTTTGGGCGACGGATAGGGGGCGCAAAGAGGGGCACGATGACGAGTCGATACGCGAGGAGGTATCGGTATTCTTTTAAAATGACAAAACAAAACAAAAAAGAAAGAAGCGAAAAAAACAAAACGGGCCGGACGGGTGGCTGGAGTTTGTCCGATACGATTGGTATCGTAAATCTGTTCTCGTCCTCCGAAAGGGCCACGATCCAAACAGAAAAGATCGGAAATAATCGATAATCGATGGCGTAAGATATCTCGACGCGGAATAGGGGTTGCGGGATCGGGACCGAAAACGGGAGGCGACGCGAGTCGCGAGTCGAACCAATGGAATCCCCAAAACCCTAGGCTGCCTTCGGATCCTTATAAATCCATCTTTTTTTGGACTGTGTGGGCCTTGCGGCCAACTCGCTGGTGCACCTTCCTCTCGAGTCTACGGGGGAACGAGAAAGAGCACGGGGGAACCATCAGCGGAAGAAGAAAAAGAAGAAGGAGGAGAAGAAAAGGGAGAAGGAGGAGAGCTGGAAAGGGGGACGGAAGGACGAGGCGTTCGGTCCCGTGGTGATTTAAGGGCGTCGCTTTACGTGTATCACACCGCGGCCCGTCCGTTACGAGAGACCACGAAGAAGACGAAGGTTCGGTGTTGTCTCTGGGACGGTTCATTCGTACCTATCCGTGAACCTGCGTTTGTCTTGGTGAAGCAGCGCGAGACCGTACCTATGGTACATTCCGACAGATATAGCCTGGCTACGCCACAGACCGCTGAAACACAGGGCCCAAACGATCCAGTTGAGTTGATTTGTGACTACCAGGGAATCGCGGTCGGATGCTTTATGAACCGATCAGCTTGCTTCGAGCGACCACCGTACGGGCCCATAAACGTGTCACGGCTTTCGGGTAGGAGAAGCGCCAACCGTTCGACCGGTGGTGCACGGAGAGGCGCAGACCGGTGCGGCGCGGCGCGGCGCGGCGCACCGCCGCTCGAGATCAACCGGAACGATGCGATTTTACTTTCGCCGTTGCGTATCGGAACCGCAATTTATTTCGCTGTTGATCCTCGGGAAAACCAGCAGGGAAAAACGAGCGAAAAGATCAAGCGATTCGTCCGTCGATCGGTGCCAATTTTCACTGAAAATCGGCCGCGTCCGATGAGATCTCGGTGTTCCGGATCGAGCACGACCGAATTCGAATTAAGGCCGTTTCGATTCGGTGTTCACTTGGAACCTCGGTCTTTGCCACGAATTCGATAATCTTTGCCGGAGACGATTCCATGGTTTGTAGCGGCGAACCTTCCGCGACAGTCCTCGCTCGATAATATATGCGCCAAAGATTCGGTAGACGATTCGTAGTGCGATACCAGCAGCCGAAGGGTCTGACTGTTCAAGAGCGGTTAAGTTAGGTTAGTCCAGCTCGTCGGTAGAACGAGGATTTCTACGTAAACTCGCTCGGGAGATACGATCTACGGGGCCCTGGTGCGTCCAATCCTCGTGAACTTCGATGCTCGACCCCCTTATACGCGCGCTCGACGCTCGACGCTCGGCGCTCCGCTCCGCGCTCCGCTCCGCTCCGTTCTGCTCTGCACCGCGTGCAAGGTAACGTATCGATTTAGGTCGCTCTCGAGACCCGCCGCGTTAATATTTACTTTTGAACACGAATCACCGATAACCAGGCTAATGTCCGGCTCGTACGTCCATCTTGAAAAACCACCATCGACATCCGGGTCCCGAGACCCGATCCTTATTCGTTGCGTTGCGTCGCGTCGCATCGATCTTTTTTTCGGGGAACGCGAACGCTTCCTCACCGGCGTACCACCGTTAATGGTGTTCCGCGGCGAAAGGAGAGAGGCATTCGACTCGATAAGGGAGATTTATTTGCAAACATCGAGAACGATTATTAGGCGGGACGTCAAAACGACGAGTACAAGGGAACGGCTGGAACGACCGCAACGACCGCAACGACGGTAACCGGCAACTGGTAAGCGGCAACCGGTAACGCGTTCGGGAAACAAAGTCCGAGGAAGAAAGAAGCGTGCCTACCACGGTGCGGCGAGGAGCGAGTATGGGTGTGCGTCGTCCCGCGACGGGACGGTCACGATCTGTACGGCCACCGCCCGTTGTCCAGGATCCAGGAGCAAGAAGGTAGTATCTTATTATCCTATCCCGGCAACCTCGGTGACAACCCATATAAGGGATGCCTGTGATCCTTTTGCCGTGCACGCGCGAGTTCGAGCCAGGTAGCAGCAACTCCGACGACAACGAGAGTACTACCAATGATGCTGCGCTTACCGCAACCTTACAAAAAGTTCAGTGTGTCCCTATTAACAACGGCCGGTGCGCTCGAACGATACGACGCCGGTAACGAGCTGGTACGCGAGAAATCGTATATGAATCTTCTTCCCCATCGACGCCCCATCCAGCTACCGCGCGAAACCAAATCGAACCAAATCGAACGAAATCGAACGAAATCGAACAAAACTGAACGAAATCGAACGAAACGATCAAATTTGAAAGGACGACGCGCGACGGCTCGACCTCACAAAATTCGATTCGAACCGATTCGCGGTCGTTCGACGGGCTCGGCCGTCTTCGAGTTTTCGCATAAAAGACGAACCGTCGATTATCCGTGCGTTTCAGGAATGACCTTGAACCTGCTGCCGCCGACTCGGGTCGACGTATGTGCGAGCCGGTGTTTCTACTTTCTTGGGTGTTAATCACAACCAAGGTCACCCGGGATTCTCTCGTACAGGTGAAAGAAGCTTCGGAGGACATGGAGAGTGAGACGGTCGGATGGGGGCGGTTAGGAGGAAGAGGAGGAGCAGGCGGAGAAGGGGAAAGGAAAAAGAGAGAGACGGAAACGGAAAGGGGAAAGGGAGGAGAGACAGAGAGAGAGAGAGAGAGAGAGAGAGAGAGAGAGAGACCGGAGAAGGATCGACCAAGAATATACACGGAATGGCTCACGGACGCGTTCTTACGACGAACGACCGATCCGTTACGTCGAACACTCTAAAGACCCACTTTAATCATGATCGCTGGAAAGATCGGCGCGATCGTGATCCATCGATCGCCCGGCCGGGACGTGTTTACGTGCTCGTTGGCGTCGTTACCTTATGCTAATCGATGCCTACACCTGTCGGGCGACGTGCTCCGACGTTTAAACGACTCCCCCGTCTGAATTATTCGCGGCCAAAAGTGGCATCGCCGTCTTCCTTTTTCCACTCGGCGCCTACCTCGCCCTCCTCTTTTCTCGATCTTTCCTCTTCCTTCCTCTGTTCAGCGGTCGTGCCCACGATCGACGCGAAGCGTCGTCGAAAACAACGTTAAAGGTCATGCGCTGTAAATGGCAAACGATACCAAATTCGAGAGTCGACGCGAATTTGCCTACGCCCTCGAAGAAAACGGAAATCGTCTTCCGACCGGTTCGATTCCGGTTCCAATCGAGAGCGTCGAGAGAAAGGGCACGGAACACGGTAGCGGTGGTTGAGAGTTATGTGAGCGGACGCGCGCGTTTTAACAACCGTCCGCTTATCGGCTCGTTAGTTTTCGGTAGCGGCGCCGGTATTTAAACGAACCCTTGGATGCCCGGTCGGGCGAGGGAGGCAAGAGAGAACAGCGCGGTGCCCGTTGCCTCGGTAATGATCCTTTCGTGGGTCATCAACGTTACGCCGGTGGACATGCATGTGCGGAGGCGAGTTCTCCAGTGGACGGCTTCGGGGGAGAGAGACAGAGGCGGGGGGGGGGGAGCGGGTGGCGGTGCTGATGCTGGTGCTGTTGGCGATGGTGGTGGTGGTTGTAGTGGTGGTGGCGATGCTGCTGCTGCTGGCACAGAAGAGGGGTGGAACGGCGGCCGGTGGCCGGTGCATTATATGCAGAACAGGGTGCACCATAGTGCGCTCGAGTCCAGTCAAGTGGCCAAGGGGGCGAGAAGGGAGATGCGAAGAAGCGAAGCAGCGGACAAGCGAAGAAGCGAAGAAGCGAAGAAGCGAAGAAGCGAAGAAACGAAGAAGGGAAAAAGAAGATGGGAGGCACAGATAGGAAAGGGACGAAGGGAGAGACGGTGCGGCATTGCGATCCGAGAGAAAAAGAGAGCCGGAACGACGCGAGAAGACGAAAAGATAGAGATAGGGCGATGAAGATGGGGAGAGAGCGGAGGACGGAGGGAGGGAGGAGAGAAAGACGGAGGCATAGCCACTGGGCAGTCTCCTCGCGCGAGGATTTATATCACGGTGCCTCTACTCACACACGTATACACCTGACTTATGCAAAACGAGAACCCCACGTCCCCTTGCACCCAAATAAATGTCACTGGGAAACAAAAACCGTTCCTCCTCCTGTCTTTTCTGGCTGGTAGGCCCGCGCGAGTTCGCTCATCGTAGCAACGACGCCTCCGAGTCGCGTACGACCGCACGATTCTTCCACGGTCCGTGCGTTTCTGTTCGGACGGGAAAGGGACAACCGTATTTCAGTGGCGTCATCGGTACAAAAGCACGCGTGCGGAAGATGCGAGCCGAGCAATCTGCACCCAACATCCCAGAACTCGCCGGGTTCACTCGCGCGAGGACCAAGCAGGTGCTTGGTCCCTTCCCGACAGCAACGGTGTGTTCGCCCTCTCTTCCACGCGGTTCCATCTTCCACGATCGGAACCGTCGCGACTCTTTTCTCCAAACGATCCACCTTTCTCTCGGCTCTTCCGATTCTCTCGCACGATATCCTTTCTCTCGTTCTCCGCGGTTCTCGATCCAGCGCGTTCGCGTTCCGGCTCCGTGTCACGCTATCTACAACATTTTCCGTACAAAAGAGACCTTTGCCGAGGAAATTCAAAGGCGACGCGACGGTGTCGTCTAATTGAAAAGCGAAAGCATGCCAAGGTAGACGCGTGGTATCGGATAAAGGCGCGGACCGATCAAAGCAGAAAACGAGAAAGACCGACGGGAACGTTCCACTAGTTTCTAATATACCGTTGGCGCCATCTTCCCGAAAGCTTGCCAAGCGATGGCTCCGTAGCTTACTCGCTTGATGTCCGTCCCTCTTCTACCGTGGGTAACTCCCACGTCAACTTGCCTTCCGTTGCTCTTATTTCCTAGTGACTTTACCCGATTCTGACGGGCGATCGAACAACCGCGTAAATATTGAGCATTCCTAGGAAGCGACTGCCAAATCCACTCGCATCTTCTCCCTTATCGACTGACTTGGGGGTGAAACACCCTTTCCGAGAAGCGTGTCAAAAATCGGTCGACCAACGCGGTTTGAGGCGATGCTCGGGATACCGAAACGTTTGGACAACGGGTCGTTTCGTCGAATCGAAAAAAATTAATGGGATCGATCAGCGATGCATCGACTCTGGTTGCACGGAGGATCGTACGAAAGAATGATTCTAATAGGAAAGACGCAACGCGTCCGGACGGGTCGCGGAGCATCGCGAGGGCTCACGCGGCGTTTCGCCGGTGCCGGAGCCGGTGCATCCTCAGATGAAGATAACGCCAACCTCCTTTGAATTACGAGCCGGACCCGGCAATAATAAATTCCAGCAAACATTCATTTTCGTACACGCAACTTTATGTCGTCCTTAGCCGGACTAAGCGCTCTCCACCGATGTCATTTAGCATCCCGGTGATGGTCCTAATAGTCGGGTCCTCCCGGTTCAATGGACGGTCCTTTACGATTTACAGTTTACAGTATACCACCGAGCGCCGCACCGTCCCTCTGCTACAACTTGTCGATGATACTTTGTTTGCGTTGGCTATCCGTTCGCGTTCCTTCGTTGCTCGGGGAAGGCCTTCCGAACCTTGTCGAGAATATCTTAACGTCGACGCGACGCGACGCGGCGACCGGGCAGGTGTTTACGGTGTCTACCTTGAACGGTTTGCAAGGGATAATCCAATCCGTGGGATTATTCGAATCAGGCTTCGCCGCGCGGTGGCTTGTAGCCGCTCGTGGCCGATGCGAGGCCTAGATACGCCTAGAACGACCGCGCGCGCGATCATCGTGACGCGACAATTGAAATTCGATGGACAATGGATGCGAGGCGGCTACCGATCGTCGTCCTGCCAGCGGTAGGAACTCTAGGAACACCGGGAACACCACGATGTCGACGATACGGGGGTCGCGGGAGTTAGTCGAGGTCACGAAATCCTCGCTCGTAAGATCTTTATCGAATTCTGCTGGCTGTGGCGGTCGTGCATCCGCGGCAAAAAGCAACAGAGAAATGTTTTCGCACTAATTGGAGGGCACTTATCGAGCAGGCCACGGGGAATCGTTTCCACGGAATCGTGGATCTAGCAAGAGCGGTTTAGAGAACGGATACTCGAACGGATCCATGAAAAGCGCAACGACGCCTACCAGATAATACCGATAACGCGAGCGTAGGGTTGGCGAGGGAGAGAGCCGGTCCCGATTTTAATTGAGCCCCCGAGAATTAAAAGAGAGATCTCGAGGAGGCCGAAGGAGGAGAAGAGCGCCAGAGGCAGAGGCAGAGGCAGAGACAGAGGCTGAGGCAGAGGCAGAGGCAAAGGCAAAGGCAAAGGCAGAGGCTCAGGCTCAGGCTCAGGCTGAGGCTGAGGCTGAGGCCGAGGCCGAGGCCGAGGCTGAGGATGACGCTGAGGCTGCGGCGCGGCGACGAAGAAAGGGGATGGCAGAAGAGGAAAGGAGTATAGCGAAGGGGCCAGAAAGCGTCGGGAACACCCGTGGCTACGGCCAATCGCCTCCGCGGATGGAGGCTTGGTACGATGGACGGGCCAGAATTATGGGCTCCTCGCACGAGAATCGCGCGCAACCGCTCGCGAGACGCTTCAACTTTTGCGCGAAGTCGATTTACGCTCTCCGTCGGATACTTTCGCAAAGTTTGATCGATTAATGTCCTCTGGACGTTCGTTTCAGTTGTTCCTTGTTGCGGCTGCACGAAACGCGATCCGATCCAGAGGATCTCCTCTTCTGATCTCTTTCATCTGTTTCATTTTCTTCCGGGCGTTCCAAGGGAAGATGTACCGGGAGAAAGAGCGAGGGAGAGCGAGAGAAAGATTAGAGGAGAAACGCGAAAGAATCTCGACGGTGCCGAAAATTAAAACGTCCTTGCACGCGGCGGGGCCTACGTTATAAAGGCGTATTACATCGTCGGGAAGAAAATGCAAAGTCACCGAGTAAAGTAATAAAAGAGGTCGACTCGGGGCAATCCCGTCGAAACAAACGTTTTAATCCAGAAAACACGGGGGACTCTCGAATGGAAGCAGTCTCGCGCGCGTGAATATACCGGGGTAGGTGAGCGTGGGTGTTGGCGACGACGTATAATTTAAGGCTGCGAACGCAACGATTCAATTTCACAAGACCACGAAGTACGGCGCGGCGTATAAGCAAAACCAAGGTCCAGCGAGGAGGAAATAATCTCTTGATTTGTGCCGCGAATAAAATCACTCGATTCATTTTCGTCCGAGCCGGCCTTATCTTCGTGCACGCTGGGAAAACGGTCGGAAGTCTGACGTTGCGCCCCGTTTCATATTCGCAATATTGTCGAAAATATTCGAATTCGAATTTGCTCTTATGGCTTACCGCTTACCGCGTACCGTCTACAACCGCTTCGACGCGTCGAACTCGCTGTCGGGCAGGTTAACGCGTGATCGTACGCGCTTTTAACGCGTTCGTCGATGGTCGCCGATGATGGTCATCGACGGTCACGGACTAGTAAACTCGCAGACTCACCGAGTTTATCGTTCGCCGGATAGCGGACTAATAGTTTTCGCGGATTCGAGCAATTAAAGAGCCGGGGAGCGGTCGTCGCGACGATAAGCGATAAAAGTGGCTCGGGTAGGCAAAGCATCGGATGGGATGCGCGGACGACAGACGAAAATAATTCGATTGGCAGCGGATTCGATTTAACGTGAGAACCGGACCAGTTGCAACCAAGGTGAGGCCGAGGTATCCGGGGCCGAAGGATCATGTCATACATTCGCGTACGCGTGTGTATACAGACGGACGCGTACCAGGAGGATATAGGTGTATACATACGTATACACGACGAGGCGCTCCACCTCGTCGGGGCTCATATAATTGCTGGCATCCATAACGCTGATGTATTTATGGCATTAACTCGCCTCTTTCTCGTACGCTGCCGCCCCCGACCCACCCCGCCGTGGCCATGCCCGTACCCGTCATGCAACCACAAGTAGAAATAATTGGTTGAAAACAGCGCGCTCTCAGGCGGCAATATATCCAGCTTACTCCCCGCTGTCGCATCGCTTAGATCACTTCCCCGCCACCAAAACTCGCTGCCTGCCCGCCTCCTTCGTTCTCCACCTTCTTCGACCGATTCTCTCTTCTTCCCCCTTCCCAGATTCTTCCACGGCCTCATCGACGCCTTTCTTCCCCTCCACCGCACGCGTTTCTTCTTCATCATCATCGTCATCTCTTTCTGCGTTTCTTCCTCCAGCCAGTCTTCTTTTTCTTTCTCTGCTTCCTCAGCTTCCTCCACTTCCTCCTGTTCCACCCGTTCCTCCCATTCCTCCCATTCCTCGTGTTTCTCCCGTTCTTGCTCCTTCTGCTCTTATCCTGCGTTACCTCACCCCTCTCATTTGAATAGCTCTTATTTATGAAAATTGAATTGAATGCTTCTCATTTATGAAGGTAATTGGTACCTGTCACGAGGCCTGCCGTAGGATATCCTACTTTATATGTGGATAAGCGGCGATAATTATTCTTGCAATTGAATTTATTTCTATAAGTCCGTTGGTCGCGGTCACCGACGTTCCTGCGTGCGGATCGTGTTCAACCCCCGTTGCGCCGCGATACGTCGCATGCGAAAGGGGCGCAAACACGACAAGCTGAGGGTGGTACCTTTTTCCATGAGCAAAACTATTTTTTGTCTCGTTTTGTTTCGTTTCGTCTCGTCCCGTTTCGTTTCATCTCGTTTCATCTCGTTTCATCTAGTTTTATCTTGTTTCGGCGTTGTTTGAGCGTTCGTGCGGACAACGCTTCCGTTTGCCTGAAATAGGATCCCGAGTGTTTGGTTTCCGTGCGCGAAATTAAGCCCGAAGCCGAAGCCGAAGCCGAAGCCGAAGCCGAAGCCGAAGCCGAAGTCAAAGGAGTAAACGAGAACAACAGAACTAATAGTAAGCTCTGATAAATTATTACCGAGTAACCAGTAATTACCGCTTATCGTTATCTTCGGTGAAGTCGAGGTTACGTATTATCGGTAGCGTAAATATTTCTTACGTATTTGCGCGAAACCACCCCGCAAGTTTCTTTCATCGTATCGTCCTCCGTACGACAAATTGTATGTTGTAATTTTTGTAATTTGCGAAGCATAATCTTTCTGCCAGAACGGCGAGGTGCGACGACGAGTTCTTCGTGCATCCGTGGCTCGGCTCGAGAATCAAAGCACGTATCGGGACCATGGTTCGCACGCGCGATTTTCTTATCGACGTTTTCATTGGCATCGTTAGAACAGGTCGGGTCACAGTACGGTCCTTCGCTCAGTCATCTCTGTACACGGTGCGCGAAATCGATCGAGTCGACATGCTCGTAACGACTCGGAAATCCACGGTGGCCGTTGAGTCGACCCGATGAAACCGAAAGCAGGACGACTACGGATCGGCGAACGAAAGAGAAGGCCAAGAAGCGTGGAAGTAGTACGCGAACGATCAAAGGAATCCGCGTGGGACGCGTGTTCCTCCATAATTTTAATACCGTTCTCATCGACCTTGATTACCGGCAACGATCCTCGTTTCTTGTCGACCAAATACCGAAGCAAAAGAAAGAAGGCGCGAAGTAGCGGTGGTTGGACCGCCGCGTTGGTAGCTCCAACGAATCGCTGTCACGTAACACGAAAGTTTTCGCCAACGTCCAAGTGTTCAATTTTATCCTCAATGTCCTCCCCCTACCACCCCCTACCTCCCCCGCTCCTAAAACTGTCGATATCGCGAACTCGTACGATTATTTCATCTTCAACCGTAAAATAGCCATCGACCGTAATCGGCGTCGCGCGCGCGTTGTCTAGAAACTCCCTCCTTTCGCTTACTTTTCCTTTCTCTTTCCCACAATCTCTCTATGCTCGTTCTCCCGTTCCGATTCGGACTCGCCGGTAAGCAGGGCAATGGCGACGACGAACGCACAACTAGGGTTCCGACGAATCTCACCGGAACCCTAGCGCGATTCTTCCCCAAGGGATGAGAAGAACAGAGAAAGTGAATTGCGCGTAGACAAAAGACCGAGAATTCGATGAATGGAGGTTTTGTGGTCGTTTGCCGGCGAGCTTGAATCGTTCGCATGAACGAATCGAGTGAAGAGCGACCAGATCGAGGAGAACGAGAAGAACGAGACGAACGAGAAGAACGAGAAGAACGAGAAGAACGAGAAGAACGAGAAGAACGAGAAGAACGAGGAGAACGAGAAGCAGACGGGGTCGTCGCGATAGGGCGTCAAAGAGGGTCCTGGCGTCATCGGGACTCCTTCGTCATTAAGCACACCGGTCGGCCGATGTCTAATTAAGCGGGACGTTAAGTGGGGGCGTTCGATAAAGCCAGGCCGTCCGATAAATTCGATTCGCCGGACAGCCGGTTAATACCCGGTGTATACGGAGGATACCGAGGGCCAAGATAAACCGCGCATTTTTCAGGAAGGTCTCGTTTCGCGGACAGAGGCGGAGGATGACGGACCGAGGTAAACGGAGTTCTTCTCCCGAAGGGAAGGAGGACGGGGAGGATCGTCCTCCGCTGCTCTCCTCCCTCCTCACCGGGTCCAACGGCTTCTCCTCCTTCCCCTCTGGTTCGGCTCGTCTCCCCCGGAGACGTTGGTTCGTATAGGAGAGCGGAGGAGCGGAGATATGCAAACGTCTTGCCGCGAGACGGTTGAACATAACTCAGGCACACGTATGCGAGCGAACCGCGCACACATTCTCGCACTACTGAGGACACTATAAACCTCGATACCGGGCGAATAAAATCCCGGATTTACAGTCCTGATACCGAGCGAGACGGTCCTGTCCTGTCCCGGTGCTGTCCTGTTTGTCGCTGTCGCACGGTGTGGGTTGGCTCATCAGTGATGGCCACGTCCCGCAGTATCTTTTCCCTCGGCATCGAGTAGACCGGCCAATCTCGGACTCGTACACGCGCGTGCATTCGATTTACGCACACATCGCGACCGGGCCGAGAGTCGCACGTACGGAAATCGACGTACGTTCGAAACGATCTTCGATCGTGCTGGTAACCCGTACACTCGTATTTGGATGCGCGCGGCTCGCACACGGGTACACGGGCACACGCGTATACGCGGGGCCCCTCCACGCTGTCGCTGTCGCTGTTACAGGGCACACGATACACAGCGTGCAGCGCACACGGGTACGGTTACGGTGCACGGTCATCGGCGTGTGCGTATACGGACTCGTATGCGTGGCTTTCGCGATACTTAGAGAAACCGCTCCCTCTTATCACCCCTCCCGCGCGCTCCGGCAAAACCTTGTTCGATACCATTTGAGGACCTCCAATAACCTATCCGAGCCATTCCGATAGGAGCTGTCAGCCCGCACCCACACGCTGACCGCGCTCTGCGAGGAGCCGCGCACCGCAGACCGGATAAGCCCGAGCGCAGGTGTGCCGCACAAAATCGTCTGATCGACGTGCCGAGTGCGCTGATCTCGATGACCTTCGCCAAGGGTTTCGATTCGACGACGCCGCGGTACACGAGGCACGCCCCGGATACCATCTCGACGAGCTGCTTCGGTACCAACGTACCACGGTTACCCTCCTATCCCTCCTATCTCTCTTGTCCCTCCTATCCTTCCTATCATTCTGTCCCCCTGTGTACCTCTATCCCCCCAACCTTCTAGCCCGATAGCCCCATAGCCCCATAGTCCCCTAGCCCCCTGTTCTCCTGTTCTCCTGTCCTGCTGTCCCGTGTACCCATTCGTTGCGCTCACTCGCATTCCCACTCCGCTATTAGCATTCAGGGAGCCTCGTCTTTTTTTCGATCTTCTCGCAGGGTCAAACTTTTTCGCGGCGATCGACGATGATCGTACCGCCTCGTACGGATAATTCGATCGTAGTCTAACATCGATCCAGTCGATCTTTCGCTTCGTCACCGAGCACCGATCTCTGTTGATTCGCGTACGCGCGCGCGGGATGCAGCGCGTTATAATTTGACGAAACTTTCTCGATCGTACACGCGAGTTCCCAAGGGTGTGCTGGTCGCCATCGATCCTGGGGCGCGAAACTATTCGTCGCGTCGCATCGGCCTTCCCGCGATATACCTCCGCTGATTTTCGACACTCCCTTGATTTGTCTGTGTCTTGGGAGTTGCGTGAATCCCTTCCGTTGAACCGGGTGATGAATCGGGTATCGTTCGTCGTCCACGACGCTGACTGTACCCACCACCCTTGCTCGACATTAGCCACGAGGGTGCTCCATCAACCGCGCCAAACCGTGCGCCGCCGTGTCCGTGAAAGTTCTCCGTGTCCGTCGACTCGTTTGCCTCCCTCGAGACTCCGAGGTGGTCATTTCCACGCCTTTTCGTAACGCCGACTTTTGGGCAAATGGCCGATACTTGTGTGCAAGTTCGATCGACCTGCTCCGCATCCAGCTCTTCGAGTTTCGAAATTTAGGTTCTGTAAAGAGCGAAGAGCGAAAGGACACAGCTTTCGATATTCATAGCGGTCGATCGTTCCCGGATGGGGCAGCCGAGAACGAGAACGAGAACGAGAACGAGAACGAGAACGAGAATGAGAACGAAAACGACAAGGGGAGACGGTAGACGAGAGACGAGTGACAAGAGACGAGAGACGAGCGACGAGGGACGGGAAACGGGAAACGGGAAACGGGGAACGGTGAGGTGGCTCGATTCTCGCCACCTCTCTGTTCCTGCGTAAATACGAAGCATCGCGGTACACGCACGGAACGGGCATTAGGCGGAGGAGACCCTCGCGTAGATTCTCAGAATGCATATAATTAAGCACGCTGCATCTCAAGAATGCTGTATACGCGCGTGCGTTCGGCTTTGTGTAGTGACTGGTTCGAGAGGCAACGCGCTCGTGTGTACCTTATATAGATAAGCATAAATATGTGCCTAGCCATCGTTGGTCCCTCCACCCCTGCGAACCTCTCAGCCCTTGAGCTTCTCATCCCCGCCGACCCGCCTCTCAACCCCGTTCCACTCTTCCCCCCCTTTTCTTGCCCCACGCTCAACGGTGATCTATGTATCAGCCTGTGCTCGCCGAACCGGGCAACGTGTGTCCGTCCCCCTCGTGTGCTTACTTTATTATCGGGGCTCAAATGAGAATTTATGCAGACATAAACGCTCGTGTCAGCAGCATGCCGCGTAGGTGGGGAGGCACCGTTGAACAGGCATCTGTCACCCTCTATGCTTTACCTGGTCCGCCTTCGAGACGGCACCACGGCCTTTTTTTCGAGGGCCGAGCAAAATTTAAGAAACACGACAGCTCGTACGAACCGAAGTCGAACCGAAGCCGAACCGAAACCTCTGTGTCTTTCTCTTCGGAATTAGTCTCCTCAATCGCGTATTTCCTCGAATCGACCAAACGATCGCCACGAGTCATTTTTTCTCGCGAATAAACGACGCTCGCCGACGCTGATCTGGTTAAGCGGCAGCCTCGCGTAGAGGTATTCTCCGGATATAGCGAGGCGTGGGCTACGCGATCCCCCCGTTTAGGCTCGTAAATAAACGAAACCTACGAGAATACGTCCTAGTCGACTTTTATATAAACAAATGAAACTCGTGCCAGAAAAATACGCGTATTCTCCCGCGCGATGAATCATCGTAAAAGTGTCCGCCCCAACTTCTTATCCTTTTCGCAGCGTTTTAATAAGCTAACCGTACGAGTACGAATACGTAGTTGCAATAACGCAGGACCTGCGAATGAATCGAATATGGGGAGTATTTGCCGAACGTATTTTTCTCGAACGATTAATCTCGTATGGATTTATTTAAACGTTTCCGACGGGCAGAAAATAAGAAATCTGTAATTGTTCGGCGGAGCGCGCGGGACACGAACGTACGAGTACGAACACGCGAATTCATCGCGTCGATCATCGTTCATTAGGACGACGCGTGTGCGCGAACGTTGAATTCGAATGGTCGAACGTCGACAAAGTACCGACGTGCGGTTTATCTATCACATTATGCGAAACATAACGCAGTTATTGCTCGTGATTAATTAAAAGAATGAACGTAAATTTATTCGGGGGTACGCTTCGCTCGCGCAGCGATATTGAAATATCGGCACGGCGTGATATATTTCGAAGCGTGTTTTCCTTTTTTCCGATTATCCGTTCAATATCAGCGCTGACGTAAAATGTATCATCACTGTACGGAACGGAAGGAACGGTACCGCCATCACGCATCCGAAAATTAATCGGCGTGGGCGCAGCCGATAACGAATGGTGTTCCCGCCAAACGGCCAGTATATTTTACTTTGTACTCCAGTGTCTGTTATTTTCCGCGCATTCTAGCTGTCCGGCTACACGATTTACTCCCGGTCTCGATCAGAAATTCTCGGCCGCAGTGGATGGACAAATATCCACTGGAATCCATTAAAAAATTGCCGTGTCCCGGAGAATTGTCTTTTAATTGAAATTGATCTGTTTCACCGCAGGATATTATATCCTTCGGTCTGTCGGGCACACGGAGATATTAGACCGTTGCAGTTACAGGGCGCTGTTTGTTCCACCGGTTGGCACATTTTCTCGCTGCTGAGGTGCCGAAGTGCCGAGCTATCGAGCTATCGAGCTACGCATAGTCATAGGCATGAGCATTAGGCATATATAGGCAGGGCCCCGCAAAGGCCGTAACTTGCGCTTACGAATCAGCGATGCGTCATTCGAATGCCATGCGAAATGCGAACGATGCGTCGCGCGTCGATCGCATCGGTGAATCGTCGCTTGCTCGCGTTCAACTTCGACCTGTTTCATAACCTTACATTTCGGATTGGTACATTTGGTTTGGTACTGCATAGAGCATAGTACATAGGTGCTACGGAAAGTAAGTAATACTCACGAGACGAGCGTGGAGGTGTTGCGCGAGGCTGCGGGCGGATCGAGATCGGATAAGGGAATCGCAGAATTCAGGAACGGAGATTGTCGAATCGTATCGGATGATGGGATTGAGTATTCGTGACGGGTAAAAATCGATAAATACCCTCCTAGAGACATCCGACTAATCGAGGTTGCGTCACGAAGCGAACAGAGAGATATAGGTGAGTCGATGTGCAATGTATTAGGTGCATCGTGCACCGTGCACGTATACGTATAGAGCGGGCGAATAGCGGCACTGCACAGTGCACAGCGCTGCGCGACGACTTTTCTCGACGCGCCGAGTGTCGGTGTGGCCGACAGGTGGCGGCAGCGGCGTAGATTGCGCGTCGTTTTCCGCCATCTTTAGTTGACGGACCCGAGCGAAGAGACAAGTCAAGAGAGCTCCGTGGAGAGAAGAGATAAGGTGAAGAAGCGGTCGGTTCACGGGGGCAAAAGGGAATTTGGTGGATCGAGTGTCGCGGTACCGAGCCAGCCGTGTCCTCGTTCGAGCACGATTCACGAAATCGCCTTCGGCCGATCCTCGCGATACGGTAAGCACAGTAGAATACCTCGTTCGTTCGCCATTACATCGTGCATACGTCGACCGATGGGGGGGAAAAAAACTTGTCATTTCCGTGACGGTAGTGTATACGTTGGGTGTGTCAAAGTGTTCCTCCTCTGCCTTCATTCTCTCTTCCGTCTTCTCGTATCTCTCTCTCTCTCTCTCTCTCTCTCTCTCTCTCTCTTCCGTCCTCTCTCTCTCTCTCTCTCTCTCTCTCTCTCTCTCGCGCTCTGTCTGTCTGTCTTTCTCTCTCCCCCGTTCTCTGTTCTCTGTTCCGGTAGTGTACACGTACATACATCGCGGTTAATGTATCTCTCGGCCGTTCTTCCGTTCCATTCTCGCTTCCCTATCGCTCTCCGCGCACCGCTCGTCACTGGTCGTCGATCCTCGGAAAATGGTGATGCATTGGATTCTCGGATTCGGAGGCTTTGTTGTGTGCCGCACGCCCACGCGCGTCCCTCTACCTTCCGTCACGAGAGAGAATCGTTCGCGCTTCCTCTTCGTACCTCTGGCTGCTCTCGGCCACCGTGATTTTCTAGCACATTCCTTCGAATCGTATCCTATCGTAACGGATCGAATCTAGAGGTGGCATGACCCGTCGCGCCGTTCGCGAGTTGTCGCGCGACAAAAGCGGAAGCTGCGAAGCCGCTCGCACGAAATAATCTTTCGAGTCTGGCCACATTCCGTGCGGGCTCGTGCTCCTTCCATTATTCGCGACACGGTGCACTGACCCTGTGCGCGTCCTCGCGTCATTGCGTCTTTGCGTCTTCGCATCTTTGTAGTTTATACTCCGCAACGTGACGAACAACGTTCGGTTACACCTTGGGACACGTAATACGAAATTTTTATCGCTTCCCGATACCGAACGCGATAGATCTCGGGCTTTGACGCGCGATCGTGTTTGAAATTTTGCAACCGTCGATTATACGTTGCACGTATACGTTTCAACGTTTCTCTGCCTCCAGGTGTGGGTAGACTCTCCCGTAGGAGCCATGAGTTACCAAATGTCTATGAATCAGTCCAGACCGAGTAAGTACGCTTCGAAGTGTCTGACAGAAATTTTAGACCGTTTCATGTTACCGTACGCTTTTGTTCTCTCAGTGTCTCATGGAAACTACCAGGGACCCGGAGACCTGCCCATGGGTTCCACCAAAGAACAGACCCTGATGTGGCAGCAAAACTCCTACATGGTGGACTCTGGAATTCATTCTGGCACCGTTACCCAAACTCCTTCCCTGTCGGGCAAGGAGGACGACGAGATGGAGGGAGATCCACTGATGTTCGATCTGGATCAGGGCTTCGCTCAGGGTTTTACGCAAGATCAGGTAGACGAAATGAACCAGCAGCTGAGCCACACGAGGTCCCAGCGGGTACGGGCAGCTATGTTCCCCGAAACGTTGGAGGAAGGCATAGAGATTCCCTCTACTCAATTCGACCCTGCTCAACCCACGGCCGTGCAAAGACTGGCAGAGCCTAGCCAAATGCTGAAACACGCGGTTGTCAATTTAATCAATTACCAAGACGACGCGGATCTGGCGACTCGCGCGATACCGGAATTGATCAAGCTGTTGAACGACGAGGACCAGGTTGTCGTGTCCAAGGCGGCGATAATGGTACACCAGCTCTCGAAAAAAGAAGCTTCTCGTCATGCGATCATGAACAGTTCTCAAATGGTCGACGCATTGGTGCACGCGATCTCGAAGAGCAACGACCTCGAGTCGACCAAAGCGGCGGTTGGCACTTTGCACAACTTGTCGCATCATAGGCAAGGTTTGCTAGCTATATTCAAGAGCGGAGGTATACCCGCCCTCGTCAAACTGCTCAGCTCCCAGATGGAGTCCGTTCTCTTCTACGCCATCACGACCCTGCACAATCTCCTGTTGCACCAGGACGGCTCCAAGATGGCCGTACGCATCGCCGGGGGTTTGCAAAAGATGGTCGCGTTGCTGCAACGCAACAACGTCAAATTTTTGGCCATAGTGACCGATTGCCTGCAGATTTTGGCGTACGGCAACCAAGAGAGCAAGCTGATCATACTGGCTTCGCAGGGACCGATCGAGCTGGTACGCATCATGCGTTCCTACGACTACGAGAAGCTCTTGTGGACGACGTCGAGGGTGCTGAAGGTGTTGTCGGTTTGCCCGAGCAACAAGCCCGCGATCGTCGACGCGGGCGGCATGCAAGCTCTCTCGATGCATCTCGGGAATCCGAGCCAGAGGCTCGTCCAGAATTGTCTGTGGACGCTGCGGAACTTGTCCGACGCCGGCACGAAGGTAGACGGATTGGAAGTGTTGCTGCAGAGCCTGGTGCAGATGCTGAGCTCGACCGACGTGAACGTGGTCACTTGCGCTGCAGGTATCTTGTCGAATCTTACCTGCAACAATCAACGCAACAAAGTCACGGTGTGCCAAGTTGGGGGCGTCGACGCCCTGGTCCGCACCATCATTTACGCGGATAGCCGAGAGGAGATCAGCGAACCGGCGGTATGCGCGCTCCGTCATTTGACGTCGCGCCACGGGGAGGCGGAAACCGCGCAGAACTCCATCCGTCTGAACTATGGAATCCAAGTGACGGTGAAACTGTTGCAACCACCGTCGCGCTGGCCCCTCGTCAAAGCGGTTATCGGATTGATCCGCAATTTGGCGCTGTGCCCGGCGAACCACGGACCGCTTCGCGATCAGGGTGCGATCCGCGATCTCGTCCGACTTCTGATGGACGCTTTTCCAGAGACACAGCGGGTAGGCTAACGACTAATCTCTCTTACGATATCCTCGATGCATTCCCGATACGCGCAATAACGAATTTTCCTGTTCAGCAGCAACGATCGTCGGTGGCGAGCACCGGAAGCCAGCAAACTTCGGCAGCGTTTGCGGACGGAGGTGTGCGCATGGAGGAAATCGTAGAGGGGACCGTGGGAGCGCTTCATATTCTCGCGAGGGAGTCGCATAACAGGGTGATCATTCGCTCGCACAACGTGATTCCGATTTTCGTGCAGGTAGGTTCGAAAGAAATTATCCCTCCCCTTTACGGTGTCGGGTTCTGGTAATCGTGGCGTTTAATATCTATACATCCGATAACAAGCATTTTATACCGTAACGCAGCTGCTGTTCAACGAGATCGAGAATATCCAACGCGTAGCAGCCGGTGTGCTTTGCGAGCTCGCCGCTGACAAAGAAGGTGCCGAAATGATAGAACAAGAAGGTGCTACCTCTCCTCTGACGGAGCTGCTCCACTCTAGAAACGAAGGTGTCGCCACGTACGCGGCTGCCGTTCTATTTCGTATGAGCGACGACAAACCGCAGGAATACAAAAAGCGGCTCTCGATGGAACTGACCAACTCGTTGTTCCGAGAGGACACAAATCTATGGAACAACGGAGACTTCGCGATGCCTCCGGACCTACAGGTACCGTACAATACTTCCTAGTATCGATGCATGCCTCGCTTACGCCGTGGCTAAATTTATTTTTTTACCGACACTTTGTAACACGGACCATTTATTTTGTTCGTTTTGTTTATATTTTCTGATCTGGCGGCATGTGCTGCGATAAGAATATGCACCATTTAATATTTCCTTGTACCGTGTGCCGTGTGTAGCTTTCGAATAGATTTCAGCGATCGGATTATCGAGGAGAATTTGCCACATACAAGTTTGTTCTGTACACGATCGGTTACACAGTGTTAAGTAAATTGAGCCACGAACACGGAATAGCGATAGCGAATACTCTCCTGACCTAGTACCCAGTCACACAGCAGGTACATACTTGCACACGTAATCTTTCCCGCCATGTAAGTTTAGAAATGTACGACTAGATAGTTTGCAGAAGTAAATGTCGTTATCCATTATTCCAGTTTGCACAACTTAAAGATGTTCGATAGATAAACGAATCCAACGAGAAACGCAAACGTGGCTTATTTGTTTTTTCTTCTTCTTTTTCTTTTTCTTTTTTTTTTTTTTTGTTTTCTTAACGATCGTCGTGTCGGTTCGACGACAAACCGAAGCAGAATAATTTCAATCGCGCCAGTCGTACATCCATTCGTGATTACTCGTTCGAAAAACGACGCTCGGCTTATTTCGGTATAGTTGTACGTTAAATGCATTCCTATCGAACGAGTTGTTTATGAACGTAGATCGCGTGCCACGGTCGTGCCTAATGGAGCAATGGAACTTGTAATAAGTGTACAGCGATGACTTTATCATTATCATCCTCAGTTTGCAACGTTGCGTTATGCATGAGAATGCGTTTCGTTCCATTCGTGTTTCAATCCCTCTTTCAAAGCTCAGTAACGAAAACGACATTTTGCCGCGATATTTGACTCTTTTCACCGCTCGCCCTTGCTCTCTCTCTCTCTCTCTCTCTCTCTCTCTCTCTCTCTCTCTCTCTTTGCTTCTGGTTCTCTTCTCTTTCCTTCCTTTCTTTGTCTATTCCATCTTTTGAACGCAACAGCAAACGCGTTACATATCGACACACGTTCTATTCTCTGTATCCGTATCCGTATCCGTGCCTATATCCGTATTCATATTATACCTATGCATATATCGTATCGCCGCCGCCTTTACTAATTTTCTACGCGATTTACCGACACGATACTGCGACGACGAGTAGTATCTTTACTCGCCCTTTACTCTCGACGCGGTGTTAAAGACACGCCTACACGAGAAGATACGTTTTGTGTTGATCTGAGCCTACCTAATCTTCAGGACATGCTTGGCCCTGATCAAGGCTATGATGGTATGTATGGACAAGGACCTCCTAGCGTACACAGCAGCCACGGAGGTCGAGGGTATCAGCCGCACGGTAAGTCATTGGCGTCATCCTTTCTCTATCCGATTATCGCTTTCGAACAGTCGAAAACCTCGGTGGAACGTAGCTGAACTTGCAAATTTCTCTGCTCAAGATTTAATTCTAATGTTGCGGTAATCTTTCCGGGAGTAATGTAGCGTCTCGTTATACGCGAGTTACCGGGAACGAGAATACATATACGCATTAACGTTTGGTTCGAATTGTTGGGAATTGTTGGGAATCGTTGGGAAACGGATACCGAATCGTATTGCTCGTGTATCGTGTATATGATTTGTAATGGGGTGTTGTGTAGTACGGGTTCTCGTGTGCCTTTCTTGTTTTCTATGATATTTCTATATGTACGATATTTCGCGGATTTCAAACAGTTTATCTCTATAATACTGTATCTTAATATTACTCGACGATAAGAAGAAAGGCAACGTATTTAATTCAATGTTGTTTTAACAGCAGCTTAACCCACGGACTTATATTAAAATACAGGCTATCAACAGTATCTCGCAGTAACATAGGTGACACTCAGCTCTTACTTACTGTTCTATGCTTCTTTTATTATATTCATCGCTACGACTTCACACGCATTTCATTGTTTCTACGTTTAATATTTATATTATGGTCGCTACACGTATGTATATCTGTCGCTGAGTTTTGTAAATTGTATACTATTTGTAATGCACGTTTTGCGAATGCACATTTTTCTTTCTTGTTGTTATCGTATTACACGCACATACACACAGATTCATAGGGTTTTCCGTAATTTATTACTCGCAAAAAGGTTTCATGCATGACGAATTTCGTTATCCTTTCCCTTATTGAATCTACTTTACGGTGGAAAGAAGAATAGAAACGTATTCGTAAGTAATTAGATAAGGTGTTGTTCGCTTTCGCGAACGTGTCGAGAGAACGCGCTCAGTCATACGAATACCGTCGAGAGTCGTGATGAATTCGTTTGTCCGCCGCTCGTTTTTCGATCGTTAAAAACTATGGAAAATAATACTATCCGATTTTAGCAGTTTCAAGAAGTAGTTTTGTATATCGATGAGTTCTGGTCGTTTCTCTCGTTACCTCGAGAAATTGGTTTGCTTTCGCGCGTGTCGTTCTGCTCTTGATTTTTGATAACGTTGTTCGAAGTAACCGTCGTGTCATCGACGTCGTCGTCGTCGTCGTCGTCGTCGTCGTCGTCGTCGTCGTCGTCGTCGTCGTCGTCGTCGTCGCTTACATACCTACCCGTATATCGTGTATCGTGTATATCCTGTAAAAAAGAACAACGAATGTTTTGTTTTTCTTTTTCTCGGCAAGAAACTGATCTTTTGCGAATACTTAGCGACGTTGTGCTCTACTTATTACTGGTTGAGGAAACTTTTTAGACAAATATTTAGCGGCGTAGTTCTTGTCGATTCGTGTGATCGGATCGAAAGGGAACCGTTGGTGTTGATCGTACAATTTTCTACCGAAACAGGTTATGGCCAGATACCAGTAGATTCCATGCAAGGATTGGAAATAGGTGGAGGCTCGACGTATGGCGCGATGGACACTATGGACGTAGCACACGAGGGCGACCTGAGTTTCGATCATTTGGAAGAGCTTCCTGCACCGCCGCAAGACAACAACCAGGTCGCAGCCTGGTACGACACCGATCTCTGAAACTGTGCCAGCGCAAAACACACTCGCGCGTGCATTTACATATCTACGGTGTGTCCTTCCTCTAGATTTTGGACTCTAGAGACAAAAGGACTGTGTACGAATAAAGCATCGCGTTAATCCTCCTCTGTAAGAGATGAAAATGCTCGAGGAGGATTAACGAAATACTTTATTCGATAGCTTCTTTCCGATCGACTGTTGTGCAACGAGCGAGTTCTCTTCGTCCGGCGGTGCCCTCGGCCGATCGTCTTTTCACAAACACGCGACATTCGCTCCGCCAATGGAGGATTCGCGCTCGATGATCGCGCGCACGCACGCACGCGCTCCCACACGCACAGCCAGCCTCGCCTCTCTATCCTACAGTTTTGCGCGCGCAGACACCGAATCGAGTTCGTTCTGTTCATTCTAGTGACCACGTATCGGCTCTTTTCGCGCGTGGAACAGCGCATAGTTCGATTATCATGTTTGAATTTGTCGGTCTTACGCGACGGTTTCTACTCGTGGCAGTTTACGATTACCGAACGATCGATATCGCATTACGTAATTTTAGAAGTAGCCGTTGCATTTCACGATTCTCTTCCAGTGTCGTGCATCCGTATTTATAATGAAAATCCTCGAGGAGATCTTCGTTGGGCGAGCATATCCGTCACAGATTATTTTTCGAGCGGACACACCCAACCACGAAATAGCGTGTCGCGTCGCGAGAAAAGGCTCGTACTTTGCCGGAAAAGGTGCACGATCTCGGTACACGTTTCTTTTGTCTCTAGAGTCTAAAATCTAGAGGAAGGACCTACCGTAGATATGTAATTCCACGCGAAAAGCTAATCGGGTACTCGCATGATTTTCACGATTCAAAGTATGCATTTAGTAGCTCTACCCCTCGTCAACGCACGCTCGCGCTCATATACGGGCGAACCTGTGCTCGGAAACGGAAACGATCAAGTATTCGCCGAGCCAACTTCGACGGGTGTCGATCGTTACGATCGCAAGACACTTTTGTCGGAATTTTCGCGATCGATTTCACCCGATCTTTGCGATCGCGGGGCCGATGTTGTCGACGATATCGCTTATCGTTCCGAGTTTCGCTCGCGTGTTCGTGCGACGCGATCATCTTTTATCCGCGTATCACGGTTGTCACCGGCACATATTTGCTTGTACAACGCAACGCCATATCCATTCGTGGTGCGCTGTTACGATAAAATCGACTACACGATTTTAGTATCGCGCGTCGACCGGAAAGAACGCACTGCCCGACACTGTCGATTGCCTGAATAATCCATTATATCATAGGTCTCCTTCGAAACTTGCGAATCTATTGAATTGCAGAGAGCGTTTACCTATTTATACCGCTCACCCCGAAACGATAGTATCATTCTCGAGTATCAGTGAATTACAATCACGAATAAATATAAACGAATATCAATGAACTTTCGCATTACGTATTTTACAGGGTAGTTATACTTAATTTTTATTATCATTAAAAACGTAGCTACGCAATCGTGGCGCGGAGTACTTTGCATCGTTCGATGCTCTGTGTCCGCCTTCGATCGCTGTCGATGTATTTAGACCTATAAGAGAGAAAGAGAGAGAGAATGAGAGAGAGAGAGCGCGCGCGAGAAAGAGAGAGAGAGAGAGAGCGAGAGAAAGAGAGACAGACACGTAATTCGTACACACAATGTATATGTATCGTTTAATTGTCCAAACGAATAAACTGAGCGATCAAGTACTCGAACTGCGTTAGGCGTTGCTTACTTTACCGTTTTCACCTCCGCTATCTTTGTATCGCGTATCGCGTGCTACTGCTCGGTGTACGAGCAGCTTTCGAACTCGCCTCTTTACCGGTATCGAGAACCTTACGATCTCGACTCGACCCCTTACCGCCGCTTCGATAGCCGGTAGTAGGTTTCGAGCCAATTTCTCGCGCAACCGACTCGACGATCCGGTCATCGAAACTAACACCTTATTCGGAAGACGACCGCAAAGGTATCGAACGCAGCCGGCGAAATCTTCCATGGCGAACAAGTCGAATCGTTCGGAAGTGAAAATAACCAATGAATTTATCGCTGGGGTGGATCGACGGCTACCCTCCTGTCGTCCGCGGAGAAGTTTCTCGAATCGGTGACTTCGGTATGCCGGCTAAATTTCGGTATGCTTCTTCTGGGCGCGACCGTAAGGAAACGAGAGGAGAGAGGAAAAGAGAAAAGGGAAGGGCTCCCATCGACACGTGTTTTTGTGCAACCTATGCAAATGCCGGGAATTAGTCCGAGAGTTGGTAAACGGTATACCCGAGGCAAACTTGCGACGGAGAAGGGCGCGCGTTCGTTTGCCAGGTCATTAATCGGCAGTCGACCGTCGAGCGGTGCACATTCGTGCGTGTACCTCTGTCCTGGAAGGTTCGGCTGTCGCGTTAACGGGTTACTCGATTCCGTGACACGAAGCGAGAAGATCGTGGTCTCTCGCCGGATGTATCGTACGGTGCGCTGGGAGCCCCTGCTCGCAACGTTCCGGTGGATCGAGAGGGAGGCGTTTCCGGTCTGACCAACAGCTGTCGCCTCGACCAGGAATACTATTTCGAGCGAGACCACGAGAACGCGACGTCGCATCGATCTCGATCTCAGTGAATATCGCGCGTGCGCTCTATCCATCTTTCCCTTCTTTCGAACGATTCGAACGCCGATCTCGCCTGCCGAAAGGACAAATGGTACTCTCGGTGACATAAATTTTGACGAGGACGGCTTCTCGAGCTCTCGACGAAATCATCGCGAATCGGGAAAGAAGCGCGGACGAGGTAAGTCCAAAAGTGGAGCACCTTTAAAACCAATGCTGGATCGCGCGCTGTTCGCTCGCCGATTCTATGATCGCGCGCCTCGTCGCATTCCTGATCGGTCAAGACTTTCAGCCGTCGTAGAAATCCTTTGACGAAAAATCGTGCGGTGCAAAGTTCGTTTCTAACGTTACGGCGATGCTGTTGCTCGACGCCAAAGAGTATCGTGACTTTGGTAATCGATACCGCTCGAAGACCGCGTCGTTAATTTCTATCCGCAAGCTACCCTTGAAACGCGATAGTCCCACGGGTGGATTGGTAGAAAAATGTGACACGCTATATAGAAAACACGGTCCATTGACAGTCGACCGTTCGAGTGGAAGTCGGAGACGGAGACGGAGACGGAGACGGGTGAAGGCGACATCGGTGTTATTCGACCGAATCCAGATTTAAACTAGTTACCCTTGAAAGTTGTCTCGGAAAAGCGGTTTCGGCTGCAGTCGAATTCCACGTGAACAGGTTAAACCTAAAAATATCCTTTTCTATGTTTGTGTGTCGGCCGGGCGCCGCAGCCCACGATTCTTCGCATCGCGTCCATTTCGGGGGAGATAGTGGGGATGTTCTCGCGTGAAAATCACAATTGTTCGGACTCGATTTACCGGCACAAACCGAACGCGACATACGTGCGCATATTTGAACGTTTTGACGTCTTCGTCTTCGTCTTCGTCTTTGAGGAAGGCGGTTAAGGTGGCATGTCGCGGCGCACCGCGTCGGTTCGTGACGCGTCTTGCGGAGAACCGGTAATGACGTGAAAGTGCATCCAAGAGCGAAGGAGCGAGGGAGCGAGCTGGAGAGCGAGTGTCCGCTCCTCTGGCAGTTTCGCTCGCTTCGAAACAATCTCTCTCGCCTCGCAGTCGGTTTCTCGACTCGCTGTCGGAGAAATTGTTCCACGGTTTCGACGATCGAATTGCTTATCCGGTCGAGCGTCGAACGCCTCGGCTGTTTCTACCTTTTCCATTCCCGGGGTTGACAGTGAACTTTTCGTTCTGGTAGCAGCGACGGTAACAACGGCAGCGGTTGCGGCGCTGGCTACGATTACTCTTGTGCACCTGTTGCTCGAATCGTTGTCTCGTAGATCACGCGAGCCGTAGACTATATTTCCCGCGACGCGCCACGGAAATTGCTGTCCGTGATTCTCGAATCGATATCGGTGAGTGAAACCGCGCGATACGCGTAATTTCATTTTGGAAAGAAAACGACTCGTGCCCGCCTCTGGGATTATCATTGCTTTTTTGTATGTACAGATAGCCGGGTATCCACGAGCGTAGAACTCGTCGTCCTGCGCCTGGTCGGAGCGTAGAGCCGTGGACCTCAGGCCGCGTGGAAACAATCTCGTCGGGATCGTAATCGTCGACAAAGACCACAAAGTTCTGGCGAACGAAGTACAACTCGAGAATGATGTTTGCTCGGCTGCACGCGGCAAACATACCGAAGGATCGTTGACGGAGCCGCAAAGAAGAATCGTTGGAGTCGCTCGAAAATGACCGTCGCGATGGAGCACAAGCGGAAGAGCTCGTGGGATTCGAAGGTGAGACGAATGTGGCGCACTTTCCCCCTGCACGCGCTTTCCTCGCTCGTTACCTTCTCGTTCGTATCCCGCGGTTAATTAACTGGTTGGTCCCTGTGTGAAATCGGACCCGAAACAAAACGTAAAATCGAAGAGAAACGATGCGTTATCTCGACGAAAACAACGCGTATTGTTTGTTCGATGAGAGTCCAACCACGCGGCGAGGGACTCTTGTTCCGCGACAGAGACTTTTGATTCGGGAATTTTGATCGAGCCGTTCGACCCGTCGAGTTTTCAAGAGAAGGCGATGTTGCGTCGCGTGTTTTCGAGCGTGGAGGTATCGCGTCTCCGGTAGACGGGTTGGCCTTGTTCTCCGTTGACCCCGAATGGCTAGCGATACACCGAATACCTACGCACTGGACGGAGAGAACTAGGTTGAAGAGAACTGGAACGAAGAACGCGATGCGTTAGCTCGGGTTGGCTCGGTCTGGCCTGGGTTGGGCCGTCGTCTACCATATATTCTACTATACTCGTACCATATATCTGTTCTGTTCTCGATACCGTTACATCGCTGTTGGCGTCGGGAAATCACGCGATCGGCATGCCGCTCGAATACGCGAATGACATTTATCACGTAGTTCGCGATCGTCGGTAGCAGCGTCACGAAAACCATGTTTTCGACTCGACTTTTAGCTCAAACTCGAATCTCGTGGCTCCCGTGGCTGGTGCAGCGTGCAGCTCGCATAGTTGCAGCCGCGTGCGCGTCGATCCGTAATTTCGCCGGAGAATCGGTGGCTCGGGGCACATCGATCAGAGATAAAGCAGACCGGAGCAGAGCGACGAACGAGAATTCCTCTTATTCGGTGAAAACGATTATCACGCGAACGGATAAACCGTCGCGCGATAACGACTGTGTTTTACGATGGTCGCATGGTTGGCTGCACGCACGTGTGATCGCGCGATCACGAGAGCGGCGAGCGACCGTGTACCGGTAAACGATTGTAATTTCAAGCGAGTAAAACTCGTTCCTAGATCCATGCTCTTTTGGAAAGGCAGTTCAGCGGACGTTTAGAGTAACGGTAACAACGGTGAAGAAAGACGCGAGGACCCATGGGCGCGAGCCATTCGAACTCGCTCGATTTCTTTCGCGCCGGTCATCGACACCGTTTCTTTCCGCGGGACGGCTCTCGTTCTCGACAGCCATCGGAATCGACGATCGAGAACCGTCCAGCGTGTCGCCGCTTCGCTACAATTATTATCGGCGACCGAGCCAGGATTTGTTCGATGGGAAATGGAAACGAAACGGATGCGACACCGATGCTTCTCAGAGCATCGGAAATCGAGCCACGATAATTGTCGTCCGATTCCATCCTACCGGAACCAGAACGGTGAACGGACGAACGTGGAACTCTCTCTCCATGGAACGAAAATCGACAACGAACTTTCACGAAAACTTTCCTAACGGGCCGAGTCTTGATTTTTCTTGACTTTGAAGTCGTTGACCGTCTCCGTTAACGGAAACGTTCTCGGGGCCGGCGCGCCGCGCCGTTACGACCGCTGTACGCGTATAGTCGAAACGCGTTCTAATCTCTTCGACCGATCTCTGCGGCACGAGCGCCATCGTTTCCCGACATTGAATTCCAGTTTCAAGCTCCTCTACGCGATCACTGCACGGAGAGACACGATCCTATCCGCGGGAGGAGAGCCGCTAATTCGCCAAAGATCCGCCCAATTAAATCGAAAGAGGCGCGCGCGAGCGTGCGTTTCGCAAGTACGGTTCGTCAAAGGAGCGATGCCTATGAAAACTCGAACCAAAGACCATTATCGAACTCGGTAGAGTGTACACAAAGGCTTCGTGCTCAAACTTTCATTCGACTTTCGTAATATCGCTGCACCATTGTTCGCCAAAGACACCCTTTGCGCTGGATCGCAATCGCTTGCATAACGCGAGAACAAAATCTCGATTCGCCGCGCCACTCCGCTCCGGTGTCCCGAGTTCGATCGGAACGTGTCCCGGTCCCCGTTCGAATTTCGTACGCGTTCGCGGAAGCTACGAGTAAAAATTCGTCCCAATTGCTCGAGCCTTTATCGCTTTAATAGCCGCGTATTTGAACCGCGCGTACACCGTGTCTCGTTTAACCGACGACGAAATAATCGTCGCCTCGGTTCGTGTCGGTAGCCTGCGGAAGCGATCGAAAACTGAGATCGAGCCAGATAGTATCTCGTTAAACGGATAGCGGGTATTGGTAAATCGCTTTCCCCTTTCTGCGCCGATAAACGCGATCGTCGGTGGTCGGTGATACGAGCGTAGGATGTTGACTCTTGTGAGAAAACGAAATCGACCCTTGTCGATTCGCGGGAGCCTCGCGAATTCACTTTTACTCGGCGTCCCTACCCGCTCCGACCTGACTCCGCGCTCTTTTCGCGGAGCGAGGTCGATCGTCGATTCGAAGCGGTGCCGTTGTCACAGATTTCTTAGACTCGGAAATGGGTGTTTTTAGAGGAGCTGTCGTCGCTCGAATAAGAAACAGGCGCGCCCGATCCACCGCACCGGTTCCCCTTTGGAGCGTGTGCCGAGCGTAACATTTGAACGAGGGCGTAGGCCTCTTTGCGCCGCATCGTACATCGTTCATCGTGCATCGTGCATCGTGCATCGTGCATCGTGCAACGTGCAACGTGCACTCGCACGAATACACGCGTCTCGCGAACCGGTGTTGGCGAATGGACGTGCACGTGCACGCGCATCTTCGAGCGTGCAGTCGCTGTCACCTCGCACCGGGACAATTACACGGACGCTTGCTCTCGCGAACGCGCGCGCTCGTCCATGGAGATAAGCTCGGTTCTCTCGACGTTGAATGCAACCGTTCGTACACACTGGTCCACCAAATACGTCCGTATCATCGAAATGATCGGGTATCGCGTGCTCGTTGCGGACACACGCGGCTCGCTCGAGTCTGGTCGATCGCGTGAAACGCCGTTGCGTAATCCATTCCTTTCGGAATCGCGTCGATCGCGTTCGCGTTCAATTTCTCGCGGCGCGAGACTGGATTTCTCGAACGAATCGTTTCGGTGGTTTAATCTTCGTTTCCCCGCTTCGCCCGTGCCCCGTAAGACGGAAGTACGCCGATCGCTGATACAAGTCGTGTCTCGGGTCGAGAAATCTTGGTATTGCGGTTGCCTCTCGCGTCTATCGCCGATCCGGCGACAAAAAACGAGGCAGAAGAAACGAAACTTTCGAAACGCGTATTCGAGGCTCCACCGAACGGATTGGCCTGGTATGAAATGCGGTATTTTTGCAGATATCGGTGAGCACGGTCAGCACCAGAAGATTCAGCCGTGCCGGGACCCCGAGCTCGATTCTGTCCTCGGACAGCGACATTCGATTCACCAGAAAACTCGGCGGCCAGTACCGTTGCGGATGCTGCGTATTGGCTGCGTTTTTGCTGTTCCTTCTGTTTTCGGGGGTCTCGATTTATCTTGGCTGTGAGTATGATCGATTCGTGCTTTCGTTGGTTGCACGGAACGCGGGCGCGTTCGCTGTAGAACGCGATCTATTCGGTAGCATTGCTCGTCGGGCACGAAGATCCGCTCGATCGGAGAATCGAAACGCGCGAAACTCGTTTTATTCCCGGCGCTTTCTCCGCGGACTTGCGCGCGATTTGCCAGTCGTGCTGCATCGCGGTGCGCCGCGCCGAGTCGTGCAGCAAATCAAACCACCGCTCCACGGTTAACCGACGATCGACGTCGGTCTAGCGGGCATGAAATTACTCGGTGAAATATGTACGCCGTGACCGTTCCGCGAGACGAACGAGTTCACGGTGTTTGAACGTTTCTCGAGGCCTGAAGTGCGAGCGACGTCTTCCTCTTTTGTTTTTTCGCGAACGAGGCTTTTCGCCGTGAACGGGTGCGCTTCACCTTGAAAGCTGGCTCGAGTGGACGAGTAGACGAGAAAACGAGTAAACGAGGAAGAACGCGCGTACAAACGGGCACGTCTTAATCGATGCGAACGCGCGAAAGTAACGGTGAACGTTCAACGTCGAACGGTAGGACAAAGTGGTAGAGTCCACCAAAGACGGTTACGCGTTCTCGTATAGCGGGAAAAAAGTCTCGGTCGGTTCTGCGCGACTCGCGACGCGATAGAAACACGGCAAAAGTTGTCCGACCTTTTAAACTTTCAGAAAGTTATTCCGTTGCGCGCTCTCGTAGAAACGGTCGAAGAAAAGAAGCACGATGCGGCCAGAGCCCATTCAGGTCTTTCAGCGTGCAAACATAACGGTCCGTCCGAGTTACCGACTATTCTACGAAGAAAACACCGGCTCGGCGCTCGGCGCTCGGCGCTCGGCTCTGTCTTCTTCCGCCGTGTCGCGGGAAAACCTACCGTCTATTTCGTCCCACCGCTCGACGAAAGAGACCCGGACCTTTTCAATTTCGAGCCCTTGCGGCCTTTCGCGACGTTGAACCGAAACGAAACGAAACGAACGGAACGAGTCCAAAGAGTTGCAGGATCGCGTCGGTCCAGCGAAGCGAGGCCTTGAAAGTAGCAAAGCTAACGGTCTGACCGAGTTGTCGAGCCATCGCGTCTCCGACCCCTCCGATGTTCGACCTTAAAGAGGGAGTCCGTGTCCTTGAATCGTTTCGATTCGTCACCGTGCGAACCCAATTCTCCTTTCGAAACTATTCCCTGCGTGGCGCGGCGTTACAGACAGGATATCCTAGCACCGTGCTCCCAATCGATTTTTTGCACTCGAAGTCGATGCAACGTCTCGAGAAAAGCGAATGACAATCGTGTTACGAAAACACGGTGAGAAACGATAAGAAGCGATATAAAGCGGTGGAAAGGTCAAAGGCCGTCTCGAGGAAAAACTCGTGGCAGGCCCGTCGCGGTGATTCTTGCGCGATTCTCGCGCGGTCGATTCGTAAGCCGCAAAAAAGATCGTCGCCGTCCGCAACGTGTATCCAAGATCGAAAAATACTGTCTTTGCGGTGTAAAAACGATCGACCAAAGGCACGGTGAAAGGTGAGCCGCGAGCGACTCGGCCGTCGAGCAAACCGACTCGAGCGCCCCCGATTTCCTCGTCCCTGTTTAGGCTTCGGACATCTGTGTGCAAGTACCTGTTCGGATTTTTCTTTCGTTCGGTTAACCGAATAGCCGACACGACGCGACATCGCGTCTAGAAACGACAGCGTGCTGTCTGTTCAACGCCCGATGACGGAGCGCGCGTTTCCGACTCTCGTGATTCCAGATACGTTCCTCGCATCGGATCCTCCAGGCGATCAAATCTTCTTGGCCACGTTCCGAGTTACCGAAGGAGATTCGTTCGCTTCGGAGCTAGCAGATCCCTCTACCGAAGCCTTTCGAATACGATCTCGGGAGTACCGCGATCGGTTGAATCTCGTGTTTCGTCGTAGTTGGATGAAACTCTCGTTTCTCGCTGTGGAGATATTGGCGCTCGATGGGTAAGTGGGTTGGAATTCGCATCTCCGCCGGAGATATCGGACGACCGTGGTCGCATTTCTTGCGATTCTCTGTAATTTTCTGGAAATTTTTAGAACCGAAGGAGGCGACTTGGTCGTGCACTTCGACCTCCGATTCGATCCGCGCTACCAGACGATCACGACCGCCGACATCGTGGAGATTCTATCTCGGGAGATCGATCCCCAAACCTCGAAATACTTGACGAGCTTGACGATAGACTCGGAGAGCCTCGAAGTGCAGGAGAGCATAAAAGCGTTGAACGCTCGGGTAAGCTCGCAGGCCACGGTTTCGACGCCGCCGGCGACCACCGCGGCGGCGCCGCCGCCGCCCAGAAGATGCAGTCCAGTGGATTTGCCCTATTGCGAGCACTTGCCTTACAACGTCACCTCTTATCCGAACGCGTTGGGTCACGGTTCCTTGGCCGAGGTGGAAGCGGACGTGATCGCCTTCAGGTACGTAGGATCCGCCGACTTCCTCCGAACTCGGAATCCCCCGAGTCTCGACTGTCCCCGTTTCACGCGTGTTTCGCATTATCGAATAGGGAACTGGTCGACGCGGAATGCTACCGTCTGGCCTACGACTTCGTCTGCCAAGTTCTTCAGCCGGCCTGCGTCTCGAGACAGCCGGAAGACCTGTTGCAGCTGCCGTGCAGAAGTTTCTGCAGAGAATTCTGGAGCGGATGCGGTAGCCGACTTCCCGACAGAATCAAGCGGTTGTTGGAGTGCTCGAACTTTCCAGAGTACGCGGACCAGGGTGGTTGCAGAGCAAAACCAGGTGAATGTCGTGTCGCGTGCCTGCGCGTTCCGACGTCCGAAATAATTCGTTGAATTCGATGGTAGGTTGCGTGCAAACGCTCCAAGAGAAAGCATTGTCCCCAAGAATTTGCGACGGCGTGATCGACTGCCCTGACCTTTCCGACGAAAAGAATTGCGCTTATTGTCGCGACGGTTATATGCACTGCGGCGTAGGTAGAACATGCATTCCGCATAGCAAGAGATGCGATGGAAAAGTGGACTGCGCGAACGGCAGCGACGAAAAGGATTGTCGTAAGTACCGATGAACGCCCGTTGAGTGCGCGGTTCGATCTCTACATCCCCGCTCGCGCGTTTCTTGCCATCAGTGTCTTTGGCGCCGAGTATCCGAGCCGTCAAGTCTCAGCCTCTGGACACGCCGCACGCCGCCAAGTACAACAGCGAAGGTTTTGTGGTGTTCAACGAGAAGGGTACCATCGGGAAGCTGTGCACCGCGAATCTGAACGCAACGCTGCCTGGAACGGAAATGGAAACCGTTCTTCGGACCGCTGCCAGCTCTTTGTGCAGCTTGCTGACGTTCGCGTAAGCACAGTCCTCGGAGCATGCCGCGCAAACGTCCGTAACAGATTCTAGATTCGATCCTTCGTGCGCAGGGGGGTGAAATCCGTGGAGATCAGAATCGACGACGAGGAGGACGTCCAATACGTGCACATGGAGGACCCGTCCGCCTCGGAGATCACGTTCGTCAGAGCTCCCTGTCCGAGCAGAGAAGCGATGTACGTCCGATGCTCCGAACTAGGTACGATAAACGTTGTAACGCCGAAGCGAGAACGAGCGAGTGAGTCGGTTCTAGACGGTAGCCTAACTCGCTTAGCTGCGATGATAAACGAAACGACGAGAACGAGACCGACTCGCGCCGTTGAAAGTTTCACGAGAAATGTTTGTCTAGAGTGCGGCGTGCAATCTTTGCGCGCAAAGAGCGGTACCCGCGGTTTGAATAAAATGGCGGAACCCGGCGATTGGCCTTGGCACGCGGCTTTGTTCAAGGAAGAGGTGCACGTGTGCGACGCCACCCTTGTCGCGGAAAATTGGTTGATCACTACGGCGTCTTGTTTCCAAGGGTTAGTTTCGTCGCTTTGGCTCGCTTTGTAATCGTCGTCGCGACGCCTGTAGTGGGCCCGCGCGTGTAACGTCGTCGTAACGCGTTTCAGTCAATCGAAAGCGGAATGGTCCGCGAGAATGGGCACCGTTCGGCTATCGAGCACGTCGCCCTGGCAGCAGGAGCGCAGAATCGTGGGGATGATCAAATCGCCGGTAGAAGGAAGCACGACCGTTCTGCTGAAGCTGGACCGACCGTTGACCACGTTCTCGGATTTCGTGAGACCAGTCTGCCTGCCGTCGAATCAGGACCCACCGGCGAACTCGTCCCTTTGCAACACTCTCGGCTGGGCTAGAAATCGTAAGAATTCCGCTTGATCGATTCCCGCGTATACGCGCGTGTCTCGTAACCTCGAAGCTGCGCAATTCGTCTTACGATGCGTTATATAAGAACGTAATTACGAGTATCGTTTACGCGTTGTTGCGTCGGCCTTAGAGGGATGTTGGATCGCGCGGCGAGGCGACTTGCACAACCGCCGGCGACGACAACTTTCTCGATCTCGAGTCGCAACGAGTATCCTTGAGGCTCGTGTAAATATATACGCTGTACCGAACGCGCGCGCCCGCGCGCGCGCAAACTTTTGATAAAAGAACAATTCTCTTCGATAAGAAGCTCGTCGCGTCTTTGATTGCTCAACGTTGGGAACGTCGTCGCGACGCGAGGAAATCGATCGAGAACGGTTTCCGTGACGTTTTTTTTTTTTGCCACGCCTTCCACCCCACCGTTTTAATAAAGGCGTTGTTGTGTGATCAGGCGATCTGCTGCAGAGGGTGCAGCTTAGGCACAGCGCGATGGAAAGATGCGAAAATATCAGCATCGCGTCGGTAAATAGCGTCTGCACCGAGCCCGCCTATTCCACCGACGATTGCAACGTAAGTATCTGTTCGAAAGCCCGCGGAACGAGACAGGGGTGCAAACCGTTGAGGACGGATCGCTGTTTTCTGCTTGCAGGAGGAGGAAGTTGCCGGCAGTCCTATGCTGTGTCTTCGGTCGGACGGTCGGAGATGGGCGCTGACGGGAGTCGGTAGTTGGCGTATTGCCTGTTCGAAAGCCGGCGTCGAAAGGCCTCGGCTCTACGACAAAGTTTCGTCGAATATCGCTTGGATACGATCCACGATCGAGTGATTTACTAGGGCAAAGTTCGACGGATACAGTTTGAAACTGCACGCGAGTATCGGTTCGAAACGGTTCGATCTGTCGGCCGTCGGCCCATTAGGACGGAAACGGAGATCGCGATATACGTACGTGCGAGGAAACGGATCGTTTCCGTTTAATTCGCTCCCTTCTGCGGCTGCGAAATACGCGAGGAGCATTGTACATTGACGACGGGAGAAAATCGTATTAATTTCTATGCGCGCGAATCGTAACGCGTAGGTACACGAACGTACGATTCTTCCAATAGAATAACACGAGCGAGACGATATTCGGGCAACGCGTCACCCTCGTTGCGCGGACTTGCTTTCGTTTTACGAGAGTGTAGCTTATGTATTTATATTGAACGGCGTTCTCGGCCGCTCGCCAGCGTTACATAAGCGGAGATACCTTACATCAAGTTCAGATTCGCCGTAGCGGTAGACGCGCACAGCTGATACATTCTGCGAGAACCTTTGCCGGTGATACGAACCAAGCACGGCGCATAGTCCGGTAGGAATGGTGGGAGACCTCGGTAGAGTTGCTAAATAAAAGCGCTGTGGTTGCGTGTCAGCGTCGTTGGTTCTGCAGGATCGTTGGAGCGACGCGCACGGTGAAAAACCGACAGAGGATTTCTGAACCGGCTCGGTGAAATCAACGAAATGGTAAGAATATCGTATAGACCGGAGGTGGGGAACTTTTTTACCATTAGAGGCCACATTAGATTAGGTAGTAATAATGGATGCCCCTATAACTTTTTATATTTCACTGTTGGTATTTTTATTTGTTTAAGCATATATGTATGTACCGTCGGGTTATCTGCCTACGATTCCCCTTAAAATAAGCTGTCTGTAACATACAATTGGTTATTATCACCAGTAGTCACTGAAATCTACATTCGTACCGTTCTTTATTTATTTTTATTAATTTTCAAAATTCTCGTGATCCGTATGATTAAATATTAATTAATACAAGAGCTAGCTTTTACGAAGGCCGCACAAGAAACTCACGGAGGCTGCATGTTCCCCACCTCTGGTACAGACCATTGTTCCCAATCTTCTCCGTTTGTTCAGTCTTTTATCTTCGTCGCCCTCTCGGCTAAACCGTCTGTGGAAGACAAATTCCCGGGAGCAGAGGAGCGCGAGATGTTTCAATATGAAAAGGTCGGATCGAAAATAAAGGAAATAATTGGAAATAAAACTATTGGAGCTACCTAATTTCCTTTGGCGTACCTCCCGAGCGAGAGCGACAGCGCTCTTGTTCGAAAGCTATGATTTAGACCGCATCCAACTTCGACGCGATAAAAAGATTTTCACTGCAAATACGGTTACGCAATCGATAAACAATATTCTTTACCAAAAATGATGAAAGGCGTCGTCTGCGCATTGTAGACCAGTTCGGTAGATTAAGTTGAAACGTCGTTGTACAGTACAGCTTCACGAATAAAGTGGCACCGGGTGTTTTGTTTTTACATAATCGATTGATCGATCGGCGAATCGCTTCGACTCGGCTTTACGGGAACAAATCTAATGCCCGTTTGAACGCGAACGAGCAAAACGTTACTCGACACGATAAACGTCGATCTCGATCGACTCGGTTTCGGTGGTAGAAGCTGAGCGGTTCGAAGAATCGATGTTGCAGTTGCCTTTTCTACGATCTGTTCGACGCGTTACCAAACCGGTTCCTGTACGGAAATTGTCCTCTGCGAAGGGATCGCAGGGATCGGATCTCTCGGATCTGGCGAAAATCGAGGAGATTCTTGACCATCCGGTAGATCTGTTCAGGATCTGGCACGACGAGGCTCGCGGATACAACTCACGAACGCCGGACGCCTGTTGCTTGGCAACCGTTTCAAAGTTGGTGCAAGATCGATCGACGATGCTCGACGAACGCGCGCGGCAACGTGGAAATCTTTAATCCGACGATCCTTCTCTTTCAGAGACTGTCGGGTGTCGGCGAGGAGCGTCGTCCTCCGGGAATTCGACAAGAACGGGTTCGTGATCGTGACGGATCGTCGTAGCAGGAAGTCCGACAATCTGGTAAGTCGTGGATACGTTTGTCCGCGATTTCGAGCCATTCGTATCGTTGACGGTGTTGCGATCGTTTCAGGAAAACGTCCCTGGCGCCGCGATGTGTTATTTGTGGTGTTACGTTAACGAGGAAGGACGGAACATCGCCAGACAGGTGCGTAGTCGATGCTCCAGCGGATACGTACGTACACGGTTTGATTTGCGTCGACGCATAGGTCAGGGTCGAAGGGATCGTGAGGAGATTGGAGAAGGAACGGTATCAGCCTATATACGATCGAGAACCGCTCTATTGTAAAATTCGATCGCACCTGTGCCATCAGGGAAGTAAAGTTTCCTGGGAGGGATTGAAGCAGCGACACGACGAGATATTGGATCGGGTCCGTAAAAACGAAACTAATTTACCGATGCCGGATCATTTGTACGTGCACTGGTTCGTTTCTAACCGCGGGACGAGTCTCGAACGCGTCCACTGCATTTATAATCGTTTTTCAGCATCGGCTACAAGTTGTTCCCGACGATGATGGAATTTTATTACGCAAGGGATCACCTGATAGGAGACCGGATCATTTATCGGAAGAAGGACGAATCGAACGAGTCTTGGGAACACCAACGAATTGCCGCGTAGCCCGTACTCCGGTGCGAGATTATCGTCCCTCGACCTTCAACGGAACGGAGCACCGATGTCGCGTGTCTCTTTCTATCATTCGATCTCTGTGCCTTTCTTCGATGTATCGAATAAATAACAAATGTTTGAACCGCAAGGGTGACTGGTGCGTTTGGAAAGATTTTCTCGAGGTTGGCGGGGAACATTTGAAATTTCAAATTTGAATTTAAATGGCCGCGCAACGGGAAACGGCGCGCGGGTAAGACCGACTTGGTTCGCCCGAGGAAAAGCCTATCTATCGAACCGGTATTCCCACGCGGCATGCGCAAAGCGATTCCACGCGAAAGACCGAACAGAACGGACACCTATCGGCTGGTGCCGCGTTCCTCGAGTTTGTTCTCGACTCTCGACCACTCTCAGGCTCTCAGGCCTGCGCAAATAGCAGCCCGTCGACTCGCCGAGGCCCCTACCGAACCGAACCGAACCGCACGCTCGTCCCCTGCTCACCGTATGCACCGCGAAACGTGTTCTCAACTCACGGGTCGGAGCAGAGCAGAGCAGAGTCGAGTCGAGTCGAGTCGAGTCGAGTCAGTGTAGTGTCTGCCGGGTGAGAGCACGCTCGTTGGCTCGTTGATCGTTCAGAAAATGCACGAGCGCGCGGACACCGTTCGCGGAAACGCGAGAACCGTCTTTCTCTTGCTCGAGGATGGCTCGATATTTTCGGGAAAACACTTTGGCGCGGAAAAACCGATCGAAGGCGAAGTGGGTGAGTACATTCGACCAACACGTGTTTCTCTTTTGCGCTGTGCAACCGGTAGGCCGACGCACGTGCACGTGCGCGTGCACGGCTTTTTCCATGACCGAGGGAACTTTGCTCCGATTTTCCGACGAATCCAAGATTTTTCCGGCTCCGATTCGAACAGTCGCGAAAACAATGATTCGTTCGATGACGCGATCGATTCGTGCACGTGGACGATCCGAGTGTCGCGTCGCCGCGTCGTCGCGTCGACGCGTCGACGCGTCCACGCGACGTTCGGAAACGTTTGCGAGCGAACAATCAATCGGCCGGCCGGTTGCCGTGCCGGCCACGTGGTTGGGCTGTACGCAGACCGTCGCGCCGCGTCGATTAACATCAACTCGGATGATCTATCGAGAAAGCCAATCTCGGCGAACCGTGACTTTAATCGTCGCGATCGCTGCAACAACCGAGTTGTTGACAGCTTCGTTATCCCCACCGTTTGCTATCCATCTACGCATATCGCTTATCGTTGTACCGGTGGTCTTTGCCGTTGCCCGTTGGTTGTTGGCCGTTAGCCGCAGTCCGTCGACGAACGGAAACATTTTTGCTAGAACGGAATCGTTTCGAGTCTACTCGACGCGATCCGTTAGGTTATCCGTCTGTCGGAAAAACGCTCGTAGTCTGGAAATAAATAAATAAATAAATAAAGAGCAACGCGTTGTTCTGCTCCGTTTCAGGCGTTCGATAGTCCTTCGCGTAACGCGTGAAACAATATTTACGCGCGATATCTGAACAGCTATTTATCGCTTTAAACGCAGCCGTTAATAGCTAGCGAAAGAACAATACGCGGTCTACGCGTTAATTTCGTGCTGGTGCGTTATCGCGACTGAGCTTAGAGGCGCGACACAAGTTCGAAACCAGCCACGACGCTCGTTCGACTCGTTTCTCTTTTATTTAAAATAGTTTAGCGAGTTACGGGTCGAGTAACGTTCCAACGAACATATTGTATGTACACGTTGTACAGGCTGTTCGTATCGACGGATTTTTTTCAGTGTTCCAAACCGGTATGATGGGATATCCGGAGTCGCTCACAGATCCTTCCTACCATGCGCAAATCTTGGTGCTCACGTATCCGCTCGTCGGAAACTACGGCGTGTTTGGCAACGAGATCGACGAGCACAATCTCCCCCAGTAAGATCTCGCGATCGCTCCGTACGCGTTCATCGCCCGAACGAAACGGAGAATAGAAAAATTCTGTTGCAGATGGTTCGAGTCGCATCGGATTTGGGCGAGCGGCCTCGTGGTTGGAGAAATATGCGAGACTCCGAGTCACTGGCGGCAAACGAAAACCCTGTCCGAGTGGATGAAAGAGCAAAACGTACCCGGCATTTACGAGATCGACACCAGAGCCCTGACCAAAGCGATTCGCGAGAAAGGCACGATATTGGGCAGAATCGTTTTCGATCCTTTTCTCTCGAATCTTCCAGTCGCCCTGAATCATCCGATAGCCGATCCCAACAAGAGAAATCTCGTGGCGGAGGTTGTTCAGGTGCGGTATCCATCTCGATTTCGGTCGCGTTTCGAAAGGAGCGTAGTTTCAAGTTTGTCGCGTAACGTTTCAGCCCGAGAAGAAAACGTACAATCCGAGCGGCCATCCTCGCGTATGCGTTGTGGATTGCGGCCTCAAGTACAATCAACTGAGATGCTTGATCGGACGAGGAGCTCGCGTGGACGTCGTGCCGTGGGACCACGACTTCCGCGAGACGGATCACGATGGCCTGTTTCTCAGCAACGGACCGGGCGACCCGAGCATGTGCGAGGCAACGGTGAGAAACGTCCGATCGGTGCTCGAGTCGCGGTCGACGAAACCGATTTTCGGCATATGCTTGGGTCACCAATTGCTCTGCATCGCCGCTGGTTGCGTTACGTACAAGATGAAGTACGTATCCCTGGCCGTGTCCTCTCGTTCGAGCGCGTCTCCGTGCTCCGAGATAGATCGGATGTCCTCCGGTTTCCGACTCTAAATCTTCCATACGTTCGTGTACAGTTACGGGAATCGCGGACACAATCAGCCGGTTACGCACCACGGAACCGGACGTTGTTACATGACCTCGCAGAATCACGGGTTCGCGGTCGACGCCGACAAATTGCCAGCCGATTGGGAACCTCTGTTCACCAACGCCAACGACCAAAGCAACGAAGGAGTCCTGCACTCGACTCTGCCGTACTTTTCGGTGCAGTTTCATCCGGAGCACACCGCCGGCCCCGAAGACTTGGAATGCCTGTTCGACGTGTTTCTTGACGCCGTAAAAGACGAGATCGATCGCAAGGAAGAAACTCGACCAACCATCAAGGAGAGACTGACGGAAAAGTTGAGCTACCGACCGCCGAGTCCGGTCGTCGCGACGCGTCCGAAGAAGGTGCTGATTCTTGGCTCGGGCGGACTGAGTATAGGCCAAGCCGGCGAGTTCGATTACTCTGGATCTCAAGCGATCAAAGCGCTGCGGGAGGAGTGCGTGCAAACGCTACTGATCAATCCCAATATCGCGACCGTTCAAACTTCGAAAGGCATGGCGGACAAAGTGTACTTCCTACCGATTATACCCGAGTACGTGGAACAGGTGAGTTGGCCGTGGATCGTTCGCGTCGCGTCGCGTCGATCCGTACGGTTTTACTCTCGTTTCGTTGCAGGTGATACGATCGGAGCGTCCCGACGGCGTGCTGCTGACGTTCGGTGGACAAACGGCGCTCAACTGCGGCGTCGAGCTCGAGAAGAACGGAGTCTTTGCAAACTATAACGTGAACATCTTGGGGACGCCTATACGGTCCATCATAGAGACGGAGGACAGGAAACTCTTTGCCGAGCGTATAGGCGAGATCGGCGAAAAGGTAGCACCGAGCGCCGCGGTCTATTCGATTCAAGAGGTGAGCTCAACGTCTATGTATAGGTACATATTATGTACACGCGCGTACGCGGTACACTATAAACTATAAGCGGTATAAATGGAAACGCGCTTCGACGTTTCGTTCGGCTCGCAGGCGTTGGAAGCTGCCGAGATGCTGGGATATCCGGTGATGGCCAGAGCAGCGTTCTCTTTGGGAGGCTTGGGCTCCGGATTCGCCAATTCCAACGAAGAGCTGAGGATACTGGCGCAACACGCGTTTGCCCACTCGAACCAGCTGATCGTCGACAAGTCGTTGAAGGGCTGGAAAGAAGTCGAGTACGAGGTGGTCCGTGACGCGTACGACAACTGTATCACCGTCTGCAACATGGAGAACGTCGATCCTCTCGGGATCCACACCGGAGAGTCGATCGTGGTCGCTCCGAGTCAGACTCTGTCCAACAAGGAGTACAATATGCTTCGGACCACGGCGATCAATGTGATCAGGCACTTTGGCATCGTCGGCGAGTGCAACATTCAGTACGCGTTGAATCCATACTCCGAGGAGTACTACATCATCGAAGTGAACGCCAGATTGTCTCGAAGTTCGGCCCTGGCGAGCAAAGCGACCGGCTACCCGCTCGCTTACGTGGCGGCCAAATTGGCGCTCGGCATCCCGTTGCCGAACATACACAATTCCGTGACGGGCAAGACCACGGCGTGCTTCGAGCCGAGCCTCGATTACTGCGTCGTCAAGATACCGCGATGGGACCTTGGGAAATTTCATCGAGTCAGCACGAAGGTACGCCGATAATCGTTAATCGTTAATCGGTAATCGGTAATTACCGATTGGTAGTCGTTGCTCGTCAGTTATTGTAGAGGCGCGAGACGATACGCGTTGTTTTCAGATCGGCAGCTCGATGAAGAGCGTGGGAGAGGTGATGGCGATCGGTCGGAAATTCGAGGAAGCCTTCCAGAAAGCTTTGAGGATGGTCGACGAGAACATCAACGGGTTCGATCCTTATGTGAAAACTCCGAACGACGAGGAGCTGGAGAAACCGACGGACAAGAGGATGTTCGTTCTCGCTGCCTCCATGAAGGCTGGCTATACGATCGACCGATTGTACGAGCTGACAAAGATCGATCGGTGGTTCCTCCACAAGATGAAGAACATCATCGACTACTACCTGGTGTTGGAGAACGTGGACCACACGAAACTGTCGCACGGTGTGCTGTTGCACGCGAAACAGATCGGTTTCTCGGACAAACAGATCGCTGCCGTGGTCAAGAGCTCGGAGCTGGCGGTTCGAATTCAAAGACAAGAGAGCAACATTCGGCCGAAGGTGAAGCAGATAGACACGGTGGCAGCCGAGTGGCCGGCCACCACGAATTACCTTTATCTGACGTACAACGGGACTACGCACGACGTCGAGTTTCAAGGCGGTTACACGATGGTGATCGGTAAGCGAAAACGCGAGATCCAGTCGTTTCGACGCGATGCGACGCTGATCGTTTATCTTGCAGGTTCCGGGGTCTATAGAATCGGCAGCTCGGTAGAATTCGATTGGTGCGCGGTCAGCTGTCTACGCGAATTGCGCAATCTGGGGAGGAAAACGATCATGGTCAATTACAATCCGGAAACGGTCAGCACCGACTACGACATGAGCGATCGATTGTACTTCGAGGAGATATCGTTCGAGGTCGTGATGGACATTTACGACCACGAATGTCCCGAGGGAATTATTCTGTCGATGGGCGGTCAGCTGCCGAACAACATCGCCATGGATCTTCACAGGCAGCAAGCGAGGATTCTTGGCACCTCCCCCGAATCCGTGGATGGCGCGGAGAATCGATTCAAGTTTTCACGCATGTTGGACGGCATCGGTATATCGCAGCCTAGGTAAACGAATAGTCGTCGCGGCCCTCCGCGAAACGGAGCTCGTCGAGTCGAGAGATTAACGCGAGTCTGGTCGTTCAGGTGGAAGGAATTGACCAATCTGCGGTCCGCCATCGAGTTCTGCGAGGAGGTCGGCTATCCGTGTTTGGTGCGGCCGTCTTACGTGTTGAGCGGTGCCGCGATGAACGTGGCCCACTCGAACAACGATCTCGAGTCGTATCTGAAGAACGCGAGCGAAGTCAACAAGGAGCACCCGGTGGTCATATCAAAGTTTATCCTCGAGGCGAAGGAGATAGACGTCGACGCGGTCGCCTACGACGGCGTGATCCTTTGCATGGCCGTCTCGGAACACGTGGAAAACGCAGGCGTTCACTCCGGGGACGCTACTTTGGTGACGCCGCCGCAGGACATCAACGCCGAGACGCTGACAAAGATCAAAATGATATCGAAAGCGGTTGCGGCATCGCTCGGCGTCACGGGACCTTTCAACATGCAACTGATAGCCAAGGTAATCGCGGTAATCGGTTGCCGTTGCGCGATCGACGACCCACGCTAATTTCATACTTTGGCAGGACAACGAGCTGAAAGTGATCGAATGCAACGTTCGAGTGTCGAGGTCGTTCCCTTTCGTGTCGAAAACCTTGGACCACGATTTCGTGGCCATGGCCACGCGTTTGATAGTCGGAGAGCCCGTCGATCCTGTGGATGTTCTCGCTGGATGCGGCAAAGTCGGCGTCAAAGTACCGCAGTTCTCTTTCTCCCGACTAGCCGGTAAGAGCGCTCGTTTCGAATTCTAATCAACCGACGCGACATTCTCACGCGTTCTACTCGCGCGTAGGCGCTGACGTGATGCTGGGGGTCGAGATGGTTTCCACGGGAGAGGTCGCCTGTTTCGGCGACAATCGGTACGAGGCTTATCTGAAAGGAATGATGAGTACCGGATTTCATATACCGCAAAAGGGAATCTTGCTCTCTGTAGGAAGTTTCAAGGTAGGTAGCAGAATCGTTTACCATTCACCGTTCGCCGTTCACCGTTTACATAGGACTATTCCAATAAACGAGACCTATCGATCGTTCGCGTTTGGTTGCAGCACAAAATGGAATTGCTGCCGTCTATCTGCAGCCTTCGCAAGATGGGATACAAGTTGTACGCCAGCATGGGAACCGCGGACTTTTACACCGAACACGGAGTCGAGGTAAGCGCGGGAAAAATCGACGGGAGACGTGTTTATTCTTACAAACGAAATCTATATTTAAACGCGTATTTATACAAGAATGGTTACAAGCGAATGATTTCGATTATCTGTTTCGAACGGATGATACGCTCTCTGCTACTCCACGAAATAAGAAACCGCGTTCAGTCTTTTTCGAGTACAAATTGAGGTTAATACGGTAAACGTTCGCACTGATTGGATTTATTGGCGGATAAATTGCGTTGATTGGAACAGCAAAACTATACGCCGAGATACTTCGAGGACGACAAAGTTGATCGTCGAAACGCTCATACGTTCGACGAATCCGCGGACGACGAGGCGTTCGAATCGAGAAACTTGACTTGACGAAATTTCTCGTTGCTCGCTTCCTGCGTCGGTAAAATCCGACTCGACTTGTTCTTCGGAGCGTTCGTAGCCTGTTCTTCGTGGACCACGGCTACGGTGATGTTCTTCGCATCGTCCTCCGTCGCCGACGTCGCGACGCGATCGTCGGATTCTTGGGCGAATCGGTCCTTCAACGGTGCCACGTATACCGCAGCTTCCGCGTTTCTCTTGGGCGTTTCGGGCGCTTCGTCCTGAGACCGTGTACGCGGATTCTTCTTTCGCAGAACGTTGATCTTGTCGCGATGGGTCCTAACGTGCTCTCTGTACCTCGGCTGCTCGAAAAGAAGCGTGGACAGTCGATCCGCGTGATCGAGGTACAGAGCTTTTTGCCGACAAGCTCCGTACTGATTGCATCTCTCGGCTATTTTGATGAAATGTTGTATGAAGAAATCTAGTAAAGCCCACAACCTTGGACCTTCCAGCTCCGCGCAGCGTATCTGAAAATTGAAACAGCCGCTTGCTAGAGTAAGATAGATAAGATTAAAACGGAGATAAGTAAATAGAGAGAGAGAGAGAGAGAGAGAGAGAGAGAGAGAGAGAGAGGATGGGATCCGTAGGCGTCCGTGAAAAAGGATTAATCCGGGATTAGGGATGATATATTATTATTGAACGAAGAAACGAGTAAAATACCTTACCGAGATTTCGATGATGGAATCCGCTGCTTTCTGTGGGCTGATCAGGGTTCTGTTGGTGACCACTCGAAGTCCGGGCTTCGCTCTTTGATCCTTGATGGACTTCCAAAATTCGGTCTTGCCGTATTTCTCTTCGTCCTCGGCGGTAGTGACTTGTTGGTTCGTATTCGGTGCCGATGTAGCGAGTTGCCACGCCAATGCCGGATTCATCACGGTCAACTCGTTACCCGTTAATATGTTGAGCAACTTGGCAAAGTCCAGTCGCGGATAAAAGTTTTCGCTGTACCGGATGTTCTCCATCGCGTGGAAAACGTACATAACCGGATTCTCGGTGATGCGTTTCAGTTGTTTCTGCGTGTACAAGAGGTGTTCGCACGGTATCCGTTGAAAGAGATTCCTGCCCCTGACGAAGTAATCCGTAAGCGTCGGCTCGAACTGGCTCATCCCGTGATAGAGGGATTTGAGCAAGGTGATCAGACAGTCGCCCGATCTGGTGGCGGACCACTTGGACGGATTGTCGTGCTCCTCGATCAGCCAGAAAAGCTTGTGCCTGATGTGAGCGGTGGTGAGGCCGTACATGGCGTCCAGTACCGGTCTCACGAAGGTCTTGTGGAGCATCAACGCGACCAGATAGACTTGCACTTGGGTGTGCGTCATGCAGGTCTCGAGGTATCGCTCCGCGGCCGGGAAGGTCAGCTGCCACTCGAGATCTTGGCTAAGATTGCTTCGATCCCCTCTCCTCGGCACGAAACCCTCCGGAACCACGTAACACCCGGAAAGCTTGATCTTCTCGATGTCGGCGGCGTCGGGCCAAGAGTTTCGCGATCGGTCCAGCCATTCCTGCGCGCAGACGGGCCACTGCATCCACACGGCTGGCACGATCTCGTACTGCTCGACACGGCTCTGCTTCATCGTTTTCGAGACCATCACTTTGTCGCAATGGATCACGCAACCTTCGCGCCTGATGTCGTCCACCGATTCCTTGTCGAACCCCAAACAGCCGGCCAACCGGAGCGCGAACACCTTCGTGAAATGCAACATGAACTCGGTGCTGCTCGCGTAAAATAGATCGTAATTGTGCCGCTTCATGGCTTCCTTCAATCTCCGTTGTTTGCTGTTCGCCAACTGCTTTTTCTCTTCCTGCGCGTCGTAGAGCTTACCGTCGGCCGAGAAGGTGACTTTTTTGAAACAGGCGTTCGGAAGTACCGCGTTCCTTATCCAACCGTCGTCTATACCCTCGTCGGTCGAACTTTGTCCTGGTCTCGATTTTTGGCTCGGATTATAACTGCTATCGCTGTCCATCGTGTAATTATCGGAACGATACCCGGAACTTAGACTACTCGTGTGATTTTGATTGAAGGACCCCTGCAACTTGGATCGCGGCGAATGTTTATCGTACCGGCGACGTTGTTCTCCCCTCGCGGGCTCCCCCCTCGACGAACCGGTCGAGTTTTTCGTTTGATCTAATTGCTGTTCGTACGAGAGGGTGCCGTTCTCGTAATCGGTGTCGGTGGCGTCCCGCAGGTTGCGGTTCGACCTACCGACGGCTAATTTCTTCTTGTACGAAGTCTCGCCCTCCTCTTCCTCCTCGGCGAGTAGATTCGGCAACGATCTCGCGAGCGCTTGCTGCTTCGACGCTTCGAACGGTGTCCCTTGATTCGCTCTTCGAAGCAGAGCCAGGTCGGTGGCCGGCTTCATGCAGTAGATGCTGTCGCCGTCGCTGTAAAATTCATCGTTCTCCGCGATCGACGACAAATCGCATTCTTCTTCCCTCGATCGGTTCGACGGCATTCCGAATTCCTCGATCAGTTGCAGTTGAATGTATCCTGACGAAAGAGAGAGAGAACGATCGATTCGCTGAAAATACTGTTGCGAGCAATGCCCTGTGAAGCTTCTTACCTTCGTGTTGCGTGGTCTGCAGCATTATATTGTACATGATCGAGTCGTCCATGCTGCTGTAGTGCGACAGCGAGTTCTGTTCCATGATTTCGACGTTGTCGTAAACCGTGTAAATCCGTACAGGCTGGAGCGGTTCGGTGGTGGGACGCAAAGTTTGTCTCGCCGACGTGAATTTCACATTTTTCTCGACGTGCTCCTGCAGAACGTCCGGCAAGAGGACGCGCTTCTGCGGCGGCAAACGTTTGTTCAACTCGGACTCGAGCGGCGACACCAACTTGCCCTTTACCTCCTCGATTTCCCTGAAAACCGATTTTTCCGATTCGCAGTCTCGTTTTCGTCGATCGTTGCCGATCGTCGGACGGCTCGCGAAATTGTAGGTATCGCACAAAAGGAAACGAAACGAAACGAACCAGCGCAGCGCAGCGTCGCGTCGCATCGAATCGAGAAACAGAATTATTTCTTTCCGGTCTATTACAACTACGAGTCTAGATTAGATTACGATTAATTAGACCGCTATCGATATCGACGTGTCGCAGGCCACGAAACAGAGACATATTCGTTCTCGAGTGTCGTGAAACGTGCGGGAACGAACGTTCGACGACACGCAACGAATTTTAAGGGACGTTGATCTTACTCTTCGTAATTCTTGAAGAATTGGACACACATCATCAGATTGTTCAGCACGAAGCTCTCCGGGCTGTTCTGAATCATTTTCCTGAGTCGAAGCAGCTCGACGTCCTCGTACTCGTCCTCGTGCGAGGTAACGTTCGTGGATCCACGCTTGCCGTGTTTCCATCGCGATACGTTCCCATTTTTCGAGTGAGAGCTCCCCATTGCACTTTTTTCGTTCACGTTCGCGAAACCGCAGTGCAAACGCGAGTTGACCGCGCGTACCGTCGCAACGTCCAACAACAAAATCAAATTCGTCGGTTCGACCGCCTCGAGGATAACCGAACATCCGCGAACATGATCGCGCAAGCACAAGTTGACGCGCACTCGCCGCTCAGCGACACGACATTAATCCAGTTTCAGGGCACCGCGGCTGATAAAATACCTACTACCTATCTCATTATCGAACTAGAAGGCAGCACACGGTTTTAATCGGTGCCTCGTTATCTGCTATCTTCAATGGCCGGCTATGAAAAATTCTTCTGTCGGTGTCGAGCGATCGGTTATCCCGCGGCACGGTCGAGCCATGGCCTTCGCCGGAAAATCGTTTCACTCGAGATTTCAAGACCAACGATTACAACGATAGCAACGACGACAGCAACTTTTTTTGTTTTCGGCCGGGTCGAAAAGAGTCGTGTCGGGTCGAGTCGTTGCGCGTGCAGCGCGAGCCAGCCGAGGCCGGATCGATTCGATCGAGGAATAATTCGAATGGAATGCGGTGTAATCGCCGATATTGTAGCTCGAGCGATCGCATATTTCAACGATTCGTTCAACTCCGGCGTGCTTTATCTATTGTAGTTCCGCCGAGTTACGTCGATTACAAATGGTAGGAAAGGAGATAGTTTTAGATGATATAGGAGATAGTTATCGATTCTTTTGTATTGGAACTGTACATCTACGAGCAGAGGGAAGATAAGGGATTCGGGCTACGATAAAGATTTAATCGCTCCGAAAAACATAATATACGTTTCGGGATCGGGATGGAACGATAGCCCCGGGAAATCAGCCTCGACGAACGAAAGTTTTTGATCGCAGGTGGAACCGGTACAATGGACGTTCGAAAACATCAGCATGAACGAGGATTCCAGTCCGAGCGAGCTTTGTCACCTGGCCGATTTCCTCTCGAAGAAGCAGTTCGATCTTATAATCAATTTACCGATGAGGAACGGGGGTGCGCGACGCGTCTCGAACTTCATGACGCACGGGTATCGCACGAGAAGGCTGGCCGTCGATTATTCCGTACCCCTGATCACGGACGTTAAATGCGCGAAATTGCTCGTCGAAGTGAGTATTGGGCGGGCAGGGATCGAAGGTTACGATCGATCGTCTGCATAGACGGTGTCCGTTAGAATTCGAACGTTCGATTCGAACGAAGAAGGGAATTGGACGATCGATAACTGGACGATTGATTTTGCAGGCCATGAGAATGCTCGGGGGGAGGGCACCTCGCATGAAGACCCACGCGGATTGCGTGTCTTCGCGAACGATGATCAAGCTCCCCGGCTTGATCGACGTCCACGTGCATACGCGCGACCCTGGCGCGGTTCACAAGGAGGACTTCGCTTCGTGCACCGCCGCCGCGCTCGCCGGAGGCATCACGATGATTTTTGCGATGCCCAACACGAATCCTGCGGTCGTCGACCATCAGTCGTTCGCGCTGGCCAAAGAGGTAAGTAAATGCCTCGGAAGCTTCGTCAGCCGTCGTTCCTCGTTTAACTTGAAATGTTGTTTCGCGACGTTTCAGCGATCGGTAAGCAACGCCAGATGCGACTATGCCATCTTTGTCGGCGCTTCGTCCGAAAATTACAATATAACGCCGGAATTGGCCCCCCTCGCGGCTGGACTAAAAATGTACCTCAACGAGACGTTTACGACGCTTCGATTGACCGATCTCACCGTATGGATCAAGGTGCGTATCCCCGGCCTTCGAGTTCCCATTCGTATCGTGCAATCCTCGAGAACGATCTCCGTGGTTCCCCGCGCGTTCCAACGGGAAACGCGATGCGTTGATAACACCGTTTGTTATAGCTTTCGCTACATGCGACGCGTAACGCGTAAGGATAATTGCTATTGTTGCAGCACTTTCAAAGCTGGCCAAAGAAGTATCCCCTTTGCGTGCACGCCGAGGGCCAAACGACAGCCGCGATTCTCCTGCTCGCCGGGTTGCACAATCGACCGATTCATGTGTGTCACGTGGCTCGAAAGGAGGAGATTCAAATTATTCGCGCCGCCAAAGAAAAGGTGCGTACTTGCTCCGCTGGACGGTCGAGAATCCGGAATTCCAACAAAAAATTTGATCGCTCGTTTGACTCGACAGGGCATGGCCGTAACATGCGAGGTGTGCCCCCATCATTTGTTCCTGTGCGAGGAAGACTTGCCTCGCATCGGTTACGCCCGAGGCCAAGTCAGACCGATTCTGGGGACCAAAGAAGACCAGCAGGCCCTCTGGGAGAATTTGGACGTGATCGATTGCTTCGCGACGGATCACGGTAAGCCCTTGCCCGCCCCCCCCCCCCTCCCCCCATTTAGACGCGGTCTACCATTGACATTGACTTTAAACGAGAATCTCTGTTTGTTCGAAGCACCGCACACGGTACAAGAAAAATCCAGCGAGAAACCACCGCCCGGATTTCCTGGGCTCGAGACCATGCTTCCGCTCCTGCTCACCGCCGTTCACGAGGGAAAATTAACAATAGAGGTGCACAGATTAATTCGATGTAGCATCTTGTAATCCCGCTTCGCGATTTTTATAGCGCTAGTTGATGAGTCGATCGGAACGTATCTTCTCCGATGTGACTCATTAGAACATTGTCTTCGATATCTCTCGATCGCGGTGAGAGATAAGCAATGCGGCCGGTGCATTGTAACAATTGACACATGCCGTGACTAAACGTTCAACGAATTCTCCGCACACCCCCCTCGATCCGCTCGATCGTTGTCATACGACTAAATAGTACTAAATACATACCTGTGACTGTCTAATCGACAAACGGGGATTTTTAGGACGTGGTGGAGAAACTTTATAAAAATCCAAAGAGGATTTTCAACATCCCGGATCAACCAAACACCTACATCGAGGTCGATCTCGACGACTCGTGGGTCATTCCGGAAGCCATGCCGTTCAGCAAATCAAAATGGACGCCGTTCGCCGGGATGAAAGTACGCGGCTCGGTGCACCGAGTGGTTCTTAGAGGGGAGGTGGCTTACGTCGAGGGCCAGATTCTCGTGAGTCCAGGTTTCGGGCAGGACATCAGGGAAATTCAGGCAAAGGCGAAACTCCAAACCCTGATGACCGCGCCGGTGGTCGACGTAGCTACTAGTCGGCCGAACTCGGCCCTGGACGGTCTCTTGTCTCCGAACTTGGACAAATACAACAATTATTCGGAGAGAATCGCGGACATGTCGGAGGAGGAACAAAACGGTGAGAGAACGATCCCCCCGAGTTTGGTTGTCGCGTGGTCTAAAGTGTCGTCCGATCTAAATGCCTCGTTTCGTTTCGTTTCGTTTCGTTTCGATTCTCAGAGAGATTCGCGCATTTGCTACAACCGACGTTGCACAAGTCGAACGTTCACTTTGCCTCGGACGTGGAGTTTCGAGAGCACGCGAAGGTCCCGACGATTCAGCGGAACATCTCGCCGCTTCCGATGAGCAGCGCGATGAAGTACAAAAGCGACAGCAACCCGAACCTCAGCGCGACGTCCATTGCCCCCCCGGTCCTTTCCGTCCACACCAGTAACAGCCTGATCGGACACAGTATACTGACCGTAGACATCTTCGACAAGGACATTCTGAAGGATCTCTTTTACGTCGCCGAGATCCTGCGCAACGCAGTCAGGAAAGAGCGACCTTTGGATCATATACTACAAGTAAGAAAGTCGCAGTCCGTCCTTTCTTCCGATGGAGCATCGCGTGACGTTCACGTATCGCGTTTACTTCGAACAGGGAAAGCTGATGGCCTCGATCTTCTACGAAGTTAGCACGAGAACGTCTTGCAGCTTCGCGGCGGCGATGGAGCGTCTGGGAGGCCGAGTGATCTACATGGACGGATCCACGTCGTCGGTGAAGAAGGGGGAGACTCTGGAAGGTTATTAAATAGCGCGATCGAATGGTAGAGGATTCGGGAGACGAACGACCGTGACCGTGTCATATCGCGTTTCAGATTCGGTGGCGGTGATGGCTGGATACGCCGACGTGGTGGTTCTTCGACATCCCGAGCCTGGCGCAGTATCGGTGAGCGTTGCTTTCCGCTTTTAAATTCGGTTGACGCGTCGCGCAACGCAAACTCCTTTATCGTTCCTCGACGTTTACCCAGAGAGCAGCCCAGCACTGTAGAAAGCCGTTGTTGAACGCCGGCGACGGGGTCGGCGAGCATCCCACGCAAGCGTTGCTCGACATCTTTACGATACGGGACGAGATCGGCACGGTGAACGGGCTGACGATCACGATGGTCGGCGACTTGAAGCACGGCAGAACGGTGCATTCGTTGGCAAGGTCAGTTCGCGCCTCCATTTTCTCGGTCCATGTAACCTTGTTCGTCTCGCGTCCTCGAGCCAGCTTATCTTTATGCGACGCACGCGTCGCGATCGGTGATTCTGGAACGCTCACGCTACCATGCGCAGGTTGTTGACTCTGTACAATGTGGAGCTTCGTTACGTCTGCCCACCTGGCCTCGGCATGCCGGACCACGTGGTCAAATACGTGACCGATCGCAGAATCCCTCAGGAGAAGTTCGCCACCCTGGAGGAAGCTCTTCCCGACACCGACGTCCTCTACATGACCCGCATTCAGAAGGAACGGTTCGCCACGCAGGAGGAATATCGACAGGTAAAAACGTTCGAGTAAAAACCGTTCGATCCGACTGGAGTGCAACGAAACTCGAGTCTGGATAGCGAGCATTTACGATTTTCTAGGTTTGCGGACACTTCGTGATAACGCCGCAGCTAATGTCTCGCGCGAAAAGGAAAATGATAGTGATGCATCCGTTGCCTCGCGTGTTCGAGATCAGCCCCGAATTCGACACGGATCCGCGGGCCGCCTATTTCCGACAGGCCGAGAACGGAGTCTACGTTCGAATGGCTTTGTTGGAGATGGTCCTTAGGCGTCCGTGACACCTGTCGAGACACCGGGACAACGGGGCGGGATGGACTGGCAACGTTTCAGGAGCAAAATCGACTGCGCGATGCTGGACGAGATCGTATTCGATCGTATTCGATCGTATTCCCAATTAGTCTGTGATTCGTGTACAATATACCTATTTTATATTCGACCAAAGGGATCAACAACGCTAAACTCGACGATTCGACGATTCGGCGAATGTTTTCGAGCCGATTCTCACGAGCGGCATCTTTGTACAATTTACGGCGCGTCTTGCAACGGAAAAATATTTTTATCGAACATTCCACGCGCAACGATATATTATACTTTGATAACCCTCGGTATCCGCGAAACGCATATATATATATATATTTACCAAGAGACGACGATGGTTTACGACGCGAGCGATAAAGTAGCGTTTCGGCCTCTTCATTCCTGCGCCTGCAAATGCGAATAAAGAAACAATCGTGTACCAGGTAATAAAATGTTTACTTTCAGGCAAACCACTGCGTTATATACTTCCTGTCTTCGCGTATGTACATACACCTACGTACGATACGATTGTATCGTACGGTGAATCGATGAGAAACGCGAAAGTAACGGTGCTACAGGTTCCCAGGTAGAACTATTTCGAACGTTGCGCCGGAAACGCGCGATAAAACCATCGCGACATCAATGTCGGCACATTTTTCCACCGTTTTAATCTGCATGGATGCGCGCGACCAGTCCACGTTGGCCACTATTTATTGAATGATCCGCGATAAAATCGTTGCACGGGTAGAATGACACTCCAACAGCTAATCAGCTACAAGGCCGAAGGAATGACTAGACATTGACATCTCGGCGTTGTCGCAATTGGAATCGCGACGAAACGCAATTATATAAAACTGCTCGATATTGTAACGAGTAAAAGATGTTGCTCTTGCGCGATGAGACGTACACGGTCGTGTTCGTGGGTGTACAACGGGTACAATGTTCGTCGAATCGAACAAACGTTGAGATTCGAACCCATGCGAGAGGAGGAGCGACAGAGAAGAAGACGGAGACGTTGAGCAGAAAGAGATAGCGAGAAAAGATCAACTTCGCTGTGTTTCCATTTCTGTTTGCGTTTGCGTTTGCGTTTGCGTTTGCTTTTGCTTTTGCGTTTGCGTAACTTGGATTCACGCGAAATCGTCACGAAGTCACGATATCCGATCGATGCGATCGACGAGTTGTAATTGACGCACGAGATAAATAAAGATATAAATCACAGTCGAGGGAATAGCTATAATCTCTGGTCGGAGAGCTTGTTCGCGATGATCGCGCGGGTCATTCGCCGCATTTCATTAACGGTTGTCCAGAGATCGAACCGAATTCGGTCAAATCGCTTGGACAGATTTTTAGTTTCGATCGAAAACCACTTTTTTCCATCTCGACGAAATTCCATGAGAACCAGCTGCGCTGTGACTCGCGTTCGCGTTGGATAGCAGGCCGGTCGCGGAACCGTCAAACTATGGCATCCCTCGTTCGAAATCCAGCGTCGCTGGCCCCGTTCGGACACATGCCCGACGCCAGAGATTTCACGTCGTCCTTTTCGGTTTTCCTTGCTCGGGATATCGGCGGCATTCTCAACTTCAGCTTCCTCTTCTTCAGAGCATCTTTTTTCCTGAAAGAAACAACCGGTCAGTCTCGTTGCTCTCGGCTTTTAGCGACAGAAGCATCTATGTTCCGTACTGGTGTTTGCAATCGATGAATATCCCCATCGAGAAGAGTATAACTATGGCTACGATGATACCGATCACGACCACCACCAGAGTCACTATCGCGTCCTCTTCTTCGGGAGTGAAAGGCGTTTCCGTCGTCGACCACGACAAGTCTCCTGAAACAGTGCTCTCTTTAATCGTCGCGCGATCGTACACGATACACGGGTGAATCCTGTCACGCGAACTTTATCTGCGGTCAACGGTCGAACGCGAACAGCGACGCGAAACTATGTATGTACATTTCCGCAGAGGTAAGCAATTACAAACGCTGACGCGCGTCGATCGCGCGTAAAGGATGTGTCACCGTCACCGGATTTAAAGAACGAGCACGAAATATTTGGTCACGGGATTGACGTCATCGCTATGCCTCTTCTTCTGATTTTTCGCGCGACGTTCCTCGGGGCACGTACGTCACCTTGGCGGAACGGGAACGGGAACGGGAACGGGAACAGAAACAGAAACAGCAAGGAAGAAACACGAGTGCGTTTACCAAGGGACCTACCCTGTCGCGTACAAATCGGGCTGATAGTCGCGCGACCGCGAACAGCCGTCGAAAGTCGAAACCGTGTACGATTCGTTGGAATCGTAGGAAAGGGTTCCGAGGACCCGTGGATCAAAGCTGAGAAACTCGTTCATCTTTCGCAACTGTGAGCCGTCGAAGCTACCAAGCCGAGAACATACGAGCGCAAGAACACAGACCGGTCTCGGTGTTTCTCATAGTAGCCGTGCACGCGTTCGCGTTACACCCGATATCCTTTCGATCGATCGGAGATCCGAGCATCGCGCTCCGACAAACGTATCTATATACCAGGAATGCGTGGTTGATGTAACATCAAGGACTCGTTGCGTGCCAACGACATTACCTTCTCTCGAGAAATTATCTAAGGAGACTTTACATAGAGGATATACCGATGCGCCTCTGTCCGATAACAATATTACGAATCTATAAGAGAAATCCGTGGAGAGGGGGTTTCATCCGTGTCCAACGATTACCAATTCCCGATAATCGTTGATTTCGTTACACGAAAGAGGCGTACACCGCTCCGATTTCGCTACTGCCGATATGTAAATAGTACTGTTCCGCCAACTTCCTACTTCCTACTTCGTACGTTCGACGATACGATGTTCGTTGAAGCTGCAGTTTATTGAAGAGCGAACGTTGCGCTGTGATCGATTCCCGTGATTTTCTAACAGATAAAGTATTTCGGTTCGCGCGTCGTTACGTATGTACAATGTATGTAGAAATGATCGGCGGCTCGGCCGGTCGCGCCGGTTTGCAGACACGAGATTGACTTTTCGCGTCTTTCCAGCGACGCGGCAGTATTCCGTGTTCCCTTTTAGCTTCCTTTGTTTGTTACGAACAAATATTTGCGATGCTCCCGTTCGGAATGTAATTACCTCGCAGCAATCGTCCCGTTAGACGACCGCGGGTATACAGATACATAAGAGTACACGCGTGGTTCTCGCATTCGCGAATTTCACGAGAATCGCGTTCGCCTATTCCCGAAAAAGAAGGTTCGCTCGGTTTCTCTGCGAACGAGCGAACGAACAAAATTGCGCTTAGGTACTGGTAACCGGGGAAAGTATCGGTATCATTTTTTGTCTAGTGGTTGCGCAGCGACAATGCGACGAATCGGTCGAAACTTTCCAGTTGCGAGACGAAACGACGCGACGACGGGAAAGAACTAGGCAAGAACGGATATACATATAATGGTAGAGCGTTGTAGCTAGCAATTCTTCGAACTGTCGTGCAACGATGCAGGTATACGCTGGTAAACACAGGTAAATACGGGAAAACGCAGATACAAGCCGCACCGCAAGGGAAGAGGAAGTGTGCTCGACAGATTCGATACCTGTTGAGTTTCGTTCGAGGCAGGCACTGACGAATTAGCAGACGCACGCGAAGATATCGCTCGAAAATCTAATCGAATCGCGATACAAAGAAAGTACTCCATGTCATAAATCCCAGTGAACGGTGAACGGTTTGTTTCGGTACGAGAACGCAAACTGAATTGAAACGAAACGGAAATAAAACGAAACGAAACGAAAGAACAGATAATCGAAGAAAAATTTGAATTACCTCCTCTCGACGTGACCAGTCCGTGGCTGTTGTTGGCGGTCTTTTCGCGCGATCCCATATTTGTGCGATCGAGTTCCGTGGGTCTGTGCGTTCTCGAAATCGTCCGCGAATCGACCGGTTCGGGATCCCGAAGTAAACTGTCGGCCACATGCCTCGTGCCTCGCGAGTCATGCGATATGCTCGGTGAGGCCTCTACGAGAGCAACAGAAACCGAGCGTGCGTGGAACAAGAAGCGAACGCTCGGAACCGACAGTGGAAGAAAGAGAGGCCGGCTACGCTTCACGGATCGCGGGAAGAGGCAAGGGGGTGGGGCAAGGAGGAAAGAGAAACCTCACGGTCTCCATCGTGGAGAGTCCATGAGGACCGACGCGACGTGTAACTTCCATTCACTGTCTCGGGAACCACGTATAACTTGGTACGCATTGGAACGACCTGCACGCTTTTCGTACAGTCTCCTTCAAAATTCTATTACAGGCGTCGTCACCTTCCTCCGTACGGATGTCACGACGAACCGCACCCCTGCCAATCTGACATCCTGACAGCCTGTAAGAGTAACAGCCTGACAGCGGCTGATAGTCTGCCATGAGAAACGCGCGTACCTCCGAATCCGCGTTTGTTTCGCACCAGACACATTTGTTTCGCTCTTTTCCTTACATGTATATTTATCAAATATTTAAACGAACAACAAATTCGGTACAGATATATCAACATAGAAGCGTCACGTCGCTTCGAAATATTCCCCCCTCACGGTCCGGCCAATCGGATGGATCCTCGCAGTTTCTCGGACGTAAGCAAAGTCCGGTATCGGCTCGGCTGCCAGTGGTAGTACTCGACCCATTTGCCCGATTATCTGATCGGATTATCGATCATCGTTTGACGCATTTCGAACGAACGATACTCGATTCAGCGTCCGCTCTTGTAATGCGCGTACGAGTAGTAAGCGTCCGCTCCGTGCAATACGCCGACGAAGCCGCTCATCATCTGTGGAAACACACGAAACATACAGGAGAACGTACAATAGGTAGCGCGATCGGCGTGCAACTATTACCGATAAGGATACGCACGTAAGCGGCGGTCATCGCAGGATAAACGTCGAATCCTGGTCTTATGTAATATTCCGGCAGAAGAAATAGCTTCGTCGAAAATGCCAAATAAGAGGCCGAGCTTAAATACAAGAACGACGCTAGAGCGTTGAACATAATCTCCTGAAACGATTATAGAAAGATCGTTAGACGAGATCGGGCGCGATCGCGATCGCGATCGCGAACTCGGTTGCAGCTGTACGTACGAAAAGGGACGATCTGATCAATCTGTAGGATTTTTCAGAGACGATGTAGCAAGTCAGCAACACCGCCGATGTCAAAAAGCAAGCGGAAGACGTGGTCAAAGACCCTTCGAAAGCGGAGCCAATCGTCGTGCTGTACCTCAAACCGTAGTTAATCAACAGACTCTGTATCAGGCCGCTGATTATCTGCAACCATGGTACATACGCTCGATGATCGTCGTCGTTGTTATTATCGCGGTACCGTGTGTCGTGAAACAGTTGGCGGAGGAGAAGACCGGACGTACCGTTTCGCAGAGCTTGATCATTCCCGGCATGGTCTTGAGGAATTCCACGTGTACGCACGTGCAACATCTGCAGCAGCAACACTCGACACCTCCGGCGGCACGAGCGCCGCTGGACGACATCCTGATTATCGGCCCTGCTCCGTTTCGGCCCATCGTACCGCCGCTCGACAATCCGGGATCTATCGGTTCTCGACGCGGTCGGATCGTTTTCGCTCGACAGGATCGTTAACGATTTCGCGAAAGTATCCGTCGTCCGTCGTCCGTCGCCCGTCGTCGAACCTTGGGGATCGACGCAATTGACAAGTTCGTTGAACCTCTCGTCACCCGTCTCTCGTCTACGCCCGGATCATTGATTCGGCGGCCCTAATTGGTTAAACGTCGATTAATTCGTATGGTTGCGCGGGGCAAGCGATGATTTCTATCTCGCTCGAGCCGCGGATTATCGTTTCGTCGATGAACCGGCAATCTTTCGATTACCGGAGATTATCCACGGAGACGAGATGCCGAGATCCGTCCGTCGTAGAGCTTTCCCACAAACTGAGGGTAACTTACCAGTTCATTCCGAAATTGAAGCGGCGCGACAGAACCCCCCGCGTAGGATTCCTCGCGAGGAGATACGAACGTCTATTTCTGGCACGTGCCGCGTCAGAAGAGAGAACATATGCGCCAGCATGTACATTGAACCAACCAGAGTGTTGCATCGCCGCGCCGACACAGGAAACGCGAACAAAAAGAGATCTCCGTCAGCCATGGCCATGAATTTTGGTGATCCCGATGGATATTGCGGTTCGATTTGTTCGTCCACGGGGAAATTTGTTCGTTTCCGACGCACCCATACCGTCCGCGTTCGTATATGTTATACATAATTTAACTGCTCGCGTTGCACGCCGACCGCAGTATCCTGTTCTCTCTCTCTCTCTCTCTCTCTCTCTCTCTCTCTCTCTCTCCCTCTCTCTCTTTCTCTTCGCGTATAACTTTATTAAAACTCGTGCCGCATACGCGGTTACGTGCAAGTCCGCGTCCTGTCGATGGCCGGTGCGAAAGAAAGCCGCTTTTTCGTCGAAGCGACGGACAAATTTCCCGATTTGCACTCGCGCGGCACGATGCATTCACCGTCGTCGCTTTTGCTGCGTGTCCGAGCAATCCTTCAGATATCAATTCGTTGTTCTGGTTCTTCGGAGGCTACATAGACACCTTGTCGTTGCAAAATCTTTTATAAACTTTATTTATCGGTAAATCGTCGGTTGGAAAAGTTACGCAGAGTGTGCGTGTCATAAATATACGCTTTGTACAAATATAGTTAAGAAAGAAGAGCCTGTACAGAAGTATCAAATGCCCGTGGATACAGCCGTTTGTGCGCCAGGCACGAGTAACGCGTTGAAAAGTCTAGGTACATACGTGTTGCTTTCGTTCGCGCGTATGCGGTATGTGTGCGTATGCAGTTACGATTTGGTCTTTCGCGCTTCCGCGTACATAACAAATATCCTGTACTCGTTGACGTAAAATAGATATCAAAAGTTCCAAGATTCGCCCGCGATTAGAATGTAACAAATATGGTATGCGCGTGTAAACCAGAATGAATGGCTGATGAATTTGTAAAGATTGCTTCTTCAGAGTCCTCTGTAAGTGCGAATGGCGATGATCGTACTGAGAAGGTATAGAGCCGAGTTCACCATTCCGCATATCTGAAAATCGAACGATTTATTATTTCGTGGGGAACAAACTTTCCCGAGCGGTCGAAAAAGAATGCAATTTCGTTCGAGTTACCGCTGCAGCCATTAGCGTGTCGTTTCCCCTGTCTCTGTTGGATACGTGTACCAGAAACGTTAAAGACGCAGCCAGATACAGACCGAACGCAATAGCGTGATACATAAGTTCCTGTGAAACAGACGGAAATCGTTAATGCGCGTAGATCGCACGAGCGTTTAGCTCTCGGATGATCCATTGCTCACGTAAATGGTTTTCGAGACGATGGCTGGCGTGGAATGTGTAGCCAAGTAACTTATCATCAGGATGGCGGTGCCGATCAAAAACGTCGTTGTTATCAGTAGGAAAAATAACTTGGAGGCATCCAAATAATTGTAGACGGTGTGGTGATGGCCAATGATCGTCACGCAAACGACACCCAAAGCCTGAAACAAACCAAATTGGAGTCAGACGATTTGTTTGTACATTCGAATGCGATCCGATCGAGCGCTTTCCTTCCGATGTTTGCGAATGGTGATCGAAGGAAGAACTTACCAACTGCAACAACTTGATCGCGCCGCTCCAAGTTCTCAAGTAGCCGCTGTTGATAATAACTGCCGTCGAGTTACTCGTCACTGTTTGCGTTCTGATGGTTACCGAGTGCGACATTGTCGATCCCTTGGTTGCCGATTCTGAAATTTCAGAGGAGAGCGTGTTACACGATTCGGAATCTTCGACTCCAGCGCGTCCGCACGAAACTTTTCTGGTCAGGAAGAGGGCCAAGGCCGAGATTTCGGGGCGCGGCCTACATTTCGCATCGGCCCTCCTCCTCCGCACCTCCTCCTCTTCTTCTTCATCTTCTCCATCTTCTTCTTTCTTTTAAACATTTCTCGATGCCCAAGAATATCGCGTTGTTCTCATGTTTCGTTTGCTCGACAGAGAAATGCTACGGAGCAAGCTGTTTTCGCTGAGACGTACTGTGCGTTTCCTCTTGAAATTCCGCGCAAACGTTAACTGGGAGATAGATTTACGATGTACGGAGGAAGAACACCGACGCTTTCCCTTTCGTTTCATTGATCGCGACACACCCTCGGAGCTTTCAGCCGATCGATATTAACGCGTGAACGATTTTACGAGACTGCTTTCTCTTTCTTCTCGGTGCGGCGCGACGCGGCGCGACGCGGCGCGACATGACACGGCATCGCTGCACGAAAACTATACCGTACACAAGGAGAAATAATTCCGAATTATTCGAAAAACTAATAGCCGATAACGACGTGGTGTGTCGCGGATATACGCTCGAACAATCTTTCTTTCTATCGCGTATCGCGAACATTTCCTAAATTAGCGCGGCGAGCGGTCACCGGTTATTTTTGTATGAGGAAACATCTACGAAAGTACACGGTTGCGAGAAGAAACTTTTGAGAAAGTAATCGGTTGCAATGGAAACGCGTAATTTTAACTCCCTATCCTTCTCCATAATTATCAGCAATCCAGACACGACGAAATAGAGGAAAAGCAATTTTTCTTCTTCGAACTCGAACGCGATCGCAAAACTCGATTAAAAATAAAATCTTGATAAAAGACGAAACGAACGAAGCAAGGATTACCGGTTCGATCGAAAAATTGTTCGTTCGAGCAGTGACAGGTGGTGAACAATCCCAGAAAAAAAGAAACGGAGGGACGTAGACGCTGTATACGAGACTTAAACTGACCTTAACGAGGTAGATGGTTGCGCGGCGAGCGTCTGCGATTGACTGAAGTGCACGCTTGCGTTACCAACGCGGTACCATGGATGACGTCATTGGTGATATCATAATCGAACAGTTCAAAGAAGGATCGTCGACGCGAATAGGATAGTTCAAGAGAACAACAATATTTTCATTTTAATGAAAAATTCTAGACTAAATCGCTGCTTGGAAAGGGAAGATATGCTTCTAAATTCGATACGGTGAAATCAAAGTTGCAATTCTTCCGGTTAAGGTTCTCCGAAGGAAATGCTTCCGCTTCGCTATCGATGTTTATCATCCCTGGGGTCTTGCAAAATCCTGCTTCCGTTCAGGAAGCATTGGCGCTCTCCGAGAACCTTACCAAGGAGTTCGCGTAAAAGGAAACACGGGGACGTATTTTCGGAGCGGCGAGATAATGTTAAAAATGATCGTGTATTTCAATGGTAATGTGTACACAGAAGAGAATATAAGAGTAACGTAACGGATCGGATCGAATCGGATGTTGTTCTGTTTCACGTATGCATCGACGAACGCGGAATTACACGAGTGCCCCCTTACGTACGAATGAAGGAAACTAAGGAAAGAGTAAAGCAGACAAAAGAAAAGATAACAACGTACCGCATTCGATTCGTGCAAATATATTACCTATGCAAAAAAAAAAAATATATGTATATATATATATGTATATATATATATTTTTTTATGTTTGTAAATGTCTATGTATATGCATATGTATGTATATAGATATAATTTGTGTATACATATATTATAAATAAAAACACGCGACGGTGCGACAAAAAGGTACGCAGTTAGAAAAGTTAACTGGACGGGAGAGCGGTGCACGCGTTGTATGCGTGCCAACGATCGAAGGCGTGTACTTATTGCGAACTAGTGCAATCGCGAAAAACAGCAGGGAACATTCGCATCCAATATGGATATCATCGACCTTGTGGCGCAATTCTTTCGAGACAGTCGGTACTAATATTCTCTCTAAGCACGACTGTTCCCATCGAGAAAACGTTGAATCGCACAAGCAAGAGATACTGTTCGCGAGAGACTCGTCACCGACGGGGCGCGAGACCCGTCGCGGATATCCCTGTACAGAGTGACCCAACGTATTGTACGTATAAATTGATGTATATAGATATCAACGATCGGTTATCGCCGCTCGTACTTAGTCGTCCAGAACACTTTCGCTCGAAATCGGCCGCCAATCGAATCGAGTCGAGTCGAGTCGAGTTTACCGATTCGAGATCGCGAGGCGATCGGGTCGGACGGCGGAAAGGGCGATCATCTTCGTATCGTTAACGTATCGTCAACTATACGTATATGTGTACATATGTATAATCTTAAGGCACATAGATTACAGAGTCTCTGGTTGAGCTACGACACACGACAGGAAAGGGATCTTCTCGTTGGACTAGCTTCGACCCGTCGAGGTCGATGTCGACGGATTCTATATGATTTTTCGTTCCTTTCTCGAAGACCGTGTTCTCGCCTCGGTGTTGTTGATCGATCGCGATGCGTAGGATCGGAGACGAATCCCTGGGTGTAGTAGCCTGGCCGTGGGTGCTCCTCAGGTACCTTGATGCCTCTTCGAGTACCCCGATCGCTCTTCTTCACTGCGCGTTGCTGCTTCTCCACTCGATGTACAGGAAGTACGCTCCGGCGGCGTAAGCGATCGTATTAAATATCCCGAATACCTGTGACGCAAACATCAAGGGAACGTTAGCGCGAGCAACCATGACTTCGCGTTTTTGGTCGAAAGTCGACAAGACGCTAGGAGCCAACCAACGACTCTTCAACTTTATCCTTTCGAGAGTACTTACCCCGGCAGCGATGTTCGACGATACATAATAACCGCTGAACGCGCTCCAGACGGACAGCTGAGCAATGAAGGCGATCATGTATAAAAAGGCGAATATCGACGTGTTTAGAAGTTCCTGCAAAAGCCACGAGTTGTTTTACAGACACGCGCTCTCCAACTGTCACAGGCGATTGCGATTCCACTCGAAAGATCGTTCGCTTACCGTCATAATCCAATTAATCGGTAACTTGAGCGCCTCTCGAATTGACAGGAAATAGATGAAACACCATAATATAGTGGCGATGAAGGCTGTGACCGCGACAAACAAGAACCAGTGGGTGGCGCTGACTCGTGCCGGCGTCGCGCACGCCATGCATATTATCCCAAAACCCTGAAACAATCAGAAATTTTCCAATTAGTGTCGCGTCGGTTCGTGTGTAGTGTTGGTACTCGCACGCAACTCTACCATGTTCGATCGTTTCACGGCGATCGCGAACTTTTCGCCAATATACGGGAGGCTTTATCTCGTATCGCTATAAATTCATTCTCGTATTCGTCGACGGACTTTGACGGGCTTGGCCGAGCCGCGGACCCTTCCGATCGGATTTCCGAACTATCGTTCTTCGGTTTAAATTGCTCCGCGAATTCCGCGAATTCCGCGAATTCCGCGAATTCCGCGGATAGCGCGTTCGAGAGGTACGTTCCCGCGAGCTCGACATTGTCCTGAGCTTTCTTAAGTTTCGCGTTTCTCTCCGCGTTCGAAAGAACGAGAGGAAGCCGCTTTCTTTCCAAGTCGGACGGATCCAAATTCTTCTTCTTCAATAGAACGGCCCTTGTTCTGCGGTATTCCTTCGCTCTCCAAACAGCGTCCGCGGATTTCGGAGCGGCACGGGCACGCTTCTCCGCTCTCGATTTCGCTCGGTGTTCGTCCTTTCTTCGAAGGATCTCTCTCGCCTCCTCCAAATTCTTTTTCCGTTGTTCGTCGCGCCTGTCCGATCGTCTCGCCAGAACAGTCGGATCGTTCGCGAGAAAATCGTTCTGCCATCGGTCGAAAACCTTCTTCCGTCGCGTCTCTCTCCACGCGTATTCCTCGAACCAGTCCATTCTTTCAAAGATTTGGTCGCAGGGAGCGGCGTGGTCGCGTTCCTTGAACTCCCGGAAAAATCCGGTCTCGTCGCCCACGCCAATGGTGACGACGCGATCGCCGTCGACGGAACGGTTCAACGAGATCAGGCGAGCAATGGACGCTGTGGAAACGATCCGAGAAAAGGTCGGTTCGCTCGGATTGTTCCTTATGTCCCACAGTTCGAGTCCGCCGCGCCGGTTGCCTAGCACAAAAACTCCGGGTTCGCTGGTCCAGCAACAGGCCGTGTATCGGCAACCGGTCCGCCGCCAGAATAAAGGAGAATCCGGATAATCGTATTTCCAAATTGCGAAAACGTGTCCACCGATCGTCAGAAGAACGTCCCGAAGATGAGGGGACCGTAAAATGTCCGCAACTGGGCCGTCGTGTACGTACGAGCGGCTTAAAACCTCGCACTGTACGACGTTCGACGTTTCACCGACGATCATCTGTTCGTCCCATCCGCATTTGATCAATCCTTCCGCGCAGCCAACCCACAGACATCTCTTGCAGCCGTTTTCATCCGAATTCGGCTCGGAATACGTTCCCGGTGAATTTTCGTCGCGTTCCCCGACAACTCCGATCAACGGGAGATAAAACGACAGCAGCTTAAAGCTCCGCGGTTGCTCGACAGAGTCTGCGATTCCTAGGCGATAGATCGGCCGGAAAGGGTCGATGGAATCGTCCTTGTCGGAACCGAGGGAACTCGACGGTAAAGAAGAGAGATTCCAGACTGCTATCGTACCGTCCTCCGAAGCGGTTAGAAATTGCGTTCCCAAGGTTTTACCCGACCCTGTTCCGTATTCGACGGGCAACCACTCGATCCTTCGAACGGCGAGACGATGAGAGCAGCGTTCGTCGGAGACGATCGAGGCGTGAACCACCGGCGGACTATCTCGTCTCGAGTCGGCAAAACGACTCTTCTCGTCGTCGAGATCTCCGATGTTCCAGACAACTACGAGACCGGTGGAACACCCTCCGATCACGATGCCGTCGTTGTACGGGCAAAAGGAGACTGAGCAAATCTCCCTGCGATCTCGAAGCTCCAGACTGGGAAGAAGAGGATCGTCGAACCTCCAAACCAGCACGCTGGATCTTTTTCTTCTCGACGAACTAGATTCGGTCGAACCGGTAACGTACGAGATGGCTACGCACTCCGTTGATCGAGGATTCAAAGAAATATCGGATACGGCTCTGTTTCCCGTAAAGTTCTTATCGGCGAACGATACCAGCTCCCGAAAGACCGGGCCCGTTTCCGTGGCGCTTTCGACGCTGCTTTCCGCGCGTCGAGACAAATCTTCTATGTCGTCCACGTGCAGGTTAACAGCCGCGTTGTACTCGACGATCTTGATCATTTCGGGCGAACATGCCTCTAGAAATAAATCCAGCGGCGTCTTTTCTCTAGGCTCGCCTTCGCTCCCCGTGCTACGAGCGTCGGTTTTGCCTCTGGATCGTTCGTCGTCGTTCCGTTCCGATTCTGCTCTCGATTCGACACCTTCCGCGGAATCTTGGTCGGGATTCGGTTCTCCGTTCAGCGTGTCTTCGTACGCGTATTGCGTCCAAGCGTTCTTAAGATACCCGCGATACGTTTGAACGTAAATCTCCCGCGGCTGGGAGTGGGTCTGGACGGATCGACGAACCAACCGTCTCTCGACGTTCTCAAAACCCTCGTTCGGGTTCACGAGCTGCAAATAGCTGTCCCGGCAACCGTCCGAACCTCTGTCGCATAATTCTCGAGCGGAGCACACCGCTGTTCCAGGCAACACGATTTCTATCTCGAACAACTCCCTCTTGTCACTCGCGAGGGTCTCGTCCACATCCGATTCGCTGCTCAACAATTTCCACGGTGCCGCGGGTTTCTTCCTTGTTTTTCTGATCACTCTGTCCCAGATAGCCCTCGTGACGATCTTGTTTCGGCCGGCGACGGCGCGTCTCGCTTCCACGGTCAAACAGATCACGAAATCATCGGAGAGCAGCCGATTCGAGGAATAGCCGACGAGAAAGGTTTCGGCTTCGTAAGCCACGATTCTGTCTCCGAACGCTGCCAACGGCGACGTCGACGGCTTGGCGAATTTCGCGACGGCGTCTCTGTCAACGTACGCCCATGGGTATTCCAGGAACACGTGTTCTCCGACCACGCAACCCAGTTCCCGTTGCGCCTCGAGATCGAGCTTCACGCGCTCCACATCTTTGATATTTTCGGCGAGCAACGTCCACCCCAGCGGACACTTAACCCCTTTTCTCGACATCTTCCGCGCTTTTCGCGGAGTGTTTGCCGCTGCCTCGCCTCGACGTCGGTCGCGAGCATCGATCAAACTTTCTCGCACCCTGGAAACCGTTTTCGTCCTGCCGTTTTCCTCGTTCGAATCGAGAGAGATACGTCTATTTCCGCCGGAAATTGATACGGTCGATTACCTCTTTGCAGCAAATACAATTTCAGAGTAGTATGTACTCTGTTTCGGGTGCTGTACACGATCGCTTGTGCAGGTACGAGTGTACTTACGCTGTACATACAGCGTATAATGTATAGCGTATAGCGTATGGTATAGAGTATAGGCGAGATAGGAATGTTTGGTGGGGCAAATGGGCGCGAAAGTGCGAAGGATCGGAACGCTGAAACCATGCACCGAAGGAAGAATTCTACTTTCACCGATTGAAAACTTCGTCGACCGGGCTTTTAGCGTTTAACTAAGAATTCCTAACGCTCGATAACTTTCTCGCGCTATCGCTGGAGTTATTAATAGTCGCGGCGACGATGCCAGAGACAAAATACGGACAGACAACGATGTACAATCATCGATGTATCGTACAATGCAATTTTGTTTTTTGTTGTTTGTTTTCTCGTATAAAAATAGCGCATTGGCCTTTCGAGAGCGAAAGCCAATGGCTTGTCGCGGTGGCGGGCATCGCCACGCTAAACACGCACGCCCAACAAATAGAAAACCCGATAAGAAACGAATATACAAATGTATATACATATATGTATATCTCTTTCCGTGGCGTGAAATTGTTCGACTCGGTTCTCGTCGATTCTTCTGCACATTGAATTCGATTATTCAGAGAATTTATAAGGAATCCGAAATAACTTTGCGGGCGATAAATACCGGCTTGAAAATATAGACCGGCGCGGCGTTCTACATTATTCATGGGGGGAATGGTCTGTACGTAGTGCCAGGTCGGCGCGCGACTTCCAGCGGATGAGATAATACGCTTGTAGCGTTCGCATATGCAACGTATTAACGATCGTAGTAACGACAGTGGACGAGAACGTCCTAATCCCATTCGCTTCGACCCGCAAACGTGGAACCGATGAGCGGCCAAGCGAAACTCGCAAGACTGTATCGACCGCGTAGAATGTTCGCTTTATTCGGTTGTAGGACCGCTTTGAATTCCATGGCATTTTCGCGGCAACACCGGTATCGATGCCAGTGTCGGTGCCGGTTTCGGTCTATGGGAACGTGGCGCCAAATAGATTCCCACCAAATATCGACAAGAGTCGATCGAGTTAAACTTGTTGAGATTATTGAACAAACGAAGGGGGAACGCGAAGCGCAGAACGGAAACGACACGGTGACCCTAATTTCGAGACAATCGTCGGTGCACCGATCTACGGTATGCGTAGTTGTCGTTAAATTTTCGCATAGAGCAGGCGAGACGACGAATGGTGCAGTCCGGAGTCTCCCGCCGATGGAATTATTATAGAAATGCTCGCAGACATCTGTAACGCGATCCGAACCGCGGATCTATCCGATGAAAACCGCTTATACGACTAAACCCGAGATAATCGCTTAAACACTCGAGAACGGAGAACAGTAAAACGTGACTCGAAGAGAAACCCTGCGACAACCCACATGCATTTATACTTATACATTATACCGAACATCTACCGGTTACAGCCTACGCCGATAACTTATACAGTTAAGTCCGTTCTCGCTTAGTCCAAGTTCGTTACTTATTCAATTGATTACGATTAACGAACTACCCGATGCCGTGTAGGAACGTTGCACAGCATCGTCGGCCGACAGCCACCGGTTCAGCGACATGAAAATCTTTTGAATCGAAGTTTATAAATGCGAGATCGTTTAAGAAGCTGAACGACGCGACGGCGATACGGGATACAATTATGTCGAGCCGATGACGTAAGTATACTCTTAAAGCAGCGATGACTCCCACTCGCGTCTGACTTTATCTCAACATTCTGAAAATAAAATTATTTAGAATCGATCTATCTTTTCGTTTTATCTGCGGACTTGAAACTCTGTCGCTGATGAGGACGCAAAACCCGACAGAGATCAACGAAATAAACGATAGTACCGTTTATCACCGATAAGGAGAAGAAGAAGGAAAAGGAGAAGGAGAAGGAGAACGAGAACGCCGGAAACCACGGATCACGAAGACGAACAGAATAAATAACCGCGTGTCGATCGACTCGCGTAAATCGAACGACTCGAACGCGTTACTTGTTCGAGAATACTTGGCCAACAGGCAGGATGTACGCTACTTTCTCGCGTGTTGCAATTTCTTTTTGTTATTTTACAGAGACCTGCCGTTTTATCTGGAAATCGGGCTGTGCAATTCTCTGATTTAGAGTTTGACCGAGACTGCGATACCGCACGCTTGCAATCGCGATGAAATATGCGCCGATTATAGAAATAACCGCGTAATTAGCAATTCAAATCGCGTTAAATAAAATTACAGATTTTATGACGGAGTTATATTTTTGCTCGTGTTAGCGCGTCAAGGTACGGAACCATAGCGTCGCATCGTTTACTCATCGACGTGCCCGTGTTCTTGCAACAACGGTGTAACGCAAAAATGATTTCTCCGTCTCGTCGAACACCGTGTATACGTACTACAAGGACTGTTGTTACGAATCATGTTTATTCGACGCTACATCACCATTCATAAACGGACTACCCCCCATTTTATCTCTACCCCCACGTAATTTCCTTTTTGATGCATTTGCGTCATTCCGCGCAGACGAGGCGAGAGCTAACAGTGTCAGTGACTACGACTATGACTATGGCTGTGAGTACTGTGACCAACAATGGTCGATCGCTCGCTGGCAATCGTTCTTAATAAACGCGCAAAACACGATATCGCGAGACCATTGGCGGTCCCCGAAAGTAATCTAATCGACTTCCCGTCGATTTATCGCTGCGACGATACAAGCATTTTCACATAACTGGAAGGTATCGACTTGAAAATGCCGCGGTTACTTTACGTTGCGAGGCGCGGTTTGTCCTTGCGTATAAAACGCTCGCGTGCAATTAGCTGCGGTGCATAACTTGTTGCACCAGCCGATATGCTTCGTGGCCGACCTACACACCATAAGAACGCATGGCACAACGACTCGAGAAACGCTCGTAATAATCGCCATTGCGCAATTCCCTCGTGCCGTTCGTTTCGTCTGGCGTGGCCGAGAAAAGTTTCTGCGTGCCCCAACAACAAGAAAGAGAAGAACGGAAAGACGATCTTCCGAGTAGAAACAGTATTTTCCACAAGCGTATACGTGCCGTGTGAAATACCAAACGTAATCGCCAATCATGAAGTAGGTGTTTTCGAAGGGTTTACGGAACGAGCTTAACGCGATAAACTTATTGGGAAACGCTTATCTTTAAAAGACCGTAACGTTGTGTGTCAGCGAGAGTACTCTGGCCATGTAACGTTTATAAAAACGCGTAAAATTTTCACACGTGTTCATCCCATGGCCGATCGAGACTATCGTTGGCCGGGAAGAAACCGTGTTCGCACTACCCTGACCGAAATCGATCTCTTCGATCCGCAGAACGCGAGAGTACGTTGCACACGTATTCGATCGATGCGCGAGCAAACTCCGAACGTGACCCGAGTTATTAAGATCGATCCATTTTGAATGGGACGCTCCCGCCTGAAAAGGAGAACCTTTTAGGAAACCGGACGAGCACGAGTCGATTTCCTGACCGAGCAGGAACAGGGGTGCGGCGAAGGTGCTCGTCCGTTTATCGCTGTCCGACAGAACGATCGACCATGACTTTACATTCGCGTCGCATTAAAGAAACATGTACCTTGCGCTTACGGGAATAGTTGGAGGTTCTCCGCGGCCTATAGGTGTAGCGGTGACCATGAAAAATGTTCGGCTCGTTCGGTTCGCGTGTAAAGCGCGTAACGTAAAACTAAACCTGTAGGTAGCCGCGGTGAGCCGCCGCGCCATGTACTAGGTACACACATCCATGCTCCGTACGTATATAGCCGGGAATAAATATGACGCGTGCGAGAAGGACGGCACATAAAGCGCACGTAATATGTACATACTATGCTCGCTGGATTATCGAGCTGCTCGCTTGTTAACCCGAAGCGGCTGAAAATCTTGTTGTTCCTTTCAAAAAAAAAACATGCATAGCGCTGCAGCGCGGTATTCGTTGTCGAGATAAAAACGATAAGACCGATATGTACTTTCTTAAAATGTTATCGCGGCGATAATGAGAAACGCTTTAACGTTTTTGAACCAAGGTTCCGGCGTTTTTTGAGCGGAATGGTGACATTCGCGTAACTCGAAACACGGCGTATAGCCACGATAGCGGTAAATTGGAGACGCCGGATTGAAAATCATTGGAGGGAGGTCAAGGACACTTAATAGGACTGAATTCTTAATAAGACGATTCGATACCGTTGTCGCGGTCGCGGCCTCGGCGTATGGCAGTAGGATGGAACTCCGAGTATGTGGGACGCCACGTATGGTCCCGGTCATCGGGATGAACATGTATGGCCACCGAACGTGTCTGGTTCATAGGAAGATCTGTCCGATCGCGTAGAAACTATGCCACTGTGAACGTCGCCGTGAATCGTTCCAACGTTTTTCTTATTCATCGCGCAGCGTGATCGTCTTCTCTCGGGAAGAACCGGTTCTTCCGTGGTGTTAATACGGTAGATTTACGAGGAAATTTGGATACGCACGGGTAATATTTGTGTCGCGAGCCGATTAATCGATATCCTTGAGTCGAAAAGACCGTGTCCCGAGGTTGTCGTGCGACGGCAAAACTCTCTCGTGAAATAACAGCGTGGCGTATTTGATTTCCATCTGTGGGTAATTTAATCGGGCTATTGCAAAGTCACCGTCGGGATTGGTCACGCATCCATTTTCCTATTTTTGCGCGCCGGGAGACCGCCGGTCGAAAGTCGGCTTCCAGCTCGCTTCGATCTAGCCGAATTCACTTTTACGGTGCTCGCGCTATTTCCGTCGCTACGCACATATTTGCAAACGATTCCATGGACGATTCGATTTCGCTCCAAGATTCCCATTCCCAGGCTAGCCGAGCAACGCGCATACCGTCGCGTTATCTGTTCCACGCCTAACTTTCAGACTGGTCGAATCGATGCGTACTTTTACCCGGTCGCACCGAGCGAACGTAACCGGTGGTTTATCCGTGGCAAATAAACCACGAAACATAGCCGGGCGTGTCTTTGGCTGCACGTGCGTGAACCGGAGAGAAACGATGCTTACCGATGCTGATCACCTAACGGTATCCACGATTTCGACTGGGAGCACGGCACGGGCTTCGGGCTAGTGGGACCGTACGGTGCCCTTCGTAATAATGCCTAAGAATAAGAATACAAAGTCCCGCGGAATCGGTCGCGTCTCGATGGTCAACGGAAGCTGTTATTTCTGTCGCTTGCTTAGGGACAGATTTTCAACAGTTCCGCGAGGGAATTACCGTTACGTGGTTACGCCGTTGCAAGCAGATTCAGCGTTGCTCTTCGCGATGCAAACTATGCGTACGCCTGCTGCTTCGTAAAGGATATCGAGTACCCGCCGATCAACGTTATTAACATCGTACGAAAAACTAGAGCCACCCGCTGCGCAACGCCGCCGTTCGCGTTCGGTAAATCGCGGGCGTTCCGAAAACACGCGCGTTTAAAATAACAATGGCTGCATGGAAGATACCGCAGGGAGGGTCTTGGCGCCAAGCGCAATGACGAACGAGTGCCAAAACTCAATTCGACACACGACACCATACAAAACAAGTACCCTTCTGCCGAAGGAACGTTTTAGGTCAATTGTCGCGGACGTTCGCGTACGAATTATGTAATTATTTCGGAAAATACGCGTTATCGTTTGTTCGCTAGAACGATTACAAAGGGCTTGTAAACTGTTCGTAACGACGCGAAATAGCGGTTCGGAGCAAATGCTACCGTCGTGTCGCGCGATATTTCGAGGGCTTAATTCGTCGTACAATTAAAACTCGGTGTTATCGGAGCACCGGGGAAAAAACAGTTCTAAGGGAGATAACGCGGCCGCAACTCACCAATTGCACTAATTTAATGATGCCGGGTATAGTTTTGAAGTAAGGAACGTTTAATCTAATGCCAGCCAAAGGGTTCGGTTGACCCGGTTCCGTCTTGACCGTGGGCACTTGTCGAGGATTGTTACTGGCGGTGTTGCTGGAACCGTCCATTGTTACCGCAGTCTCGGACATCATGTTACGTTTCTTCCCGGCGAATAGTATCCACAGATGAAGATAAAGACGACGGTGTATTCGTCAGTGAAAGGTACCGGCGCAAGCACCACTAGAAAACGACGAGAAGAGAACCGGTACTGGTAAAACCAAGTCCAAAACACCTGTTGGTTCACCACGGCCCGCACGCAGGCCTCACCACTGAATACTACCTACGTATTAACCAACGACCCGCTATTCCCCCACCGTAATCTATTTCCCCTTCCTTACCGAATTCCTTCCTTAACTTGTCAACTATCGAGTCGAAGCGCAAGAAACCAATCACCACGTTCTAGACACTTTCCTCATCTTCTGTTTCATCAGTTTCGTCCTCGCATATTTGGGAATACGTTTTCAACGAAACTTCTCGGCTACGTTTCAAAACGCTTAGCCGAGCGATTAAACCTCGTTGTCGCTTCGAGTCCTAAACTAAACTTCTTCAAAGAATCTCTACCGTTGTATTTTTCTTCTTTTTTTTCTAATCGTTCTTAGGAATTAATATTTCCTTTCGTTTTCCCGGCGATCGACGTACGGTTTATCTCCGCAATTAACTCGGAAAACGCAGAGATTCCGCGGAGCGACGTTTGAAATTCAAATCGTTCCGCGGGGTTACAGCGGAATCTAACGCGAGAATCGATTGGTGCACGGTACCTCGTTGACGTCCATAATGTTATACGGTCGAGCCTTTCGACCAATTGTTCTTTTGCGGCAATACATCGTAGAAACCATCTCGAACCAATCAATTTACCGTTCTAACGGAAATGACGTTGATATCGTTCTACTTCCCGGATCGTTTACTCATCGTCTGTAGCTTATCAGCGGTGTTTCAAGCATCTCCGTGACGTCCGAGTCCTCTGATTTCTTTCCTCTTCCACGAAACAGTGTAATCTTGATCGAAACTAATTCTACTTCTACGTCGGAACACAGCAATTGTAAAAGTTTAGTCGTTGCCTGCGGAAGGTATAATACCGAACTTTATTCTTAGGTCCATACGTTCATGCAAAGTGTCTGTATTAAATGTCCAGCAGATTCATCGCATTGGTATGCAGGCGATCATTGACTGAACATCGTGTGTCGTTTCATTCATTTTGCGTCTCGTGCATGTACTATTTTTGCCTACTCTATTATACCGCTTTTGTTACCTGTCGTAATAAATAAATATATAGCACCTTTGCTCTCTTCTTTATTTCTTACCCATTACACTTACACGGCTGTCGAACGCAACGTTATTGTGCATAACTACGTGTATACTTTCAGAAAGAGTGTACAAAATGTCGCTATATCCTACGCTCGAGGATATGAAGGTGGACCAAATGATGAAGGTAAATGGTACACAATACATTACGCGTTAAATTACAGAATTGCAACTTACACTGTCTATTTTAAGGTTCAACAGCAAATGGAGTCACAGTACAATGTTCCATCGGTGCCACAAATACAAAATCTCCCATCTGCACCCTTGTACAGTCCATCCATGGTATTATACCCATCGTTAGGAGAGTACATGGGATTAGAATTGACTCGGGAAGTAATAGAAGAGAACATGCCTGAATATTCTCTTACTGCCAGCCGTGCGAACGTAAGTAACATACATATTCGCAGATTTAAAAATACTTGCAACGTTGATTAAACGCTCCAGATGACTGTCGGCGTACCTGCTGCATCAGGGCCACTGGCAGGTATGGTTGCACCGTTGTCTGGTCAATCTGTAGGATTACAAAGGGCAAATGTTACGCACGGCATAAGAGAGGTACTCGAATCCTACATGTTTTAATGGATCTATAAGCTCCAAGTGTACCAGACTCGACTTAAAAACTAAAGAATGCTATTGTTGTGTTACAGCTGATACTATGCAAAGATAAAGATGGTAAAATTGGTTTGAGAGTGCATGCTGTGGACAATGGCATCTTCGTGTGTCTCGTAAGTCAAAATTCTCCAGCTGCACTGGCCGGTTTGCGTTTTGGCGATCAGATTTTAACTATTAATGACGTTGCCGTCGCCGGGTACACAATGGAACGGGTTCACAAAATATTACGCGAGGCCGACATTAACGGCATCAGGGTAGTGATACGCGACAGGTTGGTGCATTATCGTTTTCAAGCAAAAAGTCTGGTCCAAGGTTGTTTACACATTTTTATGTTGTATCGATTGTAGACCATTCGAACGGACAGTAACCATGCACAAAGATAGTTCAGGTAATATCGGATTTCAATTTAAAAACGGACGGATAATCGCCTTGGTTGAAAACTCATCGGCCGCGCGAAATGGCCTCTTAACAGACCAACAAATATTGGAAGTTAACGGAAAGGTAGTATACCGTGAATTTCTTGGTTGGTATTTATTACATAATTACATCGATCATAATCAATAAAATACGGTCGATTTTACGTTTTAGAATGTCGTCGGTCTAAAAGACAAAGAAATCACGGCGGAGATTAAATCTGCCGAAAACGTTATTACCATAACGATTATACCATCGTATATTTACGAGCATATGATTAAGAAGTACGTCGTAATTCAGTGGTAATGGTATAATCAATTTGAGGAAATATAATATACTAATTTAAAATACTTCTTTTTAGAATGAATTCCAGTTTATTGAAAACGTTTATGGACCATTCGATTTCGGACGATCAAGTTCAATTGAGTAAGTTTTTTTGAAGTTAATACCTACAGAACCTTCGAGTTTTATAGATTTCTATATTAAATGTCCAGAAATTTAGATTTGATATCTCTCTTCATAGAACAAACACTATACTATATATATATTTTTTTTTTCTTCAAAAAACAAAATTAATAAAATTATTTAAAGTCTCGCACATTATCGTACACTTTCATGCATTTATTTCGTAGAATGCACAAAGATTGATATTCCATGATTATTTATAAATTGAATCGACTGCAATACAATTATTTATTCACTCGCGGTTAAGTGTCTACATTGTACGAATAACTTTGCCAACATATTGTTATCTGTGTACGAAATAGGTTTACAATTATTTACAAAACCTAGTAGCATTAGTCGTTCACGCGTTACGGACAAATTTACAATGAATACTTACTTTAAAATCATGTGCCCAAATAATATAAATTATATTACTTAAAAGTTTCTATAATGTTAATGGTTTTCTATACAACTTTATTTTGTAAATATTTGTGTAGCTCGTTTATCAATGTTATTACGATTTCTATTTTACAATACATAATGAACGTTCTAGATGAAATATTATAGTAATAAGTTTTACATTCATCTTCGTTAACGTGCCGTGCCAATAATAGCGATTACAAGTTATGTAGTTAGGTGGTTAAGGTTGAAATAAAATGTTATACGCAAACTAGTATCCTAAAAGAATTATTCGTACCTTAAATGTTCGCGCTGCTATGTCGATTCGATGTGTCGATAATTTCATAGAAATAAAAGGTATAAATTATACCTTGTCACTATCTCTTGCCTCTCGGTAAAGTCGAGCATCGATCGACCGCAATTTTCACTTTCACCAACTAATTAATGGTCTCGATCAAAAAAGAATGGATCCTCCTCGAAACACTTGTTGGCGCCATTCCCCCTTCCCACCGACTACCACTGCATCACCGTCGTCAGCCAATCAGTGCGAGAAGAAACGAGTCATGCGCGGTAGGTTTTCAACATGGCGAACCTGTCATACGCAGGCGTGCGAGGTTTTCAAGATGGCAGTTTTGTTTTAGTTTTCGTCTGGATCGGTCGCATAGTGTAACAGTTGTCAAAGTGACATGTAACAGTAAATAACAGTATCATGTATACAAAGTTCAATCGTGACGTTCAAGAATCATCGCACACCGGCTACGTTGGAGTAGATAGAGTTCTCGTTATTTATGTAAATCCGAGTACTTGAATGTACCATTGGGCAGCGAGTGATATAAATGCGCTCTGCGATTAGTGTTATTTTGTCGAGTCCGGTACCCGACAATAAGATGTCTCATCCCGATTATGAGCAAACCGCTCACGACCACGCAGCGTTGCTTTTGCTGTTGAGACCGATCGGTACGCAAATTAAGCAGAAAACTGTGACTAGGTTATGTGAGAGGATCATTAAAGCGGGTAGTAGGTTTAGCGTGGTCGATTCAACCGGTGGTACGCGGGAAATCCTTGCCAGATTCGTCAAGGAACATCCTATCGAGAACAATGATTGGGGTGATTTTCAAACGCACAGAAAATTACTGGGATTGATCACTTTTGGAAAATACGACAATCAAGTGGAACTAAATGAATTATGTAGAGTTCACGAAACCCTGAAGGTAAAGTACACCGCTACGCTTTACGATTCCCGTGCGATACTTTTTGGCCCAGCGGAATCGAGGAACAAACACGAACCACCGGTGTCGTTTAGTACCCCGTCAAACTTTAAAACACGCGCCGTATTTTACGACGACGAGATGTGTCCCGATCTCGAGGTTCACATCATGGAGTGCCTAAATTCGTTATTTTGGATTTTGGAATCGAAAAGATTAGAGAGATCCAGAGAGAAGATAGATAGAGTTTCTCTTTTATTAGCACCTTTCGAGAAAAAAGATTTCATAGGATTGGATCTGGAGTCTAGGAACAATAGAAAAAGATGCGTCGGCCGTATGACAAAACATCTTGGCGACCTATGTTTACAAGCTGGACTTCCAGCGGATGCTTTGAGCCACTATAATTCTGCGGCCAGTGGGTTGCAAGCGGTCAACGATTGGCTGTGGCTAGGAGCAGCATTTGAGGGTTTGTGCGCCGCGTCTGCTCTAGTATTGTATCCAAACATGTGCAGAAGTCTTCCATTACAAAGAAACTCCTCCCTTCAGGAAGGAAGTCCAGGTAAGCAAAGGTATGTATCGACGAATGGCAATTGTGATTTTCTTTGAAGGTTTGTTAACAGATTATTTTACATAGAAGGGGTTCGCAGGCTGTTGCCACATTACCCTCTCCACCCGCTATAGAGGTGGTAAAAAGTAATATGCCGCATATTTTGTTACCCGAAGAAATATCGAAAAAGTACCGTGAAGCAATAGTTCACTATAGCAAATATCAATATGCTGGTATAATCGAAACGGAAGCTAGCTTCAAAGCTACGAGAATCTCGATAGAGCAAAATTGTACCTTGCAGGCTGCCTCGTATTTGAGCAACGTTGTACTTATAAGTTTATCGTTGAGCGAACAGGAAAAAGTATGTAGCACGAAGAAACGATACGATATGATTTGCTCGTCCGATATCATACAATTAAATGGCCACAACATTACAGATCGATCGGTTTACCACGTTATCGGATTTGTATATGAGCTTTGGTTTCATAAGAAAAGCATCTTTTTGCTTAAGATTGGCCGCAACGCGACACGTATCTAAAAATAATCCAAATCCCGATTGGCAACAGTGTTATAATTTAATGCTGCAAGCTACGTCTGGATTTAAACTGTCCTTAGATCCTGTTGATATGTCTCCCGGTAATTCATATTTTTTGCTAACGTTACAACATGCGAATTAATTTTGAGATAAATCTTATTTGCATAGATACGCACAAGGGATGGCCGGTTATCCAAATTCAAGTGATAAACGATCTCGTTGCTGCTGCTAATCGTATGGGCAATCCGGCACTAGCAACTAGACACGTAACATTTTTACTCCAAACAATGTACAACTATTTGACACCAAATGAACGTAGAGAGACTGCTTTGCAACTTCAGAATATCTCTCAACAATGCGAAGGTGCTCCCGTACCTCTTGTAAGTGTTAGCGTTAGGAAAATTCGTGGCAGGGAATATCTAGGCAAGAATTAAGGTCTCCCGATAGGTTTTAGATAGCGGAACAGTTATACCGCCCGCCAATTTAACGAATATTCCGAAAACGAAATCGTTCGTTTTGAAAAACATGCAACCGCATCTTCAACCCCAAAAGATTGAAAGAGTCAAGGAAGACCATGGTCCATTTTTATTCACGCCGATTAATTTTGGCTCCTTGGAGAGGAAGAATACGTCGAAAAGTAAAGTTGGTGAGTTTGTGTCTCGATCATCGTAAAACAAAACGTGTAACAAAACACGCGTAACTAAAATTGAACGGTTACAGATTACTTGTGGGTGGAGGGTGACATTTGCGAGGTGTCGATGCAGCTGATCAATCCGCTTCCTTTCGAGTTGCACGTCTCCAACATGAGACTCCTCACGAATGGGGTCGTATTCGAGTCGATTCCAGAAAGTATTACGCTACCTGCCGAGTCCGGCCCAATTGCTGTAACGTTAGCAGGCAGGCCTAAAGAGGTCGGTGACCTGGAAATCCTCGGTTTCAGCACTCATACGTTGGGGGTGAAATCAAACTGTAGATTACGATATATGGAGGGGATGGTGCACCCTCAGTACACCGTTGAGGTAGTTCCAGCTCTACCAAGGATAGACGTGGCCACGAGTTTACCTCAAACTGCAAGTTTCAGCTCCGGAGACAACATAGTAACCAGCGCGAGCATATCGTTGTATGGTGGCGAAAGGTATAATGTAGTGTTTAATCGTTTCTGTTGTAACAAAATTTTTCAAGAAAAAGTATAATATATTTCTGTGTTCTCGCTGCAGCGCTGAATGCACCGTGACTATTGCAAATAGCGGACAGGTTCCTATCGAAACTATCGAAGTATCGATGCAATCCACGCTAGACGCGACCACGGAATCCACAATATTCAAATGGAACAAAGAGAACTTGACAAAACAATTGCCGCTTCAACCTGGGACTAGCGCGAGTCTTACCTTGTACTTGTACGCTGCTACCGATTTTATTGCACCTGGGTCCCACAATGGTAGTAGTATAATCGATGACTGCGCTGTTAGATCGTACAGATATTTTAATGATACGTACTTCCTTTAGATATTACCAGCAGTACGTATCTCAGCCAGCCAAACAGTTTAATGTCTCAATCCGGACACAGTTCTCTACCGTCTAGATTAAGTTCGCCTTCGCACACGAAAAGGCAGTCCGAGTTAACTTCCTCGTTCAGATCAGGCTTCAGTTCTTTGCCGAGTTCGCGTTTATCGAAACTGGCTGTGCCACTACACGCTTCGAATATTATCGAGGGTCAGTTAAAGATCAAGTACTCTGGCGGAGCTGGCCTGTCGGCAGGTTATTGTCGTACTTCGTCGGTTTTCGTCACTATAGAGATGTTACCTAGCGTGCAGATTACCAATTGGGATGTGCTACCAGCGGAAACGTAAGTGGATACAACGTTCGAGCAATATTTTAGGACGCGGCGTTTTTAAAATATGTTTTCAGGCCGTCGCAGTTCTATCTTGTACTAGACTTGACGAACATGACCAATCATGAAATGGAATTGCACTATACTGAAGCCAAGTGCATATACATGGAGGGCAAGGAGCCGTGTAGAATTCCTGTACCGGTCGATCGATGTCCACTCAACAAACTGTCAATGGTAATAAAGAATTTTCGATGCTCGGTAATTTTGGAACACGTGCACGACGTACACAGTTCGCTTTTTATTTGAATCGCAGTTAAACGGAGCCGGGGACATTGGAGAATTACAAAAGGTCTGTTCCGAACACATTGCCTCGTTGGTGGATCTACGATGGCAATTACTAGGTACCGAATTGGTCGGGACAGCGTCTCTTTCGGGGATTACTCTTACGCAAGATATGCTAGATCTTGTTCGAATGAGTCCTTTGCAATGGGGTATGTCTTAAATTTTACATCTTATACGATATGTACTACTGTCGCTGGTTATTCGATCAACGGTTGCGGTATAAATGAATTTCAGAGATTAAAATAAACGATGCGATCGTAAAGGCACAGGACGAACTCACGTGCAGTCTCGGTGAATGCGTCAACGTCGGCATAGGGATATGCAACGCGTTGGAACGTCCGTTGACCGATCTTATATTGACTATAAACTTTTACCAAGACCACCATAACGGTGTGAACAATTACCAACTTGAAACCAGGCTATCCATCGCTGGGGCGAATAAAGTTATGCTGCCAGTCGTGAGTTATTATCTCATCGAAACAACTTCAATATATATTTTGCTTTTATAACGAAAGTTTCTTGTTCAGTTGCAGGAATATGGAAGGGTTTATCACGAATGTCGCGTAGTATTCTTCACAGCAGGTCAGTACAAAATAGATATTCAGTGCAGTAGCACAGAATCAGCTCCGAATACACCGGTGCTTTGCTCAGAGTTAATAAATGCCGGACACACGTGGCGTTACATACCGTCGATAGAAATAACTGTCGACGACTGTTAGCCACGTGTACGGTAATCAAGTCCGCGAATTTGTAATATTTGTAAAAAAAAGCAACAAATAAATGTACCTATGCCTTGTTATAATTAAATGCGTAATAATCTGTTACAATACAGTATTTAACAGTGAATATTTTCTAAAAGATCATTACAAAAACAAGAATTTCATTTTTAGTCTTCGCTATGTCGCTCGCGTAAAATAGATCTAGTTAATCTTACATTGTGTTGAGATCATATTTGCAGCCTTCTTACAATATATATGTCGTGAAAATAATTCTATCCGTTGATAAAATAATACTTTATACAATATTATCGTAGTAACGCTCCAAGGTGAGGTGGTGTATCTTGTTTTATCGATTCACTAATGCTATCACATCTTCTTTTTTTTCCCTAAGGGAATCATTTCCATTTCTTGCAAATTTCTCCTAAATTTTTTGTAGAACACGAGTACATCCGAATGGGCCCATACCTGTTGACTATTAAAATCCAAGACCCGCAAAGATTGTAAACTTTGTGCCCTAGACAACGCTACATAGGATTGACCAGCATCGAAAACTCTTGCTAGACACATTTCGACGCAGTCCAAAGTTAATCCCTGACTTTTATGAATGGAAAAGGCCCATGCTAGTTTAAGCGGTATTTGTTTCCTCTGAACAATAGAGCCTGACGCTGTTTTTAAATTCCATGTCTCTAACTTAGCACGATACTGAGTACCAGATTTAAACTGAACTATCGGCGCATTGTCCTGAAACTTGGTGACTACGCCTCTTGCTCCATTCACCAGACCGTCGGATACGTTAATATTTTTTAACAGCATTACTTGAGCCCCTACTTTCAATACAAGTTTCCCAGGAACGGTCAATTGCTGATTCAATGTCTGTGTCACAGACAGATCAGAGTCCTGTGCTGTATAAGTTTTAGACTCTCCTTTTAGTTCATTTAATTGGAATTCATTAATTTCTTCCGCTTCGTTAACGTGAGAACAGAGTCTGGTTGCTAAAATTCCATTATTCTCTATCTTTTGTTTAGCCGTTGCTTTAAGAACTTCAGCAATGTTGTCCGTAACCCTACCTATCCTTATATTATTCAAGATATTGATAAATTCAGGATCCTTCTGCCTATGCACGGTTCTCAGTTCAAAATTGAAGTGTACGCAGTTCTCCCACGCGCTGCTCTGAAAACAGAATTTTGCTTTCTGGTCCCTTTTAGAGACCGGAGGCAGCTGAAAAAAGTCTCCGCATAAAATTAATTGTATTCCACCGAACGGTCTTTCGTTTCTTCTAACGTGCCTGGCAACAGCTTCTATTTTGTCAAAGTAATCTGCGTCTACCATAGAAATTTCATCTATAATCAAATGCTTTGTTTTCCTCCAAGTACTTATGCAATTTTTGGCAGCCATTTGAAAGCATCTCTCCAAATTTCCGGTTCCCAGGCCAATTCCGGCGAACTGATGCAGGGTGATTCCACCAATATGGCAAGCAGCCACTCCGGTACTCGCTGTGGCCATTGTAACGTCCGGGGGTAGGGCCGCTATGATCTTCTTCAAGAGAAACGATTTTCCGGTTCCCGCGCTGCCAGTAAAAAATATATTCTTACCACCGAGTACCGCGTCCAAAACCCTGCTCTGCTCCTCCGTAATCCGTCCGGCGGTTGGATTTTCGTAGAGCTTCTTCCCAGTGATGAGTTTCGATGCATTTTCGTCCATGCGTTTTCTCTTCTTCACGTTGCTGGGGGATGGGGTGGTGATCGTCGCCCGAGACACGCTGATAGCCTTTTCTTTGGCCCTGTTCATTTCGGCCGTGGTCGCGGGGCTGACATCCTGAACACCTCCGAGCGATTTATTGGAAAGCAGTCTCTCTTTCAACGGATTTTTCACCGTCTCGTTCTGGTTGGTGATCTTGACGTAGATCGTTTTTAGGAAGGTGATCAACTGTGCCGTCGGTGCATTCGATAAAAACAAAGTGCAGTTGTCCGTTTTGAATTTGATAGAAGCCTTTCCTTCAGTCATAAATTTGTTAAAAACGGAAATGGAATTTAGCAAGAGTTTTGTCGTCGCGTTTGCCTTCTCCGCTCGTACCTCGATAAACATTTCGCGAAAGTTGTTTCGGATCAAGCGTAAAGTCGCCGTTCGATGATTCACTTTCTTTAGCATCGAACCTTGCGAGTTGGTCCATTCTATTACCACCGAACATGTCACTAAACAATTATCTTGATCCATGGTTACTTACGAAAATATGCGTCAGGATACAAAGGATGACGACGACGACGGCGAATTCTTTTCGAACGTTCCTCCGTGCATCGGCCGAGCAGATGACGAGAGTCCCTCGAGAGGATACTACTGTGACGAGCCGTTATCCTTGTCCGTTACCTGTTACCTGCCAACTATCATGGTTGATCACGCTCGATCACGCTCGACCACGCTCGACCACGCTCGACTGCTTTGGCGGGAGATTCACGATTCATCCGCCGACCCGCCACGTTTCTCGTGGGAAATATTTTTGTTCCTGTGGGGCAACCAACTTCTCCAAATATTCCCCAGAAATAAGTCCCTAGAAACGCGTTACATATTCCCAGCTCATACATAGTTGGAAAAATAACCGCCAGAAACGAATTCTATCGTCCTCTATCTCCACCGTGAATCGCACACAAAGATTTTCTACTTTGGATATTGTTCAATTCGTAGAGTCGTCTCCTATCTATTTTTGATCGAAATTAAAGTATAGCAAGTCGAGATTGAAATTTCCATCGTTTATATTGAAGTCGTATAATATTCTTTTAGGAAAACTTATCGATCGTTTGAAGATATACGTGTACACGTACATATAATATTGATACATCGTCTAATACTTATTAACATAGAAAAATTAGCGTGGGTCCTCTATCCGAAGGCTTGTTCGTTGAAAAAATACTGCATTTCGTGATATGAAAATCTACTGGAATGAGACGCGGTTTATTTCTTTATCTGTTCTTTTCTTCCTTTGTTTCTTGTCGACATTATGTTGTATAATACCGCATCTTAATGCATATTTGCGATGACGCCTGCCGCTCGTGTGACACACAGCTATCGTTGGAGGGAAGCATAAGCTAGAAGATACCACGGCGAATGATTTCTTTTCGAAAAAGAGTCGCTTGTGTCCAGAAAAATATGGAACGCATATATTTGCAAAAAGTACAGGCACTCGAATCAGCTACACCGGTAGTTGTCTCTCTTCTGTGTTTTCCTTTCCTTTTGATATCCTAGCCCGCGTCTTCGAGCTTATACTTTTAATCTCGTTTACGAAGCATAAGTACCATGTACCTTAATTAAGGAGATGTGTTTGGCAACGGACGCAATCCAATGACATGCGATAATTGACTATCCGATCGCGTTTTGCGTATCTGTAAAACGAAAACTGCTCGAGACACGGCCACGGCATTATATGTATATTTCCAGCACGCATTGTTGTTACGTTTTACTTTCGCTCGTATTCGAATTCGCAAAACTTGTTCGCACGATAAAGGAGGCGTACACAGACTAGAAACGTTCGCAACATCCCGACTGAACGTGAACGAGGAAACGAATGCGTGAAACGTTCAACCAAACTTGGCACACCGGTACTATGTATATGTATACACTTTGTTGGAACGCAACTAACCAAGAGCTATCTAGTGACAAGAGAATGGACAAGATTATGGGAACGGTTGCGTGTGCAACATAAACAGGAATTTCGTACAGCGCTTTACATACTAAGGTGTCTGAAAGCGAACGAATAGAAAGCTAGGGGTCCTAGAGGAGGATGGAACGTTACGAAACATTCATCTTAACTTTTGTACACGGAGATGTTAAATTGTCTACTGCTACGAATGGAAAACATTGATTTTTCGAATGTTTGCGGTGTTCGGCTGAATATTACGAAATCTGTGCGCTCGGCAAAGTACTCGAGACAATGCAGAACGTTTATGTGTTGGTTTCTTTATGTATTGCACATGCCCGCGTTACAAGTGTATTTTTACTTTACGGTTTTATCGAGTATTTTGGGTACTAGCAGGTACGAACAAATTCGCGAATACCTTTGAAACAAGGAGTGTACCGTTCAACGAATGAAACACGATTACAAAGTATTTTATAATGTTCAGCCTACGAAACACCGCATTCACCATTGCTACTTGTGGATGGATTACATGTATTGGGCCGTTGTGGGCATAAAAATTCTACACGAACAAGAAACCCCTATCGCGGTTTAGAGTTTTCTGTTTGCACAACGGGACACACCTACCGGGACTGCGAGAGGCACGTTGCGCTCGCGAATGCAGCCACGACAGAGGGATCGTTGATTTATAATTTTGTAACACGGACGTAAAAATTCGACCAATCGTAACTACTATATTTTGGAACGCGACAACGATTGTATGCTTCGCGTAGTAGACGCGCCTTCCCTCGCGATGAAACCGAAACAGATACCGACGTAGTTCTCCGTTGGGTGTTTTCAGTAGATTTCTACTCTAGATCGTTCACGATTCTCATTGAAATTCCATTGAGAGTTGACATTTTATAAAAATCTAATTTCCGCAGAATTATTGAACCGTACATCAATTTTACACATTCGCTACAATCACACATCGATCTCCGCATCGGAATTAGGATCTTCTAAACTCTAAACGTTACCTCGAGCTTTCAGACATTCTACTTCATGTTCGCTACTCGTATCGAGTTTGCAGTTGACGACGACAAAGCGCAAATCAATCGAGTCGTTGAATAATCGGTATGCGTCATTGGTACGCGAAAAATATGTCTTTGATTTTCGTGTCGCGAGCGTCTAATGCTTTTCAGAGATTTCGAATATATTTTGATCTGTCACAAACATGAAAAATCGCATCTTCCGCTATAGGTACATTTAGATCACACGATATTCGATTTAACCATAATTTTTCCTAAGAAATTTTCTAAGATTTATCTCTATTGGATGGTACCGATTGAGACTGACAAAACACTTTCGCTCGTTTGATTTACGCTTAAAGTAATTGGTTCAATATGAACTCTCGAGCCGGGATGTATTCATTCGTAAACCTATCTTACAACTGAACGTACAATTCAGTTTCACGTATTTACGATTACATTCATTAATGCTTAGATAAGAAAGTAGACGACGAAGCAAGGAACTTAAATCAACTTTGAATCCAGATCCTCAGAAATGTTCGATACTCGTAATAGGTAACCATGCATTCTGGTATGTTTTTCTGTTATCAAAGACTAATGTATATTCGATCGACGATATGCTATCGAGGCGCCTTTGCGAAATTCACCGAAACGTAAACGAGACGATAGTAACGAAATAACTCTTAACGACGTATCGAACTCCAAGATCGACGGAAACGATAACGCGTTCGAAACGAATAAACAAGAAATGATCCGTAGAAATATTACAATACGATTCGCCTAGAATTATAGTAGAAACCATGAAACAACGGTTGGCACTAGAAAATTGCACGAGTCGATAACCAAATGAACACAACGGGTCTGTTTATTATTCGAACGCAACTAGGAACAACGAAAGAGGACTTGCAACTGAACGATTCACGGTTTTAGAAGATGTGCGGCGCTAATTGTAACTTCCATAGGGAAACAGGCCTAGCGAACACCGTCACCTGACCTTTTTCCTTCCCTCCGACTAAAAATACGTAGAGAGGCGCTGGCCCGTACGATGGCGTTTCCGAGTCATTAATGTCCGCAGCTGCAACTTTTGCCCGTTGCCTTTCCGCCCTCGACGCGCTAACCGCTCTTCTAGAAGGAGACCCTAACGGCAAACTTTTCGGCGGTGCTCTCGGCACCCTTTTCAGTTCTTGAAGCTCTAATAACTCCGCGAACGTCTGCGAGGAGGATCGTCCCGCTTCGTCTTCTAAAACACTGTCCGGTGGGCTGTTCAATATTTTCGCGTATTTCCCGTATTGCGATTGCTGATGTTGCTGCTGCGATTGCTGTTGTTGCTGCGATTGCTGTTGTTGCGGCTGTTGTTGATGGTTTCTGCTCTCGTTCAGCCCGAGGTAGTTCGGATTGCAGAATCCGAATTGGCCTTCGCGTATCGTCGACGGAGCGACGATGGGGCGGTAGTGTTTGCATTTCCTGCCCGACGGCCAATCGTCGTCGGCTAAAGGATCGCCAGGGCTTCTGGCTTCTATACTCGCGTAGTCCGAGGTCGATTCTTCGCCCTCCTCCAAGTCGGCGAATCGTACGGACGCGGACGTAGGTATTTTTGAGGTGGTTGGGGTTTTAGGTGTTTGCAGAGCAGCTTCGTAAAGATGCGAGCTGTAGCTCTCGCCGCGCGTTGGCTGGCAAGCTTGGTGCATGGCTGCGAAGTCCCTGAAAACGTGGAAGAATCGACTGGTTGTAGGTCGAACGGTTAAACAAAAAACGGGCTCGTTTTCAAAAATATTAAACTTACCGTCTTTCCTCTTGAACTTCTATCAGTCTGGAGGTGGGAGGTTCTTTGCGTTCTTCTTCGTCGTCGTCGTCGTCGTCGACGTCGTCGTTGTCGTTGTCGTCGTCGTTGTCGCTGTTCTCGTCCGGATCGACGAATACGAGCCTGGCCGCTTCTACAGGTGTCAAGACCGGGGTGGGTAGAGTGAGAGCTCGGAAATTCGGCACCGAAGTAGGGTCTCTGGTCATTCCAGAGCCGCTGGTGTTGCTACAGGTGCTGCCGAGGTCGGTAGTCTTCGACGTTGACTCGGACGGCTTTTGCCTTCGACGCGCCAACGCGTTCGCGCTTCGAGACTTTACCATTCCCGTGGATGGCTCGATCACTTCGGCGTCCACTTGCTGAAACGGATAATACGAGTTCGCCTGCGGGCAGGCTCAAATTGTCACATGCGTTTTCTTCGCAAACGCGAGTACGCATTGGAAAGATCCGCGAGAACATCTACATCTAGCAACTGAACCGGCGTACCTCTTGCGGACTCTCCTCGTTGTCGTCTTGACCGCTCAACACCGAGTAGCTGCATTTCGCCGGGTGACTCAGTCGCGATAGATTGATCTGCGACAACTTCGAGATCTCCTTCAGAAAGCTCGGCCTGGTCGGTGCTTCGTTCGGCGATATCCTGTTGTTGCAGAGCCTCGGTCTCTGGTTGCGCAGCTTCAGCTTCGAGTTGTCGATGTTGGTCCCTCGTATCAACAGCTCCGACACCGCTAGAGCGACGCTTTCCGCCCTCGGTTGAGGTTTGGGACCCGGTACCGATAGCTTCTCCCACGTTTCCGTACCTATGAACGTACGATGATATTCATTGTCGCGCGAATTCGTTGGTAACAACCGTACGCGTCGAAGACATCGAATCCACGGTCTCGGAATCGCTTACCGAAATGAAACCTCCAGAGTTCGTTCGTAGCTAAACCGCCGCTCTCTCCGCCGAATATTAGCATGCAGCTGGGAAGTCTGCAGGCAGCGTGGCCGTGAAGGGGTCCCGGTCCCGGTTTATTTTTCAATAAACACCAGGAGGCGGTGTTCACGTCCCATCTCCAACAGTCGCTTCTCTCTTGAAGATCGGTCATACCTCCGTAAACGTACATAGCGTCGCCGTGTAGAACAGCGGAATGCTTGTGCCTCGCCGCTGGCCCACTTTCACCGGACGAAAGAAGGTGCCAGGATTCCGTTTCTAGCGAGTAAATCGTTGGGTCGTGTATCGCTAATTGTTATCGCGCGAGTACAGAATACAGTGTAGGTGCATACGTACGTATGTATTGTACAACATAGGGATGTATTTCGTAGTCTTACCAAAGTGGAACGCCCAGAGTTCCGGAGAACTTCCTCGGAGGTCTTGGTAGCCTCCGTAGATGAGCATTTGGCCGCGATGGACTAGAGCAGTGTGGCCTCTTCGTCCTCTAGGAATCGTGCATCCTCTTTGCGCCCTCACCTTTCTCCATATGTTCGTCTGAGGGTAACAATCGGGCAGTGACTTTTTTTGTGCTGCTTGTCGCAGTGCGCTTGGTCCGTGAAAGCGTCGTCACGGTGTTCTTTGTTCGTTCATCAATTTTTACGGCACCGACGACAATAGCCCAAAAAAAATCACTAATTTTGTCTGGACGGGAAGGTTTCTGAATACCGAATATCAACCCCGGATGGGGTTGCGCGTAACAAAAGGTACAGGAGAGCTCCAATTTGTCACTCCCTTCTTTTTACGCTTTGAATAGACTCGAGTTTAATACGGGAGGCCTGTCGTAACAATACCGGTTGCGGCTTTCTCAACGGGAAGACGATCACATTTTGAGTAGTTGTGGAATGTTTTGGACAAGAGTAGACGAGCTTCGTGTTAACGAACCGATCTATTTCTATTTGTACCCTGATAGCTGCTCGTGAAAAATATAGAGCACAAGCGACGCGTGAGAAGCTTCGAGAACAAAGGGTCGCTTTTACGTATGCCCTGCATTTAATTTTATCGGCGCAATCGATGGACGAGGGATTATATCAATTTTGCTCAAGTTCGCCGATCGTATCGAAAGAACGCGGTAAAACGGAAATTGACTGTATACGGCAGCTTCTTTGAGACTACGAGGCGCATCGACGATCGAGGATCTCGTATTCCTTCGGTAGGTTAGCGAACGCGTACTGCCAAGAACAAGGGGGCCGTGTAAAGGAGAGAAGATGGAAGGAAGGAAGGAAGGAAGGAAGCAAGCAAGCAAGCTATATAGGCTGTATAGCAGGGGTGCTGAAAGTAATTACGTAACTTGAAGTACGTGCCTAAAGTTGATAGGTCTGTACAGGCACTTGCGTTTACCCCGCATTACGACGCGAGGGGGTCGCGCAAGGGTGGAGCAGTCGGTAAATTCGCCATCGACGTTAAAACGCTGTAAAATTAGCGAGAAAACAGTTATCACCGACGTCGCGGACTCATTTGAAACAACCTCAAAGAAACTCGAGGCCGCGGTCGGTTGATCTTCACCGGTACGAGAAAACCGAAGGATGCAGGGACGGCGCGAACATCGAATATTCACCCGAGCGAGATATTTCTCCTGTATCCGATTTGTTGCGAACGGGAGAGAAATTTAATGGAATACGGGGGAAGATAACGTAGGGTAGAAAAAGAACACGAGACGCGAACGACCCCTCGGGTTTCTAGCAATCGAGTTTGCTGGTGCATTCGTAACGCGGATTTCAATAATACAGGGTGGCGAGACGCGTAACGGGGACGAGGCCTTCCTCGTTCCGAAGACGGTCCAATAAGTAAACGCGAGCGGACCAAGAAATGTTCTAATGTCGTGGAAAAGCCATAAATCCTCCAAGAAAGTGGGGGAACAAAGCATTTAATACCCGAAGGGTTCACGGAGAAAAGGGGGAATGTGAAAATTCAGAGTTTCTCTGAAAGTCAGCGATAGAGAGCACACGCAGGAACGCAGAAGCATTTTTCTCACGGACCCTTCGTTCATCTCCTTCGTTCGTGAAGATCGTAAGTGTGAAATTCACCCCAGAGGACTTCCGTTTCTTTCTAGTTTACGGTATCTGGCGTTGACATCGGACAAGGAATCGCTGACGTAACATTTCCATCTACCGCGTTTCCTGTTTACTCCAAGTTGATGAATTTTTAACGATGCGCGGGTTGAGAGCAGAAGCCCTTGGGAGGATAAGCGCCATTCACTTTCGAGGGTACGAAACGCAAGAAGGAGCTGTTGACACCGGCTGTTGCCAAACGATTCCTTCCCCTCGCGATATCGTCGCACGCGTATTAAACATTCCGTAGAAGCTTCTTCCGTGTTCCTTCCACTCGTTGCTCCACCTTCGAACGCGTCGAACGGTGCCCAATGACAATTCATTGTTCACGATCGATGATCGATCGCACGCGAGTTCCTAATTAAGCGATGCTTACTCTCCGATTTCTATAATTCAACGGACAATATTTCCTCGAGGAGCGTTCGAATCTGTTTCGCCTCGCGTCTCCCCTAGTCTGTTCCGATAACGATCTCGTCGTAACTCGGTGTCGTACCTCGCAAAGGAAACTCGTAATGATCTTACTCGTCCTGGAGGGGAGCGCGCGTGCAAGGGAGGGATGCAGGGGTTGCTTCGAGATATAGAATAAGAAGAGAGAAACGAAAGAATATCGCACCCTCGGGAAACCGCTAAATCAATAGGACCGTCATCAGGTACAAGCAGTTTTACACGAGGACATCCGCTCCTTCTCCGGTCCTTCGAAAGTAGAGGGTTCGGGGTGGGAGGATCGTGTTTGCCAACCGATGACACGCAACTAGGGACAACCACGAGACTCAACCGCATCGAGCAGTTGCGATTGTTCCACCGTAGTAGTCACTCGAGTGGCAAGGAGTCCTTGGGGAGGAGCAGAACAACGCGTCAAACAGGAAACTAGGAAGATTGCTCCTGTGTTCCGGCACCGTGTGTCCGTGCGTTTGTGCGTTCGTGCGTCCGTGCGTCCGTGCGACCGTGCGTCCGTACGTGTACCGTGCACGCATCTGTCGTTGACACAAATTGTTCCAATCTCGTCACGAAAAATTCGGTCCCAAGACATTTCATCGGGGTCTTTATCGTCTTTTTAATGTTTGGGAGCAATCGTCGAAATAACAAAATTATGGATAAATAGATTCGCCCATCGGATCGTCGAACGAGCCACGAATTTACACATGGTATGCGTGGAGGCAAGGTATCGTCGATCACCGTTGATCGGACTCCTCGAATTGTCTCGTTGCCAAAATTGGAGCGGTATGGGGGTGCCCTGAACGAGCCTTGAACCGCGATGCTTGCAAGGGGCTCGGTCAACTGCCCGAGGGCGTCTGCCCGGTTTCGCCTTGGCGAATCACGAAAATTCAACTAACCGTTGCCGCGCCTCGCTAACGAGTTTAGACGGTATCGAGGCAGTTCGATGGAAAGAGAAACGGTGGGGGTAGGTGTACCTTGACATTGTAAACCCACAGTGGCGTTTCCGTGCCCGCCGAAAAGCCGAGTTCACCCCCGAAAACGTAGAGGCAATCCTTGTATGCGACCGCGCTGTGCTCCTGAAGTGCCGGCGGTCTTTCTCCCGCAGGATGCAATTCTTCCCATTTGCTCTCGGCTGCAAAGAAAAATAAAGAATGGGGTAGAGAGCGTGCGTCGGCTCGTTAGTCAAAACGGTTTCGCATGCCAGCCTCTCTGTTTGCGCGGCGGTGAATAAACACGATTTGCACAGCCTCGCTTTTGTGCGTTTACGCGAGGGGAAGATGAGACTGCATAGTTCGAAAAGAGGCTCGCGAATAAAGAAACAAAGAGGCTCGCATTATGGGTCTCGCGTGTACGCATAATTTCCGCGTATTTTCTCTCCCGGCTTGACCGAAAGGTCGTACGGGATCGGATGGTAAATTAAAAAGAAAGGAGTCTCGATCTCATGGGTGCCAAGAAAAAACTTTCCTCGCTACGCTAAATCACGCTTTTACCCACCCCGACAATCTGCTGCTCCGAAATAAATCCTTTGGGCGGATGGGGCTTCGCAGAAGCATTGAGAGACAGACAGAGAGAGAGAGAGAGTGGGGGGGGGGGGTCATAAGGGTGGGACTAGGAGCTTAAATCTCAGCAATGCCATGGGCACGGCAAAAAAGCGAATCGTTAACACAAGAACTTCGTATCGATAGAAAAATACATATGTATACCGTATATGTCCTGACAGTGAGCTCGAAGCCAAGTTCTCGTCGGATACGATATTCTTTTTCGTTCTTCTGCCGAGTTAGAAAACGTTTAGTCCCTGCCTGGGCGCGATGACCAACGAACGATATTGCAAATTGTTGGATTCGCGATGTAAGAAAGAACAAAGAACGCGCCCGCGCGTCGTCGAGGGTCGAGACACTTTCTTCCCTTCGGTCTAATCGCTTAACAAGTCTTTACCCTTCGGAAGTTTTAGGATCGTGAAAAAGGGACGCTCCCCTAATTTAACTGGGAAAAATAAAAGCGAAAGAAATCAGCGGCGCGTAAAGCTCCGTCGCGCAAACGAAAGAAGAACGAGTCGAGTTCTCGTTGCAGATTAGATCCGCAACTTCTCAACTAAGTTACAAGTGTTTCGCGGTGTAGTTTTACAATATCCCGAGAAGTTTCCCGCGTTTAACACCTCGGGTAGCCGAGTTATAGCTTGCCGCTGAAACGTGCCTGAGAACAAAGCCTATGAAATTTACGTAAGAGGCGTAATATGCTGGTTGGAGTACTCGTAACGTCGCAACCCTCGCGGGGCCGACACTAAAGATGCCCGACATTGATTAGGTGTACGTGTCGTATCTGGTTGGCCACGAGGCAATGCACTCTTTTGTCTAAAAGTGCTGTTGACGGGGTAAAATCGCGACAGTGCCTTCGAGGATAAGGAGATCACTCCGAAGCTCGAACGTGCGCGTTCTAATTCACGGTTGAAAATTACTCGCGCTCGATGTATGTATTCTGGCTCGAAATCGAGGTAAAAATCCGCACGATGTTTGAAATGCGGATAGGATGCAACGCCAAAAGAACCCCTCGCTTTCGAACCCATTGAAAGATGGAGTACTCTTGTGGTTCGGGGTATCACAATGTTTTGGTAAGATCGAGTATCGACGATGCTAGGCTTTTAAAATATACCACGGATCCCTTCGGGAGCCGTTTGCCCCGGGAGACAAGCTGCCAACCCTTCTGGTACCGTTTTAATATTCTCCGTGTTCGCTGCCGAACAATCCCTCCCTGATTAATAGAGATTCGCGCAACCGGCAGATCAACGATCACGAGTTTCGTTGCTTCGCACGCGAACGGACAGCGAGCAATTTCTATCGTCTGGAACATGATCGGTCGGTGTACTCGGAGTTTGACTCTCGCTTCGGTATTTTCGTTTTTCCTTTGAAATCGTCCGTGTATCGACGCTCTTGGCCAACTATAAATTAATGTACGTTTGCAGCGTAAAAATACACACTGGCAAATACTACGAACTCTAACGACCATCCACAATTTTTATCGAACGTCCACGGGTCGAACGAAGGAAATCTTTGCCGAATTTAAACTCGACCAGCGCGTAGTTTTGCAGGTCGATTCCAGTATTGGCCAGATGGACCGGTGGAAACCGTTCACAGCGCTGCCATACCGTGTCGGTGAATTGAAAGTTATGCAAGCAATTACGAGTAAACGCCCTGTTTAACGAGGAGGTGCAGTAAATTCGCGTACGTCTGATCTCCGTGGATACAGCCGTAATTGTGGTGTATCGTCGGTGGCTTTGGTTGATGTACGCGTACGCGTATTATCGATCAGATGAACCCTGTTTAAATTCCGTGACGCACCCCTCGCTCAGAGAGCGAGACGATGGGGGCGCGTTGGTCAGAGATGTTGTTCGTGTACAGTGCTTTCTGGTTACTCGGACATCGGGCGTTAATGCCGAACGCAATCATCCTGTATCGTCGAATTTCGAATTTCGAATTTTTGCAAATCCCTGTCGCGTCGGCATGCAGCTAGGAAGAAATCCAAATAGGCGATGTTATTATATCTAACCACTTACCGAGACTGTATCGCCAAAGATCTTTGAGGGGCAGATTGCCGTTTCGCCCACCGAGAAGATATACGTGCCCGGCGAGCAAAGTGGCGCTGTGCTTGCTTCTCGAAGGTGGTGCAGGACCATTCTCTGTACCAGCCGCGGTAACCGAGCTCCACATTGTTTCCTGCGGCACAAAATACGACGAAGATTAGCTCGCAGTTGCGAAACGGTCGTCGGGGGAAGAAGAGTTCGCAACGGCACGGCGAACATAATGAAATATGGTTAGAAGCGAAGCAATCGCAAATTAGAAAACAGCATCTTTAAAAGCCTGCCGTCGTTGTCTATAAACGTATTAGCGGCCACCCGTGTCGTCGTACTTGAAATTCAATTACCAAAGCTCCGAAATCGAGTTTCGGGTAAACGAATGCACCCTCGCGCATCCCGAACAAGCGTACGCAAATATGGCGGGCATGGCAATAGGTTCGCCGGTAGACGCGCCGCTACAAATGGGATTCTCGATGGTGGAACGGTGCTGTACGTTGTACGGCGGTGGCGAAGAAACGCGTGAAAGGGAAACCGGCGAACGCGCGCCGCTGGCAAAAATATTGGACGAACCTCCCCGGACGATTCCTCGGAACGAGATTTCAACTCGGTTTAGATATCGTTTATACTCGTTAATTTTAACGGGTCACTTTGCTATACGTTACGATTCGAATATCTTTCAATCGGCGTGTAAACTGTGTAATTTTGAAGGAATGAACGAGGGAGGAAAGACACGCTACAACCTCTTAAAATTTCACTTCTTTAGAACAATAACGATAACACCGATTTATTAAAACAAGAACACGTTACAAATAGCCGTTCGACGGAGATGTTAACTCGTCGGTGTTCGCAAAACGTAAGACCCTCTCGACGCTTTCGGAGGGCTATTTATTTCGTCCTTGCAAAGGACAGAGTATCCGGAGAAGAAAAAGGACGGGAGATCGTTAACGCCAAACGCGTAAAAATACTTGATGGAACATTTCCTGGCCGTGCGAGACCCGCTATCAGGTATGTATACCTGAGCTAGCCGGCTCGTCACGAACCAAGGACAATTGCAAGCAGGACGGTGTCGGTCCGGGTACGCCTGGCTGCCAGGAAGGACTCGTCGTCAAAAGGCTCGCTCAGGCCTAGGTGAAAGACACTAAAAAATTTCTTACGGCTGTCGAGGTTTTCGAATACTTGGTACGGCCGAGCCGCTACAATTTAAACGACCGTCGGGTGGGGTTGTCGCCGTTGTTACTCCTCGTTCGTGCTGGATATACTCGAGAGCCAAGATTTTTAATCTCTCGCCTTGCATCGGCGTTGCATTCCCGCCAGCTTGACTCTTAATAGAAACGACAATAGCTCTAGGTACGAGCATTCCAAACATTTGTCAGCCATTTATTTTCCGCTGTGAAATCAGTAACGGGAGACGAGCGTAATAAGAACCGTCGACGGTTTCTTTTCCGCTGTCTCAGCGACGTGTTTCCGTTTCGCGCCCATTCCTCTTCCCCTTGTGCGAGGCTTCTTATCGCGTCACGATGTTTCGGTAAACCCCTGCGGAAAACAATGGACTCTCTCCCGCATTCGGCAAACCGTTAGTCGCTTTTGTTCCCTGATCGATGGATCGAAATGGAATCCGCAGAAGCGTACACGTTGTTCTATCCGATACGGTGGACGGGCGATTGCTCATCGAGGCCGACAAGAGACGCCGGAATACCGGCGAGAGACCATGAATTTTTACCAAAGCCTTCTCGAATATTGTTTAACCCTTTGGTTACTGTTGGCGCTTAAGGGTCTCTGCACACCCATCCGGAACGGGCCCCGGAGAGTTTTTTTACATAGCTTTGGTATAGGCAGGGCTCTCCGGGATGTCCGATCCGGTGTGGTACCGATTCTTCCCTCGCGCGACCGAAGGGCCATAATTCTTCCACTTCCGAGCGCGCGTTGACAGTTCCCTCTGTGCATAGCACAAAAACAATGTTTCCAGGGACTCCACACCTCCTTAAAGTAAACTATCTAAACTAACTAGCTAAATCCCGGCCCGGCCCGTCCCGGATGGGTGTGCAGAGACCCTAAATGCGCTTTTAAAATTTTCTTTCCTGGTACTGTCGACGCCTATAGGCGCTTAACTTACGTCGGTACACTGAAACGATAGACGTTCGAGAAATGCACGCTAACGAAAAATTCCGCCGTTCTCAGTGAAGGTTGCGATTGAATTCTTGCCGTATGGTACAAGCGGTACGCATCAAACTCTGCCGTAGCAAAAGGGTTAAGCGGAGCGACACAGCATCGTCCGCTTTTCCAGTCGGGTTTTGAGCGCGCGGCACCGTGGCAGGGAAGCGGTTTCTTTTACGAGTCTCAGAGGAAGCCGGCGAGTCGACGGTTATCGACCGACGACGGCAATTTCATATTTTCCGTGTTCGATACGCCGGGGACGCGAGAGTGTAAAGATTCGACTGGATTTCCATCGTTGGACTCCCTTTCCGGTTGCAAAGGCGAAGGGAGAGGCAAGCTCGTAGGAGGGGTTCTCTCGGTCTCTCTCCCTATCTCTCTTTCCCTCTTGGCTTAACTGGAGCCACGAGGGGATGCGTTGCGTTGGTGCGACCGGATCCCGAAAAGGGAACGCGCAGTCAGACAATTTCCTCCACCGCGCCGACACTCGCGCCTCTCTTGATTCCCGTACGCCGTACGGCGTAAAGTTGCTGGATGTTCCTTTCGCGGCCGTTTCGTCGTTTGTCCGAGGATCTTCCAACCGCATACCGCGAGGTTGCCCCGCGCGTTTCCGGCACATTGGCCTTTTCGCTTCGGAGCCAACGACTCTAGATTACTTAAACGCCAATGGGTTTCATTGGTCGCTTTCGATTCTTGATCCCGATCGACGGAACTGAGCGGAAAAGACGGCGCGACGCAGCTTTTCACGCGGAAACGAGTCAGGCCATGTGGGACGTGTTATTCGGGTTCAAACTTCTCGTCCCAAGCCGTGTTTAAAGACACTCGAGACGTTTGTCGAGTTTACATTTCTATGTGGTCGGCCGGAGAACGAGACGAATAATATTTTTAAACGTCGGACGTTTCCAGCGACGAGGCAACGAGATTTCTTTCGCGCGAACTTCCGTGCAAAGATCATTAACGCATTCTCACGTCGGGGATCGAGGCTGACTCTCGTTACAGTGGATGCGTATGCAAAGAACCACTTTTCACTGTACACCTCGTCGCGTAGTCGTTTACTCCCTTTTCTCCGTGGCTTTTCCTGCGTTGTACGTACACAGAAAGTACGAAAGAACGAAAGCAAAGGTCTTCCATCGCGTGCAATATTGAACACCGCTGCGAAAATGAAAGGTGTACGTGTGTCGAGACCGGCTAGAAATTCTGACGGCGATTGGTTGAAGCCAACGGAAACGTTCCGCTTTTCGAGTCGCTTTGTCCGTCGACGAGGACCCTTGGAACGATAAACCTACCGTCTCGATATATTTTCCTTGTATGTACTTGGATCGAGTCAAGTCGAGTCGACGTTCGAGTGGTTAATGTCGCCGGCACGATGTAGAACGAAGTAGAGTATTTTGAACGACAGCTACTAGAAGAAACCCTCCATCGTGTCACTAGTGTCACTTGCGGCGGGATCGGCAATTCGCCCGAGCAACGAAAAACTTCTAAGCACATCTGGGAAATCGTGTAGAGAAATCTGGTTGTTCCGCGGCTGACGTCGCGTTCTGCCGAGTTAGGCCTGGAAGATGGAACGAAGCCTTAAAAGATGCATCATGAACAGCGATACGATGCCGAGTGATAATCCTTGTTTGTTAATGCCCGCGGTATCGGTGCCCCTGAGTCGGGTATTAGTTCGAGACGGGTTTCTATAAATGAAATTAAAGCGGCAACAGCAAAATTTACGGTGGACCGTGATTGCCATCGATCAAGTTTTACGCGGCAAAGGCCGCGAGAGCTGGAACGCGAACGCGAACGCGGCTGCGACAGTAACTGGACAGTTTCGAACGGAAGAAGCTGAACGGCAAGATTTATAATGGAATATAGGGTACACAAATCCTGCTTATCGGGCAATAAAGAACCTACGATATGGCATGTCGTTACGCGAAGAACATTGATTTTCCGAGAGGTTAAGGACATCGTAAACTGCAACCACCACGTGACTTTATATAGCCGACTCGACTCGACTCGACTCGACTAGACGAAACGAAACGAAACGAAACGAAACGAAACGAAACGAAACGAAACGAAACGAAACGAAACGAAACGGGACGCGCGACCCGTCTTTGAAATATCTGTAATTTGATCCAGCGTTCTCCGCTCTTCGTTCTCTGTTCTCTGTTCTCGCGTTGTATCTTTTGCTCGTGTACCGTTACTCGTCGACGTCGCGCGTCGTATCGTATCGACAACACGAGACCAATCGGTTTTCGGCTGCTTCGACCCACATTAAATCTCGAAGAATCTTGCCGAAAAACATTGGGAGACGAGCGAATTAATCGCGAGCTGACGGAAACGTGGGACAGCCGTGGGTAACGCAATTTAACAGGCTTACCTCTCTACTCGGTAAACCCTCTATCTTGTTAGTTGATGACGAATACAACTTGTGACCCACATGCAAGCGACGATTAAATCCAACTAAGCTCTCGTCTTTACGGTGATAAGAGCGTGACTGGTTCGTCTTCGATAATTAACCTTTCGTTCGCTGGACGCGCATTCTCCGATCGTTGGACCTTAATTCACTGGTTCGAGTGACGTGGCTCGGACGGATACATGGCGACCGTAGATCGTATATGGTTCGTTTAAAACGATCTTCCGGTGCTGACCATCGGAGAGCCCTATCGTTGTTGTCGTTTCGTGTGGTGCGACACGATTCCGATGCCGATGCCGATGCACAGCACAAGCGTGTACGCGCACACACACAAACACACGATATTTGTTCCTAACGAACACGAAGTTTGTTCCTAAACATGCTTCACCGCGACACGTTGACTCGTGTCGACACGCGGAGTATCTCGCGAAACCAACGAGTCTCGGTTCCGTTCGCGACCGAGTCGCGTTCCGTTGCTCGGGGCATCTAAAACCCTTCGAGAATCAGGCACGTTTGCACCGCGACGTTTCTTCTTTCATAAACGCCCCGAAAACCCCCGTCGATTCGCGGGTATTTCGGCGACGATCGAAAGAAAACTCGGGATACGCCGTGCGACGACTTGAACAGCACAAGTGATCTCGGTCGATCGTCGATCGCCGACCGATAAACGACCGATGAACGACCGATGAACGACCGATGAACGACCGATGAACGACCGATGAACGACCGATGAACGACCGAAGAACAACCGGTGCGGTGGACGATCTCTCTCGCTATCGGTTGTTGTCATCGACTGGAGAAGAGAAACGGCGAGACACGATGTCACGAGGACAGCAGCACTCTGCGTGCTCAACGTTTCCTCCGTACTGCGTCCGAGTCGAGCACCTACCTAGTCTAGTCGTCATCGAGGACTCGACGCAGGCGCCTCGAGGAAAACCACCCCCTGTAACCCGCAAACTCGATCGCTTCCATCCCCTTTGGCTTGGCCAGGGGGTGAACATCCGCGGGTCGAGCGCTCTGTACCATACCATACCATACCCTGGAGTATACGGACAACGATAGACAGCGGCGCTAACTTGGTCGATGGTGGCTCTTCTATAATATGTACATGGTTGAATTCGATTTTAAAGGCGATCTAGCCCGGATTGATCGCGTTTTCCCTGCGAATCGAGCGAAACTGTGGTGGCGCTTCGCGCGTACAAACGCGCACCGGTGAACGCTCATCGCGAAATAATCGGTTTTTCCAAAAGTTCGAGGGCGCCGGGTATGGACGACGTTCGGGCATGCATGTCTGGCGAGGGGATGGATCTCGCATAGAATGTTCCGCACCGGACTGGTACGAAACAGCTTCTGAGACGGTTGCTCCGACAGAATGACACGGGTAAAAGGTTGCACATGCGCCAACGCCGGTCCCCATGGAAACGGGATGCGAGCGGCCGCGTGTGAATGCGTATTGATTACTCCACTCTTGCTCCATTCCGCGATCTCTTGGTCCCCGTTGTATCTCCTTCTCCTACCTACTGCCTCCTGCCTCCAACCTCCGACCATGGTTGGTTTCCTCCTCTTTTCTCGCAGCTCTTCTCTCTTTCGGTTCGCCCGCCGCAACCTCTGTGCAACAAATCTTTCCTTTTCATCAACGAGCTTCTCTCTCTCTCTCTCTCTCTCTCCTTCTTCGAATTAACCCCCGTGATATCGCATCTCCGCGGATTCCGCAGAAATCTACCATCTATGCACCGTGCACCGATTTTTCCCCGCAAGGTTGCTCGACTCGCGGACAGATGGTACGGATCCCTCCTATCTGGAAATTCGATTTCACCGCGAATTCTCGCCGAAACGCACAACTTTCGCGACGTCGACCGTTATTGTACCGCGTTATCTTTTATCACCGAGATCTATCGGTGGAGCAAGGCGTGCTGTAATCGCGCGCTTCCTTCTTCGTCCATTATCTTTCTAAAACAGCCTTGGCGCAAACGTAGAAAAAATTCGAGATATGATGCAACGAGATCAATTTCAACCGTTGTAAATATCCAGGCGGAACAAATTATTCCAGCGTATTTTGTAACGTCGGAAGCTACGCTAGAAACGCCGCACCGAGCGGATGCGAGCAGGCCTTCGGAAAGTGTAAAAGAGGAAACAGAGTCAGCCGTAAGTTATAGGCCGAGGTCCTTCTGCAATGGAAATAAACTCGCACGACGAGACCGAGTATTTTCAGCTATGCGACGAGAAAGTGAACAAGGTAGAGAAAAAGGTATGCTCGCGACACGCGTCTTGAACTTCCGGGAAAATGTAGTACCACTCGCGGGTTAATTATGAGATGTACCAACGGGGAACGTGTGCGTAATCTACTTATTATTTAAATTGAACAAGATTTCTCGTGTGTGCTGTTTAAACAATCAGCGATCGCGTCGCCGTTCGTCCTGTTCGTAGGACGAGAAACCTTTCGATCCGATTCGCAGTCGAATTAACTTAGAGGCACCGTTCAATTTTATATGAAACTTCGGTAACGAACCGGCTTTAAGTGAATAGTTGGCGTGTCCATAGAAGCGCCGTTGACTCACTCGTGCCACTTTATTTTCACCGACACACTCCTGTGCACCGTTTTGTCACACTTTGTAGTTCACAGGGACGCAACCAAACCGTCACGGTCTCTCCTTGTAAATGGCGTTTCGAGTTTCCGACAAATCACCGTGTAGAGATCGATTTATCGATCGAAACGCTAGATCGAACTCGAAAATACGCTTATCCTCGTTGTCGCGGAATAATTTTGATCGGCCAGGAGGGCAAACGGAAGGGTTGTGTGCAGTCCTGCAGGGTAAATGCGCGACAATTCCTCATGCGTGACCACTCTATAAAAAGGTGAAACTCTGTGAAGGAAAGAGTCACTTTCGCGTCGTCCTCTTGTCGTAAAGCAGGGGCAGAGTTCGCAACGATTTCGACCAATCTTGTCCGAGAAGACAGTTCTTTCCGAGCGTTGTTCGAATCCCTTGTCGTCATGGTGCAACGTCTCATTCGTATTGCCTTCTGGACAACGCTCGTTTGCTACACGCACAGCGAAAAGGTTAAATACAACTTGACCGATGAACCAACGAAGAAAGATCACGTCGGAGACAAACTGTTCTTCAACGTCGTACGCGCTAGAAACTCTTCGAATCTGCAACATTTGTCGAGCAACGACACCGAGGCGTACGACAGAAACTTGGGGAAGCAATCGAGAGCGACCGTTCATCGCGCGGAGTCCGATTCGAGAGATAAGTTGCATAATTTAAGAAACCGTTGCTCGATCGGCTGAGGCATGCTTCACGATCAATTGAAATTCGCAAGTTCCAGCTGTTGCGGACCCAGGCACGTTCCCGGCGCATCGACAAGACCCAATACGTATCGGAGTAAGATCTCGACGGACGTTAATCGGCACTCGACGCAATACGGTGAACGTTTACCGGTCGATAGGTACCACATATTCGACTAATGCTAGACGACGAATGCCCGGAGAACGGAGATGTTTTTAACGGAAAGACAACAATCGGATTATTTCTAGATACGGATGGCAAGCTCAAGGGCAGCCTCCAGATTCGAATGGAATCACTCGGCGACCCGGAAGCGGAAGTGGAAGTGGAAACGGAAACCACCCTGGCAGCGTGCTCTACGATGGAAGTCACGCAGGAGATAGGTAACCGATTGATCGGACGTAGATTCATTCGACGTTTCTCTCGTGTCTCGACCGGATCGCTGAACGTGCTCTCCTACAAACATTAGGTTCACTTTCCGTCCGAGTTATGGAAGTGAAAGTTCGCTGAATCGCAGACCCAATGGCTACGAGACTGGACTTTCGGGGGGGTACGGTTATGGCAATGGTGGTTACGGAGGATATGGAGGATACGGAGGATACGGAGGATACGGAGGATACGGTGGTAGCAGGCCATCCAGTTCAAGCGGGTCGAGCTCGAGCAGTGGTTACGGAATTTCAGGATCCCTTGCTAACGGCGATGAATTCGGGCCAGTGGAACCGAGTTATCCGGAAGGAAACGTTCCCTCGGCACCAAATATACAGACCCAAAAGGTATTGTAAAAAAGTTCACGCGCGAAACGTCTTACTCTCTTTCCGTGTTGTGCGTTATTTTTTATTTGTTTCGTAGGCGGTAGCTTTGAAAGCGTTGGCAGGCGTTGCTCTGATCGGCGCAGCGGCCGCGTTGGCCACGAATCCTGTTCTGCTTCCACTCGGTATTGTATCGGGCAGAAGGAAACGATCGAATTTGCCAACGGAAGAAGAGGATGCGCGTCTACGGTATATCTCGAGGATTCCCGAAAGTTTTAAGGTACTTTTGTCGTGGCCGATAAGCACTCTTTGACGGTACTGGTACCGTCGGTATTGTGTAACGTGTTCTTTCGTTGCAGGATTTCAAACAATATTCTCGATTGAAAGGCTGCAAGCGTCATCCCCTTTAATGAAACGATTGCAGCTTCAAACACGACCACGACGAATAAGTGCAAACAAAATTGGTTATAAATTGCGCTTAAATCTGAAAGCTGATCAACGATGATATACGTGGGGTAGATTTTCATTTAATCGTAAACATTTTTCGGTAATGTCTGAAATGAGAAGGGCAATAAACAATTTCACAAGGAAACTTTAAACAAATCTCTATCGAGAGCACAGCGCAACCATCGGTCGTCAACATGCGTTCGAGTGAGATTGCTTATAAGTATAGGAGCGCATCTAAAATTTCTCAGTTCCTCGCGAGTCGTCGGTCGCCGGACTCGGCGAGTCTCGACAAACGCCCTGGAACTTTTTCGCAACAACCGGGGGACTCTTTTCCCTTTTCCCCCACTCCCTCTTTCCCTCTTACTGCTTTACATACTGTTCCTTCTCACTCCCCTCTTATCGCTGTTGTCAACGTGCCAATCAAATTAAACTTCTCCATTCCCACTCGTGAAACGGTTTGTGGCGCCACCTCGGAGCAGATCGACGAAACCCCTTAACAGTATCACCGATCGAGTGTTAGATGGCGCGATAGCTGACTTTGCGCACAGACTTAAGATACCTACAGACATTGCATGCAATCACCGACGAGATACTATTAAAGACATCCAGCCCCCGTGTATTCGGTTGCGCCGAAAAGTGGGCTCTGATGGGCTCTCAAACCGGTCGGTAACGGGTCCGATGGCATCGCCGGTGGTTTCGTGGAATGGATAAAGTAGACTTATGAAGTTCCACGGTGCTAAAAGTTCCGCGCTCTCTACCTACATAGAACATTTGCTCGTCAACTGCGCACGACTGCATGAGTGGCGTAGAGGTAAATGGATGTAATACCTTAGGTAATAAATAAATGAAGACTGTCATTATCCATTCTGTGATTTCTTGGAAAATAATTACATATTATTGTATAATTTCATTAAATTCTTATCGCCTACTTATTTTCCTTATTATTCAGCATTGGAATCACTGTTTTATAATCGATAGCCTGTAACTGTAACCACTTAATTTAATTAATGGGATATTTATAAAATAATTTTTCTTAAAGAAAAAATATTGTGTAATAATTATAGAATAAAAAGGAAGAATAAATACAATCTACAAGAAACGATCAAATTCAATCGTTCTTATCGAGATCCTTAGTAGAAAGCAGAAACGTAATTTTTATTACTTATTTTTCCGATAAAACCACTTCTAATGCTCGACAGCACTGTCTGCAATTATTAAATGCAATTATTTTGATCAGAGAAATATTACATATATGATGGTAAAAGTCTCCTAAAAGATTAACTAAAAATGAAAAAGTGTCATCATTGCATTACCGTTGCCTCACCGATTTTATGTACCTGACCTGTACATAATGACCATACACCTGTATATGATCCGAATTATATCGTGTTTGGTATCATTTTAATCAGAACAATGCCACAAATCTATTAGCAAAAGTCTCATAAAAAAATAAGTAATAATAAAAAAGCTATTCCTTGGTAATACATTGTGAGGACGTGCGAGCCTTTGAACTGTGCCGCCGACTGCGACTCTCCGCGTCTCTTTCTTTTCCATACGCTATCCTTCCTCGCGCCCGAAACTTTAATTGTCTATTACACAAGTAAATATCATCGGAATTATATCACATTTAGTATGATTTTTATTAGAAAAATGCCACAAATATGGTCATCGAAGTTCCATAAAAAAATAATGAAAAATAAAGAAGTTGGAAATTCTCTCTCGAGCTCGGCTATCCTTCTCTACGTTCGGCAAACCTCAGACAATGATATTCCTCGCGTATAAACTAGGTCTGTTACTTTTCCGACTCTTCGAAGCTTCGAAGGATTCGAAGGAACGAAGGGAACTTCGAAGGTGATGAAAATCGAAGTTTCGGACCGTCGAACCTTCGAACCTTTGATTCGTTTCCAGTTAACGGATAAAAGAAATAAATTTTCATAATTTGTTTCTATATTCGCCATCTGAATTATTTCAATAATTTATTGTTTAGATAATATATTTATAATTTGAATTATCTTTTTGATAGCACATTGTTAAAATAATTGTTTAAATAAATAAATTTTATAATTTGTTTCTATGTTCATTATTTGAATTATTTCAATTATTTATTGTTAAAATAATGGTTTAAAAGAATAAATTTTCATATTTTGTTTCTATATACATTATGTGAATTATTTCAATAATTCATTGTTAAAATAATTATTTAAAGAATGTACAAGTATTTACATAACGAATATAGAAACACATTTCTATAGATTATAAAAACTGTATATTATAAATTTTTATACTCTATAGAAACGTGTTCCTATATTAAATATGTAAATACGTGTACATTGTCTAAACAATTATTTGAACAATAAATTATCGAAATAATTCAAATAATGAACATAGAAACAAATTGTAAAAATTTATTTATTTAATCAATTATTTTAACAATAAATAATTGAAATAACAATTCAAATAATGAATATAGAAACAAATTATAAAATTTATTTATTTAAACAATTATTTTAACAATGTGCTATCGAAAGAAAAATTCAAATTATTATACTACAAACGTCCCTGCGCAGATCCGTGTTGTGGACCATTATCGATGAAATACTGTACATGGTAAAGTTGTGTGGCTTCGTGTAAGAATTACAGATGTGAAGACAGATTTCAAATATCACCTGTTGTTGCAAGAATACATTAAATATCATTCATTATTCACACGTTATTGTAATTTTTCAAGCATTTCCAGTGCTCTGACAAAAAATGTTTCTGATAAAAATTACTCGGTAGTCACTCTTCTATAAATTTCAATATAAAAAATTAAATGTAAAACGCCCCGCCCCAGAATTACGACCAGCCTAGGCGTCACGTTGACGCACCAGACCCCGGAAGGCGAAGCTCGAAACAAGGTGGAAGCCGAAGAACTCGGGAGGGCAGAATACTTTGACATTGCTTGCGAAAGCATCGACGAACTCCGAGCGAAATTATTTGTATTGATACGCACTTTTACGGTAGTTTTGGACACGTACGATCTGAGTTCTAAGACATCTGCATGCCTTACATAAAACAATTTTTTTTATTCGATAAAATTGTAAGGTCTCCTTGATTTTCTAATCGTCACTATATATTTTTTACTTAATAATGTTATTGCTGACGTCGGGCTGAATTCAACGACTACAATAGTTGTGAACAGCTAATTCTTCGATTCGGACCATTGTGCGACGCGCGACGCGGCGAAAATCGAGCAGTCGAACGCGAAGGTTTAAAAGTAGGACTCTCCGCGTCTCTTTCTTTCCCATACGCTGTCCTTCCTTGCACCCGAACCTTTCGCCGTTCATTACAGGAGTAAATATCATCGGAATTACATCATATTTCGTATCATTTTCATCAGAAAAATGCTACAAGTATGTTTGTGAAAATCCGATAAAAAAATAATGAAAAATAAAGAAGTTTTGTTGTTGGATTAGTAGTGGTCTCACACCGATATACCCGACCCGTATTGTGTTACACTCCTCGGCGACCCAGGCCCTCGAGCTTTACTCCGTCCTTTTCTCGGTTCGGCATGTGATCGCGGAACAGTCTCTCTTGAACGCTGAATGTCTTATTTTATATCTAATCTAATCTTATTTTATTTGTCAAAATTTAACTTCCTATTTAAAATATTTTTTTATAATTAAATTTGGAATATTTTCTCTTTAAAGGACCTACCTAGAGCAGTCCCGTTTTAATGGTTTTCGGCCAATCACCCGTATTTAATTGCATGCAAAAATATTGAAAAAATCTGACGAATTGCGATTATCGACATATATATTTAAGAATTTTTGCCGATTTTTCGGTTGAAAATCTTATTTACAAAAAAGGAAAACATAAGAATTCGAAAATTTCAGGTTTCTTTGGAAATTGAAAAAGGACATCGAACAAATTTTTACGGTAGCAACATATCCAGAAAGAACTTCGATTTATGAGAGTTCACAGTTTATTCGATCCCTGCTCTGGTTATTGGGCGATACATTGTAACGCGTGTGCCAATCTTTGACTGCTCGGTCTTCGGTATAGCATTCGAACGCGGCTCAGAAAATTATTCGAAGTCGAATAAAACGTCGAATAAAGGTACAGATGAAAATCATAACTTTATTCACCGCTAACGATGAATAAAAAAATTATCTTTATTCGCCGAATCAATTTTCATCGAATAAAACTTTATTCGACGCGTGTCGAATACAGATAACCATAATCATTTCTTTTGTCGCGTGACAAATAATGTTTTTATTTTTTAATCGCTGTTTGCATCGATGCTCCTACAATTATATTATATGTATTATATTAATTTATCCTCGCGAGTCTCTTTCGAACTCTATATTATTCGATATAGTATGTCAAATAAACGTTAATCTGTTTTTCAACATATGTATGTTTCCAGAGATCGATTCTTAGAACAATTATTATTAAAAAGTGTAAGGAAATAATGTTTGTTTATGAAATATTTTTAAATTACAAAATGAGGTATTTCGTATGAATTCAGAGGTAGGAATTATTGAATATTGATTTTCCTAAATACGCTTTCATACTTTCTTACGTACAAAATTTCTAGGATTTTTTGTCTTTGATATTAATTTTACTTTTAGTATTTTAAGCCTTAAAAACCAACACCAAAATGTTTGTTCGAGAATGTAACATCTGATCTCATTGCTGTCTGCCGTCTCACCGTCTCAAGAATCTCCTCAGAGGCCTTCTGCACCGACGAAATATCGTCGGTGGCCTTCTGTTTCTTACTCCAGCCAAAATATATCCTAGAGGGCGTAAGAGAACGCTTGAATTATTCGGGCACACGAACTCCCGTAAGGCTGGCTGTCTTTAACAGTATCTCGTCGGTGATGCAATGCATTTTTCTGTCTACGGTTCTGAATTACCGACTCTGTAGAAAATGTCCTAGTACGATAGCGGACTCTATCGAAATGGAACGGTCAGGTGGTGAACTACATAAGGTTGCAACACATAAAGTGTGTGTCCGAGGAGGCTCGATTTTACAGCGTTGTCAGCTTTAAAACGCAATTGCATTCGTACAAAAATACTCCACGTATTATTCACTTGTGCCCCCTATTTTTTTACAGGACTTCGAACCCGCTGGTAAAAATTTGGCGAACATGATAAAGAAGTTTGTATCCGACAAGGACGAACTTATGCACATTTAAGAAGAGAAAGAAAGACAGACACAGAGCTGCCGAATACTGTGCACACTCGACAGAAAATTTATTAGTAACACACTTGTGAGGAACTGTTTACAAATATTTGCAGTTAGGAAATATAGAATAGACCTTCAGCTACTTTCACATATAGTTTATCGCCACATTTTATTTCTGACTAAATAGTTATAAACAATTATTCTAAGTCTCGTTCTAAAATAAACTCAAATAATTTAATAGATCTCTGCTAAAAAATAATCTTCCTTGTGATCGGAGGATCTAGAATGATGTCTCAACTACATTTCTGTTGCAGTTTTATGTAGATTCGACGCCTCGTTAATTAGTTATATGTATCTCGTACGTCCTCCTACGTTAACCTGTATCTCGAGTACTATTAGCTATTTTTACTAAAAAATTGGGTGGTGAGGTAACCAAACATATAATCGTTGTAATCGTTAAACAAACAGAGATAACAAATTCATTAATTACATTTTTTCAATATAATTATGCTCAGTAATATTCGTATGTCATAAATTATGCTGGATCTCGAGTTTTATTACTTACTTCTACTAAAAAATTAGATGGCAAGATGGTCAACGGAGTGCTCGTCGACATCATCGACAAAAGAAATTGTTTCAAATATTAACCAGCTAGAGATGATAAATTTATGAGTGAATTGTGTTCGATAAATTAATGCACGCGAATATTCATGTGTCAGAAGATATTCAATATCTCGAGTTCCATTACATATGTTTACTGAAAAATTAGATGGTCAGATAGTCGAGGGAGTGCTTATCGACATAATTAGCAAAAGGAATTGTTATAAACGTTAAACAGCCACAAATAGTAACTTTATTAATTACATTTGCTTGATATAATATTGTTTGGTAATATTCATGTGTTAAAAGTTACTCTGTATCTCGAGTACTATTAGCAATTTTTACTTAAAAATAAGATGGTAGATAGTGAAGAGGATGCTTGTCGGCATCATTAGCAAAAAGATTGTTATAAGTATTAACTAGCTAGAAACAATACATTTTTCAGTGAGTTGTGTTGAAGAAATTAATGCGTATCAATATTCATGGTTTAAAAGTTGTTCTGTACCTCGAGTACGATTAGCAATTTTTACTAAAAAATTAGTTGGTAGATAGACCAGGGGATGGTTATCGACATCGTTGGCAAAAGGAATTGTTATAAACATTAAACAGCCAGAAATAATAGATTTATCAATAATTATTATCTCGGCAATCGAGATCTACCGAAATTAGTTGGGGTGGGGAGCGTTGCGCTTCGCTGCGCGCTGCGCATCACTGGCTACCTAAGCTCGCGGAGCGCGCTCAGTCAATCAGTCGGGCCGGGCCCTCCGGCAGGAGCGGATGGGCTCCGCGATCAGGAGGGTCTTCCAGCGGTACCCCGGCCTCTCCTGCCTACCTTGGGGATGACCAGTGGTCCTCCAGAGCTACCCTTGCCTACCTTCAGCTGGCTTACGGTGGACCAAGGGTCCTTCACCAGTGGTCATCCAGAGCTACTCTGGCCTACACTTGCCTACCCTGAGGCTGACCAGTGGTCCTCCAGAGCTACCCTTGCCTACCTTCAGCTGGCTTAGGGTGGACCAAGGGTCCTCCACCAGTGGTCATCCAGTGGACATGCACTGGTCATCCAGTGGTCATCCAGTGGTCATCCAGTGGTCATCCAGTGGTCATCCAGTGGTCATGCAGTGGTCATCCAGTGGTCATCCAGTGGTCATCCACTGGTCATCCACTGGTTATCCACTGGTCATCCAGTGGACATGCACTGGTCATCCAGTGGTCATCCAGTGGTCATCCAGTGGTCATCCACTGGTCATCCACTGGTCATCCAGTGGACATGCACTGGTCATCCAGTGGTCATCCAGTGGTCATCCAGTGGTCATCCACTGGTCATCCACTGGTCATCCACTGGTCATCCACTGGTCATCCACTGGTCATCCACTGGTCATCCACTGGTCATCCACTGGTCATCCACTGGTCATCCACTTGTCATCCACTTGTCATCCACTTGTCATCCACTGGTCATCCACTGGTCATCCACTGGTCATCCACTGGTCATCCACTGGTCATCCACTGGTCATCCACTGGTCATCCACTGGTCATCCACTGGTCATCCACTGGTCATCCACTGGTCATCCACTGGTCATCCACTGGTCATCCACTGGTCATCCACTGGTCATCCAGTGGTCATCCAGTGGTCATCCAGTGGTCATCCACTGGTCATCCACTGGTCATCCACTGGTCATCCACTGGTCATCCACTGGTCATCCACTGGTCATCCACTGGTCATCCACTGGTCATCCACTGGTCATCCACTGGTCATCCACTGGTCATCCACTGGTCATCCACTGGTCATCCACTGGTCATCCAGTGGTCATCCAGTGGTCATCCAGTGGTCATCCAGTGGTCATCCAGTGGTCATCCAGTGGTCATCCAGTGGTCATCCACTGGTCATCCACTGGTCATCCACTGGTCATCCACTGGTCATCCACTGGTCATCCACTGGTCATCCACTGGTCATCCACTGGTCATCCACTGGTCATCCACTGGTCATCCACTGGTCATCCACTGGTCATCCACTGGTCATCCACTGGTCATCCACTGGTCATCCAGTGGTCATCCAGTGGTCATCCAGTGGTCATCCAGTGGTCATCCAGTGGTCATCCAGTGGTCATCCAGTGGTCATCCAGTGGTCATCCAGTGGTCATCCACTGGTCATCCACTGGTCATCCACTGGTCATCCAGTGGTCATCCAGTGGTCATCCACTGGTCATCCAGAGCTACCCTAGCCTATCCCTGCTTACCTTCAGCTGGCGTAGGGTTGACCATGGGTCCTCCACCAATGGCCTGCAATGGTTTATCATGGCCTACCTTTAGCTAGCTTAGGATAGTCCAAGGGTTATTTAAAACTTCCTTGGCCTACTTATTTCAAAAACAAGAAAGCACAAGCATAGTTAATATATGTATAATGTGTACGCACTCATCAACTGCATAGAATTTTTATTGATTTTAAGTGTAAAGAAAGTAAACTATTGGTTTAAAGTGTATAAAACTATTATAATATACATTCATTAGTGACACGAGTAATAAAAATAATATTACGTATAGAAACCAAATTAGTTTTACGACAATTCGTATTTTTGTAATACATTCTTCATAAATATTATTTTCACCGTTCAAATACACGCGCCGTATGCATTAGTAGCCTTGAAAACACCCGTAGTAAAAATAAAGTATACGGAATATTCAGTTCTTGCTAATACGGCTAAATTCGTGAACTATCGGTAATATTGAGCGCGACACCGAAATGGTACGGGGGCCACTGTGGCCCCCCGAGGCCTAGACAGAAAAGCCCATAAGATGCAGTGTCTGTAGTAGTCTTAAGTCTGTGCTTTGCGACAAGCATAAGACAAGGACAGCGTGATGTTTTGGTTGTAGTCTATGCTAAGGGGGAATAAATGAGGTTTTGGACCGCTGAGTGCAGCACTATCGATTGAGCAAACGTTGGAGTTGGAGCTTCTAACTTGGAGGCAGATGTTGGAGGCACCGAAACCGAACCCCCGGGCGTGAGCACCACTGATATATCATTCCACTCTATTCTCTACTACGTCTCTACTCTCTACGACTCTCTAGTCTCTAGTAACATCAGTCCTCTCTGGTAACATACACGTGACTTTTCGAAGGAGTGAGGGTACTATGTAACTGACGTGTCCTTAATAGAAAACAACGTGGCAAGTACAAATCGGTTTAGGTTTAATTTCCTGGTTTGCGAATCTGCGGGGCGAAAGTAATTCAAGAATTTGCACAATAATTGTGACGTGCACCGAAGCAGTTTCGATTGCTAATCAACATCGTGCGAAGCTTCGTTGTCGCTATACTAAATAGACGCAAATTATTAAGGTTATACGATATACACGAACGATGTCCACGTCAATGTTTATACTTATCGAAGCGCATAAATAATTAACATTGTTATTGTGCAAGTCGTTCCTTCGATCGAGAATGATTGTGTGATATTGGATCGATAGACGCATGTCTACAACGTTATCGCAACCGATCAACAGCAACGATCTAACCCATGAAACGCTCGGTACCGTTAGTTAAAATAAGCGTGGTAAAATCGGGAAGTTGACGCGCATGCGATTGGAACATCTGTTCCGTTTAGAAGTTGATTCAGTTAACGCGATCATCATCGTTATTCCACATGGGTACGAGAAGAAAAATGTCGAAGGACGAGAGCATGGACGACGGGCTCCTGGAATCCTATCACGTGCAAGAGCCTTCGGATTTACGGGGTGACGAGAAAAATATTGTTATACTGTTATTTTTATACCTGTTGCAAGGCATACCCCTGGGCCTATGCGGCTCCATTCCTATGCTACTCCAGAACAGAAAAGTTTCTTATCGTCAACAGGTAATTTATTCTATTATTTCTTTTCGTACGATAAGATGTTATCGTGTTCGTTTGTCCTTAGGCTGAATTCAGTTTCGTTCAGTGGCCTTTCTCGTTGAAGCTGTTTTGGGCTCCGATAGTAGATTCTGTGTTCTCTAGAAAATTTGGGAGAAGGAAAACATGGCTGATTCCTACTCAGTATTTAATGGGGTTTTTTATGCTGCTATTGTCTAGCCACATAGATCAATGGTTGGGCGATGGGAGCGCCAAGCCCAACATAGGAATGTTGACCATGATGTTTTTCATGTCTAATGTCCTTGCCGCGACCCAGGATATCGTGGTAGACGGTTGGGCTCTTACCATGTTGAAAAGGTATAGGCAGCGGGTCGGCTAATACGCGTACGTATCTATAAGAATGCTCCTACAGCACGCATTCCTGTTTGTATCAAGGTGCAATGTGGGTTACGCGTCTACTTGTAATAGCGTGGGACAAACGGCTGGTTACTTTATCGGGTACGTGCTTTTCATGGCGTTAGAGTCTGCTGAATTTTGCAATAGCTATCTAAGATCCACTCCTTCTGACGAGGGTATATTGACGCTGTCCGGTAAGGAATTTTTAAAGGAACAGCGTTCGGATGGTCAACGGTTGTATCTCGTTGTTTTGTTACACAGGTTTTCTTCGCTTCTGGGGTTGGGTTTTCGTAATTGCAACTACTTTACTCGCAATGTTTAAATACGAAGGGATCGAGAAAGTGCACAGAAACGAGGAATTAAGCGCAGACATCAAACACGCTTACAAGTCGCTTTGGAACATCGTCAAATTACCATCGATAAAGACTATCATCGTGCTTTTGTTGACTGCCAAGGTCAAGAGTTATACATACTAATATCGTGCGCCGACCGTCACGAATTATATAAACAAAGTGAAAAATAACACGATGTTATCGATGATTGTAGATAGGGTTCTCCGCCTGCGACGCGGTAACAGGTTTGAAACTGGTAGAAGCTGGTATTCCTAAAGAAAAGATTGCCCTGATGGCAGTGCCAATGATACCCCTTCAGATACTGTTGCCGTTAGCGATATCGAAGTACACGGCTGGTCCGAAACCGATGGATGTGTACATAAAGGCAATGCCTTATAGGTATAACAGGAACGATGAGAAAACAATCGCGCGTTTCGTCGCCGAAAGAGAGAACGAGCGAATCCTTAACACGCATTTGTCATTAATTGTGTAGATTAGCTTTTGGCCTGGTAGCAGCATTTTTGGTTTGGATAACACCGTACGTGATAACCGGTGGACATGTTCCAGCTTACTATTTCGTTGCCCTGGTGGCTCTGTACCTCACGCATCAGGTATAGAATGAAGACGTTACCACCGTACGGAAGCGGCTAACAGATTCGACGAAAATACGATAACCGAACATCGGCTTTTCCCGTCTTAGGTTTTTACCAGTAGCATGTTCGTGGCATCCATGGCATTCTTCGCGAAAGTTAGCGATCCCGCTGTCGGTGGTACTTACATGACGTTACTGAACACCGTGAGCAATCTGGGGGGTAACTGGCCAGCAACGGCAGCTCTATGGTTCGTCGATCCGTTAACGTTGCGACAGTGTAGCACCAATCCTTCGAACGACTGTAGCACAATTTCGAAGAAAGAGGTTGGTTGGCTTATTCTAGATTCTACATTCTAAATTCTAGAGTTTAGATTCTAAATCCTATACTAGAAATTCGTTCTTAAAAATATTTGAACTCGGAGACGAGTTACGGGTGCTCTAACAACGCTTTGTGCAATCATTTCCATTTTTCAGCTATGCACGAACACGCACAACGGCGTTTGTAATATGCAGCTCGATGGCTACTACATCGAAAGCGTTTTATGTTTGATCATCGGTCTGGCTTGGCTGAGGTGGGGCCGACGGAGAATCGAAGCCCTGCAAGCGAGACCGATGTCCGCTTGGAAAGCTATTCTTTCGAGGCAGAACAGATAACAGTATTGACTCGATGTTGAACATTGTCGCCACGGTACCTGCAATTACATTAGGAGGTTGTATAAGAAATTCATTCGTTTACGCGTGCTCCGGTCGCGCATCGATCATATCCGCGTTCGGATCGTTTCCCGCACATTTACGAAGTGTTCCAATCTTTTTAGCGCAACATGAAAATTAACAATGGCCTCTTTCCGGGTTCGCGTTTCTTCATTTCTTGGCTTTTTCGTTCGGGAAGCAATTTTAGAACGTCATTAGAGATCGAACGTTCGTACGAACGACGTACGACGAATATTCCAGGTTCAATTTTTACGAAAGATTTTCGCGATACGCTAATTTACACGTTCGGCACAATCCTCGTATCAAACAAGTACTGCGTTCATTCTGGAAATGATTTTCGACGTGCGTCAAGTTTTTGAAAATTCGTTCGCGGCACGGCGCGGCGCGTCGTCCGAATCACAGACATTCCATGACTCCACTCCCAGTACTTAAATACTGCATCGCCGCGAAATGGTGCATTACGAAACCGTGTTATCCTTCCATGAAGGTTAATAATCTAATTTACGTTGTAAAATATGTACTATATTGTACTTGTTTAGATTTTGCGGTACTTCTTATTGGTATTGAACGGTTCACAAATCCTCTCGTTGCGATTGTTCGCAGTACTTGTTAGGAACTATGTATATAAATATATGACTACCTACGAGACATTAATAAAAGTTTTCCATACGAAGAAGCTTCGTTCTTTTATCTCCTACACCGAGCAGAGTGGTAGTTGCTCTGCTTGAGCAGAGCAGTGCAGAAGCCGGAGCAGAGCAGAGCAGGAGCAGGAGTAGTATATAGTAGTAGTAGTAGTAGTAGTAGTAGTAGGAAATACTCTTCGAATTACTTTTACACGACAATCGATATTTTATTGCGTATACTATTCGATCAGGAAGAAAAGAAACAAGGAGAAAAAGATATCTATGGCGTGCACTCAACCACTATTTCTAGGCGCTATTTGTAATTTGCACGAGAACCCATTATCGAAGATACTGTAAGTACATGTTCGCGAAGCGACAATCAACCTCGCCGAGCTGTTGGAATACGCGTGTCAGCTGGCCTCCGTTTTTTTATCCACAACAACCTGGTCGCAGATCTGCCTTTCGATCTTCGTTTTCATTCGTTGCCCTTTTCTTCGGATGTTTCATGCCGAGATGCACGACTTCTTGATTCGCGGTCGGCTTGTCCGTCGATCGTGGCGAGATGCTCGCTTTCTCCGAAGCGACGATAGTGCGAAGAACCGTCTGCAGATTTTCTGCCTCCGTCTCCTCTTTGGGCACGAGCTTTCGTTCGATCTGTTCAAAACGCAGCCTCACTGTATGCCGCCAAGGAACGAACAAATGCGGAATACTTACGGTTTTGGTGAAACGTGTGTTCAGGTCGGTGTCGAGACGAGGTATATCGAGCGGCGACAAAGTTTCCGATTCGCAGCTCTCCATGCTTCGTACATAGACGAGGCTTAAAATCGTCACGATCAGAATCACCCTTGCGAACATGTTGTAGGCCACGAGCTCGCGTTTCGTTTGAAGGGATCCGGCAATTCTGAGGATCTCGTACGCCGAGCCTACCTTTTTATCCGAATCCTGCCTCGGCGTTATTTGCAAATTCATGCGATATCTCGTTATTAATGGTTCTCGTTGATACGTCAAATAGGCATTGTTGTAGAGACGTGTTTCTCGAACGGGGAAAGATTGCCGCTCGCGTTCCTTACAAATACAATCGGAATTATTGTCGACGAATAAACTTCATTTTTCAATGGTAAACGTTTTCTATTCGAAGATAATACCAGTGCGATACACTGACAATAGCTTCGGTACGTACACATACATATACATATATACACTCGTGAAACACGCGTATCGAATCGCTGCAGCTAATTGCACTTGACGCGCGACAACGAATAAACGATCGTATGCTACCGTACGCGTGGAATTTGTACGACCATTGTCATCTACCGTATAGCAAGATTTCAAAAACTATGCGCACGATCCGGAAAATTTCGAGTACACATACGTATATATAAATTCTCTAGGGTTCCTGCACCTGCGATTGTGCGCAATGGATTTTGAACGTCGCACGAAAGGTGAATCGCTTCGAAAGGACTAATCGAAACGCTACTACGTTCAACCCTCGAGCGATTCGCTCTTTAACAATATTCTTTCGCACGCGTAAACCGCGACGCGAAACATTTGTACGATGTGGTTACAATTTTACAACAGCGTCCTCCGTCTAAACGTAAGTCTGTAACAATCTCTCAGGTATTCGTATTTCTATACTTTCTCGGTGGAACTACGAAAACGACTGGTAATCGCGTAAGATGCGACGCTTCGCAAACGAATCGAACGATTTCGATCGTTTCCAGAATCACTTTGTATTGTCAATAATATCGCGACTATTGCATTGTATACCTATTTCTGCATCATTGCGTCTTCGTGTCTTTGCGATTACTCGACATTTTCGGACAAAATGGTCAAAGAGGTTCGTCAAGAGTTCGATCGCAACGTAATGCAATTGGAATTGTCTGAACTCTGCTATTGTACTACACGGCACGTATTGTCTCGTAAACTTTCGCTCTTACTTATGTACGTATGAAAATATGGAACTAAAAGTACGCGATCAACTCGCGCTCATCAAATATACGATCAGAAGTAGAACGCAGAAATTTGTGCGTAACGAAATATGAGTAACAACTAATTCTCTCGGTCTAATTCATTAAATAATGGAAGGATACACGATCAACGTAGCTAGTCGATTACGACGTAACTCGCACAATGTTAAACCGGTCGATCCCTAAGGACAAAGCGAAACGGAGATGTACATCTATTGGGATATTCGAAGATTCATCGACGCTCGACTCTCTCGGCTTTTCTCTCCCACTCTCCGCTTCGAATCAACGTATTTTAAAACCCTGACAAAGAAAACTGTGATCGTATTTTACTCCAACGACAGACGTATCGTTACACGATTTTGATAAATTGCCTACACAGGCTACTAGCGAACCAAATCGTCGTCGTTTAAAATCGGAAGCTTATCGGTTTTTTGATTGACGCGCAATGTCGCGCCCCATCTAGCGCCCCTTCCTGCTTCCGAGGTCGCCATGAGAATCGAATACGAATTCGGACTAGCTGCCTCTTTGCTGTAGTGAATCCCGTAGAGGAAATAGATCAGCATACCTGTAAAATACAAGTCGTACGTTAGCGTCTGTTATCGGTTTTCAAATTTGAGCACCTGCGCGCTGAACTAGTATGCCACGTGGACGGTTCTTGTATAGGCGCTGACAATGAGCGGCGATTACTAGTCGCTTACGATCGTTCTATGCTTCGTATTCGATCAAACGACTCACCGACTATCATCCACACGAGAAACCGTAGCCAAGTTAAGAGAGACAAGTGAAACATCAGTCCCACGTTGAACAGGATACTCAGCGCCGGCACCAGAGGCACCATGGGCACTCGAAATTTGCCGGTGCTGCGAGTTTGTTGATGCGCGCCAATAATCAACAAACCTACAACATCCCATCGTAAATTAATTCGCGACCACATTTCGCATTCTGTCGCACATGTACAAGGTTGAATACTTGCTTCCGATTAATAAGAGAGCCACGTTCGCCACACCGAAGTAATCTCCGACGCTCCACGATATGGTGCACGTCTGCTGGGATATCATGATGATCAACGCGCAAAGAGCAACGCATCCGATCGTGTACATCATCACGCAATGGTCCACGACGTACCCAGGCTTGCAGTTTCCCAGAACCTTAACCAACCAGGCATACCGCGGCTTTAGTTTGCCAGCACCTTCGCCCGAACAGAGCAGCTGCGAGAAACGAAAAAAATGTCACGGATGAGACAAGTCGAAAACAGGCTTGCAAGTAGATCTCGCTTACTTCAGATTCCGCGGAGGTAACGCTGTTGCAATCGCTGTTGGAGTCAGCGCTCTCCGTGGGTGGTGACGCCAAACTGTTCGGAGTGCCGACATTCGAGGGCGAGGATGTTATCTTTTCGGGCCGATACCTCAGTATAATCACGCTGGCCGAAACGATGGTGTACGCCAAGAAGGTACCGATCGACATGAATTCGACCAGATGTTGGAGATCGAACAGCAAAGCGATCAAGGCGCTGAAGGATCCGCTGATGGCCAAGTTAAGAACCGGAACTTGCGTGCGTTCGCTTATGTGCCCGAGGAAACCGAACAGCAAACCGTCGTTCGCCATGGCGTACATCGTTCGCGGCAGGGAGAACAGAGACCCGAATAGCGTTGTCGTCATTCCGCACAGAGCTCCGACGCTATACGCGCAGCAAATGATCATTCCATCGGAGATGCTCGACTAAAGAAGCTACTTTCGATTCCGATCTCTGACGTACAACCGACCTTATCACGTATTTCGCCCATGGAATTCCTCTCGACGAGAACGCTTCGGGAAGGGCCGCGGTTGGATTGATCTTCCAATAGGGCACGACCAGTGTTAGAGCGGCTCCAACCATCACGTATCCGATGGTAACGATGGCCATCGAGACGATGGTTGCTCGTGGTATGCTGTATCCGGGATCGCGCGCCTCCTCGCCGGAAGTAGCGATGGAATCGAAGCCCACGAACGCGTAGAAACACGTTGCCGCTCCTGATCGGATCCACATTACCGTACAGCCATTAGAATATCGATCATCGTAGAATTACCGTTTACGAGGTAAGGCTAATGGTACGGGTAAGGGTAAATCGAATGCTATCGCGATAGACTACCTGCCAGTACACCGCTGAAACCGTACGGCAAAAATCCTCCGTTCTCGTTGCTCCAGTTCGAGATGTTCGCGTACGTAATGCCCAGACCGATCACCAGTGCCATCACACCGAGATTCACTATAGTCAGCAGAGAATTCACCGTGGCCGAACACTTGACACCCAGCGCGAGCAGCATGGCGTAAGCCAGGCACAAACCGCCGGCCAGAAAATCGGGAAAATTTCCCAGCGGCTCTCCCATGGTGTAGCCGTGCATCGCGTGGCGGGTGTAATTGCTGATCGATCCTCCTGCCAAGGAGTCGACGTATCCGCTCCAAGCTCTAGCCACGGATGCCGCGCCTATTCGGCAACGTAAAACTCGCATGTAACGACGAATCGCAAGCTAAATCAAGCCGGCGGCCGAACCACGAAACTTTACCGATCATGTGCTCCAGGATGATGTTCCAACCGATGACGAACGCCCAGAATTCGCCGACGGACACGTAAGTGTAAACGTACGCGCTTCCAGCTTTCGGAACTCGTGCGCCGAATTCGGCGTAGCATAGCGCCGCTAATAGGGATGCCATACCAGCGAATAGAAAACTTAGAATGACGCCTGGACCGGCGGTGTCGTGGGCCACTGCCCCTGTCAGGACATAGATTCCGGCGCCAACCATATGTCCCACACCTGCAACGTACACGTCGTTTACCATTCTTAATTAACTGGTAATTAATAGTGCGATCTGTACACGCGACCAAAAAGCATCGCGCGAATAGCACCGCTTCTCTTACGGCTGGTAACAATTATCGGGAACGAATATCCGATATCGTGGATAGCTGTCGCATCCTTACCATTAGGTCGCCCCAAAAAATGTGCGTGCTACTTACCGAGCAACGTAATGTCGAACGTGGAAAGGCATCTTTTCATTGGAGTCTCAAGCAAATCGCCTTCGAGCTTTTTCGTGCGATTCATCTTGGTGCACAAGCCGGACATGACGTGTCCGAGAATCATCCGGCGAACCGATGGCATATTGTTGTTGTTTTCTACGATGAATTACAGTATCACCTTCCGTGTTTTGCTCTTGTAACCAGCGATAGTCGAAACAACGCGAGAAAAGTTCGAGCCGATGTTTCTATTGTATTTTTGTAAAATGTTGTGGTCGCATCAATAAAGGGAATTCACGAGGAGCGAAGGCTGACGGAGGCGCGATTAAGAATTTCCAACTGTAATTCCAGATTCTGCATCGTTCGATTAGATTTGTGGTACTTACAGAATTGTGTTTGTACGTTTTCGATCCAAAAGTATCTGAGAAAGACGAGAGTCGTTGTAACGAAGCGTGAACTGTGATGTGCGATATCACGGCGGACGCTGAAATCTACGAAGTCGCATGGCGCTTCCGCTAACACGCAAACTCGGATGTTCGATCGATTCAGCAGCGATAGAACTATTTATGTAACTCAAACAATATCAATGAGCCAGACTTTGTTAATCGGAATTATTTTAGCATCGAATACGCTACGATAGAGCTTAATTTATCATTCTTTGTTCGCTCTGATCAACACCAATATATGAAACGTTTCATTCCCTCAAACATTTAATTTAAAATAATTAAAGTGAAATAGATTAACGAATAACATTCTATGTTATTTTAAAATAGGATAACCTTACGAACGATATATTAGTTTAGAATAGATATTGGTATTTATATAGGTCTGTGCAATCCAGATTTTCAGAAGTAAATATATTCTAGGGAATATATAGGATGATCTGGAAAACATACTGACGCGACAGGTTAGTCCACAGACGAAGTATAGGAGTAGAGCTAGTTATGATTGTTAAACAAACAGAGTTAATAGATTGATAAATTACATTTGGTCTATTAATATTAATATTCTTTGTCTGTATCAGCAGGTTTAATCCACAGCTGTCGATGCCTGGAGCACAAACAAGGTATAGCAGTATAACCAGATATAGATATATCTATGGCCTGCTGCCTGCAGTCTGCAGAATTGCAGTAGAAGCCTCACGGTGCGCCGCGTTTCTGTGACACAGACTACACTCTTGTTATAAATGTTCAGAATATAAGTTATGCTCATGTAAAATACAAAAAAAAGAATAAATAAAGACAATGTAATAAAAAGTCGTATCTGCGTATATAATTATTGAACCACAAATCTTTCCCGAATGTCCGACCTGTCGTTATGTTACACCACTGATTTGGAAATGTAAAAATAGTAAAATTTCGAAAAAACAAGAACTTTCGGATGTCTGATTTGTTGTTGACTACTACTACTACTACTACTACTGAATTTCGTGCCACCTCTTTCGCTATCATGTTCGCCTAATACAAAAGCCAATTTTCGAGGTTTTCGAAAATTTCCGAAATTTCTATCCGTCTGTCTTGTCATTGACTTATACTACTGAATTTCGTGCGACCTCCTTCGCTATCATGCTCTCCTAATACGAAATTCTATTTTCTCCAATTTCTTGGGTTTCCTAAAAATTCTAAGATGTCAACTTAACTGTAATATCGAATATTCATGGGCAGGGTGGGGAAAAAAGAACACATTAATTATTGTAACTAATATTCTTTATTTTTCACTAATTAAATTACAGTATTAAAATAGAATGAAATGGAAGCAAAATGTAGCATGGCAGCGGTTGTTTAGGGTGCAGGACGAGACTCAAATCTTCTTGTAAGAGTTTCCAACTTATTGAGAGATTAAATTAAAGGTGGCAAATTGCACTTTGCCGCAAAAAAATACGGAAATATGTCAAGAAATCGATAAAATCCAATCGATATCTCTGAGATACATGATTCCATTTTAAGGAGTTTCATCAAAACAATTATAAATTGTATTCTTGGGGAAATTTATTAAGATTGGGGTGCTTAAATTGAAAGTCGGTGAACGGATTTCATGATGGATAAATTGGTATTCTTTGCTTGCATCGTAGATGGGTGAGGTATGTGGTGGATACGTCTAAATAAATTATTTAATTTAACTTAAAATATGTTTATGTTCCCACTTATATCCCCACTACTATAATTTGTGTCAAGTTTTATACAGCGGCTTATGGACAGAACGGCACGAATTTATTACGCGCCTCTCGAAAGCACCAGTACAGGCGGTATACATGGACCGGGAAAACATTAATTATGGCAATGTTAGGACAGTAAAAAATAATTCAAGGGCACAGGGATGTTCATGAGAATCTTCTGCATCGATCTGATGCAAAAATAATTATCACAAATCGAGCATTCTTGAAATATTAATTGAAATAGTAAAACTGGTTCGAAATAGTGAATGGTGGCGCCATCTAGCGGCGAAGCCACAAAACTCAAAAACAGAAAAAATTCGATAACTCTTGATCCAGTGGTTCAAGTTTGACGTTCTTAGCCACTGAATCCAGAGTTATTGAATTTTTTCCATTTTTGAGTTTTGTGGTTTCGCCGCTAGATGGCGCCACCATTCACTTTTACGAACCAGTTTTACTATTTCAATCAATATTTCAACAATGCGCGTCTTTTGATAATTACTTTTGCATCAGGTCGATGCAGAAGATTCCCCTGAATGTCCCTATGCCCTAGGATTCATTTTTATTGCTCCATCTTTGCCATAATTAATATTCGCACAGGTCATGTATAGTGCCTGTAGTGTCGCTTTTCAACAGGCTCGCAATAAATCCATTCCGTTCTGCCCATAAATCCGGTACGAATTATTACGTGCGTTTCAATGTCCGTAAGAAGTCTATTCAAAACACAATAATGATATGTAATTATAGCAATTTGTATTAGTTTAATTCTTAAGTGTCCAAAGAGACATTGCTTTATTATACAATATGTAGAAAAACAATATATTTGACTGAAGAGATATCAATTTTTGTTTTAATGACGTGCGTCATTAACGTGCGAAAATTTTATCAACGTGATTTATTATTTCTATTTATTATTTCTTGTGTGCAAGAACAAATACCGTGAGCAACAGTGGTCACGTACAAGCACTACCGCATTTATCGAGCTCGAGACGTTTCAAATTCCGTCAGCTTCTGTAGACGGATTCTGTCGTCGGAAATGTTTCACACGTTGTTTTCAGTGCAATTTACGCTATATATGCATGATAATCCGATTTATGCCGTGTTTGGGCTTATTTTGATCAGAAAAACATATTCAATCGATAGGTGATCTTACCATTATGATAATGTTAATAATAAATAAAATTGGATTTATTTATAATACAATGTGTGTTACAATGTTGCCTCTGATGCTGAATCACGTCCATATCGTGCATCGTCGCTACGTGAGCCTCTTGAAGACAACAATGTAAACGTTTCACTAACGCGTATTAATAACAATAAAATGTTTATTATGGTTCATAATTCTGCCATCGAAGCATAATGAGTCGATTGCAAATGCTTTTTTGATGAAAATAAGTCTAAACATGCCACAAATCGGATAAGTTACTCTGTATTTGTAGGGAAAAGTTTTCTTCGAAGTTCAGGAAAGAATTTTATTTGAGGCTTTCGACGACGTATTCTAATCTGCATAATTTTTAATATATGAATATCAGTTTACACATGCTCGTGTACACTGCAACAATTATCATGTCGCGAAAGTTTATACATTTCTTAACATTTTCATATCGGAAAACAATACATTTCGTCTTAAAATTCAAATTAGTTATGTTGATAAGTTAACATTTGTTAATAATATAAAAATGATGAAAATAATATTAAAACTACACGTGTGTTCTGCAAATTGCTTTGGTGAACATGGTTTTTATCCATATAATCAGGCGTACATACATGTAATAAAAAAACCACGAATTGAAAATTGCAAAATTTTTAACAATCTTATATTCGCATAAAAAATTTTAAAAAATGATAATGATTTTTGAAGAAGTCATCGAATATTCAAATGATCGTTCAATAAAATTGTGGTTTAGATTAAAAAGCAACGTGCCTCTGAATTTCCACAGCTTCGAAAAGCAGGACAAAACATTTATCTCATCGCTTGTGATAGAAACCGTTCGAACGATTTCGATGCGAGCATCGATAGCTTCTTGTACGAACGTAATGCGGCAACATGGAACAGATCCTGCCTCATCTTTTTAGCCCCTCTAACACATGAATCAGAACTAACTTTTAGTCCGGATAAGAACTAGTTTCAACCAATTTTTTAATTTGAATATAAAATAATGTTTCAATGTCGAAATAATATGCGGTATGTAACGTAAATCTCAGTACGTACATCATATTTAGACTACATCAGAACCTACAATCTACTGCAGGAGTGCTAATCTATTTAACACTCGCTCACGAGAGCAAGAGTTACATGTATTCTGAAACGAAAACTTTGTATTTGGATTATTAATTGAAAATAATTGTTGAAGCTGGGACATAGGAAAAGGAAGAAAGTATTAAAAGTCTTACATTCTACTATGAAATACATATTTACGCAAATTCTAAATGTGCAGCTATTAGCTCGATATTATCCACTACATGCAAGATACTATAATTTATAAGTTATAATATCTTGCGAATTGTGGATAATATCGATTGCCCAGGTCTCACCACGAGGAGGTTGCTGCACAAGAGACCCGAAAAGGAGTCAGAACGAAGTCTCCCTTCGTTCTGTCTCCCTTTCTTACAACGAAGATTCTTAGAAACTAAGTTTCGCAGGTCGCTAAATGGAGAAGTAGTCTTTTTCATGGAAAAGACTTCTTTTCCATTTAGCGTATGTCGAGTAATTATTGCGGGGCAAAGTGTGAAACGGAGAAGAAGTCTCCGATCCACGAGGGACCAAGGGCGAATCAGGCGGAAGGCTCTGATTCTTTCAAAGAAACAAACAAGATCGAACCAGAGCAGAAGGCTCTGGTTCAAGGGTGACGCGACGCGTTCAGTGCTTACAAGTCCTGAGCCGACCAGCCCGATACCCGTCACTCCATCACCAAGAAAGATGGCAAAGAGATGCGCTCAAACGGTTTCTGGCGCTACTGGGTGACATGTGAACATGGCGTGCCCAGGATTACGTTAACACAGAGGATCGTCAGAAGACGAGTGAACGAGTCTCTTAGACATCCCTCTCAATGACTTCACGCCGGATACCGAAGCTGGACCGGCTCAGAACCTGCAAGCAAGGCCGACACAGCAAAAGGCTGTGTCGGAGTCAGAAAACGGAGCGAGCAAAGTCAAGTTACGGCAATAATTACTCGACATAATTACAGCGACGATATACAATCATAATAACTAACGCACGCAGTAAAATTAATTTATAAATAATCTGGTGTCTTCGTTCGATGATTCCTCTTCGATCGATGAATTTTCTTCTTTCGATAAATTTTCTTCTTTCGATAAATTTTCTTCTTTCGATGAATTTTCTTCCTTCGATGAACTTTCTTCTTTCGATGAATTTTCTTCTTTCGATGAATTTTCTTCCTTCGATGAACTTTCTTCTTTCGATGAATTTTCTTCCTTTGATGAATTTTCTGCGATCGTTCTGACTAACAAGAGCAAGATGAACGACCCAAATCGAAACAGCATCGAAAACCAATTAAAAGAAAATCGAAACAGAATCGAAAACCAGTTGAAACAAAATCGACACCAAATCGAAAACCAGTCGAAACAAAGTCGAAACAAAATCGAAACCACATCGAGCCCAAATCTAATGATTTGTGGACGCAACGACCTATAGGCGATTCGGGTGCCCCCGGGGACGCGAGTCCCCGTACCCACTCACGGGCCCCATCCCGTGAGTGAGTCCCTGAGGGAATTCCGATCCGAGCAATATTGATTTCAAGATAAAAATATCAATGTCCAGAAATAAATATCAATGTCCAGAAATAAATATCAATTTCCTGAAATAAATATCAATTTCCTGAAATAAATATCACTTTCCTGAAATAAATATCACTTTCCTGAAATAAATATCACTTTCCTGAAATAAATATCACTTTCCTGAAATAAATATCAATTTCCTGAAATAAATATCAAGTTCCTGAAATAAATATCAAGTTCCTGAAATATAACACAATTTCCTGAAATAAATATCAATTTCCTGAAATAAATATCAATTTCCTGAAATACATATCAATTTCCTGAAATAAATAACAATTTCCTGAAAGAAATAACAATTTCCTGAAAGAAATAACAATTTCCTGAAAGAAATAACAATTTCCTGAAAGAAATAACAATTTCCTGAAAGAAATAACAATTTCCTGAAAGAAATAACAATTTCCTGAAAGAAATAACAATTTCCTGAAAGAAATAACAATTTCCTGAAATAAATAACAATTTCCTGAAATAAATAACAATTTCCTGAAATAAATAACAATTTCAAGACAAATATGTCAATTTAAAGACAAATATATCAATTTCCTGAAAAAAATATCAATTTCCTGAGAAATATCAATTTCCTGAAAAATATCAATTTCTAGACAAAAATATTGTATCAATTTGATAAAGTTGAACTTTGAAAGTCTTACAAAATTAAGTATTACCATTCTTACAAATTACATAAGAAATTTAAAACTCTAAGGTCTAAAATTCTAGATCGTTTCTTCTAAAAATAATTTAAATCGCGGCTATTTATTCGCAACATTAACTAGACATTAAGTCAAGTTTGAAAATTTATACTATTACAACGCGTGTTACAATTTGTTTCGCAACGCTACTTAAAATCGCGAATGTTCTTATCTCACAGTTGATCGTTGCAACTGGAGCATGGGCGCCTGAAATATCGAATCATTCTAATACAAACGCGATCCTTTGATGCGCAACGCTAATTCAACAAAAAGAAATTAAAAATACTATTTAAATAAGAAAAGAACTCTGACGTCTAAAATTCTATATCGGTGTCTCTAGAATTACTTTAAATCGCGACTATTTATTCGCAACATTAACTAGGCATTTGATCAACTTTAAAAATTGATACTAGTACAACGCGTGTGACAATTTGTTTCGCAACGCTACTCGAAATCGCGGATGAGCCCATCTCACAGTTGATCGTTGCAGCTCGAGCATGGGCGCCTGAAATGTCGAAAGACTCGAAAGCAAACGCGAACTTTTGGTGCGCAACGCTAATTTTAACGAACAGAGATCCAAAAAAGTTTACTCTAATTCACCAAATCGAAATTCAAATTGCTATTTAAATAAGAAATTTAGAATTCCAACGTTTAAAATTGTACATCTGTATGTCTAGATTTACTTTAAATCGCAACTATTTATTCGCAACATTTACTACACATTTAATCAAGTTTTAAAATTGATAGTAGTACAACGCGTGTGACAATTTGTTTCGCAACACTACTCGAAATCGCGGATGTGCCCATCTCACAGCTGATCGTTGCAGCTCGAGCATGGGAGCCTGAAAAGTCGAAAGACTCGAAAGCAAACGCGAACTTTTGGTACGCAACGCTAATTCAATGAACAGAGATCCAAAAAAGATTACTCTACAGTTTCTGCAAAACGAATCGCGACTATTTGTTTCGCAACGCTATAGTTTAAACAAGCTATATCGCTGATAGAGACTACTATTATATTTAGAAGAAAGGCTAACTTTGATCTCTGTTCAAAATCGACTAACGCAACGCGAACTTTTTTCGCAACGCTAGTGCAAATCGCGGACGTTCCCATCTCGGCTGATCGTTGGGGCGGCGAGGCCTGCCCAGGCATGCAACTAACTACTTTTACATTCTACTACAACTCTATTTCTACAGACGAGTATAACGACAAGGTAGTGATAAAATGACTCACTCGAAGATGCGAAGACGTTTCAATGATTGTCCTTTTGAATGACAGTTTGTCCGGCATCTTTGGCATAAAACCTCGTCTGCTCCTTCGGCCCCATCCCGACAATTTGTTTCGCACCGCTGCTCGATATTGCGGGAGTACCCATCTCACAGTTGATCGTTGCAACTGGAGCATGGGCGCCTGAAATATCGAAAGATTCTATTGCAAACGCGATTCTTTTGATGCGCAACGCTAATTCAACAAATCGAATTTAAAATGCTATTTAAATAAGAAATTTAAAACTCTAACGTCTAAAATTCTAAACAGGTATCTTTAGAACTACTTTAAATTACGACTATTTATTTGCAACACTAACTAGACATATCATCAACTTTAAAAATTGATACTAGTACAACGCGTGTAACAATTTGTTTCGCAACACTACTTGAAATCGCGGATGTGCCCATCTCACAGTTGATCGTTGCAGCTCGAGCATGGGAGCCTGAAAAGTCGAAAGACTCGAAAGCAAACGCGAACTTTTGGTGCGCAACGTTAATTCAACAAACAGAGATCCAAAAAAATGATTACTTTACATTGTCTGTAAAACGACAGGAACATGAACTTGAAAAGCACAGTTATCAAATTGAAATGTAATTTTGAGCCGCGACTATTTGTGATTCGCAACACTACGCTCTAAACAATCTATATCGTAATGTCAACTTTGATCTCTGTTCAAAATCGACTAACGCAACGCGAACTTTTTTCGCAACTCTAGTGCAAATCGCGGACGTTCCCATCTCGGCTGATCGTTGGGGCGGCGAGGCCTGCCCATGCATGCAACTAACTACTTTTACACTTTACTACTACTCTATTACTACTACTTCTACAGACGAATATAGTGATAAGGTAGTGACGAAATGACTCACTCAAAGATGCGAAGCCGTTGCAATGATTGCCCTTTCTGAACCGATCAGCATGGTACTGACATCATGCCGGATACTGAAACTGGACCGGCTCAGAACCCAAGGTAAACGAAGACAGCATTGAAGACACCATGGCCGCCCCCGAGCTAGCTTAAAGTAGGCCAAGGAAGTTTTAAATAACCCATGGACTACCCTAAGCTAGCTAAAGGTAGGCCATGATAAACAATGGCAGGCCATTGGTGGAGGACCCTTGGTTAACCCTAAGCCAACTGAAGGTAGGCAAGGTAGACTAGAGTACTCCTGGAGGACCACTGGTCAGCCTCAGGGTAAGCAAGGGAAGGCCCGAGTAGCTCTGGATGACCACTGGTAAACCTCTGGGTAGGCAAGGGTAAACCAAGGTAGGCCACTGGTGAAGGATCCATGGTCAACGCTAAGCCAGCTGAAGGTAAGCAGGAGTAGGCTAGGGTAGCTCTGGATGACCACTGCTGGAGGACCCTTGGTCAACCCGAAGCCGGCTGAAGGTAGGCCTGGAGATCCACTGGTCATCCCCAAGGTAGGCAGGATAGGCCAGGGAACCTCTGGAGACCCACCTGGTCCCGGAGCCCCTCCGCTACTGCCGAAGGGCCCGGCCCGACTGATTGACTGAGCGCGCTCCGCGGGCTTAGGTAAGCAGTGATGCGCAGCGAGCAGCGAAGCGGAACGCTCCCCACCCCAACTAATTTTGGTAGATCTCGATCGCCGTGATAATAATTATTGATAAATGTATTATTTCTGGCTGTATAATGTTTATAACAATTCCTCTTGCCAACGATGTCGAGAAGCATCCTCTTGACTACCTACCATCTTATTTTTAAGTAAAAATTGCTAATAGTACTCGAGATACAGAGTAACTTTTAACACATGAATATTACCAAACAATATTATATCAAGCAAATGTAACTAATAAAGTTACTATCTCTGGCTGTTTAATGTTTATAACAATTCCTGTTGCTAAATATGTCTATAAGCACTCCCTCGACTATCTGACCATCTAATTTTTCAGTAAAAATATGTAATGGAACTCGAGATATTGAATATCTTCTGACACATGAATATTCGCGTGCATTAATTTATCGAACACAATTCACTGATAAATTTATTATCTCTAGCTGGTTAATATTTGAAACAATTCCTTTTGTCGATAATGTCGACGAGCACTCCGTTGATCATCTTACCATCTAATTTTTTAGTAGAAGTAAGTAATAAAACTCGAGATCCAGCATAATTTATGATACATGAATATTACTAAGCATAATTATATTGAAAAAATGTAATTAATGAATTTGTTATCTCTGTTTGTTTAACGATTACAACGATTATATGTTTGGTTACCTCACCACCCAATTTTTTAGTAAAAATAGCTAATAGTACTCGAGATACAGATTAACTTATATGCATGAACATTTGGAGTATACAAGATATTCAATTTTCACTAGTATGCACAGTTTCATTAGAACAAGAATAACAAAAATTATTTATAACTAATTAACCTCTTCTAGAATCGAATTGAAAACTATACATGAATGTTGCCGAAGGTCCATTCTATATTCTTCGAGAGCTAATATTTATAAAAATTACCTAATGTAATTTATCAACAATGTTTGTGGAGGTAACTTCTATCTTCTATGCCCGCAATGAGTAAGACAAGGAGAGTCCGAGTATTTGTCAAAGGTAAACACACAAATCGTTGTGTCACCTCTCTGGAAATCGTAAATAACTAATTAACTAGGCGTCAAATCTACATAAAACTCCGATCACAAGGAAGATTATTTTTTACCAGAGATCAGTTAAATTATTTGAGTTTATTTTGGAACGAGACTTAGAATAATTGTTTATAACTATTTAGTCAGAAATAAAATGTGACGATAAACTATATGTGAAAGTAGCTGAAGGTCTATTCTATATTTCCTAACTGCAAATATTTGTAAACAATTCCTCACAAGTGTGTTACTAATAAATTTTCCGTCGAGTGTGCACAGTATTCGGCAGCTCTGTGTCCGTCTTTCTTTCTCTTCTTAAATGTGCATAAGTTCGTCCTTGTCGGATACAAACTTCTTTATTATGTTCGCCAAATTTTTACCAGGGGGTTCGAAGTCCTGTAAAAAAAATAGGCGGCACAAATGAATAATACGTGGAGTATTTTTGTACAAATACAATTGCGTTTTAAAGCTGACAACGCTGTAAAATCGAGCCTCCTCGGACACACACTTTATGTGTTGCAACCTCATGTAGTTCACCACCTGACCGTTCCATTTCGATAGAGTCCGCTATCGTACTAGGACATTTTCTACAGAGTCGGTAATTCAGAACCGTAGACAGAAAAACGCATTGCATGCAATGTCTGTATAATGTCTTTTATTATGCCGACGACCGAAAGGGAGCAGCACTAATCGAGTTGTTGCAGAATGTTGCAGAATGAACTTTATCGTTCGATATACGAGATATGTGTATGTAGTTGCATTTTGATGTAAATTCATAAACGGTATTGTGCAAGGTATAACTATCTGATGCAGCTGTCCGAAAATACCGAGCGAATGCGGAACAGTGTCTCAGTGCGATAAATACGTGCATCGAAGCTGTATGTTGAACTAGTGCGTTCAAACGGTCAACTAACCTCTTTCTTTTCAATTCCAACAATAACAATAAATCATTTGTCACTGAAAATTACAATTTCAACACTATGAAAACGATATCACACAGATGCCTGAGCTACCGTGCTAGTTTATAGCGTATGATTGTTATTTTAATCGACCCAAGCAGTAACAGTACATATTTTTAATCGGTCAGCTCTTGCGAACACCTAAGTTGTCTGTTCTTGCTCATTATAGCAATAATATATCTAGACCATATTCCTTTCTGCCGTTAATTGTAATCATAGTTTGCCTGTTTGTTAAATGAATATATAAATGTTGTAGCAGTAGGCAAATCGTTGAGAATGCGGCAGACAACAATTGGAATTACAGGCTTCTAATAAACATCCTGCTTTTGTGGCAATAAATAGGGAGATATTAGCTCTGCGAGCAGGTCAGCTAATACATCAACATTTTAGCAGATAATAAGAGAGAGATGAGTTATCACCGTGGAGGAGGTAATAAGCCAAAAGGCTTTGGCTTTGCTGGTTTCCAAATGACTGGCACCAAGAGAAGCGGTTCTAATATACCGCCTCCACCTCCCAATTCGACACTGAGCAAGCAAGGCTACCACACCATGAATTCCATCACAGAGAATGCTTTGTCAGCTTGTTGGGGCATGCCAAAGAAACGCAGTAAAACGGAAGAAGAGTAAGTAAGGTGTGCGCGACTTACCATGCATGCACGCTACAAATTGTACTTGTAAATTGCAGATACTTCGAAGACGACGACGATCCTCCAACATCGTCTTTGGAGTATATCCCAGCTCCGGGATCTCCCACTTACGATTTGATGAAAAAATCTGCACCAAAGGACGATAGCGATAGCGAGGAGGATCCATTGGACGCTTTCATGGCTGGCATAGATGCAGAGGTGAAGAGGAACACCTACGAGGCTCAGCTTGCGGAGGACGAACGCAAGGAGGACAAACCCAAAGGGTTCAGAGCGGACATAGACGGAGAGGACGACGAGGAGAGTTACTACAGGTAAGTGATGTACATTAACGTAGGTCCCGTAGCCACACCGAAACGAACGCACGGGGTTTGTGCGAAAAGGTACATGGAGGAGAACCCGACCGCGGGTTTGCAACAAGAAGAGTCCGATCAGGAGATCGAGTACGACGAGGATGGGAATCCGATCGCGCCGCCGAAAAAGAAGGAGATCGATCCCCTGCCACCCGCCGACCACAGCGAGATACAGTACGAACCTTTTGAGAAAAACTTTTATAACGTTCACGAGGAGATCGCTAGCTTGAAGAAGCAGCAGGTCGACGACTTGAGAAAGACTCTGGGGATCAAAGTGTCCGGTCCCTCTCCGCCGCATCCGGTGACCAGTTTCGGACACTTTGGTTTCGACGACGCGTTGATCAAGTCCATCAGGAAGAACGAGTACACCCAGCCCACCCCCATTCAAGCTCAAGCCGTACCCGCTGCTCTCAGTGGCAGGGACATCATAGGTATAGCGAAGACCGGCAGCGGTAAAACGGCGGCATTCATTTGGCCCATGCTGGTTCACATTATGGATCAGCGTGAGCTAAAGGCCGGCGACGGACCCATCGGCCTGATTCTCGCTCCGACGCGAGAGCTGTCCCAACAGGTACTGCTCGTTCACGATAGTTGAACGTCGATGTAGACCATGTTGAAGGAATCGGTATCGCGCGCCGTTTCGTTTTAACACATTCGCATCATTAGCGTATATATGCTGCTCGTAGATTTATCAAGAGGCGAGAAAGTTTGGCAAAGTATATAATATTCAAGTGTGCTGCTGCTACGGGGGTGGCAGCAAGTGGGAACAGAGCAAAGCGTTGGAAGGGGGTGCGGAGATAGTGGTCGCCACGCCAGGCAGAATGATAGACTTGGTTAAAATGAAGGCAACGAATTTGACCAGGGTCACGTTCCTCGTGTTGGACGAAGCCGACAGGATGTTCGACATGGGTTTCGGTAAGGGTCGCTACAGAGAACGAAGGATCGGTGGGAACTGTAATATCAATACGAATATTGTATAATCGATTCACGTTGCAGAGCCGCAGGTACGTTCTATCTGCAACCACGTTAGGCCCGACAGACAAACGTTGTTGTTCAGCGCAACATTCAAAAAGAGGGTAGAGAAGCTTGCGAGGGATGTTTTAACGGATCCTGTCAGAATAGTCCAAGGGGACGTCGGCGAAGCGAACGCCGACGTCACTCAGCACGCGATAGTCTTCAACAACAATCCGCTCGGCAAGTGGTCCTGGTTGTTGCAAAATTTGGTCGAATTTTTGAGTGCCGGTAGTCTGCTGATCTTTGTAACGAAAAAGGTTCGAACTCGATCTAGTCGATGTTGGCCCCGTCTTTCGGAAACTTTCGAAAGCGTTTAAGCGTTGATCTTGTGTTTGCAGTTGAACGCCGAAGAGCTCGCGAATAATCTCAAGTTAAAAGAATTTGACGTGCTGCTGCTCCACGGTGACATGGATCAGATCGAAAGGAACAAGGTGATCACGGCTTTCAAAAAGAAAGATGTCAGTACGTTGGTTGCCACCGACGTCGCAGGTAATTATTTCGTTGCGTTGTTCTTTCGACTTCTACCGTATAGTTGTACACCGATGCCATTCGTTGTCCGTAGCCCGTGGTTTGGACATTCCACATATCAAAACGGTCGTGAATTACGACGTCGCGCGAGACATAGACACTCACACGCACAGAATAGGTAGAACCGGACGAGCTGGTGAAAAAGGTACCGCTTACACTCTCGTCACGGAAAAAGACAAAGAGTTCGCTGGTCACTTGGTTCGGAACTTGGAGGGGGCGAATCAGGAGGTGCCAAAGAGTCTAATGGATTTGGCGATGCAGAGCGCTTGGTTCCGGAAGTCTAGGTTCAAGGGAGGAAAGGGGAAGAGCTTGAACGTTGGAGGGGCTGGACTTGGATTCAGGGGTCGACCGGACGCGTCTCCGACTTCGGTATTTATTTATTGCAGCGATTCTTCGTTTTCAGAATCCAGGTCACGTTTGTCGTCTGATTGCGCACTTTCAGAGCGGGGGTTCCTCGTCGCAGGGGACGAAAGACATAAGCGAGGTTGTGAAAAAGTTAGAAAGGCACGGGCCTGGTAGCGACCGGTTGTCCGCGATGAAAGCCGCCTTCCGCAGTCAATACAATTCTCAGGTGAGTTTTGCCAACGGCTACAGTGCGAGGTGAACGGAGGAGATACATATATTCACGGTCGAATCTCTCCGATTTCAGTTCCGGGCATCGTCGGATCACACATGGGAACAAACCATTACGCCTCCTTCTGTGATAATGCCTCCACCACCGCCGGTCGCGCCGAAACCAAATACGGAGCAATCAAGGAATCAGGACAACCAAGCTCCGAACGCGACGGGAGAGAGAAGAAGAGTGAGGAAGAGTCGATGGGAATAATCGAACGCCTGTCAGACTACGATTATTTTGTGTATACTGCTGTACTGCGATAATATGCTAAGAATCGACGATGCCGAATTGTTTTATATTATAACAAAATTTAATTTTACCAATTCCCGTATTGTCGTGCATCCTCGCACCTCGTCCTCTGTGCGTCATCTTTTCCAGAATCGCGACAACGCGCAATGGTCAACGAGAAGAGTATTTATTGAGATATCCTCGATACAAGAGTGTGACCGGTCATTCGTACTCTGAAACGAATGAAACGATCGGTTCTTCTAAACAGGTCCTACGTTCTACGGAGTAATGCGATTAAATCTTTCTTCGTTACATGTATGCCGATAGCGATAGAGCGACAGAATTAGTATAGGCAAGGTTCTATCGTAAGAAGATAATCTCGCGAGTGAGCGAAATTCTGTCGAATGCGAGTCTCGCGTTTTCGTGCCCCACCCACGGATCGATCGTGATCGAATGATGATGTCTCGTTACAACGGGATCGGGACAGTGTGTTTCCGCCATGAAAAAAATGAAGAAGAACAAAAACAGACTACGCGTTCGTTCGTTTAGCTCGCAGTTTCCTCCGAATGAATCACGTTGCAATTATCCTCGTAAAGGAATCGCGACTCTACCGGTATCCGCGTCGGTCTTTTTCATAATTGTACCGTTGCCTTCGAGAGCGATCGCTTCGGTGTCAGTTTCATTGTTATCCGGTTCTCTCGGATTATCTTGTTCCCGGTCTCTCGAGACACTCGCGAGACGACAAAGCTTTGCTCGACGCGGTTATTCTCTTCCGCGCGCGACTCCGGTCACCGCGTTTACGGCGTGGCGGGCAACGTCTGGATTCAGTCTTCGTGCAGAGGAATTGCACGTTTACGGGCTGACGCATTGCGACACGACGGGACTGCTTTTCCTTCTGGTCTTTTCGCTGGGCTGGGCTCCGTTCGATTGACTCCGTTCGATAGGTTTCGCCGTTTTATTCGCCGCGTCGCTGTTCTTGCTGAACTTCTCCATCGCTCTGTTGTAGGATCCCGTGCAAACTCTGCCCCAGAGCCTCTTGTCCTCAGCGGATTGTTTGCTTCTTCCGTCGTTCCGCTTTCGAAGCTTCCCGGCGGCGTCTTCCTTCTCCGAGGGAGCGCTCGACGTTGGCGAGCCCTGCGGTTCTTCCCACGAGGACGCGTTCACCTCCGATTGCACGCTGCAAGGTGTCTGGCAGGTGCTGTCGCTAGACACGGAACAAGATCCGACGATAGAAGCTGTCGCGTCCAGCTTCGTCTTATCGTGCTCCTCTTTGCGAGACAAGCTCGTCGGTGGCTCGCTCCGAGCCCGACAAGTATTCCCGGCCGGCGACTCCTGTCCGTCGTAGGCTAAATTGTCGTTTACGATTATCTTGGCGATCGACGTCCTCTTCCTCAAGTTCTCCAAATTCTCTTTCGGCGTGTATTGGAAGCTGTCCACTCTTTGCAGAATATCCTTTAGATTGACGTTCGCGCATTCCGCGTTGTACGTCGATCTCGACCGATCCTTCTCGACCGGTGGTTTTCGACCGTTCTTTCCGTTCGAGATTACGGGCGACGTCTTTTTCGTAGTCGCGTTCCGCGACGCGTCTTTAGCTTGGCACGTTATTTCCGGGTAGATGTAATTTGGCAGTCTTTCTTTCTGACAGGCCGAGGTCTCGACGAGCGGACGGTCCCCGGAAACCGTTCCTTCGAACTTGTCCGTTGTCTCCGTCGGGCTCGTTCGAGCACCCTTCACGCACCGCTTGTACTTTTCGTCGATCCTGGTATCCACGCTGTTCCGAACGTCCATGTTCTCTGTAAAAATTGAGTCGCCGTTGATCTCGATGAGCGGTAAGATTTGCCATCGGTCCTGAGTCGGCGCCGTCGTATTCTCCTTGTCGCAGTTTTCTATCGTAACTCGAACGATCGGTTTCTCATCGTCGGGGCTCCCTATGCCGAAAGCGGTCGTGGTCGTGGTCGTCTTGTCATTCGTTTTCTCCCCAGCCGTGTCGTTTTCCTCGTCGTCCTCGTCGTCCTCGTTGCCAGAATCGCGATCGAACCGCTTTAACAACCCCTCGTTCTTCTCGTCCTTCTTCCTCAGCTCTTCCCAGTTCTTCCGCGGCTTGTAACTCGTCTTCCTACGAACGATCTTGGTTTCCGTGATGTCGATGTCCGGGATAAAGAGCCTCAGAGCTTTGGTCCCAGTCGGGAAAGTGACCTCGTTGATTCTCTTCTCGGTCATGATCGCTTCCAAGCTGGTCTTCGAGGCTACCTCTTGATGCTTGTTGAACGCGGAAACGAGTTGCGCCACGGTGTACTTTGGCTCCTCGGTCTCGGACTCTGTCGATCGGTCCTCTTTGTCGTCGGAAGTCGCGGAATTGTTCGAATGGCTCGAAGCATCGGAGTGCTGACGATGACAGGGGTGTCTGCCGGCGACCAAATTCGGCTCCGGTTTACGATTTACCGAGCTCTCGTCGGAATCTTCGGTCAGCGTGTCCGATTCGATGGACTTTAGCGAGTCAAAGTTCTCTTCGGGCTCGTTCGGTTCGTGTTTCGAGTTCGACACGGTTGTCGACGAGTCGTTTTCTCCGTCAACGATGGCTGCGTCGTCGACCGATGTCTCTGCTGGGTCGGGCGGGCTCTTATTTTCGTCGTCGCGGTCGTCGTCTTTGAGGAGTATCCTCGGTTCGATCGAGTTCGCGTCGTCGGTGGCAGCCAAGTTCTGGATATCGTTCGCGTCGCAAGCGGTCGCGATCGACGCGTCGATTTCAGCGCCCAGACGCTTGAAGATCGGCAGCATATCCTCGGTCTTTGCGCGCTGGTAGCTCTTCCTTCTTCGTCTGAGACAGTCGAGGCTTCGGTATATATCCAAGACCCCTTGGGACTTGGACAACGATCTGAGCCCGTACAGTTTCTCGCGAGAATGGCTGATCACCGGGTTGATTATCATTCGCGTTTGCAACGAGTTCGAGGTTGCCGACGAGGGGTTTCCGTTGAGCAAACACGCCTGCGATTGAATTCGATTCAGGCTTCGTATTCTAGACAGGAGTCCCCGACTCGGCCCGTGATTCAGATTGGCCTGCGACCGGCTTTGAGCGCGACTCAGCAATCCTTGCGTCTGTTCTTTGTTCAGCAGACAGCTCTGACTGGCGCAGCTCAAATTGGTCCTGGAGGAGTTCAGACTGGTCCGCGATTCGGCCGGGCTCGGAAAACCTTCGCTACCCTCGAGACTAGATCGGCTTCCGGTCAGCCGGTGACTCAGGCACATCTCGCTTTGACTCAGCAGGCAGTCCTGCAAGCTCTGGTCGCAATTATTCGACTCGTGCGCGTCGCTCGACGACAGATTCGCTTGGCTGCTCGCCTGACTCAAAAGCGCCGCCCGACGCAGATTCTCTCGGCTGACGACGCGCTCCAGCAGGATCTCCCTCGACTTGGACAGGTATCTTCGAAGATGCGGCGACGCTTGCGTGGGTGCGCCGCGCAACCAGTCGTGACGCAGGCATTGTTTCGCCGTCATCCGTGCACTGGAATCATCGCAAGATCGACGTATCAACGATAGACGCGGACGCGCGATCGTCCACGAGCGAGAACGATTCGATCGATGGGCTCACCTTGGGTCCAGCACCAAAAGCTTCGCGACGAAATCCTTCGCCTGCGCCGAAATATCCCCGAACAACTCCTCCGGGAAGTCCACCCCGCCCAACGATATATTCTGAAAGGTTTCTTGATCGGTCTCGCCGCCGAAAGGAGAGAATCCCGTCAGGAGAACGTAGGTCGTCACGCCCAGGGACCTGCAACGATTACGTCGATTGGATCGATCGGATCGATCGATTCGCATTTTTCCAAATACTCACCACATATCGGCGGTCAACGTGATCGGTTCGTAATGGAGGATCTCGGGTGCTGAAATTCAAACAACTCTTGTACTTTGGCCCGCCCATCTCCTAGACTCGGATCGCGAAAACATTTGGTTATCCGTATTGGTTGAACGACCTCGGTTCGGTCGGTGACGCCATCCCCGGCGACGTTATTTTGATTTCGAAAAGAGAAAATTGGTGGTTCGGTGGGCGTCGATGATCGAAAGCGAGGAAACACGGTAGTCCCCGAGCGTCGCCGGATTCGCCATAGTTCCATTCGAAAGGATTTACAAGGCTGCGATAAAAGTCGAGCTCGTCGAGCACGACGAGCTATCTCTCGGGTAGTCGAGGCTTCCAGTCCGAGATACGATCGCAAGAAACGTTCTCGTTCGTTACGAAAAACGTCGCGCTCGATTAACATACTTAACGATACGATCTGTCCGCGCCGGCAATATTATTCAACGAATCGATAGGATCGGCGAGAATAACGTCGTTGATCGATTATATCGTTAACTGCACAGCCTACGACTCGGCTACAACCGATCGCGAGCGTTCCTCGCGTAGCAGAATCTGAGCCTCGCCCCGGCTCGTAAAAGTCCGAACATTCCGAGCGAGCACGCGGGTCGATTGAAATTTCGATAGACGTTAGACGGTAAACGCAAACTCGGGAAATTAAGATTCGCGACGATAACGGTGGCGCGCTCGTTATCATGTTCCATTGTTGTTGGCACGAACAACGAGGAGATTGAATATGCGATCGACGAATAGCTGCCCTATAGGTTGATTAAAACTGTCGCCAATGTTACCGGCGTTACCGGCATGGCAGCTTCGTCTCGACCCGGACCGCATCGCGCAATGAGGCTAACGCGTCAATTAATATCCATTATATTCGCGGGCTCGGTCCGAAGGGGAGATCGTCGATTAGCGAGGCGAGATATCGATCGGTGGCGATTAAGCGTCGACCGGGAGAGCAAAGTGCCGACACACCTGTTTACGTTCGCGAGAAAGACGCGTTCACGGCGCGAAGTAATGCGCGCGATACATCATCGCAATACCGGTAACGCGACGGTAATTTATATTTTTTCCGAAGAGCAGAGATTCGGTCGCGCGTATGCTGGAACACGAAAGCGGGTCGTTTGTCCGACATGTGTTTCGTTTTGTCCTTTCTTGTTGGGCTCGAATTGCGCGCGATCGAGTCGCGAGACCGAGGTGCGTAAAAAGGATAAAAGAATAAAAAAAGAAAGAGGGAGAGAGAGAGAGAGAGAGAGAGAGAGAGAGAGAGAGAGAGAGGAAGGAAGAAGAAAGTAAGAAAAAGAAAGCTGCTTACCCACGTAATCGGGCGTCCCGAGGATTTCGCGAACCTCCGTCCCCTCCAAAACCACCCTCGAAATCTCGAAGTCGCAGAGCTTCACCTCGCACTCCGGGAAGCTGCCCATCATCACTAAATTTTGCGGCTGGAACGTAAAGAGCACGGGCGATCAGCGATCAACGATCGGCAATTTCGCCTTCCGACAGCAATTAGCGGCCATTAATTGAGTCGTTAATCGAGCTCGGTGAAGGCTCGGTGAAGGCTCGGCTTTTTTCTTCGTTTAATTGAATTTCGATCGTAAATAAGATACAAACGACCGGAACTCGAGGCAACGCGCCGCACCGCGTAGCGCTACCTTTGGCAATGAACGAAAACTGGAGTCGTTAAGAATTTTTATGCGGTCGATCAACGTCGGACGGATCTCAATTATAAGGAAGACCGTGGATCGTTCGAGATAACGTTCGTCGTTCACGCCAGCTCGTTATTAAGTCGCCGAACGTCGTCCACGCGGAGTCTACGAAGTTTTCGTGCCCGATATAAATATTCCCGTTGCGAATCGTGTCGCCGCGCGGTGTTCGAGACTTTCCGGATCGCCTCTGTCCGCTGTCCGCTGTCCGCGGTCTACAGCCTATGGTTTCGCGAGTGGTTTCACGCGCAAACTGAAATCGCTGCGAGAAAACCTTGTCGTGTGTTCGCGAACAGCGTGTTGTCGTCGCGGGATTCACGCTTCATCCGGAGAAACATCGCGGCCATTTACATAAACACGGCAGATGCTGTTACGATAAATTCGAGCGCGAACGGGGAATAGAATAGAATATTAAGTTTCTCGGCGAACACGCGCGATCTTTGCTGCGATCTTTGCTGCGCAGCTATTCCCTGCAATACGGACGGACGGGATTGTTTTTCCAGATTCTAGGTAGAGGACACGCGCGTTTCGTTCGCCGGACGAGAATCGCATACTTTCGTGTGGTCGAATCTCTCCCTCTCTCTCTCTCTCTCTCTCTCTCTCTCTCTCTCTCTCTCTCTCTCTCTCTCGTTGTCGCGAGCGCGAGAGCTCTCGAGAAAAAGAACTCGGTCCCCGAATTCGCGTGCGACGTTCGAACGATCGTCCGCGCGAACGGGCGCGTTACGCAAGCGATTCAGGCACGAGCAAGAGGGGAGAAGAGGACAGAAGAAACGACAGTGCATTCGCTCCGGTAAAATCTTCCTGGCTCGAGCGCCGAGAGGTCCTTGAAGATCGCCGCGTGGGCGAATCTGAATATTCAAAGTTCTTCTCGGTAGTCCCGTCACGCTGCGCGACGCCGCGCGGCTGATAAATAATGACAAAAGACGTAAAAATAATTCTTGGCTCGTTAGGCCCGTGAGACGCGCAGTTCCGCGCGGGCGAGACATCGCGCGTCGATGCCATTGGAGCCGTCGCGACGAATTAGGCATTGGGCATTAGGCGTTAGGCGTTGGATGCGCGATTCGGACACGGGCGAAATCAACGACGGATCTAACGGCGACGAACGGTTCTCGTTTTTTATTTCGATGGGCAAACGATTCACGATCGCGGCTAAACGACTCGGAAGGATATCGTCGACTCCCACGCGATCGGATACCCGACGATAGACTCGACCCGTTGACCAAACAACGGCGTGGGCCGAAACATCGTGTAACGCGACGGTAAGCTGCGTCCATACGGGACCGTTTACATCGTGAAAAAAAAAAAAGACAAATACGATTCTTTCGGGCGAAAACTCTTGACGAAACCTTTGTTCGTTTCGATCGGCGTTTACTCGGCACGTTAAGAACGCCCTTTTAAGCGCGCTCGAAACGAGCCGAGGCGTTGCATTAAATTTCCCCTCCTCCTACTATTTCAGTAAATGTCGGCCGAGTGTGCCGAGACACCCAGAGGTGCTCCAGTTACGGCGAACAGGTTAGCCGCTCGTGTCCACGGGGACGCGAACAGAGCTAATGATTCATCGAGTGCAAACTGCCGAGTAGACCAGAATGCGATTGCTTGTTTGCGCGAGGGACGTGGGAGCTGTCCAAGCGTGTTTCCCTTTGAAATCGAGCGTTTCGCGTTTCGTATTTCACGCGACGTCGACCCACGATCCCTCGACGAACGATCCAAGAAACTTTGAACGCTTCCGAGCGCTTCGATCGCGTCGCGCGCGATGCCTTCCTTTCTCTTTCACGAGAATTTCGAGAGTTATCAGCGGTTGCTCCAGTTATGGCGGTCGGGTGTACAGATGTAGGTACCTAGCGTTCAGCTCGGAGATAGGGACCAGGTGTGATTCACCGATGAAGCCGGGGCGTGGTCGTCGGCGACTAGCGTGGGGTACTATCGCGTTCTCTTTTTCTTCCACCCTGGACGTTCGTTCCAGACCGCGGCTATTTTTTCGATTCCCTCGGACACGATCGGATCTCGGCGAGTTTCGAAATCGGGTTCGTCGAACGAGACGCGTCCGTTGCGCGTTGGTCGCCGCTCATGGAAGCGGAGCGCGGCGAGACTCGCGGCGTCGACTGACAATGCAGATAATTGCATCGATTCGGTGGTAGATACCGCTCAAACCGAAGCCTAAACCTAAACCGAAACCGAAACCGAAACCGAAACCGACACCGAACAGAGATGCAACGGCGCAGCTGCACGCACACTCTCGCCTCGCGTGGAGTGCATCGAGTCCCGCAACCCGCGCCGACTCGCTCTTCGACACGCGCCCCACTATATCCAAATACGGTGGTCGAGTGTTTATGGAGCGCGGGAATAATATAAGTACCGTGAGCAGTGTGTACGCAACGATTCCACCGAGCCGAGTTGTTCGATTCTCGATTACAAAAACCGAATTCGTGCGAGAGATAGCCTTTGAAAGGACTCTCGCGCGTTGTTCGCCGGAGCGACGCGCGATAGGTTTATTTTCTGGAAAAAAACGCCTCTTTGAGCGCGTTGGATTTACAACGTTTCGTCGACGACAAATTCGCGGCTCCAACGAAAGTATATCGACGCCATGAAACGCGACGCGACTCGAGGAAGATACGTCGGATACGGATTTACGGCGGGACGGGTTTAAGTTTCCGTTCTACCGATTCTTAATCGGCGAGCACGCCTCTTCTCCTTTTTTACCGATCGTAAGTTCCGAGGAAGGTGACGGCCGAACATGTTCGCGCAGTTTATATCGGTATTTACGCGCGTACAGGCTGGAGTCCCGAAGCGCGAAGGCGCGTCGCGAGGCAATCGAATTCGAAACGGCCGACTAAATAAACAACCGGCGGAGATCGAGCGTGCACGGTCGAAGCGCGACACGATTTACGAAGTGTACGTGGTTCTCAGAAAAATCGGCACGCGCTGCGCGCTGTGGAACGACTTCGCGAAGGATGTTTCCTCGTCGCGAACAGCTCGTCGACCTTTCGCGAATTTCTCGCGAATGTCGCGGGAAGGAATCCTTTTATCCGTGACGAGAAATCGGATGAGTTCTTGGACTCGGAATTCGCCTGCCTGCCTGCCTGCCTGCTCGTGGACCGTCATGGTCGAGAACATAAACCGTCGTTCCTTCCTTTTTCCTGATCGGGCCACGCAATCGACTTTGCCGCTGTGCGCGTTTAATTGAAATTTATATAGCGCCCGCGTTATCTGCGCTCCGACTCGCTTTGTCCGCGGATGATAATGTTGCGGTCTCGGCCGCGAAAAAGGAGCTCGTAACGAAGCGCGCGATCAATCCTCGAGTGGCTCGACGAATTCTCTGCGGATCTCTTAATTACACCGGACGCGATGCTTTACGGTCGCCATGTGGTGCGGCGTAAAAATCATCGACTGCGAAGCCGCGCGAGAACATCGAGACAGCGAGAGCTCGGTCTTTGTTGATCGTTAAAAAAGACGGTTACCTCGGCGCGACGAAACGAGGCAAGGCGAGGGAACCGACAAGCTGAAAATACGCGACACCGGCTTGCTCGGGCGACACGCGGCGAGTCGTCGTGTACGAATCCTTTTTTCACGGAGACGCGGTGTCGCGTCTCGTCGCGTTCCGGTTAAAAGGTGTTTATGTTTCGGCGATCGGTAGAATAAATGGTGCGCGTGTGTCGGGAGGCCGCAGTAAATTGTCCGAGAACGAGCGAGAACAGGGGCGAGTATCGTGCGGTTTCGTTTCCAGTCGGATCCGAGGAGTCCGAGACTTTTATCGCGGAGGTTTCCGGAAGTGTTCGGAGCTCGGTGGGCCCGAACGCGAGCGCGAGCACAAGCGCGCGCGTATATCTTCTTTGTCCGGCAGAGACGTAAAAGGCAATTCCAATTTGTTTGTCGGGCATGTTTATCGCGGAATCGCCTTGGCCGGCCGCGAACGATCGCAATTAAAGCTCCTCCTCGGCAATCGTGAACCGGCGCGCACTTCCGTGTCTGTCCTCGCTTCTGGCCGAACGAAAAATCAACGGAACGCGTGGAATATCATCTCGCGGCTCTCTCGAAACCGATCGCGCGATCGGTTCAACGCGCGGCGAACGCGTCGAGCTTTATGCGGAAAAAGGAGCCGATTCGTCATTGCGCCGATTTATTTTTAGACGCGACCGTTCTCCAGGTATTCGGAGCTCGGCTGAAACTCGTGGATTTCTAGGATTCGCTTACATAGAAGGCCGCGTTAATTACGCGTACAGCGTAACGCGTAACGCGTAACCTGCGACGCGTAACGCGAATGGTATCGGGCCACCGCGAATCGACTCGACTCGACTCGACTCGACTCGAATCGTGGCGATTGTGCTCGAATTCTTTCGCGATGGTTCACTGACTGAGCAAGTTGGCTACCCGCGAACCACCGAAGCGGCTAACAATAAGAACCGAACGTTTTCGGTTTGGCCGCGCGACGACGCGACGCGTCGGACCGAGTCGATTCCGGGATCCGGATACGCGAGAACCGCGGCAAGTTTGCGTCGACCTTTTATGGGTTGAACTTACCTTGATGTCCAAATGGGCAATATTTCTCTCGTGGAGGTAGGCAAGTCCTTCTACTAGCTGTCTGACAAAGTGCACCACGTCTCCTTCGAGGGGCACCAAATCGCCGTCGATGAGCGTCTGCAGATCGCCACCGGGAGCGCTGAAACGTTACAATTCCGAAATTTCGTGTCGGTACGGATTGCTCGACGATCGACCACCGCGTCGCGTACTCACTATTCCATCACTAGGATGATCTCCTTGGGCGTCTCGTAGACGTCGTGCAGTCGAACGACGCGCGGCGATTGCGAGCAAAGGGACAGCAGGGCGATCTCGTGTCTTAGCTCGGCGCTGCAGTCCGCGTTGAATCGGTTTCTCGACGAGTATTTTGCGGCGTAGAGAATGCCGGTCGATCTTGATCTGCACCGGTACACTTTCGCCCATTGTCCGCTGCGAAGAAAAATATTTCAAATCGATCGGTCGGACGGCATTCCCGTTTTTTGCAGTCGCAGTCGCATAAAAGACGAAAGCAATCACGAAATTTTGCTGACCGTCAGCGTGATTTTTACGATCGTAGCGGAGGATTCCGAGCGTCTCTTCGGCAAGGTCGACGCAGCGGCGCCTCCGAAGGCTACGCCCGCAACGCGAAGCGACCGTTTTTACGCGTCTTTGCCTTTGCCTCTTCGAGTATTTTCTACGCGCGAAGTACGTATGCCAGAGTTTATTACGCAAACGTCCCACGCGAGCACCAGGTTTCTTCGTCGTTCTCGAAAGATCGAAACCGATCGCCGAGGGACCTGGCGGAACACGAGTGTACCGCCTCGCTGGTACGCGTCGAATCGATGTCGACGTCCTCTGAGCGTTCACGGACGAAACGAGATAAGCAAAGCAGTCGTAAAGAGTAGCCGATACCGCGCGCAATTAGCGAGCTCGAATCGTCGAATCGGAGAGCGGAGAGCGGAGAGCGGAGAGCGGAGGACGAGCCGGTGCCCCTCACGCTCGCGTGCACAAAAAGTAATTATCGCTCGCAAAATCGCAAGGTACGCCGTAGGTGCAAAACGATCCGACGATTTTAGCAATCGCGAAACCCGGTCTATCTCCGAAAAATTGGATAGAGCGCGAAGAAGATGTTTGCCCGGTGCGCAACCGTTGCCGCGAGAATCGGAGCGCGTCGATATCGTGCGCGCAGCCTCAAATCCGTCCGCGGGATAATTTATGAAAATTCATTGGCGTCGTTCTTGGCCATTTCGATCGAATCCCCTTCCTATCGCCCCCGCGACATCCAGCAATTAATCGGATAAACATTCGTCGGAGCGGGTCTACCGTGAGTTTCGCACGGCGCGCTCGCCTTTTGCGTTCCGACCGTTTTTGGTCCGTAAATGTGCTCGCTAACGAGCACCCGAGCAAAAAGACCCGCTGAAAATTACAAATTCGAAGCGAAACGTATGTACCAGCAAGGAGAGGAGGCGGACCCGTGTGTCGAACCGCTGCCCGCTCGCCGGCCAAGTTGAAAACGAAACGTCTTTGTACCCGACTACCCGGCCGTCTCGAGCAAATCCGCTTCATTAAGGATGCAAAGGCACCGACAGGAGCAATCGGCGGCGCTGATATCGAGCACCGAACAGGGATTATAAAAGCGCGCTGTCGCTAGGCGATACCGTCGCGTCGTTATCGAACCTTCCGTTAAGGTATCGGCGCAGAGTTGATTCGATAATTACGGTCGTTGCGTGCAAAGGAATAAGCTAAAACTATCGATTCTCGAGGACTTACTTTGCGAACGGCTGTGGGTCGATCTCGTAGTGCTCCGAAATGGGACCCGTCTTGACCACCCTGGCGAGCTGCGACTCCTGTACGAGAACCAGACCTTCCTTCACATGTTTCTCGCTCCACTGCACTCTACACCGCCCCCTGCACCGATCCTCGTTCCCGGTCCTGTCGTTTCCGCGCTTCGCTTTCGCGTTCACGCACTTGCCCGACGAAGCTTGGAGATTTCTACGCTGGGGACGAGGGGACGTTTTCCTCGCAGACGACATCGTCGGCGTCTGATGGTTAGGCTGGTAGATCATGTTTGGCTGTATCCGGATGATATCCGTCGGTCCGTACGAGTGATTGTCAGCGAACGCGATCGATCATATCGAGCCGATCGATCCTCGCATTCGCGTTCCCGTTCTCGTTCTCGTTTTCGTTCCCGATCCCGTTCTCGTTCTCGTTCCCGTTCCCGTTCCCGTTCCCGCTGGCGGACGGTCGACTCGAGATTCTCGGAGAAAATATCGCGCGCTCGTCAGAAGTTCGTCCGGCAGAGAAATAACGCGTTGTTGCTCGGTTCGATCCGCTCGGTCGAAAATGCGGGCGACGATTTTTGCATCTCGAGGCGGTCGCCGTTCTTTCGAGAGATCCGCGAGCCTGACGGTCGACTGCCGCGACTGAAACTGGCCACGAGTCGCCGAGAAACCACACGCTTCGGCTCCGTTTCAACTCGCGCTCCTCTTTTCTTTCTTGCCGCGGAGTCGCTGGACCATAGACTACCGTTCGTCTCGTTTTCTCCTCGGCTCGCGGCGTCCACCTTGCTCTCGCTCTCGTCCCCAGCCTCTCTCGCTTCCTCCAGCTCCAGTCCACGAGACACCGTCGCGTCCCGTCGCGTCTCGTCGCGCGGTCCTCTCCTCTTCCTGAGCTCGCTCGTGTCCCACTCCTGCGCCCCGAGAGTGGACACGAGGCGAGCGCGACCGTTCACGGCGTACACCGCTGCATTTCGGACGTAGGTGGTATGCGGTCGGGGCAGGAGACACGGTCGATGCATAGATGCGCAACCGCCGAAGACGGTGCATCGTAACGTTCGAGTATGTGTATCGAGACGCTTAGTTCCTAGGTCCTGCGACTACGGCCATTTCGGTGATCCACCCGTTTGTCCCAAATGGATTACGGACACTGTCCACGGAGCAAGACGGTCCAGTTTGTTATCCGTTCTAGATCCCGCCTCGCGGTAGTAGAATCAGATACGAGCACCAATATGTTAATGGACGCGTGGGGTTTTACCTTCGAGATCTCCATGCCCGATTATATCGGTTCTTGGAAATCAGTTTAAGCGTCGATCTCGATTCGAACGACGTACGAAGCTGCATGGTCCAGGCGTGTTGCGCGATCGAGCGAAGCTTCGATGGAAACGGATTACGGATCGCGCGCTGATCGGTTCTGTTCTCGGCGTCCGAAGATTAACAAGCGCGTGGAAAATAGAGATTCCGCGTTCGCTCGTCGGCGCTATTACGGATCGACCGCAAAAACGACAAGGATGCTCGGTCGTGCGTCAAAAGGAAACACAAAGGTCTTTCCTGATCGAGTCGTCTCTAAGGAGAAATCGATTAGAGCGAGTCCATTGTAAAGGGAGGAGAAGAGAGAAGAGAAGAGAAAAAAGAGGGAGAGAGAGAGAGAGAGAGAGCAAGGAATCGATGAACGTTCAACTTCGCGAGAAGAAATGATTTATCGGACGCGAATTTTGCTGGTCGAGTCTAGGTCAGGCGATTATTACGTGGCGAGAACGTGCACCTGCGGATCGCGGATCGCGTATTACGAATTACGAATTCGTGGAAGATCGATCCCCGGAGTATCGGTTGTCGCGCGGAGAACCGTACGTGCAAGTATCCACGAGGAGACGCGACGCCGTGAGGCGAGAGCGGTGACAAGCAATTAGTACCGACAATTAGTAACGACGCGTTCGAGTCGGATCGTGCCAAGGATAATTGCGCGTTTATTCGCCGTCGCTCGTCTACTTTCAATGACGAATTCGCATACTTTTTTTGCGGCACCTCGCGAGGTTCTCGTTCTTCGCGCGAAAAAAGACGTTCTCTCCCGCGGCGCTCGTTAGTCAACGCGGCTCAAGAAAAGGGTAAAAATTGTAAAACGAGATCCGCGCGGATCGACGATCGGCGCTCGAGGTCGTCTCTCTTCTCCCTCGCCGATCGAAATCAATTACCAACCCGACACGACGTCGATTAGACGTTTTCGTGCGCAACGCGGCAAATGATTTCTCTTTATAGGACTACCGGCAGGTGCAATAAATTCGATCCGCGCGTCATCGGGTGACTTTGATGGCCCGTTATTCGCGGCAACGTCCTCGACCGGATGCGTCGACGCGTCCGTGGCGATCGAGACGGTACGCGTCGCTTCGAAACGAATCCCAGCCGGATTGGATTCCGGCGAGGCAAAGCGTCTCGAGTATATTGCCCTGCGAGCTTTTCTGTTCGATCGACGCGTGAGAACAATGGTCGGAGAAACGACGTGGACACACGCGGCGTCCGTCTCGTTTCGTTTAGCATCGTTTAGTCTCGTCTCGGAGCTCGTCCGCGATCGCTCAAACTCGTTGGGTTCGCGAACCGAGAATCGTTTGCAGACGAGAGGAACAAAGAGGCGCGCACGCCAGCCAGCGTCCGCGGAGAATGCAAATCACCGACTGCCATAAAGGGGGGGGGGGAGGTACGCTGTGCGAGGGGGTATGATGCACTGGTTGCTCGTAACGCACGACTCTCGCAGCACGCACGTGCAAGTTCCCCGCGATTTACGATCCAAGAATTAGACACAATAGGAACGACGGTCTTGCTTCTAATAACCGAGTTACGACCATACACGGTGCTCGATTAATGTCCACTGTCTCGGCGTATCGCGAGAATTTGCAAGTTTCGCGTCCGAGAAGGTCTCGCGGCATTAATCTCGGGCCATCGTTAAGCCATTTTTCTTTCCGAAAGCCTCGAAAACCCCTTGATTGGAGCTTCCTCCAGCTATCGACCTCGAGTCGTCCGAGGCAAAAAGTACTTGTCGCGTCCTAGGAAGTCCTGTATCGGGAAATTGGTTGAAACGATCGACCAGAACGTTTCGAGAGCGATTCGTGGGCGCCTAGTTAGCGTTTGCCGAGATCGAAACGAAGCGGGCTCGTGCTTTCCAACGATAATTCGTTAATTAACGCGTAGATCAAGGCGCGAATCGAACGGCCGCGGCGAGAGGAAAGCGGACTCGCGAAGATTAAACGACCGCCGACAAAAGCGGCGTGTTACCTCTAGTTACAGGCCGCCGCGATTCCATGTTTGAGCGCGCTACTTTTGCGAAATCGAACGCGGCGAGTTGATCGTCGGTCATGGTTACCCTTGACCGACCAAATTTCTACGTTCCCGAGTCGGATTTGCGTCGAGCAGCAGCTACAGCGTCGTAGCCGACGTTTGGTCCACCGAGCGGCTCGTAACTTATCGTTTCGGCACTTTATCGTCTGGAATCGGAGAAAATCGCGTGATCGTCGGGGATCGTTGAAGCTCGGATTAGAATGGGATTTGCGGTGTGGAGCTTTTGTCTCGGCAGGAAATCTGGCCGGTGAATCATCGCTTCACCTGGCCGCTATTAATACTGCTGTCTATTTATAGGATGAAAAGAAAACCGACGTTCTTGGAAAACGTGGTTTCCCCGTGTATGGGAAAACTCGGATTCGAACGGCGCGAATTCCGCGCTGGTAACGAGCGCTCGTTTCGAGCTTGTTTCGCCCTCGGCATCGATCGAGAGACCAACCACGGTGTCGATTGTGATCTGCGGCATTTATTTCGCACGTTATTCAAATTAATACAGTATGACAGAAGTATGTACACAAGATTTTGATAGTCATACATGCGCGATTCATCCGATCGTAATTAACCTCGGTATTAATAACATTACAGCGATAACGTAATAGCGATCATAATAATAATAATAGTAATAATAATAATGATGATAATAATGATTTCTATAATAATAATAATAATAATAATAATTGTGATATAATAATGACAGTTGAATAAATCGAAGAGAGCAAGGCGTGTACGAGTATAAAGGAAATACATATAGACGTATCTATAACAATGGATAGAAAGTATAGACGTATCTATATCGATGTATAAAAGATATCTAGGAAGATGTCTAGAGTACGGTACGCGCACCTGCGAGGCCTCGACGGACGAAATAAACGCCACGAAATCGTAACGCGAACGTGAACGGAGGATATCGATTAAATACGATGTCGAAAGGAATAATCAAACGAAAAATAAATAACAACGAATTGGCCTCGATCGGGGTGCGGTGAACCGACTCTCTCGGACACACGCCCTCCTCTACCGTAGTAGCAAAACTATAATATATTACAGGTCTCTATAGATTCCTTTGATTCTCGAAGGCATTCATGGATTCACGCGACCTCACGCACTCGCTCGTTCTCCCTGTTTCCCGTAGATTCATTTGCTCGTTGTGCGCACACCCTGCTATCAGAACAGGATTCGTTTCCGTCATCGTCGTTGTCATTGTCGTTGTCATCGTCGTTGTCCCTGTCGTTGTCGTTGTCGTTGTCGTTGTCGCTGTCATCGTGCGTCGTACGGGTGACTCTCCGTGTGCGTGTTAAAATTTCAACGGACGAACGCTCGCAACAATGTTCCCGGTGTTGGGCAGAAATTCCTTGGCAGTCCCTCGATCCACGAGGCTAAACTCTACGAAGAAGAAACGACGCGAAACGAATCGCCTGACTATGTGTTTCCGGAATTGTTGGTTTTCTGTGTTCGAGTGGTCCGCGATCGCGTTTCGAGGAACAAACGTTCCACGCCTCGTTCTGTCTGTGCACGTTTCGAATAGCGTGTACAAGGAATGGAAATTTCGAATCGTTTCTTTCGGTTCCGACGCGCGATTCGTCGTTTCGTTCGCGTGCTCGTTTCGCCTCCTCGAATCTTCTCGTCCGCAACGAGGGAACTAAAACGGATTCGAGGAGGAGAACCACCAAGCAACGTGTATATTGACTAGCATTCACGAAGCGCTCCCTTCGACCTCTGAAGTTGGCACTTCACAAGATGTTTGTTAAGCGTACGCCCTATCGCTTCGGCGACAGACGTTCGCAAAGCTAATATCTCTCTCTCTCTCTCTCTCTCTCTCTCTCTCTCTCTCTTCCTTTCTCTCCCACATTCTCTCTTTGTATAATGAGATTTAAATTTATATTCCTACGCGTTTGATCCATGGAGTGAAAAAGACCGTGACAAGTTCTTCGACCAGCGAGCAGTTGCAACGATTTCGTAGTCGCAAGTAAGACTCGTCTCCGGATAAATTTCTCATTGGCTAAATTTGTTCGATAAAAAGTTGATTGATCGAAAATAAGGGAAATTTTCATTTCCTACGAGGTTCCATAGTACCCGAACGAAAGTTGTGTAGATGGTTTGTAGCCGCGTTATCCAGCGCCGATAGGACTCGCGATGTCTAATTGATCTCCCGCGGGAGATACTATCGAACCAACGAGAAAAATTGGAGACGCCTAACGCCGGTTTAGGCTCTCAATTTCGACCGATCGATCGACGCGCGCGATCCGTATCTGTAACTGTATTTGTAGTTGTATTTGTACCTGTATCGAAGCTAAGGCACTGTGCAAACCGGAGAGGATTTTCTGCTCGTTCGTCGAAGCTCGTTCTCTCTCGCGAGAAAAAGAGAAACAAAATTAGGCACTACGGTTCACTGTAAAGGCACCGAAGTCATCGGATTTCGATTTCCGCGAGATTCGCTGCGCGCGAACCTCCAAGCAGTTACCGTGTCTACGTTTACGTTTCAACTCGTATATGGCTAGTTCGGCGAATTGGTTCGTCGACATCGAGTCGTATGCGAGGATCGTACGTTTCCTTCTCGAGCAAATGACGATCGACCATGTACTCTGGAATTCTGAATAGAATCTGACATATGCCTGACATTTTCTGGTTGCGTAACGATCGGTTGCATGAAATTCCGACGTCAGACGAAGCAAAGTGAACCGATGTTTCGTGATGCCGACTTTCGTTTCGCGAGCAACTCGGCGCATCGAGCATGCAACTCGCATTCCCATTTTTTCTTTCACCTCGAAAGGACGGCCAGTCAGTCTATCGGTAATGGCGAACAACGAGCTGCCAGATTATGCGCCTCTGGTTCTGTATCGCGTTTTATCGCACGTTCTCTCTCTCTCTCTCTCTCTCTCTCTCTCTCTCTCTCTCTCTCTATCTCTCTCTTTCTCTCTAGTATGTATATACATTGCGTCGTGGAACCTCACAACAAACTGCATCCTCTGTAACACGGTCTACGCTCGGTCGCTGTTCGTCGCTCGTTTAGAATCTCGATCTTACTATCCGAATATTTACAATCGCATGTCACAGACGATCGGCATCCGCCACACACCCACACAACAAACCACTCACGCATCCAAGCATCTACGTATCCACGCATACACACGGCCAGTCACAGTTTTCACGTATTTACAAGCGTTACCCGTCGGTCATCGGGTACAATGGATATTACAACGAGTCGAAACGGAAGAAACGACTCCCGTAGGAAGAACAGCTTTTCTCCGGAGAAACGTCATTTCGTGTTTCGCGTACTTTGGCACGGTCTCTGCATACTGCCCGTTTCGTTGGTTGGATCGCGGTTCGCGTCGACTGGTTGTAACGCCGAGTTCCATCCAACTATACACTGTACACCGTCGAGTGATATGTACAACGAGGCCTGTCGCGGCGGCCCGAGTAAACCGATTCGGGACAAATCGTTTGTCGCGTTGCTCGCGCGTCTACGAAGCTCCGTGGAACTGGAACCGTCGAATCCGTGCCTGCACCGACTCGCACTGCACTTCGCTGTACCTGGTGTACCTACCGGCTCTGACCGGCTCGCGGATTACCACCAGATTACCGCCACGTTCGCGGAGCGCCTCCAGCCCGGTTTTACCGTGAACCGTGGCCGGGCTCGAGAGCTTCGCGATCTTCGCGTTCGACGTTTCGGACGTGAATCGGCTGAGAGCCTTGCTGACCACGCCGCTGCACTCCCTCGGCCACGCCCTCGCGTGATGTTGCTGCTGCTGCTGCTGCTGCTGCTGCTGCTGTTGGCTATGACGATGGTGATGATGCCTGGGCTCCCATCTGTCCGACGAGACCTCCGTCGCCGCGAAAGGGAAGCTGGCCCTACCTTGGCTCTTGCCGAACAGCAGAAAATCCAGCGAGTCGTCCGAGTAGATGCTGCTCCGATCGCTCGAGCTGTCCGTCGAGATCTCCGATACGGTGTCGCTGCCGCTGTCGCTGCACTGTTGCTCCTCGCCCAGAATGAACACGGGCGTGCATTTGAAAACCTCTCCGGCGGGCATCGTATGCGTCGCGGTTGCTCTCCGCTGCGTGACCGTGGTCACGGCGGTGGCGTTGCTCGCGACGCTCGTACGAATCGAGGAGGCCGGTTCTATTATCACGATCTCGGTGCCGGAAAATTTCTGCGCCAGCGAGTCCATGTTCCTCTTGAAGGTGTCCCTCCGGTCGGGACTCAGGCCGAATCGGATGGGCTTCGTCGATAGCTTCGATTTCGTGTACAGATTCTCCGTGTGCGAGGAAACGGCTCGAGGGGCCGTCGTCGTTGTCGTCGTCGTCGTCGTTATCGTCGTCGACGACGTCGATTTGGTCTCCGCCAGGTGGTAGACTTTCGCGGTAGACGACCTTTGCGCGTGTTTGTCCGAATCGTTCTTCGGCGTCGACTGCTCCGTCTTCGTCCCGCCGCCGAACTTTCCCGGGGACTTTGTTTCCTGAGAAGACGCGGTCGTCTTCGTTGTTTCCATCGTGCACTGCTCCAAGGCCGGGCAGTCGATCGTGGACAGAGGCGGCTGGGGATCGTCGAACATGCTGAACCACGAGTGCTGGAGGCATTCGGTGACTGTTAGGCGTTCACTGAAATAAAGAAGATCGATCAGACGTTGTTGCTTGCGACTTCCGGCACGGACCGTCGGGATCTCTCTTGTCTTTCGTAACGGTAACGAGCGGTTGCGCAACGCGGCCGGGCAGAAGAGAAAGGACAGGAAACGCTGGCGAGGGTAACCAGCAAATCCAGAAGAACCGGAGGAAACGGCGAAGCGAAAAGGGACCGAGCGCGAGAGCGAGCGCGAGCACGAGCACGAGCACGATGTGGGTACTCGCGACGATAAACCGCGCCCGCGACAACAAGATAAGTCGGATGTCGCGTTGGAAGGGCGCGACGGGGATATACTCCGGATGAGGACTTCCTCCCAGCTGTCCGACTGCTCGACGATAAGGAAATCTATGAGTTTTTCAGCGGAACTCGTTCCGCGCGCCGACGTCCCTCTTCCCGTTTCGAAGAAAGTCGTCGCGCGCTGGAATGTCGATCGTTTCGCTTCCACGTATGCGCGCGACTGTTGCAGGAAGTTGGACGATCACGGGTTTCGATAGTTTCGAGAGTTTCAGCCAGGAGTCGATGTCCCACGGAATTTGGCCTTCGCCAAATCGGTTACCGCGAAGACCAACGCGACGCGGCGACGCGACGACGCGACCGTCTCTGCTCGGTCGAGCGTTATCGGAGCAGACGCTACTAGGAATTCCGGCACCGGTTAAAATAATGCCTTCGAGGAAGCGTGCCGCGACCTACCGGGAACGTTTACGGCTCACCGGCTACCTCGAAGCGAAAGAAGATAGGACGGGCGCAGGGCGACGCGTGGATCTCGGGAACATTGTTGGTTGGATGGCGCGCGCGTTGGCGTTATTTGGTTTCTAGGAACGAAAGCAATCCGTCGCGTTACGCGGCGGACTGCTCGTCGTTCCGCGTCGGATCGCGGCATTCCGATGACGAAACTCGAACGCGACCGATCGTCTTAGCCGCGTCCGTCTCTCGCGTCCAAGAGAAAAACTACCGATCGGGTTGCTTACTTTGGATCCTTGACCATCAGCTTGCGCATCAGATCCCGCGCGTCCTCCGAGACATCCTCGAACAGGTCGTCGGGAAAGTCGAGTCGACAACGGCTGATGTTGCAGAACGTTTCCTGCTTCGTGTCGCCACCGAACGGGGAGCATCCCGTTAACAGGACGTACAGCAGCACTCCGACGGACCACATGTCGGTCGCCAGGCTGATCGGCTCGTAGTTTAAGACCTCCGGAGCTGAAACGGACCGTAACGCTCGATTCAATACGGTGCAAACGACGAACGCGATCGAACGATCGGCCAGACTTTCTCGACCGTGGCTATCGTCGTCGCGGCAGCGTACTCACCAACGTAGTCCGGTGTTCCCAATATTTCCCGTATGTCCGCGCCATGGCTGATGTACCGCGAGATGCCAAAGTCGCACAGCTTCACGTCGCACTCGGGAAAATCGCCGGTGAGGATCAGGTTCTGAGGCTGCGAACAACAAGAAAAAGATTCGTTAGAACCCACGATCTCATCGGCGCTGCTGTTTCCGCGAAGACGACGCGCGCCCGAGAGTATTTCGCCGAGCGTTGCGTGCCCCGAGATCACAGTTAATTAATCGCGTTTAATATGCGACGATTCCGAGACGCGTTCGTCGCGTAATCGGTGCAATTAATCGCGCCGCTGGTCAACGCGTCCACCATTTTTCCCGCATCGAGCAATTTTATACGCTCCCGATGGGAAAACACAGTTACACGAATCGTCCGGCCGTGGAGCCATCTACACGGGCGTCCGATCGTCGTTCCAATTAGCGAGAACAGGGCACGGGCGAGGACTCGGCGAAAAGTTGATGCTATTATCGTTCCGCCTCGCGTTAGGGTAATCATCGTAACGTTCGCGACGAGCGTGTGTCCAGCGGATCGAGACCGCCGCGAGTTTCGACTCGCGACGAGCCGTCTTTTTTTCCGTATCCCGCGTTGAGCGTGTCCCGATGATTGCGGCCGGTGGCACTTAATTCGAACCATCGAATAAATGGCGATTCCCTCGTTCGTTTGCCGAGCAATCGGTGCCATTAATCGCGACGCTGGAAAGCGCACTGGTCGGAGAGCAAGGCTGACGCGTGTTCGATAAACTCTACTCGGACGATCGCGATTTTTCCAATTCGACCGGTCGTTCGCTCGAACCGATCGACACGCCGCGCCGTAAGGTCTAAGAGGTCGCGGACCAGTCGACTCGTCTTCCTCTTTTTGCTTCAGCGAGCTCGGCGGCGCTCGGCGACGCGCGACTCGTCGTATTCAGCGTCGACCGTCGCGACGACCATCGTTCGAGTCGGTGAGCCGCGTCGCGTGACAGAGGCGTTTAAGGAAACGGTTTCCCACCCGGACCGACTGGTTTACAACGTTATCCGCCGAGCGTTCGTTCCTTCTTCTGGCTTTGAAATTTCGTTGGAACGACGAGGAGAGCTCTCGGTCGCTCGCAACGCGTGCTCGTCCGTTCTGCTCGTGGATTCGGCTTGCGCGTTTCGTTTCGTTTCGTTATATGTATGTACCGAGTTACGAGTCGAACGTGACCGGACTTGGTCGTAAGACGGTCGACATCCGTCGAATAACGCGATTCGAAGGCACTTCAAAAACGCGTCGAGGTCGAGGAACGCTTTGTTCGTGACCTGTTTCTGCTTTCGAAACTCGTGCCGCCAGCTGGCTCGACCTCGTCCAACGGATCTCAACGAAACGCCCTCCACCCTTTGCGCCACCCTCCGTTTCGCTCCCCGTTCCTTTCAATATTTTACAAGTCGGGACAGAGGCGAACGATCGGTCGCCCCGTACACGCGCGTTTCGCGCTGGGAACGAGACGAGACGGGACGAAGCATGTCCCGGAAGACGTTCAACGAGGAACAAAGACATTTCCATAATTAATCGTTACGAGATTCCTGCGTCAGCGTCGTTCCGCGGACGTTCCTCGATTCCCGACGAGAACAGAACAGAGGAGAAGAGAAGAGAAGAGAAGACGCTGCGTGGGCGTCAGGATCGATTACGCGGAGAGAATTATTGCGACGCGCGCGCGATTCACCTTGGCAAATAGAATAATCGCGGAGCCTGCGCTCGTTTCTTTGTCGGCTACGTAAATATTTGCTGTCGCGGCTGGAACGATTATCGGTAATCGGTAATTCGAGCGTTTTAGAATACGGAGCGTGCAGCGAGCGGGGTGAACGATCGATGGAATCTCTGACCGAAGAATCGCTCGGTCCCGGCCAGATCGAGCGTCTCTCGATCGACGCAGAGATCGACTGGTTCACGCGAGCTAGGAAAGTGTAACGAGTGTGCCTGTTCCTGCGGCACGGTTTGTCGGATGTCGCCGTTTAACGCGGAGCGCTCGCAAAAACTGCAGGAAGGACGTAAGCCATTAAATCGGTGCTAGCCGTCGCTCCACGATCTCGAAATAAGAACGTTGCTCGAAGTTAATTCTCACGATGCCGCGCGCATCCGACAGGCTGCGGCGCGTCTCCGCGAGCGAGTAACTCTCTAGCCGGGTAACATTTCTCCGGCGACCGACGCGCGACGGGGTGACGGTGTACGAAGCGAAAAAGTCTTCGCAATTTCCAGACGATGCGGATAATCGCGTCGATGACGATAATTAGAAATACTCGACGGTCCGTGTCCCGGTCCGACTTCGACCCAGGCGATTCCAGTACGAGCGGTGGAACGCGAGGCTCGTCGAGGGAAAGGCCGCGCGAATATGGCAGCGCGTAGTTGCGAGCCAGAGAACGCTTTTTAGCCAACGGACAACGAATTTATGAGGATCCGTCTCTCGCGTTCATTGAAACTTCCGGCGGTTGAGTAAAGGGGGAAGCGACCCTAGGGTACGCGAGCAAAGGCGCGCGTTGGTGTTGGTACGATCGTGCACGACGGCAGCGCGAGATCGTGCGCTGGTGAGCGCGATGGTGAGCGTGAACGTGAACGAGTCCGTGGCACGAATGTAATAAAGTTCGGGAGAACGAGCGAGGGAGTCGGTCGCTACTCTCCGGCCAGCCAATATGGACGAGAGAGGGATTTGCGCGACGCAAAAGCGTGCTTCGATTGGTGTATCCTCGAATGGAATCGTTTCCATGGAACCGTGATTATTTTCTCCTAGCGGACGATTCGATTTCTAGAATTAATTTTATCGGTGCTTTATTACCTTTGAATACGACGAGAAATACGGCGGGGATCCGAGGCAGAGAGAGAGAGAGAGAGAGAGAGAGAAAGACAGAGAGAGGGAGAGAGAGAGAGAGAGAGAGCGAGGGGAGCGAAAAGAGAAGAGTCGGTTGCATTTCTCTCGGTGCTGCGCGGCGCGGCGCGGTGCAGGAAATATCGATTCCGTTTTCCCTTGGCTCGTCTCGCGGTCCGCGGTAGAACGAGGCACTCCGGAGCTGCCGTTTGCCGCTGTCTCTGCCTCTGCGCTCCGGGGTCCGGAGTTCGGAGTTCGAACTCTCAACCGGACAGCTTCGACTATCCCATTAACGGCCCCGACGAATCGATTCCGTGGAACGCGTCGCGTCAATACGCTCGATGAACGAACGAACGAGCAGAAGCGCGCTTCGATCGAGGGTGCGCGAGTCACTGACAACGGCTGAAATGGAATTCTCGGTACGAGCTCGATACTCCAACTGCCAAGGCTGGCGCGAGAGTTCATTGACGAATCCCTCCCCTTTCTCTGCGGAGGTCGATCGTCTCCGTTCCCTAGAAGGTCCCACCGTGGTCTATGGTTTCTTTGATCCGCGTGCGAATTCGAACCGCTGCGAGGCGATCAGCGAAGCGAGGCGAGACGAGGCGAGGCGCGGTGACAGCGAGAGACCGTGGGATAGCTTGGAAGCCCCGACCAATAGTTGCTCGATCCACTTTACGCAATCGGTTCCCGTCCATGTAATCGTAGGAATTAGCTGAGAGAATTATTGAGCGCGCGTGGTCGTCGATGCATTTTGGAGCACCGGCGCCCAAAGCCTCGTGGATGGCATTCAACGGCCCCCCCCCCCCCCCCCGCTCGGAATCAGGCCACAGAATTCGCGTGCATTTTTCCATTCGTAACCACGAGGATCGCGTGAATGCGTGGAACGAGGATATTTTCGGACAAATCGGAGGACCACGACGCGCCGTGTCGATGGTCTCCGTCCTCGAGATTTCGAAAAGCGAACGCGAGACGGCTCGGGAAGGCCAAGGAACGAATCATCGTCGGTTTTTACTTTCGAAACGGCCGCTCGTTTCCATTCGGCCACGCTCTCGCGATCTCGAATCACGAATCTCGAATCGCGAGCAGTTTCATCGACTGAAAACTGAGAAACGATCGAGGTCGAGCAGCTGGGCGGCTAGGTGCGGTGACCACAGCCTAGTTACCTGGTTGCCGTTTAATCGGAGCATTTCGCGCGTCCAGTACTATCGCGGTTATCTTATCTTATCTTATCGGTTGGAAAACAACACGATTATTCCGAAGGATGGTTGATCGTCGATGGTATCGGAACAGAAGAGCCGATAAGGTCGCGTAAAGAACGTATCTAACGCGCGAAACGCAAATTCATCGTGCCGTTTGCTTTTTGCTGCCGAGTCGAAAACGCGCATTAGCCCGCGGTAATTTAATCGATCGCTGTTCGTCGCCTCGTGGAAGCGTATTTAATAACGACGTCTCGCAGCCACTATCCTCTCTTTTCTTCTTTTCTCTTTTCTCGGCACGGCACGGCTCGGAGGCGTGTACCTGGTAACTCGTATCTCCTCAAATTGCTATCAATTTGCGAAACGCGGGTAATTGGGTTGCATAACCGCGATCATAATCCGAGCCGCGTTAAGAGCAACGAGAAAAAAAAAAGGAGGAAGGCTGAAATACGCGACCCGCCGCGTGTGTCGCCGAGGGAGTATTATTAATACAACTTGCTCGCCTTGGCTCACCCATATCGATCACTCCGATAATCGATAAACACGTACACGCTCGTGCTCGTACTCGTGCTCTCCCGCCCGACGCAGCCACGCGGATCTCGCGTCGCGAGTAGCAAATTACAAATACTACGTGTCGCGAAGGTACCGTGAAATAAGAAAAGTCTCTCGTCTCGTCGAACGTCGAACGGTGATCACGAGCGCGTGCAACGAGCTTCGATACGAGAGTACGAAGCTGGTTCTTCTAACGCGTATCGCCTGGAAGACGCGACGCCCGTACTCGCGACGTTCGCCGCAATTTAAGCCCGTCTTTATTGGCCAAATCGAGATTTATCGTTCCGAGAGATAATTATGCAAATCCAGCGGTGGAACGCGTTCCGATCCCCGTCCCCGTCGTGGATTTCCTGATTGAAAACGCGATTGAAGTCGAGAAGCGATTCTTCTGCCCTGTCCGCGTGTACAAACGGAGACGCGTAATATGCCCGAGGTGAATGGTTGGACGGAGAAGAGGCATCGAGCTATTTTCGACCGGGTGTCTCGCGGCGGGACGAGACGAGACGAGACACCCTCGGGGTACGAACAAAAATAATTTAGTAGACAGAAGCACCCTATCGGCGACCGTTTCGTCGGGATTCCATCGCGGTGAGCCGTTCGACTCGCGCGAATTTTATTTCCTCTCATGGCGATCAGCGAGGCTCGCCGTATCGCAGAAAAATGCGTCCCCTTTTTCCTCGCTGCCGAGGAGAGCGGCGCGCCGCCTCGCGCCGCTTTCTAGCAAATATTTGAATTCGCGAGAAAGTCGATTTACGAGGCAACAATGTGGTCTCGTCACCGAGTAACGCAGCACGAATTAACGCGTGTCTCTCTGACTCTGCTTTTCCCCGCGCGACTATGCATGCGATTGCGATATGACGCGACAGGTGCGAAAATGGAAGTTAACGCTGCGAATCGTATAGGGACGCGGCGGGGCGAGGTAATTTCGCGCTCGGTCCGAGTTTTTGGCAGCGATCACCCTGTTATACGGATACTTTTACATAACAATTTAGGTCGTTCGCACCGACCGCGAAGCGGAACACGTTCAGCCGCTGAGAGACTGCCAGCACCGTCTGAAACGTCGTCGTTTCGTTGCCAACTCGTTCCTTTCTCTCCTCGGCCCTCTCGCCGTCGAACGCTCGCTCGCGAGACAATGCCGGAGATTAGGCCCGGGCCCGGGCCCCGGTCCCGGGCGTTCGTTATCCGCGTGACGAGACAACGGTCGAAGCAACGTACCCGCGTGCCAATTCCTGCCCGAGGTTTTTCAACTCTCGAGAAAAATCTAGATAAGCGTTATTTGCAGGAGTGGCAATCTTCCAGCTCTTATCGAGCGCTTTTGTTATTTTTCACGAGCGCACGATAAGAACGCGAGTGCCGACCGCGTTTCCACGTCTCGTCGAACACACGCGAATGTCTCGGGTTCCCAGAAAATTTTCTACGAACGCGTCGCGCGGTCTCACTCTCTCTCTCTCTCTCTTACTCGTTCTTGGGGCTTACCTTGATGTCCAGGTGGGCCACGTTCAAGGAATGCAGAAAGGCTATCCCGTCCAGAATCTGCCTCAACAATCTGGAGACCTGTCGCTCGTCCGGAACCTCGTCTCTGTCCAGGATCATTTGCAACTCACCGCCAGGGGCCCTTCGTGGACAGAAAGAGAGGCGAACATTAAAATTGAAAACTCGCGAACGAAATCGAGGGAGAACGACGAAGCTGCTCGCGGGAGACCTTTGTTAGAATACTCCGCGAGAGATAAGGAATCCCCGGGGAGATAAGAAAGCCCGATTACTTACAGTTCCAGAACCAAGACCATCTCGGTGTGAGTTTCGAAGACCTGATGAAGCGACACCAGCCGAGAACAGTTCGCCGCAGCATCCAGCACCGCGACTTCGTGAAGCGCTTCCGCCCTAAGCTCTTGCGCCCGTCTCCTTTTCCTCAGGAACTTGGCGGCCCATTGTCTTCCGCTGGATCTCTCTCGACATCTCCTGACCGTCGCGTACTTGCCTCTGTAAACACAAGCGTCCCGATCGTTCATTTCACGATTGCGCAAACCGAGATTACGAATGCCGGTAGAAAGGAACGGCGTGGCGCGGCGATTTCTGAAATGTCCGAGATACATATTTTTCTCTGGAGATCGTGACGAGCAACGACGCAACGGTGCGAACGAAGTAACGCTCCGCGCGAATACTGTACGCGTAAACGCTTTACTTTCGCTCTTCCAGTAACGAGCGGACCCGGGCAAGCGTGCACGGACGCGTCTCTCCCCGATTTTCAGAGAATGTTTCGACGCTTAGAAATCCCGCGGCCGCGGTCGTGCGGACACGCTCGAGTCATAATTTTCTACTCGGTAATCGGCCGGTGATCCACATTGCGCTGCGATCGCGCGACCATCCGCGATACGTTGCGCGACACGAAGGTAATCCCGCGATCTAAAGAGCCTCTAGAAAGCGAAGTTGCGTCGTAGCCGCGGCCAATGCACCGAGCCCGAGCCCGAGATCGAGCCCAAGATCGAGCCGTCCGACTCTTTCGATTCCCGCGACCGAGCACGAGGAACAACGGTGAAAGCACCGGCGTCTATCGTCCGAAGCTCTTTTTTCCGAACGCATGGATGCTCGTTTCGTTTTCTTTTCTTTTCTCGTTCGCCGATCGGATGTCGATGTCTCCGCCTGCCTGCCATGCCGACCGAGTACAACTAGTTACAAACGAGCGCGTAGCCTCGTGCACGAAACTACAGGCGACGCGAATTCTTTCGAAACGAGTTTTAGGTTACAAAGGACAGATGGTCCGGAGGGATCGGCGAACGGACGTCGCTGGGAGCGTCATTAAGGAGTATTGTTCGGACCACCAGGGTACCCCAGGGAGCAGGTCGAGGAACGGAACGAGAGAACCGGACACGATCCGCACCCTTTGCGAAGATCGCTCGCGTCGCGAACGCTTTAATTATATCGACGAACGTAAAATCGCGGACGATCGCGAACGACTCGCGGCAGGGGGAAAGTTTTACGGTAGCGTGCAGTCGTGAGATCATCGATGGAATTATCGATGGCATTAGCCTGGATCGGTGAGGGCTGTCCGACGAGACTCGCTGCAAAAAGCCGCGCGATACCTTCGGTGATAAAGTTTGTTACTGTGTGCGTGCGCGCTCGGCTTAGAGATTTTTGTAGCTCGGCCGGGTTATGGCGGCAACACTTTTCAGCCGATAAACTGGTTGCAAGAGCGACATTGCGGAACAGCTTACTCGTGCCTGACCAGCGTCGAACGTCGTCTTCGACGAGCGTACACAGAGCGGATCGTCTAGGTAGGTATGTAGGTTGGCAAACGACCGATAGGAACCGACGACCGTGGGCAGCCTATCGAACGGGCTCGTTATCCGCGTTCTAATTACAGACGGTTGCAAGTTGCAGCTTGCAACGGTCAACGCGACCTATCCTCGGTTTCTCGATGTGCGCCGGACAAAGGGGAGATACGCGATCGACCTCCCGGCCTGCCAACGACGGCGAGCGTCGCCAAGCGACGCAACATCGCGGCGTTGCAACGTTGCGACGAGCCGCAACACTTTCTTTCCATCGACGAACCAACGACACGAATTCGACTGACCAGCCGTTGCCAGCTGGAAAGCCGAGAGCAAGATCGCAGTTCCAACGGACGCTCCCTCGGGGAAAGCCAATCCTTTCCAGAGAACGGAGGATCGCGATAATTGGCGTCTTCGCGAACTCTCATTTATCCTCTGGGTTTTAATTTTCCAGCGATGTCGCGGATCGCATCGCGATAATAATAGCGTACCGGGTAGTCGACGCTGTAATATCGGATTTACAGTTGCGCCATTACGTGGCGCGCGATCGCGAACGCACGCGTTCCAGGAAGGGTTTCTTCTTGCCCCTGGACCACTTCCAAGTTTTTCCGATCATCTTGGAATTCGATTCGACGCGGATCGGTTCCGTGTGCACGCGAGTCGTCTTGCCGAGGCGACAGACGAGAGTGGCATGCGATCTCGAGCAAAGGGAAAAGCCGATGCTCGTTTACGTAATCGACGCAAAGGCTAGGAAACAAGTTCAGAAGTCGAGGAAGCGAACGCGCGCCGTAAGCGCTTGTTCGCCTCGCCTCTGCGCGCCTCTACTCGACTCGACTAGACTCGACTAGACTCGACCAGGCTCGAGTCGTGGCTGCATTACTATCCGCGTGATCTCGATTTCCCTGGTCGAGCCACAGGTCGAACTCCCACGCTCCGTTGTTGTTGCTGCGCGTATGCACGATTCTCGTAAAGATCGCGCGCGCGATCGTCGAACAAATCGCATCCAGAATCGAGCCTAATTTGTCTTGGAAATACGATGCAACACACCGCGAGCGGGGAGCGTCGAAGCACCGATCTCGCGCGCCTCGGTCGCGATCGTCGTGCCGAGGAATCGGATGACGCGGACGTTTCGCCGTGCGGCACCCATTGGACCGCGAGAAATTTCAATCGCGTTCTTCTCCGCCGCGAGAGCCGACACCTGCCGCGAATCGAGCTCGGACTCGACCGTCGAATCTATTCCCTGCAACTGCCAAGAGACCGACAGCTGCGCAAAGGCGAACAGGTGTTCGAGCGAGTTCGAAACTGCGGCGCGGCCATTGCAACCGGCGCGGCGGCGATTCCGACTCCGACTTCGACTCCGATTCCGATTCCCCGATAGCGAGGCGATAGCGAGGGACGTCTTGGAAGAACGACCAAGCGATTCTCGATCTCTCGACGCGATTCGTAGAGGAAAGACCCAAGAAACTTTCGCGCGTTCGTCACGAGAAGTGCCGTGACGTTAATAGGGTCAGCGCGAGAATCGCTCGAGCGAGATTAATGTTCGACCGCGCGGTGCGTCGATAAGACCTCGAGATGCGGTGAATTTTAAGTAGCTGTCAGAGTTCGAGTCCGTGTCCGATCGGCTCCCGACTCGCGTACACGTCTGAGAAAACGAAGTCGACGAAACGGAGAGGCTTCTAACGAGCAGAGTCAGGTGCGCCCGATCCGATAATCGTTCGTTAACGAGTCCGGCGCGACGCGGTGCTCCGAATCTCGAACGCGAACAAAAATACGGTCTTCCGAAGTCCATTGGTGGCCGAATCGCGAACGAAAATTGCGTTTTCCGTGGGACGAATCGAAGAACGAGGCACTCTCGCGCAACGGTGCCCCGGAGGAAACTCGATCCACGAGTTCCGACGAGAAATCGCGAGAGCCGGACGCTGTCGGGAAGCAACGCGCTTCGGATATCTCCACGAAAATGCAAAGTACCTGGTCGAAGCCAACCGACGCGTAGACGCGGCTCGATTCCTCTAACGAGCTCGACGGTCGTATCGGTCCGCTCGTGTTCGCCTTTAGCGTAGCACCACCGATTCACCGTATCGGTCCTCGTCGGTCCTCGAGATCGTTGTTCTCGTATCCGTCGAGGGATCGAAGAATAGATCGGTTAACAGTCTCTACCGGCGACCGCGATTCGTACCATCGACTTTGGCGATCGACGAACCTTCGAGTCCGATCATCGAGACATAGTCGAAAGAGCAGCGAGCGGGGAACGCGGATGACTCGGCTTTGACGGAAAGGGAAAGAGAATCGTTCGAGGGAACGACGGATTTACTGGAACCGGCGCGGAGCGACGACTCGTGGGAAAGGCTCTTCGAGGAGGCCTAATCGCGAAGACGCGCCAGGGCGACGCGGTCTCGATTCTACGAGCACCTTCCGAGAAGGGAACGAAGAAACGGCTTATCGCAAAGGAAGCAACGATTACGAGTCGACGCGGTACCGGCGAAGAAGATCGGGAGATGCCACCGTGGAGCGCCGACGCGGTAGTTTGCGCGGTTTAAAGATTTGTCCGGCACCGCAAGACCCAATTTTCCGCGCCAAATGGCAAGTCGGAAGCTGGACCGAAGGAACGATCGATCGAAGAAGAGGTCGCGTTGCTCTGTTTTCCGGGAGCCATCAACGTCGCAGCGAGGAGCGCTGCGATTCGGATTTACGAGCACTTCGAATCGTGAGCTAAAGTCGTCGGTTGCCGCCATTCCTCCCCTCCGTCCTGCTCCACTCCGCCAAGTCGCCACACGCCGTGTCTCGAAAGTGTACCGAGCAGGAAACTGGACCGTTCCACGGTCGTGCTTCTTCGCTCGAAGAAACTCGCGGCCGCTTCCTGCTCTTCAATCTCCGAGTCCGATACGTCTGACAGATAGCGGCCAACGAGCGAATCAACGCGAATCGATGAGAAACTCGAAAATTCGATCGCCGCTGCGAGAATTTAAAGCGCTTTGGGCACCGCGAGTCCGATTTCGCTGCGAGAATTTCTCGATACACTCGCGATCGATTCGAATAATCCTCGATCGCGCGGCTGGTCCGTCGACGAGGATCGAATCCCGACAGCGTTTTCGTCGCAGGAATAAAGTTCTAACCGAGACTGAAAGCGGTAGCCTCCCGAACTCCATAGAAAGTGTACACACTTTCACCGTGACGTCTCTCGTGCACGATTCGTGCGACGCGCGACGCGCGACTCGCCGCGAAGCGTCCTTTCGGATTCGCCGCGGGAAAGACGAGGAGAAGACGGGTTGTTTCCTGATGTCGAGTCGGCGCGTACGGTGTCCTGTTCCTATCGTGAACGGCCCGCTACGCAGCGCCGCGCCGCGCCGCGCCGCGCCGTTGGGCTTCTTCGAAAGAGATCGTCGCGTTTCGGGTTCGCGTGGATCGTTACGGCGAGATTCGTATCGTGCGAAGGTTTCGGTGGCCGAGCCGCCAAAATGGGAAACGGCTCGTTTCTTCCCACGACCGGGCATCGACCGCGGAGCCCGCGATTGGCGTGTTACTTTAAACTTAAAACTGCCGAGCGTAGACCCATTAAAACTGTATACGCAGCACGGTGGAGGATCAACGACCCAGGGTCAAGGGAAGAGGTAGAGAAGTCGGGTATAGCGTTAAGTGCTCGTTGCCCTCTGGCGCAGCGTGGCGTAGCGTAGCGTGGCGGAACCAGGAAATCGGCGCGCGAACACCGGGATCCGACGAGTCCGCGTTGTGCAACACAACCTTGTGTATCCGTCGTCCTTTAAGGCATCCATTAGCTTCCTAACTACTAAACACACCGGTCGGTCCGACGACCCAGCTTGTACCGGCCGACCAGTCCACGAGGAACCTTCTTCCACTTCTTCTCGCGAGAGTTTAGCTTTTTTTACTTTTCTTACTCGTGTCGTCTCCTTCGGGACGCTTCGCGGCTGTCCCGTATCCTCTCGCTCTCCCTCTCCACTCTTGTCCTCTCCTCTCTTCTCCTCTCTTCTCCTCTCCTGTGCTCCTCGCTGGGCATCCTCCGACCCTCTCGTTCCGATACCGACGTTCGACACAGGGTCATCGACACACGCGCTTGGAGACACTCCACCGAGCGACGCAGCTGCATCGGTTCCAGTCGTCCTCGCGCGCGCACCTTCCATACTTTTTACATATCTCGTGGTCATTCCCGGTTTTCCGAAAGCGAAGAGCCGTGCTATCTGCAGGATTACCCGAGTCAGAATTACGCAAGGTTGTATAATCGAGCAACGAGCAACGAGCAACGAGCCGCGAACGCAACTGGAACCAATTTCACCGTGTTCTTCTAGGCCCCGCCTGTTGCAGTAGTTGCACAATACAGATTTGCATTCGAGCAGCTCCGAAACAACCGGTGGACGCCCCGAGCTAACCCGGTGCGTTGCGTCTACAAAGCATCCGCTAATTTCTTTAATCACCGACCGCGTCGGAGCATAATTAATGGCAGGGACCAGAGCCAGCGAGTCGCTTCGGTTTCCGTGTTGCCTGCTCCGTCGTAACGAGATAAACTCGGGCATCGCGTGGCGTCGAGAATGCTCCATCGCGAATTAAGTGGTTTCGCGTGGATTCGGTAACCTTTCGAGCGCGCAACATCGTCCAGCCAGAAAGACTATTAAAACGTCTGTGGCCCGACGGTCGGCCGCAACATTTTACGAGCGATCTCGTCCGCGTCGCGTAATTATCTCGGACCAACGACGAAGTCTCCTTCGCGAGAAACCGACCGGTCCTCTCGATAACGGTTTAGGGCTCGCTCGACGTTCGTACGCGTTACGCGATACAGCGTACTCGACCAGATTCGCGGATGTCCAGGATGGACCCAGAAAAAATCCTGCGAATATAGCGTTATTGCCATTTCAAGTGTCACCGACCGATCGCGTCTCGACGAAACGTGATTTCTCGCGTCTCGGAAAGATGCAAAAGAAGGCTTGAGAAGATGGGAGAAGCGGCAGTACATAGTACCCAATGGCACGAAAGGACGGTAATTTTCTGTGGTGTGGTTGTTTTCTGCACGAGTCTCCGACTCCTGGCCGCGGTTGCCTTCCTTTCCAGCTTTCGATTCTTCACGGATGTCACACGCGAACGCGGGAGAACAAAGGGGCTGCGGGACAAGCTCTTAAGCAGGCATTTGGATTCCGTGGGCCCTTCGGGGTCGCGCCGAGAAGAATTCAGCCACCTAATGACTCGGGAGCGATTCGAAAAAGCAACGATTCGCGATTCACCGACCGCGAGCCACGACGCGGCGAAGAGCCGCTCGTAAAAATGTATTTCGCCGCGCGCGCTTCTCTACCGAGCTAGAAGAACTCTCGCAATTTTTGCCGAACCGACCGCATTCCCGCAAACCGCTTCGAATCGTTTCATTTGAAACCTCGTGCGGTAGACCGCCGCAACAAGTTTTATCGCTCGGCCGAGGATGATCGTCGTCGCGACGCTCGACCGCTCGACGCGACGCGACGCGACAACGTATCGTGCAATTTGCGAACGTTTTATCGATAGCCGACAGCGGATCGCCACGTTCTAGGACTACCGTACTTGTATCTCGAAGCGTTCTCTCAACAGGAATTTCATCCAGCGCGCGGCAAAACTTTCACGCGAATCGGTCGTGGCCTTTATTCTTCTATGCCGAGTAGGTAGCCGTGCCGCGCCGTTCTCGTTCAAACTCGGCGTCGTTTTCGTTCGCGACGTTCGTGTTTTTAGTCCACGGTTACCATCGACGCCGTTCCGCCAGGTGGGCCGATTATTTTCTGTTTTCGCGCGACCTTCCAGCGTCGCGAGCGACGTCAAAAACAAGAGTTTAGGCGCACTTGCGTACAATTTGCAATTCAGATGAGAAGCAGTCGAGGTCGAGAAGCGGTCGTCCGTCTCGATGACGAAGAGTTATGTCCTCGGTGTTTCTCGGGTACAAGATCTCGGATCTCGAATCTCGACGCGCGTAACAGCGAACCACCTCCGGCTTTCGATGGTTATTAGCGACTCGGTGGAAGCCGAGGCAAACTGGACGCGTCCGATCGGAAACGAAAGCAGCGAACCGTTGATTGGGTGGATCTACGAGAACACGGATACCCGTGAAAGGAAACGAACAAAGGAGAGGGGTTCGTCCGATCGGTCAACGATCGTTTGTCTTCTCGGATTGTGCAGCGGCGACTTCCTTCCGACGATTTCCCTGAACGCGACCGAACGCGTTCGGGAGTCCGGATCGTTTCAACGATTGCGACGAGACGTTGCTTCCGGAGATATCGTTGGTCGAACGAGACCGACCGGATTGGGTGCCATCGTTATCGATAGCGTCTCGAATTCGAGATTCGTTTCTTCGATGGGTCCCGATTTAGCCACGGAACGAGCAGGAACGGCTTTAAAAAGATGGCTCGTTGGCTGCCGGAATGAATGCGCGTCACGACCGAACGAGGAGACGAGCGTCGACTTCCAAATTTCGCGATAAACAGAAAAACAAGTCGGCCGAAACGAGACGAGTAGGAGGACGAAGACGAAGGAGAAGGAAGAGGTGGGAAGGGAATCGCGAGGCGTTCACCGAGCGTACGAAACCGGCCGAAAAGGAGGAAGCACCGGACAAAAAAGAGAGAAGAACACCCTTGGCGTCCTTCGTCGGCCGCCACAGTTTGCTGACCCGGTTCGAAAAGAAGAAAAATCGAGCGCGGTCCGAGAAGGCCGAGAACGGGGGGAACTCCGACACGGCCAAAATCGAAGGACCGGTCGTCGATCGGTACTTCGAACGCTTCCCTAAGCGCCGAGGACGCTGGCTACATCGGTCCCGATTGTGCTCGGAGAGAGTTTCCATAAACGTCGCGGCTAATCGATGGCCACTGTCGATGAATCATCGATCAACCGGGGGAAGATGTTGCGTCGGATCGAATGGAAACCAAATCAAGTCGCGTGAGTCACGCGCCTGTGTATCGTGTATGCCGTATACCACGCATCTCGGTCTCTGGCCGAACGGCGCGGCGCGGCGTGGAGCTCGGCGAGGCGCGAAGCGTGAAGCGTGGGCGATTCGACGCGGTGCAAGCGTCCTCGCGAAAGGCCGCTGCCACCGCGTACGGTTTCGCTGCGTTCGCTGCAAGCTGGATCGCGACTAAATTGCGACCGACTACGCGATCCGACGAGTTCGCGATTTTCTTCCCGATGCATCTGTTCCGGTAAACTACGAGATAGGCGGCAGATGCGAAACGGCGATAGCGTTGCGCAAAAAGAAAGACATTAAAGTCTTTCGTCCTCGGTTGTTTTCGAAAGGCAGGGGACGCGCGAGTGGGCACCGGTCCCGTGTACGGCCTTACGAGATGTACCGTTGCCAGAAATCGGTGACTAATATAAATTAACACCCACCGGTGTTGCGTCAGAGAGCGAAGAAAAACATGAGCTACGACTACCACGAGAGGGGGAGGAGAAAACTCGTTTGTAACCTTTCACTCGGTGCACCGTTAAGAGATAATCGTGAAGCAATCTCGCGACGCCTTCCGTGCGCAACGATAACGACTTATCACCGCCGACTAATCGTACGTGTTTTCCCACAACGGGGAATCCTATTGCCCAATCTCTGGCAAATAAGTTCGAGCGACGCGTACCTTCGACACGGCAATGAAAACGTTCTCTTCTCGAGGACTCGAGAAATCTCGACGGAGAACTGCGACCGATCGATTCGTCGAACTTTGAAGTCAGCGCGGCGTCCGAATCGGCATCGGAGAACAAGGAGGGTCTCGTTCGCGCGGGAAGAGAACGTCGTCGTCCATCCTCGACGAGCCTCCGATACCTTCCATCCGACGTACGCGTAGGAAGGAGCTATCGAAAATCTCGAATCCCACTAACCTCGTTGGCGAGCTCCCAAGCCGAGCCGATGGTGCGCGCCTTCGGTACGGATTTCTTTACGGCCCGCTGGGAATTTATTTCTTCTTTACGTGCGACGGATATATATTCGCGATAGCCGCCACCGCAGGTAGCCGTTCGCGAAGCAAACGCGGCGAGAAGCCGGCACCAGGTGTTCCTCGGCTCACCCGGAGTGCGCCAGGAGGATCTACGAATCGGTCGACGATTCGTCGCGGCTGCTATGGTTCGCCTCGGAGAGCAATCTGCCTTGGTGAGATCGGTTCCGCGCACCAAACAAACCCTCGAAAACCTAACCCAGGACCGTCCTAGAGAAGCAGCGATAGTCCGTGTATCGATAGATACTAGAAACCCGGTCCTGCGATGCAACGTTGCTCTGCTCGAGACTAACGATTATTGCCTCCCCCCTCTTAGCTGTTTTTCGTCGAGTTCGGCGCCGTCGTAGACGCGATCGTGGTCGTTGCCGCCAGCCAGCGAAAGCCACCGACCACGTGAAATTGTGACAAGCGTCAAGGCGTTAAAGCGTTGAAGCGTTAAAGCGTTAAAACGTTAAAACGTTAAAACGTTAAAACGTTAAAACGTTAAAACGTTAAAGCGTTAAAACGTTAAAGCGTCTCGCAATTACTCGGCCAACGCTCCGCCACGAATCCTCTACACGCTAGACGCATTGTATCGCGCGCGAGCGCTCTACCATTTTCTTGATCGTTCGAAACGCGAGCGGGTTTACGTATTCGAAACACGCGAGACGACGCGTCGCGGCGTTCGGGAGATGTCTGCGAACGAATCGACTAGTTCGAACGCGATCGAGACCCGGCGGTCGATCGGAAACGTTGCTAAAATCGGTCGGATCTTCGAACGACCGACAGAAATCTGGAGAACGATCATTTCCAAGATCTGGGTTATCGCGATCGCAGAACCACACCCGCCGTGCTATCCGAGGAGCGATTTATTCGCAAGCGACGCGTGATATCGTCGGACGCGCAGCGTGCCGCATTCTGCGCCGCGAATCTTGCTCCCATGAGAAAAGTACTCGAGCCGCAACGGAACGTGCTCTCCGACGAACAAAAATACCATATCGCGATAATAGCGTGTCGGCGAGGCGAACGCGGCACAATTTGTTTCCAGTTTGCCGATGCGATGGCCGAGACTCGCGACCATTTCGTTTCACACGTCCCCGTTGGTCGGATCTCGGCTCGTGGATCGCGATGCGCGCCGCACGATGGGAAACCAGGATGAAAAACAGAAGATGGCATATTCTAGGTGGGGTCAGCCTCCTTAAGGACGCTCTATTCTCGGAAGTTGGATCTACTCGGCGCCCGTTAGCCGCGATAACCTCTTTCCCCGATTAATCCACGGCGGTCGTCGCACGCCGCGCCACTTCGTCGGTTTAACACGATTTGGATCGCTGCTCGAAGCGCAAACGTAAATCAGCGATTCGATAAAGCGTGAATATCGATCGACGCGAGAACGAGTAGTTGCCTCCTCGATGAAAGCGCGCGGGCGACAAGTTTGTCGAACGATTGGTCGAGACACGCGATCTCGTGATTTACAGTGAACGGAAAAAAGTCGGAAAAAGACGCGTAGATTCGCTGACGGAACGCGTGGGCGTTTCCGTTAGGTTGAAGCGAATGGCAGGCCGGTTCGTACGATCGAAAAAAGAAAACGAGAACGAACGAAGACAGAAGGTTCTGTCACGTTTCACGTCTCGACGAATTTACGGCGTCCGTTTCGATTACGCGTTCAAGAGGTTTCAGAGTTCGCGGTAGTAAAAGCGAGACAGAAGACAGAGAAGCGTTCGAGACAGATGGAAAAAGGGTCTAGGTCTAGGAGTCTGGGCGACCAACGACGACGCGAGCTGTAGCTAATCGGCGACTCGGCGACTCGGCGATGCGGCGAAGGGACCACATCCGGCGCGAGGCGGGTCTCGGCCTCTGCATCCGGCCTGAAAATGGATGAGACCAGGCATTCAAGTGCAAATCGCTTCGCAGCATTGTCCTCGAGACCTCGAGAGGCCGCGCTAACGATGCAGTCCTTGCAGTTGCCACAGTCTGCCGAATTTTCCAAGAATAGGGTGCAACTCGGAAGTCTGCTGCCCAACGCGGTCGTTCGTTTCAAGGATCCTCGAGCTTTCTATCGTGGGAAGAGCACCGTGATTCGTCGAGCGAGCAGTTTCGACACTGGATGAAATCATCGGCTCGTTTCTGTGAGATTAACGCGTCGAATAGCGGCGCGATTTATCCCCAACGAGTATGGGTACGAGTACGATTTATCCCCAACGAGTAAGAGTACGCCGGACTTGATTGGAATACTGTTGTTTCGTTAAAGCGGCGATGTCCGGTTCGGCTAAATCTTGCCATCTTCCTGGAAGAATTTTACATAATTCCGGCAATTGACCGTTCGATCGAGATCCGGGCGCGCGAGGCTTATAATTTGAACGGATTGCGCTGAGAAATCACCGGCGGCGCGGCGGTTCGCGAGCCAAAGATTCGAACGGAACGCGCGCGCCTAGACCGAACTATGTAGGTTTTTCTTACCGCACCGCGTCGACGTGCATCCACGGAGATGCTCGGGAACCTGGAACGAGCACTTTGGTTTTATCGGTGACACGCCGCGGGTTGAAATTCTTGGTGAAATCGCTGAAACGTCTCGGCGCGGTGTCCGGTGCGCGGAATGACGGAAGCTCGGCCGTGAGAATCGAACGGATTATTCTCGGTCGCCGTTCGGTAATGACGTCGATAATTACCGAGCGCATCCCGCTTAACCGAGGATACAGATAACGATGGAATTTGATGCAGCCTCCGTCGGTCCGTGCCGAGTCGGTAGCTTTTCATAGGCCGCTAATGAACGCGGCTCGAACGTTGGGATGGATCAACGTCGATCGGCCGTGGCGAGGATTACGCGCGATCGATGGATCCGAATCGATTTGCAGTAATTCAATTGCCGCGATGGTAGTGCCGGCTAGGTTGCGTCGATAGCGGGTGCTCGTTCGCTTGGAAACAGCGAGGGTACACGCACGGAGCGTGAAAAAGAGAGAGGGAGAGAGAGAGAGAGAGAGGGAACCAAGAATGAAAATAGCATGTGCGAGCGAGGGAGGAAGAAGATGGGATAAGGCAAGGGCAACCGACGAACCTTCCGTGGAATAGCTTCACGCATGCTTCCCACGTGACTCAGCCGGTCGAGCATAGATACGCATCGTTCGTGAGCCCTCCGCGTTCAACCTGCACGCACAATGCGTGGCAAACGACGCGGTTTCAACGGACATGGCAAGTACCGCCTGCCTCGTGACTCAACCTGCTCGAGCCACCAACCTTCCCTCGCGTTTTTCCGTTTCCCCTGGTCCCTCGACCTTTGAACCTCGGCTCCAGGCAAACAGTCCTCCGCAGGGCTAGAAGCACGGTCGTCGCGTGGGACTCGACGGAAACTAGCTCGACAGTTACGAAACGAAAGCCGCGTTTCCCTCTCTTTCTCTCTCTCACTCTCATGTTTTATCCGGAGTAGTCCCCTGTCCACACTGTTCAGGGGCTCGCGCCGTGAGATCGCAAAGCGTGAGTCACGTCTCGAGGCGGGTTCGCGTCCGTGTCCGCGTGATTCAACGACGCCTGGCCCATCCTGGACGAAATTCCTCGGCGCAGTCCCGCCGCATGCCTTCGCTCGCTTCTGAATACCAAACGACGGCTCGTGAGAACCGACCGATCCTCGTGTGCCGCGAGTAAATCGTCTTCGAGGAAACCGTGGATTCCGGAACGGGGCGGAGGCCCCAGTGTCTCGATTCTTCGAGTCCTCGACGACGCGCGCTCGTCCTCCGAAGAAAAGGAGAGACGCTCGGGGCGAACTACCGATGGAAACCAGCGCACAGGATCAGGAGCAATTTGGTGCGTGCACGACCATTGCCGGAGTACGGGACTGGACCGTGATTTACGAGCGGCCGGGGCTCTCGGACACACTCGTTAAAAACGTGCGCCATGGAAAGTGTCGCAATCCTTGCCGTGGAATAAGGTCGTCACCGAAAGCGAGGCACGAGCAACGGACTTGGTGCACCACGGTGGAAGGATTATTATTTCCTCGATCGCAGCGGCGATACCCGGTCGCGAAGGATACCGAGGCTGTAAATCGAGCAGCTTTCAAAACTGGTTACGCGCAACGGGCATACTGTCATTAATACCGCGCGTCGGTCACGGTAATTGGACGATCCGTAGCGACGCGGCGCGGCTCGATCAACAACGAATCTCGGTTCGAAACGACGTCTCTGAACTTGCGCTCGAAATCGCGTGCTACGGCAACCTTCTGCCGCGTTGAAACAACAGCGGAATTGGAAGTTCGATCGGTCGCGATCGCGGAGGTGCGTCCGCTAGCGTGGCACCGCGATAATTTATCGCGGCCGCGTCGAGATTGTTGCGCGAGCGAGCGAACCGGCCTCGCGATCCGTTCTCCCGGAAACGCTCGAGGCGGAGATTTATCGTCGGACGTCGCTCCGCGACGGTGGAGAATGTCTCGGGGGAATAAATGACTCGCGGGAGGAGAGCACACGCCTTCTGAACTCTGCTCTTTGATCCCATTAAGAAACCGACGAGATGCTGCGCGATGGGACGCGCAGGTATTCTCCTCTCTCAGCGTCTCGAGCGTCCATTCTAGAACACGGCGTACCGCGCGCTGCTTCGTCTCGACGAAGCACGAGGGTGAAAGAAGAGACGCGTCTTCGCTCGCGAAAAGGCCTACTTTGCGCGTGGCCTACTTGCGGAAGACCGACGCGACGCCACGGTCACGCGAGACGGCATCGGGCCGAGCCGAGCCGATTCGATTCGATTCGATTCGAGCCGGTACGCGCGCGTCTCGCCGGCTTTGACCTCGAACAATCTTGAAAGAACGTTCGATTATCGGTCCTCGGTGTTCGACGGTGAGTCCTCCCGCGGAGAAGCGGGCCCGCGGCGCGAGAGAAATCGGCGTATCATCGAAGAATAATCGAGGAGTAATCGGCGCGGCGCGAACAAAGCGGCCGTCGACAAGGAGGCTGCCTCTTCTCGCGAGTCGACTCGCGCGAGACATGCGTCGACTCGGTGTCGCGACGATCGGGGACCCAGAGACCTGAATAGCCGTAGCCGCCGGGCCCGACAGGGCAGAGTAACGGTCCTCGGATGAAGGTTAGTCGCATTATCCGCGGAACGACGTTCGTTCGACCAAGATCGCGAGACCGGGGAGCCAGGGAGGACCCGTACCCACGTTTTTACAACCGCCCGAGGCTTTCGCTGAAATTGAACTCGACCCGCGCGCAACTAGACGCTTCGAGCACCTAAACACCGCGAGCAGCGTATCGATTCGCGTTCGAAAAGTTCTGGCTACGAAACTGCCAGAGTTTGTTGACGAGGGTTCGAAAGCGCCCAAATGGGAGGGTTCATTTTCTGTTCTGGCGCGGTTCCAGCGGTCGGTGCTCCCACGCAGGGCGCACGGAGTACAGAGAAAACAGAGAAAAGAAACAGGCCGGAGGATTAGGCGCAGGTCGGGTGGAAAAGAGATCGTTGCAGCCGCGTTGGAGGATGTTGGTCCGTTTTACTGGAAAGCTTCTTTTCAAGCGAAATTCCGGAGGGATTACTCACCGACACGACAACCGCCGCCGCGCCTGAACTGGCGCGTGTAAAAGCCAGGCAGGACCGAGCCGCCGTTCTTTCAGGTAGAGTGCGTCGAAAATGGCGTTTCGTCCGCGAGAATCTCACCGACGAAAGGCGAAACCCTCGACGAAACGCGTTCCTCGAACCGAGAAAGGGCTCGTCGAGCGCTTTACGGCACCCGTTAAAAACTCGTTCGCATCGCTACCGCGGACTTGCCGACGTTGGCCAACGATCCGCCCTTACGTGTGAAATTTCGTCCATGATCCGAGAAAAATCCGACGTGACGTCGTTGGAAAATTGACCGTGTTGCTCGATGGTCGTAGGTCGTGAATGTCGTGATACGAGTTTCGTTTTTATTACTACTCGCCGATTGCCCCGCATACATCGCCTACTTCCTGCGGCACGGCACGGCACGGCTATCGTCTTTTATATCCTCGTTCTGCTCGCCTCTGGCTATTCGCGAGCCGAACGCGTCCAGCCGTTTTCTACACGGACGACACACTTTTGCCCTTCGTCCGAAAACACGCTCCGACTCGCCTAGCGGAGTCTCGATTCAAAACTCGAAGGGACTCATGGTCGGCGATGAGTCACGGTGCAAGAATTTTGGGCCGAAAGAATTCTGGTTATCGACGGTTATCGAATGGTCTTGATAAGGCTACCGGCGACTCAAGGTCCATCGTACTCGAAAGATGACATTGCGAGTTGAACAGCTGTTGAGTGATAAGGAGAAGAAGGAGAATTTGACGGCCCGACGACCCGCTCGAGTAGGACAATTTTGCGACGAGCAAGAGAGAGCGAGAGCGAGAGCGAGAGTGAGAGAGAGAGAGAGAGAGAGAGAGAGAGAGAGATGAGAAAGTTGGGAAGTCGTTCGGGATTCGGTGGCTTCAACGGAGCCGCAAAAACAGCTTTCCCGTGTAGGCCCTAGACTCTAGGGTGCATCGCTGGTTCTTCTCGAGCGAAAGAACCACTGGCGCCAGCGCCAACGGAGCCTGCACTCCTCAGGAATGCGCCGCTGTCGCAGCCAAGGAGCTGAGCGAACGCATGTGTGCACACTGCACGCGTTCGCGATACATTTGCGTACGCATCCGGACCGGACCGGACCGGATCGGACCGACCCAGGACGAATCTAGATGCGAGCCGAGTCCCCGTGCTTTCCAATCTTTCGATCTTTAATTTTAGTAACGAAGCGAGACCCGTTGAGTCGCGCGAGACCGTCCACTGTCCACTCGATTCGATATTTCGATGCACGCGGCGCAACGGAAAAGGGGATTCGCCTCTGATCCGCTAGAATTTCCGATGACTGGGCGTCGATCTTCCTTCTCGGAAGGCGAACGAACAAAGGGACCAAAGCGGGAATATCCGCGGTGTAATGTTTGGTCGTCAAACAGGATATCCGATTAAAATGCCTGAGACGAGAATAAGCAAACCGACCTAAGAATAGCGAGCGCCGTGCCGCGTCGAGCCGAGTCGGTTCGGTTCGGTTCGTTCCCTTCTGCTATTAGCGTAACTGCCTCTCTCCCGACTGCAGACGGACGAAATTCTTGGCGGCGCGTGCACCCGGACCGACCGATTCGTTGCAGATAATTTTTCAGGAAATCTTTCGTGGCCACGACGGAGGCGAAGTCGAAGACGAAGACACGCGAACGCGATATCTCGTCAGAAACTCGCCGGATGATACGCGGACACGCGAAAGGTAGCTGGTTCGATCGAAAAGGCATGCAAACGGTGAAAGGCGGTAAAATTTCACTCCTCGATTCGTTTGAGTATATTCTCTCTTTCTCTTATTCTCTCTGTCGCTCGTCGAAGGCGTTTATATGCCGATTTCGCGGCGTTCAGACCGAACCGAGAGAGAAAGAAAGAAGGAAAGAAAGAAAGGGAGAGAAAGAAGTTTCGCGTCAACAACAGGGACTGGTTTGGCTTCGCTTTTTAATCGGCTCGAACTTCTCGTTAGCTGGCTCGAGCTGGAATCTAGGTTTGTAGAGCTGCGACCAACATGGTCGCTACAGGGTTGACGGAAAGCGCAGCCCTATCCGTTCACTTTCGTTCCCGTGGACGTGGTCGTGGACATGACGAATCCGACGGTGAGTAAACGGCGCTCCGCGACCGAGGAAAGTGACGGAGCAAACGTACGTATGCGCGGTCCAATTAGAAGCTACGCGCGAACAGAATGGGAAAAGTGAACACGTTTCCCTGCGCGAACCAGGTGCGGTCGTTCCTTACGCTGCCGGACGCGTAGGGATTAGGGATGGAAGGTATATAGTCGGTTGCCACGTGGCGTTTTCGAGACTCCTTTCGGAGAGAGAGAGAGAGAAAGTCGAATCGAACCGAATCGAATCGAATGCAAAGACGATACGAAAGTCCCGGTCGCGCGTGGTATCGAGAGTTTTCGGCTCGAGCAACGAGATACGAGAACTCCTATATCGCAGAACGTAGCTAGCCACAGCCGTGGCCCGTGTCTAGACCCAATCCTAAGATGAAAGAAAAGCACGGTACTGTACGTATAACTAGGCCTTAAATCGCGCGCCTCGAGGACGGGGGCTGATCGGTGAGAGCAACGGTGCGCGTCGTACAGTCCGAGCGGAACGGAGAAACGTTTAGATCGGCGCCGCGTCTGCGGCCTCGACCACGTTCACCGTCTTGCAATCAGAGAGAAAACTGTGCTAACTAAATGTAATCCGCCGAGCGCGAGCGACACGGCAATCGTCCGCCTGTTCAGAGTCTCGCTCCCGGTGGTTATTTCCGCGTTCGCGTTTCGTTGCGCGATACCAAATCCACGGACGATCGAGTTCTTTTCCTCGATACCAGGCGCGTCGCTGTTTTTAGCGGATCGCAGTTTGGTCGCGAACACGGAGGAATCGTCGGTTATTTCGCTCGGCCGAGCGTTAAATGGATACGTATCGGGAGACATCGGACGTTGTAAGAACGAGAGTGTCGACGCGTTGCGTAACTCGGCCGTCGCGTCGCGCAGCGTCGATGCAAAACCGACGCGGACGAGATCTCGACCGAACGCGTTCCAGGTTCCAGGCTCCTAGGTTCGGACGAGAACGTACACGGCCGATGATTCTACGGAATAGTAATCGGTCGTGTGCGTGAAACCGGACGAAAGGCCCGCGAGCAACTCGCGTCCCACACGCCGATTTCACGGCATTCGGGTCATCGCGGTCTAACCATCCCACGTCAACGCGTTTCGTGTACACCTTACAACTATACCTACACTGTAAATACGCGCGTGGAAGTTCGACGCGTTCCTTGCTCCGCCTACGATGAATCGGGAGCCGTGCCGTACGAACAGAGAACAACAGCCGATAGGAGATCGTCGGAAGTCTCGTGCATCGCGCATCGCGACATTCGGCTAGAGAAATTGATTCTCTTGGAGGGCAGAGAAGAACGAAGAGGTCCGTGCGCCGCGGAAACGAGGTTGCGCTCGCGCTGTATGCGCGTTAACGCATGCGAAAGCACTCGTCCGGCTATCGGAAGAGGAAACGACAGGCAAGATCGTGCGATTTCAAAGGAGGAGGTACCAGAACCGAGAAACGAGGACACGTCCCAACCTCGTAAACGGGAACACCGAAGCGTGCTTGACTCGCGTACGAGGAAGCGACAGTTAGGCAGTCGCCTCGTCGGTGTCATCGCGTTCTCGGTTCTCGGTTTTTGGTTCTCGATGCTCGACGCTCGTCGCTACCGGAGAGGCCACCTTTCGGCCGAACGAGCCGAGTCGACCCGAGCCGAATGGTTCGCTTCCGATCCACTTTCGTCGGCCGCCTCCTGGCTCCACGATTTTCTTTCCTTCTTTCGGCCGGCTTTTGACACGGCACGGTGTGGTGCGAAGCGAAGCGTTCGATCCCCTCGGCTCTGGTAGCCGATTAGTCGTGTAGACGCGTAGTCGCGTACTACTCGTGTAGTCGAGCAGAGATAAGTTAACGGACGAAAAAATACGAGAGACGTGGGTAGAGAAGCTGTCGCTACGGCACTGCCAATATCTTTCGGTATGCAGCAATAAACGAAGAGGGCAATAAATCGAGCGGAATAACTAGCCACACCTGTGCAGGGTACCGACGGTAGGTGTGCGCGTAAAAGTCTCGAGAGCAGCACGATCACCCGTGCGCGCGTTCGAGTCGCTTCGCGGAACGCTTCTGCAAAACTCTATTTCACGTTGCGTCTCGCGACTGGTCGTCCCACGGATCCGTTTCGTCCTGGATCTTCGCGAAGCTTGCACGCCGCCGCGTCGCGCCGATGGGTTCTCGTTCGTTGCTTCTCGCTTGAAAAACTCCTAAGAAACAGGGAACGAGATTCCGCGCTCGAGACCGTCTGCCAAGCGTTCCGCCCACTCGTACAATATCGAGCACCTATTTCCTCTGTACTCGGCGCGTTGTTTGCCCTGGAATGCGGTGCACTTACCACGGAACGTCATATCCTGTGTCACCGCAGGTGTGACTGCGAGTTTTACGTTTCTCCTCGCATTCCTCCGGCGAAAAGAACGCGTGGATTCGTTTTCGACTTACACGGTGTCCTTTCCCGAGCTGCCCGAGGTCCAATTTCGTACGAATCGGCCTGGGAACCGAATAGGGAATGTCGGACGAGTTGTCTAGTTTTATCAAGTCGAGGAAATCGCGCGCTCGTCGGCTCGTCGGTTGTCGGTTCTCGCGGCGAAGAATGCGCATGACGAGGGGAACGAATTCTCGCGTTTCAGCCGACGACGAGCCGAGTTCGGGCAGCCCGAACATCGTGCGACGCGTAAACATTTCATGGCTCTGCTGTCCGTTCGCGAAAAAAAGGCACCACATACAGAATTGCTCTTTGCGCGGTGCCGACGACTTTGCCCAAGGAGATCGAAGGACAACGTTACCGTGAAAATAACACGGGAAGCGTCCAGCGGCGCTTCTTCCGCTTTCCCTCTCCCGGAGAGTTTCCTGCGATACCCTTCGCCGATCCGCGCCTTCCGCTTGTACTCGGACGATCCGAGCGCGATTTAATCGCGATACGAATTACGCGCAGACTTTCACGGCGCTGACGTCATTAGCGTAACGTCCAAACGCGAAGATATCGAAAGGCACGCTTCGGAGAAGCCTGAACCGGCACGGTGTTTCATTATCGTCCGTAAAGCGATTTCGTAACTAGTCTAGTAGTCATAGACTTCTACGAATCCGCGTGCCCCACATAACTCGTGAATCACGAATTCGTGCCGCGTTTAGACCGGCCTTTAAAATTGCTCCTCGGGATCCCGGGTTCCCGGGTCCACGAGACTCCGATCACCCGAGAACCGGATTGGTTCCCGACGGATTCCTGGCGGATTCCCGAACGTAGAGGAAACTATCGAGCCAAGAACAACGGTTCGGATCGATGCGGAATCTCGGTTTTTCGTTGGATCGACCCGCATCGCGTTACAAAAGCCGCGCGCAGCTGGCCCGTGGCCGATGTTTACAGCCGTGTATCGCGATACGTACGAACAGAATCTGGGACACCGGAGAGGAGAGAACGCGAGAGAGGCGAGGCGAACAAGGAGCCAGAGAGAGCGCTTGTGCGACGACGAGGACGACGACACGAGTTCACCCCTTTTGACCATGCCGTGGCGTGGGTGTTCCGTAATTTTCGATCCGAATCGAACGGACACGGACGACGCGAAAGCCTGAAATCGATGGTGACTCATCGCGAGCAGCTGGTTGTCCCGGTCAGCGTCGCGTGGACGCATTTTCGATGCAACGTACAGCGTGCAGCGTGCAAAGTTCGGTATGCAGCGTAACGAGAGAAGTCTGGATAGGATTAATCGTTACAGGAAACGAGATATACGTGTATCTACTTAGGGTCTTAGGGACACGGGGCTGGACTCCGTCGAGCGAATCGCGACACGGAACAGGGGTAGCTATATTGCGACACGATAGAGAAAATGCGGGCAAGGTTATTCCCTTTCCAATGCACGCCACAATGGATACACGGAACCGCAGCGGCGATCGGCGATCGGCGATATGGTTCGCAAAGTAGGACGCCTCGAGGTGGGATACCTAGATCGAGTGTTACTTTCGAGCGATTTCAGGACTTGGCCGTTCGTCCAGCTGAGACAAATTCGTACGTCGGGAGTAGCAAACCAGTCGTTGGAAACCCGTACCGCGAGATCTCTTCGAGAACTCGGCCATAAGATCGCTCCTGCGTACGAGCGATACCGGTATACGTACTGCTCGCGAGTATCGACCGCGAGATTTTCTCGAAACAAAAGAAAAAGAGGGGGAGCGCGAGCATCGTGACTCGCAGAATGGACGCTCGATACGAGGACGAATCGAATCCACATCGATTTTTCGATCCCGATGTTCGATTCCAGGACGAGTTCTCCGAACTCGAGTTTCGTCGCGAGGAACAAACGAAACGGAACGTATTAAAAGAAAACAACAGCTCCGCAGAGGCGAGCCGAGTCGAGTCGAACCGAAGCGAGCACCGCGAAGTCGAGCCTCGGGCCGCGCCACATCGATTCGATTCGTATCGTTGTCCGCGTCGCTCGCTCGACTTGGCCGACCTTCACCCGGCTACCGTCGCCATTATGCTGGTTACACACCGGTCGCGGTTGTAATTTACGGTTAACCGAACGGAAACCGAAGGGGAGCGTCCGCTTTGGAGTAACGAGGTCGTCGCGCGTAGGGTCTTAACGAACAAACTACAACTCCCTCTTTCTCTTTTCTGCCCTCCCGACTCGTATCCGTCGAAATCGTCCGACCGTATTTCGATTACAAACAGAATACCGAGAATATTTCAAAGAGTTTTCGCAAAACGAGATAAACGAGATAACCGAGAGCGAGAGAGAAAGCGAAACGAGGCGCAACGTTGTAGAAAAGAACGAACACGGTTGTCGACGCCCGTGGAAGCGCCGGCAAGCCCACTTTATACGTACATTGCGGAGAGAAGGCAAAACGAAAAAAAGCGCGCGGCGGTGCGAGTTTCGCGAGGCGCGTGGGCAACGAACAGGCCACGGAAGGACGCGCAATCTGATTTTTGAGGATAGAACTGGTCACGCGAGACAACGAGAGACCACCGGAGATTGCACGAGAATGAAAAACGCGATTCTGCGTTTTCAAATGATCCGCCCACGCATCCGATGTTTCGTGCGACGCGAATGCTAAACGTTCCAGGTCGAGATCTCGGTCTCCTGGCAGCAACGGATCGTGACCCACGGTTCATCGCGATCGCGATCAAGATCCATTTTCCCTTCTCTCTCGGAGCCGACTGCCCGATGTCTGGTGCCTGATGCCCGTAGCGCTCGTGTCGAAATATCTCCACCTTCGGTACCGGCTTTCGCCTCGCGATCGATCTCTACCATAGATCATTCCATCGAGAGACGTTTCTCGTTCGAGATCGAACAATTTTTCTACGCAGACGGGATCCTGCCGTGATCGAGACGCGTGCGCACGAATTCGAAACAAGATCTCGGCTCGATCTTTCACCGCGACTAGACGCGACAAAGAAACGGAAAAATCTTTGGGACGAATTCCCAATCCATTCTATATGCTGGAAGCTCGAATGGAACGCGGAGCTCGCGAACACGAGAAACTCTGTCCCTAAACGCTTCGCCGGTGAATAACGATCGCAGGAATTTCTTGTTATTCCTCCTCCGGAAGAGTCACAGCCCCGTCCGCGACTCTGGGTGGCTTCCTTTCAGACGTAGAACACGAACTCGGGAAGAGAGTTATCGATCGGATGAGCGAGCAGCGCGGCAGTGAACGGGCAATGATCACGACGACCTTGAGTAGAAGGCAGCGTTTGTTCGGCGGTGCAGCGCGCGCGGCATACCATCGTATTTTCTCACCCGTGAAGATCGAGCCACTGAATTTCTCTCTCTCTCTCTCTCTCTCTCTCTCTCTCTCTCTCTCTCACTCTCTTCGTACGACCCAGGGCACAAATTCTGCCGGAGAAGTAGAGAGAGAGAGAGAGAGAGAGAGTTCGCAAGGATTCGACAGTGATCACTGTTGGCGACCGTTCCGATCGAACGAACAGATAAATATAATTAAGGCGACGGGAAGCTGAAGAGCCCTCGATACGGAACGCCACGAACGCTTTATCATCAGCTGTATCTGTATCGGCGATAATCGCCGTCATCGCGCGGAAGGGATGTTAATAAGACGTCGTGCTCGCAGCCCGAACCTCGCCGAGTCACGATGTCCACTCGAACGAACTGTACGACCGTCAAAACAGGAAACCCTTCAACGAACTCCGTGCGTCTCGATACCATTTAAACTCGAATGGCCCGCGCGCTGCAAGGAAACGCGAGCGGCGAACAAGGAAACGAGAGCGTCGAACAAGGAGGACTCACGAAACCTGCATCCTCCGCCTCAAAGGAGAGTATTGTTATGTTAAGTGAAAAGACGCGCCCTGGTACGGCATGGCAAGCATCCTGAAAGGCAAAGGACGCCGGGAGGGAAACCGAAGTAGCAGCGACGGACAGACAGATCGAGGGAGAAGGAGAAGGAGAAGGAGAAGGAGAGAGAGAGAGAGCTGTCGACGGCACAGCTGTTGCTCGTCTGGAGGCAGCTGGCGTTCTACGGGACGTACCGCGACGGAACGCGATCCGAAATCTATCGAGGGTGAGGAAAAATCTCGAATCGATCTTCTCGTCGCCGGACGCAACTCGGGAAAGAAAGTTCGATCCGGAGCCTCGAAAATGGAAAGAGACGCAACGGCTAACGGCCGTGCCGATGCACCCTGGGATCTCGTTTTCCCCCCTCGACGGAAGGTCATCGACGACCGGATCGCGAGCGCTCCAACAAGTAGGCACACGGCCGGGCTGTCGCGCTAATTGCAGGTGCCGTTACCGTTACTTTCCAGATGGCATGCCCGTTTCTGTCGCGCTACCTCGACCGCTCCAATCGGAGAGCGTTCTCCCGGCGAACGTAACGAGAGCCACCGATCTGGTTCTCCGATCCGGTGGCGGTCGCGATCCGTCGCGTTTTCGCTGATTAGCTTTGCCAAATTCGTGAAACGACTGCTCGCTTGCCTATCGCTCGCGTAGTCGCATAGAAACGTTGAGCGCATAGCCCCCGGTCTCCGCATTCTCGGCTCCGAACAAAATCTATTTTCGAGCGACGTTAAACTCCTCTGCTTCGTTCGACCCCCACCTGTCTCCGTATATTCTAAGACGCGACGCCGTAAAAAGCGACTGCGCCCCCGTCCCACTGCTCCGCAATTAAAAAGTATCGTTCCACCGATCGAATTTGCTCCGATCGCTGCTCTCCTCTTGGCTCGACCGAGCCGAGTCTCGTCTCGTCTCGTCTCGTCTCGTCTCGTCGCGTCTCTTAATCGCGTAATCGCGTAATCGCGAACGCATACGCCGACACCTGACAATTCCGACCATTAAGATTGCTCGAAAAACATAATGTCACGTTCGTGCCGGCCCGCTAAATTCGTCTCGTCAAACTCCGAGCTCCTTCCTGCCAAGATTGCACGCGTTTCGGCGACGGTCTCGCAAAGTGGAGCACCATCGACGGCGGCGTTCCCGGAACACTTAAGATTTCGTTTGCCCTCGTGAGTCACCGCTTTTGGAAGGAAACCATCCGTCTCGGCGCAGCCGACCTCTATCTCTCTGACGACCATGTTTCCTCGAGCATCGGGACCTAATGTTTGCACAAGGAAATACCGTCGTCATGATTCATGGAAATCGGCAGGCCGATTCTCCTGATCTTTGCGCAAAGTTTGGAACATGTTCTCAGAGACCGAGGAAACGCCTCGAGACGAGTCGACGATAACTGTACCCTGAGTCATCGCGAGGAGGAACGGAGGAACGGAGGAACGGAGGAACGAAGGGACGCTGGAACGGAAAGGGACGCACGGAAAGTAAACCGCTCGCGGTCTTGACCTTCGCGGTGATCTACGTCAAAGCGCGTGATCGCGTTAACGATCCAGATGGATGCAACGTACATACATGTCCCCTTTGTTCCAGTCTATGAGGACGGCCCGAAGCGAGAAGGCGCCACTCTATGTGTTCGCGGCGAAGCTGGATAAACGTCACGCGTCTCGCGTCTCGAATCTCGCGGTTCGTGGCTCACAGCTCGCGAGAGGCAAAAGTAAATCGACGTGAAATGCCAAGACCGTGACGAACGCGGGAGACGTTCGAGAGTCGAGAGGGCAAACGTTGCGGGCAATAAAGCGCCGGTATGTACGGGCAGACCGAGTATCGAACGCTCGCGCAGAGCCGCTTAATTGGTAGAAAAGGAATGACGCGCGTGCGAAACGTTTGCTCCAGTTTATTTACATTCGCGAATAACGATCTATACGGCGATACAGCAATAATATTTATTCCGAAACCCCTCTCCAGCGGACGTTTATGGCGTCGGTACGACGATTCGGGGCTCGATCCCGTTGTTTTCGCTTGTCTTTGCGTCCGCGAACGAAAGATTCAACTCGAAAGCGAGCGATATCCGATCGCTCTGGACATTGCGACGAGCGGTACAATCGCGCCAATGCATCGTCCCCGGTCTCGAATCTCGAGTCATCGAGACGACAGCGACGACGCTCGCTTTGCGTTTAATTCGTTTCGTTTCCAATGGTTGCGCAATTAAGGCATTTTCAAGGAATCGCGACGTCGGTTGTTTGCATTCCAACGCTGCACAACACGTAACAGATTGCTGCATCGACGTTGCGAATGCGAGCACCGTCGGATAAACACTACGAACGATCGTTTCCTCGAAACGCCGGGCCGATTAGTACGAATCGGGGTATACGATATCGGGACACTCGAGAACACGATGCGAGAGCGGTCACCCTCCGCTCGAATTAAATTTGGAACGTGCCGCAGGTGTTTGCCGGTGAGCAGCTGTTATTTAGCATATCGGCCAGCGCGACGCGACGACTAGGAGTACGACGGCTACAGAAATCTTTGAGACGATGCAACGCGTCGAAAGGGAGAGAAAACGTGCTCTGGGAGAGAGTTTGCCGGTGTTCCCGTCGCTAAACCTCTGCGAGGAATCGCGAAGTTACGTTACGACCGGTGATACTTGGTTCAGTCTAGTTCTATGATAATTTCTCACGCGAAAAGTCCCGCGAGGCAATTGCATCGTGGCATTCGCGGCATTAGCAGCATCGACGGCGCAACGCGTGCAATCGATATCGATATCGACATCGATATCGATATCGATGCAGCGGTGGCTTAGCTGCGAATAACGCGTACCACGCTGGTACGTGTAACGACAACAAACATCGTAACCGGTGGCCTATATTATTACGGCGGGCAACGAGAGTACACTCGCCACGCACTTCCAGCGATTGGTGAACAAAAAGATCGTCGTGGAAGACGGCACTAGGACAAAATAGAGGGCTAACAAGCGACTGGCCGTGATCAGAATGCAGCTCCGTTGCAGCTTGATTTTTTCACGGGGAATTTCCGACGGAAACGCCTCGGGCGAGAACTGTTGCTTTCGCGAAGAAATCGGACCGTGGGTATGTCGCGACCTGTTGCTCCGACAGGAATTTCATAAACATCGGCACGTGCCTCTTTGTCACGCGATTTCGCAACGACTGCCGACCTTTGCGATCGTGTGTGTTATGGTTTGGTTTCGCGGTCTCCGTCTTGTCGCGGAAGAAAGTAGCACGGGATCGTTTCGGAGCGGTCGACGATAGAGCCGCGCGCGTAAGATCGGTCGAGGAATCGGTGAGCTCTCGGAATGATTAATATTAGAAGCGAATTAACTGTGTCGCGTGACCATCTCGCGACCCGATTCCGAGATTTCTCTCGGACGGTTTCTTACGATCGACGAGTCATTCGGGACACGCACCGGACCATCTTCCTTCCGTGGATGGTCCTCGACCTTGCACGGTTTCGGAGCAGCGTTACGAGCCGCTCGCAGTCTCCTCTTTCAGCTCTCTCCGCTCGACGAGGAGCAACGGAATTCTCAAGAGGGATCGACGGAGACAGAAACGCGGAGAGAAAGAGAGAGGGAAGGGGAGGGGAGGGGGGTGGGGGGGGGTGAGAGGTGGAGAGATACGCCGCCGTGCCGGTAGACCGAGGTCGTAAAAGAGTATCGGCTTGTGCGAAGTCTCGACCTCGATCTCTCGCGGTAGGGGCACTTTCTTTCTCCGGCAGGATACGGGACCGAGAAGTTAGGGGTGCTCGGAGCCTGACCGCATACTCGCATCCAGCAAAGGACCCCTTTATTCAACTTCGTTTCGGAGTTTTGCTCTCACGCTTGGTTCGTTTCGTTCGCCCCGTTCGGCGGACTCGGAACGCGGTACCGACGACGCGACGGAACGAAAGCAAACAGACGATTCTAATTAGCGCGACGGCAACCGCGTGTCGAATCTGCGACCTCGCGAGGTCGTCAGAGAAACGCGGTGCTATTCCAAGTCGGAAGCATAGGCGACGCGGTAACCTCGTTACACAAAGAGACGAGCAGATAGGATGTTGAGATGACGTGACGAGAGGCAAGGCGCGGCTAGGGGAACAGAGGAAAGGAGAGGAGTGGCGCGGCGCGGCGGAACGAAGCGAACCAGAGGGAACAGAACTCCGGAGAAGAGAAGGGAAAGGAAAAGAAACGGAGAAGCAGAGAGGGGAGGGGGGGCAGAGGGAGAGACAGAGAGAAAAGAGAGCGAGGAAGAGAAGAGAAGTCGGACTTACCGTGCGAAAGGTTGTTCCTCGACCTCGTACAGCTCCTCGAGGGTCTGTTTCGAGAGAAGCCTCTCCAGTCTCTGGGGCGTGGGAGCGAGATGCCCTGGGATGCTGGTAGTCTCGAACTGGCTGTCCGCCGTCATGGCCGCTGCCGATTCGACGACGCGTCAATCGTATCGACAACTCCAAACGGGGGCCGCGAGGATAATCCACAAAAGACTATCAAAAATTTCACTCGAACAGATGATCACAGCCAGCTATTATCCTCGTAGCAAAAGTATCCAACTATGTGTGTGTGTGCACGAGTCGCAGAGTGTGTTATAGAAAGATGGGGGGGGGGGGCGAAGCAAAGAACGAAACAGGGGACGACGTCTTCTCTGGTTCGGTCACTGGGTTGGATATCCACGAGTCACGAACCACGAGCCACGAGTCGCGTTTTACTCTTTTCGACAACCTAACGGCGAATGGATCACCACGTCACTTGCACGACAGTTCGCGTCACGCATCTCTCCGCTATCTGGGAAATCCAGCTGCGCGTCTCGCACCGTATTGGCGACCACCGATAATATCCGGTATCGAGAACGAAGACGAAGACGAAGACGAAGACGAAGACGAAGACGAAGACGAAGGCACGGTCTCTCCTCGGGGTGCACGCACCGATCGCGATACAAGGCAGGCACGCGCTTCTATCGTGCAAGCCTTTCCACGCGCGACCGCTCGTCGCGACGGTTCACCAACAATTGAACCTTCCGCCGCGGCTTCGCGCGATCCCCACTCTCCTCGGTGGCCGAGCAGAGAGCCGAGAACCGAGAACTCCTTCGCTATCTCCACACCATGGAGGGGAAAGTACATCCCCTCTTCCGAGCCGTCGACCGGTGATAGTCGGCGGTGTACGGAACCGAACCGAACCGAACCGACCCAAACCGAACCGCCCCGAAACGAGTCGAACAACCTTCGTCGCTGCTGTTGCCGCTGCACCGACGAACGATGCAACGAACAACTGCGAAAGAAAGATGCACCCCGACAGGCATGCACCGGCCGCCGCTTCCTCTTCTTCGCGTTGCACGGCATCGAGCCTGCTTGTCCCGATTCGCGTATTCGCATCTCGTTCACCGAGTCTCCCCGATTCCTGCTTCTTTTCCCTTCTTTTCGAAATCCTCGGGAAGACGTCGAAAAATCGGTGTATCCTCGCCCATCGCGAGGTAAACCCGCGAGGCGATTCTCTGGGGAGAAATAATCGAAAAGTGGGGAGGAGCTCCGCGATCGACCGCGACCCGGAACAATTATTTTTAACCGACGTTGTCGCGGCACGGGGTTGTTGCGCAGAGACTTCAACGCCGCGGCAAGACAGGAACGTTTCGCGGGAAATCATGTAAGCGCGGAAGTCTCTCTAATTTTCGGTAGCCCGTGCTGAACGCCGGACAAACCGTTTTGCAAGACGAAGCGGATCCGGGGTTACGCGGTGAACGCGTGAGAATCTCGAGAAACCGTGGTGGTAAATCGACCGGCTTACGGTCGGTCGAATAAACGGATCTCGGGGCCTTGGGACCGGTGAGTAAACGCGGAGAGCCAGAAGGCTTGTAAAGCGTGCCAGGATCTTGTCAACCACCGTACACGATTATGGCGAGCCAGCGCGAATAATTCAATGCATAATTTATCGATTTCGCGGCGAAAGAGTAGCGGCAGTGGCGAGCCAACCGGTGAAAGAGAGGGGCTGCGATCCGCGATCACGGCTACGAGAGCGCCTCTGCATTGCAGATCTCCTAATAAGTCGGTGCAGCTTCCAATGCCAAGATAAATCAGCTAATCTCGGTAAGGACAACCGTTGTTCCGACGTCGCCGCTATGACGCGGTTATTCCTGTTTCGTGGCCGCGGTCGAGACCCATCGCAGCGCACTCTGCTTCTTTCTCCGCGTTCGCCGATGAAACGACAACGGTTAACCGTTTGTACGGGTTAGGAAATGCGCTCCTCGCGATTCGTTCTTTGTCCGATAGATACTCTATTAAGAAATTCGACCGGTCGACGAAGTATGTCTCGAACGCGTTTCCCAACAGGATCTTGCGAAACTTCGGGACAAGTTTCTTAATCGAGTTATCTCGTGCTTCCGATGAACCTGGCTGACGCAATTAACGCGCGCCGACCAGATAATATTTCTGCGCGAACGAAATTGTTTTGTGAAATACAAGGAGATCGCGCCGCGTCCAGAGTACCTGGTAACACCAGAATCAAGTAGGTTACAGATAGCGCAGAGGCGATGGTTGATACGCTATTCGGTGGCAAGAGCTGGTTTACCGGCGCTTATCTAAATCCTTCGACGACGTTGACCACCCATTTCGAGAAGAACCGCGTTGCGTTCTACCCAATTAAGAAGGGAAAAGGGCAACGTAAGACGCCGGATAATGCGCCGACCGATGCCGAGGAACGGCGCGCGTGCTAAAGCATTTATAATTGGACCGGTGCGTGGACCGGTGATGGCTAGCCACGATCCTGTGGAACAGGGAAAAGACGCCGACACCGACGCGACTCGACTCGCAAGAGGATTCCGAGGACCGCGAACTCCGGGCATGTAGGTACCCGTGTTATCGCGAGAGCCTCGAAGCGAGACCGGAGACCGGACGCTGCGTTGCGGTGCGTTGCGGCGCGTTGCAGCGCATTGCAACCCATTGCACCGTCGAAAACCAGCTTCGATAGGATTTCGAGGAGAGGAGAAGACGCCTTGCTCGCACGGGAGAACGACTCTCGATGATGCGCTGCTGATTCATCGCCCGTCGAGTAATCTGCGCGGCGCGCAACCAGTTTTCTAGGATAGCAGTCGTAATCGATGATCCTGGGAAGCGATGCGGCACACGCTGTATCATCGAGTCGAACGATGAAACGTCGTTTCCTTCCCATCGCCGATTTCACGGGCATTCGGCTCCATTAATACCGGCGAGCGGCGGGGCCGAGCCGCGTTGCTCCGTGCCGCGCCGGTAACGAATGCTCGCAACGATGATTAGCGTCTAGACTCTGGCTGCTATCGGCGAAACGAGGCAGAGGCGGTATTCCTTTCGGAAAGAATCGCTCTCGGCAACCTCGGGTGCGCCTCCTTTCTCTTGTTTCTTTTCTAACCCGCGTCAGCACCGCGATACACGCCGCGTAGTCTCTCAAGGATAATTTGGCACGCGATCTCATTCGTTCGAGAGCGAAGGACAACGAACGCGTCTCGAAATCAGCGCACCGGTGCGAGCATTTCCTGCCGTTCCTTCGATTTCCTACAACCCGACGCTGCGCGACCATCGCGCACGCGAGTTCGAGCGCTCGTTTCGGTTCGTTTTGTACGCACAGATGTCGATCGCCCGAGGGATCGGGAACCGGGACGAGGACGCGCAGCTTCCTTCCGAAAGTACACAGCAGGAGCAAGTCGTGAAGAGGAGCGGCATGGCGAGGGACGAGGCATGGGGAGACGCGCAGGGGATCCTGCTGGTAACTTTCCCTCCTACGCACGTAAGGCGACAAGGAGGTCTCTGGAGAAAAGAACAGGAGTGAAAGATAGATAGATAGCTCGAGAGAGAGAGAGAGAGAGAGGGGGAGAGAGAGAGAGGGAGAGGGAGAGAGAGAAGAAGGCACTGGCATGCGAGAGAGCCTTTCTAATCCGTCCGACCAGTTGATGTTTTCGTGCCTGCTAGTAGCTCGTAACGGCGTGGTGCCTAGAGCGAGGGGCAAGGACGGCCGAGGCCGACCGAGCCCGCAACGCGAACATGCCAGGAAGTCAACCCGAAGAAAGAAAGAGAGGAAGCCGATCGACCAATACCACCGACACGATTCTGCTTGTACTTTCGTCTCCTACGCAACTTTACACCGATGCGAGACTGAACGGGTTCGCGCGTTCCCATCGACAACGGGACAAATTCTCCTCGAGAACCGAAATATGTACATGGATTGTTTCCGAAGCATCGCGTCCCTGCTCCGAGGAAGAGGAAGCGGAAAGGAAACGTTTCCCACGCGCTTCTTTCGTCGATTGTGACGGAGCGCGGGGTTATTACAATTTTTAGCAAAGAATAGGAGAACGGTTTCCGCTACCGTGATCGTTCAACGGCCCAGTTTTGCGGAATACATACATTATCGTCGCTTATCAACTAGCGAGGTTGCGAGCGAATGCGGGTTACCGGGGATAACCGGCGCGGAAATGTCCTGTCGTTTTCAAGATTTTCCCGCTCGAGCAGAGATAAGCTGCTCGCCGCGCCGCGCCGCGCAGGGCATAAATTAAGCGCAGTTGCAGAATGGGACGCGACGGAAAGTCGGCGCGCGGGATTTCACGGCGGTTTCAAAAGCTGATTTCTGCGCTCGCGAGAGACACATAGGATACGGAAACCTTTGTCCGGGCCTCTCTGCGAGCAGCCTGCTTTTTCGATTCGCAGTTGCCGATAAGCATCCAGATGTCGGAACATCGTTCCCCGGCCAGACCCTTTAAAAGCCCGTGTTTACCGAGCAAACGATCTTCCGTGATCTCCGGCGTAGATCAGAATGCTACGTTTCCGAGGAAAGCAGACGGCAATTTGTCCTTGTCCGAGGAGATAAGAGACCATGACGCCACTCGAGGAGCTCTCGACCCCTTTTACGTTCCGCACCGACAGGACGCCGACGCCAACACCGACGAAAAACGTATAATTAGCTATGACGATATTTCTGACGAACGTGAAATTTTTATTTGAAAAGTGCTCCCAGCTCGAAGACAAATCATTTTTCCAACTCGCCGTTCGACTTTCAAACAACTTTTCGCAGGATGCGCGTTCGACTATCCTCGGGTGCATGGCTGCGGTCCTGGACGAAGTTCGGATCGATGGCCAACGCCTGTTTGCGAACGCATGGCCACCGGTTGTTGTCGCCTCCCTCGTAGCAGATTTATGACGTCGTTCGTAGCAAAACTTATTGTTCCAATGGGGCTTTGTGTTCCCCGTGTGTTCGTAAACTGTATAAGCGCACATGCGGCACACGAAACCGACGTTTCTTCGTTCCCTGCCCGTAAACGTCGTAAAATTTGCAGATGTTTTTCGAAAGGCACGGAAAATCAACGATTCTTCGTCTCGTTGGTATTCCAGACGCTCGTAGCCTGGCCTTCCCGCGCCGGGAGCTAGATTCCGGCAGTAAGCTCGCGATTATGATTAATTTCCGGTAAAGGCGGATATTGCGCGGGAATCCTGGTTTCGGCGTGTCTTATCAACGAAAGTAACGGCCGTTGGGAAAGCGTGTCGGCACCGATCGAACCGTTTTATCCGATTGGAAGGAAATCTCGCAGGGTCGAGATCGTGTCGCGAGCAAATGTGCTCAGAGACGCGTGCACCTCCAACGCAGGGACGCAGAATCACTGCGAGGGTGCTAAAAGGGAGCAGGAGCTCAATGGAACCGAACTGTTTGCTCGTGCTCGCGCAACCGAATCGCGACTGTCTTTTGCTCCGATACCGCTGTATCTATAAATATGCGCATCGGAAGCTAGAAAGAGGGTGGCGCTGTGACAACACAAAGGACTTAATTGTATTGCTCGGCGACTCGCGCGAATTACACGGTCGACGGCCTGGAAATGAATACTCGTATCGTGGAACGCGCGCGGAAACGTTTACCAGCCCCCCAGGGAATAATGGAAACATTCGTCCTGATTCGACGACGGCATCGACGAGTCTGTGACTCGTCGAGGCAAAGAGAACTCTGTTATTTACGACTATGCTTGGACAGAGCGCGGCTCGGCGGCTCGCTCGGTGTTAATCGCGATTGCCGCCACCGCCGGACGAAGCGTTTTCGCGTCGGTCTATGCTTGTTTCTTTCGACGAAAAATAGAGAGGTAAGATAAAACGATCCTTTTATGGAAGCCAGCAAAGAGAAAAGCGTTGGGAAACGCGCGCGCGCGCGCAGCGGATACTTTCATCCCTTTTGACAAACCTGCTATATGCTGGGATGCGCGCGAACACGCTAGCTGCGTTATCTCCCTTGAGAACAAGGAAAACGAGTTTACCCCAGTATTTTTCTAGCAGAGACCTCCCGAGACCCTTTGTTGCTCGCTTTTGCCAGCGGAATGCATTTCATGCATTCCGCTCGATACTAGGCGCCGAGGTTCGTCGAAGCGCATTGTGTGCGTCGTCTGTGAAATTCAATGAAACAACTTGTCGTATCGGCAGGTGTCAAACGCAGGCTCTAAATGGATGAACGTTCGCGTGCCACGCTTGCCGCAACTCGTACTCGAAACAATTGCAACAATCACGGTTCTTTATATTTTGTACAAATGACACGACAAACCGTTTGTCAGTCGCTCCGGCTGAACGATTCGATTCGACTCCTACGAAGAGAGAGAGAGAGAGAGAGAGAGAGAGAGAGAGAGAGAGAGAGAGAGAGAGAGAGAGAGAGAGAGAGAGAGAGAGAGAGAGAAGGGGGGGAGGGAGAGATGGAGACGGATGGAGGGAAGACGACACGCTTCGTCGTCGCATATATGCACTTACCGCGTGACGCAACGAAAGAAATCGGCTGAACTATTCGCGTGCATGCGTAACTCGGTTACGAGTTGCTATTAGATCTACCGGAAGCAAAACCGTAAATGGAAGATAAATGGTACATCGAAGATCGTAATTACCCAGTCACGGGATTAGACGACGCGCAAGGATGCCTTGTATCAGAATGGGGAAAGTATTTCCAAGGTGAGGCAGCTATTATACCTTTAAAATAGTTAGCCGAAGCAGCAGCGGTAGTGGCAGAGGCAGTACGCCGAGATATTAAGGAAAGCGGCAGATGTTGAACCGCTGAGCGAACTCGCATCGAAGGTTGTTCGTTGCCCGTTGCCTGTTGCCAGGATAATAAAAGAAGCCTGCGCTCCGTCTGGCGCGATGTAATCCGTCCCACGTGTCACGCCGCTCCGCGTCGGTAAGTGGACCTTTTTAGGAGGAGCGATTCGAGAGACTCCAGGGTCGAGATTGCAAGAGAGGCGGCCGCGTTTACCATTTACCCCGTTTCGCATCTTTAGAAAATGCAACGTGAAAATGCGAAACAAAGTTCTCGCAAGTTCGATTAACAGTGTACCGAACACAGTGGTTCGATTTTCGACTTTCCCAATGCAAGAAAACTTGGCTGGCCACACGCGCTGCTCGCGACCCTAGCTCGCAACAAGCGCCATAACTTTTCCGCGGAGCGTATGCAAATTGCGGACGGGCGAAGCGTGTGGGCGGCTCGCCGATACTTCCCATGAATGTAACCCGGTGTAAGTCTAGGGACTAGCGACCGAAGTTGTAGCCGATCGATAAAAATAGCTTTGCGAAATCAGTCGTGGCGCATTCAAATCGTTTCCATTGAATTTAAATTTCTTCGGACGGTTTCCTCATCGCGAAGAGGAACTCGATTGCAACGCTACGCGGGTGGGCTCGTTATTTCCAGCCACTGCGATGCCGAAACGTAACCCGACAGGTTGTCGGGACTGGTATCGGTAATTTTCTACGGCCTAATGGATTCCCCTTCTTCTCCAATTACTCTGTCGCGATAGGTGCAGCGCTGGAAAACTGCACGCCTTGTTCGTTCGTCCGTAATTCGGGCACGAAAGGACAATACGTTCGCCCGGAGCGGCGCGGCGTTTCGACGGACGCCGGACGTCGCGGAGTATCTCCTCCGATCGTAGCCCGTCTCTCGAGATGTTTCGGAGGGCCTGCAACGTGTTCCCAATAACCGGCGCAATCTATTTCCGGCCGCACGAGCCACAGGCGCCAGACGTTAGGCATTCCGCGTCCGTCTAAGCCTGCCAGTGATCGGTTACCGACTTGGACGGAGGACACGCGGCACATGCGACGGTCTACGGTTTACGGTCTACGATGCACGGTGCACCTCCCTGTTGCTCGGCTCGTTTTCCTATTAATTCCGCACGGCTCGCAAAGGAAGTGCGCCGGAGTCGGATATGTGGCGCCATGCATCGTCGGGAATATCTCGCGTCTGAATCACCCGACTCGTACCTCGGCGACGTCGTCCTCTTGGATGCAACACCGAGATCTCTCTAGAGCCCACGCGGAACAATTATCGAAATCGAGAACATCTGCTGCTCGTTATCGATGGGTTGGCACGCGGAGTGGCTCGAACCGGAACGCGGAGCAGGGCACAGGAAGAATCGAACGAAACCAATCCTAGAGACGAGTCCGAGGAGACCCGGAGACGAGTCCCGGAGGCTTTGCGAACCTTTGCGAGGCGACGCGTCGCGATGACGCAACCTAAATAGGAAGCGCGTTTCGACGCTGGACGACGACGGACGGCGTCCACGACCGTGGTCATGCCGATTTCAGCAGATGGCAGAATTTGAGCGAGCATACTCATCGTCCCACCTAAAATTACGCAACTGTATTTAGCGGGATGATTCAACCGCAGGGCCAGAGCCAACCTACCTATAGCTGCCATCCTATACGTGGGTCGAGCGAGCGCGTTACACACGGGATGCGCCACGCCAAGACACGCCACGACACGCCACGACACTCCGCGGTATACAAACGCGATGGAAGCCTCGAGAAAACGTGCACAGCCTCGAGAGCGTGCACGCGCTCTCGCAGAGTGATTCACGCTGTGGAACGCGAGAAACACGACCTCACCGTTTCGACCGTTGGAGACGTCGTTCTATTTCTATTTCGGGCAAACCGTGGTGTCCATTCGGTCTGTTTGCGATCGTTAATAGAAGCCGAGTCGCGGGCCAAGCTCGCGTCGTTCCGCCAAAAACCCACCCTCCCTCCCATCGGCGCTCGCAATTAGTTCGCCTCGACCACGATTAGTACGATTACCCGCGAGCCCGAGTCCCGATTACGGTGTTACGTTTCGTCTATCCTTTCCGCGTCGCGATTCGATTCGTATTCTCCGCGCTCCCCGATACGACGTTTTCCACTTACAAGAAGGAGCCTCCGAGTATCTTGTTACCACCGACGCTTTCGCCGGGAGAAAATAGAAAATCGTGGGTACGAGAACGCGAATTTAGATGCCGGAGTTATTGGCCGGCCCGGCCGGAGGAACGGTCCGAACGTTTCCTCGCTCGATAAACCATGTATCATTCGCATTCCTTCGAAATCGATATTCGAGGTCCGCGAGTTTTCTACTGGAATCGAAAAAAAAAAAGCGGCGAAACAAGGATATAACGCCGGATTAGACGGCGTCCACCGGGTGCGCCGCAGGTCTCCGCTTTCGTACGGTAACGTCCAACGGGAAAAAGGAAACTAAAATTCTCCCGGATCGTTTGCCCAACGGTTCGATAATGTCATAGCGATCCGAGCATCGACGAGAGTGACGTTGTCCCGGTAAGAATTGCGGATGATGGTCGAAATCGTTAAAATCGTTTGCGATTAATGCTGCACAAATACACACACACAGCGAGAGAGAGAGAGAGAGAGAGAGAGAGAGAGAGAGAGAGAGAGAGAATGGTAGAGAGACGGTCGGTGAACGCGCGCTCGCCTGTCCCCGCCGAATCGTTGGACGTTCGGCACGAGCCGAAGTTATTTTTGCCGGCTATTTGGCAGGCCGCAAACTTGCCGAATATTTTCCAAGTTCTATTAACGTCTCCCTCGTCTCCGTCTCTTTTGAACCTTTTTCGGTGGTGGAAGAGCGAGGCCGGTACCTACGCGACGACGACACTTTTCTGAATGACGATTGGGAACAATGTTCTCGGAACTCGAGGCACCGAAACGACGAACGACGTAAACTTCCGGTTTCCTGGGTGGTTACTCTACGTCATATTGGTAACACCGATCACGCGCCCAGTTTCCGGTGATTGGTAACCGCTTTGAGGCGCTGCGCAGCTTTTAGGACGGCCGGGGAACGTGTAAATCACGCACGAAATCTCGGTCGAGTCCCACGAGGCTGCGAGCGAGACGATATTTCCGAATACCGGTAGGAACGTCGAATGAATTTCAATGGAAACGGCGCGTCAGGGGAAACGGAAACAACGGCCGAGTGTCGTAGAATGCTCGCGACCCTCGCGCATGATTCGCGTTTTTCTCGATACGGGGACTGCTCGACGCGACTCGCGACGTATGCGCGCTGGCCCCGCGTTTCGATGGCTGATAAATATTTATTCGACGCGAAACGAGCGACGACTCGGGACGTTTCCATGCTCGCCACGGTCCGGCAATTACAGAATCGCGTCTCGACGAGTCCGCTCAAATTTCGTGCACCGACTCGAAGCGAGCCGAGAGAAAAAAGCCGTCTTGGAATTTCTGTGGCACGAGGCGAAGACAGCAGCAGATCGGTCGCGAAGGGGTTGGACTCGATTCGGCTCGAATCTGTGCACCGAAATCTCGTTTGGCGCTCGGTTTGGCGCACCTGGTGCAGGTGGCACGGTCGCGGCAAACGCGGCAACTATGCGGCCGCCTGCACGATTTGGCTTCACCGAAATTCGAACGAAAATCGCACGAGGCGCGCATCTGTCTCGGATAACCGTGGAGCATCGAAGCATCGCCAACGAGCCGACGAGCGCAGCTGCGCTCGAGAACCTTTTCGGCCGCTTCGCGTCGACGGTGCTTCGTGGCTTTTGTTCGAACTGCGAGAAACCTATCGGGAACACGATGGAGTTTGATGAGGCTCGGAGAGCACGGGTCGAACAGGAAGAAGCGAGAAGCGAAAAGTGAAAAACGAAAGACGAGGGCGATCGACGACGAGACTCGCACGCTGAGAAACAAGTTTCCCGCTGGACGAACTATTAATAAAGGGAGGCCCCTGTTCAATTGGGTTTTAACAGCCGAAGCAATTTCGTCCGATCTAATAGAGGATCGTTAAAGGTCCGCGTAGACACCTACTTAAACGGGCCGTCTACCGATGCCCGGTGCACGCGAAGGAATTTATTGTGCCGCTATCCAGTACTATGTTGCCATACAGCGGTCCAATTTGCGAGAAAATATTCGCTGCGTTGCCTGATAAACGCCGGCATTCGCCGGTAACGTAAACGGCGCGATAACGATATTTCAAGCGTGGATCGTAACGTTGCGCCGGTCTTCCTTGTATTTTATCCCGTCGGGGTTTAAACAACCGATTTTTCTATGGATTTACGAATCGGTGACGCGAATACGCGTGCACGGAATCCGTGGAACGAGATGGAAGAATGGTCGATCCTCGGGAATTATCGTAGGCTCGACATGGCAGTCTCCCCCTGCGGTCTGCCGTCTGCCGCCTGCGGGACAGAGCGCGATAGAGCGGGATAGAGCGGGATAGAGCGGGCTGATTCTCGGGGATAGAGTTTTAAGGGGTTTGCTCGCTAATAACATTGCGCAACGGTTACGAGGCAAAGAATTTCGCGCGTGTGGAGGGTCGAGGTCACGACGCCTCGGGAGTTTCCAGCTCAATCTCGAGGGAGGTTGATGCGTCTGCCCCGCTGGGATAATTAATATAAACCTCCTCTTCCTCCCCGCGGTATCCTTTATTTATCGCGAGGTTCGAAGGCAGCGCTAGCGTGTAATACCAGACAGTGAAATATAGTCGCCATAATGTCGAGTATTTTATAGTCACGACCGAGTCCGGCAAAAGCTGTAACCTTTGAACGCGGTTGCGAGGCGGCTAGGTTGCGAGACGGTTGCCATTGCCTGCGATCCTGCTTATTAAATCGAGTATCCGTGGACCCGGACTCGGTAAAGGATCGTCAAACGATTTTCCCATGCCGCGGTCATGGGATTACGCGATTGAAATTCGTGGCCACCGCGGTGGCGACCGATGCACACGATAACGCGTTTCATGGCTCGTAAGCTGGTCAAGCATTCTTGAAATCCGACGATAGACCGTCGCGTCGCGTCGAACGAAACTACGCGAGGAACGCGCCGCGTTCCGTGTCCCGTGTCCCGCGTCCCAACCAATTACAGCGATAGCTGCCAGGCTCTCGGAAACAGCGTCGTCGAAAACTCGATTTTTTAACGAGAGATCGACGACTCGACGTTCTCCGTTCCCCCGGAAACGCGCACCGGAAATGATCGGACTCGGAAACGGACACGGTGGAAGAAAGCGGGTAGAAATTTCACACTCGCGCACGGTATGGCGGGTAGGTGTACCGTTCGCGTCCCCTCGGGCCACCGAATCGAATGGAGGTTTCACTCGCGATCGCGGATACTCGATATCGTCGTATCCGAACGATCCTTCCGGACAACCGAGAAGATCGCCGAGAAAATCGAACGGCAACGACCGTTTCTCCTCGACTGTTCCAGCTACATACTTCGCGTTACCGTTTCGATTCTCGGCCTCTCTTCCGGTTAGCCGTTCCTCGTCGTAAAAATCGTTGGCTACCGTAGCGTAGAACGGTGCGGGAGTTGAGCGGGAACCGACCCACGCCACGCGCGGTTTCGTTCCCGAATAGGAGCGTCTTCGGTCGTAAAACGAGTAGCGAGATACACCGAAGACGCTCCTCGGGTGGGACGTAACAGTCGCGCGATAACTGGATAAGCGGTTGCCGTGGCCGAGAGTGTAGACCAAGCGTTGCCCCGAAAATAACGGTACGGATTTCCCACACGATTCCGACATTCCACTGTTCGAGCGCGTCGCTTCCTGCTTCGGATCGGAGCAGCATCGGAGCGAAGCGGTGCAGCGGCGGCTGCATATGGAAATCGATGGAAATCGTTCGGCTGTCGAGATTCTCTCCGTGAAGGATGGTTAAGCCGCAAAAGAAAGGAAGAAGAGGTCAGAACTCCCGGATAGAGGCGGCAATCCCACGGCTAGCGATTATTCGAGAGATACGGCGCGCTATCCTTCCTCGAATTAGGTAATACCAGTGGCGATCGTCGAGACGGTAATAAGAGAATCCGTCGTAAAACGCGATCCATCCGGAAATGCGAGAGATCCTCGTTGTCTCGTGCACCGGGCCGCGCCGCACCGGGAGACCGACGATTTCCCGGGACAAGGACAATTCTACCGTGCGAGATCGTTCAGGGGGCACTGACACGAGCAAAACGTTCTTCGTCCAATAATTTGAGCCGGCTCTGCGATTCGCGCGTAGGTACTATACGCGAGTACGGGATCCCTAAGCCAGATTAGACATGCTCCGTCGATTCTACGAGTACTCGGCACGCTCTCGTTGCTCCAGCGCGCAAAGAGGGCCGAGAGTCGATCGGTTTTTCCGTTTGGTTTTGTTCCCCTGGTTTTCTTATCTTTTTCCAATAGACCGCGGCATTCTCCGATAAATACAGGCGTTCCTTTTACTCGCGCGGCTCTCGGCTCGCGGGTTCCGAAAGCGAAGAATTCCAGTACAATTCCAATCGCGAACGCGTACCCGAGTGCCGAGTACCGACATCCGGTGACGGTAAATTCGTTACGGTTTCTACGCGTTAGTTTAAAAGACATTCGATACACCGAGACACGCCCCGTTGTTCCCGAAGACGGCTTCGAACGTGCGAACACGTCCAAGTACAAATTGTGAAAGGCAAGCTTCGCTTCTCGTCTCTGTCTAGTCGTCGCCGTTGTCGTTGCCGTTGCGTTGGTAACACGCGCGTTGAATTCGGTTGAACGTCGAGAACGATTCGCGACAAACGTAGATCCGAAACGTAGATGGAAACGTGACTCGAGCATTCCCGGATGGCGGACGTTTCTTCGGCGACGACAAAAACATTTAATGGAACTTCATGCCGGCCGAAGCTGATGGATTAATAAGTGAGTTTTTCTACCGGTTAAACGCAAGCGACGCTATTAGGTGGATAAATGCCGACGTCGATTTGCAACGGTAATCAGAGGCGACGGTTCTTTAAATAGTTTGTTGGATGGGTCGTGTCGCCTCGATCGCGTAACACCGGTAATTGCGCAAGGTGGTCGGTTATCTTTGGTCGAGAACCGAGCATTCGAAACGGATGTCGAGTCGATCCGGGGGGCAGCTTCTCGATGCTCGGATCAAATTTAGAATACCTTTCGTTTAGATACCCCGATCGCAGATTCTCGGCCGATGTTTAGGTAGCATTGCTGTGTAAGGCGGACGAGAACGGGAACGCAAACCCGCGAGGTCCCGGGAATAGCGCTTTACCTCGGTTAATGGCAATTTCATCCTCGTTTGCGGAGCTCGGGACAAGTAGCGTCGTTCGCTCTGACTGACACCTAATCGCGACCAAAACACCATTACCATATTCATAGAATCTCATTACCATACGCGCGTTTCTTCCTCCCGTCCGGCTCGAATTGTTTTATTTTATCTCTCTCCCCGCGACGCGACGACTCGCAGTCACAAACAGTTGTATGTATTGGGCATATCTTCAGCGTACGATATCGTTCCATTAGTTATCGATGCTAAACGACCGCCAATTTATTTATCCTTCTCTTTCGATTCGCTCAACTTCCCCGACGCGTTGCATCGAAACATGGACGAGCATAAAGGACAGAGGATGAATCTATCGTTGTCCGTTGTCCGCAGCGTGCAGCGTGAAGCGTGTTGTGCACGCGATATCTCGGCGCGGCCGAACGCAACGGTGTCCGGTCGTAAATGAAAGTGAAAATAAACCGCTCGGACGCGGATGGTTCCACCACAAAATGCAATTTGCTCCATTCATGGAGCCAGTACTTCGGACCCGGCCCAACCGCGGCAGACACCTAAATTATGTTTCGTCGTCGATCGTTTCCTTTTTCTCCTCCGCCTCGCTTCGAAGACGCCCGTCTCTCTAAAAGGGTCCGGTCAAATAGAAGAAGTTTCTCCGCGCTTCGTCTCACCTACGATCCTACGGTCGATCGCGCGCGAGCGCGTTAATATTGAAAGTATCGTCGCGCGAGAGGCACGCGTGGCTGCGTGGGAGACGCACGTGGTACGAAATGTCCATCCGGAGCAGTGGAAACCGCATTCCAGGTGACGTCTGGCGCCAAAAGCGGTTCCCAACCGAGACTACGAACACCTTCGATCTACGCAGCGTTTCCGAAACAGTTGTCGCGGACCAAGGAAGACATCCGAGAATCACCGGACATCTCGTTTCGCGTCGAGGATCTAAGGGATTGCGTTTATCGAGGAGAACGATCAGCCGATTGTCCAGAAGTTCGGAGACCAAAGACGCGACCCGTCGTTCAACGGATAGAAAATTCGGCGATACGGAACTGACAATGGAAGCTCCTTTCACGAGATCCCGGGTCTTGCCACCGTTTGGGAATCGAGGCGCGAGACAACGCTTTCACTTTTTGAGATCGTAGCACTCGCTGCCATGACCCGGGAGAGGTATTGCTCCGCGGAACGAAGATAATCCGAGCCGGGCAAGGAATGCTCGATCGCCATCATATTCGAACTCGGACGCGGACGCGGATGAATTCGAATGCGAGTGCGAGCGGCGTGTGGCGTCCGTGGGCATCGATGTTACCCCTACAGATTCCAAGATACCCCAATCCGGTTTACGAGTCTCGGATAAAATTCGCTGTCCTGGTCGGGAATAAAAATAGACATGCCTATCCCAATGTAGGATCGAGTTGTCAGACAGCTGCCCCATTATTCTTGTCGCGGTTCACGACCAGTCATAAAGGGAGAGAAAACGACCGAAAGGCAAATGAATGGACGGAAGAGAGAAAGAAAAGAAAGAGTTATGACGAGCCGCGAATGACGAATTGCGTTCTGCATTCTTTTCACAAGGTTCGTTGTTGTTTCAAGAAAAATTCGGTAATACGATAAATTGAAGCAAAGTTCCGGCAAAAAGCAAAGGTAACCCACGAAATCCTGGCCGTGTGTGCTCGGTGTTCGAAGCGCACGGGGGATCCCACTGGATTTTTCGAGAGACAACGCGCCGTTGGAACTCGTTATCGTGCCGGACCTCCTGCTCGAAGCTAGCCCGATAAATAAAACATGCTCACGACAAAGTCCGTGACCGATCGGCGTGCGCGAGCGCGAGCGCGAGCACAAGCCCAGAATCCTGTTTCGCGTCGTCCTGTCGCGACCAACGAAACCGTCCAAATCTGGACGGTGGACCCAGAAGACGAGAGCGTCGCGTCGCGTCGGTCCAAGATAGTCAAAGACGCGAGAAACTAGTCGAGAGCGATCGCATCGGGGGAAAAGTCGAAGGCGAGTAGTAGAACAACGGCGATCGAGCAGACATTCTTATGCGTCCGTGTCGTACCAAGGACGAGCTCGGCAGCAAACACGCGCAGAGGATTCCGCTTTCTTCCTTCTAAGTATTCGCAGGGAGAATGCCTCGCGTGTCGTCGACGTTAAAAGCGACAACGGTACGAACGTTTTTGTACCAAGACTATGGACGGTGTATAACGCGACCGTGACCCCTTGGGATATTTTTCGCGGTGTGCACGGTGGACATGGTGGACATGGTGGCCACGGTGAACACCGTGGACCGAGGAGCGATGCACGAGACGCGAGACGCAAGGCGCGTCGAGGCCGTCGAATGACGCTCTTAATTTTTTTTCTACCGAAACGATCCGAACCGCCAAGGATGTCTCTCCGCGTCTGGTTGCTCTTGTTGGTAAAACGCACGCGAACTCGTAAGCGTTCGCAAGCGAATGGAAGATAATCTCCGGGTTATTTTGGAACCTCGTTGAAATATGCACGCGTACGGTGCAGCCGTTGTCCAGTGGACCGGAGGAATGGTCGCGCGGTTCTCGATGCGGACCGCGTCCGCTCGTTCGCGAGCGGGTGCTAAAACATCGGGAAATAACCACGATATTTCACGCCGGGGACATCGAACGTCGCGACAAGCTCCTACGGATAGTAGACAGCGGATGACCTCTCAACGCCCCCGTGTAATATTTTTTTATGAAATAAAGAGACAGGACAATAATCGGTGGATACGCAACGGCGTTCATCGGATAATGACAATGTTTCAGAGCGAATGCCAAAGAATGCCGGTCACGGGAAAGGTCGATGCCCGCGCGACATTCGTGCATTCGTTCGTAATTGTTATGCGCGAGACATTAGCGAGTCTGCGCATCAACTCCGTAGGTAGTAGGAAAACGCGATCCGCGAGAAAGAAAAATGCGCCGCGGTCGTCGTATTCCGAAACGACAGCGTTTTAATAGAGCGATCGGTATCGACCGTCGGATGCCGATCGATCGATCGAAAGTTCCTCCGACAACGCGTGTAAAACGTCGCGACGACGTTGCCAGTCGGGTTTTTTCATCCGAGTAATTACAATGCGGTACACGGCTAATGCGGTAATTCGACGTAAATGGCAGCCAGGAATACGATGGTGTACATACGTATATCTTTGAATATCTGCTCGACGTATTTTACCATAATTAAGGCGGTCGGATCGGTCGCGATCGATTTATAATCCATCTAGTCGCTTGTTCCGTTTGAACTAGCTGGCAGCAGCGAATGCAACGACTTTGATACGATTGCGCCCGCCACGGGCGTAATTTCATTCGCATTATGCAACGACGTAATACCAGCTCGTGCGACGCGGACGTTTAACGTTCGATAGCGTCGAGAGAGCCTGACAACGCACGACCAACTTTCTAACTCGGAACGATCGGTGCGGAATAATATCTGAAATCCGCGTTTCCAATTTAATTGCCGACAAAGCGAACGTTGCGCGTCGAGCCTCGCCGAGTCGCGATGCGATATCGAAGGGAACCCGACACCGGTCGTCCGACTTTTCGCTGGATCGCGTAAGATTTTTAGCCGCGAGGCGAGTAAAAACCAGGCGAGCGATTTCATTTAAACGCGTAGCTCGCGAAAACTGCTCGTTCAACGGATCGAGCGGTAATCGAGGAGACGCGGTTCGATTCCGCTAACGCGACGACGATAGAGCGTTCCTCGTGACAGGCGGTCGGAGACGGTGAACGTGTTCGATGTTGCGAAAACAGGGCAACCGAGAGCTACATAGACGTCTCTGTCGAGTGTATCGATACGAGATAACGACGGTGGCTTTTCGATAGGCGCCGATAGAAGCTCTACAGACTCCGTGTGGCCGGAGTTGAGCCGAGCTGTGCGGAGTCGGGAAACGGAACGGGTGGGAAAGAGTTCTTTCGCTTGCACGCGCAGAAAATAAATCGATGTGCCGGCAGGAATTGCGCAGCCACCTATTGTTGCGTTAAAACAAAGCTCGAGCGGTGTCTGGCCGTGCGAGTCGCCCTCCTCCGGTTGTCGGCGCGGCGTCGTACGTTACGCTAAAGGAGTCCGCGCTCGCTCGGAGCACGGAGCTCCTAGCCCAAGCCGGCAGCATTGCGACGACCTACATTATGTACATAATGGGAAAACACGCGGAACGACTCGCATTCTTTCCGAGCGAGGTAGACGAGATCGGGCGTCGCGATCGCGATCGCGGTCGGCGCTCGGTGCTTTGGTGAGAGGCGAATAGCAAAGAAACGTTCTCCGGCGTTACGTTCCGCCAATGGCTGCACGCGCGAATCGTGTTCGGCGACCAGCGGCCAGCGACCAGCGACAACGACCAACGATCAACGACTAGCGAACCGCGACACTACGGAACGCTCTCGGCTCCGAACGAAAACCGCGGTACACGCACGCCGGTTAACACGATGCATGCTCGGTTCGATAATCGATGGGACCCCTGCTGCTCCGTTCCTTGTAATCGAGTCGCCGCGAAAGAATCAACGTTTCCGCGTAGCGTTCGGGTCGAGGCGGGGCGAGGCTGAGCTTTACGTAAGAATACATCGAGATTTGACCCCGTTCGACGCAGATGAACCGCACCGTTCCGTTGCGTCGCTTCGTATCGGGTCGCATCGCGTTGCGACATCTGGCTCGTGTTCGACGATCGAAGAATTCCGCACCGTGGCCATATGGTGTATCGCGTCTCGGTATCGGCCAATTAATTCGCATGAATCGAAGTACAGATAAGAGACGTTGATCGTCCTCGATCGAAGTCCCGCAGTCTCGCTGGTTAATTGCTCTTTAAACGACACGCGATGCCGCGACGATACGAGAGACCGATCGAAGCGGCCGAGGCCTCGAGCATCGGCCGAAGACGAACTTTCAGTCTGGATTCTCGAACTGGTAACCCTGGTTTCAGAGATTCTCGCAGAACCGCATGCCGGCCTAACGCTCGCGTAACGATGTATCGTGCAATTTCTTTGGAATCTCCCTGGCTGCTCCGACGGAAACGTCGCGCCTGCCCACGGCAAATAGTTTGTCGGGTCGTACCGCGTCGTTCCAGCGAACTCGTTCCGTTCCATTCCGTTCTGTTCCGTTCGCGGATCGGATGGACTCGATCCCTCAGGAATCGGGAGCCTTTCTCTGGCCGCTCAAACGTGGAGGAGAATAGTCTCCTCCGGTTTCCGGAGGCGAGGTCGTAATCGCGGGTACAATCGGAGCGAAAGTGTCGCTCGTCCTCGGCGAAAAAGGAACGAGCTATTCTCGGCCGCGGTGATTCGCTGCATTCGATGCAGCACGCCAGTCCGGGAGCATCGTTATATTCGTTTTTTTTTTTTCGTGATCCTCTGCCGCGACGGGACCCGTCCTGTCGCGAACGAGTCGCATCCGCGAATCGCAACCGGAGCTCGTTTCGCGTACACAACCATATCCCGTTCCATCATTAGAGGTGATTTATTTCAGGAGCCTGGACCTCTTCCTCTTCCTGGTAGAAACGAGCCACCCGACCGACTGGTTCTTTGTTTCGCGAGTATCTTGGGTTACTTCGCGAGCCGAACGGAACTTTCCCAAATTCGTTAGTCCTCGGTGCGCGGCGGCGTGGCAACGATCGCGTTCGAATTTCTTGCAGACCTTTCGTTCTACGCGCGCGTAGGTACATCGCGCTGGCTCACGAACACCACAAAGCCGACCGGAGAGAGAAGCGATCCCGGTAATAGCAGCATTACTTTGTGCGATTCATTCCATTCTTTCGCCGTGACTATGACAAATGAGCTGTCCCATGAGGCGGCTCTGTAGAGCTAACTCCGCGAGCACGGAACGAGCGTTGTTCCCATGCCAAGGACATCGTGCGGCTGTTTTAGTTGGAGCGCGGACACCGGAGCCCGGAGTCCGACCGGCGAACGCACGCTTCCTGGATCTGAATTGTTGGGAATAATTGATGTCCTCGTTCTAGCCCGGTGCCGTATGCAAATACGCGCTGATCGATTAATCGCGAAAGGACGAGAGGTTCCTCGCAAGATTAGTAAGACATCGTCGCGGTGCGGAGCGGCTCGACTCGCTGCAAGACCCTCGGCTCGATCCTCGCCGCACCGCGCCGCACCGCGCCGCACCGCGCCGCGCCATGGTCGACTCTGGCCGGTGCGGCGGTTATTAAACTGGCTTGTATCCTGCAATTAACGAGACTCCGAGCTCGCGTGCCGGGTGCCGGGTGCCGAGTGCAGAACGCCGAGTGTCGAGTACCCGGATGGACGAGAACCGTCTTCGACGGTATCGCGTCGAATGGCAAAGTGCCATTCGCTCGATGACCTCATCAGGAATGTAGACGACTTCTCGGAGCGATAGTAACTATCGGAATTAAAATTCTCGCGGTAGCCTCCGATAACCACCACGGAATTTCATGATTGCGTTCGACGAGTGAAAATCAAGAGCATCGTCCCACGGGGCAACGATCTTCGCCTCGCCTCGCCTCGTCGCGCCGCGCGCCGCGCGCCGTCACGAATTCGACGCTGAGCCGGATCCGTGAAACGACCGGAGGTGATACGATCCGCAACCTTTGTAGGTCGGTCGTAGGGGCAATATCACTTTCGCTGGCACCGTGAAAGAGGGAGATTCTGTACCGTTGACCCGTGACCTGCCTTTCGCTGCCGCACGATGCGACAACACTGTCACGATAAATATTCAATTCGCGTCGTGACGGCAGATCCTTTTGTCTCGAGAACAGTCGACTTTTCTAATTAATTAATTGTTCCCGGTTAGCGCACGAGGCCGGGCCGTTGCGCCTTCCTCGATCCGCCTTCCTACTTGCCGACTAGAATTTCCCACGCGAAACTTTTTCTTTCGGAGCAGCTCGGCGTCGACTACTTTTCTCCGTGCATTCACCCGATCGAAGAGCCTTCGAGACGCTGCTGCAACGCCGCGCCGCTACGCGGCAAACAACGGGACGCCCGTCGTTTCCTTTAGAAATGTTTCAAACTTCTCGAAGGTTGCCCCGAACCGAACGTTCGGGAACGGCTGTTGTTAGGAGAAGCACGAAATCGCGGACGACTCGAATTTGCTCCAAGCACGTTTCAACGGTGGTTCGCTGCACAAAAGGATCGGAATCTTTTTGTCCCTGGTTTGGTCAGAAGTCAACATCTCGCGCAAGCCTTGTAGCCGCGCGCAGGTGTGTGCAGTGTGCAAGGCGTGCACAGAATCGATCGAGAATAGGTTTCCGCGTGAACCGATTTCACACATGTCGGTGCACGTGCAGCCGCGTACACAGCGTGCGCATAACTCGCTCCGTCATAACTCACGATTGCGTGGGCAATGCCTTATAGGTATTGCGAACGTCGATTGCAAAAGATACGCGACCTCTTTTCGAACCGACTGCGTCTAGAGTCCGGATTTCGGTTCGATCGCAACGATTCGCGAGAAACGATAAAGGTCTCGTCGCGGATCAATTATTTTGTTGTCGTGGACGGGAACGATCGTCGAAGGCTCGTTTAAAATAGTAAAATTTCAACTGGTCCGGTCACTCGAAGGCTATTCATGGTAATTGCCGTGGCTTTCGATGCTCGACGTTACATGCTCCATGCTCCATGCTCTGCTCCGGCTCGCACGACGATTCTCCTGCCCGCGGCAGGGTGCATACTTTCTCGTAGCAACAGGAAGAAAAGGGTCAACGAAATGCTCGAAGGCGGTTCGAAAGGGAGAAAGGAATGGAGAAAGACGACCGTCCGCGGACGGGTGATGAAAGAAAGAGGAAAGAGGAAAGAGGAAAGAGGAAAAAGGAAAGAAAAAAGAAGAACCGTGTTTCCGAGAGGGCCGCGTGACGAGGGACGAACCAGAGTTAAAAAAGAATCGAGAGGAAATAACCGAGGAGGAGAACCAACGGGAAAGAGGGGATGGCATTAGAGTCGACCTTGAAAAGAACCTTGCAAGGCCGTCACGCTTACCTCCGGATCGTCTCGAGTTGGTGCCGATGTTGACGCAGCTTCTACGCGCTGGATCCTATTCGAGATACGATACGGTGAAAGCCTACGAAGCCGCTCGCCTCTTCCGCGCGTGTAGTATTACCGACTCGAAATCGATCGGATTTCGACGGACATTCGGACCTCGAAAAGAATCGCCTTGCAGAGGCAGTCGCGTACGATTAGAATCGAGCGCTCGCTCGGCTCTGCTCGGCTCGGCTCGGCACGGACGCTTCTCTCCTCTCTCGGAGATGACTCGCGCGAGCCGCTTTTCGAATCACGCGAGTATCTCTGCTCCGACTGGCTTTTATCCACGATTCTCGATTCTCGAGCGCGTCGATGTTCCAGGATTCTTAAAGGTTTCTCGAATCGACTTCCAGTCGCTCGGCACTCCTTTTATCGAGTTTAAGACGTATCGATATTCGCGTCAGGTGTTCTTTTCCCGCGGCGAGAAGCTTGCTTCTGGAATAACCTGCTTCGCGCGGATCGTGTGGTGCAAGTACATTCGGCAAATACATAAATGAACGGGCAGGGGAGATAAAACGAAGCGACGCGAGCCGCCGCGTTAATCATCCGGTGCCACGATGAAACAGTTTATCGGGTTTCCTTATCGAGCGATGACGTTCGCAAGGCCGAGCAACGTCCTCAAGCAACAGTTTGTAGAACGCTCGGTACGAAAAGTCTGTTTCCATAGGCGCGCATTCCGATGGCGCGCGTAATCGACGCGGAATAAATAAGCGCGGCTTTTTTCCTGCCCCGGGTGTCAAAAGTCCCTCGATTTGGTATCGTTGCAAGCGCCGCGCGGACTCCGGCTTAATTAACTTACAAATTGAACGACTCTATATTCGATCGCTTCCAAAAGAGGAGATCCCAGTTCGATCTCTTCCTCGAGGCGCGCTTCGCCGAAGGCGTGCCGTCCCATAAATATTCGTCAATTTCTAATTAGCGTACCTTTTAATTCCGACGAGTCGAGGCGAGCCGAGCCGAGTCGACTCCGCGAAGCGAAGCCCCCCTAGTCGATGGCTCATGCCTGCAATTACAAGGCGGACGCGCTTAGTCGAGAACGTTCCCGAGGTTAACGACGATACTAACCCCGGAATACCGCGAATGCCGCGATATAGCAACCCGACGCTTCCTCGCCCTGCGGAACTGACCGTTCCGATCCATCTCGTCGCGCCGAGGAGCCGAGGGAACTTTCCACGGTGAATTCGTGAAAGAAGCGCGGCGCGGAGGAACGCTTTCGAGAACGGTTCGAGATGCGGGCCAGGTCGCCTCGTTTGCTACCTCGAACGTTTCCCCGAGTTACCAAATGCTACTTATCTGTGCTATACGAGATACGCGTTACCCGCTGTTACACAATGCGTTACTCGATTGCTCGCGTAACGCAAGGTCAACCGGCGGTGCGACGAATAGGCCCCGACCGCTTTTTCCGCGAACCTTCGGACCACTGCGCTGACTCGAATTAGTCTCGCGCGAGAAGTCTCCAACAGAGCCATCGAGGTGGATGCTCTTTCTTACTCAAACGGAGTACGCCAACCTGGCAGAATTCTGCTTCGAGATCGATCGGGGGAGGACGTTGATTCCGATTCTGATTTTGCAGAGTAAAGGGGAGCCAAAGCGGAACGGTGGTCGGAGAACGGAGAACGGAGGACGGAGAACGGAGGACGGAGGACGGAGGACGGAGGACGGTGGACGAAGCAGTCGCGTCGATCTGGTATTACGCAAGAATCGGTTGGCCGTGGTTGGCTGTCGAGTTATTCGTCGTTTGGCAGTTGGTTTATTTGCCGGGCTGGTCGGGTGGGTTAGTTGCCGGGCACAGCAACACGGCGATACAGCAATACGGCGACTACGAAGACGGTCGCCCAGGCACGAGCAAGAAGTAAAGGAGAACGTCCTTGCAAGGCCGGCCGCCGACGCCCGAGAATCAAGCCTCTCTCTTTCGCTTTGCTTCGCGTTCCTTCCTCTTCTCCAGCCTCTCTCCGTTCCTCGTTCGCTCGTTCCCTCTCTCCAGCTCTCTCTCGCTCGACCGATCCCATGCCCGAGCCCGAGCCCGAGCCCACTCCCGATCTCCATCTATATACATACCTACTTACGCGTATTCGTCGAGCAGCCCCTGCAATCCTTCGACTGCACCTTCGCCGCGCCGCGCGCCGCCTGTATAACATCCATTCTACCATCCTGTTTGCTTATATAGAAAACTGTCGTCTCACCTATCCGGGTGTAGTTACCAACGTGCATCCTGCATACCGATGCGCCGAGGCCGGGATAAGAATCGTAGTACGATGAGTTTGCGTGAGAAAATCGGCGGATCGAGTCGGTTCGAGTCGGCTTCCCGGCTTCCTAGAAATACCATCGCTTTCCATCGAATAATACCGGAGACTATCGTGGAATGCGCGAGCGGTTCGCCGTGCGAAAAATTCGCCCCGGTACAACCCGTACCGGCTAATTCCCCTTCGTTCGACGCGCTCGTGGACCGGGCCGATATAACGCGAATAAGATCACCGTTTTATCCGCGGTCCTGTCGCCGGTTGGAATATTTCCCGTGGGCGACCATCCGGAGTCCCACCTTCGTCCACAGATAACTGTTCGTGAACGATAACGCGCCTATAAATACACCGGCGTCGCGGTGGTCGAGACGTCGATCGAATTCGTGAACGACCTCCTCGCGTTCCGATCGATCCTAAGGTTCGAACCATCGAAAGGACCCGTGAGAACCACCCGCGGACAACGGGACAGTTGCTCGCGTTCTCGGAACCATGATGGATTTTAATTTACGCGTCGCAGCACGGCGAAGAATGCCGTTTGATCTTTTGTTTAGCGCGAGTCGTTTGCCGTTCGCCGTTCGCGGCAAGGCGTTAAACAGAAGTCGACGCACCTTGACACGGTCGCTGGGGGACCAAAATCGTCGAACGGTCGGTAAAGGCAAGACGACGACCGGTATGCGAGTCACGTACAGGTACCGTGCGGTCCGACGTCGATCGTACTCCCGTGTTCGCGTGACAAATGCAATCGTTAAGGAGATAACGTTATTATTGTCCGTGATTGCGGTCGACGCGCCTCGCTCCGTAAACAGGTAAAATTCCTTTTTTATCAGAGATTGTCGCGATCGTTGCGAGAGATTAGTCGACCGAGCGAATTCCTCGACATCTTACTCGAGGGTTCGAGCGATCCGCGAGCAGTGATTCAGACGCCGAGACATTTTACCGACGCCCGACGACGTCGCCGCGTCGGTCGCCGGTCGGTCGGTTTTCGTGGGTGTACGAGAGAGACGCGTAATAGGTTCGGTTGGCCGCACGGCCCGAGGGTAGGCGCGAAACTATGAATGTATACGCCGCGCAATATGCGCTCGTTCATGCGTCCCACTTCGTGCTTCCTCGCCGGTAGAGAAACGCGAATGTGCACTTGCACACGCTGGTTGCGCAATGCCCGCTACTCTCGAAACTGTGGGCGTCCTGATCCTGATCGATCGCCGATCGCCCGTGCCCCGTTGTCGGTCGCATGAATCGTGCTTTTATAAATAGGCAAACTGCCGTTTAATACGTGGCGGAATAATATTTCACGCGTCGCGTAGCAACGGCTGCAGGAAACATACTCTCCCAGATATCTCGCGATCCGGTTCGAGGCATTGCGCGCTCAGCATACGTACACGTGTATATCTCTTTTTGGACGGCACGTCGCGCGTTGCGACGCGTTCGCTGTTTTTATCGGGGTGCGCTAGATTATTTATCGCGTTAATTGGCACCCGAAACCGAAACGATATCCGCGAGCCGAGTTCTCCGCATACGCGTACGCCTGTTTCAGGCTTCGCTCGTTAAATATCGCCTAGAAGATGGTTGCATCGCTGGATCGCGCGCCGATAATCACCGTGCGATTTAGCTCGTGTCGCTGTTACCTCGCCAGGTATTCGATCATGCAGCGGTGAGAGTACAGGAGACAGTTCGTTCCGCGGACATTACGCATTGCAGTGAGTTTTGTATTCAGCGATGCATAAAATCGGAACGCGAGCGAACGCTCCATGCTTCGTATACTTTCGAATCGAACACTGCGCTGCGCGACGCAACGCGCGATGCGACGCGCGATGCAACGCGCGATGCGAAGCAGCGTATCACAGAGAATTGTGCAAACGCCCCCTTTTTTTGCAGCGAACCGCGATACGTTTCGGAAACGCTCATCTTCCCCGCAACGGCACGGCGAGGCATTTCCCACGGGCAGAAGCGAGTTCATTTGTTGGAACAAAGTCTAATATTTACACGATCGTCCCTCCGTCTCTGTCCGCGTGCACGCGCGATACCTACTAATTTATCAGCGCGCGCACGTTTGCGTCGATTATTTTTTCATGTTTCACCAGCCGCTGCGTAGCAGGTCGCTCTTTTCGCTAAAAATCGATCGGTTTTTTCGAGCCGGTAATAAACGTGCCGTGCAACTATGTTACAACTCACGCGAAATTACTCTACACGCGACGAACGTGATCTATTATTTGCGCTTATTAATAATATCGTCCGGGTAAGGAACGTTTGGTTTATCTTTGTATCGCGCGGCATCGTTTCTCGACGAGAGGCGATATTAATGCGCGCTAAAGTTTTCCGGATAGCCATCTTCGCGAGCTGATAAATCTCCGTGCGGCTCGAGGTTCGATACGCTCTGTAATTACGGCACGTAACGAAAGTGTTACGTGTAGGTGCTCCGAAAGCCTTGGGGCTGAGCGTCGGGTAACTAAGGGCGTGCCCAGACTCGGACCGAGACAACTTTTATTGTCGACGATATCATTCACCGTATCCGCGCAACCTTTTTCCGTCGGCAAATGAATAATCGTCGTCCCATTTGTTTCGCGTCGCCCGCCGAGATGCGTTCGACGCCATGCGCGCAAGGGGCGGAGGGACGAAGGGACGGAAAAATTTCATCTCCACCGGCGAGCAACGTTGCGGAGCCCGACCGATCGTTCCTCTCCGGATCGTCGAGGCTCCGATGAGGTCGAAAGTGACAAAGACGAGGAAAGCGACGACTAATTTACACGCGTAATAATACGTATCGAGGTTTAACCGGGGTATAGGTCTCGTTCAAAGATTCTCTCCTGGAATTTCAGCTCGTAAAGTTAGTCGACCGTTAACGTTTAGCTCGCATATCTCGCCTCGATATTTTTCTTGCCGGTTATTCGTCGCGTTTATCGCGTCGACTCGAAAGAGAAATGCCAGTTGCCTCGATGAATTTTCCTTCGTCGATCGGTTCGTTGGATCGAACGCGAATCGCGATAGCTCGCGAGAAGGTTCCTGTCGCATCCACCATTCTACCGTCTATCGCGACGAGTTGCGTAAAGGTCGTACCGATAACATTCCACCCTCCGATAACCGAGTCGAGCGAAAAATTCGTAGCTAGCTCGAAAGCTATCTTTTCTACCGGAGGATTTGTAATCCGTTGGTCTACGTGCGCAAATAATCGCTCTCGACATCCTCGATGAGCACCCGATAAGATAGCGGATTCTACGAAACCAGCATTTCCTGGTTGTTGTGCTTAACCCTTGGTGACTCATCGATAAGGATCTTTGAAAATGAAACGATACAGCCTCGTATACGTGTTTCGAGTCACCGAGTTTGCTTCACAGACCTGGACCCATCTTCCGACAAAACCGGAACGCTTCGACTGGCCGTGGTCGTCGAACAATATTTCGCGACGTCGACGATGTCGCGGCGCTCGCATAAACTCGAATCAATAAGGGCTGTCTGTCGGGTCTGGGTTGGATAAATAATGATCGAGACGAAAGCAATTGTGAAATGTTTGACGAGTCGAGTCTCGATTCCGTCGGCAGCAAATTGATTTATACACGGCGATGTTACAGCGTTACCATCGACTCCCAATTGACCCGCGTCCGTCCCGGAACCCTGCTCCGATGCGAATCACGCTCCAGATTCGTGATTCGGTCTGGATCGATTACGAGTTTGAAAAGGTGGTAGATCATGCTCAACCCCCTGACAGCGCCTAACCCGTACGATCGTGATGGCCCGGAGCTTCTCCGAAGCAATCAATTATTTCTAATAGGTTCAACGAGAACGTCGACGAGTCTAGGCGGAGACGCGATAGCTCGACGATCCGTGACCGTGGCTCGGGAAAAAGATAGAAGAACGGATCGAGATCGACAACCACTGGATCTCTAGACGATATACGCAACGTATACGGTGCACACTGCACGCTGTACGCCGCACACTACACGCGTGTGGTCTCTCCGAACAGGGGACCCGCGTATCGCGTTACGCGGCCTTACAACTACGGGCCTCGGATACGAACGATCGCTCTCCTCGAGTCGAATCGAGTTCGCGTATAATTTAGCCTGTTATTCGAAAGACAGAAGAATTCGAGCACAGCTTATCCGCCGAGGGTGGGTAGCGAAATCGAGCGGTCCACGAACAATCGGATCGGATCGAATCGAATCGTTGCACGGCTCTTTCGCATATATGATAGTCTATTAGGTTTTACGCAACCCACGTCTCGTGGTATTTATCGAGGTCGAGTCGATCAGCGCTCGGAGCGTGGGTCTTAACCTGTCACAATTCGATCGTAATTTCGCGATAAAACGGCGCGCGCTGTTGTCCAATCGAACGACAGGCAGACCGAGTGCCCGAGAGGACCTGTTACTTTCGAGCAATTCGGGCTATGCTATTTTCGTGTCTCGTTAGGCGTGAGCCCTCTCTCTCTCTCTCTCTCTCTCTCTCTCTCTCTCTACACGGTACACGGTATCTGCAATAGATGCCCCTTATCTCTGATTGCACTTATATAAGTCGCAACTGCTTGAACTTTGATACTCCTTTTCCAGTTGAAAACATTTCCGACGAACAACGCGTTCGCGTACACGTAAAAAGACTGTGCGAAGAGTACACGGGTTTTCTTAAATCTGTTATACACCTCGGGGAAAAGGGATGAAAAGTAGCAGGTCGTAAATAACAGCCTGCGCAGCTAGGCACCGAGACCCTTTGTCCCGAGATAAACTACAATGTTGCGATAGCTAATCGGCGAGGCTTCGAGGCAGCGCATTACTCGCAAAACCAGGTAAAAGTGGAATTCGCGTGCGCCGGATCGAACGAAATTGATGTACTCGGTTAAAATTGTCGAAGACGTTCGATTATCCGGTTCTCGGTAGGTACTTGCGAAGAACATAATCGATCAATTATCTTGCAGTTTTCTTTCGCAATTATACGTTCGTCTCTTTCCTCCCTTCCCCTTGACGCACCGCACAGGCGTACGTACGCCAATCGCGTTTTCAGCGTCCGCCGTAAAAACCATCTAATGAGAGACTCTGAATCGAGCATAAACGATTTATAATGTCCAGTTATTCGTTGATCGCTACGCTATTAATGGTTATCGTGTAAAATTGCCCGGCAATTCTACGTGGGGGAGCGTATCGTGCCGATGTGGAACGGCGTTTACGCCGTTTACCTTCAAACGCGAGGATATTCCATACTTCGCGCGGCGAATTTCGTACGAAATCCGCGTTCGACAACACTGTGCTCGGGCTATTATTCGCGGATTATCGGCTCGCGAGAAGGACTGGTATACCGCCCGACGCGTAGCGCCGCGTCGCGCCGAGCAACTCCGCGTCGCGAAGACGAAGAAGAAACATCGAAGCTACCTTCTCGGTTCGATCCGTTTCGAATCGATATCCGCGTCGGATCGAGATCTCTTCTAATTGTGAGCACGATCGAACGTAAAATGTAGTTGCCACGATGATCATAAGACTCCGCGATGAGTCTGAACGAACGTAGAAAATGAACGTGTACTGCGATTCGCGGCAAGAAGAGATTTATTCTCGTAGCCGGAACAAAATCGTGATTCGCGCTCGGAGGCTCGAACGAGCTCGTGTTGTAGCGCGGTCAAATTAGTCCGTGCGGTCGTAAAGAAAGATTTTTCTTCGGGATGATGACTTAAGGGGGTCCAAAGGACGCGGCGTACGAATGATGTATTGTATATCAGCTAAGGCGGCTGGCGAACGACTGCGAGCAGGAAACATGGTAGCCCCGCTCGCAGCGAGTCGCGACTCGCGAGCTCTAAGGGCTCTACGAGCCTCCCCCTTCGAACACGCGGGGGACGTGGAACGAACACAGATTGCAAATTACTGCGATAGCTCCAGCTGCAACGACGATTTCTGCCTGGCTGCCTGGCTACCTGCCTGCCTGCATGCCTGTCTGGTTACCTGCCTGGCTGCCTGGCTGGCTGCCTGGATGCCTGCCTGCCTGCCTGCCTGCCTGTCTGCCTACCTACCTATCTACCTACTTACCTACCTACCTACCTATCTACCTACCCCAACCGACCTACAGCTACGCCAGATCTTCGCGTGTGACTGCGCGCTCCGCCTTGAGCTAACGCCGCGTTTTGATAACACTTTCCCACCTGGCGCAATTACTTTTCACCGAAGCGCGGCGGGCCAATTACCAAATTCCGAGGGCATCGTCGAGCACAGAAACATTTTGGATACGCGACGCAGCTGCGGGTGATCGAATATCGCGCTTTAAGGGCGTGCATTCTTCGCGCGACGACTACGAAAAGGGTATCTATACCTACAAGAGTAAGAGTATACGTTTATTATGCAGGGCCGGTTGGTAGGGTAGGGAAGAATGAGCAGAAGTACTGTTACTCGGACAAAGGCTGCCCACGTTTTACGGTCAGGATGCTATAAAAGCGTTTGCTTCGCGCACACCCAGTTCTTCCTGCAGTTTATTGCTATTGGAAACGGTTCAGGAAATCTCGTTCCCGCGTAATGCATTTACAGAACGACGCTTCGGTTTTCCTTATCTCCTTTCATTTCATCGGTCCGACTCGATGCGATACGACGTTTCCCGTAGAACCGTTACGTTACCATCGGCGAGCTCGCGAAACGAACTTCTCCGTTTCTCCGGTGTAACATCGAACATCGAACGTCGAACGCGATGGTGCGACGGAATTCGTACGAGGGATCGCGTCGCCCACCCGAGCCGACAGGTTCGGGTTTCAACTACGAAAAACGCTTTCGGTGGTCGACCACGACTCCTGAACATGCCCAACCCCCCATCGAGGCCGCCATTGCTCCCACACCTTGATACAACGTCAACGAACGTTCAGTTGCCATTGTTCCGTAGCGCGGAAACGCGGCACGACCGTGAAACCGTCGACCAACCTGCGAGAAGACTAAGACTCCATCCGACTTCTCCGGCGGATTAATCGAATCTAGAAAAATCTGGGAATCGGCGATCTGCGTTTGAAAGGAGCGCTAGTACCTCCCAGTTTATCTCAGGAATCTCCGGAGCGAGAAGACGAGGCCGCAACGGAAGGGCGGCAACAACGGCCAGCCTGTAAGTAACGATGGAGCAGTAACTTGCCTTCATGGTGGCGTTACAGCACAATACAACACCTACGAATAGAAGTCGCGGAACGAACGATGCCTTTTAACTGGCTACTTTACGACCACCATGGTCCAGAACCCTAGCATTCCTACCGAGGCCTTGGGTATAGCGCGATAACTGCTATTCGCGTATGCGCCACTGCGGTTCCAAGACAAATTACGATAGTTTCCGTTCAAACGGATCATTATTAAAAATTGTAAATTCGGAAAGTGGACCGGCACGCGTATCGTTACTCGTCGAGCATCGATTGCTAATTATAGCGTTAGAACAGGACAGTGTGCTTCATTGGGAGGTCTTCCGCTCGGAATTCCTACGAGCACTGACGCATAAAGCGCGCACTGATTTGCATATTTGAAAGTGAGCGAATGACTTTGCCTCAAGGGAGCGAATAAACAAAGGTTGTGGCGAGTTTGTTGGCTACGTTCGACGTTCCTTTGCATCGTATCGCGTCGCGACGGTTGCTCTAGATATTCCGCGAAACGATAGGGACTCCGTGCAGAGGACAACGGGGGGAAAAAGGAAGTCGATCGTTGACCGGATTCACGGTGCAACACGATCCACGATCCACGATCCACGATTCACGACCCACGATCCACGGCGCGAGGCACGGACGAGGCGTTACCGAGGCGTACGCGAGCATAATCCTCGATTTTCAATTTCGCCAGAAGGCTCGGACCAAAGATACCACCAAATAAACCAGTCAACGTCCTGACAGCGACGTAACAGTGCATACCACCGCTTGGCGAGGACCTAACAAGCACAAGTCTTCGAGCCAAGGTAACACGAGAGGGCCACCAGCGTAGCGAGTCTCCGGTTTCGAATTTGTCTAAAGTAATTAAAACCCTGGCCGAACCTTTGTCGCGCGTTATGCCAGCGAATCGACGTATACTCGACGGGGTTCGCTTTATCTTACAAAAAAGGCTTTCGTTGAAAATTATTACACCGACATCGATCGGCGAGTAAGCGTTTAAGGGGAAACGGTAAATCATGGTCGGACGTGTCGCTGTCGGCTGATTCTTTCCATCGAACATTTCATCCCGCGCTCTCTCGACGCATACGTGCAAGTATATTTTTCACGATGCTTCAGCCCTATCCCCTTCGTATCTTCCTCGTGAGATCTCGATCGTGGGTACGAGAACCGACGAGTCCCCGCGGTCTTGGAACGAAAGAAGAAAAATGGGGGAATGAAACGAACGACCACCTGTTTAGACCAGCCTGTCGCCGTTCGCGGTCACTCCGGTTGAATACGCGATGTCACGCGTTCTATCCCACCGTTACGCGAGAATTGTTTGCAGAGAAGGAATTCGATTGTCTCCAAATTGAAGAGGACTTATCTCGGCACGTGACTTTGTACGGTCGAAAGACAAGGGTATTGTTCTTTCTCCGTGCAACCGTGAGCATTCTAAGACGCTTTCGGTGACAGCGTGGAATATAGATATCCGATGCAAAGCCGAAGAGCTTACGCGTCCAGTGTCACGAAATTCGTGTACCAGGAGAAACGACACGGCGTTTCAGCGTTTCAGCGTCTCAGCGTCTCAGCGTCTCGGCGTCTCAGCGTGGTAAATACGGCTGTCCTCGTCGACTTCTAGGCTGGACTGAACGCGTCGAAGCTATTCGGCCTCCTTCTGCGGATGTATCGGGCCCCTAGAACCGACGAATCGGATATCCTTTGGCCTCGGCGCGGACGAGGAGGGTGGGGGGTGTGCAGGGGGTCAAGCGCGTGACGTCCAGCCAGAAAAGGCGTTTAAGATATCCTGCTCGTGACCGTCACGCCCTGAACGATGTCCGGCATAACGCGAAACGTCGCGGCACAGCTCGGCTCGGGTCGGCTAGGGTCGGCTCGGGTCGGCACGGCACAGCACAGTGTTCCGAGAACGACAGGCGACGAGGCGACGAGACGAGGGACAAAAGCGACGCTGGCGATAACGTGCCGCGCGAGACCATCGTCCATTGGTTTGCTCCATCACGTACGCGTTTAATTAAATTTAGAAATCGTGAGGAACACGCCGAGAGATTTAACGGTTACCCTGCCGCGGATTATGGCGATGCCATCCCGGCTGTACCGACCAAACCGACAGAATCGTGGCGCGATGTTGACGCGACGTCGTTTCGCGAACGACGATGGTTGAGAAATTGCGTGGAACGTTTCGGCGGACCGCGTGTGGGCCGGTTGAAAAATCTAAACAACAGCGACCGTGGTCGGCTGCCCGATGTGCACTGTGTACAGAACGGTTCGCGCGTAATGATTACAAATGGTCGCACGGCGTATTTCATCCGTCTGACCGGATGGCTCGGATCTTCGAACGTAATCTCCGGGAGGCCACCGATGCTGCGATGAAACGGTGAACGAGGAGGAAAACTTGAACACGGTTCCCCCAAGTTCACCGTGAGAACAACCGTAGCGGTACGCGGTTTGCGATCGTATTTTAAGACGCAAAAGGGGATACGGCGCAGCGTCGTGGGCGTGCGTACCGCGATTACCGAAGATACCTGCGGCAGATGAAGACATCAGGATTTGACGGGCCGACAATAGAGTATAAATTACCGATGGTAGGAAGGGATGTTGACGGTGGTAGCGCGCGCGCGGTCTCTCCTCTCCTGTCGTAGAACGGAGAAACGCTAGCGATCGAGCGCCGCAAACGCGTTTATATGCGACTGCACGAACGAGCACCGTTCTCGAACGTCGCTGTGGATCCTAAGGTTTTATCTGGCATTGGCAAGACACGATTCACCGTCGAAGGGATATCCGTAGGCTCTCTCGAGCATCGCGGCGAATTCCTCGAACGCCCACGAACCGTTCGGCCTCCGAAGGCGACGATGCACGATCGAAGAGGTCATCGCGGCACCGAGGCTAGACCTTCGTGCTCGACCTTTCGATCCTTCGAGAACAATGAATTCATCGTTGAGCCATAGATCCTTGGCAAATGTTTCTACAATGTTTCGCCGGCGATCTTCTCCTGGGTCGAGCAGTCGAGCAGTCGAATAGTCGAGCAGTCGAGCAGTCGAGCAGTCGAGCAGTCGAGCAGTCGTGCAGTCGAGCAGCCAAGTGCTCAAGACCTCTCTGAAAACATGCAGAATCGGCCGAACGTATTTCTTCTCCCCGCTAGAACCTGAAACGTCGTCCGAAGTGTACAGTCCCGGCGGCTGTAGTTTTGCAATAAATCGTAAACCAGCGACCGTTTCACACGACATTGCTGTAAGCGCGTGGGCAGGGCTCCGGTGTGGCAATATGGCGCCGTGCCCGGCCGTCCTTCCGTCCCACCTGGATATAGAAAACGGGCATTGCGGTTAATTAACGAGCATTACGTTAGGTGCCAATCTGCATAATTAGCGGCCCGCGCGTTGCGCCGCGTTGCGTTCATAGATTACGTTTACGTTTACGCGAACGCATCGGCATTGGCCCTACGGGATCGCTGGATCGCGGCGACAAACAGAATTCTTCGCGATAAAATACTCGTCCGACGATCGATGCTTGTACAACGCACATCGTAGGAAGCGAATCGCTCGGATCACCGGGATCCACGGATAGAAACGGAGAGCAAAGAAAAGATGGAAAGAAAGATCGACCCCCTTGAACGAGATTTCTACCGGCTGTCGGCTCGCGTCTACCTGTTATTGTAGCTAAAGGGCTGCATTCCGGCTGAATCTAAATGCCTGTGTCACGGATCGCAATGAACCTAATGGCAGCCGTGGACGACTCGTGAACGTTCAGGATACCTTTCCTCGTCTCCCGTGTGAAATTTTCAAGCTAGCCCGAGCACCGAGAAATCGCGTGTGCTGCTCGAAGCGTCCCCGGGTTATCCGAAAGAAGAAAACGGCTCCCCGGCGATGACAAACCGTGTCGCCGATGTCGGACCGATCGTAACGTTGAATCGATGCTCGCCCGTTTCGAGATATCGATGAGAGAAGTACAGGCTGGGCACGGGCACGAGCATGGGTATCGAAACGCGAGCAGGCACGATTCTGCCCCGTTACGGAGGAGCCATAACGCGAACGTGTCCGCGCATCCGTCCTAAGTGGATCTACCCTGTACTGGTTACGCGATGACGACATTTAGATTGTTGCTAGACGATAAGCGACAGAAAACAGGAGCTTCAACTACAATAGGGGCGGCTGGCAACCATCGAGACGAAGCTCGCAGACGTAAGCGGTGATTAACGCAGAAACGGAGAGAACACGCGAACCATTTGATCGAATTCTCGGTAGACGATCGCCGTAACGGACTCGAAGAGAGAGAAAGAGAGAGAAAGAGAGAGAGAGAGAGAGAGAGAGAGAGAGAGAGAGAGAGTTGCTACCGACTTTGCAGAAATGATCCTTTCGATTCGGAATTACGAGTCGTGGCAAGATGTCCACGCGATGATCGCAATTAAGCTAGATTCGCGCGAGAATCCGATTAACCAGAAATGCTAATTGACTCCGGTCTGGGGAGGAAGAATCGCGCGTTGCGCCACGCGAAAATTAGAAAGGCACTCGCGCTACCAATTGCGATCGCGCCTCCGTTCTCGGTTCTCACTCGCGAGAAAACTACGCGTATCCGTCTCCGTCTCGAGTCTGTGCAACGCGCAACGCGCAACGCGCAACCCGCAACGGCGCCAGTGTCTCGGTGCGCTCCCTGCCTTGTGCAACCCGATCGCTCCTCGACTCCTTAATTACGGCAGCGAATCGAATGGGATTGTTACAGGGCCGCGTCTGCAACCTCTACATTCTACACTCTCCAAAGAAACTGTACGAGCGTGCAACGGAAAAGCGCAACGAGCGATTGGACCGGTCCTGCGTCCTAATGTTTCCTAAGGCTCGTCCGAGGTTTTGTTATCGCGGGACGCTGCTCGCTTCGAGTTTTCTCCTTCGCCAAAGGCTCGACGCGAACTGCTCGCACTTTCTTCGGCCTCGATCTCCTTGCGGGAGCCTCGATACTTAACTTACGTATATCGCTTTCGCAATCGTTATTAGAGGTTGTTGCGCAAGCGAGAACGTTCTGTCCTATATGAAATATCGGCCGCGTTCAATCTCGGCCGCGAATACGTTGTAATTAGCGTGGCAAGACACCGCGTGGAAGCATGGTATGCTCTAGCGCGGCGTGAATGCGATATCGTGGCTCGCGGGACACGGGCGCCTGCAAAAATTCAAATGCCATCTCGGATACATAGGTGTTAGGAGATTCGCCACGCAGCGCGGCGTCGCGCCGCCGTGCCATGCCAGAGCGATGCAAGTTTGCAGCAAGCTCTCGACGTACCAATCTTCGCCTTGGCCTGCCTCCAGTTATTCATCCCGTGGCTGGCTTTTACATCGTATCAACGCTACTCCTGTAATCAGTCTTGGGCGGCTGCTTATCGGTTTTCGCGATAGAAACGAAAACAGTGTTAACGATTTTCCTATTCGCTGATTTGCGATTCGACGCGTCGATAAATCTCGCGGCGTAACGCGTAATATACAGCGAGCAGGTAATTGCACGATGGAAGGGTATCGAGGAACGATCTAATCGCTCCTTAAGAGCAGATGCGCTAACAGATGGCCGGCAACGACTGTTCTCAAACACGGGCTACCACTTGCCCCGGGGTCAGTGTAATCAACCGACTACAAACTAACTCCGTTAAGCCCCCTCGTTAGCCTTTTTACGTCGCGATTAACCTGCTACTCCGCAGAGACGTCTCGTAATCTTCGCGTCCCATTTTCCACGTTACGCCCACGCGTCTCTCGCAGAAAACTGCCGGACGATCCTCCACCGTATCGCTTCTGTCAACTGCCCTCGGTTCGACGACGAACCTATCGATCCTGGACACGATGGGAATCGAGGCCGATCGTTGCCAAGCGTAACGCTGTTCGGCTTATCCTTCATCGGCGTCTCGACGACAACCACGGGCAACCACGACAACCACAACAAGCACGAGGCACGACGCGTTGCGTTCGTCGGGTGTCACCGGAGTGTCGTGCGTGCGATGGCAACTGAATTAACCAGATCGCGACAACGATACACCGCTTTACCATTCTCGTGAATTCGCTTCGTATCGCAAGCGCGAGAGAGACGTTCCAGGTCCGTCTAGAATCGAAAACGAACAATTTTCGGATTCGATGGAGAACGATTTACTCTCCGAGAATACGTCTCGTTCTCGTTCGAGGCATCGGAATACTTTTGGAACAATTTTCTCGCGCGCCAGCGACAATCCCGCGTGAACAAAGACGCGCGTGTATAAATATAGACGTCGGCCGGGCCGACCGGTCTAACTTTGTCTTTTTTGAGGTTCGTGCTTGTCCGCTTTCGACCTCGTTGCTTTCAACACCGCCTACTCGATCGAGCCCGTAACGCGCGCGTTAATTGTCCCTTCGTTTCGAATCGTGGACTGTTAGCATCGGAGAGGACTAGAGTTTTTTCTCCACGTGTCTCGCCGACCATAACTCGCGATCGCGAAGACGGTCACCACCGCGTTCGAGCGAGTTTTCGCGCACGTGTATGCAAATGCGGACCCGTGGAGCAGCATGCGAATGCACGAAATAAAGAGTATAGAGAGAGTGAGGGGGGGGGGGGGTCGGAGGGTGCGTAGTAGCGTGCAGGGAGCGAAGAGCGGAGAACGGAGAGCCGGGAGCGAACAACCACAGATAAAAGAGAATCGCGTGCACCGGAATACGAGAGCACGTTGAAGCGCGGCAAAGTTGTTGCTCGCCCGGCCAGCTAACGACATGCTAAGGACGAGGTGCAAATATAGGTGCGTGTACATGCGCGATCGCCGAATCTTTCGGTACGCCCGATTTATTTTACGAGCGGATCGAGCAGCCACGCGGGAGAACGGGAGACCCCGTTCCGAGAAGAAGACACGTCTCGAGTCTCGAGGGATCGCGAACAAGGATTGCTTCGTAATTGAAAAACCATAGATGGCACGATTCCGCGTCGCAGTCTCGGCTCGACGACCGTTTTATTAAATATCGCGACCGAGAATGGAAACTCTGCCGTTTCGGAACGCGGGCGACGTTTCCTTGAAACAAGATGCTAAGCGATGCGTCGAGCGACGGTTCATTAACACTTGGAACGGAGACCAGTGCCACGGGACGAGGCTTCGTTCCTTATCTATCGGTTCGTTTCTGCACGGAGTGCGAGCACCGAGTCTTTTCCTACCTTTTTTTTTTTTAAATCATAGACGAGTCGAAGACTCGACTGAAGAGAGACGCGTTCCGTTGGATGGTTTCGACGACCAGGATACGGGCCAATGAACCTATCCCGCAGCCTCGTTATCACCTCGCATTTTCTATAAATCCGCCGAGCGACGCTTTGTCGAGCAAACCTCGCGCGCCCCTTTCTGTTCGAGCTTCGAGCTTGGAGCAAGGGTATCGCGAGACGACCGAATAATCTGATACGTTTCTTCGGTCGATCAATCGCTTCAAAATCGTGGCGGTGTTGACAAGACTCGTCTATGGGTAAATCATTGGCTCGGCTCGATTGGCCACGAGCGGTGACATGTTCCCGTAGCCTTCTATCAGGACGAGTCTATTAAATCTGCAACAGGACGGAATGTCCACCACGGCCATTACCATTACGCCAAGTCGTAAGTTATCTTCGCTGACAGTAGGCACGCATAGAAATGTCTTTGGCCGTGATACCTCATGACTTCTTCTTCTTTATCGTCTTGTTCTTCTTCATCCTCCCCGTCTTCTTCTTCTTCTTCTTCTTCCCCTTCTTCCTCTCTTTCTTCTCCCGACATTTCTCCTTGGTTTTATTTTGCTCGGTCTTCTTCGTTCTGTCGTTCTCCGTCCCTGTTCTCGCGTTCTCCTTCTCATTCCGCTCGAGGCCGTCTTTGGCCGCGCTGTCGGCCGGCAGCACCGATATCGGTCTTTGGAATCATCCTCCTCGCGTATATCTCGTCGCAGCAAAATCTGTTAAATCGTTAATAGGCTTCGAGTTTTTCAGACAAATTCGCTATTCACAATTTACAATCGTCGTTCGCGTGCCGAAGGCGAGGGCGAAGGGATACGAGAAGATATTCCGCGTGTCTCGTATTCCATATTCTATCCCGTGTAACGTTGGAGGACCGCGTAAAGGGATTCGTAGCACGCCCGATTCGCAGCGAAGGTCGCCATTTGTCATTCAACGATCCTGCCGAGCCTATCGAAGGTTCGGATTTGAAGAGGTACCGGACAGGATCGTGGTATAACCGATTCGCATAAAATTTGCATCGCATTCCAGCCAACCGTCGGCGCTGCGAGTAATAGCGACCGTCGTGCGTCGTTGCTAGATCTTTGAGGAGATCTCGCCTCGGCACCTCCGCGAAACTCGGCGATACGAACGACGAAGAAGCGATGCGAAGTGCCGAGAAGCGAAACTGTAGCTGTCGCTGTTGCCATTGTCGTTGTCGTTGCCGTTGTTGTTGTCGTTGTTGTCGTCGTTGTTGTTGTTGTTGTTGTTGTTGTTGTCGTCGTTGTTGTCGTAGCTGCCGGAACAGCACGAAAAACAGCTACAGAAGAAAAAGACTGGCAGCCCTTCGTTCGTCCCTCTTTTCGAGGGCTTCGAATTCTCTCGGTAGCCATAAAGGTTTTCTTGCGGCCGGATCGCCGTCGAGTCGAACGGTAAATCAAGATGGTTGCTTTACGTAATGGAGTTGCACCGGCCACATCTTAATTAGGAAAAATCGGGAAGCACATCCGTTTCGAGCTCGGCGATTCTAGGTGGAGTTAAGGCGCCTATTGCACTCTCATTAACCGTCCGCTTTTGAACGCAACCCGTGCACCGCACAGCGAATCGCTCGTTACACTATTTATCTTGAGCCTCTGTTTCGCAGAAAGCGGGTCCGTGTGTACGTACATAATAATACAACCGCGGGCACGGTATCTCCGTGCGATCTATCCAAGGCTTTTCAATACGCGCGCTTCTAAATACCCCGTTAAACGTTGCTCCTCCGTCGCGTTCTTTTTTCCTTTCTTCCAGCGAACAACGCGAGAACACCGACGCGTTATATCAATAATTCCGTTCGAGAACAGGCCAGTCGCCTGTTGCGATCGAAGTCGAGGTCGAACTCGATATTGAAATTGAAATCAAAATCGAAACCGAAACCGAAATCGAAATTGATACCGCGATCGAAATGGTTCCGGCGATAAATTCGCATTTACGACGACGGCGACAGCGAATCGCGATCGTTCGTTGTCGAAATTCTGCCGAATTCTGTACGCGTAACTCGCACCGCGAGGTCGCTGGTTTTAGCCCCACGGAGATACCAAGATGAACGTTGATCAAAATTTACGTGGAATAATCGGATACGCTTTCTAGCCAGCAATACGCGGCACCGTCGCGATGACTTCGGAGACGGATGGCGAGGCTTCCTGTCTCGAGCACCTTCATCGAGAAGTACGAAGCGAAAAATAATTTCATTGCGATGCGCCTAACCTTTGCGGTGCTGACTTTATTCCGACGCAGGCGATCGGTTGTCTGGAAACGTTCCCGAGCAAAATCATCGAGTTGAACGACTACGTGAACAAGTACATGCCGGACTCTGTCAGACACAGCAGATACAACGAGATTGTACCTGGGCGGAAAGTCAAGTGTCGTACGACGCTCTCCAGCCCAAAAAATTGGGACTCGAACAGCGTCTCGGATTACGATGGTAGGTGATTAGGGACGATCCGATTCGTAACGCAACGCGCGTTTCTTCCCCCGACTTTTGTTCCCGCAGTCTCGAACTATTATCCTCTGTCGACGTGCGACCGCGGTGGACAGCGACACGGAGTTTGGAAGAGAAGGTGCAATAGAGGTCGAGGACTCGTCGTGTCCAGTACGCGTCGTCGACCGAGTCCGCTTGGCCAGCTTCTGGCCTTTCTAGTCGGCAGTCTTGTCACCTGCACGAAGAAAATTGTGATCGCCCCGTCCCAATACATCGTGGCAAACACGATTGCTGCCTTTTTCCGGAGGTGAGTCTCCTCCTCGCAGAATCTTATCTCGCGGCAGGAGATAAAGCTCGTTTCCCGACGCGTTCGCAGACCCGAGCTGAACAACTGTCAATGCAATCCCTCGCCGAATTGGGACAGCTCTCTCTCGACTTACGTGACCACGGCCAAGAAGGACAACACGATCATTGGAAATCTTATCGATATCATGCGACCGGCCACGGTGAAACTGATCGCCGACACCACCACCGTAAGTGGATTTTCGCATCGACTCCTCGGCCGTACGTCCAACGAAATTGACAATCGTTTCCTTGCGATCCTCGCGATCAGTTGAAACGCTGGCTTCAAGCGGCCTCGTTGAACAACGCGTCGTCGACGACAATGACGATGACGACGACGGCGACAGCGGCGACGTCGCCGCCGACCGAGGAGTTGACGAACGCGACCCGCAGAATCGAGACCATCGACTGTTGGGCCTACGAGCTGTTCTTTCATCTCAAGTACCTACAAGTGAAACGCTCGCCACGCACCGCCGACAAAGTAATCCTTTACGCTAATTGTGGCCGTTACGTTCCGCGTTGCCGCGGCGAATGCGTCCATTTCCCTTTCGAATCAACGCGACCGTAACGACGATATTTTCAATCGCGCTCTCCACCTCGCTAATGTTACTTTCGATCCGTCCGCCGTCCAGGTAACGACCGAGGCGGAGGCGAAGCCCTCCGACGTGATCCACGCGAACCTGTGGCACCGTTTGGTTCAACTCCGTGACAATTACATCATCCTGTACGACACGCTGCAGACGTTCGAGAAGGTCCGCGATCTAGACCCGGAGAATCCGTCGGATTCGCCACGAGCCTCGATCAGGACTTAGCTTTCGAGTTTCGACCGAGGCGAGCCAACGTGTTCGGTTAACGCGGCGTGTCTAGCTTTTCCCGTTCCAGGGAACTCGAGAGCGCGAGAGCACGAGAACACGAGAGCACGAGAGCGAGCGAACCGTGGAACAGATCTAACTCGAGTAGAGGTCCGTCTCGTACGAACCCCTCGGCCGTTCGTTTCGACACGAGCGAGCTGACATGACACGCTATTGTGGCTAACATTTAAACTTCGTGTCGAGGAAGGGAACGCGGACAGGCTACGGGGATTTTTTCTTCGGCGAGATTGCGATACAACGACCCCTGCAGTCACCGTTCGGCTCGCTCCGTCGCTCGTTGGCTTTTTTTTTCCTGCGGCAGGGCAACCTACTTCGACGGATAAAGCATAAAACGACCAGCCATTTTCACGGTAAAGCGATATTATCGGTCGATAATATCTACGATTTCTCGAGATGTCGCGAAGTCGGCGTAGCTCGATTCTAGGCGTACCGATTTCAATAGTAACGTTTGTACTTGATCGTCGATTTTTCTGTACGTTCAGTGGGAAATAAACCAAGACAAATTCCGAAAATGGCCCGCGGTGCATCGGGCAGCACGCGTCGCATCCTTGGTAAAAATTCGAGCGTTTTCCTAGCATAGGCCAGTTGTCCGGAGACACGGGCCCTTCCAGCGTAATTGCTAGCTCGCGAGATCGCGCTTGCGGCGAGTCTAGCGAGCTTTTATCTGGAGCCGAATGAGTCTTTTGAAATTGCCTGTAATTAGGAGCGCGGTCGAGATACCGATCGACGACCGTGCTCGGTGCCTCGGTGCCTCGGTGCCGCGGTGAACTCGATTGCGACAAGAATGGATGACGAATGGGATCGCTAAATCGAGGCGAATGGCTTCGCAACGACCGATCGGTTCGCGAGATCGGCACACGCGTACAACGGTTCCGTGACGGTGATTAATGCGGCTCACCGTTCAACGGAAAGCGTGCAGATTCCGTTTACGCTACGATCGAAAAGGACGAGCAACGAAGGATCGATTTCTTTGCTCGCGCGATAGGACCGCGGCGAGGAATCGTTCGCGAAGACGTTGTTACGTTATTACGTTGCCGACGATGAGACGTGGAAACCGTGGCGAGTTCCTCGGAAGTTTGCAGCCACTGGTTTATTTTCGCTGCCGACGAGGCGAGGGAAGAAAGTTCGCGGGAAAATATCGTGGAAATGTGTGCAGGCGATCACGAGGTAGAAGCGCTTTTCACCGTAGACCGATGGGTTAGATATCCGTTAACGCATCTAGCCAGAGGTAAAAGCGTTAAACGAGTATCGACCCCAACTAACCTATGATCTTGGCTAATGGTTGATCGCGAGTTAAGCCTCGCTCCATCCATAACAGCCTCGAACGAAATCCCTCGAGTGGCTCCATCGTGCGAACGAACGGTAGTCACGACTCTGATTACGGACCATAATACCATGTAAAATGCCGGGGAACCGCACGAGGGGAAAAACACTGACGGAGAAAAAGGGGGCCCCGGCTTAGCTGTGCAGCTCGAGTCGAGTCCCGCAGCGCGATAACGCCGAGACGCGCCGTGGAGCAATAGACGTCGAGCCGAGGCTCGATAAAACGATTGATTTTCTATCAGGAAACTCTATTAGGATCCTACTTTCATCCAAATAACGCGCGCGACTCTCGCGAAAAAAGGAAGTCTCGTTGGAACCCACACAAATTCATTCCGACCAATGAAAACGGTATCGAGTCGAGGAAATTGCCCAACGCTACGTATGCTCGCAGGGTCAAACGGTGGAGAGGCAGAAGCGTTCCTCCGAACGCTTTGAGAAAGGATATCGCCGCCGTAAGATCATAGACGAGACTACCGAGATTCTCGTGAACCGTTATAGTTAACGACGAGCGCTTTCCTACCTCTTCCCGATCTTTACGCCTCGCAACTCCACCAGTGGATGTGTCCGCGATACCACGGTAGTCAAGACGAGGCGGACGAAAAGACGAAGATCCGTCCGAAAGACAACGGAACCAGGTGGATCGCATAATTTCAATAATTTGCTCTGAACAGTCACGGCTATTTTCGCAGAAACCTCGGCGAGCTTTCCGAGTGTTCACGATTTTCGTTCCATCTACGATAATTACAGCTTCTCGTTGCGTTACGTTGCATTATCCAGATAGGTACACCGAAATGGACGGTCGAATCGTCAATGGATTCGATACGATACGATCCGATACGATCCGAAACGATTCGATACGATTCGATTCGCCGAGAAGGATAAAAGGCAAGCTGACCTCGTTCTTCAAGATTCGTAGCCGCAAACTATGTATTATACAAACGCACGCCGCGCTCGTACACAGCGTAGCGCAGCGCAGCGGTATATCGTTTCGCGGACGGTGGACGTAACTGGAGGCCAACAATGCTCGTTTGCTTGTCGAGGTTCGTGCAACGGCGCGGTAGAAAGGAAAATGATTTTATAATAATCATCGAGGGCCGCGCGCGCGCGCGCTGTATCCGTCTTCTACCGTACAGCGAAACGGAGTCGAGGGTGTGTTCCATGAGCACGGTGCTCGGTGCTCGATGCTCGGGAACAATGTGACATTATGGTAAATGACCGAGATCATTGTCGTCGAGAAACGCTCGCTGTGCACTGTTACGTTTCGTACGATCGCGACCGATTCGAACCTTCCCGCGAGCGTGCTCGGAGTTTCCTCGAGTGAAAGGAAGGGAGAGGATATGGAAAATTTGCGACTCGAATCGGAGAACTCGAATAAGAGATTCTCGAGGGAGCTCCGACTCGGGTTCGGGCGATCCTCCTGGACGCTTTCCGAAAGGTGGTGCACGATTACAGAAAGCACGCTTCTTTTCCGTGGATACCAGAATAATTTATCATCCAGGAAAACACGAAGCGCGTATCTCGAGTTTCACCCGGCCGTCTAACCGCACTCGCGTGTCTTTATCTGTCGCGTTCTACCAGCGCGTGTGTACATACCGCGTGGAGTGTACCGTGTGTACGCGTACGCAAGAGTGGTCGCCAAAGCCAGAGATCCGTGTACGCGCGCGTTGTCCACGACGTACACGCCTCTAATCTAATCCTTGAAACTGTGAATCTCGGAACGAGACGATCGATCGATCGTCGAACCAGCCAACGGGTTTTCTATTCCTTACGCGTTACACCGTACGCAACGCTTGTTCATCGCGCGATCAATATTTCGCGATTAGAAACATGTATATTGTTATCCGCGTCGACGTAAATCCTCGATTGGATAGCTCCGTACGGTTTTATCGTTGTATCGCCGGCGTAAACCGTAACAGCGCCAGTTTTAGACTTTTAGATGCGCTTACGATAAAAAGGGCCATGGTTTCACGTTCGTTTCTTAAAAGTTCGGGCTCCTACCCGACTTTTGCTCGTTACCGTGCCATAAAAAGCTATTGCTTCTGAAGCTGCGCAAAGTCAACGATCGTTTGGAGTCGACGTGAACGTAACATGTAAATCATGGTGTAAGTACCGCGGTACACGCATACGTATACTTAATAACAAACGAGCAGAAAGTCTATTGCCCGAGTAGGCAGCGTCTATTTTCGTTATTAGTATTATCCGCGCGATTATAGCGGACGGAGAAGCCATCAAAAAGTTGATGAAGGTAGCCGGTGCGGTAAGCCACAGAGTACCGTGCACTCGAACTCATTGACAACCTGTATCGGTAGTCGTAACGCGACGTGATGCAACTCGAGCTCGTCGAAGCGCACCGTGTCGTAACACTAATCTCGCGGATTAGTCGCGAGCAGGCAAAGCAGCGGAATGGCGAGAGAACTCTGACGATTCGGCAAAGGTTTTCGGTTTGTTTTCCAGCGTGGCGCGTCAACGTCGACGCCCACGCGTCCACGTTGCGCTCGAGATAAGATTGTAGACGAGCAGAGAGGGTAGGATTCTATGAACCCCGTTGCCCAACAAATCGGTCGATCGACGGTAATCGTTGTCCTCGGTAATACAACACCGACATCGACGCAGGGAGTACATACCGTTACAGAGGCCTCGTTAGCACGGCTGATCTGTAGCCGTGGAAGGATAACGGTGGAAAACGTCCGGATCGTGAAACGCAACACTTTCCACCTTACCGGCGAACGGATTATGCAACCGCAGGTATATATTTCGCTAAATGTTTGCAGGGAACCGAGTACCTCGTGGTCACGCGATCACTTTTATTCGTCTCCGGCGAAATCCGCTTCCTGATTCCGACCGGCTCTCGGCCCTTCACCTCCACTGACCGAGAATCGAGAATAGAGAACCGAGAATTGTGAATGGAGAGCAGAGAATCCAGAATCGAGAATAGTGAGCGGTAATTTCGCATCGTCTCGAAATTACCGACAAACCTATGCTTCTCGGCTGTTACGCGAGAAAAGGAAAGTTCGCGGTCTCGCTGAATTTTGAGGAAACCCGTGCAACGACTAGGAGATCTTTGCCGCGAAGAGATATCGCGCTTCATAATTGTTCCTCGACGAGCGTATTAGAACTGGTTAATCGTCCCCGGTACGAAAAGTTACACAACGAATCCTTGGTACCACAATGCGCTTATTATTTCTCATTTTTAGCATCGGATGGCTTGTTTACAATATTAGCATCGCAAATGCGAGACGCGACTCTGCAACGCGGTATGTTGCTTGTATTTTATACGCGTATCCACTCGCAGCTCACGACTCTCGGCTCACGGGCCCGTGATCGCGAACGATTCGCTCGTGTAACGTTTGATTTTCTCGTTCCACGAGAAATTTATTTCACGCATACGATTACGAAAGCATGCCGTGCGGCGGGCGATAGATTTAAATTAATCAGGAGACGACGGCGCGCACTCCGCTCAAAGATTCATGGTATCGGAGATAAACGCGAAACCGATGTACGCTTCTATCGGACGCCTTGTATTGCTTAAGCGGAGATCGATTATCCTCTTTGGTGAATGATTTAATTAACGTTTATCGTTTTTCCAACGAGAAGACGCGCACGGCTAACAAGAACGACAAGAACAGAAAGAAGAGAGGAAGAAGAAGGAGAAGAAGAAGACGGAAAGACTATTTTCGCTTAGGTAGCGAGTAGAGAAAAAGTTCGGTATCCTAATACGAGTCCAGAATTATTAACGATAACTCAGCCGGCATGTCCGGGATGTTTGCATAAGTTTATTGAAAATGAATATCCGCGCGATATATTTAGTATCGAAGCTCTCGCGGGTCTGAATCGTCTAGTCGTTGAACGTCTAATAGAGTTATATGCAAGCTGGAACAACCGGTCTTGAACGTTGTAACAGAATATCGATAGCCGAAGACGAAACTGAATATTCCCGAGCGAATCGCCTGCTAAACCGAACAATAAGCTGTTTCCGCGGACGCGCGTCTAGCCGATTCTCTCCCATTTTCGGCAGCGAACGATCATCTAACTCCGTTTCACGCTGGAAGCTTCCCGCTCCGGTTTAGAACGCGAGAGGAGTCGAATGGCGAGCACAATGGTGCAAACCAGAGAAAATGTATTTACGTGTCCGTCGCAGCATGATCATAGCGAACGAGAAACACTCTCGCCGTTACGCTCGGCGGCCGAACAGCACCCGCTGATTGGACAGGCCTGGCATCGCTAACGAGTATAAAGGCCGGTCATTTCTCGATAAAAAAGTTAAGCTAATCAGGGCTGACGTTCGAGCCAGACCACCAAGGAGAAGACGTTGTTTCGCGGCGTTACGGCATTCCTCGCGATTAGCGCCGATAATCCAGCCGAGAACCGTTCCGAGGAACATCCTTGCTGGCTTGCCGAGGCAGAAGGCGGAAGACGGAAAGCGGAAGGCAGAAGGTAGTAGGCACGAGGTATCCTAAGCGGCCATCATCGTCGCGCGTAGACGCGGACCGGCAGCGGCGGCCAATCTTAGGTTCGGTCAGCTGCTTACCGAGCACTCTTGGCAGAGCGCAAAATTCAGTGTCGCGAAAGGAACATATCTATTTACAAATCGGTGTTCCACGATGATGAACGCTACGAGGCAGACTCGGGACAGAAATATGTATAACTGGATACGAGAGGCTTGAGCGGCACGCACGACTCACCTCCTCGGCCCTCTCGGGTATCGTCAAGTTCAAGGATTCCTTCGAGGTCTAGGTTCACCAGAGACAACCCTGCTGCTATCTTCTTCGCTCAACACCGAGAACCGGTGGATGAGAGAACGAGAGGAACGGCGAATAACGAAGAGGAACGGAGGGGACTGAAGAGATAGATGAAGAGATAGATAGATAGATGGAGAGAGAGAGAGAGAGAGAGAGAGAGGCAGAGATTCTTCCGTTTCGATTCCACGCTCGTGTATCTAAGGCTAAGGATTCGCTGTAGCGCTATAGCGATGTCTCGTGCAGATACGCACATTGTTTCAAAAGTGCGTAGTAAATTGCCTTGCTACGCGCTTAGTAAACGACGAGACGCGTTTCAGTAAATGCAAGGCCACGGTAGATCCTTCGACTCGATGCTGGCTCAAGTTTTCTACGATCCCTGGTGTTCGTGTATTATATTGGCAACACAGGACGCACTCGCCCTCTCACCCGCGTGGCGGTCGTCAAGTTCAAGGATGTCTCGGAAGGACTGGCGCATCGGCCCAAGAATGCATCGGCCATAGGGGAAGAAGATGCTTCTTGGTTCTCGAGTCTCGATCGGCCACCGCACCGTGCGCAAAATTCCAACCGCGTTGCCCAACAACGATAATTGTACCGTTCGGATCGAAACGACGCGAAAGAGGATGCTCGCCGGCGATCTCTTTTCCCCGAAGATTCGCATAATTTCCCTATAGGTATCCGCGAATATTCCCCCATCGAGACCGTGCGCGTGTACTCGAGTTAGAGGGTCTCGATAATGATATTTATCGCGTCAGTTTTGAACGAGGCCGTTCTCTATCGCGCGCCGACTTAACCATTTCCAGAGTATTACCTTTCACGAAGGGAATGCAAATTTATGGTAGCATCAACGCGCCGATACGTACACGTACAATTACGGGCAGACTTCGGCAAGGTTCGACTAGATAGCACGAAATACTTGAGCAAAAACGAGAACTCGCGCATTCCTTGACGTAAAGCGGCTGTAAATTCTTCGGGAATACGAGACTCGAGACTCGAATGTGGTTGCCAATCCATCGAGGTTGAGAAACAAGCTAACACCTGCCGCGGTTCGCTCGTGAAAGATTGCTTTCGAGATTGCCGTAGTTTCGAATTAAAGTCGAGGAATGTGTGCTGGAAAGAATAGGGAGAGCAGTTGGAACGTGGGACGAGTCAAAATCCGAGGAAACTGGAGCGACGCTCGCCGATCGGCAGCGAGATTTAGCCGTGTACCGATTGCGAGTGGAGACGAGACCGTTCATTTCGAAGCAGAAAATTTGGATGATTCGATCCCGGTAACTTTGCTACGGAGAACGTTTGCAAAGGAACTATGCCTACTTAGCACCTTTTCCGTTTCACCGCGGGTCAAAAGGTAACCGCGCGAATACGTTCGACTCCACCCACCTCTGATAATCTCGTGTCTTGGTTTACGAAAGGTGTGGTTGCTTCGCAACGACCGTCGTCTGACATCGTTCGCTAACGATCTTCGTCGATTACGCGTGCAATTAGGACCGGTGAAATGATTACGTAATCGTATTCAACCCGGACTGCCCCCCGGCTATTCCAGGCATTCGAACACGGAGGAGGTGTATCGATACTCGATCACAATCGTGCGCGTCCATGCTTCACCGTTAGGGGAAAACACGACGAACGCGACCACGGTGCTGCAACGGACGAACATCGCTTGGCAGAATATCAAGGAACGCGAAACTCCAAACTTAGACGCATTCCGCGTTATTATTAGACTCAAGCTAGAACCGGAATATGTAATATCGAGATATCGTGGTAATCCAGCGGGGCAACGAAACGGGACAGATCCAGGAAATCTCACGGAGGAGTAACAAGTTCGTTGCACTCGATCCGAAGAATGTCGCAAACGCTGACAACGCGATTCGTCGATGGAGGAATGATGATCCGTGGAAGCGGGTACTGGTACGGGTGCGGGTATACGAGGGGTCGCGTCGAGCACGCAACGCGCTTACCAACACCCGAGAGGAATAATGAAACCGCGCACGATCGCCGGTGCCACGCGACACTAGAATTTTTATCAGCGAGATAAGTACATATTCCCGCGAGTCCCCTGCGTACAGTTATACGAACGATCGGCTAACCGCGACAATCGATGCGCGACGTCCGGATGAGAACAGCGAGTGCACGGCGTGGGCTGGAGGATCTCCGATACTCGCGTCGTTACCCACAATTTACAACCGTCGAAGAAAAGTAGACAAAATTTTGAAGACAAGCCGAAAGTGGGTACCCGAGTGCCCGAGTATCGACACAGGGAACACGAGCGAAACGGGTGAACGCGTTCGATAAAACTGCGGAGCGTGATTTCCGCGGGGATGGAAACGTTCCGTCGAGGAGCAGCCCGCTGATATTAATCTCTAGGAAAGGATATAACTCGTTACCACGGTGTGCCATAAACAAGCCGACCTCGTTGCGATCCAGACACACGAACTACGCCTTTGCCCTTAAGGGCCCGTGGCAACAATGCTTTCGCTTTGGCCTGAACGAACAGGATCTCCGCGAAGGATCGCACAGGCGCCAATGGCGATGATGTAGGTGGATCTGAATGCGGCATAGGAAGAGCGAGGTAAATAGTGAAAGGAGCAGAAGAGAGAAAACTGGTGGACGATCCGCGAGGTTAGGCGCAGCCACGGTGCAAAGTCACTGCACTCCTGTGCCCCGTTGCACAGATGCAACAGCTCCGCGTCGCGCTCGAGTTCGAGTTCGCGTTGCCCACCAACCGCTGACGTTCGCGAAGTTAAGCGAAGCGAGGCGAGGCGACCAAACAGCCGGTTTACCGACTCGAAATATTTTTCATTGACAACGAGAGAAAATAAGCCCTTCGCTGATGCTCGACAAGTGGAAAAACTTCGACACGACTATTATTAGAATCGTACTTAAATAAGGTTATGTGGATTGTACGGACAGATATAGGCGTTGACGGCGAAGTATCTTCCACCGGTGTGCGCAACCCGTCCGGCAGATAACTCTGCGAGTAACGCCGTAACGAATCGACTTAATATCGCCGAGAAACGTACACGCACACCAATAACCGAGTCGAGATGTATCCAGTTCTCCGGGAACGCGCGCGGCGCGGCATTTCGCTTCGATTTTGCTCTATTCTCCAAAGAAACGGGAATAAAACACGAGTATAATCTGCTCGCGACACCCATGCTCTCTCGTCGAGCCTTAAAACTCGACGCGCGCGCCGTTCCATTTCCTATCGTTCGCATCAGAACACCGCGAGGCTCTTGTTCGGGTTCTCGCGAATCCAGGCGTCTAGAGTGCTTCTTCGAACGCGGAAGCTCGACGTGGTCGCGGGGGAGTTCGCATGCCGCGTGCAAGATGCAGCGTGTAGTATGCAGCAGCATCGTATCGCTCCGTCCGCTCTGCTCGCTCTGCTCGATCTCCTCGGTCGCTCGACCGGCCTCCTCGGAAGGTCGTGCCATTCAGCGGCCGTTCACCCGTCATCCCTTTCTTTTTCTACTCTTCTCCTTCTTCTTTTTCCTACCTAGCTATCTCGAGTATAGCCAATACTCGCGGCATTGTTACCGTATAGACGAGCCAGTATGTTCGCCGCACGAACGACCGTTGCATCGCGGATCGGTTCTGGACCAACGAGGTTGCGCCGTGAAGGACTCCGTCGAAATCGAGAGCGATCGAGCCACGCCTTCTTTTTTCTTTCTCCTTTCTTCTTTCTTCTTTCTTTGATGGTCCCGTGTCCCCTGGAGCAACCCTGAGCGCTCCAGGCTCGAGGAAAGGGACTAGCGATAGGGATGCGAATAAAACGCAGAATCTACGGCCAGGATAAATGCTGGAACAAAAAACACATCCTGATACAGAACTGGCACAGGATTCGTTCGTTTGTTCCTTCGAACGCGGCAGATATGTACGCGGAGGCAAAATAGGTGCGTTTACAATGGCTGTCGGCCGATACGATTAGCGTCCGGAGCTTTCATAATCCTCTGTGCGTATTGGCGAACGAACGTGGCACGGACGTTCACCTCCCGTCCATTTGTCCCGGTGTATCCTCTTATCTTTTTAAACTCGCGTCCTCGTAACCGGTCCCCGGAACGCGTTCGTCACCCGAGACCGGACCGTCGCCCAGGGTGATGTCGACCGATTCGCGAGACCGAACGACGACGGTGGTCCCTCACCACGATTTCGCCAGACTCTCGAGTCTACGAAGACTCTGCGCGTCCTCCTCGCTTCTCAGGGTACTATCTTTGGAGGCGAGAACCCGGTTCGGTTTCTTCGCGATGAAAAGAAAGAACGACATGGAGATACGCGACTAATGACGAGTAGCGAGTCGCGTGGATGGACCGGAGGAATTCGATTCTTAGATTTTCTCACGAGCCGGCTTGCCGGCGAGACGAGTTCTTCCTCGACGTTCTAGTACGCTCGAAGCGATTTCTCTTGTTAATCGCAACGCGTGTCCTCCAGTCTTCGTCCTTGGGCAGAAGAACGCACGATCGATGCTACGCAATCCTCGATAACCTCTTTGATTAGAAGAATTCAATGAGAAAGAGAGCCAGACGGCGCCAGTCGCTGCTCGGAAAAAGCGGTCGTGCGAGGCGTTCTAATGCTCGAATACCAACGAGCTTATACGCATTTCCAGATAGTAGAACCGTTCCTCGTTTCTCGATCGACGGTGACAGTTAGGCAGTAAACCCTTCTGTAACACGGTGGTCTCGTAACGCGGGGGAAAAAATTGCAATTTCATTTGCATCGAATTTTATTCATTTTGATCCGATTTGTTACCGCGACACGGTACCGTGGTGGACCGAGAACGTTCGGATAACTAAAGAGACGTAAGCAACAAATACGTATACTCAACGAACAGGGTAAGCTAACGCGTAACGTACTTGTTGCGTCTCGAAGCCAATGCGCGTCGAACAGTCCCTCCGCCTTCGTCTCGAGGATATCTCGGTCGACCGCGACACGGAGGGAAGAAGATCTTTGGCAACTCCGTCACGATTTCGAATAGATCGTAAACTGTCGGCCGGTTGCGCGTTACGCCGTTTAACGTCGTTTCTCTGTCATTACGCGGACGATTACATTTTCGCGATTCAAGACCCGTTAACATCGACGTAATTAAAGCAATTATCGATAGACGCCACGCCGCGCCGCTGATTCCGATCTCGGACGGACGAAGATCGAGAAGGGAGTAGACGGGCAGGTGGTTACCGCCGCTATTATGTCGTGAGAAACTATGCGATTAATTTCCTGCTCCGGGAGTTGCCGGCGCTACCGATTCAGAGTACAAGTTTCAGTTGCAAGAACCGCGATACCTTCCAGCGAATGCTAGTCGACGAGAGCGTCCGGCGCGCGAACTTCCGCCGAAAAGCTTGCCGAAGGATTCAAAAGATTCAAAATTGCCCGCAGTTTTCTCCCCGCGGTTCGACAACTCGGCCAGTTTGTTCGCTAGCTTAATCGGTGGACGGGCGGCTCTCGGTATCGCGATGAAATTCATCGTTGAGATCGAGGCGATCCTCGTCGTTTATACGATCAAGGCCGACCGGTACGCTCATGGCAAAAAGATGGATCGTCGCTCGAAACTATTTAACCGGTGCATTAGTTACGTTCGATGTCTCGTTAAGAGCTCCGGACCTCGTTTCTGTCTCGAACCCGCTGGTAATACCGCGCCGTGATCGAAAAAGAAATCCCGGCGGGACTGAAATCGATGATTGGGAAGGGCGGTGATCGAATCGACGATTTTGCGTACGCGGTGCGATTCGGAGAATAGCCGAGTTAAGTGAATAACTCGTAAGACAGGACTGTTGCGTGGCAGAGACGCGGCGGGGCGTTGATACAGCTCGTATTATTATACTGGTTGCTCGCCGAGGCTAAAGTTGAATCGCTTCGGAATGTAGAGAGTTTAAGACTCGCTTAGAGAGGATTTGCGATAGGCAACACCCGCGCCGAGCGGAACGGACCCCAGCCGAGTCGAGCCGCGTCCTCCCTCTTCTCGGCTTCGCAATAATCCCTTCTGCCAAAGAGTTGCCAGCTGCAGTCGTCCGTAGTCCGTACCCTGTCTGCAGTCGCGGCGCACACTTGGGAACACCGTGGCGTGTCGGGAATGCGGAAAGGACGAGTTTCTTCTACTTTTGTTGCGCGTATCTACCTGGTAACCTGAGCCGCGGTGATGCGGTGGCTCTTCGAAAACCGCGTCCGCTGCTAGAATCTTTCGAGACCAGATTGTATTCGTGTTCTTATCAGATCCAAACACTTTCCTGGTTAGGTGACTCTAGTTAAGTTGCTCGCTGTTACACGTATAATAAACGAGCAGTAGGCGAGCGCTTGGTGTCTCGAGCCCGGTGCTTCTCGCCTCTCTTTCCTCTTTCCTCTTTCCTCTTACATCTTACCTCTCTCCTCTAGCCTGGAACCAAGCGATGCGATGGAACCGGTGCGGATATTTTATAATTAGATCGGCACCGTTAGAACTAGCCCAGAATTTCGATATATTGGACGTTCGAACGATCGAGGAAGCCTTCTCTCCTCGCGAGCTTTTTCATTTCCTCGATCTATTCGCCTGTTCTCGCGCACCAAGCAAACGGTCGGGCAGCGTTTATGCGCGCTTCTGCAGTCTCAGATTTAAGCGAAAATAAACGCGTGGACGTCCAACTCGCTCATAAACCAATGCTCCATAGAACGGATCGCTGCTACCATTACGATCGCCATTAACTATTTTACAGGTTTATCGTGGCTCGATCTCGAGTACGGCATTTCGCTTCGACACGATGCTTCACGGTCTCCTCTGCTTTACGAGCCATTGTTTCGATTTTTCTCGCGTACCGGCCAGCAGCAGCAGCAGCAGCAGCAGCAGCAGCAGCAGCAGCAGGAGAGGCAACGACGGCAGCAGCAACAACAGCGATAGCAGGAGGCAGCGACAACAGCACCGGAATTTTCGGCGGACCGAATATCGTCTAATCTCTTTTACACCCTCTCACTTATTCGCTCGCTCATTCTCTCTCGCTCTCTACTTCTGTCTCGGATAAATTGATTTCTCTAGGTCTGTTTGTGCGCGAGTAACGATTTCAGCGAGCCTTAACTCGATAAATAAAGCAGTCGGACTCCGATGGAGAGCTCCTCATTTTTCGAACCATAATGAAACGAGGTTAATTCCGATAGATGGAACACGCTGGATAAGATCGTAAATCATTCGAAGGTTACCTCCCGCGTGCCTTACAATAAGTATCGTCAATAATGATCGCCCATGAATGAAACGACGGAGTCGCAGCGGGTGAAGAGAAGAAGAATTACAGCCGGAATTTCAAGATCGGCGAACCGATTCTCTTTTCGGTCTGTTTTGCCCGTGTGTCCGCGATACACCGTATATATGTATACTCGGTACGCACACGTTGGCCCGTGTACCACTTTGATAGTCGTCGATAAAGAAAAAAGCCAGTTGGCTAACTGGACTGGCCGACTTTGCTCATTAGAGTACACGTGGGAATTAGCGACGAGATATTCTTCGACGACCTATAAAATAAACTGTGTAGCCTTGTCCAGCGGTCGTGAAAGTAACTCGAATTCTATACGCTCATCGACGGCGAGACGCGACGCGTCGTATAATTCCTGCGAACGCTATAACGTGTCGGGTAAAATCCTCTGGCTCCCTTCGATCAGACGGCGCCCTTGTCCCAACGCGAGAGTCTATGGAACGGCGAACGATCAGTTGTACTCCGAAAAGTTGAATACTCGAAATTACGTTACCTCTCCGAGTAATATGGCGGATTTCAAAGCTGTAATACCAGCTTTAAGCAGATCGCACTCGTAGTCGTTGAGAGGCGGAATGCCTAAGTGTTTCTGAACTCCATCCGGGCCCAATTCCAAGGCGGAAGCAAAATATTGAATTTCCGGTATCACGCAGGATCGAACGTAGGCGTATTCCACGACACCGCGTTGATGTCGCAGAGCTGGACCAATTGGCAACTATATACTTACATGTTAGTTCGTACAACTATAATAGCGAGATTTTTCTACCTTTGCAAAGAGACATGCAAAATCTAGCTGCTCCGAAGGCCATGGCAATGGCCGCGGTACCCTTTGCATCTCGATTCGATATTTCTTCGTCGGCGGATCTCACAGCCCCTGTTAGTCTCCTAGCTTCTGCCTAATCGATTAGCCGATTAATTACCGAGCCGACATGCTGGAAGAAATCTAGCGACCAGTGAACAAGGCGCGAGTTACCTGGGATATCATGTTGCAAGGTTTTGCCTGCGAAAAAATCGGCACGCACGTCTTTGAACAGCTTCCACCGATCACAGGTATCGAGACGCATTCTGGTTCGACGCCTACAACCTCCGCGACCAAAGTGTTCACCCTGAGACAGTCGAGGCTAATTACACCAAAAATACGATTGTAATCGTGGACACCGGCTCTTTTGTACATCTCCATGGCTAGCGGTATCAAGCTGTTTATCGGATGCATTGTTATCGCGACCAGTGCCTGAACGAAAAAGAGAAATCAATGTATCGATATTTCGCGAAACAAGACCCGTCGAATTGATTCAACGAATAAAACGCATATGGAAACCGCGCGAGCCGTAAAGCTGCGGTAAAGAGCGAATGGAAGAGGATCGATGAGACAAACAGCCATGTCCTTGTCGAGATTGTCGCGAAGAATGTCGAAAACAGCCGGCTTGTAATTAATGAAACTGCGAGGGCGTTAAAAGCCGAGGTCGACTGCTACACATAAGAAATCGTGGTCGTTCGGAGCGCGACGTTTCGCCATTATTCGGCCCCATATCGCGTACTCGTTGTCGTGCGCGTGTAAATTTTACACGAGCAGGGTGATCGGTAAAAGTGACTAATAAAAGTTGTTCGCATAGTTGTGCACGTATTATTGTAATAGGCGGAATTAATCAAAAATAAAGCGGTCAAAGGTTTCCCGATATTCGATTTGATAAAAAGAAATTGCACGTTTGTACTCGAGTTTTTCGGACGATACATATTATTTGGCAACGTTCGCGCGCGCGTGTCCACCCAGATAAGTGGAATTACGGGGAAGCAACCAGAGGAAAAGAAATCATGAGAAACGGGTAGCGGTAATCGTTAGCATATTAATTCCCAGCAACATCGTTGTGCCCTCTCGAGTAGGAAAATGTTGTGCTACTTTACCTGAGGGCAGTATTTAATCACGTTCGGCAGAAAGTCCGACAAGATGTCGGCGTTGAGCTTCAACACTTCATCGGGGCACGATTCTTTCTTGATCGCTCGATCCGCAACGATCATTACTATCTTCGCCCCTTCGAGCGTTCGCTGCAAACACGCTTCCGAAGAATTGCATGTGCTAACCTTACACTTCGTGTCGATATAATTTAAATCCCATGCGAGACCGTAAGTGCAAGCATTATCGTAAATGGCCAATTCGTCTATCCACGACGATCGTTTTAGGAATAACGACAGACATCTACCTACGACGAGGCGAGGCGATGCGATACGATACAATACGTACACGATGCAGGAAAACGGAGGGTGCGTAACCTAATCTATTTACCCGTTTTACTGGCAGCGCCGAGAATCGCTACTTTCATGGATTTCGAAGAGAAGGATCGAAACTGTACCGAGAGGCATACTTTCGACGCGTTCCTCCTCCATCTTTCTAGCGAAGAACCGCTCTGTTTGATCGAACAATGCAGAAACCTCTCGTGGCAAATGCGTGGTATTAAGTTTCGCGATGCTTGGACCACAGTTGGGATCATATTGACTCATTTTATTTTGCGATCATGAAAACACACTAAACAATTTGATTTGAAAGGGGGCAGAATACTCGACGCACGGTTCGAGTCGATGAACTTGGACGAATGATCGATTCGATCTTCCATTTTTAAAGGCTGTTCGACGAAGGGAAACAGATATATGATAAAAGTCCAGCCATCGAAGCAAATCGAATTTTCATTTGCTCTCGAGTTGCTCGGGTTACTCGGGTTGCTCGAGCTGCTCGGGCTCAAAGGCGTGCCGCGGCAAGAGGCCGTGGTGCCATCTTTCGAGTTGGATTCGAGTCTTGCTCGACGATATCGTAGGAAACTTTTCTTTTGACCAAGCAACCAAGTTTTTTTCCCCTAGATATTTCTCATTAAATTTTTATTGCTCGTTCACGCAAACACATTTGTCGTTGTAATAGCACATGAGACAGGGGACGTAGTAATCGTCGGGAAGGCCACACGCAACGAAACGATCGCGCTCGTCTGGAATGCCGTTCTCTGTTAGAGTCAAGTTGAGATTCAACTCCTTCCCCTCGTATTTCCACGTGTAAAATCTGCAGTTTGCGTTGTAAATAAGAGCACGTTTCTGGATACGTCTAACGGTGTCCTCCTCGCAAACCTGTATTTCAGATTCTCGTTAACAACGTATCGATCTCGACATTCTTGACGTTCCGTCGAGGACAAATGCCCGTTCTCGTTTACCATCATCACGATTTCCGTCCCGGTGAGCACGTTCAGAATTCGACAGGGTCGGGGATTTTCGGTCAAGCGACCCTTCTTGTACCTTCGGTCGAGCCACCAAGGGCATTTGTCCAGTGGCCTCCAAGAGCTCGCAGGAACCACGTGAGGAATTACATCCGGTAATGGCCCGTGAGGACAATAGGGTACCAGAACTCCGGTGACGGGGTGCACGTGATATTTAATGTCGTTCGTCTCGTGATCGAACCAATGACTAATATCTTTGCCGGCGTGAGCCAGCAAGGGTTCGATTTCTCTCTTCCCGGCCCATTCCTTGCAAAGATCAGTCAAATCGTACACTCCGCCATTGTACGAGACCCAACAATCGACTTTGCTATTGTGCACCGCCACTTCCGACGGCAGAAAATACTTGTTTCTGTCGCGGACGCTTTCCGGAGCGCTCGCGACGTTATTGGAAATTCTATGCGCCTCCCCTTCGCCGGGAACGAGCTCGTTCACGCAAGACATTTTCCTAAATTTTCTGGGATTCGCATCGAACGACATTCACCTGAATTTGGATCGCATCTATATGTGCCTCTACATATGCGCACAGATACGGCATCGCGTTACCATTACACGGAAATCCTGCAACTGTTTTGTACATCGTAACAGTTTCCAACCTTATATATTGTACAAGATGTATCGTTAAAGCGTGCTTGTTAGTCGTGTAATTCGTTCTTGCGTGCTAAAATATGTATGTATATAGGTGTTTCTCTTTAAAGAGAACACCCGTTTCGACCTATTCGGTGTCGATGATTTCGGTGCACGCGTCTTTCTTAATTAGTTTATGGAATATCGCGGTTGCTGATTCTGCTACGATGTTATTGTACTCTTGGGAGTGTGCGGCGTATAAATAGATAAAGAATAGTAAACGAAAAATCCTAAAATCTGCCCAAAAGATATTGCTCGATAAATGCCGTTCTCTGCTAACTTCACGGCGCCTCCATTCCATAAAATTCCTAGATGGATTCGAGAAATATTTGATTCCGACGGAAACGATCTTTCAGAGAATTTCTAACTGGAAGATTATCAAAGTACTCGCGTAGTATTTTCGTACGGGCACCGTCTCGAGGAGAATATTTCTGTATAATTGGGAAAAAACTGGCTCGACAGCACACAACCCTGGTAACTTTTGCGCTATACCGTTGGATACTATTATTATTTCCAACTTGAAGGCAGGCACTTTATTGTGGCTATTGCAGGCGATTGAATGGCTGCCTCGTCCAGAGAGTGCACATTCTGTTTTGCTGTAATTAATTTTACGTTACTTGGTGATTTACACGTGAAATATTCTCTGCCTCGTATTATTTGGTAAGTGTTTCGATACGTTTTAACAATCTTTAGAAGTACGATCGGTACAGGGGCGGAATTATTGTAATACTCTTGTTTCTGTGAAACGTGCTCGTAAGATTTACGGCCGGTTATTTATTTCTTGCTAAACATTACGTCCGACAGTTTTTTTCACGAACGTCATCCACTTTGATGGTCAATCGATTCCGACGGTGCGTTTGCATTCTCTATACACTCGGAAACGCATTCTACTCACCAGAGTGTACAGTAGTTGTCAAAACTAGTAGTTGAATTGTGACATGCTATAATAGCACGTTATACTTAAACGGAGCAACATCTTTAATTATTATTCGAAATATGCCATGCTGCATTGTTGAATTTTTATCGGGATTTGTGCGTATAACACGGAAATTTTCATTGGTCCAGTTTCATTAAAAGAAAACAACTTAAGACATATAGTAATGCACATCAGATGGCATATATAATTGATTGTTTTATCGATAATTTGTTTATTTACTTTTATCACGATTTTCTTTGGCACTACGTCGCAAAATCACTTTTCCTGCAGTAAAATAGTAAAATAGGATTGCAACCGAACATGAATGTGTTTATAAAAATTCATTTGTTTATTTATAATAATATATTTTCCCGGATATCGAAAAATTTCAATATTTTCACCATGATCAAATTTGTCTGTCTTAACAAATTATTTTTTACTTTAACTATACGGCGTGTATTCGTGTTGGGTTAACCGATGATATTTCATTATGTTTCCTAAATTGTTGCAGGGTCGGTGAAATCATAGCAATAGCAATAGCAATAGCAACATACAGAATTCTGAAATGGAAAAGAGCGCGTACGGATCGGTGTGTCGCGCAGAGAGAAACAATGGAGCGGACGAAGGGGCAATGGACATGGGAATCAACGACGAGAAGGTGGCCATTTTGGATGCGGGTGCACAGTATGGTAAAGTGATAGATCGAAAAATCCGTGAACTGAACGTTCACAGTGAAATTCTACCCCTTGACACACCGGCGTATATTCTACAAGAGAAAGGCTATAAGTAAGAACGCTGCAATCGAGTATCGGCGAGACGCATCGTTCAAATTTGAAATATTTTGTCGATAAGAATGATCGAATATTGATGAAATTGTAGGGCTATTATAATTTCTGGAGGGCCAAATTCAGTTTACGCAGAGGATGCGCCCGGATACGACGCGGATATCTTTAGAATAGGAATTCCTGTATTAGGTATCTGTTATGGGATGCAAATGATGAACAAAGAGTTTGGTGGCACGGTGACGCAAAAAGATGGCCGAGAAGATGGCCAGTTTCCAGTCGAAGTAGATTCCAAGTGCCTATTGTTTAAGTAAGTGGACCCGAAAATCTCTCATCCGTCGCGTCTCGACGTACTCCGTTTCTAAACGACCGATTACATCTTAGGGGCTTGGACAGATTACAAATAGTACTGTTAACACATGGTGATAGTATAGATAGGGTGGCCGATGGCTTTCGTGTTATTGCCAAATCGTCGAACTTTGTAGCAGGAATAGCGAACGAGAAAATGAACTTGTACGGGGTTCAGTTCCACCCCGAGGTAGATCTTACACCTAACGGCAAAACGATGTTGCACTGTTTTTTGTTCTTGATTGCCGGCCTCTCTGGCAACTATACGCTTCATGATAGAGAAGCACAATGTATTCAATATATCAAGGAAACCGTTGGCAGCAAGAAAGTTCTGGTAAGGCACGACTAGACGTACACGTAATTAAACCGTATTCCCATAAGCATGCGTCAACTTGTGTTCGATTTCGACCGTTTCGGCATTTTATTTTCTGTTGCTCGGTTAATTCTGTAAAATATTCAAAGACGACGTAAAAAGATAATTCGAGTATCGATAAGCTAAACAGGCAACTGACCGTCAATTAAAATAGACAATAAATGATCGTAGTTGTTAGTGAGCGGAGGCGTGGATTCCACGGTATGCGCAGCACTGTTACATAAAGCTTTAAACAAGGAGCAAGTTATAGCCCTGCATATCAATAATGGCTTCATGCGGAAAGGAGAGACGCAATTCGTGGAGAAGAATTTGGCACAATTGGGAATTCGATTAAAAGTAATTAACGCCGCACACTATTTCATGCAAGGGACTACGTCCGTTCCCTTGGACAACGTCCCGCCGACAGCCAACGCCAACGCTCTGAACAATAAGGGAATATGCGGCACGGGAACAACCCCCAGAACCAGATTAACCAAAATGCTGTGCGCTACGATCAACCCCGAAGAGAAACGAAAAATCATAGGGGACGTGTTTGTAAAAGTAGCGAACGAGGTGATGGCGGAAATGGGTTTAAAGGCGGAGGAGGTGTTTCTGGGACAAGGCACCCTCAGGCCTGATCTTATAGAAAGCGCAAGCGCGCTAGCCAGTGGTAAATATCGTTGAAAGAATCGTTGATCAGATTTTCTTGGAATGTTTTCCTTTTCTGCGCGTATCAACGCGAAACGTGTTTTCTTTTCATCAGGCAAAGCGGACGCGATAAAAACACATCACAACGATAGCGAATTGGTAAGGGCGTTGAGAGCGCAAGGACAGGTGGTAGAGCCCTTGAAAGACTTTCACAAAGACGAAGTCAGACAACTAGGATGCGAGCTAGGACTTCCGGTTTCGCTCGTAGCTCGTCATCCATTCCCTGGTCCCGGGCTCGCCGTACGTATTCTATGCGCGGACGAGCCTTACATGGACAAAGACTTTTCGGAAACGCAGGTATTCGACGTTGTTTCGTCAACGAAACGTTGCACGTGGGCCCGCTGCACTGCATCGAACAAACAATATCCATGTGTTCGCAGGTGATAGTGAAAATAATGGCAGAATACGAGCAAATGCTCAAGAAGAAGCACGGACTGCTGAATCGCGTGGAAGGCGCGACCAGCGAAGCCGAACGCCAGCATTTGCGACAAATTTCGAGTCGTCGTCAATTCGCTGCAACACTGCTACCTATACGTAGCGTAGGAGTACAGGTAGGATATCGAGAAGATACGAAAGAGGGAGAGAGAGAGAGATATTGTTTGGGGGAAAGCGTGTGTAATTGTGAATTCTGTTGTTAGGGAGACCGAAGGAGTTATAGCTACGTGGTAGGTTTGTCCAGTGGGGAGAACATGTCGGAAGGAATAGTATGGCAGGACCTGTTGTTCCTCGCGAAACTGATCCCGCGTGTTTGTCACAACGTGAACCGCGTGTGTTACATTTTCGGGTCTCAATTGCACCATCCGGTGACGGACATCACGCCGACTCATCTAACATCGAACGTGATAGCCACGCTCCGGGAAGCGGATCATGTAGCAAACGAAGTCTTAGCCGCTAATAACTGTATGGGGGCTATCAGTCAAATGCCAGTAGTTTTAATTCCTATACACTTTGATCGTGATGCTGTTTCTCGGATACCTTCGTGTCAACGTTCAGTCGTTCTTAGGCCATTCTGTACCAACGATTTCATGACTGGCACCCCGGCTATTCCGGGCAAGGAGCTGCCGGTACATGTAAGTTCGATCAATCCTACCTACCATTATCTTAGCACTAATTCATGTTTGTACATCCCGTGTGTTAATCGATGGATCTCCGTTTGTTTTTAACAGGTGGTGAAAAAAATGCTGATCGAAATGTCTCTGATATCCGGTATCTCGCGTGTTTTGTACGACTTAACATCTAAACCGCCGGGAACTACCGAATGGGAGTAGTAAACGCTCATCCCTAACTCAACCCTTTCTATTTTTTCACCATCCCTGCGCGTAACGACTACAAAGTAAAAAGTATATTTAAAAATACACACACGCATATATATATATATATATATATATATATATATATATATATATATATATATATATATATACACATATATATACACATATATATATGTGTGTGTATATATATACATATATATATATATATATATATATATATATACATATACATATACATATATATATATATATATATATATATATATATATATTACAAAAATACGTACGAATTCGAGGTTTATGACTTCTTACCGATTTATATAAAACCTTTGAGCAAAAACTTCTTTCGAAAAAACATATGTTCTCGATTGTAAATTAATGTGTTAACGGAAAAGAATGAAACGAAAAGAAACGGAAAAACGAAAAAAAAGCACAGAGAGAGAGAGAGAGAGAGAAAAGAAACGAACGAACAAACAATGATACCGATACTGATACTGTGTTCAATGAAATTGAAGGTAAGTATCATATTTGCTTGTAAATAGGTTTCTTATTAACCTTATTGTAAAAATATTAATTTATTCAATTCCGAGAAATTTACATTATATATCATTGTTACACTGCAAATGATTGCATTTGATTGGTGGTACAATTAGATTGCTGTTATATTCGATCTGCATATAATGTTGAACGTATTTTACTGTTTTCCTGTATGTCCTATGCCAAATGCAATTTCCAGTTTTTGTCATACATCTACAAGAATATGAACATAAATAAGTTAATGTATTTACGTCTTTAATATCAATTTTTATTTATCAAAGATCGCAACTGAGTAAAACTATGACAACTATTCCCTGAATCCTATGTGTTGTATATCACTGAATTATCCGCCCGTTGTCACGACTCGGGTGAACATCACGAATCTTGCATATAAAATATAAATAATACCTGTGCATGGATTTCAATAAAATATGTAAATCTTCGATGCGTCTCTTCTCCGGAAGCATGCTGAGAAATGTTGCGATTGATAAAAAGTCTACTTCGTTCACGATCTTAGAATTAACGATCCATATTTGTATTTGCATCTTCACCTGCAACCGTGTATTTCACATTTGTATTTATCCTGCAGCCGATGTAAAAAGGATAGCATATTTATCGAGCATGTGTACCCCCTGTGCCCCGTACAATGTAACTCGATCGAAATTCAACGCGATGCGATGCGATCGCTACCAATCACTGTCGCTATATAGAAAACATTTTCTATGCTTTCCGATGAAGACGTGTTTCACCAAACAAAACTACCATAAATAACTATCGATTTATAACGATAACTTAATCATAAACGCTACCTGTTCTAGAGGTAGATTAAGTAAGCGATTTACAAGATCAATTAAAATATCTTGATGTTGAATTGAACTTTCATTGTCTTCCGATATAGTGCGATTATGAGAGAGTATGGCCTCGGCTTCGTCTCCGGTAACTCGATCGTTCGTCGATCCCAATCCACTCAGACTTGGCAATATGCACTTTGAAATACCATCGTTCTTGCCACTATCTTTTCGATCCGGTATACTTTCACAATCGTTTTTGTTCTGTTTAACTTTAAACGCGTCCAGTATGCCTTTCTTTTTACTTTTATCATTTTTTGACGACGTTGCTTTCGAATTTTTCGCACTGTTCTTCGTTTTACGCTCAGCCTTCTTGCTTCCTTTAGCGACATTATCGCTCCTCGTTACCAATCCTCCACCGATTTTGCAAGTTGGTTCCTCCTTTGTTTTCGAAGAGTGCCCCGCCTTTTTAGCCGTACAATAATTTTCAACTTCGCGTTTCATGTCATCCGATAGCGCGGCCAAAAATTCTGGATCAACTTGCGAGAAAGATATATCGTTTAAGCCGCGATTAGAGTGGCCGTTATTCGATGGTGTGGTCGAACTGTTTGTACCTGTACCACTACTTGCATCGTTTACAGCGTTACTTTCGCTCCTTTGACCACTGTACTCGTTAAGTATTTCATTTCGTATGTCCTCGGGAAGTTCTATTAAGACTGCCATGTCGATTTCCTGCAAAGGAGGCATCTCCACTTTTGCTGGTCTCGAAACGCTCGGCTTGGTTTGCTTGAAAAAATTTTCTTGGATCGTTTGTACACGATTCCCGGATTTCTTCTCAATTGTCGCAGCGCTGGTACTCGCTTCTTCCCTATCGTTTCCCTCGTTTCGTTGAACGTCCACGATTTTGTTTCGAATATCATCCGGAAACTCGGAAAGAACTGCTTCGTCCACGCGAGAATAAGCGACCATGTTCTTTTGGTCGGCAATTGTATTATTCGAAGTTGACGGAACGGAAGTTGAAGATGTTTTCGTGCACTCCTTCAGCGCACCAGTTTCTTTACTCTTCTTCGTGACGAAGCCTTTCAAAGTCATATCGCGCGATTTGCTTTTCAGTATTTCTAGCCTGGTCACCTGTATGCCGATGCCTCTAGCATCTTCAGGCACCTTCAACATTTGATTCCAAAGAGTAATCGCTTCCCTGGAGATCACACACCGATAAGTATACTTGAAAGCATAAAGATGATCGGACAACTTACTTTGCTATGATATCAGGATCGTCGATCGAAGCGATAAGGTTCTTTGATTTGGTCATGTAATCGCACAGCCCGTGGCCCATAAATTTGGCAGTTTCCTTCGGCGCTTCCTTAGCTCGAATCAACAATTTTAAAGTGATACACCTACCCCTGGCGTTGGCATTTTTTAATCGACTGGCCACCTCGACGGATAACTTTTTCAAAAAGTCTATCGCGTCTTCGTTGTTCTCGAATCTGATTCCATAATTAACTTCAGCGGAAACGGATTTTCTAACATGCTCCAAGTTCAACCTCGAATGATCTACACCGCGACACATGTTGTACAATACTTCTCCCAGCTTTTTACCAAATTCCTTTTGCAACGTCGACGACGAGACCGTCTGCAATTCCGCACAAGTGCGAACGTTCATGGAGTGCAATTTGTTCGTTGTGGTCCACCCAACCCCTAATTCGAACAATCGGATAAATGATTAGCGAATCGGCCAGCTACCCCTTAGAGGCAACATCTTACCTGGCAAGTCTTGCACATCGAGGCCACCGATGCACGATTCGATGATATTCTGTTTCAAGTGAAACTGACCGTCGGGCTTTGCCTTTCTGGTGGCTAGTCTTGCCAGCAATTTATTGCTACCGAATCCTGTCGATACAGGACAACCTGTCTTCTCCTTTATCTCTCGTCTGATCACGCCAGCAAACTCCAAAGGTGTCAGGGAACACTCTTCGAGTATTTTCGTGCAATCGGCGTACATTTCGTCGCAACTGACCGCTTCGATATTTAATGTATACGATGCGACGGTATCGTACAACGCGTACGATACCTCTGTGTAACCATCGAAATCGTATGGCATCGTTTTCAGATTGGGACATATTTTTAAAGCCTCCCCTAAGAACATGCCGTTTTTCACCCCCGCTTTTCTTGCCTCGTAAGAACAAGACGCGATTTCGGACAATGATCCTAACACGTCCTCCGCATCATCTTTACCTGCAGGCTGCCTGTTACCCTTCGCATGGGTCACTGCGACAGGCAGCCCTTTTAATTCTGGTTTATTCCTAAGACCAACCGAGACAAAGAAACAGTCCATGTCTATGTGCATTATTACAGATCCCTGACCATCGTCCGCTGCCCTATTATCTTCTTGTAAATCAAACATATCGTCTCTGAAACTGCTCTGAGAGTCTGAGAACGACATGTCTAATTTCAGATCCCTAGATTCCTTCAACTTGGCTAATCCAGCAAATTTCCCATCGCTTTTATCTCTCAATTCGTTCACATAATTTTTAACAGTTGCCCCCATAGTTGAAATATGATGCAAACGCGAATGGTTATAAAATTCTGATATAAATTCTGGATTTTTTGTTGAATTAGAGCCTTTTGTACTGTGGGCTAAACTAGGATTCGAGACTTCTTGATCCGTGGCTGTGCATTTCATTGTATTATTTACATTACCATTATCGTTTGGAAAAGTGTTGAAATCATTATCTTTCTTTGCGTTATCGTGCAATTTTAAACGACTGCTTGACCCAAATGCTTCATCTATCTTCTTGAACTTTAATTGCGGTTGTGCATCTGTGCAATTCGAATAAAGCAAGTATTTTTGGAAATTTAATACTTTACCAGCCTTTATGCTATCTACAATCCACTCCGGTTTGCATATAGGCATCGGATTCTGGCATTTTCTATACAATACTATTTTATTATGAGGTAAATTGGATGCGATAATGTGAGTTGTAGCTTTGGGTCTCAGATAATGATGATAGGTACCACCATGTGCCATCATTAAACGACGAAGCACGTCCGCAGATGGGTCTGTATAGCCATTTACAAAAATTGCAATTCCTTCCAATATGTTTGTGGCATCCTTGAATTCTTTATTTGCCACTATTCGAAATTGTTCTTCCAATTTTGTTTGTTTAGCAGCCATATACCCACCCTAAAATTATTATGTTACAGCTGATTTCATTTCACGGTTTATTTATATACCAACATATATGTATGCAGTTCTTTTTTACATACCCAATCTTCGAATCCATTTTCCCCCCAGGCTTCGCCTTTTTTCTTTTTTGACATTGCAACAAATATTAGATAAATAATATAGTTTGAATAAAAGGTAACCTAACTAAAACAAGATGTACACATTCATGAAACATTTCGTCCCAGTTTCAGATACGATTTGCATGCGTCGATTACGATACAGTGTTTCGAAAATTTTGAATATGTTACCGGTGCATTAGAATGCATAAAGACCATTTGTTTGGCGGAGCCCCGGTTCTCATGCACAAATAATCGCGTCCAATTTATGTATGTCATATATGTATTTACATAGAGCGCGACGTAAGGCCACTCCACTTGGCGTTATTAGCCGCATCAACGAATATTATTCCATTACAAGACGCATTCGAAAAATCTCATCCATTTTTTACGAATGTACAATGAAATAGAAACACGTGTATGTATAAAAATAATTTTTTTGATTTATTCAACAACAGTTATGGGATACAATATTGTGTAAATAGTGGCAGCAACTAAATACATATGAGTAACCATACATGATAGACTACATACACACATATATATACACATACACTATACATTACATTCCATTCTCACCCATAAATATTATAAAAGAAGGTATATATATGTAGGTGATGTGTTACAGTACATGTGTTTGTGTGTACTGGAATGGGTTAGGGAATTATGGCAGAAAACTTTCCACACACGCATACGTTAAAACACAATAAAATATATATTTTCTATAATAACAACAAGTAAAAAATAAAAAATCGTATCAAACGATTTAATTTTATAGAAGAATGTTCGTAGAATGTACTGTTTAATATAATTTGTGAGATTATTTGAATTAACAACGGCACAAAACGGTATTAAAAAAATATGGTTTTTTTTTTTACTAAAAAAAAAACCTTTCCTTTAAATAAATAGGAATTGCGTACCCGTATCTAGGAGGCATACAATATCTAACAGATAACAGTATGCACTGTACCGGAAGAATAAATATCACTCTATTTATAATAGAGATACAGTGTTGAAAAATTGATCTCAAGGTCAAAATATAAATTGGAATATTTCTGTAGATTCTAATTCTCTGTGTATACATACATGTGCCAAGTTCAAGTCCTATTTATAGTTACAGGAAATGAGATTTGTACAGCGAGTTCATTTGTTCCAAGAAAACGAATGTTAACACAGTATGTGGACCTAAACGTGCATAATAAGGGAAGAAACCTTTCCACAATGAAAACAATCCCTCATTTCGACAAACTCGAACTATAACATCTACTGCACCCTTAAATTCAGGCTTACCATCCACAATTTTCATGTTTTGTATTCTGCAAGGAATTCATCGTGCAAAGATGCAATATTATTTTCACACTGATATATTCTACATATTCTAGTTATTTTTCTGCTTTCATATTTACCTTGTTTTAGCAATATCAACTGGCATGGAAGCAGCAGTTGTTACTAAACCAGAGATCATGGAGCTTACAAAGTGCAATTTAATATTCTCCTCGAAATAGCCTATTCGAACAAATCAGAAGAAAAATTATGGTATTTTACTGCTACTATTTGTCCGTCATTCTCTTTAGCAATAATACAGACCAGTGTTAAGTAAAACCTCTTTGGTTTGAGAATAAGATGCCAACTGAGCCGCGTTTACAACCATGGCTCTGCCCATTGTAGGAATAGTACCCCTCCATAATGCTAAAACACCTTCCTCTCTGAGTATACGAACAAGAGCATTAAATACATTTTTGTAGTTTCTTCTCTCGGCTAAAAATAGAAAACTGTTCAGAGTAGGGAGTATTCTAAATATCCTAATTGAGTACAAAAGAAATTATGAACATACCAACAGGCAGTCTGCCATCGGCAGTCATTCTAATCAAAGCAACTTCTGCAGGAGTACCTACAAACGCTCCTACACAACCAGCAGCGCTACCTATCAATGCTTTTACAACAAAGCCTGATTGATTGTTCCTTCTGAATATAACAACCGATAAACAATAACAGATCTTGTATATAAAGTTCCTAATATCTTCCTTAATGATCTTATTTGCGAACATAGATTAGTTAACTATGGTATACTCACGAGGCAATTTCAAACAACCAATTATATATACCCAGTCTGGTTGTTGTATATGTACCTTGACGTAAAAGACCAGCTGATAAACCCGAGTAAAAAGCTAGGATACCTTCCCTTTTTACTATAGAAGATACTACACTCATCGTGGATGTTCTTGTACCACTTAATTGCATTCTATTTTTTATTAAATCTAAGGGTTGGACAAAACATGTCGCAGCCATTCTAAAATGAAACAAGACTGGCTTAATTTGCATCTATGATTTTATGACCTTTGCGATCAACGCATAGATCATAATAAAAAAAAAAAACTATACAACAAGGGGTCACAAAAATAATACAAAGCAGAAAATGTTATTTTTAGCATTAAAATATGAAAACTAGCGTGTTTACACAAATTTTAGATAATATTATCTCATGTATTGCATATAATAATTTGTAATAAAATTTTGTTGTCATGTAATTGCTACAAAGCAGCAGTAGAAAAATAATAGAACAAACCCTGCAGTTCCCCCAAATAGGAACTTCACTGCATTCGGCACAGTCTTTTGATTGCTCATTTTGACAATATATACTGTATGACACTTCAACAATCAGTGAAGTAATTTGATTACTCGCGAACTACTGTGACTGTGAAACGATCGTGAAACGAATAAATTTTTCAGAAAACAAGCTGGTCCGAAAAGATAAAATAAAAAAACGAGCCACGCCGCAACGTCGACTAGTCACGAGAAGTAAACTGGTCTAAACGAAAGATTATCAAGTATCAAGTCAAATTCCATCTTTCATCAACCGATAAATGCTAAATTACGAAATTCCGTACGTTTAGCGACATCTAACAGTGTCAGACTACCGCCGATAGCGCAGCTGATAAAAGAAACTGTTTACAGGATGGTACATAACAAACAAATTAATAGAGCTATATAACGATACTGGTAAAACAATTATAATATAAAGCACCATGGTGCCCAGTTACAAGATTGTTTCATAATAAAAAAATTCAATAAAATTCAAACAGGATTGAAATTTCTGCGCCTGCGCATGTAACGTCCGATTCCCGCGCGTGTACGGATACTTGAATGTGTTCGTATTGTTGGAAATTTCAAGAGATTCAAACGCATTGTTTGAACGAACAAATGCATATGAAGAATCAACATCTCTGGACTCCTCTTAATCGTTGTATTTTTGTTTCTATGTCACGTAATTTGATCGAATAATATATGTAATATTAGCATGCGACTAACCATTGTCGAATAGCTTTCCTCATGGAAGACGGTTGCATCCCCCGTGACGTATGCATTCATCATTCGGTTTCAGACAAGTTACGGAAGAAAAGTCATTTCTTGATCTATTAAAATACAACCAGAAATATTTGTTAGCTGAAGTGCCAATAGAATATATCAATATATCCTATATAATATCGATTAAACCCTTTTAGTGTCGACTGGACACATATCGGTTGATATATCGGCACTAAAAGGTTAAGGTCTTGGTTAGGTTGCAAGGAACATGTCGGATTATGTTTCAATGATTATTTTTATTTGTCATTTTTCATAATGAGACGAATGAACGAAGGATGCCAATAATACGATGCACACTGTACAATAAGCATTCAAGAATATTTACAAATATTGGAAATATTTCCGAAATATAGTTCTGGTTTTGCACATATCGACTGTGTCCGCTATTTATTATTTCTCTGTGTAATTAAACGGTGTAATACGCACATTAATGTAACGCGGTATTTCTTTGAAACAATCGATGAAAAGATTTTTACAATAGGCACAAGGTAGAAACTGAAACGGTAGCCGTGAAAACATTCTCTAAGAGTTCTGCACGTTATCAAGCAACTAGAATCGTTAACAAAGATACTTTCAGGATCTCGTTACTTCCAGACAGAGTTGGACAACATTTAACGCAATTCACCATTCATTCGAGTTGATTGAATTCAGGCAACGCGACGTATGATCGCAATTAACCAAAATAAATATTTCATCGCCGGTCGAATGGGCAACTAATTTTTATTTATTAAATACGACCGATTGAAACGATCGTTACTTTTGACGATAAACTGTTTCGAATCGTAAGCTTTAGCCAATCGATCGAATGAAATGTTTCAGACGATCAATGCCCAACTCTGCTTCCAGACCGTGCATCTAGAAATATATTATATCGTTTTAGAATTGTAGCTTTCTCTGTTTTTTGTGTTTATACAATATATGAATGAATAATTCCCAGCTGAAACAATCGATACAAGCGATATGATAAACTGGGTGCTCGACGCCATTGAAACATTCATTCTTTAATCGTGGTTAGAATAAATGAAATGTTCGGTAATATTTAGCTCGAAAACAGTATACATATAGGATTTTGAATTACCGAATACGGTGAGATTTTTCGCGTTGTCGGTTCTCGTTTCTCGTTTCTCCTTTCTCATTTCTCATTTCTCCGTAAAGAGATGGAGACGGAGACGGAGGTAGCGGTGTAACGCGTGCAAGCATAGTAGTGTTTTGATATTTGATACCTTTCCGGAACGAAAACCCATGGACGTCGCGCCGGTTACACAGATATACATATGGTACATCGCGTTTTGTCGATTCTTGACCCTCCTCGGTCGTTTCAAGAGCAGTGAGAAAAATAGATGTTCGTTTTAAGGCCGTTGTATCGAAGTTCTCTCTAAACTAGTACATACGATTAAAAACCTTGCGATAAAAAATTTGATTAAGTTTAGCTAAGGTTTCTTGTAACTTCGGTATCCTCGCACCTCGAGGTTAACTTATTAACTAAGTTCATACGGGGAAAGTTATTCCGGTCCTGTATGTATGTACTTACATACATAGGTACATCGTCCGTGTATGTACGTACATGCACCGATGATTTAAATATTGTCACTCCCAACGCGAGCAACAATTCTCTCCTCTTTTTCGTTCGCGTCTTTTGTCGTTTTTTTTTAGTTTTTTTTTTCTTTTAGTACCAACGATAAGTACCTACACACCCTATTACACTTTTTATTATTTTTATCTTTCAAACGGCCCTCGAGAGTTTGTCAGATTCGAGCGTTAAAATTTATTCGTATTTTGTGCTTATTGACATTCTCTTTGTATTATAATCGTTCGAAGAGTGTAAAAAGTAGTAGAATACATGAAGTAGGTTAGACAACGTTACCATTATACGAGATGTTTTAGCTTGAACGATAAAGGTGAGGAGCATAGAAACAGTATAACAAAATATATGAAATATTTATAAAACAGCTACTTCCATTGGCATTTGTAAAAACAGAACATCATCGCGATCGCAATTATTCTTCGTATTTTCCTCCCCTACGATTAACCTATTGGTCTGCATCGAAATAACAAGGTTTGATTATAGTCTGGAACAGGTGATCTATAATATTGCATAGTATTTCACGTTTCTTACCCCTAAGTGGACTCCTACCGATAATCAGTTACTTCGTATCGATGCGATTATTGTTCCAGGATTTCGACTATGTTTTATCATTTTGAAACTGTGAAACTGGACATTAATTGTATCGGGTAATCGAATTGTTCGTTCTTAAAGCTCATTTTCAAAGTCCATTTAAGAATTAAAGTCGGTTAACGGAAAGTGATTTTTACAAATGCCGATTGAAGACGAACAAATACAATTGTCGTGCATGGCTAAAGCCGTGCCTTATCACATATTTCCGATAGCGACGTATGTATACTATTTACATGAAATCCGTTCAAGTATTACGTACAAGTTGGATATACACTCGCGCGAATACATAAGTATCTCTCTCTCTCTCTCTCTCTCCCTCTCTCTCTCTCTCTCTCTCTCTCTCTCTATGATACATACGGCATAATTGTATGTCATATACTTGGAAATCAACGGACTCGAATGTAACAAGTTAGTACACGTTCGAATTAACGGCTACTTTACAGTAACTATTATGTATATTACTCTAATTTGGACGTCGGCGGATGTATCGAAATTTCTTGTGCACGTTATTGCTACGCTAGAAACTCTTCCTTCCCTTCTGGTACATTTTTTTAAAGTCCTCCCGTTTTAGAGATGACTGCGATATGAAACGTTAAACGTTCTCTTCTCTGTCCTTCTCTCTCTCTTTCTCCTTTTTTTCTCTTTCTCCTTCTTTCTCTCTTTCTCTCTCTTTCTCTCTTTGCTTGTTTATCGATTCTCGAGAACAGTGCGATCCTTCTCGAGCGCATTTTACTAATTTATTTATAGAGCGAATTCGTCGCGGAAAGAACACGTTTAGATACACGTCGCGACAACCTGAACAAAACCGTCCCGTTAACTAGGTTAATTAATCACAGCAACACGTACATACATACATGGAATGACACAAGCGAGATTCTTCCGAGGAAAAATAGGTATTCCTAGATACGTATTTACATCGACTTTCGAATTCGCATCGGAAGGGATTTGGTGGTAGGGGACGGAGGGGTCGGTGTTAAAAAATAGATCTCATATAAAAACGTGTTTCGTCGATCGTCGTTAGGTTAGGTAAAATCAGTTAGTTACGAATATGAAAACATTGCATGAACAACATCGCGTTTCAAACTTTTAAATTCGAATTCTTGATTGTACACGTGCCTGAGTATAGAGGTTCGGATCCGAGATGACGGAGCAAGCTATCGAATTTCTTCAAGATCGAACGTTCCGAAGGGGCAAACGCATTCCCCGCCGTTCGTCAAAATCATTTAACTCGTACGAACGCGAACGCTTCGCAATGCGATGAATTAGTACATGGATGGTAGATATTGCATGCGATGCAACCGTGCAAGAGCCGCTCTGTGCCGTAATGAAATAACGTTATCGAGGGTGCAATTTTGACCGCGCCCTCGTCCATAACTACCGAACCTAAGGCTCGAAACTAAGGCTGTCACTGTTCCGCGAGCGCGTCTAGACGATTCGCGGACCTTAGGAATTTTAGGATGTTGTAGCACGCTTGATGGACCGAACGCTTGGAATAGCCGATGATCTCTCGCGTCTCGCGTCGCGTCGCGTCGCGTCTCGTTGCTGCTTTCATAGCCGATCGCTTCTCGATTTCGCGCTCGATCGGTGTCCGCGTGACGAAACATGGGTACGTACAGTTCGCCGGTTGCTTAGCTCTCCTCGCTTCCCGATCCTCTGATATGTCTGCTCGAAGGTGTTCATTTGTCGAACGGATCGAACTTCAATGACCGCGACTCCGGTAGTCCTCGCACATTGTTCAACGCTTGGTAGTAAGACACGTTCTCGGCGTCCCCGGCGCTGAACCTGTGCGATTTGTTCTCCGGGTCCCACGTGGAATTCGTTCGTCTGTATGAACGGGGAGGAATGTGTCGAGCTCCGTTTCCGTTTCCGTTTCCGTTTCCGTTGCCGTTGCCGAAAACGTAGTTCTCGTTCGCTGGAACAACCACTGTGCAACCCCCTATTTCAAGCTTTTTTTCATTACTGTCTCTATCCGAATAAATTGCGTCTATCGTCAAAATTTCACCGCTTCCAGCAGTGAATTCTTTCAACTCTTTGATTCCCTGAACCGTAGGTAGTTGAAATAAAAGAAAAGACACTATTGTTTTGCAAGCAGAGATTTCGGGATTTTTACCTTGCGACGGCGTTGGCGAGTGTGGCGGAGTACCGGCAACAGGCGTTAGGGGTTCGTAGGGTGGTGGGGGCGGTGAGGACGGCGAGGGTGTCGGGGATGGTGGTTGCCTCGAAAGGACGTCTGGATCTAGTTCGAGAATCCTTAACACCCGGTGAGGATTTGCCCGAACCCATGACTCGAAAAGATCCACGGGCCACTCGGTTTGCGTCGATCCGTCGCTCATCCATGTCAAGGAAGGGTTCCAACAGATAGCGTCCGGCGGATGCGAAGAGCTTCTCGCCAACATTCCGCTTCCTCTGGTCGCGGGCATCGGCAAGTTTGGGTTGCTTTGCGGCGAGTACGTTAGATTTTGCAGAGCTTGGATCGCGTTCCGCACCTGGTTTCATCGGATCGGTTACGCGGATCGTCGTCGTCGCGCGTTAAAGTGCAATTCATCTATGTACTTTTCTTGTTCTATTTTAATACGAAATCAGGCACGAACTTTTGCACTGACCTGATAGAATCGCGTGTTAACCGCATGTTAATTTGCGCATTACGAGCGTACCTCGGAACTTAGCGTGGCCACGTCCTGATGCAAAGTGGATACTTGGGTGTCGAGTCTTTCCACCGACCCTCGGATATGTTCCTCCATGGACTCCTGAGCGATCATCTGGGCCGCTCTTCCTCTCGCCAGGACGCTCCTACCTGGTCTTCTTCCTTCCCTATATTCTTCCCTGTTTCGCGAAATACGATAGAGGGCGGTTGAACGATCGCGGCGCAAAGAGTCACGATACACATACCTAAACTTGGCGTGCCGTGGACTCGAGGATGTATGCAGGGGTGATTTGTTTGGCGGCGATAAAGGCGATGTTTCCCCCTCGTCGGGCACGTTTTCATCGTCTTCGCTGATCGATGGGAGGGTCAAAGAGGGTCCGTTCATATCCGATTCTTGCTATAAAAGTTTGGAACGGAATTCTCTCATTCTCTCTCCATCCCTCCTCCGGGTTTTCCTTATTACGCGACCGTTCACCGTCGCGACGACGAACCAATGAACGAGTAACTTACCTCGGCTTCGTATCCCTCTCGTATATTGTAGGTGAGGTCGTGTTGTATGTCGTGGGCAAATTCGTGCTGGTATTCGGGGTACAGCCGCAAAACTTCGACCAGACCGTGCATGTGTATGCATTTCAGATCGCAGTATGTTAACGCTTTAACGTCGCAGCTCGACTTGACCACGACGTCCGCGGATCCCGAACCACCTGTTCCACCCCCGTTGCTACCGTGCTGTAGGTGCACGTTTATGTCACATCCGACCAAGTCACCTTTGCCTTGAAAGAGGAATTAAACGCGGTTCAGAGCTCGGATTCGGATTCGAATTTTCTGGATCCGTAGAAGTTCGGCTAGGTATATCGGGTATAGGATCCTGCGTACCTAAAATCGCAACGACCATATCGTTTTGCACGACTTCCATCGAGCCGTTGCACAAATAGTAAATGTAGGAAAGCGCATCGCCCTTGTGAATCAAATACTCGCCGGGAGCGCAGAAATTATTCCGAATGCGTAGCGAAAGCAGTTTGAGGCAGCCTTGGGAGGCGGTCTCAAATATCGGTAAATTCAAAATCTCGCGATGAAGGTGCATCGATACGTCTCCTCTGAGTTCCTCGGGAAATTGCTCGAGAGTCTATAAGGATTAATATACGTTTCGTCTCGTTACTCCACGGATTAATCCAAGACGGACAACGACGATTATGTCGTCGCGTCGGGTCGTTTAGGGTCTCGGCGTTCAAAAGATAACGTCGAGCCTAATTATTTGCGTGATAAGATTATTATTATACCTCGTGTATATCGATACCGTGATTCAGGGACCACATGGTCTGGAAATAGTCTTGCATTCGCTGTTTCAGTTCATCCGGGATCTGATGCAATACGAAAAAATCCTTGAGATCCCGCAATTTTGTCTGATAGAGCGATCTTCTAGAGTAAATTCTTTGAATGATCGCCGTCACGTTACCGAACACCACAGCATGCATCAGAGCTGTAGCATACACGATATGTACAGTGTGAAAATATTCCCTACTGTAAATTTATGTCAATTTTATTCCGTACTAATTAACATCGTTCGCTTCTAGTACACGTTCTCTCTCCCTCTATCTCTCGTTTCGTGTACGAAATAATATCACGTACACGCGAATTCTTTGCTAGCAAACAAACATGCATGGAACCCACCGATTACGATCGATTAATTAATAATCCATCGATAATCCTGAAAGATTAACGTGTACTATACTGATCGATGATGATTACTAACCGCCAATAAGCATCGCGCAAATGGAGAATAACTTTTCGGAGAACGTGTTGGCCGACACGTTGCCAAATCCTACCGACGTTAAGCTGCTACAAGTGAAATACAATGCTGTGATGTAACTTTCCGCGTGAGTCACATTTTGCACGGAAATCTTTAATCTCTCCGCTAGCGTGTGAATCCAACCTGAAAAAAAATTCCCTCGATCAGAGCTCGCACCTTCATTGGAAGATCAAAATGTTCCATTGATCTCGCCTCGCGACCTGACACACCACTTTAAAATATGATGCGAATGTCGGTCACAAGTGTGCCGACGTCGATAAAATCTATTCGATCGTATTCGAGTAGGATGCACGACCGACCGTGTGCACTCTTAAGGTGGATAGCAGATTGAATCTCTGCAAAGATTGCCGAGTCTGGGAAAGTCGGCGAGAGTTTGCGAGAAAAACTCTATACATACGTACGTAGATGCCTAGAGTGGCTTAGACGCTGGCCGATCGGTATTCAGGATTCGTATCTGGTCCCACGAGTCGCACCCCCCACCCACCCCGTCGCACGATTAATTTAATCGAGCATCTAACGCGCTTTTAGCGAAATTACTTAAAAGTTTTCGAACTACAGAGACGCGAACGGGACGCGTGCACGCAACACAACACGGAACACCGACAGTTTTCACTTTCCACGCGTGATTCACAGCTCTCGGAAGACAAGTTTCCTCGAAATAATACGCGCGAGACTAGTCTGTAGCTTTTAAGCATCAACACGCGTATCGCGGGAATACAGTCTGCGCTCGTGCACACGATCGCGGCAATCGTTCTCACCTGGCCGAGACCTACGTTTCTATCCCGGTTTGATTCGTAGTTTCGAAAAATCGACTCACCGAGATCCCAGTCGCTGTCGTTTTTCAGTCTTTCTTTTTCCGCTATAACAAACCATACGCAAGCCATCCAATGTGCCAACAGGATAAAAAGTAGCATTAACATTGTCAAAATAACGGCGCTGTATTGCGAATATCTATCCATCTTTTGAAGCAACCGCGCTAACCTTAGCAATCTGGTTAGCTTTACCAAATGTATGTTACCATGTCCCGATTCCTATGATAAAAAAGCCGCTGTTAATATAATAATCTGCTCTTGGCGTTCGTCGGTGTGTCGTGCCGACGTTAATTAACGTTGCAAATTGTACGAAGGAATGCGGGCAGTAAGAATTTCCGCGTTGGATACTTCGAATACCCGATTCGAGCAACGACGTGAGAATTTAATTGCGAATTCTTCGTCGAGCACCGCGAACTTCGGATGATTGTATCATTCATCGTCGAGATAGCGAATCGTTCTCTGGTGAAAACCTGACGCGACGCTAAGAATCGGTACGTCGTTTACGATAACAACGTATCGTCCTTCGGTAAACGAACTCTATTCACGACTCGCGCCTTCGTTGTCGCGAACACGGCATCCCGTGTTCGTGTCTTTTCTGATATTCTGCGACGGAGCAGGGTTTTTTCCTTCACCGATGGAACAAACTCTGCCTCGTCGGACTAAAAATTTGATCAAGCCACTCGCGAGAGCGCGTTCGAGATTCGATCGAGCGATACGAGCACACGCGAATGGATTTGGGTGGGGTTAGCTTTAATTTTCCAAGGTTCCGAGGGCCGCGCGCAGACCAGACTTTTAGCGCACTCTACGTGCATTAATAAACGAACACTCACCTCACCGCTGTACACATCCGAGGCGTAAAGGAAATCAAAGGGCAAAGCCGCGATTAGATCGACGATAAACCAGCCCTTCACATAATTGGCGGCAATGCTTTTACTGTTGCTGACCACTTCGCCCTTTCGGTTCACGTACGTCGTGCGAAAGTTCAGAACGATATCTGTGGAAAGGCAAAGAGAGAGACGTTTGCTCTGTTGCTCTGTTTTCGGCTGAGCTCCCGTTTCACGACCGTTGCGTCGTTAAACGGTAATCGTTGCGATAAACGAAAATTGACGCGCGGCGCGATGACCCCGATGGTCGGCCAAATAGAAATGTTCGAACTGATGAAAACGCTCGGCTCTAGTCAGGATCAAAGGAGATCGAACTTACCAGCGACTATGCGCTTCCAGTCGCTTGTCCTTTCGAGTTTCGCAACTCGAAAGGGGAATGCGAACGTGCTCGGGAACTCGGGAACTCGGGAACTCGGGAACTCGGGACCAGGATCCAACTGCTTTTAATCCCGTTTGCAAACCGGATTTCCGCCACAAAATTCTTACACGCTTCCTCGCGAGCTTACACGGCGCGGCGCGGCGTCCCGCGGACAAGCCGTCTAGATTCGCGCTGGAAATTCCAGCGACAGGCACTCGGATGTCGATGGAAAACGAATTTAGAGGGACGAGGAAGGAGAAACGAGAAACGAGGAACGGTACACGCTGGCATTTTTGGACGCTTCTTCCCGTTCGTTCTGCCACTTCTCATCTTCCTCTTCCGTTTCGCCCGCAAATCAGATTCCGCGATTTATGTTCTCAAAGAGACACGGTCTCTCGTCGAACACCTGTGAAGAGTTCTCCAACGGGAGATCGTTATTCGATATTCACCGCGAACAAGTTAACCGTGGAGCGAATCCGTCGCTCGCCGAGGGTGATTCGAGGGGCTCGATTCCGCGGCCGAATACTAATTCGGGACGGAATTTATGCGTTCGACACCGCGCTACTCCGGCCATTCTTCCCCGTCGATTCCACGCCGGGAAATAGATAAATAAAGAATTGAAAGAGTCGTCGCGGAGTTTGTGGTCGCGACCGGAGAACGCTTCTTGGAGCCGGCATCGGCGGTGGCTCGATGGGAATAGGGAGGAGAGCCGATTGGTAACAGGGTTGAGGGAGAGCCAGTCGTTGCTTTCGGACTTAACGAGCTCCTCGAATCACCGATTGGATCAAAAGATTACCCTTCTCGATCCTTCTCGTCCGCGTTACCTCTAAAAGCATACCAATCGATACGTCGAGAATTGTAGATTTCATTATTTTAGGTCTGTTGTCGAGCCGAGATTCGCGCGTTTTCTCGCATCGCGACCAGTCGAACATAAATCGAATCGAAAAGAGCGGAGGCGTTTGATTTATTCGATACAGATACAGATACTTACCGATCATAAAGAGACCCTCGACCACGACATCGCTGACCATCGTAGGCCTATCGATGTTGATGAAGCTCGCGTTAAACGGGACCACGATCGCCACGTAAAACGTCGCGAGAAGAATCAGCCAGTCCCAGCAAGATTTGAAGCCGCCGTAGTGGCTCAACACGAATTGGGACTTTTTGATGCCCGTGGTTTTGTATTCCGGCAACGGTGCGGCGGTCGAATGCAGAAGGTTCTAAAACGATTTGTAGAATTGGGGAGTGGAAAGGCGAGGAGAAGGGCCTCGCGGCCGAATCACTTACATTGTTCAGTTTAATTTTGTGCTTATTGTCCTGCTTGTAATGGCCCGAGAGCTGGTAGAGGACGGCTCGACTCCTTCTCCTGCCGTAATTAGCCGGCGGTGCCTCAGGATCGGGACCACCGTTTGCATCTGAAATGCAATTGCACTGTTGCACCGTGCACAGTTTGCGTGCAAGTGGCGCGGCGAATTTTTCGACGATACCTACTTATGTACATGTTGTATTGTATATACATACGTACGTATCGCAATGTTACGCGTTGTACATTGCAGGTATGTGCGTCGACTCCTTGTAATTAATAATTTGAAGGAAGCGTTGTTGCGTGCTAATTAGGCGAGGTGGTACGCGCAGCTGAAAATACGCAGTGCGATCTCCGTTTTGCATACGCGGTGCCGTAAACGTAAAACTACCGTCTCGATCCGAGCCAGATATTCGACCGGATTCTCTAGCTCGATTCTCTACGAGACTAACACGTGCAACACGGCGCGCAATGTATAAATTCTACAAGAAAAGCAAACTATTCGAGACTGTTGGCCGGGTTTGATTTGTGCTCTTTGATGATTCGCTTTGAAGAATAGTGTGTTGCGTTACGTGTCACGTGCAGCGTGTGTTTGCGTGACCGTGGTGTAGAAAGTACGAAACGTTTTGGCGCGGCGCGGAGCGGCGACAGAGTATCTAGGTATGTACCTACTATGTACTCTGTCGAGTTAATGTTTGATCTATACCGGGCCAGTGCTTCTCCTCTCGCTCTCTATCTCCCTATCTTTAGGTGTTTGTCCCTTCCTCGGATCGTTTGGGATGCAATCGATCGGTGAAGTCGATCGAAATGCATTCCAGAGAAAATCGTTTCGTCGTTTTCAGGTTCACCGGCGAAGCATGGCTAAGACTCACCAATATTCTGTAACTCACAGATCTGAAGGTTCTTCGTGTGGGTGATGTCTTTGTGCGAAGCCAGGAACAGAACGACGTCGCCCTTTTCGTTTTTGATCGGTACGATGTCGAGCAAGCAATCGAATGTCACCCCTGCGAATTAAAGTCGGTCGAGTAGTTGGAATCCGGCTACGTCTCGCTCGTTCCGGTCGTGTAAAGCGTAAAACGTAAAGAATGAACGGCAGAGGGCAAAGAGTAAAATATAAGCTGCTACGGAACACCGATAGATCAAGAACCAGAACCGATCGCTTCGATTAAACGTGCTCCGTTGCAGCCGAGCTTCGCGAGTGCGTTTCCCTCGAAATAGGTTCGATTAATAATAGCGAACGACCAACGGAACCAAGTGGAAAAATTCTCTTCTCCGACGCAAGGCCAGATTCCTTGGAGAAATAGTTTCACGAGACCGCGTTATTATCTTGCTATACATTATCTTTCAAGGCGAGCTACGCCCTACCGGCGCAGACGAACAGTTAAGGTTGTTACACGCGAACATGAATTAAAGATCAATACGTTCTACTGTTTGTAATTGCCTGCCTCCGGCTCGTGGTGCCGGATCGAAGGTACCAGTTCTACGAAGACGCGTATATACGTGAATCTTTTAAAGGGGACGAACTCGGTAACCTGGGAAACATTAGACTTTGGAGTCTTGAACTAGAGCCTAGAACTTCTCGTAGCTGTAAAAGTAAGGCGATAGAAGCGGATCCCGCTTTTCTCGCGAAACTTACCGGTCTTTTTGTAAAACACGACCTCCATCTTGAGCTCCGTCTTGCTCTCGAGGCTCTTGTCGATCATCGCTCTCTCCTCTTCTTTGGTTTCCGGGCCATACAGGAACTTGCAAGCGCAACCCTTCTGCATGATTTGCGCTCGCGCGAATCCTGTCAGCTCGCAGAAACCGTCGGAGCAATAAACGATGGGGTAGATAGTCGGAACCTGCGCATTTCCCAACACAAAGTTGCTGTCTGCGAAAGAAACAAAGAGAGAGAACAAGGAGTCGTTGGTAAATATGCAGCTGTGTGCAGCAGTTACGCTTTAAAAGCCCCATCGTCCCATGTTCACATGGCGCAGTCGCGCAATTTACAAAGTGAATTCGCATGGCTACTGTTACCTTTCAATTATTCCGTGTCACACCGATTTCCACGCAGGGATTCGTCTCGACTAGACTCAACTCCACGCTATACGATGCGATGCGGTACGGTTCGATTCGATTCGATTCGATTCGATTCGTAACGACTTCGAGCAAAGAGCCTTCGCGGGGCAGAAGCAACGAGGCCGTGATTAAACTTTGAATCCCGTCGAACCGATCGGCTCGGTTTTGTTGCTCGCAAAGAGACTCTATAAGTATTTGGATCGAAACGCCGCGTCACCCGACACGTCCACCGCGCTGTTAGGTTTCTCTTAAATGAGAGTCGAGTCGCGTAAACAAGATTTCAATGATTACGCTCGTAGCGCACGCATGATGCAAGGAACTGTTGCACGACTGCTCGGTGCTTCTGCACAGTTCATTGGATGATAGCTTTGTCAACGTCTCTGACGTCACATGTAATCTCTTTCAGGGTAACGACGACGGCACTATTTTTAATTCAACGCTTACCCCTGAAACACTTTCATCTTCTCCCTCAGCCTTGCGCGATCCCGACGCCTCGCGCTTCCTGTTCTTCGACGGAAGCTGGATTATACACCGATTATGCGCGCCAGGTCAAAGAGATTTCGTGAAACATTGGCTCTCGCGAGTCATCTCGCGCGACACACCGATTCGGTGAATACGCGTTCCGCTTCTTCTCTTTTATTTTCAGACTGTTCCCGCGAGCAAGCGCGCAAGGGAACTTCTCTTTTCGGTGGATGAGCATATCCAAACAATGCCGCGTAACTTTTTTTCGTGTCATGGTGACTGCCGGAGAGGCGAGGTCACCCTTTATGCTGTGCGAAAAATAATAAGTTCGGCTACGAAAGGTTTCCAGATAAAAATATAATATAATTAAAAGGTATCGGCGTGAACGTTGTTCGATGCGTTTTAAATGCCGGGATGGATCGGGTTTCTGCCGGCCCATTATTGGAAAACGCGCGGGTAATTTCAATTGAAATCAAATGGATCGAGCTTCGGCGGTGGATCGCCGAGTGCTGTTACAATGCGGGAGGCGACAAATTAGTGGTATGTTTGTTAGAGGATCACTGTTGCGAAATCCGTGGCGAAACATTCTTCCAGATCGTCGACACAGCATTCCCGACGAGCCTGTTGGATCATCGATCGGGTTCCGTCTTTTTTGTACATGAAATATAATTGACCCGCCGCTTCTCCTTTAATCAAAGGGGATCTGCGTCCGATAGGCGTCTCTGTTTGTTTCCTCGTATTTGTACGCATCTCTAATGCGTACGCGCTTATGAACTGTAACATATTTAAACTCGTCGGTGGTCGGGGCGACAACAACAACGACAACAACAACATCGGCGTCGGCATCGGCAACGACGACGGCACGCAGCGCTTACGACCACCGCATCAGCTGCTAAAAGCGGCGTAAACGTTACAGCTTCGGTCGCGTCTGGGCAAAGACTAATGGAGCCGATTGTGTCCCGTACATATGCGTCGCGCGTAGACACGCCTGTACGAATCACGCGCGATATGCACGTACGTGTCGTATCGCGCACGTGCGCGCGTTCAACGCGTATCTAAACCGAAAAATTTGCGTACCCGACACGGAAGATACTTGCGGTACTTTCTGGGGGAATTTAAATTTCCCTGGTTGAATAGTTCAATGACTGACACGAAGCCTGAATCTCGAAGTCGCGCGCGGCGCAGCGTAAATTCTTCAATAATCTTAGGTAAAATGAGGAATTCCGCGCCGGGAATCGAACCCGGGACCCTCGCGCGGTTGTAGCCGATCAACTCTTACACATACCCACGGAACCCTCCTACTTTTCCTAATCTCCATACAGTATTTGGTCTGGGAGGTCCTGATCCCACAATAATATCCGCTCGTGACGTTGCGTATTAACGGCAGAGAGAATCGGGGATAAAATGTGCACCAGACGCAGCGTGCCTGATCGAGCGGGATCCACCTTTGAAGATGGATGCGGTTGGCGAAAAGAGCACCGAACAAATACGGGACGGGCTCGATGCGATGGTGGTAGTTGCGCGCGGCGGATAATTCTCGCGAGATCGAGCAAAAGGGGTAAAGGGTTGGTTGATCCGGTGTTTGACCGAAAACGCGATCCATTTCTTTGCCTCGGGATATCGCACAGACGCCTTTACGTGTCACGCCGTGCCACGCCACGCCACGCCGTACCACACCGGCTCCCGTTGTCAAGGATCGAATGCGAGTTCTACGTGTTTGCCGAGAGATTGGCGAAACCGCGGACGGTTGACGTAGACATTTAAATAATTCCGGGTCCGTGTTTGCTCGAGATTTTCATATGTGCGCGTCCGTGTTCGTGTTCGCGGGTGCTCGCGTCCGGTTTCTCGGAAACGTGTAAATCCGATTCCGATATAATCCGATAAAATTTGGCCGTAAGCTAGTCGCTCGCAAATTATCGGATATTTTTGGAACTGCGACCGTGTTCGGAGAGGGCAGCAGACAGATTTTCGCGTTTTCCGGTCGTTAATTGAAAAGCGATAACCGCGCGTGATACGTTCATAGTTATATTTCCCCGGTAGCCGCAAAATAATTAAGTGGATATAACGGTGTGTTGGTGTAGCTATTGTGGTTGATGCGGCGGAATTTATGCCTTGATTGGTGCGTTCGATAGTTATATTCGAGAGATACGATTCGCGAGTAGAGAATAAGTGATCCCATATTTTCATTACCGCCTGGCCGGCGTTAAACGCGGACAAATTCAATTTTATTGCCGCATTCGTTTCACGAATTTTTGCTCGAATCGCGGAGAGGGAACGTACCGGTTGTTCCCATTTCGGAATATCGCTTTCATCGCGGAATCTACGAGCATAGGAATATACATACGCGGCTATAGTAACTGCATAGACGCGTGAACCGAACAGCAAACCTGTGCGGATTTATTTGGTCGTTGCGGCGGTTGCGGTGCGTAGAAGAGAGATTAAGAAAACGTGATGCCTGAAAATATCCGAACGTGTTGGTAGTGCCGTGGAAACTCGTGGCAATGAAAACCATGGGTTCGCGCGTTTAACGATGCCGATATCGCTGTGGTCATTACGGGTTTCGAGTCGGCGTAATCCGTACACGTCGACCTTGCGCTTTTCATCACGTATCCCGGACTCGGTGCAAAGTTTTCGCAAATACATAGAGGGAGCGTTCGTGCCCGAGACTTTTTCGCGCGTCTCATTCTTAATCGTTCGGTCGAGCGTAAATTAAGAGCCCGCGATAGAGAACGGTTTTCTCGGTGTCAGCTGTTACGGTGTGGCGGTGGTTGCCATTGCCGTATTTACGATCGGCCGATGGAGTTCCTGTGAGACGTCGACGGCGGGAAATGAGGGCAGATATGCTTAATCGCGCTTGAAATTGCCTCGAAAATCGAATGAAAGAAGCGAAAATCCAACAACAAATTACATCGTCCTGTTCCAGGTTCGCCGAAGGAGTTTTATCGTTTAAACGACAAGGCTCGCGTTCGGTGTCTATCGTTTCCTCTGTGCTCCTGTAAACCTTTTTCTCCCAACGAATCAATTACATTTCGACGTTGTAATCTCTTTGTGCTCGCACACCGTCGTCGACGTAATATTCTTGAAAGGATTGCGAGCAGCCGTGGAGGTTGACCTCCATTGAGAGCGGAGGGTGCCGCGGCTTCTTTCTTCGCTTCGCGACCGAAAATATTCTCGTTCCGCGAAAAAATTTTTATCCCGGCCGAGCACTTAGCGAAAATATCAGCGTTACGTTTCTCGGTCTCTCTTTCTCTCTCGCGGAACTAGTCTACGAGCACGGTTTAGGCGCTCCGAATATTGTAAAATTTTTTACGCGATATCATCGTAGAAAGATCGATGACGAATCGGTGTAGGGCAGTCGCGACACGTTTCGTATTTAGAACGATCGCGCTTCGACACGACTTAAAGAGGAAGGCCGAGAGACTCGTAACCACCGGAACTTTATCGCTCGTGATCGTGGTGAGCGACGATTATAACTTAGCAATTTCCTCTGAGGTCGCGGTGTACCGTTCCTCTAAATCGGATTTCAACGAAATTTCAAGCATGCGAAGACAGGCGGCAGGCAAATGGAGCTCGGGGTCAACTTCCTCCCCGTCGCGCGTCGTGCTTCAAAATTGCTTCATTTCCTAAAAGAGGAATTGTCTACATCGCCGGAAGACATAAAATCTCGGGTGTCTCGCGAACCAATTGTTATGCCGGAACGGCACATAGAACCAGGCCACTTACCGATTCGTTTCGAATGCTTGTTTCACAAGTCTTTTCTTCCGTTCGATCGGAAAAGGTAAACGGGTTTACATCCAAATTTAGAGCAAAGTGATTTCCTCTCGTGCTATTCCAGCGAGGAAACGGAGAAGGAAGAGAGAAACATAGGAAATTTATTTGAAACGAGAGTCCGAGACGTCTCGCGTCTCTTATTTCTCGTCTCTTGTCTCGTCGATCGACCAACGTAGGCCTCTGTTTCGCTTTGGAACGACTTCTTCTGCTACGGGATACGAGGGGATTAAGCCCGGTTGTATCGAGCCCATGGCCAAAGGAGAACTCGTACCGAGTTTCCTCTCGGGATACGCCCGCGCGTGTGCACAGCAAAACGAAAGATTTTTCTTTGAAATTTTCCGCAAGCGTTGTTCGGTAGATTCGTTCGCCATGCGTTATCGCGCGACTTTGGTGGACGATAAACGATTTGTTCCCGTCGCTGGCAGGTTGCTGCGCGCAACCCGTGTACGTAGTTTCATTACGCAGGGGAAAAATAGGGGAATCGAGTTTACGACTAGAAATCGATTTAAGCCGTATCTTTGCCGGAAAGAAACTGCGTCATTATCTCGCGCGTTACGCGTTACCCGTTACGCGTTATGTCGATTGTCGCTCGATAAGATAACAGTCGAACAATCGTCGCTCGTCCTCTTCGGACGATCGATACGCGAATCTGCGACAGATTGTATGCACTTTTCGCATTGTTGCGCGATAACTAATACCCTATGCAATTACCTTGCCTAGAGCCGGATTAAGCTGTTTAATACTTTGGCGTTGCGTTGCCGGGCGAATGAAAATTACCAGCGTGCTGTGTAACTTCGCGACGCGGAGCAGCTTGCTGGACAAAGCGACAAAGTTCGCCGTTCGATATTTTCTCGTCATCGAAGTTCTCCCATTTTGCCGGTTTTACATCGGCGCGTGTCACGGTCGCGTTCGAACGATTTTCGGCGAACCGTTGAAATGGATTTTTCGGGCATTCATCGGTGTCGCTCGCTGGCCAACGCATCACCGATCGGCATCAAAATTCTCGACACGACAGGGAACGTCGTGCAATTAGCATCGGGCTGAATTGGAGAAACAGCGCACACCGGATGCACTGTTTTCTCACGTGTCGGAATATACTGCCGCGTACGTTTAACGACGAGATCTAGGCACCGCTATGTTTTCGCAGGCGGGAACGTATCTTTATGCCGTGTCGCGTATCGATCAAAACTTTGCAGCCGTCTCGTCGATCAAGTTACTCGCGAGACTCTTGATATTTCGTGTCGCGAAATTAATCGCAAAATCGCCGGAGAAATTACAGAAATACCGACAGTCGCCGTGTCGCGTCGCGTCGCGTCTTGTCGGAGCTGTGTCGGCTCAGAATTTTCTCTCGGGCAAATTTTAGATTGAAAATGTCGCGGCGAAAGAGGCAACCCCGCGCGCGCAATTAAACTTATCAACACCTGTAGTACGCATTCTCGTGTTTCTTGCGGGTTGGCGAGGTATCGCGGTCGAAACAAAAGCCTGCGGCGAACGGTTCTCGTTTCGACATTTATTTGCGGCGAACGTTTCTATTAGTGGAAATTTTGTGGTCGCGCGGTGCGCTGTGAGCGAGTACGTACGCGCGATATGGAGCGGCGAATTCGTCGAGAGAGTACATCGAGCCTGTATCGCCGTTAAATATACGTGTAAACGCAGCGACAGGTATAGCGATTCGGTGTACACGAACCGGGAGACCTGGCTTCGTTTCGGCCGCCGAAACATTCAAACTGTCGGGAATATCGAGTTCTGCTTTGCTTCCAATTTCTTCGTATTTCCATTTGGTCCGTTCCAACTCGCGCGATGTATGTTCCGTAGACGCGTGCTAGCGGAAATATTTAACAGTGGCGTGCGCGTTACGGTGAACGCGACTCGGCGCGGCTGTTCGCTCGTTTCGATTTCTCGGCTGACGTTTGCTTGATCGTTACTACTCGAGAGGGAAACAGATTCCGTGCACCGTGCTCGCCGCGTGTCCCGCCGCGCCGTCTCCTCCGTCTTCGTCTTCGTCTTCGTCTTCGTCTCCGTCTCTGGAACCGTTGAAACTCGCTCGTTCGATGCTCTCCTCGGAGAATCCGTAAAAATGTTTTTTCGAGGAAACCACCGCAGTCTTTTTTCTTTGCTCTTTCCTGTCTGGACAGCTCCCCGGAGGCAGTCGCAGATAAATAGCATGTTTCGCGACAAGAGCGTTTTCGTTTTTTCAAATCCCAGCAGCCTTCCCTCGCGAAATTGCCCGACCTCTTCAGCTTCTTCCCTCGGCGCGCCTCCTCTCCTCTTTCTTCTCTCCGTATGCCACAACGATTATCGATTCCTTTTTTTCTCTCCGGCCGACAAACCAGAGCCAAATAAATGGTGGAAGATAACCGTGAAGTATAAATAGGTCATTCGGCGCGGGCAAAGAGATTTCTTGACCCCTCTTATTCTCCTCTTAGTTGCCACTCCACGTCCACAGTTACTTTCCCGCTCTCGCCGGACTATTCTATTCTGTGAAACGAAGTACCTCCTTGCTAGAACTTGCGCGCAAAACTTCGCTCAAGTTCGCAGGAATATCGTCTAAATTGGACCAGCGCTTATCTCAGCGGCACTTCAAATTTTAATTGTCGTAAAGAAACGTCCGTTGCAACCTTCGGAACGCGGTCGCACCGCGCCAGCTCGAAATGTACATCGGGTTTCGGGTCATGTTCACCAGGAGGCAACAGGAGGACATCGTAAATCTCGGACCATCGAATTTAATAGACGTACACACGAACGCATGGCCAAAGCTTATCAAAGCAAATTCCTAGACACGGTCGGTCTCTTCGCGCGTCTATTCGTCGTTTCGGATAATATTTCGCGAGGGTAATATATTCTTGCGTCTGTAGTTTGCGAGAATTACGCACAGCTCCCGTCCAGAGCGAACAGGATGGAAGAACGTTATACGAACGCATCCGGGCGTGAAACGCTGGAGGAGAATAATTAACGAAGAGTGTTTCGATCGATCGTTAAGAAGAAATTAATGATCCTCAATTAAGGTCATGAAACAAGAGATACTTGTCCCGCGTGTTTCGTGGCTGTTCTGCGCAACGCGCGTCCCACACCCGCGCCGTTATTCCATTGTTTGTTTCTTTCGCGAATGCATACACGTGTGTGCGAGTCGCGTGAATCGATGACCGGGTAAAAAACGAAAATGCAGTCGCCGCGGAATTTGCATTTAACATGTTGTTTTACCATGAATTAACCGCGGACAAACGTAACTCGACGCTCGCATGCTATTATTAATATTTCATACGAGAATCGAAACGCAAGTACATATGCAGTCGGAATAAGGTCGATTTTCGCGGCGTCGATGATAGATTAATATTCTATGGTTCGTCTGGGGTCGACGGACTCGATGATAAAACTAGGGGGAGAATATTACTCGGAATTCATGTGGCACTCGCAGCAGCAGGCAACGGAGGCGGGCAGCGGGCAGCGGGCAGCGGGCAGCATGCAGCGAGCAGCAGGAGGGTCGAAACTGCGTAGCCCTTCGACTTCCCTATTCAAACACGACGCGACCAAGTTTTGCGTGCGGATAACTAACCGGCTAGCCGTTTTTATCAAAATTCGTACCGCCGGATCGTTATTGCCACCGATTGTAGCCGAAAGATCCGCGTTCCGCGTAGGTCAACGAGTCCGAGAGCGGAGCGATCCCAGTACAAATATAACTGGCCGGCTCAATCCTATCTCCGGTGTTGTGTACCCTGGAATCGATAAAAAAACCGCAGATAGTCGCATAAAGCTCCGCTAAAACGAATATTCCAATTGGTCCTCCATGAGTCTTGGTCAGCAAAGACAGACGAGTGTTTGAACAGTCGTCAACCATCCTTTAGCCCAGTTGGCGACGCGCCAAACACGCCTCGGAAAAAGAAAGAGAGTGCCAAAAATATCCACCGGATAGGTACTTCGAGTATCGTTAACGAGCAATTATTTCCCTTTTTCTTCCGGCGAAATGCTCGGCGCGTTTGCGAGGCGGAAGGTCGCGAACCCGCGTCCGCGTACCCTCCAATCGCACACCCTCGCATTTCTTCTCCTTTTCATCGACGCGACGCGGTGTTTCGCGCCGGTTATGCGTCGCCCGGAAAAGTCGAGTTGATTATACGCCCGCGTAAATCCACTGCTTTCTTTTGTTGCGAGGAGGAATCGTGACGCACCGTTTTCCTCTTCTCTATCTCTCTTTTTCTCTGTCTTCGATCGATTATTGTATACGAGACGAGGATGAACGACACAGATCCTTTCTCCCGGGTAGAACGATGGAGTTTCAAGAGAAAATACTCCTGGGATATTTGATGGAACACCAAGATCGAGCGTAATGGCGTAATTCCGGACTCGGTGGATCCTCTCTCGGTGCGCGGCGAGACGTCACGTGTCGCGCTATAGCGACAAGATCGTTTCGCAAGTGCGGCAAACAAGCAAGTACTCGATCACCGCTCTAAGTTACTTCAGCCGACTCAAACGCGATTCTGCGTTCGATCGGGCTAATCGAGTTTGACGGTGTTCTCGGATAACGCGAGGTATTAGTCGGCGGAATTGGATGAAACGTTTCGGTTAATTGCCGGTAAATATCGTTGGTCTCGCGACCGTTGGAAAACGACGCGGGCCCAACGATCGACATCGAATAGTTTCGACTGCGAGGCTCCGGGAATTAGAGCGAGCCCATGGCGCGATACTTTAATCGCCTTAGCCGGGTGGAGTGGTCCAAGTGTTCCTTGCAAATGAATTCTTAGGCGGATCACGGTGTACGCGTAACGCGTTACGCAAGCCGACCCAGCTGTTGTTAAATTAACCGGTTCGGAGTAAATATTCTCGACTTAAATCGAAATGTGCCTGCTGTCGGAGATTATGGTTAGACCGTGACGAGGCAAGAGTGGGGGGGCGGAGGGGGGGGGGGAGGATGCAATTTCGTCCGAGTCTTGAAAAGATGGGGGAAAAATGCTATTTCATTACTTTCCAAGGGCGCAACGCTCCTGTAATTATCTTACGGTGGAACGATGGCGACGTCGACGAATCCGCAGTCCCTTTCTCGTAATTAGTTTTCCTTGGTTTGTTGGGCCGGAGTTTCCGTCGGTATCGGCGGATTCTTAACTTTCTATCCGTCGGCTAAGTCTCCGCCTTAAGACGGGGCCTCCGAAGGTTTCGAGAGGATAAGGTCGATCGCGAGGTTGTTCGGCCAAGAAAAAATTGCTTTCGGTGTCGCTGATCGAATAGGAGGACCGAGGGTTGATTCGAATAGACGCGGAAAGTCTCTCGGTTCGTCTCTCTCGTTAAACGTTGGCGTTTCCCGTAGATGCCTGGGTTTCAGCGCGCGATCGTCCGACGCGACGTTCCGTATTTCCCGTTTTTTATCGCGAATCGGAAGAACCGAGGGACATTTCGTCGAACCGTTAGCAACAGTCCGGATTACCGTCGTTTCTGTTGCCGTTGGCTCCGGCGACGGCATCACGGTTATCTCCGGCAGGAAGGGAGAGCTCGAAGATAACTAAGTTGCCATCTCCCCGAGGAAGACACGAAGATTGCCGGCATTGTTGTTAGCGAAACGGCGATCTCGTTCGATCGTTCTTTTCAATGTCTCTCGGAACGCCGTCGTTGGACGACGCAGGGTAGCCCCACGATACAACCCCGAGTATGATACCGCGTTGAAAAATTCAACCTGTTCGGAGCGTTCGGTTCAGGGACAATTCGGTGGATAACACGGCCAGCTCCAATATCGATGCGGGAATTAGCGTGACAACGTCAACGATCGCGCCACACGTACCGAGAGATGCTTCTGTACTCTCTATTAATGTGCGAGTTGATCGAGCGATTGGCAAATAACGACGCGCGCGACTCTCCGAATCGTGTTGGACATTGTTCGACGGAAGTGCCATAGGAAGCCAAAGATCCGTTATATCCGTCCGATTCGACGAGTCCCCTATCCTGTCCCGGTGAGATCGGATTCGTCGAAATGTCTTCGGACCAATGAAATAATCGTTCGCACGCGTACTTGCACGCGTCCGAAAATCGATATCCCGAGGGCGAGCAAGCGCAGAGAAATAATCGATCGGGAATCCTGTTTCTCCTCGCGGAAACGTCCGGGATTTACCCGAGGCTTTTTCTATTGATAAATCGTCTCCATTCCCGGCTGACGACGCGCAAACGAGGGTCGCCGTCGAACGCGCCGGGATCGAGGCTAATCCGAAGGATCGAACGGTACGCGATTCGTTCGTTCGCACCTTCGCAAAAAGTTTTACGAGAACCAGGAGACTGTCGGGCCAGTTTTCTGCGGCGTGACCGGAATGCGATCGGTGGCGCTCCTGTTTTATTTATGCTCGCCGCGAATCCACAGGCACGGAAAGTTTATTCTCGATAAGTCCTGGACGGTCATGAATCCTTGCCTTGCATCGCCTCGCATAGCATCGGCGAGAACGAGCAGATTCCGCTCGAGCGGGTGCAAGCGGGCAACGAGCGGGCAACGAGCGGGCAACGAGCGGGCAACGAACGGGAGCCGTGTGCGGGCGGAGCGAATTAATCGGCCATCGTGCGCCGCTGCTCCTCCGAGGCTCCTTTTCAATCTAAGAAATTAATTGAATGGTTTCCGCCGTCGATAATACTTACGGGTTCCATCGAAGCGGGTCGCGATCGTATCTAGGAAAGTATTTTGTGGGGCGAGGAGGCCCTTCCTGACCGGCATTGGGGCCGCCCCGCCGCGCTGTCAGGCGCTCCAATCTGCAAAAACCGAGAAAAACAGTTCCGAATTAGCGATTCGAGTTGCGTACGCGCACCGTTCAACTTATCAATTAATTACGCTCCCTCGACGGACATTTCGAGTGCACGCGAGCTCACGGGCCACGGGCCACGAGCCACGGGCCACGGGCATACGAGCACACGGACACGCGACCGTGCGCGCACGGTTCTTGTTCCGAAATAGAAATTGCCTCGCGAAGCGTGACATTATGCACCTGGAAATTTATGCAACGAGAGAAAAAAGCCAAAGTTTCCGATAGGTAGGTCAGTGGTCCGAATGAAAATAAAGGATTGCGTGCAGCAGAGCTCGGTGGTCGCGGTGATAGATGATTACGGGCAAAGCAACGCCGCGGGACTCGCTATTTTTAGCCGGGAGCCTTTTTTATTTAACACGCTCGTAAAATAATCGAGGTAATTTCGAGAGCGTATCAGCCCGCGGGAAACCGTTCGAGCGGCCTCAGGAACGCATTTGCAGAAAACACCAGTCTCGTTGAGACGCCCGGAAAGTCGACGATATTCATAGCCTTTCATTATTGGACAGTTCTATTGTTACTCGCGGTTGTTCAATGGTATTCTCGATTCCTGGAATTAATCCAACCGAAGTTACACTTTTCTTTATTCATTCAGTGTATTCTCAGATAGTCGTTGCCATTATACATACGTTATAATTGAATGTCGTTCGACGACGTTGCCGCCGTCGATAACAATTTAAACGGAGGCGTTACGCTCTCACATTATTTCTGGAAACGTTGCGTCGCGCGTTATAACGTTATTAACCGTGTTTGTCGAAAATTGCATCGGAAAATCGGTGAAGAAAGCTGAAACATTTTCAACACCGATACAAACGGCGAAGCATTTTTTTCAGTTCGATTAATCGCGTTGACCTGCTCGCGGAGAAAAAATAACGCGAATGGCCGTGCAAAAATCTTTTAGAAAACGAAATATATTGAAAAATGGTCCCCGATTCGAATCGGTTATTGCGTTCTCGGAGATACGCGCTTTGAAAATATTCATTTTAACCCGGCGCTTTGGTAAGCGCAATTACTCCACTGGCGTTTTTACGGACGACTCGACCGTGCAGCAACGTGTTATTTCTTCCGCTCGCAAGCACGAGGATGGTTGCACTGTGCTCTCTCTCTCTCTCTCTCTCTCTCTCTCTCTCTCTCTTTCTTTTCTCTCGCTCCTATCTCCCTTTTTCCAATTGCCAGAGGAGTCTCGATATCGTTATATATGTATAGGGATTCGAGCAATGTAACAGGTGCGAACGGAGGATACCGCATAGGATTCGACGCGTTTCCAAGCTTATTCATCGCGAAATAGTTTGTCGAACGACAAACTCTCGTGGGTCCGTGTCGGAAATACGAATCGACACGGAGTCGTTACAAACGAGTCCTCTCCTCCTCTTTCCGCGGTTCCGAAGGTCCTCGAAGCGAGTAATTTGGCGAGATTACGGTGAACGGCGCGCACATTATAACAACGAGCGAAGTGTCACGAATAAAACTGCTGTCGTTTCGTGTCTCGGAGCGGCGGCAACTGGTTAGGGTTTCGCCGATAAAAAACGTTCTCGGACGAGATAAGAAGCATGCTCGGTCCTCGCGAGTCGAGAGGAACCACGACCCTCTCGCGATCCGATTCGAGCGACGATTTAATTCGGTCGAACGGGTTCGCGGTTTTTTAATGGTCGCGTCGACGAAGCGTGAAATGCAATTTGCTGCGATGCGGGCGAGATTACAGACCTTCTCGAAAAAAAAGTGATAGCTCAGTGGCCGAGCATGTTGGGCATCTTGGAGAACGTTACACCTGGTTTCGGTATCCTCGGGCTCCGATGCTGCACGGGATCGTCGCACACAATATATTGTATAATACAGCGTATAATGATCGTCGCACTGAACACGGGTCGGGGGAGCGTAACCGTGCGTTCGGTCCCGGTTTCCGATAGATGCGAGGCGAGGAGTTTTATCGTCGCGACATCGGCTCGAGGGCGAACTCGGGACACGCGGAACGCTCGCTGGTACTCGCGTAACTGACCGAGCCGAGGGGAGAGATTCTCTCTATCCTGATGGCCCGGGCTCCTGGCTGACTTGCGCTTCGCGCACCAAGGCGCAACATGTGGTAAAGCGTTGAAGGTATACGCTCGCACACCCACGCGCCCCTGCACGTACAACGCCGCGAAACTGTGTAACCCGCACACGCACGCGCGCTGATTATTCCCAAACGCGTGTGTACCGCCAGCTATGAAACAGGGTCAAGACACCGAGCGAGGATCAAACGCGTACTGGCAAACCAGCTAAAATCTTCAACGGCGTTCTTTCGGTAGCTCTGTCCTCTGTCCCCTACTCTGCTCCTATCGGCCAGACCTGGAAAACACTGAGCATCCTACACGCTGCCACGAGCCACGAGCCACGAGCTACGAGCCACGAGCCACGAGCCACGAGCTACCCCGTAATTAGGGGACCGTCGTCGTTGGGTTTGATCGTCCGCTGTTTGCGATCCATCGATCAGGGGAAGCAAACGACGGCTGCTCCTTCCGTCCGCCCGGTGGAAAGTGAAATGCACTCGGGCTAATAACGATACCCCGTTTTATTAGCAGTACTTTTTCTACCGGGACCTTATCTCGCGTTTCGTTTTTTCGCGGCAACGAGAACGCGAACACAAGGAATACAAAATGCGTGTAATCTCGCGCAGTCGTTCCCAGAGCGCGGAGACGTTCGTGAAAGATTATGGTTGGATATCTTAGACAAAATATCATCGATGAACCGTTTTGGAGCTACTTCGGAAAACCGTCTCGTCATCGAAACCGTTTCGTCGTTTCAACTATTCGAATTTTCTAAATTCGGACAGCGATTGTTCTCGTAGGTTACCGGAATCACACAGATAGTTCGCTTTGCGAAAGAAACTCAAATATTAGGTATGAAGGATAAAGGAATTCACCGTTCGCTCGGTCGCATCATCCCGTAAGAATTCGATTCCATTTAAGCCGCGTTCGCGCAAAAATTGTGCTCGTTGGAAAAGCCGACGAAAGTTTGCGTGTCGCGGAAACAATTTCGATCGTTTATCTCCGGTGATCGATCGGCCCAGTCCGCGGCCGCAGCCGCTGCCTCTGCCGGGGGCTGGGGGCCGACTGCTATAAACGCCACCGCGATAAGCGGAATAATATTGCTGCAGATGGAAATCCTGCGGAATTAGCATCCCGGTGATTTCGTGCACGGTTCCATCGACTTTTTTATCCGAGGGCTGCGTGTCCGTGCGAGCGGACGCGCATGTATGCTGAATGAAACGTTAACTCAGGTCAGTTTCGTAGTATTGTAGAATATGGCCGCGCCGCGCCGGAGGGGGTCGATGACTGTGTTCGCGTGTTAGTTCCTCGTGAACACGGCATGCAATCGGTAGGCGTTCCCGATATAGATCGCTGTAGAAAAATCTTGCCGGGTCGCTCCGCTCCGCTTCGTACGGTTCCGTTCCAAGATTTGTGGGTTTAACGATACGCGGCGAATCGTGAGGCGAGGATGACGCGCGACGCGTGACGGTCCAAAGGGTCCTGCTTGATGAAAACTTATGGCGACTCCGCACCCTCGAAATGGATGTCCTCTGTTCGGGCCTCGTTCCGCGCCGATGCTTTATCCATCGGCGGTCTATCTCTCCCCAACGCCTTGTTCCGTCCCGATAAAACCATATCCTCGAGGAAATTCATGGGTTTTATCGGTCCGCGAGAAAATTAGTACCGCGGCACGGTTCGCGGATGCGATCCTCAAGAGCCGACGAATCGTTCCCGTCCTCGACGCGACCGTCTGGGTTGAGTCTTGCTCGAGATGATCGGTAGCTTTTAACCGAGGTGAAAAAGCGAGCTTCTTTAAACGCGACGCACGCGAAACGCGGTTCCGACTCGCCGGCCTATTTTTCAAGTACAAATCAAGCCGCGGCACGGCGGATGTGTTCGTCGGAGCAGATTGCGCTCGCACGTAATATCGAAAGCTTTTGTAGGTCGCAGCCCATTTTCCGGAGAAGATTCGAACTCATCGATCTCCGACGATCTCTGCTCTACCGCCGATCCGCTGCTATTGTCAGCCCCCTTGCGGGGACTCCGCGTTTCGAATCGCTTTATTTGCTATATTTTCAGACATCGCGCGTCGTCGCGAAGAAACAGACAGGCGGTTGCGTGCACGGTGTTGCACGCGGGTTTACGACCCTTCGATTCGCAATTTTCCCCATGTTTAATTCATCGAAAAGCGGTTCTGGGATCGCGAATGGTGAAACGCGGGTAGATGGAGAAAAAAAGAGGAGCAAAGAGCGCGCGAGATGACGACGCGCGACGGAAACAATAATCGATAAAGAAAAAAGTGTCTGTGCTGCACGAAAATTGTCAGTGTCAGTGGGTTATCCGGGCAGCACGGCGCGGCGTGGCGCACAGACGTCGCGTGGTCACGAAGCAGGGTCCATATAATCGATACTCCACTACTTCGAGTACCTGACTCCCTCCGCAGGGAGGGCCGGAGAAAAGGAGATGGATTCGGATAAAGAAAGAGGCAGAAAGATACGGAGGGCACCCTCCGGTTTTACCCTCCCGTTTCGCTGCCGGCTCTCTGTTCGGATCTCCCTTCATCCCCCCAAGGAATGCCGGAATAATAAGAAGTCGTTCGCACGAGCGACGGGAACATTAACGAGTCCGCTTCTTCGGAAACTTTTCCCCGCGGTTGTACTCGATTTTTCTCTTTTCCACGGAAAAAAAGAAACTTCACCTTCGCAACCTCCCGTCGGATACATATTTATACCCTCCGTAAACGCGTACTCCCGCGATGCGTGAAATATAGTTTTCCCAGCGAAAGCACACGGGACGCGTACCTACGTGCAATGCTATACGCGTGTACGCGCGTACGTGCCTACTTAGGTGCGTGCACACGCGAGCACGGTGAAATCGTGCTCGGTCTTCTTGGACGTTTTGTTCCTTTTCCGCTTTTATTTCTTTAAAGTCGGCCGCCTGCGCGAGATACTGCCCGCTTAATTAAAGCTTTTAAACGACGCTCAAATGCTCCGGGCGAAGTTCTGCTGGTACACGCATACACTACCTACCAACCGTACGTGTCTAGACATCCCGAAAGGGACGTGCAATTTGTTTAAGCCGGTGCTTTATTACAAATTTACCCGCGGCTCCGCTTCCAAAGACAGTATTAGACTCGGTATTTTTAACCCACGGTAGCGTGAAATAGGCGCGCCAGCCCGATTTATGAAAAGCTTATACATTATTCAGGTACATGCAAAGCGCGCGCGGATTTAGGTTCGATGCTGAAAAGATTCATCGGCTGCTAACATGTAAACGATTTGTAAATGCGTATTTCCCGGGTGTTTTTCGAATGGCCAGCAACGGCTCGGATCGGACGGTATCGGGATTCCCATAAATCGTATCGTTGTCCATCGAAATTATCGGGATGCGATATTCGCCGTTTCGCGTTTCCAAACGTTTAATTTTATCTGGAACATATCGATATGCCTACGCACCAGCCTTTTGGCCGAACTTCTAGGTCGGCCGAGAAATTGCTTTCAGGTTAGTGCTCTTCACCGACCAAAGAACTTATTACATCTTTGTGCAAACAGCACCCGGACGTTCTAGGCAAGAATTGATCTCTCTTCCAGACAAGCACCCGAGGCATTGCGAACACCTAATAATTCCTCCGAGCGGCAGAGCGCGTTGACACGCTCCGCTTCGATTTCCCATGTCGATCGCGATTTATACTATACGATTCACGGATCATCTCGGAAGAATATTTGTCGGAGGTGCGACCGGTTAACCCTCGATCAGCGAGGTGATTTTTCGCATTCGACTCGCTGTCGTCTCTCGCGTTAAAATGTTCGTCGGGGAGGGGGGGGGGGGGGGGGGGGGGGGTCCGAGAGACTCCTCGTCGATCGAAGATCAAACGATCGAAGCGGTGTCCGTATCGAGGGTAAATGAGCCGAGTTCGGTGGCACGGCGAATGGCCCGTTGACGCGTAACGTTTGTTAGCGGACCTGGGCCGGGGTCTGTCCGTGCAACCCTACTCTCCGACTCCCCGGTGCAGTGGTGCCAGGTGCGATGGCCGAACGAACGGTATAACGGTGTAACGACGCGAACGGCTGCCGCATTGCCGATGTCGTGCCTGCCGTAACTACGGTACGCGGGGTACGTGTACTCCTCGTGCACCCACGCCGCCGACCTCTGACTCTCTCAAAGGGTGGACGACTTATCGACCTGGTGCAAGTCAGGCCTACCACCTTTATCTCGTCGGTACTCGAATCGCGAAATCTGGTACGCGAGTACTCAATCTCTCGCCGTTTTTTCCCTCGAGCACATATCGGTCGAACGATCGATTTTAGAAGCGGCTCGGCGCGACGCGGCACAGCGCTCGGGTGCCCGTAGCAAGGAGGAATCTCGCTCGACGCGCGAGGTCTTCCAAGACGCTCGAGAAGTTTTCCTGTATCGAAAGATCCACGCGATGCGCCAAGAGTAGTCTCTTGTATTCTACTCTGCTGCGGTCCGAGGCCTGCGCCCCCGAGAGCGGGGGCATACCTTCGCAGTGTTTGACGAGAGACCCTTGTCCTTCTAGGTCGTCTCTTAGAGTGTTAGCGAATCAGGCCGCGACCCCGTCGCCGACGCCGCCGCTGCCACCGCCACCGCCACCGCCGACATCGTCGTCGACGTCGGCGTCGCGAGCCTCGAGCCTCTGTGCTGGTGGTTGCAACGCGAAATTAGAACGTTGCATTCGTGAGGGTCGTCGCTGTCTCGCCCCCGTGCCGGTGCCCGCGTTCGCATCGAGCCAGGCCATCAATAGGAATAATACGAGGAACCATGCGATGCAGCTCCGGCATAGGTAGAAGCGAGTGTAACGACCTTACACCCCCGCAGGTAGCGAGATCGATGAGCTCCGACTCCGGGCTAAACCTCTCGTCTACGGCTCTCGCTGTGTCGTGGGGCCGACTGCCACGACCTATGCCTGTGTACCCGTACCTATACCTCTATCTCTACCTCTACCTCTGCCTCTGCCAACTGCCGCGGCTAGCAAGCTGACTGGCTGGCTGACTGGCCGACTGTGGCTGGCTTGTCCCACTTTTCTATCACGTTTCACCACTACCAAGTACCCATACTTTGGTTTGCGCCTTACGACCGCTATTCACCGACTCGATGACCGAACTCGCAGTCTTCGACTAAATACGATAGTTCCGTTCCTAGGCTGCGACGACGATCATTCGATCTGTCATTTTTTAATGAAATTGCTAAGATTACCGAGCAGGAACAAATCTTGTTCGCGAAGTTACGGTTTCGGGATCAGGATTCGACGAAACAATGAACATCCATTTAAACAGTGTGACTTTCTATTTTATTTCTCTTTTCTTTTTATCAGCAGGAAATAATACGCTAATACTGGCTGCTTCGCGTGCACATTGATACGACAGCAAACACTTCACTCAGAAAACGAGTGTGTGCATACCTTAAAACGAGGGCATGCCGTTTAATAATCATCGAGTAGTCCGTGAAAGGTCAGCTTATTGTAGCGTAGTTTATTTAAATGCATTGCGCATGTATCATCGTACGACGGTCTGAAAAACGTCTATATAAAAATTCCTCTCTAAAATTTAATTCTATAAAACGGGCCGCGCATCTCCCGAATCTGTTTATCGCGCGACTATAGACGATAGGCAGGCTCCCGATTAGCCACGAGAAACATGATCGAACGACGTTATCGACGTTCCGCCGAGAAACGTTTCAAATTTCAAATGGGTTGCGCGCGAAATTTTGAGAAGAGAATCCGTCGAACGCATACCGCCCGCGCTGTATCGATCGATGACGTGCAACGTTCATAAATACAGAAGATAATATTTAATGGAATAAGATCATTACCTCTGAACAGTTACAACTAAAAAGCTATTTCTATAGACAACGTTTCGGTGATGTCTTTTCCCCACGATTCTATCCGCTCCCTAAATAACAGTGATGTACAATTTTCTTGATTTACAATCATTCGCGGCGACTGTAATTTCATCGTGCAGTCGCTACTCGTTTTAGCGTTCGCGCTGGTTAATTACTAAAAAAATTATCACATAATTCTAAGTAAAACTCTACGATTTCTTTTTCTTCTTCAACGATCGGTTTCGCTCTCCGATCTTTGCCGGGTTTAAAATTATCACATACGCGGGTTCCGACGAACGGACAGGATCTACATGTCCAAGTCGAATATTAGATCGTTTTTGAACTCCGCTTTGACCGTATCGTTCGCGATTCCCATCGAGTTGTCGTCGTGAATCTCGCTGAACGTCTCCGCCTCGATGTTGGATTTTCGTTTCGCCATGGAACGGTTGTCGCCTTCTCCCTGCATGATCTCGATATTGGCAGTTTTCGGTTGGGCCGACTGTTTCTCCCGATTAAGTATGGGTTTCACAGTCTCCGAGGGTTCGGAGCTCTTCGTACTAGTCTTGTATTTGTCTCTCTCCTCCGTTTCCGAGTTCTCGCTCTCGCTCATTCGACGTTCGTGCGCGCGTTTCTTGTTCCGCAATTTTCGCTGGTTCTTCTTTCGCTGGCCGAGGATGCTGGAATTCGATCTGAAAAACGAAATCCATCGAATATCCCTGTTGGAACGTCGATCATTTTCCGCCATTGTATTCCGTAGAATGGTACCTGAACAATTGCCGGGAGACAACGTCGTTGAATCGCACCGTTTTCTTCAGACTGGAACAGTCCGACTCGGAATTGATGTCCTGGACCGAGTCGTAGTTGCAATCTATGGACGACATGGGCATCCCGTTCTCGTCGGCGCTCGATTCCGATACTGAACGCGAAAATTCGTGAGTACGTCGCGATTTTAGAATACCTTTCGCGAATGTACTCGCACCGCTGGGAAGACTATTACTTGTCAACTCGTCTCCGCTGCTCTCTGAAACAGATCTAGCTTTTGTCATGGCGAGTCGCCGACTCTTCAGACGCTGCGCAGATTTTGTACTCTGTTTGCTGTCTTCCCTGTGGTCTTCGTCGTCGGAATCGCACTGATTCGAGCCGATGCTGATCACGACACCGTCGTCCTCCGCCTGTACCTCGATCGTCTGCTCCTTCTCCGGCTCGTCGTCTTCTATTTCCTGCAATCGAATGCAATTCAAATCACGACAACAGTTTTACGATAGTTGGAGGCGCGTTCATCGATCGAGAACCTACCGTCAATTCCTTCAGCTGATTCTTAAAATACGTGGCAGTGGGAAAATCTTTCTCTTCCATAAATTCTTCGTCCGTGCCGACGTAATATCTCGCCAGATCTTCCGTGTTTTTTAGCGCGACGGTGAACACGACATTGTTGTCCCACGGTTCGATAACGAGAGACTCGGGGTCCACGGAGTCCTTGTATATTTTTAAACAGAACGAGTAGTGCTGTGGAAAAAATCCTGCACCGACGGACGTTAACGTGACGTGCAGACCTAAATTATTTTGCAAAATCCTATGGCGAATGGAATTCGGATCCACGTTCTTTACATTTACGGTGATGGCTAGTTGATTATCGTATAGATTACAGGTAAACGCTGGCAGTGAGTACTTAATGCTAGGATTGGTAAACGCGTCCGTGGTCTCTATACTACTAGTCCGTAGCGCCGTGTCACCACAATCGTTCACGTGTTCACACTTTTCTTCGATTTTCGGAGCCGCGAACACTGTTTCGCACTCTTCGACCAATTTCTTGCCGGAATCGTGCGGCGGACTCTGCTCCGAACAATCTTCGACAGAATCCGCGCGAAAAGGCGGTATAGGGCTCCCGTGATCGCTGTCCACGCCGCTGTCTTCTCTGGTGTCGGAGGAAGACACCGTAGGTGGAATAACTGGCAGGGTAACGACCAGCTTCTTGTACTTTGGATCGAACTTGGCATTCCCATTGTCAGGGTCCACACGGTAGTGCAATGGAAGATCCAATAAATACTTTGCCGGCTTTTCGCTTTTGATGCTCAAGAAACGTTCTTGCACGTCCAGCGAGGCATCCGTGGCAGTTTTGAGCAGCGGCAGATCTACTTCCACTATCAATCTTTTAGGCACCGTGGCATTCATCTTTCCGTCTTTACTCGTAGAGAAGTCTTCCAGCTCGACGTTGGACTGGTGCTTGATGGAAAACTTTGGAGTGGCGTACTTATCGGTGGAGTCTCTGTTAGTCTCCTGCTTCTCCTGGTAGTACGTGGTAGGTGGAGACACGCGCAGGGGCTTCTTCTCTAACCTTTTGGCCTGCTGCTCCCTCTTTCGATCGTAGTCCGCCATCAGCTTCTGGTAAATTTCTGGCTCCATTTCTAGCTGTTCCTTGACGGGTTCCTTGGAAGGCTTTCTGATCACCGTAGGCTGCGACACTCCTTTGTAGTTCATCTTTGGAAATCTGAGATTCTTTCTGTCCAATTTCACCTGAAGCATCGAACGATAGTTAATTAAAGGGCTAGGGACGACGGGAAACGCGAATGGTCTTACTTGAAAATTGCTCTCGATGCCGTCCATGGCCGTGTTGTTGACGATCTCGCGAAATCGCGCGTTTTTCGAAGCCAGATAGATCGTGTCGGGATGGAAAACCACGTCGAAGACCATGCAACGCACATTTTTCTTGTCAAGGTCGTCCCGCGGCGGTATGAGCGTGTAGGGGATAGACCATTGCAGACCTCGATGACCTTGCTCGTACGAGGGCTGACTGCTCGGCCGTGCCACGATGTCACTCTTGCCGATGTTCAGAAAACATTTCCTGTTTCCATTGACGCTGGTTTTAATGACGTAACCGGGCTCCGGGTTAACGAACGTAACGTCGACGCCCCGTTCCTTCTCCAACTGCGTGATCTCCTTCTCGTAGAGCTTCCTATTTTCCGGATCGGTCACCTCCTCGGCGTACTCGATCAGCAATTTCCGAAACTCCTCCTTTTTGAGGCACTCGGTCAACGTCTTCAGCTCTTCCTTGGTCACCTCCAAGTCTTCCCAATCTTTTCTGCGTGTTTCGTACGCGTCCATCTTACGAAATGATGTCGCGTGTTTACAAATAAACTCGTAGCCTCGTAGGTAGAAAGATCGCGAAGCTCTTCTATACCACGTGGATGGCTGCGCCAACTACGCCGGCCGGTCGAACGACGGTCAAACGCGGAACTTACAAACGCCAAATGGCGTGCACGCCATCTCGTCTTCCATTCGACTGTCATCCGACATACTTAGGCACCTACGTACGTAGGTGCATGCTCCCTTTCTCGACGAATCCAGCGAAACCGAACGACCGCCTAAGGTTTCCTTAGGGAACGGTTTCCCTTCGTTTCGCTGGTTTCGCATCTTCGATTCTCGAAAAGACGGGCACGCGTCCGTTGCGAGCGTCGGTGCTGACGCGCTGCGAAATTCTCCTATCGCTTACGTACGTGAAATGCCATTGAACCGATGCATCCGTACGGAGTCCGCATCGGCGGAGCAGCGAAGGTCGATGGGAATCATCATCGGTCACCATTCGGATCTAGCTTCCTTTCACCGTGCTTGATTCGGCATCGCTCGCGCGAAACGTTTAGCGTTTTGCGATACCGACGTTGTTAATAATGAAATCGATAAACTCTCGGAGCGGTAATCAACTAATGAATCTTGGAGCGGCAGTTACATAAATCGGGGCTCGGTATTCCCTGAAGAAATGGGTCTGCCTCTCGGGCGTCTTCGGACATGAATAATTAATTGATCAGCGTTTCGGAGCGAACGAGATCCCACGGACAATTAAGCAGGAAACTAAACTGTTTCTCGTTCGCGATAACGTAAACGCACGGTGGAAAAGCCGAGTTTCCCTTTTCGCGAGCCGCTCCGTTGGTGGGAGTTCGGCTGAAGATGTGGGGATCAAGCGGTACAAAGTATCTGACCCACTGACATTCTCTTCAGTTTCTTAGGAGACGCAAACACCGATAATTCGTGACTGAGAAGTTCGATGTCGGTGATCAGTATCACCGGTCGAATATCTCTGAAAGGGAAAGGATAGCGTTACGCAGCAGGAACGATCGAAATTCTTGCGGTGACATGCGTATAAACCGAAGATTTCTGACCAGTGTCGCCGTTTGCTCGACAGTGCTCTTCGTCGTTTTTCGATCGAGACTGACCGTAGAGTTTGCCAGCGATCCGAAGACTGTTACGGAAAAACGATCCGCGGGACAGCGACAAATCGATAAAGGCCAGGTGAATCGCTTAAATATGATTTAAGTTTTAAGTGCTCGAGAATCCAAGAAAGAACGTTCAAACGCGTGAAGGAGACGCGCGACAGACTAATGCGGCGCGCTTCGAGCAGGATTTTTCGAAAACGTACTGCGCTGGTCGAGTTCGTAGCGCGCCCAGCGCAGTGAAAGTATGACGCAGCGAAGAAGGATGTAATTGTTGGAAAGTGATGTTTTCCCCTCGCGTCTGGAAAACTAGATCGCCGCGCGACGCGCCTAACAATAGAATCGAAAAGACGACGCGTTCGGATCGGTGTAAAACTAACGCTCTGTTCGTCGTTGGGTAAAGTAACGATTGCCTCTGGTATGATTTATTGCGCAGATGTATCGATATGTTACACCTTCCCTGGCAGAACTGGGTCCTCGTAGAAGCGTGCCAAAAATGAACACGGACACCTTGTTGTTGACGCGAGTTCCTAACGCTGGAGCCGAGCTGTTGGTCCTTATTCTGCAGCGTCTGCAGGGATACAATGCTTTCAAACATATAAGGTTGCCGCCAGGCGATCACAGGCATCTGTCGTCTCTGCAAGAGGTAAATCCGATGCCTACACGAGAAAATTCGCATAAATATCTTCGTCGGGCGTCGATCGTTGCAGTCTTGAAATCGAACGATCGCGGAATCGTTGCAGAATTGTTCCCCTCGTTGTCCTAAATAGCGGTACTCTTCGAAATAACGAAGTTAGCATCGATCGAACGGCGAACGTTTAACGCCGAGAACATGAATCAGCAGCTGATTCATTGATCGCATAAATCTGCGGCCGGTTTAATCGCTGTATGGTCGTTGCACTTTGCGTTCGCGTCAAACTCGGTTTTCGGTGTTGCAATCGAGGTAGCACCAGCTCCCCCGCTTTCGTTAAAGCGACAGGGAACGCGACCTCCTATTTGGAGCATGCCTGGCCGATACGATACGTGCCGCGCGCGAATTAAGTCGCGAGAGTCGATAAATATTAAAAGATTCAATATATTTGGAGTACGGTGATCAATCATTCTGACAGGTTGCACCTGACCCGTACACGGTTAGCGAACTGGTTCCGCAGTCGATCGGATCGATATCGGTCCGATCGAATCGTACGACCCAGTGAAATCGGTCCTGTCGATGTTCTACGAAGGTTCTGCTAGTCTTCTTAGAAACGATTCAATGGTATTGTTCGCAGGAGCTGCTAGTGGAAGAGATTACGAACATAGTGAGACAGGAAGCGATACCTTTGAGTTTCGACGGGGACGTTAGGTTCTTGAACTTCTCGAAATTTAGCAGACAGCCTCCATCGTTTATCGCTCTTGTGAGAAAGCCTCTGCACGTTCGAAGCTTGGAGAGGTAAAAATATGTAGTTGCTTCATCGCAGCGCTAACGATCCAAAAACGTATCACGATTTATCTTTTTGGTTACGTAGAGCTATACCGATGTTTTGCGGGCAAGATCCACGATGCATGTAAGTACCATAAGTGCGTAAACGCGTTTTCGCGTTGCCCAAGCATACGAATAATGGGAATCCTCCCTATCTCGCAAACTTTGTAATTTATAGGGTAATAAACAACAGGTGGGCATTGCAGAGAGCCAAAGCAAATATTATCGAATGGTATCCAGTCGTCGGTATTCTAGACTCCATGGACCAATCGATAAACGTATTGGAACAGAAATTTCCATATTTTTTTCGCGGCGCTAGACAAATATACAAAAAGATTCGTAAGTAGATACGAAGCGAATATCTTTCGATAGTTTTGATTTTAATTGTTCCGGTCTTGGTTGCCTAGGACCAAAAAAAAAGTACGTTCCCGAGATATCTTACGCATTAGACTCATCAGAAAGAGATAATCTTGCGAAACTCTTCGAAGACGAACTAGAATTGTATCGGTGGTTAAAATTTCGACTGTTCAACGAGACGCTGAGGAGCGTTATGGGAACTTGACACTTGACATCCACAGGTACCCGCAGAATAAGTGGGCAAATACAAAATCGCACCAAAGATGAATTTTCATAAAATCGACTACGGTATTTTTTCGTCGATAAGGGGGAGGCTAAAGAAAATAAAAAAAAATAAATATCGCAGAACTTTATTTCTTCCGACGAATTCATTGTGCTTAGCAACACACACACACACACACGTAAGATCCCTACGGTTCTGAATTTATACCTAACTTACAGAAAATACTCCAATATAATAGCGAATTATACCTAAATGGCTACGTATCAAACTGGATACACTGCAACGCGAAAAGTGTGCGTCCAAAACGGTTGACCATTATCACGCTGTCGGCTTTAAAAATACCATGTTCTCGTATTAGATTTCTACGAAAATTATCGGTGTTTGTAAAAAAAGCTTTCAAGCAGTTTCTTGCTTCATACCATTTGCAATCGAATTAAACCGCCTACATAATTCGTACTGAGTTTTACAAAGCGTCTTATGGGCAAAACGGCACGGCTTAACTGCGCGCCTCTTGTAAAGCGCCACTGTGTGCACAGCACATGGACCGAGATAAAACATAAAATGTGGCAAAATTAAGGATACAAAAATAATCCACGTGAACGGGGACGTTTAGAGGAATCTTCTGCATCGACCTGATGCAAAGAAATCCGAAAAAAAAATCGCGGCACTGCTGAGATATTTAACAAAATAACGAAAGCGACTCGAAAAAGCGAATGGTGGCGCCATCTAGCAGCAAATCAAAGAACTGCATCAATATCTAAAAAAAATTACGTTTTTCCATGTAAATATAAAAATATAAAATATTCATTATCGCTGTCAGCATTGATTTTTCGGAACCGATTACGTTACTTTGTTCAATATCTCGGCAATTCGCGATTCTTTCCGGGATTTTTTGCACCATGTCGATGCACAATATTCCCACGAACGTCCCTGTGCATTTAGATTATTTTTTATTGCCCCAAATTTGTCATATTAATTTTTCTTCCGGCTGACGTATAGTGCCTGTGTGGTTTAGGTTGAGGTCGTCGGCGCTAGATGGCGAAGCAGTTTCATACCCCGTGGACGGCATATTTTTCAAAAACCATAACCATAACTCTGGATTTCAAATTTGACTCATGAATTTCAGAGTTGTTGAATGTTTTCTTTTTTTCAGTTTATAGATTTCACCATAAGCTGACAGGTGGATTTCGGCTTCTGCGAGCGTATCTTTCTAAAACAATGATAGGTAGCCATAATTATGACTACCTCTGTTTCTAGAATAAATATGGATAATGAAACAACGGACAAGATATTCAAGAACTCTTTTACTTATCAATTGTTCGGATTTTTTCTTTGCTTTCGCTGGTAGTTGACAATTACAAAAGCAGGGTGCTAGTTATCTTACGAAGCCGGCTATCGTTTATGTACACCTATTCAGTTTGAAGCATGCCATTTTTGATGGAATTGTTACTTAACGTAAAAAACAGTGCGGCGATTATTCCAGCGGCGGTCACCGCGACAGCGACACGATAGAGGATCGCGATCAACTATTTTTATAAATTAAATAAAGGCCTCCTGTGTTCGTCGTGTGATCACTCACGCGATCAGATCTGATCACTCACATGTGATCAGACACGCAGCTATTCTTATTTTCGATGACTGGTCATTGGTGCAAAATGATCGCGATCGATGATCGAGAAGTCGATCGGTTTCCGGTATTGTAAGAAAAACTATCGAGGGTATTGGTAAGCTATTTTGATCGTTTCACGCGCATGTCGCGCGTGCAACAGAACATGAGTATCATGTTGATGTAGAAGTGGACCAGCAACAACATGAGCAACGCGTGCCATCACTTTTTCTTCGCATCCTTCAATCCTGCGCCAGCATTAAACTTGAAGAAGATTATATCTCCGTCTTCGACCACGTAGTTGCGTCCTTGCTGCCTATATCTACCGGCAGCCTATCGCAAAAGAGATGAATCGAATTATCGAATACAAATACGAATAATCGTAGCCTTGCGTATAATCGGTGAGTCCATTACCTTCACGGCAGCTTCGGATCCTTCGTTCTTGAAGTCGTCGTACTTCATTACCTCGGCCATAATGAATCCTTTTTCGAAATCAGTGTGGATTTTTCCTGCTGCCTGCGGAGCTTTTGTGCCTTTCTACAATATTAATAGTATAGTTAGTGGAGACCCGATGAATTCTCGAATGCCAATACTCCTATCGAGTTACCTGAATCGTCCACGCTTTGACTTCGTCGTGTCCCGCCGTAAAAAAGTATTGCAATTGCAACGCTTTATATCCTTGGACAATGATTTTGTCGAGAGCGCTGAAAGTGGTTTGCACAGTGTAACGTATGCGAAACAGATGATTTGAAATACAGTAGAACCTCCTTTATCCGAATAGCATTGTACCCCGACGTGTACGAATAAACGAGGATACACCGTATATGGGAAGATGATAAATAGAGCGCATAATTTATATAATTCTCGAAAAAATGTAAAACTCAACGAATCGCGAATTCTCCGTTGCGATGTAGTGGGGGGAAAAGCGAATTCCGTGGTGATGGAAGGGGTAGTCGAAACATAGACAGAAAGAGAAAGGACGGGCGAAGAGAGAGAGAGAGAGAGAGAGAGAGAGAGAGAGAGAGAGAGAGGGGGGGGGAGCAGGATTGTGGAATATGATTGTCTCGAACCGAATATCGTCTAATGACAGGGTACACGAAGGGAAGCCATCCTGTTCCGTAGCCCCTGCTGGATTTCGAGACTTCAGAGAATACACATAAAGCTGAACGACTTAATACCGCAATTTTATCACTGAAACTCTGTCCGAGACCCACTTCGGCGCCCAAGTTCATCTGCGGTCTCGAAATAAACTCGCGGTATCCAGGAATCTACCGTTTGTCCCCTGTGATTACCGAATGAGCCTGCGTTGCACGATCATTTCGAGGGATCTAGAGAATTTGCCGAGACGCTTTGATTTGTGGCTAGTCATTGGGCCGCACGAATTAATATTTCCTACGTTAGCGCTACGATCAAACGGTCATCTCGGAAATTGCTTTTACTTTTGAGTTATACCCGTGATCCTTGGATCTGGGATCCTGGATCGGTGAAGAAAGAATTCGTTGCGCCGCACAGCGCGCAGTCTCGTTTCCGAATGATCCACTATGCAACCGTGAACCGGTCGATCCACGCTGCCCTACTCATCCCCGGTCTTGGCCGATGTGCCCGGGAGGGTAGGAGGGCTTTTTATGCAATTTCACAAGAATTTGAATAGCCGTTCGTAAAAATATAATGCGCCGCGGCAAAGATGCCGCAGTTTTTATTGGTCGCCCTCCTGTACGAGACCGGGTCCGCGTCTAGACGCCCGGGCCACCGATCCCTCCATTATTATTACCGTTAGTAGATAACTCGGTGCATAGTTAAATGTGGGACCGGACTTCCTCGGGGTTAAGTCCGGGTTTAGGTCTTTTCCCTCGAACCTTTTGCGGTTGGCGTTCAATAATTAGCCGCGCGCGGACGTCTCCGCTATTTTCGACTAGAACGCGTTTCGTGCTTCCATTTGCAAGTATAACCACGGTCGTTCACGAATTTTAGGGGCTGTTACAAATAATAGACTGTCATACGGACCTAGTAGCCTTTTGCTCTTCCACATATTTTGCACGCTCCGCCTCGTCCATATCGACGAGTTTGTTCTCGAAAGCGCCGCTGAAAGGAATCAGAACGGCCCCGGGATCGTTTTTGTCGACCCATTCCTTTATCTTGATTAGCCTGAGGAGAGAATTACGATTAGATTCGAGATTTGAACGAACGATAATGAGCGCGCGTAAGTACGTACCATTTATTCTTCTTGCGGATGTAATCCTTTTCGGAGAGGTTCACCAAGTAAATGACCGGTTTCGATGTGAGGAATAAATATTTGTTGAGGACTTCGATCTGCAAGAGTGGCAAATTTTCAATGGATTTCCTAATTGGAGAATTCAAGCGATTAAATGTTGTTGACGTACGTCGGTGGCGCTCCAATCGGCGAACCTGATGTGCTTCTTTTCCTCCAACATGACGCTTTTCACTTTCAACAAAGTATCCTGCGAAAAATGACATTTTTCATACGCGGATATCTGTGCGCATTTTTTACAGCATTTGGATGCTTTTGCAAACAATTTTGCCAATTTTATCCACTTTAGTCTCGTCGGTCGGGAGAGATTCTGGAGTGGTTCTGGAGCGATGCGGCGCGACGCGATGTCCCGTTTGTTATTTAGTATTTAGCCGCACGAGTGCGCGCGGTTGAGTGGAATGTTTCCGTGATCGGGCCGTGATTAGAGGACCGTGCATTCGCGAATAGTCGCTCCATTAGATGGGCCGAAAAGACGGTGAGCTGGCTCCGTGTTCTCGAAAAGTTTTAGCAAATTGCGAAGTCTAGAACGAGGGAGGATCGGAAATTGCCGTAGGTCGATCCACGGAAGGAGGGTAATTCGATTGATTCGTTCTAGGAAGCAGAGTGTGTACCTCCTCTCTTAATTCCCTTGCCGCCTTTCGTTCCGGCTTCTCACGACGTTAGTTGCATTTACGTGGAACTTTTTTCGCGCCTAGGTGTGTTCCCGTGTAGTTTTTCTAATTGACGGTATCGATCGGATTCTCGCGAGAAAAGAAAGGGAAAAGGAGAATAAGCGCACTCACGTATTCGGGCTTCAGTTTCTTGTCGTTCCCTCGGACCACGAGTTTTTCCAGTTTCTCGAGATGGCCGTTCAGGAACTCTATATCCTTCAGCCGCAATTCCTCGCTGATAATCTCGAGATCCCGCACGGGGTTAACATCACCTTCCACGTGGGTAACGTCGTCGTCGTCGAATGCTCCTGCGCGCAGTTTTATCAGAAATTAGTGCTCGGAACGAGCGAACTTTGTCTCGAGAGACTTACGACACAGATGAAAGATCCCATCGCAAGCGTTGATGTGCGAGAGGAAGCTGTTTCCCAGGCCTTGTCCTTCGGCGGCGCCTTTAACGAGCCCGGCGATGTCCACCACGTTCAAGAAGGCCGGGACTTTGCTGAAAACGAAGTCGCGAACGTGTCTCGTTACAGCGTTTATTCCACGTTCGGTAGAGAAAGGCTAGCGAGAACTGCGAGCGGGAATCGGGACTCGCAGCTCGGAACGTTGCACGCCTGTCCGAGGATCGAAAAGGAGGGTGTCGCGGTGACAACGAGCTGTATTTAAATGCTAATGCGAGTAGCCTCATTAAACAATTAGCCTTTGAAGAGAGGCGTCGGTGAAATGAACGAGAAGGGGAATTCCTCGTTGGAGCGGCTTTCATTAGGGCTCGTTGAATCATCCGACACGTGCCGGTAGTTGGACCGTGCGTTGTCGTTGGCAGGAGCGTTTCGGCTAGGGACGAAGAGGCGCTCTTTGATCTGCGCCCGTCTCGCATTTTAATCTCCTTGAATTCGCGAACTCCCGACCGTGCACCGAGCACGTGTCGCAAAGCAAACGTAACTTTTCTCGGCCGGCTCGCTCGGTTCTTATATTTATCCGTTTGTATGTTTTTTTCGGGTTTATTGCTATACGGCGACCGTCGACGAGTCGCGTATCGACACAGGCTGCTGGTCCTCTTCTCCGTGATTCCGCGCTACCTCTGTACACTGTGCATTCAATCTCATCGTGTCAGCCAGCCAGTCAGCCAGCCAGCGTGATGACGCTCGGCACGGTAAACAGAGCTTTCGTCGGTGGTTACCCGCGCCGATGTACACCGCAACACGTACAGAGGTTTCCACGTGTTTCAATGAAACGGCCATTATCGCAGCCGACCGGCCTCGGACACGCGTACCGGATTTTAATTAACTGCCCAGATGAATCTCTCGCGCTCTTTTTTCCCTTTTTGCACGAACATCGGACCGGGAAGCTAAAAATTCAGTTGAAACGTTCGTCGATCACAGACGTAGCGAAACGAGCGCGGAAAACGACCAATGTAAAGTCGACCGACGTTTCAACATGGACTCCGTGTCGCGTAGACGAATTTAGTCGAATCTGCATTGCAGATCACGTACCGTTTTCTCTCGACGCGTTTTCCCTGTCCCTTGCTCCGCGAAAATAAAAGCGAAGAAGTATGGAAACGTCAATAGTTATTCCGACTGGTTTCCCATCGCGAGGGTGCATTTGCGAAGAGACGCGATTCGGTTATTACGTCGGCGTTCGAAATATTCCTGCGATATTTTTGCTCGCTCGGCTACTCACCTGACCGGTTTGAAGTATTCGCACAGATAATCGAACCTTGCGTCGGGTACGGGGACGCGACGTGCTGGAAAACAACAGGAACCGAGTTAGACAACGTGTCGAGAAACGTTTATTTATTGCGCGTCGAATCGAGCATCGAATCGAGCATATCGAGTCGCTGTACAACGAATCTTAAAAGCTAGCGGCGAGGGATTCATTCGTCGGATTGGTCGGTAGGATCGACCAAAGTTTGCGTCGGCGATGTACGACGGAACGTGATGGCGTTCGACGGCCGCGGAAGGAAATGAGACAGCATGGACACCTGTCTACTGATTCGAAATCGGATATAGTTATTGTCGTCCACGCTGACGTTGTTCTCAGAATAGATGGGTACCGCGACGAAAGGGTTCAGCATCTGTTTCATGGTGCGGGTGGCGGTTTTAATCATCTTGTAGCAAGTTCGCATTCTTCGATCGACCGTCTCGTAAATTTTCGAGTCGTTTACCGTGCCGGATACGTTGCGAGTTTTCAGATCGACTCCGATGAATATGGCGGCGGACGCAGCAGCGGATAGACCCGGCAGCTTCGGTCGATTCGCGGTAATTTGTTTCACTACCAGAATGATCGTTTTCGCGACGGCTTGCTTGAGGAAACCAAGGTCCGGCAGGTCCTTGACGTTGATCGGTGGTAGCGTGCGACGAAACTTGATGTCCACTCTCGCGTACCTGTCGGGATACGCTAGGAATCTGTCGCGGCATTCTATCGTGCAGAACAGATACAGCTTGTCCTTGTAAAGAGCTCCTATGGTAGATTTGCCGGGAACGAGTGTACGCGCCGGCAGATTGTCGGCGTAGCTAACTAGACAATAACCATCGACTCGCAAGCGTCTCATCCAGCAAAAGTGCTCCACGTCGATCGTTTCCGTTAGAATACGAGCTCGATCCTTGGGCAAGTTCGCCGTGTTCACGGGCGGCAGATACTCGAGCGGGTTTGCCGTGAAGTCGGCCTCGTGTTCCTCGCAAACCCAGTAGAAGTGTTCTCGATACTGAATCATGCCCTCGTGATTGGGTACGAGTCCCGAACTCTTGGTAGCTCCGTCGCGAAGCAGACAGGCGGGGCAATAGGACTCGAATTTGCTCTGTCGTCTCTTGAACTCGTACGGCGAAACGCTCATGAACCTCAACTTGTGACACTTGTCGTAATCGCTCTCGCGGAAGTACCGTCCGATGTGAACGTATCTGAGACACACTTCTCGATCGGCTCTCGTCCACACGTGCCACGTGCTTTTCGAAGCGTCGAGCTCGATCACGTTCTGAGTGTACTTGTTCAACCACTCGCGGAAGTCGATCCGGTCGATTTCCCAATTCGCGTAGCGGTGCTTCAGGAACTTTTCGGAAAACTTTGCCGGTTTCCTCGGGGGATCGACGTCCTGGCTCGCCGGGCAACGCAAACAGAATTCGAGATCCGCGGACAGATCGATCGTGATCAACGGCTGAATGCCCAGCAGCGTTAGTTTCTCGAATTCGCGGCGACTCGACGGGAACCCGTCGAACACGAGACCCTGAGCAGCCGACAGGGGATCGATCGAGCTGATCTCGACGGCGCGGTTCACGCGTTCTTCCGGGACGCAGCGACCTTCGCGAAGATGGGATTCCGCGAGCTGCCCCGATTCCGTCCAAAGAAAGTCGTTCAACAGGTGCCGCAGAGCCGCGCCTCGAGTTACCACCTTGACGCCGTACTTTTCCGCGAATCGGCGGGCTAGGCTCGTTTTTCCGCACTTCGGTGGCCCGATAATGGCAAGCCGAAACGGGATAACGGGAGCGCGGGAGTCCTGTTCGACGTACTTGCAAGGATTCTTCAGAAACGCGGATCGGGCGTTCTCCCCGCCCAGAAAGTAAACGAACTGTCGATATATCACCGGGTAGATTTCTTGTCGGGCCTCCAACAGCAGGTACATCTGCGGACAAGCTTTCTTCTCGTATAATTGCACGGGACACCATCGGCCGAACGAGCTTAGAAAATAGTAGCCGCATTCGAGGAGCATTTCCGCCGTTTCGAGATCGATCGCGTGCGCTCTTTCCAATATCGTAACGTCCCGACCCGTGTAAGGTTTCAGTGCGATCATTGCTCGCAGGAGAACGCTTTGAATGCTCCCTTCGGCGTTCATCTTCAAGTACGGTATCGATTCGTTCATCAACGCTGTTCGCGTGGCGTCTATCATCCGCATGTCGTTTTCGAACGCCTCCTGGAATTCTTGTCCTATCCGCTGTCTCGCCGCCTCGTAGGTTTCCCAATCGCTGAATAGCACAGGCTCGGGATTCTCCTCTTGCCAAATTTCCTGCAATTCCTGCCTCTTGCGCTCTATTATTTCCGAATCGATGTCGAAGACGGTGCTGTCGTCGTCGTCGTCGTCGGACCTTGCAACGTCCTCTCTATCGGCTGCGTGTCTCGTCGCGGTCACGGTCTCGGTTTCGGTTTCGGTCTCGGTCTCGGCCTCGGCCTCGATCTCGGTTTTTGATTGGACGGACGAATGCCACGGCGATTCTTCTTCGCCTCTTTCCGAATCGAGCAGCTTGATCGCCTCGCTCAGCCTCCGCTTGGTCCACGAGTTTCTCTCCCTTCCGTAACGATCCAGTTCGTCGATGTAACGCGACTGTTCGATGCGTTTTTCCTCGTCGATCGTCGCCGTCCACAGCTTCATCAGCACAAACATGATTCTGCGGCGCACCGTTTCATTGTCGCATTCGAGTTCTATCACTATCTCGGGCACGGTGTAATGCTCGAGCGCAGCTTCCACATCCTCGGGACAATATGGGAATTGCTCCATCGCGACACCGTGCAGGTTGTACAGTCCCTCGAAACGTTGTAATACGCATTCGTTGAACATCCTCTTCGACAGAGCGCCTCCCGTTCGCCAGTAGCTTTGAACGAACGTGTACAAAGTGGCGGGATCGCTGTTGTACTTTTCGTCGTCCAAATTGTCCGGCAACTCCACTTTCTCCGGACGATTCCGAAGCGAGATCGTAATGCTTCTGTGCGAAAGCGGCAAAGCTCCACGCTCCACCATGAAAACGTTCAAGCTCTCGAAGTGATCGACGTACGCCAAACCGTACTCTCGAGCTATCGCTTTGGCCAAAATGCTTTTTCCGCTGCCCAACGGACCAACGATGCTGACGCGAAAAGGCGGAATCACGGGCAGTGGCCTTCGAAACGGTAACGAGAACGCTCGAGGACTTTGCACGAACTCTCGAAGAGCCGACTCGCTGGAGAGTCGATAGATCTTGTTCATAAAGACCGCGCTCGAGTCCTCTTTGCCTTTCCAGAAGATGTTGTACTTCGTCAGAGCCACGGGACAGTACCGATCCGTGTCTCCGAGACGAGGGTTGCTCTCCGGTGCCGTTCCACGTTCTTCCTCTCCGAATTCCTCCTCTTCGCCCACGTTCTCGGTGTTATCCGACATAGCCATGTATTCCACCAGGTCCCTTTCCCTCTCCCGCTCGTCGTCGCTCATGATTCTCGCTTTGTCGATATAACGATCTTCGATGCTATCGATCACGAACCTGGAAACGTCTCCGATCTTGCCTAGATCGCAAACGGTTAAATTTCTACACGAGTTTGCTATCGTCTCTCTGATCGCTTCCCAGTCCAATTCGAATTGCCGAATATGTCTCAGGTACTCTACCAAACCGTAAGTCTCTTCCTCGCCATCTTCCTCGTAACCAGCGTATTCCCCGCCTTCCTCGTATTCCTCTTCGGCGTCGTGAATTTCATGCCACTTGGACAGCAGATATTCGTACGGATCCTCGTCGTACAATAAAACTGCGTCCTCGAACACGATACCCGAACTTTCGGTAATCGCCTTCCATGTATCGACGTCGGGATACATGCCATCCACGACGTATCCACCGTCTCTCCACACCCCAACGTCTATCTCCTCCTTCGGTATACTCGATATCCGATCCGCGAGGAAATTAGCTTTCTCCTGCGTGGTTCGCTCCAAGTCCGAATCGAAGAAGATATCGGAATCGTCGTCCAATTTCTCCGGGTTCACCACGACGCCTCCAAACGTTTTCGCCAATATCTTGCACAGAGAAGATTTTCCAGAGAGATTTGGACCGAACACCGCGATCTTACACGTGGGTCGGGGAACGAAAGGGCACACGAACGTTCTTGGATTCTCGAGAAACAAATCGGCCGCCTCGTCCGACGAGAGGAAGAAGATTTTGTTCATGAATCTGACCGCAAATTTCGGCGCGCCTTCCACGGTCCTCCCTCTAGCCAATTCGACCGGACAGACAAAGTTCCAAGTCGAAAGACCCCAGGGATACGTCGGGGAGACGGTGTCCCTGTTCATCAAGTAGGGAAAAGCCTCTTCGTTCGATTTGTCGTCGAATTCGTCGACCGGCACGGGGCTCTCGCTGCCGAATCTCATCGCCGCCAGATCGAGAAATCTCTTCGGAAGGATCACTCTGGAAATCGGCAGCGTGCGCAATCGAGATATCACGATTCGGAACATCTGCGATACCGCGACGCGACCATCCAGACGAATCACGTTCTCCGGTTTATGCAACAAGATCCATTTGTCGATGGCAGCCATCGCGAAGCGTTTGTACGTCTCGCGCTGACGCTCGACGTTCGATTTTCGATCGGAAACTCGTTTCAGCAAGTACTTCCCCTGATTTTCGCCCAAAACGCGTTCCTCGTTCGTCGGGTCTTGATAGAGGTCCAGCGAAACGTTCGCGTTGCTCCCTGTTCTATCGGTAACAGACATTTCCATGTTCTTCTTCTTCGCGGACAGGCTAGCGTCGACCGTGCGCCCAGTTCCCGTGTCCAGGCGGAAATGTTCGCGCTTTCTCGCGAAGTCCTCGTCCGGGCATATAACGTAGATTATTATCGATGGCTTTAAGGGCCAAGACGCAAACATCTCGTCGATCTGATTGGAAATGAAGTGCTCGTACCTGGATTTCGTCGCGCAGCTTTCATTCGCCGATTCTCGAGGATCGCGAACACAGCTCGAACGTGCTTTGCGCTTTTCGTCGAAGCCGGACATCGTGGCGCATGTCCCACCGAAAGGCGGGCCGAACAGCTTCCTAAAATTCTCCGTAAGTTTCCCAACGTCCGACCGATCGGACGAGTAACTCGGAGGATATTCGAGCAGCTCGTTCGGAATTATCGGCAAACCTTCAACGACGTAGCCTTTGTGGTACACGTCCCTCTTGTTGATCCTAGTCTCCACCAGATTGCCGATCACATCGATACCGAGGCATTCGCCGGTCTTCAAGATCTCCGAAATCAGATTCCCTTTTTCCGATGCTTGTTCGATCTCGTCTTTCACGAGTTGCAGCGGGGAAACCAATACGCATTTCCAAGAATCGGCTATCATGGCTGCCAGCTTCGAGGTGTTCAAATCGGGTTTCCCAAAGATAACGAAGCACGTCGGCTGGGTTCGGAGATACTTGGTCTTGGCATCCGTCTCGCAGTAAGGGTCGCGAGTCGCGTACGGATGAGAGGGAGGTTCGAAATGCGGATCGACGTTACCGTATTTCCTGGATTCGCATTTCGCCTTGAACCTAGTGAGCGGATTCGCGTCCTCGTGGAAGGCGTAATACGAGATAGCTTTCGGGTAGACGCATCTATGGGGTTCGGGCCAGGGGAGGACGAACTCGTCGCGAGGATATCCTTTGATGTAACGCAAGAAGCTCTTCTTCACGATAAAAGACGCGTCCGCGTAAAACTTGTCTCTTCTATGAGCGTCCGGCTTTTCACGGCGGGAAACTTTGTCGCACATCGCCGACCGTACCACTGGATTCGACAAATCTTTTTGAAGCGAAAAGGTTCATTTCGAGGTTCGTTGCAGCACGCCTCGAAACGCGATTCCAAACAAATGCAACGCGGCAGAATAGATTAATAGTGAACGTAGATACTTATTTTCATTGGGATCGATGGTGCAGAACGGGAAGTTCTCGGCCGCTGCCTGGCTTTTCGTGAGGACGTTGAAGAAAGTCGATTTCCCCACGTTCGGGATCCCGACTATACCAACTTTCAAGTTGGTACCCACGCGGCCGATCAACGGTTTTCGTTCGGGTTCCTCGGCTTTCTTTGGCGCCATTCTGAGAAGACGCGAAGAATACGATCGTTAAGTGATACATCGAGGTGTCGAATATCGATCACTATTTACCTCGCCTCGGTGTATCGGTCCCCTTTTGTCTCACGATTTTCGCGCTAGCGTGCACCGTGCAGAAACGGACGCGACACGAATTTCGTCGAGCGCGAAGGAGGGGGACGAGCGAGAAAGAGTGGGGAATATCAGTTTACACGGATGGAAATGAAAATGATTCAACGTGAAACGACCACGCCCTCGGTTCCTCCAACCCTTGGAATCTTGAGAAGAAGTCGAACATGGTTGCGTATATACGTACTGCCCCCGGCTTCGCGATGCGATGCTTCGAATCGAGTCGAGACGAGACGAGACGAGACGAGACGGCGGGTCCAGTCCAGTCGGGTCGAGTCGAGTCGAGTCGAGTCGAGTCTAGTCGAATCCAGTCGGCTTCTCGAGCATCGAGAGTCGCTTTCGAGCGCTCGGGGTGACTAATTATATTAATGCGGACGGCACATCAAGCGATTGCTGTATTTACCGCAAGATTACCCCCCTTCTCCATGGCCGTTCTCGAACGTACAACGGGGCCCGCGCCATATCAAAGGAAGAAGCAGGTACGAGAACGCCCGCGGGAGGCGCAAGGGGCGAACGAAAGCTCCGGAGAACGCCAACTTTGCACAGAGAGGGAACCAGGGGGTACCGGAGCAGAGCTGCGAGGGAGGAGAAACGCGCCGGGCGAGGGGACCGACGATTACTGGGCACCAAAGCCGCGAATCACCGGCATCACGCCGGGAATCTGCAACCGCGCCTCAGGCCGCCAATCCGCCACCGACTTCGCGATTCGTCTTACTCCCTTGCCTCCTCTTTCGGCTCCTACACCCTCTCCGTTTCTGCCCTCGACCATCCCTCTTCCTTCTATACCAAAACTATGGAGCCTTCGAAACGGTTCGACTCGCTTCGGTTCGGACCCGAAACCGCACCGGGGCATCTCGGTCTTCCTCGTCCACGGTCCCCGAGAAATTTGCAAATTACGATAATGGACGAGAATCGAACAGCCCTTCGCGGCGCTACTCGAGAATCGCTTCGGCTTTGGCGCCACGCTTCCCTACGCTCCCCTTCGCTGCGTCTGCCTCGATCGATTTTTCTCGAACTCGAGGCCGACGTTCGCGGCGCGCAAACAGAACGGATCAAAGGCGCCGATACGGCGGACTTCAAAAGACCCGCGCGCGCTTCTAGTGTCGGATTCCATTGACTGGAGGAGCTTCGAGCACGGCCTGCGAACTGCACAGTGCTGCCCCGCAGCTCACGGTTCGGAAACCATGCGAGATGCACGCTGGACCTTAACCTTACTTTGCCGATGAAATCAGGCTCGAAACAGGGTTGCAGAATCTGAACAATTCCGGAATGTACGCGGTCGACGGCAGGGAAACGCGAGCGAATCGTTCGACCACGTTTCCGTGGTACGCGGGTCTTCCTATCGGCTCGTTCGGCCTACCACATACCATGACCGCATGCACGCGCGTTACCTCGTTTTCGTAATTCGCAGCAATTCTGTCTCGAACAATGTTTCGCCGCGGTATTTAACGGCCATGCGAACGCGGAGCCGATGAAATATGGATGAAATACCTTGTATCTCGTTGGTGCTTCCACGAAGTAAATATCACTGCACAACGCGTGGCACGATGGGGAACACAGCACCAGCACAGTGTCGTCGCACGTTCAACCGGCCTCCGGTTTGAAAACAGGCAACTGCTTTATCTTCGGAGAAACCATTTTGCCGAGAAGCACCCCGGCGAAAAATAAAAAAAGATTTCGCGACGAAAACGTTCGAACGGCAATCCGGACGGAAAGATCCATGAAATCGATGGACCATTTGGCCGCGAAACCAGTTTTTCTTTTAATTGCTTCAATGGGCCGGTGCGGTGCCCGTGGCTCTGTAATCTCCGTAAAATGAGCCTCTAGTTCATTTCAATGATTGTATCTTTTCTAAGCGATCGTTCGCGGACAAATCCATCGTAATTCCGGGAATAGCTTTATAAAATGAAACGCTGCCTTTAATTTCTCGTCGAAAAAGGGGTCATCGGGGAGGGCTGATTGCAATGCTTTCACGGAAACCATAAACACGCACATTCTCGTCAAACAAATTCGAAACCCTTTCAGAAAAAAGCGTGCCGCCGCGCGGCGAGCCGAGTCGATGAAATCGTGTCGCCGTTCGCCGCAGCGAGAAATACAGTTGCGGGTCGTGATGACGAGCGGTTGTTCCGTTGGCCTGTCGCCGCAATCGAAAGAAAACCGTTTTCTCGTGAAATTTATATAGGATCGTTGAAATATAAGTCGACGGCGCGGCGTGTTCGCGTCCGATGGGATCGCGCGTCGAGGATCACCGGAGGGCCATAATTCGAAGGATAATATTAAGATTGCCGCGGAATGAAATAAAAAATAAAATGATTACCCGTCCCCGTGTGTGCGAGCGTGCGTTCGCCGATGATCGTCTTGGTGGCGCCGCGCCGTGAGATCGGGCCAGCGAAGAGTGCGGCGGTGTCCCGTTGACGACTTTGGCCTGAAAACGGAAAGTTCGATCCTGTTTTGGCGGTGCGAGAGCAACGGGGCAACGTTTCGATGATTCGGGGAAGAATTTTCGGTTGTGCGTATCGCGTTAACCGCGGTTCCGTTCGGTCGATAGATTTCTAACGTGAAGTCGTCCTTGTGGCGTGTGATTATTTCAATTATTTGATTACGAACCATATCAATCTCAGCCCGTATAATGCATATAATCAGCCGGCTATTATTCGAGGAGCGCACGGCCGGCGGAAAGGACGCCTCTCGTTTCCTCTACCTCGCTCTCTTCCCCGTCGGTCCCATAGTTCGCAGCGCGCATCGTCTCCCGGCTCGGTCGTTTTCGTGATATTGTAATTTGGAGACCGCAAACCCGCTGACGTCACTGGTGCACCGGAGCATCTTGCTAGCGTGGCAACCACGGTCCGCTCCCGTCTCCCTCGGTTTTTTATCGGCCAACAATTTCGGCGGAAAGCATATTAACGAGCCTCGAATTATAGGGATTTCGCTAGATTAGATGTATGTTGAATCGAGGGATTACGTTACTAATTCCGGCGCATCGATCCTCGCTGCGTGATTTATTTGCGAATCAGGCGCGCGAGCAACAACGTCGTCAACGTTCTCATCGATTCGTGGATGATCGGACGCGAAGAAAGTTGGTATCGCGCTTAGAAAAAGCACGCTGTCGACCGGCGCGGATAACCAGCCAGAAGGAAGCCGGAGGAGAGCCCGCGCAGAAAGCAGGACCAACAAAGAAGCCGCATTAAGTCTTTGTTCAAACAATACACACCTCCCAGACCCTCTCGTTTACTTAGCGGCGATTGCACACCGTAACAGGCAACATTTCGCCGGTCGTTCCGTGGCCGTGTTTTCGAATCCATCGAGCGGCTTTACTGCTAGAAAAAATAGAGGATGATGGACCGTAAATAGAGCACCGAATAACAGGGTTCGGGAAATAAGAGCGGAGTTTCCATCGGCGGATAATAAATGTAGAAATGATTGTTTAATGAGAAACTTGCAGACCTCGGCTTTACGAGGGAATAACATCGAAACTATCGAGTGTGGGCCAATTAGCCGGCGCAATAAAATTTTTGTACACGTGTTGTCTGGCTAGGATGCGCGCACCGCAATCACCGTAAAAGATGACTTAATCGGCATCGACGCTAATTGATATCCCAAGTCGCATCTCGTTTCGAATTGGAAACGCATCCCAGCGAAATGCTAATTAACATTTAAGCCGATGCTTCCGTTCGCAAATCGTCCGCTGTTCGATTCGTTCGATTTAGAAGCGAGAGAAAGCAGCGGAGAAAATTTTACGAGCGATATCGTTGCCCGAGAGTAGCGCCTCCTCGAATGTCGACGCATTCCATAAGTTTTCATCCAGTTGCGATTGTGCGGGTATTATATTCCACCCCGGACCACCCCTTCCCTGGACGAATCCCGAGCCTAAATGAATATAGAAGAGCAGGAGGAACTGTTAGAACGTAACGATGTTGTAATAACTTCCCGACAAGTTCGAAATACCTCCGGGAACGGTCCATTGGCTGCATTACGGGCCTATAAAACGCGATGCTGTTTCTTCGTTGCATCCGCTGGTTTCTGCTTTTACGCGGCAAATGGAGAATCATGGGATCGCCGCGCTGCACCGCGCACCGGTCTCTCTTTTCTCGGTCGTTGGTGAATCGTTTGGGAGAGCCGCGCTTCCTCCTCTTGCACATCCATTCGCGTGCGAACCCCGAACATGCTCGTTGGGAAATTACGGCGGAAAATCTTACGAGCGAGCTCGTCGGCCGGGTCGCTCGAACGGTAGGAAGTTCCATCTTCTCCGTTCCTCATCTTTTCTGCGCGGAACTCGCGCCTTGTGTCCCGAACCTCCTCGTGGACGCTTAGAACGTACAAGCGCGCATCAATTCTTTTTACCCGCTCGGAAAGAAAGTCTGAAATTACATGCATTCAGGATGAACCAGATTGCTGGCAACACCGTGGCGAGATAGGCTATAGGCACGTCTCTAATAACTAATTGCGTAGGGACGTAAAGAAGCCTTGATAATTCCTGGAGCATGTAGCCGAGCAATTAAGGTGTAACGTTTCGGAGTTCTGGTCGTAAACAACGCGGGCAAAGTAGCGGAACCGCCGTGGCTCGGTTCCGCCCGTCAATTGTTACCAATTGTTGCCAATCAGAGTAATACGTGTCATTATAGCAAGAAGGTTAGCAGCTGTGTGCTCCACTCGGCCGTATACCGATCCGATTGCGACGGCGCTCCGCACACTATATTAATTTGCCGATAATTATGTGGCGGTCGTTGACACGCGCGCTGATTCGAATTAATACATTTCATATAAATATACGTACATATATGAGAGAGAGAGAGAGAGAGATCTATGAAACTTAATTGTAGGGATACCAAGAGAGCAATTCGCTTTTCAACGCCTCCTAATCGTCGCTGTTGAACTACCCCATTTGATTGAAATTAACACACCGCGTCTAATGATATGAGGTCCAATTTATCATCCAGAGATCCGGTGCTGTGGTCCGCGGTACACCTGTGCCCGGTTTCTTTCGCGACCATCGATCGCTGCACTTTGGTGACTCTCGGTGAAAATGAGATCGTTGTTGTTTCTTGGTGTTCGATCGAATCGTAAAGTACCGAACCGGGGATTTTTGCCATTTCGCGTGGCCTCTTACGGTCGAAACTGATTGGAGGTATACGTTGCATAGTTTAACCGAGCCGGTGAACAGCAACGGATGAAAAACGACTCGAAAGTCGCGATGTATCGTGCTCCTTGCAAAACTATAAAAAGAAGAGACCGTGTAAGAAGAACAAGAAGATGAAAGAAGAAGAAGAAGAAGAGGAAGAAGAAAACCAATGCGTTCGTGCATCGCGTGGCAGAAACTGAACCAACCAGTGGCCACGCCTCCTTAGACAGCCGCCAGCCAACAATTAAGATTTGATCGGCAAAAATGGTCGAGGCAAAATGGCGCTGGCCACTGAATACGTAATGCCCATGAACGTGGCTGGTCGACCTGCTGGCGGAACCGCCGCAACACGTGCTTCCTCGCATCCGGACTACAGTCAGCCTCGCAGTTATGATTAGAGGGTAACTCTGCAGCTTACATCGGCTCTTGTGCCTGGATACGATCTTCGGCGACTAGGTAACGTTGTTGCAAAAGTTACACGGCCTATCTCCGCCTCTGCCGAAAGAAATCGTTACCCCGCTCGCGTCGAGGCGTATCTCGACGATCGCGTCGTTGTCCGCAAATATCGTTTGTGTTGCCAACGTTATTTGCGATAAAAGAAATCGAGGAACGCGGTGGAATTCGGTAGTTGGCCAGCCGTCGACGAGCGCCTGTTCGCAGGCAACCGTCCGCGCGTCGACGCAAAACGGTCTGCACGGGAAACTCCGCCGGGAAGAACGGTTTTGTTCGCGATTTGCAATCGCGACGAGGGTCTAGTGGAAAATGTAGGAGATTTTATCGTAGAATATTCACGACGTCGTCCTGCATATACACGCGTCGGAGGAACCGGCAACGCAGCGTCGAGTTATAAGTTATAAATCGTAACCTGCTGACTCGTCGTTCCACCGATTACGCTCGGTTCGCGTAACTCGATAGGAACGCGTCTACGCCAACGCGCTGCCGTCGAACGAGGAAAAGGAATCGAGGTTGAACTTGTAACTTTGCGAGTTAGGCGAGTCGATCGTTCCACCGGCGTTCCTTTTCCCCGTTTCCCCCTTTTCCGTGGAAAGGAGGAAGAGTCTCGGGACTGGATTAAAATTGCAGGAGCGATTTCGCGAACTCACGATATCGACGAAAATGCAGCCGAGGCTCTAATCATGGCGGATACACGCCGCGCGGTAGCTGCTACCACGTTTTACCCCTTAACTCGGGACTCTCATTACACTAATGTCCCACCAATCACCGACCCTCCGCCGTCCGCCGTCCGCACCCCCTCGGAACCCCACACGTTTTCTCGATCGCTCGAATCAGAATCATGCAAACGAATGCAAAAATCGAACGTGTCCGTGAAGCTCTGTCGGGGACACGCCGTTGGCGTCGGCGTCGACGTCCACGCAACAGACGGCGGGAGTCTTCCGGTTTTGTGGGACACGTGTGTCGGGGAAAGGATTCCGCGATTGCTCGTAGCGCGTTATGTTTCCGTCGAAACTGGCAACGCGGACGACGCCTCGATCCGTTAATGAGCCCGTTACGTATTAATTTCGCGATTTTACGATTTGAGACAACCGAAATGGAGGCTTGTCCCGCGTGGAACGCGGTATTTTGCGGCGTTCAAACGTTGCAACGGCCCATCGGAGTCTTTAACAGGGTACTTCGCGAAATAGCCGAAGAAATGCTCTTTAGCATACCGGCAGGGCCAACCGTTAAGGCGGTCGTTAAGTTTATGGGGGAGCGCGAGATGCAAGAGGTTGGCAATTAGATGCCTTCTGTGAACACTGTGATCTGCGCCACGCGAAACGGAACAACCGTGCGCGGAGAGCTGGCTCTTTCGAGTCGAGTCTCGAGCCCAGTCTCTTTAGAAGGTGCGCTCTTGCACGGTCAGACGAGCAAATTGAAATACAAAAATCGCTTTGTTCGTGTTTCTCGAGCACACCGCGCGTCGATTTTCTCGGTTCGAGTACAGACCGTGCACGGTACGCGGGGTTGACCGGCGCCGCGCGGAGCGGAGAAAGGTCGCCGGGGGGTACCCTGTGGAAAAATTCCATTTTCAACAACTCCCATCACCTTGGCGGTACGAACTATAAACGCGAGGCCTCGGGCGTAACGCGATCGATGCGAGTAATTGCGAATACGCTCCTCTGCTGCTCGGTGGCGGTTGTTCGAAAATGATTTTTCTTCTCCGGCGGTGATATGAATTTTGCATGCATTCGTCGCGCTATGGGCAGTCTTCCGGATGCCACCGATCACCGAAATAAATGAGTTTGCGAGCGAAATCGCTCATCGATCGATTGCTCGTTCCTATCAGCGACAATTGGTCGCCGCGTCGCTTCGGCGACCTCGCGAGTCGATTACAAAGAACCGAAAAAAGAAGAAAGAAATGGAGAGAGATGGAGGGAAGGGGTGCGGCTAGGCAAAGGCGGTTTCTATCCGCGCGGTGAAAATGGCGCTGGAAGAGACGACCGAAGGCAATACGGACGGCTTCGACTATGGAAGGCCCGAGAGAGCAACCAACCACTTATCATTAGCCGCATCTTCCACCGAGCAGTCAGGGTAATTGTTTCCTCCGGTTTATAGTTTTATTCCGACTCACCGGCGCGATGATATCTCTCCTCGTTTTATATTCCTCGAGGCTACATCAGAAACCAGCATGGCCGTCCACTTTTCTGCCTTTCTTTCCGCCGGTCTCGCTCGGCCCTGTTCAACCGTCGTTCTCCGGCCGCGAACCCGTTCGCGTTTTCATTTTCTCGGCATTTCTAATGCGTTTTCTTGGGTGAAATTCGAACGCTACCAAACTCTCCGTTCTGCCGTAAACTCTAGCGGTGATTGGAGGGAGTCGTAGGAACGGAAGGACGTCCGGAGGTGGAAGGAAAAAGCGAATCTCTTTAATGGCGCGCCATCTTCGCGAAAGGGGTTGGCTCGGGTTTGATGGTAGCATTAGCCTCGCCTAGTCGCGCGATATGGAAATATCCGAGCCGCGTATAATAACATGGCGTCGAGCGGTTCTTTTGGTAAACGGCGACGAAGAACTGGACGCAAAGTATTTTCGTGGAAACCGACGCGGCGACCGGGTGGTGGTGGCTGCCCGGCATACTCTTTTTGCTTGGAAATTAAGAGTCTCGCGTACGAGGGCGGCGCTGGGAACAGGGCCTATCGTTTAAGCCGGATCTCCATGCGAGATTACTGCCCCCGGGGGTGGCAGCAAAGCCACACACCGGTGGAGGTGGTAGTGCCGCTGCCGCTGCCGATGCCGATCTTGGTAGTTGTGGCAGTTTACTCGAAAAGGCGGACCCTTAGGGCTTCCCACCCATTCATGATCTGCCAGAGTTGTTGGTAGAACGGATTCGCGTCGTCTCGTCGTCTCGTCGGCTCGAAGAGAACGCATATTTGCTGAAATTCCCTCGAAACTCGTTCCTCGGCCAACTTGCAAAACATTCAACGTCCTCGAGATTCTCTTCGTTTTTCCATGCCGTACGGATCCTCGGTGGTCCTGCGAGAGCACACGCTTCGACGGGAGCTGTACGAAAAGCGTGTCACCCTCCTGCGTCTTTGGGGTGTGTCGGGGGCGTGAGAGTTGCAGCTGCACTCGTGGACGACTGCACGAGCGTTTTGTTTGTCGCTGTACGCGTGCAGTTCAAAAGCGTTGACAGAAAACCACCCATTAATCCGATGTTCCGAGTCAAGTTTTCCATCGATCGCGACGATTCGCCCGTAAATTAATTTCCACGAGACGCGAGCATACGAGAACGTTCGCTTGTATTTGTGTGGCGATCGACGGTCGTCTCTATCGGCGACGCATACGCGCGGCCCCCGAAAATGTAGAGACTCGTGCCAAGGGCATGGCCGACGACACCGGTCGGTGCCGATACGGCGCTCTCGCTAAACAACAAACGCCGTCGTTCAAAGAAGAATAACGAACGTCGAACAACAGCCACCCCATTAGCCGAAGAATCACCTATTAGAACGCTGCGGGGGGAGGGGCAGTTTTCGGGGGCGTCGGTGAAAGGGTCTCGAGTGACAGGAAGAGCGAAACGAGAAAGCGCGCTCTCCGTTTTCAGGAGACTTCCGGATGTTCGGTCGTCTTTGAACTCTCGAAACTCGATTCGGAGAACAAGTTTCTGGATCCGAGAAAGATCTTAACACCTTTCGAATTCGAACTCCACGGGCGGTATCGGATGATCGATCTCCTACCAGAAGGATTTCTAACGCGCGAATCGGCGCCCGATAATAACTGGTATCGACGTCGAGGATCACAATGGTATCCGATCGAATCGCACGCGCGATCGAAACGCGTTGGTGGCGTTTATCGGCAGATGGTGTCCCGAGAAAGCCACGTGTACGGCTAATAGTCGTAGAAAACGATTCGTTCTCGCAACATGGCCGATCGTGGCGAGGCGGTTGTCCGGACGCGGCACAATCGAGAAGCGGTTAAAAATTACCGTGAAATCTTTACGGCGTAGGACAATCGCAATCCCGTAAGGTGATATATGCTTCCCGCGGGATAAAAATCGTACACGCCCACGAGGACCGTTTCGGTCCTGACGCGAGCCGTCTCCTTACAATTTCATTATGTCCGTTCCTCGTTGTACGCCGACCGCCGCGCCGGCAAGACGGAAACTTGTGTTACAAGCCTGTTGCGACTCTTTGGAAAAGGGAAGCCGAGGAAATCCGGCACAATGACGGAAGGACCGGCCGCTCGTCACGGAAATGTACCGTCACAATGGACACCGGCGCGGCGCGGCACGGCGAGCGTACCACGATCGAATGCCACTGTTACCATTACGGCTTTCAACATCGAGACATCGATTCTCAAAGGCTCGGACAACTGGGCGAGGCCAAATCGAAGAGGATCTTTTCTGAAAGAGTACGCCGAGCCTTCCAATTAATCCGCGATTTTGCCGGTTCTAAGATTCTGCCGACAAAAACGCTTATAAATGAGCATCCTTTGAGAATAATGAAACCGTCGCGTCGTTCACGTCGATCATTGTTTCCCTGTGCCGCGACGTTCGGCGATCGTATAATTAAGCGCGCGCAGGAAGGATGTATAATACGCGAAGAGATCTCTGTCGCTCGTTTACAGGAACACGGGCTATCATAGTCTTATTATGTGGGGGTCCGCCCACGATCACGGACACGCGTATTCGCGTTACGCGCGTACTTCGCGCGATGCTGTCCAATGAATAAGCTCGCAACGACCTAGGCATGGTTGCGGGTTCGCTGCGTCGGGAGCCAGGATTCCGCGATGCGTGCAAAATCTCATAAAATCGCAGGTATCCTCCGTGGCCGCGTGCAAAGAGCACGTTAATGCACGACTCGTTAGGTTTCTTGCGAGCCGGCAATTATTAACGCGCACCACGGCCCTTTCGCTATCGTCCAGTTTTTCCGTGAGGCGCGATTTTACGCAGGTCCCGCAAACCTTTCAGTCGCTCTCGCCCTCTCCCGTGCCCGTATCCTGCTTCATTTGCGTCTTTAATCGCTGGCGACCGGGGGTAATTACCATTATTGGCCGAACCAAAATAAAATGCTACGGCCCGTAATGAGGATTTTGTATCGGGTCTGGCGTGGTCGCGCGAGCTGCTCCACGTTTATATCTGCATCATCGTTCGGATGAACGTTGAAGGGTCTTTCGGTGCGTGGTGCGGCGCGGAGTGGCGCGGACGGAAAAAACTTGGCCGTTTTCTTGCCACATCATCTTGTAGAATGTGCTTAAATCTCGCCGCGAACAGTCTATCGCGTGCTGTCATTAAAATCAGAGAGAGCTCTCCCCGCTCTTCTCCCGTGGACATAATTATAGGCGAGGCCCTCGAAATGGCAAACAAACGCGGAGCGTTGTAAATTTCCGTCGAGCAGCGCGAGAGGAAAGCAGCGGGACTTCTAGGTTTCGTCTAAAATCGCAGTTACGCTGAAAAACAGCTCGGAAAGGACACGGCCAAACCTTTGTACGTTGCGGGACCAAACGCTCTCTTTGACTCTCGCCGACGACGTCTCAATTAATAAGCCTTCACCGAATTCGTTTACGTTTAAAATAGGACGATCTCGGGAAGCCTCTAGCATCGATTCGATAACGAGACTCGCGTTCGGCCTGGCGCATCGAAGATCGGGAGCGATGTTAATCTCGTTAACAGGATGCACGGGATAACCAACAGATTCGGAGTCTTGGCGAGCAAATGGAGGAATTCTGTTCGAATGAAATCGGCGCGGCGCTGCCCGGCCCTACGGGGAACGAGTATCCGCGGCATCGATTGCGATCTTTCGGCGATTCAAAGCCGAAGCCGAAGCCGAAGCCGACTCGGCGATAGCTCATTACACGAGGGGGCATAATGCGCATTAGCCAGCAGGGAGGTTCAACCGTATTACCCTTGGCTCTCCGACGAGCGGGTTCGTAACGAAGGTCGGGGCATTCGGTCGGTAATGACGAGACCAAGATCGTAAATTACGTCGGCGAGTGGAACGAAGGTCCAGCGGGAAAGTGCGCGAGCTCCGATTGTCGATGAAAGGGAAGTTAGAACCGTGGCTGGCACCGGCTCGCGCTCATGCTCGTCGTGCTCGTGCTAGCTAGCGCGGATGCTCGCGCCAGGGGCTGCGAGTTGCTGCGAGTTGCTGCGAGTTGCCGAGGCTGTACGTTGGTAACGCAGTTTGTCTTATCGTCCGTCATCTAGCGACGGCGAGAGGAGCATTGCTTTACGACTAATGGACTTGCTCCGGTAAATCACCGAGCACAATACGCGCCAGGCTGCGGAGAATTTACGAGGGTCCAGCAGCATCGATCCTCCCGTCCTATAAAAGATCCGGACGGTCAAGTTGAAAGTGGATTCCGCCGCGTTTACAAGTCCCAGGGGATAATACATGGCAAAGGAACGTGAAGCGCTCTGCTCCCTTTCGATAGGATCTTCTCTCGAGAATCGCAGCCTCGCGCGGTTCAATGCAGCAACGCTGTAAATCACGGTAAACGCGATACCGCGCGCTTCGCCTCGCCTCGTTTTGCCTCGTCTTGCCTCGTCTTGCCTCGTCTCGCCTCGTCTCGCCTCGTCTCGCCGGTTTCTTAACACCTCGTCAATGACGAGCGAACGCTCGATGACGAGGATTACGGCCGTGCTAACTTTACGATCCGATGAATGGTTCACGGTTCACGGTTTATAGAATTTACGCCTTACCCAAACGGAACATGCCGAGAGACGGCGCGGCAAGGCAAATAAAAGCGGGAACCGATCCGCGTACGCGCGCGTATTCACGGACGATTTTAGCAACGTTTCCGTAAAGCTATACGCGCGCTCGCGCCAGCCTTATAATCTCCGGCAACGTTTGTTCGGGGAATAATAATACCAATCACCGACCCGAGATTTCATTTGCTAAGTTCGAAAGTTTCAATTACTGCACGGCGAACGTCCATCAATTTACGGTTGCAGCATTACCGGCGTGGACGATCCCGGATGCAACGGGAGATGCTTTTCGATCCAGGCGCGATCTCATCTTAAAAAGCACTTTCGATACTGCAGAGCGAAAGGCACTTAGGGAACGCCTCGGGTACGCCGTAATGGTAATAATAACGTTATCGAGGTTTTGTTCAAGGAGACGATAAATGTTTAGCGACGGACGGTTACGGCCACGTAAACAAGGATCCGGGGGCGTGAGTAAATCTATAAAAGTCCGTCGGTGTTTCGCCGTGTGCTCGCTCCAATGGTGTTGTCGTCATCGTCATCGTCGAGGATTAGGCTCCTCGGACTGAACCGGATTTTTCTAAGCTTTTCTTCCTCTCCCCCCTAGCGAAAATCAGGAATTTCAAGAGATTACGCTTCGCACCTCGGCCAGGTAGAAAGGAAACGGCCACGTCGGAGATTAGTAACGACAAGTGGAGAGCAGTTTGCACAAGTGGTCAGCGATCCTCTCAACTCGACTCGGCTCGGCTCGGCTCGGGCATTCCGCCAGCGATTCAGCTAATTAAATTATTCCGTGCATCGATTAAATGGTCCAACTATCCGCCGACGGAAGTTTCGACCAGTCACCGCTGAGCCGCGTTCGAAAACCCATTGTGTTCGTCGACGAAATCCGTCCATCTCTCTCCTTGCGTATTAACGAGGGTTCGAAAAGCTGAAAGAGAACGATGGGAATAAATTAACTATCTTTTCGTTTCCTCCTATTCGACTCCGCCGGTTATTACTCCCCCTCCCACCACCAACATCACCACCCCACCCCCGGCTTTTATCTCCGCCGGTAATTGCTGTAAGGGAAAGCGGTCGATGAAAAAAAAACTGAAAGAAGAATCTAAAAAGCGACTGACTCGCGAGAAGATCCTGAAATAAGTGACTCTCGATTTTGCCTGCAGTGGCTTCTGTCCATTAGGCGGATAAGATCTTCTCTTACCGGTCGATCGGACCGGACCTTTACTCTCTCGACCCCAATTTGTATCTTTCCCCCATCATCACGGTACTTTTACCGAGCCGGCTTTGTCGGAATGCGAAAACCGATGCTTAACTTCCTTGCCGATAAGATCGCGAAAATGTCGCACCTCTCTAATCGCCGAACGTTCGTCACGAGACGAGACAAGCCGGGATTAACGTTCGTTTCCCAAAAGGAAAAATCAGGCTCGCGAACGGGACGGCTTTGCCGTCGAGGCTCGTCTGTCGCTTTGCCGCAATAATTCGTTCCCGTGGTTCAAACGATCGACGAACCAGCGTGTTTATTTATCCCTCCTGCGGTTTCCTCCGCAACGTGGTAAAACTAGGGAATCCTTCTGAACAAATTAGGAACACCGTTATCGTCTCGAATTGCTCGGCGATGCGTTTTTCCTTGTTAAGGAACTCACGGACCTTAAATCGAATAAATTTTGAAACTCGGTCCTGAAGCCTGACACGGGTACAGCGAGGAGAATCGGGTAATGAGTTTGAGGAGTCTCGGCGCCAGTGGCTTCCCGTCGCCGCGCCGTCGTAGTCTTGTTTCGTAAAAGCCGCTTTTTGTCGTTGTCTTTCTCTCGCCTTCGTGATCCTGACTGTTAGATATTTGTAATTATGTCGACTTGCAAAAAACTCTCGTGCACCATAAAGGCTGGACAAGCGAGGGGGAGAATCCAATATTTAAATGCACGACATTGGAAAGGATGATGATTTGATGTAAAGTTCGTTCGGCCGGGTTTGGACGGGTTGCTCGACCGCCCGGTCGGTGACCATGGTCGAGCTAATTGAATCGAATACGCGCGACAATTCCATCGAAAGTTCATCACAGGGCGGATATTGATAGGCCGAAGGGGTCCGACTTTCGTTTCGACTGTCCTTCTCGCATTACCATTGGATTCTGCAGCCAAAATCGAGGTTTCGATTCGAGCCGAGCCAGCGGAGAAGACGAGGGTCTGACTGCCGCCTCATTGTGTCGGCTCCTACCCTTTCGCTTCCCCGATAAAGGATAGCATTAGTAATGGGTTTTAATTACTTTATAATGAGGCCATGATTTGGCTCTCCGACTGGCGCCGAGATTGGAGGCACAGAAAAACAGAGGTGGCTGTGGCTCGCCGCGATTTACTGGCAGCTTGATGACTTTATACTCGATTTCGTGAAGAACGAGAACCCGAACCTTGAACGGACCACTTTTTCGCGAAGAAATAAAGACGAGCCCGTCGCCGTTGCCGTTTCTTTGCGACCGCGTGGCGGCGTTGCGATCGTTCGGGTCCCGAGCTAGTCGCAATTCTTCAGGAATTTGGGATCCCAGATTCGTTCGAAACGCCTCGCAATCAATGAAACTACGTCCGCGTTGAAGCGGCGACGAAGGTGCGCTCGTCGCTTCGATGGGACACGCGTTGTTCGCGACTGCAGCACCTATTAACGATTCTGAGCAGCTCATTTAGATACCTATGCCTTCGGCATCTCCGCCGATGAAGAGGGACAAGCGAAGAGAACGAGAAGAGTGACTAATGCGTCTGTGGCTACCTGAAAAACCGACCAAGCGGCGGATCATCAAAGGCTTGGTTGGCGCCGCCCGCGTCCACCAAAGAACAACGCCGTGTCGACGGCTTAGATGCCTTACGACTTACACCTTACGCCTTACGGATTTTACACGTTGTTGTTCCTTTGTTTTACACCGAACGCTTCCAGATAAGCAGAAGATAAGAGGCCGGGGAGGCAACAAGTGTGAAAGAGTTGTTTGTCGCGTATCGACGCGACGATCTTTTTCACGGCAAATTAGTTGTACAGATGGAAATCCCCTTTTAAAAACCGTTGATTTGTCTGCAACCGCGACACCTCCCACTGTCAGCTTATCCGCAATCTCCGCTAATCGTTTTTTCCCAGACTCGGAGAACAGAGACCGGTCGTAAAATCGTGGTTGCTCTTCTCCCGCTGTCGGAATTTCTGATCGGTGGATCGCGAACGCACGAGGGTCTCGAACGTCCATTTAATTCGATTAATTTGTCGCACGTAAACGCGGCGAGCCGTGATAAATTTTGCAGGTATATCGAATGCAAATTACAAAGGAATTACAGCCCTATTCGTGGCTCGACCGACATGCAACTTCTGTGAAACGATTCCCCTCCGCTTCACCGCGGTTGCGCCTTGTTCTCTCTTTCTATCGACGCGGTGGTGTCTCCCGTGTCAATCAACTAATTGCTCTATGAGCCAATTATATCGTTATTTAATTAATTACATACTCGCGCGACCACCGCAGCACCGCCGCGCCGCCATCGATGTCGCTCACCGGCTTCTCCTCTGCGTCGCGTCGCGTGTTTGAAATCGGAAACGGATTCTGGCAATCGTCGAGTAGGTACTGTACGCGAGTCGAAAAATGCAGGTTCCTTCGCGCATTATCCGCGATTTTCTTCGCGTGCTTCGAACAGTTATCAAACGAACCCGCGGAGTTCGATGTAACAAGGTGCATCGTCGTTATGCAAATGACGCTTCCCGTCTGTTTTCGCGATGCGCCCGCGTCCCTCCAATCGTTGCGAACGTTGCGGAGATCGCTTATGGCCGTTTTATTCGTTTCTCGGGGCGCAATTTTCCATTTCTTGCCGAGCCGTTTCGCATAACGTGTACGCAAGCCAACAACACTGTTGTTCGGTGTACGGTAGCACTTTCCGATCGATACGATGCCGGAGAAACATGGCCGCGTTTGATTATGCGTTGGTTGCAGCGCATCTCCTTCGACGATGCATCGATTTCGAATTCGCGATGGGCGGAGAAGGACATTCGGAAGGAACAGATGCGACCGAGGCGGCAAAACTTGGCGTAGCTCTCGATGCCACGTTGCGGAGCGGCATTCTCCCCCCGTGGGCTCTCTCTACTCGATGCGATGTAGCCACGAACCGTACAAAAAATGATTTTTCTTTCGTGTAGGTAATTGGCCTATCAGCGAGAAACGATTCCCGGTTGAACGACCGTACGCGCGCAGTCGATGCTGTGTTTGGCCTGTCATTATGCAAGGGCGAGGGTTTACGGAGCGCATACAGAAGGAGGTGGTTGCATCCCTTCGCAAGGAGTTGTAAACGTAAGCGTACCATTATCGCCGCAAAGCTACGCCCCAGCCACGTCAGTTTTCCCATCAATCGGTCGATTCGAATTGTAGACCGTCGGCCGTCCGCAAGGATATACTAGATCTAAACTAAAATTATCTCGGTATTATAATTCATTGACGGCACAAGCACACCATCTTTCGTCGACGTCAGAATCGAGAAACCAGAACAGAGAGCCGTCGCTTCGCTTCGCGTCGGATTCGTTGTACGAACGAGAAAGCTTTACGCTCGACTCTCCGTCGTCGATGGGACGAACGGAGAGAGCGTGGCTCGTCTTCCAATTCCGTGGAAGATTGTCCGGAGAAAAGGGGGATCGGTCTTGCCGTAGAGCGTTTTCCAGTTAACGAAGAAGAGAAAAGAGGCGGAGAGGCTGATAACGAATCCGTATGTGATACGCCGGCACCGCAATCGCGGTCGGACCAAAAAAGGGGAAAAACTTCTGGACCACGAGCATGGTAGGGCATTTCGTTGGCAATATCCGTAGACTTTATGCCCTGTCGTAAACCGGCGTCCTTTCTCTTTTCGGAGGGGGCGGTTGCTTCTGCCACCTTGGACTATAAAAGGCGACCGATCCAGCCCCTTCTGGCTAATGAGCCGTGTGTGTTTATGCGTCTCGCGATTCGACTACCGGATCCTGGTGGTCTCCGATGGGGTCTCATCGTTAATTGGAATTTATTAAATGCCACTTGATTCAGTCGTGTTCCGGGAACCGTTGCATCAAAGGAACGCGCGTCGATTTCGTGATGCGTTCGCCGACGTATCGCGATTGGTATCCTCTTGGTTAATTATCGAACAGCCGAGTTTATACCGTGGCCGCGTCTCGGGGACGGACGTTTACGAGGATCGCGAAAAAAGTGTATCGGTGGAAATATCTATCGGAAGGCAATACGGTTTACGAGCAGACGAAACGGAGGACCCACCAGTCCGGAATTAAAACGTGTACCACCCAGCGACGCCCTGGACCACCTAGGGGTCGACAGGGGCGTTCGTCCGAGGCGTCCTTGATACGCCCCTGCGCGTGCTGCAACAACTTCCCCGGAGCCAGCAGCTTCACGAGCGTTATTCACTCATGGACAAAGATTGCGCCATGCCACTGTGAACCACGCGTCACGCGTCACGCGTCCCGCTCCGACTCGGAATTATGCTCGTAGAAGCGGAGGCGTGCCCTCGGACAGCCCCCTTAAATTCACCGCGCTGGGAATCCCGCGATGAAAAAAACCTCGCGCTCTCCTGCTCAGCCTGCTCAGCCTCCTCACCCTCCTCACCCTTCTGGTGCTCCTCGTCCCTCTCCCGAATCTGTCACTCCTTCGTCTACGATTCACGGATCAGCTCCAGCGAACATCCCCTCGATCGGGCGAAAGCTATCCCAAGTTCGACGAGCTCGGTGCTCCGTCTTTGCGACCAACTGCCGACGCCGTCTGCGAGCGCAGATGATCGTCTTCCCCTGGAAATAGGTAACGAGTTGAGCGCGTATCTCCGCCATCTGGGCGAGAACGGATCCTTTGCGGTCTGTCACGGTGACGCGGGAAATGGAGACGACATGTGGCGGAGCGCGGTTCGATCATTTCCAGTCGAATTTCGATGAAATTCGTGCGGTCGGCCCGAAAGCGGGAGACCTCGGACATCCATCGTTCCTCGAACAGCGCTGGTTCTTTCGGGAACGTTGCTCTCCGTCGAAAGAACAAGGCAAAAGGAGTCGTAATAAGGGTAGGATGGGCGGAGTTTCATCCGGTTCGGACAGCCGCGCAGGAACAAGAAAGATTTTTCTTTTGTTCTTCCGACGTTCGATAGAATTCCAGGGGGCAATATTTCTTTCGTTCGTTAGACACCGCAGCGAATCGGTTAATTTCGAGCAAATCCCCGGGGGAACGCGGCCGGGCGACGCCGAGCAGGAAAACAAATATCGAGAGAGGGAGAGAGAGAGAGGACTTCCGATCGGCTATCGTGGCTAGCGATTAATAAGGGTGGCGAGACCGGGTTTTCGAACACGTCTGAAAAGGATTTGACGCGCGCTCGACGAGAAACGGTCACCGAACGCACCCTGTGTCCTCGTAATCGGATCCCCGCGCTCCTATATCTTCTATCGACGGACCATTCAGGCGCCGGTTCAGCTGTTTCCGGTGGGCGTTCACGGGCAAACGGGTTCGCGATTCTTTGACTACCGAAACGCAACGAGAGCAACCCTCCGCTGCGTCGCGGCTGCAGACGTCCCGCGTCCTACGGCAGCTCGAGACCGAAGAAAAAATAATAAAAAACGAAATAAAGAAGCACGTTACAAAGAGAAAGAGAAAAGGAAAGGGAGAAGGGAGAAGGGAGAAGGGAGAAGAACGCGCGAGCGGAAAGCGGGAGGAAAGTTTTGCTCCGCGCCGAAACCGGCAAAGGGTGGCCGTGCTGCATGCGTTCTTGCGCATATCTCAGGGGCGTAACCGGTGACCTCCTGCCGATGGGGCACGCCGGGTACTTTAGGGTGCCCCTACATCGAATTATCGTCCCAGGAGGTGCTGCACCGTCCGCGCCCCCTCCCTTCCATTTCCTTCCATTTCCTTCCATTCTTCGCAGCGTACTCTCTTGTGCGCTCTTGTGTTCTCTTACCGGTGGACGCCGCGATGATTGCTGGTGTCTCGAGTTTCCTCTCAGCACGTGCGACCGCCTGCCAACGTCCCGCCGTGAGATTCGCCAACTTATTGTCTTCGTTGTTTGCCCAGTTTACGAGCGGTCTGTTCGCACCTATCGTTGGGAGCTCGGGAGTTGGCACAGAGGCGGGCTACAAAAATACGGGAGGTAGTCCCGTGTCGCAAATTGTTCCAGTCGTATTTAAAAGCTCGGTTCCGGTTGGAAGATGAAGGAAATGTCGCAGAAAAGACTGTACCAACTCCTGAACTCCCAACGATCGTTGACATATCCTAATGGTTTACGATAAGAAAGTTAGGCGTAACGCGTGGGCAGAAAACAGGTTGGCGGTCTCATTCGCGCTAATGGCAGCGCCGGAAACAATTTCGCAGGTACGATGAATATATCCACGTGCCGAAACTGCAATTGACGGCAATTTGGGAGCCGCGATTAATCTCGAGATTAAAGCGAGAAACTTTGACGGGTGTAATTGATGCCGAGAGAGAGAGAGAGAGAGAGAGAGAGAGAGAGAGAGAGAGAGAGAGAGAGGCCGAGGGGCTCGCACAGCCAGCGAAGGTAAATAAGAATGGTAATTATTGTAATCTCCGCGCAGTGGGAGGACAGCTGGGAGGTCCTGCCACTCTCCGTGCTCGAGCCGTATCGGACGCGCCGCCGCTACCGCGGAATTATCTTCTCAGGAGGTCCATTCCTTTAATTTGTATTATTATTTAAGTTGCTTATAATTGAGATTACGCGCGGTGGACGCGGCGGAGACGCCGTTGTCACGCCTCGTGTCTCTTAAACGTGCCATCGCCATCGCTATCGCCGTCGTCATCGTCGTCATCGGGGAGCGGATCGGCCGACGCCGCGCGGCGTTTTACGACGCGTCGCCGATACACCGTGTCGTTATCGTGATTTCTCGAACGCGAAACGACTCGACGAATACATGAGTCGCGAACGATCGAGACTCTTCCGGCAAATGCCACCGTTTTATCCGCAATATGTCGCATTTGCCGGCCAATTTGCCAGACTTTGTTCTCGCGTCAATTTTATGCACCGTTATTTCGCGTATATTTGCCACGCGATTGTGTACTTTCCGGCGTATCGTCGAGCCATACACGAGCTTTACCTTGCAATTTTCCTATTACGCGCACTCTTATTCCGACGATATAGATATAGCCTGTCGCAACGCCGCATCGTCGAAACGATACGTCGCTCGTATAATATTCTCGATCGAGCAAGGACAAATCGCTGCCGACGTTATTTGCGAGGAGTACTCTACTATTCGGTAGAAAATCGTCGTCTACCGTATCGACGCGCGAGCATCGAGTTGCCGAATCGATATCGCGAAACGCGTATGATCGATCGCGCAAATCGTACGTCGCGATGCATCGTCGTCGTGGCCGGGATTGAATAGGGCGCGAGACGCGCGCGCGTCTTAGCCGGCGCGCGGCGAGCCGTCAGGTCCGTTCAGGTATCGTCCTGCCCCGCGAACACCATTGGTCGAGCAAAGACCACGCCTGCTCACCTGCGACTAACAACGCGTCTCGTGGTGGGAATAAGACTTACCTGCGGCTGCGGCTGACGTCACCGAAGTCACGATACTAGGTGCCGCGCGGGTAAACGTTGTCAGGGGCGAACTCTGGAATCGCTGGATTCGCGGGACACTTTACCCCGTCGCGTCGCATCGGCACGGCGAACCGTCGTCCGTCGTTCCGTCGTGCGGGGACGGGGGGAAACGGGAGCCGTACGATCGTACGCGTATTCCACGAAAACGGAACATTCCGCAGGATCAAAGAAAACCGAAGGGCAGAGTCGGAATTAAACGCTTGCGATGGCTGTCGATTCGAAGGAGATTTCGCGGGACGAAGGAACGCGAGGAACCCCAACGCGTATGAAAATTCATGAGCGCTTGGAGTCAAAGGCAGTTGATATCCATATTCAGAAAATGGCGTCGTTAACATTAAATGGGCACCATTATGGGCAGCAACCGATACAGGCGGGCTGTGGCAGACAAGCGGGTAGGGGAGCAGGCGGCCAAAGGGGCAGGCGGGGGCAAGAGTCGGTCGCGTGCATGTGCAACAAGCCTGTTACGAGTCCCAGGGGTGTCGGTGCAGCCAGCAACGTAGCCGCAACGCTCGCGTAGGTACGTCGGCGTCTCCGCGGCGGACACGTCTCTCCAGGACATTGCTGTTTGGCATGCGACGATACCAGTCGTTCGGCCGCGCTATCATTTCGAGCCGTTCCATTCGAAAAGGGTGTGACTCGGGCTGTAATTTCAAAAGAAAAGAAAAAAGAAAACGAGAGCCGATTACTTTGAGATTACCGCACAATACGACGCCATTAACTCGCTTATCCTTTCACGGTGCGTGTGTTAGACCGCGTACGCAATTATTCGGCATCGCCACCGTGGACAGGAGAGGGAGAGAGAGAGAGGGAAAGACAGAGAGTACCTTCGTCGTGCTTCGATCTATTACCGATCAGAGAGTTCAGGCTCGGTATCGCGAAACTCTCACCGTCGTGTCGAGGCTTTCCTATACAAGCCGTGTGCTTTTGAAATAATTTGTCCGATTCTGACCATTCTGTTACCGATCGTTCTCCTCAGCGACCACCCTTCCAGGATCTCGGAGCGACGAGCCTTACAAGGTATTCCCCTTGTCTCGATACGAGATTCGCCGGTGTTTGATAAAAGTGTCGACGTTCGAGAACGCCTCGGCAGGGAGGCGACTCGATCGAGTCAATATTGACGCGGACAGAATCGAGATAACGGATATATTGGACGATTCCGGCGGATTCGAGGAACGAGACCGTGTCTGTTCGCCCCTCGCGTCGCTCCTTTGCCCCCTTTCAATAGATTTGCCTTTATAGTCAGGGCTCCATTGTGGCGTGCTCGATGAAGCAAATGCACATCGGTCGCTCTTCGCCGGGGCTGCCGCCGCTCCGCGTCCATACGTAAACTTCGATACTTGATCGCGCGTATATCTACGTGCACGCAGCGGCAATTTATCCGTGTGTAACGGGTGGCGGTACAGATTCGGCGGCTGGCACACCCTGCGCGCTGCCGCGTCTATTTACATATCAAAGTAACGGGCTCTCGCACCCCTAGAGCAGCGCCGGCGAGAACCCCGTAGACCAGCGTGTCTAGAAAATCGTTTTGGATTCGCGAGTCGTCGTTATTGCCTTCGCTTATGCCGAATAGCTACGCGTCGTCTACGCCGAATACCGATTCGAGTCGGGGGCAAGGTTCGAGGCACGCGACACGGCTCGAGATTTCGATTCCCGTGCCGATTAAACGGATACGAGGGCCCTCGTATCGGAAATCTGCGGCGTCGAGGCGTAAAACGATCGGGTTGGAATTTTTTTAATAGAAAGTTATCGGTCGATGATCGATCGAGGACCGTGTACACGGCGCGGCGGCGCTTAGGCAGTCAATAACATCCATCATCGTCTCACGAATTTGTCAACGCAGAGAGGCGATCGAGCGATTAGCGCGAGGGTGCTCGGATTCATGAGCTTTCCCCCATGGGGTTGCTTTTCCCGAGTTCCCACGTCGGAAGGGTGCAGAACGCCATAATAAACACCCAGTGTCTCCTTCGATTCACCGGCAAATCCGTCGGCAATCTGTCGACAATCCGTCGTCGCGTTAAACGCGCGTGCAAATTGTACGAGGGCGACGGATTCTCAAGGCGGTGGAAAGTCGACGGAACTTTTTAGTTCCCTTTAACTGTATCGACGACGACGATAACGACGACGACGACGACGACGACGACCCGCAGATATACCTACTCGCAGACTGGCTACGGTTTGTTTGGCGTTGCGGTGGCTGCTCGTTTCTCCGATTACAGCTTATTAGTCGAGCTTTCACGACGTGGGTTTTTCCGTTCCGTACCTTTTATGCGGCGGAAGAAAGACCGGTGTTGAATTGCTTCGGGCTAATCCGACGGGCGTTCGATTTCCCAGCAAAAAAACACCTACTCTGATTCGGTGCTCCACAGAGACAAATTAGCCGTATCGAGCGGATGCGACGCGCTTCTAAAAGCCCATTGAATCGTTCGTCTTTGTCAGGAGACTCGGAGGATCCGGCAAACGATTGCGCCGTGATCGGTGATCGGCGATCGCCGATCGACGATCGGTGGCTAGGTGCATCCGTGGCATGGAATCGCGAATGATCTCGGCGACCTGCTGCTTCGGGGTCAAGGTAGGCCTTCGCCAATGGGTTCCCGTCGATCGAATACAGAAAATCAGCGGAACGACTTAATAAGGCACGATTGCGGGACGATTGCTTCACCCCGCTGCCGTGTGACGATTTGCATACACGATTATAGACCGCGGAAGGCTGAACGAACGAGAGGAAAAAAAGGTTGAATTCCTTGGGAGAGGCAGGTCGAGGCGAAATGCCAAAAATGTAGTTGTATCCGCCTGCATAGGAAAGTACCGCGGCTTGCTACTCGCGCGTACCCGCCATTGCGTACCGAGGTCTCTTTCGAGAAGCCGGTACACCGTTCCCGCAAACACTCGATCGCTAAATAGACGAGTGCCAAACGAATTCTGTCGGCGCGCTGTCCGTTCATTTTTTTCGGTCTCGAACGCGGCACAGTTTTTGCAATCGCTGAGGCAACCGCAGAAACGGTGCCCAGGACGAGAACGAATGATAAACGTTCCCATCGTTCCAGCGGATACGCGCGCAACACATGAATTAGAGTCAGACGGTGGTCTTTTATTAGATTCGCCAGTGGAGTAATAGCGAGTCCATAATTTCGTAGCGACAGGGCATAACGTTGATACGGGGATGGGAAGGGGGCGACGAGGGGAGTCTTCGGAAAAGAATGGAACACAGTCGATTGCGCTTCCATCGCGACACGCAACCACGCTAGAACGTTGCATCCAAATTTAATAAGGCACGGTTCGCCGTATTCCTAGAAACAACCTAGAGCTCGGAGATTCGAGGCTTTCGGATACAAGCGGGGTCCTTTTGGAATGATTCTGCCAACGAGTATTGCAACTGGTATAATCCGGTATCGGCGTGTCTTCCTGGTGAAAAAGGACAAGGCTTGCCTCGAGTTCGATTTACCTGTGCTCGATCGGGAATAGGAAGAGGCAATCGTTTGGCGGGACGGATCCCGGATTCGTCGCACGATCGAGAGATACGTCTACGTATCCCCGGTTCCGAGCGGAGAAGCAATTTTCGATAGAGTCGATCTCGAAACGAAGGAGCGGGCGGCGTGGGTGTAGAGATCAGATTCTGTCACCCGAGGTGGATCGCCGGCGAGGCGGCAAGATCAAAGAGTTCGGGAACGATTCGTGCGGGTCCGTCATAAGCTTTCGCGAGGCATCGGTCTCGCCTCGGATCGAGACGTGACGCGAGCGAAGCGATTTATTTGCCGCCGCTCCTCATCCCATGCGCCGATGATGCGACGTGCCGTCGATCCCCGTCGATGCCGTCACGACGCGATTTCAAGACCCCGTTCCTCGTCCGCTACTCGACAAAGGCGCAGCGTTTCTTTAACCTTTGTGGTTTTGCGTGTTTAAAGGTATTACGAGCACGTATAGAGGATCGCGTATAAAGATTGTCGCGGCGACGAGTCTAGACGAGACACGACGCCGCGCGAAACTCGATAGGCCTTCCTCTGGGAGTCAGAATGCTCGGAGGTTGCACGCCGATTCATCTCGAAGCAGTTGTACTCTGTCGGAGAGCTCTCCGCCTATCCACGCGACTCTCGAGGCACCCACGAACACGAGCGAAGCCTGTAATTCACCTGATGAGGCCGCCCGATCGCGACACTCGAGTACAAAAATGTCTGCGCGAATCAAGGATGAAGGCTTGGCAAACGACCGTGTCCCCTCGAGAAGAATGAACGTTGATAGGTTTTCATTCCTTTAACCCTCCTGCAATTTCGCAGCCCCTTTCCCGGTTCGGTCGCGCCGAGACGCGGGCGTGTCTTTGTTTTTGTCTCTCGTCGACGCGGTTGCCCGAAATTTTCATGGAATACGAATTCAAAATTCACGAGAGAAAGAGCAATCAAATTCGGACGTACCGGATGTCGACGTTCTACAATATCCACGGGGATGATGTTCCGAGCAGGTGCGGCTTTCGAGCGGTGCTGCCATCTCGCAGCCAAGTACCGGACTGTTATCTGCGAGAATTCGAGCCAGCCAGCCCGGCCAAACACAGTCGAAAGAAAGAAATTGACTGCCCTGGCCGATCGCCGTGGGTGCAATTGCTTCGAGAATGTTAATCGTCGGGACGACGAGTCAGCCGGTGGTCCACGAGATCGAAATTACGTTTTCGGGCCCCGGGTTACCGAGCACGGCGCGCATTAAGGTCATCCTGTTCGTGAAAGTCAGTCGATGATTTATTTCCTTCCTCGTTTATTTCGCTTCTCCGCGAACAGCCGAGTTTCGAGTTTCGCGTTTCGATCGTCCACCGTTCACTCGATCTCGTCGAGAGACGGTAGCAAGGACCGATCGAGAGCGTAGCGCGAGCGGAATGCGCGCGGTTTCACGGGTTTGTTGCGCATCGGTCGGACGCGTTAACGAGGATCGCTTTATCGACGATTAACCCTCACCCCGACTGACCCCTGGGCCAGTGTTTGCGGGCCTCTTTCGGAAATTGGTTCGTCGTTCTTGCCAATTTCCGCAGATTGCTGTTCCCCTTCTCTTTCCCTCTCTCCGTACCCCTCGCCTCGCCCGTGGCTTTATTTTTTCTCGACGATCAACGTCGGCCGCCGTTCGCTACAAATTGTGTAAATTTGCCGGCTAACTATTTATCTTTATGACCTGCCGAACGACGAGACCGCCGTTTCTTCGGGCATCCCCCATGAAAATTTCCGCGGAACGCCGGAACTCGCAGGACCAAAAGATCATGAAACGGTGGCCTCTTTTCTGTTCGACGGACGATGGCTTCCGGGTTTCGACGCGAATTTTCCAACGATTCATCTTACGCCACTTATCGCGGTTCCTGGTGGCAGTTTTCTTCCGTTTCGAACGTCCGTGCACGCGTTCCCGACACGTGGCCGATTTGTCAGAAACTCTGCGCGAGATCCGTCATCGACAATGGTCGAAAACGACGGAGGGCTGCGTTCGAAAAAGAAACGGAGGAGTGGGAGAGAGTGAGAAAGCGAGAGAGAGAGAGAGAGAGAGAGAGAGAGAGAGAGAAAGAGAAGAATGAAATCGTAGGACGCGGGACACCCCATTTCGTGACCCCTGCGGATCTATTAGCTTTATGGTCAGAAGGTAGGCCGTGGTTGGGCCCGCAGCAAACAGGAAATCGCTTCGAGCCGGCCGAGATCGGGGTTGGTTCCGAATGTCCAGTTTATCGTCGGCCATTTTCAGGAGCGTCCACGACAAGTACCCGGTTGCCAAGGCCTTGGGCAGTAGTGGCCACTTAGCCGCTCCCTAATGATGGAAACGAGTTCCCGAGGGTCGGGAACGAGTGCGCGAGGGATTCGACCCTCCGACTCGGACGATCGTTACGTTTATCCTGACCAAAGGACTCTTTTTATCGAGCCGGGAAAGGGTGAGTCTCGGGATCGTAAAAACGCGGCGAAAGCGAAAGAAACCTGGGCTCTCTCGCAGCCTAGCCGTCTCTCTTATTTAGCTGCTTGTCTCTTTTAGTTCATTCCTACCTTTATTTTATTCCATTCTCGCGACGTTTCCGCTCCCTTTCCGGAGGTCCGCCATTGTTTGGTCGCGCCCAGGAAAAGCAGGACGCGTCCATATTCCGTCGGGGGAAACACATGGTGACAAACAGCCCTTCTGTTTAGTTATACGCGGAACTCGAGCGTGGCCGAGAGGGGTTCCCTGGACTGGTTCTCGGCTCTCGGCTCTCGGTTCTCGGTTCTCGGTTCTCGGTTCTCGGTTCTCGGTTCTCGGCTCTCGACTCTCGGGGCTCGAGTATCGGAACGAATGATATTTATTGACCGGGCAAATCTGAAGTCTACTCAAATCCCAAGGGTGGTCCTCGCATCCGTGCCCCTCGATAAATAACGTCCATGGAATGGTCATAAAGTGAAAATAGTACAGACGTTTATCCGTGAAGGAAAACCACGCGGGGAAAATGTAAACGCGTCGAGATGGCCCATGATTTTTTCACGACCGTGAAAAGGCTCGGAACGACGCTACTTCTCGCCCCGAGAAAGCTCACGCTTTTCGATAAAACGCTCGACCTCGACTTCTTATTTACGATCGAGGAGCCTTGCGTTTCGTACGGAGAAGACGATTCCGACGGGGCTCGCCCGATCCCTATGCTTTCCCATGAATCGGATCCCCGACGGTTCGCCCTGAATGAACCGAAGGTGAGCTATTAGTATCCTGCTTGGTCGGATGAATGAACGGTCGCCCTTTTTCGATCCTTACGAGTCGGACAGGTTGCGCCCCGCTGAGGATCCCGTGGTCCTGGGATTCCCGCAGGTTGCTGTACGGATTAAAAACACCTATCGACATTCGATACCGATATCATCCTTCCGCCGATCAGGGGCTGCCTTTTGTTCGCCCGATTTCTCAAACTCGAATTTCTCCGTTCACGATCCGCCGATTTCGCGCGGCGAACTCTGTTCGAGTTGGTGGAAGCTCGGCTTCGGCCGATAATTGCCCGGGTCATGATTATTACATGAAGTTCTACGGGATAGGAAAGCGTCGCGCAATGTTTGCTCGAACGAGTGTTACTTCTGGCCGCACAAGAAACGCTGTTACGCCGAGGGGCTGAGTCGAAGAGGTCTATTCAACTCTCGGTAATGAATGTGTCGCGCGACGATTGGCGATCGTCGTCGCCGTCGTCGTCGTGAATAGAACGCGTCCGAATCAGACCCCGGTAATTTCAGTTCTCCGAACTTCTCCCTGAAAGCAGAAAATTCACGAATGATCGACTGGTTTTTACGAGGCCGACCTCGCTTCCTTCGACGATTTCTCTGTCGTCGGTATACACGACTTAACGATCATTTCGCAGATGAGTTGGCCGATAAAGTACTCGCATGCTCGGTCCCGAGCCGCGCCGTGCCGTGGGCCAGTGTTCGTTCGCTTGTTTCGCGAAATGCATGCTCCAACGTTATTTGTTACGTGCAGGGTGTACACGGCTTGCGTGTAAAGAATCGTATACGCGTCGATGATTTATCGTCTCCTCGGATGAAGAAGTCAGGTGACAGGTCGCACGGTGAAGGAGGAGGCTCGTGAAAAAAATGCATGCTGCCTGCGGGAAGAGCGTACATACTCGGAACAAGGAGAGGCTATAGTGCACAGTCACTTTGGAGAATCGTAATACGCGTTTATCTTTACTCCGCCTCTATGTTAATTGCGTTTCCTCTCGTGCCGAGCGCCCGCTCGCCTCTCTCCAATCGCCGTCCCTGTTGCACCGCAAGATTTCACGCTATCTTATCGGAGAGCGTTCCAACGAGAGTAACGAGATCTTCCGGAGATACCGCGTCCTTTGATCAGGCGTGGCCGACGAATGGAAAAGTCTGTTCGCGCGGTTTCAGAAACAATTATTCCGGATGGTTGTCCGCGCATTCCGCGCTCCTCCTGATGTGTATATATATATATATGTCGGACGAAGTGCGGATATGCCATAAATACTCGGGCGAAGCAGTATATCTCTTTCGCGTTGGTCCACGCCCCGAGCACATGCTGTCGGAGACACCTACGGCCCCTCTTCTCCTACGTGCGTCTTCGTTGGCTTCTTCTTGGACTTCGGCGAGGCGAGGCCGTAAACCCCGTTCCCGGATCGTCGGAAGTCCATCGCATCCATCGTGTTCGGCTTGAGAGTTGTCCGACGAATTCCCGACGCTGTCGAGCTGTTTGACACCTGACCTCGACGCCGTGCGTTTCTTTCGCGTCGACGCCCATCTCCGTCGACTGGAACGATCCTTAAAAGTCAGCCGCGACCTCGATCTCTCCGGTGAATCTTCAAAAACCGATTTTCCGCCGCGAATCCTCGCGACGCAGCGTTCGGGGAGCGATTCGTCGTCGATTCGTTCCCCGTTGAATTCCTTCGAAACCCGTAAAAGTCGAGCGGGGCGGAGACAAGGACGCTGCTGTTGCTCTCTTCCTTGCTCTCGGGCCGACGAGCTCGCGACGACGAAGACGACGCGCGACGGTCTCATAAAACAAGGCCGACGTCGACAGAAATTCGTTGGTCGGGACTGCGCGAGGCGTTACGGAGGGCCAACTTTATCGCCCGTTGAACTCGTAACTCTTGCGAGCAGTTCTTCACACCGCTGACACCGTACCGAGCCTGTACACCCTTTCGAGACATTTTTACGTGATTCCGGAGACGCCCGATCGGTTATTTTCGGAAACGGTGCACGACGCGGGCATCGGTGCGCGAAATACCGAGTGCGACGAGCGGTTAGGGGACTCGATGACCAACGTTAAGGAGCTCATAGAGTACGATGATTTGACGGATGATCCCGATGAAACGGCAATAAAATCTCGCTCGATGTTTCCTTTGATTCCCGTTGGTCGTTCTACATTTCCGCCGCAATAGCGTGCGAGAGGGATACGCTATAGTCGCGTGAAAAGGGAACTGCATTGTGCGGCTACTCGACAGATTTCTCGACCGGTGAATGGATCTTCCTTGGGAAGACGCAAACGGTAACACAATCGAGGCGGCACGCAAGTTTTCTGGTTTGCTCCGAAGGATCTCGCAGGGACACCATTTGTCATCGAGCAGCGCATTATGGTCGCGCCTCTGTGCTACGAAAAATACCACCGCCGCGACCGAGTCTCTCTCTCTCTCTCTCTCTCTCTGGCCTCCGGTTGCGAAGGGACACACCGATTCCGCGCGTTGAACATTGTTGCTCTGCAAGGTTCGCACCGATCTAGCTTGATTTATGCATTCCGGGCCCCGACAATGCCCGCCGAAAAAGAAACCACACGGAAATGTCATCCTCTATTTTGGGGTGCGGAGTTACGAAGCCTCGTGGTACACCCCGCCACGGCAATAAAAGGACGAGGACGTACCTCGGGGGCATCCGGCCGGGCCCTCGGGTCTTTCGGCTCTCTGCTCGAGCATCTGCCAATATTTGTCATCCATTATCGGCGTGTTGTTGTCTTGTAAACAGAAGTTTATGATCCGCTTGTTAAACGGCGCACAGCACGTGCAACGAACTGGCTCGGATCCGAGCTTCTGGCTCGAGGCTCGTTCGGTCCGCGAGCATCCTTTAATCCCGGACAAAACGGCGCCAATTAATTGCGCGTAAAAACGATCGAGTGGCGTGCCGGTAATACATTTCGTTTCGTCTCATTCCGCTCCGTTCCGTCCTGTTCCGTCCCGTTCCGCGGCTGCTGCGTTCTCGTATCGATAGATATATTTCTCGTAGAGAGCGCGAGTACGCACGGTGGCCGTGGCCAGCGTCTTTACCGAGCAAATTATACGTCTATACACGCACGCTCTACATTTTTCATATTTACTGCCGCGGAATCATTTATGTTTAACGATCGCTTAATGAAATACACCGTCGGAATACAACTATACTCGGTGCTTGACCATCTGTCCGTGACGATGGCTGCCTCGCGACAAATCATCTGCGTTTTTTACGACCGCTAGACAACAACTATCTCGGTGGCGGCGGCGGCGGTGGCGGCGGCCATTACGGTACCTTTCGGTGCACTGTCGAGCAGTTCGAGGCGACGAGCGTGATCGTGATCGTGATCCGTACGCGGAAGATCCCGGAGGTTGCCTGCGAGCCCAGATCACTGTTTTGCGGTTGCATGCGTGTACTTCTACCGGTCGCTATTATTCCTTCAGGCACATGTGGGACAGCTATTGAAACGAAACCTTCCCGAAGACATTGACGGGCGGACGGGCAAGTTTCTCCATCTGTTGCCATTGCTCTGCTCGCGTTGCCCTGCAGAAATTACAGTTACCTTATTGTTGCCCACCAGTTCGTCGAACAAAACCCATCTCGCAGCCTGTACGACAAGGAGAGAGAGAGAGAGAGAGAGAGAGAAAGTAAGAGGGAAGGTGCGATGCTCTGTTCGCGGTAACCGTACCGACGATCGTACACGCGTGTTGCCGATGTACCGTGCCGGCACGCGATATCGGGACCGCATTGTTGTAGCTGAAATTACTTTCGGTTCCTTCTCGCGTCATCTGCCGATGTCCGCGTCTTCCGTCCTCCTCGACGATGGATCCAGTTTCTTTGGACCGTGTTCCGACAAAAATGCTGCTTCTGCGAACCGAGCGGAAGAAATTAGCAATCGATCCGCGGACGCGGGTTTCCCTATTCCGGGGATTTACGAGGCGGCCGATATCCTTCCCGACGCGTTATTTATGCACGCGTAGAATGAGATATGCCGGGTACCACCCTGACCCACCTGGGGGCGGAATCGCCTCCGCCCTGGCCGCCCCCGGGCGTATTCGGGTCGCGCCGAGAGCTTCGCGTTACCACTCTGTGTATCGTTCGACTCGGTGAAATCGTGGGGTTACCGATTCGATCCGGTTACGCCAGGGTGTCTCGTTGGAATCCGGCCGAAAGCCAATGGCGTCCGAATACTCGTACTTTTATTTATCGCTTTTCGTAAAAGTCCCGATTCGCGTCGTGGTTCGAGATACTCTATCGTGACTCGCAGATAAGATATTTTATACATTTATAACAAAAATACGTAGGTAAAATACGAAATATTTTTTTTTTTTTTTTTTAATTGGGCCACTGAAACCTGTTGTAGGTTTATTTCGGCTTTCACAATTATACATTAGGCATACAATTTAAGTACAGACAGTCTTAATAAACGCTAGAGATGGAGTTTACAATCATTTAAAAACTGAAAGATGAATTCGCAGGCTTTGATATTTGGTTCCGCAAGGAATATGTCCGCTTTGTCACATACCGCTGGGGTGCTCTCGACCGATTAAAATCTTTACGAGAGGAAATACATTTTATCGAATCTCCGTTTCTTGTAATCGATGCAGACAATTTTTAGTTTTCATAAAACTTGGCAGTCTAGCAATCATCCCACTTTCTATCTGAATTGTTTACGGTTACTCGTCTACTCTCCCCATAAATCAGCGGCATTGGCGAGCTCGCAACGAATCCCCAAAGTCGGACGACAGTGCAACCGGTTCGCGAGCTGCCATTACTCCTGCATCTCGGTGCATCCTGCTCGCGTATCTCGAACAATGCCTATAGACGCGTAATGACCGGCCCGTATTGTGTCTCCTCGCACGATCCCGTATGTCATACGGTGGGTCGATGGTTCGTCGGCTTTGCAGCTCTCTGTTCTCCGCTTTGCTCTCGGCTTTGCTCTTCGTCGGTGCACCCGCGCCGAAACCGCGTCTAGAGAATCGCGGCCGGTGAATGCGCCTAGGCGCGCGCGTTACCGGCATGAATGCGTGCGTGTACGCGTGTATGTGGAATGCGTGTGTGTACCTTTATGGGTACATCTACGCGGAGACCTCTTACATGCCCATGGTTCAGAGGCGTGGTAGGTTCACTCCCAGGTGCGTCTCACCCAGGGTCGTACAATGGCACGTAGGAAACGACACCATCGGACACGCCCCAATCTGCGTGCCCTAATATTCACTCGTATCGCGCCCCGTGTCGCACCGGGGTCGTCGTTTGCCAGATGCACCGATACACGGCCTCTGCTCTCGCCCCATAGACGTGTGCCACGCTGGACGAAAAGAAAGGAAAAAACGAGCAAATAAATATTAGGCGGAGACCGATACGGAATCATCGGGACCCGAGGGAAACAGTTTCGAACGATGAGAAAATTAGCGTTCGGCGTACGATGCCCGCGCGTAGAATGCGAGACGAGGGATCGAGCGAGCGAGCGAGCCGATCGGTAGAAAAAACAGCGATGGAAACAGAAAGATCATCCGCGCTCTCATGCTGAACGATTGTTCTCCGCACGATATCGCGGCGGCATTATACCTGCGAGCGTGCCGGATCGTGGGATGACTGTCAGAAATCAATTCAATTCCGTCGGTATATCTAATTCAATAATCTGAACGCGACGAGTGGGCGAGGAGCCGAGCAACGGAGAATGTAAATGCGCGATAAACGGAGCCTGGGACGAGTTGCACGAGCAAAAAGAACCGAGGTAACAAAGGGCACCGCGACTTCCGGTTGACTCGCATGGTCGACTCGTCGGCCATAAATCGTTCTTGCGAACGAACGTCTACCAGCCGTCTCGAGACGCGAATTCGTTTGCGAACCTGACAAACGATCGCTTCGCAAGAAGTCGATCAACGCTCTAAGCTACGGCTAGACCGCGTTCGGAATGATTTCGGTTCGATCGCATCGGCGCCGTTCGAGTTTTGGTCGAAGACCGTAAATTCTTCTGGGCAGACGAGGGCGCCGAGAAAAGTATGGCGCGCGGTTGCGGGCCGCAGATATCGGCCGATAATTTCATGGCACATCGAGTAGGTATGTCGAGAACGGATGGAAATTAGTCGAGATGGCCGTCGAGTTCCCGAGTTAATTGATACGTCTGCACCCGAACCAGGGGCAGAATATACGCGCACGACTCGAGTCGAGCCGAGCCGAACCGAGCCGAGCCGAGCCGACAGAGGGCTTGGAACAGAGGGCGAAGCGGAGCAACGGAAACGGAGAAACGCCTAGAGTCTAGAGGAAGCGAGAGAAACGTGGCTCCGCGGTATGTGTGAATTGGTTGGCGTATTGGTGTGCGCCGTTCTGGGTTTGCTCGTATCCCGCGTGATTTAGCGGCACCGTTTCCTGGCGATCTAGTTAACACGCGTTCGCGCTGGCCCGCGTGAAAAAGAGAGAGGTGGACGGATACACGCGCATCTCTCCGAAACCCCACGGGCCATCGCAACATGACTAATACCCTTTCGACCGTATTTTTATCTCGCCACGAGAGAGTAGCTGTTCCTCGTGTTACGCCACCCGAAGGCAAATCAAACAAAAACCGAGAAAGACACCGGGCCGCGAGCGGATGTGCCAAACGGACGGGAGCGTCTTTGGGCTATTCGCACGGTATCAATGTCCTCGCCACGGTCCGTCCTCTTTGGCAGGCCTCGAGAGCATCGTCGCGACGCGTCGTCCGCCGCCAATTAAATTCGAAACGCGTCATGGGTCTAACGAAGTTTTGACGACGGAAAAACATACGCAGGATATCGCGAAAGACGATACATCGTTAATAACCTTTCGAAACCGTGGCACGACGCGGCGCGGCGATGGCAGCACGCTAGACTCCACGATGCGGAGGAGAACACGTGTCTGGCGTCGAATATCGAAGGGCCACGATCCCGCCCCTCCCTCGGACAGACCTTAACGATCGTCGTTATTGAATAAATCCGAAGCGTTCTACGTTAGCAGGTCGAGGCGCGCGTCAACCTTGAGGACCTCCTTCGTCGAATGTACGCCCACCAGAAGAGTGATCGATTCTGATAGACGAGTCCCGTATAATGAGGCATCCGAGCCGCGGTACAAGGAAGTACCGCGATACAGCGTGAAGATCGCTCGGATAAAGAAACGGGACAGGGACGGGAAGGGTTCGAGCGAGGAGGTGGTTTGAGATAGGAAATTACATGAAAAAATAACAACTTCGACGGTGGACATGACGCAGGGCAAAAGGGACCGTTGCTTGTTAAAATGCAACTCCCACCGCTGCGAATCTCAATAGTTTTGCAACGCGAAACGTTGTTAAGCAACGCGAGCATACGCAAACACTGAGACCATTTTTTCTTCTTCTTAAAAAAAAATGAACATTCGAGGCAAGCTATTAGATACATTTTCGCGAAAGTCCAGGTCACGATCTGTGTTTTCGCGTTGCCGGAAGAAGAAGAGGACTCGAGAGCGTGTGCCGCTGGTTCGAGTTCCGCAGCCTCGATTTGAATTCGCGGTCTCGCATGAATGAGGCATTGCCGTGACAGAAGCGGAACAACGGCGACGAACGTTACGTCGCGTCGGCCACATGCGAAACATCTGGCATTTTTCGCGTGAAAGAGAAAGACCGGAGACCGGGGCCAAAGACGAATTTCTGAAACGGTGTACGCCCCCCTGTCATGCCTCTCCGAGGAGACCCCGGGGAATGCTGTATTGTCGCGCGGCTTCATTGTGCCGGACACGAGAAATTATATCGCGATTGTTCTTCGATCTGGCCGTTAATTGGAAATCAATGAGCTCACTCGCGCGTGGAACCTCGTGTTTCGCCACCGGACGTAATAACCGGTTAAATAAACCGCGACTATGCCAAGGCGTTGAAGCGTTCGCGGCAGCTACACGCGTCTCTCCGATGGAGCCCTGCCAGTCCGATTCGCCTGTATTTTCCATAACGATTTGTTTCTCCTCGGCACGATCTAGGGCAGGAAATCGTCTATCAGGAAGAGAGAGGCACACGACAAACGATTCCCCGTAAGATTTTTCTCGGTAAAAATAAATTGCCGGTAGCACGGGCCACTAATTGTCTGGCGGTTGCATAGGTCGACGCCGGCATTGACTCTGACCACTCGGCGTAAGTAATCCGCTCGGGGATAAGACAATGCGTGAAGGTGTGGCACGCAGCGGACTCATTGTTCAGCAATTAAAAGCAGTTTTCTTCTTTGTATTTCGCCACCTGCCGCTTTTGTTTGTATTTTCGTGGCGATTAATGCGCGTGAGCGCGCATTTCGCGACCCGTTGGCCACGTCAAGAAACGTCACCCGTGCCGAAGCGGATTCGATGCGACAGCTAACGCTACCGAAAACCGGCTCTCTCTATTTTTGCCCGGGATTGAATTATGTATAGGCTAACGCCGATGGTTCACACGAATCGTTCAAATAAATCATAAGCGAAAGCTGTCGGACGAGGCTTCATCGCTGCCGATCATCGAAATTTCCTAGTTTCTTCGTGGACACGTATCTCTCTTTCTCTCTCTCTTTCTCTTCCTCTCTAACAGCGTTGCCTGGCAAGTTTCCTCGTTCGCCGGCAAGCGGTCGAACAGTAACCATACCGTGCACCTCCCTGCAATACAGTTCGACTCTTGTTTTCCATTTGGGGCGAAGCAACTGGCACTAAAGCCAGCATATTTCCCGACCTAACGATACACGGTTATACCCGCGCGCAGACTACAACGTATGCGATAAAAGCTCGATTACGCAACGGCTCCGCCAAAACGAATCGGCAAATTGAACGGCCGGCAATTTACGGGCGGACATAATGCCAGTAATTTCCCGAAGGCGCGGGTACTTTCCTAGTTCGTGGAAAATTCGCTTCGATTTTCCCTTCGTCGCGCAATCATTCCGAGAGAGAGAGAGAGAGAGAGAGGGAGAGAGAGAGAGAGAGAGAGAGAGAGAGGCGAAGAGAGAGAGATAGAAAAATTGCTCGTTTATTTGCAAAGGCAGGCGAAGGTGTGCGCGCGAGCTGGCGACCTAACAGCCAGGCAAGCAGTCAGTCAACTTTTACATCTCGCATTGTAAAATGTCCGCCTTCGCCTACCTATATCCCACGTAATAATTCGCATTGCCGACGCGACAGGACACCGGCCTCTCTCGTTTTGCAATCGAAAACCGTGCGATTTGACTCGCGGCGGTCTTTTGTGCAAGGGGAGACATCGCGAAAACACGGCGCACGGCTAATACGGTTTTCTCTGACGACGAGAGAACACCTTATGGGACTTGTTCGGCGTTTAGAAGCTTTTAAAATCATCGTGCCACAAATACAATTATTTCCACCCTCCCCCGGGCATCGGGTCGAACGACAATAATTTTCCTACGATAGTTGTATGAACGAGGGGCGTACCTAGGCTCCTGTAGCGAGTAGACATGTGTTTGCTTTCGATTCGTCGCACCACTCGTCTCCCGTGGGACCGTTTTCCTCCGAATTTGTTCGAGGGACGGATCGTGTATCGGTTTACCGAAAACTTTGCCAAAAGTCAAAGGTGTTTGCCTCGAAAAGATCAACCTCTCCAAAACGAAGAAGAATTATTATCTTCTCGACGAGGTTGCTCGAACGATTCACGGGAAGGATTTGTTTGGGCTTTTCCTAGGGGCTCCTTTATTTCCTGTAGAACCTACCGGGTCGTCTTTCGAGAGCAGTCCACTCGTGTGGACGACAAAGTGGTCGAAGAAGTAGCCGGTTGCGTTCCAAAGCAGCTGGAAACGTCGTACGAGAGCGCACGGGATCGAGCCAATCGGTTCTGTCTTTTGTGCTTTTGTAGGTTCGTCGAGCGCAGGAAACGATACGGTTTGCAAGGAGGGACGGTCGATCGAGCCCCTGTTTTCCGTGCGGTTCCGTGCGGTTCCACGGAACGGAAGATGGTCGTGGGCGAGTGACGGACAAACACGGTACATGCCTTCCGTTGGATCGGAATCCGTTTGTGCATCCGCGAGCCTGCCGGGCACCGCGGACAGCTCGAAAACGAGGAAGTGACGTCGGCGGAATCGATGATTATAATTAGCGGCCGATATACCGGAACAGGAACGGACTGATTACGGTATTCAGTGGCACGCAGTCGCACGCGGAATGATTCACGGCAGCATAAGGACGCGAGGTGAGGTGCGGTGCCGAGCCGAATCGAGCCGAGCGGAGGAAGGTGAAAAAGGGAGACAAACACGGTGGAAACGGTGGAACGAAGGAGGAAAGACCGAAAGAACTGCGAAGGGAAGAGAAGGCTGGTCGCGTAGCCACGCATGCGCGTGCACAACTCTTTCCATGAGCCGCTATTATTATATACCGTATATAGTGGCGGACAAAAGGCTCCCCATATGGCGACTCGCGAGCTAATGTATGTCATTAGTCGCATTACTCGATGATAATTAAACGTCTATATACGCGGCATTGTTGTGTTCGCTCGTACCTTGCGCCGTAATACCGGAATGACATGTTGCGCTACAATGCTTCGGATGTCGTGAACGATTCGCTCGCTTGCTCGCCCGCTTCCACGCGCGTTCGTTGCAAGCTCCTACGAACGTACGAGCGTACTAAACGCCAACAACCGTGGATAGAACGCTGCGAGCTGTCGAGACATACCGCGGGAAAATACGAACCGCTCGGTTCGCTCAACATCATCCACCTCGTCGCGCCATACCGTGCCGTGCCGTTCAGCTTCCCGAGACACCGAGACGCAAACTTTGCTTTTCACGGGAAAGTTGTGGCCGCGATTTCCGGTCGAAAAAAACCATGCGCCAAACCCCGCCAACAATCGTCTGGAAACTTTCCTCGGAAGCGAGCTCTTTCCTCGCTGTTGTCATCGTCGTCGATGCCGAACGAGGTCAAAAAGTTTCGCGAGTCGTCGGTCGGCGCTCGCGAACAGAAGAGAGGCGGGCACGAAGAAATCTGTTATGCCTCGACGACAAAGAACCGCGTAATTATAATACCATTGTCGGCGGTTCTATTTTGCATTTAATGCGCCCTTCCGCTCGAATCATGCTCGAACAATGCTCGCGGCACCGAGCCACGATTTTCCTGTAGTAAGCGTAAAGAAATTCCGCGCGGAAAAGTCGGTGAAACGCGGCGCAGAATGTCTCCGTACGGCGCGGCGTCCAGCTTTTCTCCCGGCTGTCGGGATTTCGAGATGGGCCTGAACTGGGTCAGATGCGACCAAATGCAGGATGCAACCCGACCGTGAATGGTCTCCGTTCTACCACATGTGTATCGCATGGTCAACTTTTTTGCCGAACCGCATTTCATCGACTTATTCTTTATCCTCGGTCCTTTCTGTTCCGGTTCCTCTGTTCGATCTTCTCGCGGTAATCGCCGCGACCGTTGACCGCAGCGATCGTCGCATCTGTTTCTCAAAGATGCGCAGGAAACGCTTCTTCCGAAGACGGAGCCGTCGATCGCGAGCATCGAACAAAGTCTTCGAACACCGGTTACGCGATCAACTGGCAGACGACTCGAGTCGTCGGACGATGAAACGACGTCGAACGCCGGCTGCGGTCGGAGTTACAGAAATATGATGTAGCGATTCGAACGTGTCACCCAGTGGCAGCGTTATTTCGTTTCGGTCGTTCTAAACATAGTCAGGCCCGGTGCACGAGACACCCTTTTCCTCTCTTCACGAATCGGTTCTCCGAGGGAGAAACTGATTGGACACAGCGCGCGCGCGCGCACGCGAGCGCACGCGGAATGCGATCAGAGAGATGAGTAGGCGAGGCTGCCCCGAAATAATTCGATCGTGAATCGGCACCGTCCGACGGTAATTAGTTTCGGCGACCCGTTTTAATTAGGGGAAACTTCTGTGACGAGGTTATTGTCGGAGGATGTTGATTCACCGGCCACGAGGAATATTGCGGCGTCACGGGCTCCCTGCGCGAGTGTCGTGTGGACCAACCGGATACTTTAATGACCTTTAACGACGCGCAATTACCGTCGAATCGGACGGGGTAACGCTATCGGTCTTGCGTTACAAGTTCGGACAATATCGGGTGCTTAGAGTTTCCAACGGGGGCGGCCGGTGTTGTTTGCCCATTAAAATTATACCGGATCGTCGATCGAGCATCATTGTTTTCTCAGCTTCGCTGGACCGGTGCGCGTTCCGAAATCCGACGCGTTCGTACACGACACTAATTTGCCGTTGATCTACGCTAGATCCGGCCGACTTTTCGAGAACGATCCATTCGAGAGACCCGAGTGCTCGTCGCCCGCACGCCTACGAATCCTAATCTGTTTGTCGGGAACTTGAAAAGACACCGAGCCTTTTCCATCGGGACGAGGTCGTTCTCGAGGCTGCGGCACTTTGGTAACAAGACTCGCGTGCCTTTTGGAGCCTGCACGTGTGCGTGCGCACACATGCGAGCTTCGAGAGGAACGAACAGATACACCGGTGGTACACGCGTGTATTTCGTATACTTGTTCCGCTCTCCGTGCTCCGTGCTCCGTGCTTGTCCTGCGGGATAGGTTGTCGTTAACCACATGCTCCCGGTCTCGTTAGCCTCCTTTATTAGGTACATCGTCGAGAACCTACGAGCAGCCTAATCTGTTCGCTCGTTACGCGCAACCGAGATTACCGGTCGGGGTTTCCGTTTCGAGGCCGATTCGCAGATAGCCGCGCGAAAGGTCGATAATGCACAGTTGCGGAGGTCCGGTGATCTAGTTCTTGTCGCTACCGATAAAACGGCCTCGTTCGTATCGCGACCGCGAAAAATCTGTGTAAACGTACAATCGTTCGACGGACGATCTTGAATCACCGATTACCGAGGGTCTAGAGCTTTCCCTGTGGTCCGACGAGAAGATCGGCGAGGGAGAGAAACAGGCGGGACACTTTCGTATACTCGAAACCGTGTCCAAGAGGTATAAGCCGAGTCGTTAGTTTCGTGAGGTTTGTTAGCGGATCCGGAAAGGCCGCCGAGATACTTAATGCGAGCGTTTCGCCCTTTGGTAGAGATTCTGTCCTGGCTGTCGCCCGACGTCAGTCACGGTGTGAAGTTTCAAAGTTCCGTCCGCGTTTGTTCCGCGGTCGCTTTTTCCACGTCCTTTTCCCGGCCGACTAAACTAGCTTGATCGATGGAATAATTAGGAGAGGAAACAGGGCTTTGGCGGTATACAAATCAAGACAAGGTTTTCTCTATCTCTTTCTCTCTCTCTCATTCTCTCTCGAGATCGTGTTCTTTATTTCTCAGCAAACTATTTTTCCGTTTTACGGTGAGCATCGAACAGCAGGTAGAGAATATCATCGTTCCTCGTACGACATCGTTTTCCGTTTTCTGCGACAGAAAGAAGATTATCGATCGTTGCACTATCGGGTTACTTGTAGATATATTTTTAGTTGCCGGAGTATAGAGGTGCGACTCACCTCGAAAAGCAGTTCCAGGCGGTACAAAGCAGGCTCTTTAGACTCTAAGCTAACTAAGAGGCGACTAACTAACTAGGCTAACTTCTCGAACGAAAGTTCTTGGCATGGAAAGGAGATGAGACTATCGGGAGTCGTGCGTTTGCGGAGGGACGTGGAATAAAAGGCGATCGTATTCTCGAAGCAAGGATTCGGAAGAGCACGGTGACGGTCGTAAAGGCGCGATGATCTATGGATGAAGAGGGTGAGCAGTGGCTGGTACCAAGGGGGCCGCAAATTGAATAACAAACGTTCACCCTCGTTGGTTAAATCACCGAAAAAGTCATCCCCCGGGCATGTAGGCTGCTCGACGTTAACCACACCCCCCGCGAGTCCTCGGATCGTGTCGCATCGTCGGGTCTGGTCTGGTTTGGCTTGTGTTGGCCTCGCGACGCTTCAGACCCTCCTTCGCTGCTTTGCATAATAACGATCTTGTGCGGTAATCTCTGGCATATTGATCCGATTTAGAGCGTACCGCGAGAGCGGGGATCGTTTATGGCTCGGTCACGGTCTGTCGTTGTCAGACCGCTCAATTTTCTCGGGTTGACGCGCATTGGAAATAATTGCCGGGCCGAGAAGATCGCGTCTCCTTGCGATTCCAAAGGCCCGACGCGACGCGGCGTCGTCGCGCACGCGTCTTATCGTTGGCGTAGTGGAGCGCGATTAAAAGAAAATTATGCGGGTGACGCGACGCGACGGTTCGAGAGAGACCGGGGGTAATTAAATTTATCGAAGCTTATAAAGCCGCGCGTCGCGTATATACGTGATTATTTAGGCATTAGCGGCGGAAGGCTCTCTCGGGCCCGGGATTAAACGAGCCGAGTCATCCTCGGTAATAACGTCGAGTGCTCGGATAGGTTGCGAGTGTTCGCTCGGACCCCGTCGTAAATAGGCCAACAGGAATATACGTATCGTCGAGTAGATAAAAACCTTTTTCGAGTTAATCAAGGCGAGTAGATCGCCCGGCTGGAAAAAACCTCGTGGACCTTGCTTTTGGCTCGCCAACCGACAAAGGGAGAAGGGCGACCGGCTAATGATTTTAATGCAAATCACCGCACCGGTGCGACTCGCGAGAAAAAGTAGCCTGGTCTGTTTGCTCCGAGCAGGGGCTGGAAATACGACGGGATCTGCAAACTTACGTTTCTGGCCTACGTCCGCAACACGTCCGACGTTTCGCACCGGGGACGATTGTCTTCGGAGGCTATAGCGAGGAGGACGGACATCCTGCGGGGATGTCGGACGAGATGTAGCGAGTCTCCGACGAAGCAGAAGTAGCGGCAGCGGGAGCAAGGGCCGTGAGAGCTAGGGGATGATAGACGTTTAGTGGAGAGAACACGATCACGGGGGGAATCATGATCTTGAGAGGCACATCGTTACTCACAAAAGCATCGTTTATTTCCTCTTTATCTCTTTCAAAATGAATTTATAATCTTTATAATAATACATCAATAATAATAATAATTAGTTAATAATTAATCATAATAATAATAATAATTAATTCATAATATCGTGATATTTAAGATCGAAGAAGGTCGTCGTCGATCGATGACGGTCGGGATGCAGTCCGAATACCAAGTTCCAAACGCAAATCGTGCGTCAAGGGGAAATAATATCGAAAGGCGTCAATGAAAATCCGACGTAGGTATATACGCGCTTTTTTGCCCGTGTGTATGTGCGTGCCTGCACGGTCAACGTCGTTTGGAACCTGCTCGGAGAGGAATCTCGATATACTATATCCCTGGATGTTCGGATCGCGGGCGCGGGCGTCGTTCGAGAATATCTGGGGCTAAAGCTCGCGCGCACCTTTTCGTATATGCATTTGTTGCGTGTATCTCTACGTGTAGGTGTATGGTACAGCGCGACAGTGCGTTGATATAGAATTTTTTACAACATTACACCGCTTAACTAATATAATATCTTTCTCACGCGCTATGTATAATATTTACAAGTAACAAAGCCGGCGGTGCATCGGATCGGATGTGATTCGACGACCGACGATCGCCGACCTGGGGAACAACCGAGCGTCAAGGATGTGGGGGACCAGGGATCCAGGTTGTAAAGGCAGAGAGATAGATATATATATATAGATAGATAGATAGATAGATAGATAGATAAAGAGAGAGAGAGAGAGAGAGAGAGAGAGAGAGAGAAAAGAGAGAGAAAAAGAAACGGGTTAGCGACGGACGCGTAGATCTCACGTTTTAATGCTTCGAACTCGTGGTTGTAGTCGGCAGGCAGAGATCTTTCGATGGTGCGGTTAGGCGAGGCAAGTCTCGGTTCGACTAGCTGGGTCCGCGATTCGAGGCAGCCGAAGAAAGAGTATCGCTGTCCGTCGCTATCCGTTCCGCGTTCGGACCAGAGGAAACGTGAAAAGAGGGTGGTGAAGAGATAGCGGCGAAGCTTGAACAACCTAGAGACTATGTACAGGCGCGGGGGACGAGGGTGAGGGAGTCTGCGCGGTCCCCGGCGTGCCAGGATTCTGTTGCACGGAATAGGAGTTACTCTGGCGCGAGTGCTGTTGTTGGTGGTGATGATGGTGGTGGTGGTGGTGATGGTGGTGATTCTGATTCTGATTCTGGTGTTGGTGGTGCGCGGTGGTGGTGTGATGGTGACCGATGGTCGCGTGGTTCTGTACGGATTGTACGGACTGTACGAGGTTCAGGTTGAGGGGGTAGGATAAGGGGGAGCCCAGGGCCGTTGCGGCAGCGGCAGCGGAACTGCAGGCACCGGCTCCGGGCCCCACCGGGCTCAGTGCATGCTCATCCCCGCGTGCGGGTGGTGGGCCGCCGCCGCCGCCGGTACGGATGTTGCGTGATGATGCGGATGGTGCATTAGAGGAGGGAGATGCGGGTGGTGGGGATGGTGTGGGGTCAGAGGCGGCGGGGTCATCTGTATTGGGGTCATGGGCGTTGTCGGCTGATGGCCGAGACTGGTGGTGGTCTGGGATGTGGTGGTGTTGGTGTCCTGGCCCGCCGCCGCTGCCGCTGCCGCCGCCGCCGCTGCCGCCGCCGCCACCAGAGCCTGTTGCTGCTGGGCCTGAGGACCCGCCGGCTGTTGCTGGCCCGGTTGCTGCTGCTGCTGCGGCTGCGGCGGCGGCGGCGGCTGCGGCGGCACCGAGCTGGAAGTGGGACTCTGCTGACTCCCGTTGTCCTCGCTGTCGGAGCAGGACTCGGCCGACGAGCTCCCCGCTCCCCCCTTGCCCTTGCTGCCGCTGCTGCTGCTGCTGCTGCTGTGGGTCTTGACGTGCTTCGCGAGATGGTCGCTGCGCATGAACCGCTTGTTGCAGACCGGGCAGGCGAATCTCTTTTCGCCGGTGTGGGTTCGAAGGTGCCGCTGCAACTCATCCGAACGTGTGAACCGCTTGCCACAGAAAAGCCAGTTGCAAACAAACGGTCGCTCACCAGTGTGCCACCGTAAGTGGGCCTTCAGATGCGACGTTTTCCCGTAGACCTTACCGCATCCGGGTATGTGGCAGCTATGGATGTTCTTCTTCCTGAGATGCACGCCGGCCGGGCCAAGCCTCTCGGCTTCTTGACAGTTTGGACAGTCGCAGGTGGCTCTGCCGGTGTAGCGTCTTTGGGAGCGGGGCGAGGGGGCTTGGCTGACACCGCCGGCCCCGACGCCGACGCCGCCGCCGCTCCCCTGCGGGCTGCCGGCACCGGCGCCAGCGCCCGCGCTCGCGGCCGCGTGGTGGTGCAGCCCGAACCCGGGCGGGCCGCCGGGCAACATCGATTTGTACGTGTCTTGCAGGAGATTGTGGCCGGCGGTGGTCGCGGTGGTCAACAGATGATTACCGGCGAGCGCGAGGCTGGTCGAGTAGTCGGCCGAGTAGTTGGCCATTTGCGCGGCGTGGACGCCGACGCCGACCGTGCTGCTCACGTCCAGCCATCCGCCGGCGGTCGCGGCCCCGTGCACGTCCCACCAGCCGTCGCTCGCTTTGATTCCGCCGTGGGTCGCGCCCGGCATCGCGTTGAACGGCCACGACTCGTACGGGTGTCGGCCGTACACCGAGCCCAAGGTCGCTCCCTCGACCTTTCCGAGCAGGCTGCTCTGATGATGATGCGGATCGCCGGCCGGTTGGGCGCTCGCCGTTCCCGGAAAGTACAGGTCGCTGCCGTATTGGGGCGCCGTCGACGCGCAAGAAGTCACCGGCGCTCGAGCGTAGCCACCGGTCGTGCTGCCGGCGCTGCTCGTCGCCGTCGGTCTTTGACTGACTCCGGTCGTCGTGCATCCTCCACCGCCGCCTCCTCCTCCACCTCCTCCGCCACCGCCTCCTCCTCCTCCTCCGCCGCTGCCGGTAGAGCTGTGCTGAGGCGAGCTACCGCTGCTCTGTGGACTCTTTTTCCACGGATGAAAACCTTTGCCGACGGCCGCGTCCGCCAACGGCGGAGGACTTTTGCTGCTCAGCTTGTTGCACTGGGCCGCGAGCATCGCCAGCGGCGTGCCCCGTAAACCTGGATGGTCCTGAAACAACAAAAACAAAACGACGAGATTACCGTCTTGTTTCCTCGCTTCTCCTCGCCTCACTTTTTCGCCGTTTCGAATCGTTATCGCATCGCATCGGATCAGATCGAGGTGCCCCAACCAATTTTTCGTTCGATCGGCTATAACGCCGTAGCGCTAGCCATGATTTTATTATGGCAAAACGCGTTCTCGAGCAGGTGTTACTTGGTCGAATTACGGTCCTGCTCTTCCGATACGATTACGCAAACCGATAATAACGAGTTTCGAGACGAGCTTCGCGAATTAGGCGTCCGCTCGCGTATATCGATCCGGCGAAATCGAGCCCGGTCGATTGAGACGCTTTCTCAAGGCAACGCGGCTCGTAATATCGAAGTCGAGCGCTCGCTCGCTCGCTCGCTCGCTCGCCCGCTGGATGCGGCCATAATCGCGGCTAAATCGACCCAAAAAAACCGAGCCCCGCTCGCCACCGGCCGAAGCGGCACGGCGGCACGGCGCGGAGCAGCGGAACCGAGGCTTCCCCCGAGGGTGTATAATGACACAAAATTGCCGGTCCTATCCTAGAAGACGTGGAAGATTGCCGGCGAGCCAACAAAACCGGGGAAACCGAATCGCTTCGCGTAAAACACTTTAAGCGCCGACTGTTCCCGGTATCCGTCCGCCCTCGATAAAAACGCGCGCCGCGGACCGTTTTGGGGATCCGGTGCAGGCTTTCTCCTGAAAGGTTCCCGGATGTGTTGCGTGGACAGTCGCGATCTCGTTCGAATGCAAACGATCTCGACGTTGTCCTCGAAGAAAAGACGAAAGACGAGCGCGAACGGTCGGACTGAACGGCTACCGAAAGGCTGCAGGCCGTGGAGAGGCTGAGAGGCTGGAAAGGGTCCGCCGCAGATTCGGACGTGGAAAGGTAAAGGCAAAGGGTCCGCGGAAGCGGCAGGAAATTAAAGTCTGGCGGGCCGCGCAGCCATTAGTAGTCGGCGCCATCGAGGCGACACGCCCCCACACGGCTCAACCTTGCACCAACACCGACCAAAGACAACGAGTGCGCGCACCCTTCGCTGATAGAGACCAAGAGAATGGGAGAGACGGAGAGACGAAACCCTACCAATCCGTGGTCACCCCGTCCCGTGACTTCGGGCAAGGTTGCCGGGGTAATAACCACGGTTGCGGTCATCGGCGAGCGCCGAGCTCTTTGCTCGTTCCGCTCTTTAGAAAATCCCGGAGTCGTTTGAAACGGGTCGACGACTCGATCCTTTCTCCGCGTCCAGATGTCCCCGCGGTCTCCTGTTTCGAACACGACGATTCTTTTTCTTAGCCTCTCGGCTTCTTCGATCGTCGATAATCGGAGATCTCGATGGAGAGACTGTGCGAGCCGTCGCGTCGCGTCGCGTCGCGTCGTTTCGAATGGGGGTGTCGAACAGGCTCGCCCTGGTTCCGTGTCGTCGACGAATGGGAAGGTGACGGTAAATTTCGACGCTCGCTCGTCGAGGGGTGGAAGACAAAATCGTCCTTCCTGCCCGCGTGGCTAGGGTGGCTCGCCACCAGGCAGGGGAGAGAAACCGGAGGAGAGAAAGAGGGCAAACTAGGGAGAGGGACCGAGCGGGAGAGAGAGAGAGGGGGGAGGGAGAGAGAGTATTTCTCGGCCGATGGTGTACGGGCCACGCCCTCTTCGAGCCTCGTGAGTGCAGGTTGTAGGCAAGCTACCTATTGATCCGTCGGAACGATATGACAGTGGCCCGGTGGAGACAACGACGTCTCTCAATTAGCTTTCTCCCGTTTCGTTTGCCGCGGCCGACAAATCCGATCACCATTGGCTCGCAACGAGTTCCCTCTGCGATAACAAACGTCGCGGTCGGTCTTCCGAAGTGTGTACGATCTAGTCGCGGTATGTATTCGGCCGATTCGTTAACGAGACCGCGCTGAGCGTTAATAGGGTTATCGATTAGAGCGATATTAGCCGGCAGTTGTGGCCAGTCTATAATTACGCAGCACAGAACGAAAAAGAGTCGTTATTGCATGCTGGCAGCACGAGCGAGGCGCCTTCGGGTCGCCGATGTATGTGCACGATTCACCCGCTCTCTCTCGTCTATTATACCTGTCCTCCGTCAATTACCGCGATTCTTTGCGAAGCGTCTGCGTTTATGCCGTCTACGCACGCACGCGGCAGGGTATATGTATTTATACCCTGCCACAGCGCCGCGCCGCAGCTTTCTCTCGCTCAAAAGTAGCCTTTCCCAGTCGAACTCGAACTCGAACTCGAACTCGAACTCGAACTCGTTCGAGAGGAACGACAGCTCGCGAAGCGTAAAGCGATCGCTCTTTCTCTCTCTCTCGAGTAAACGAGATTCGGTCCTAGGGATTTGCGCCCTTCTGTCGGCACAGTTGAAAGAGACTCGTCGTGGGATGGGCTCGGCTAGGATCCTTTGTTTTAGCCGCGTGACGTCACGCCCATCGCAGCCAGCTAGGACTAATAACGCCTTCGGCTGTGCCGCGCATAAATTAAAACCAGCGAGCTGTTCGCTCTTCGTTGTTTCTCGTCCTCGGTCGGCTCTCTCGGCCGGTGGCTACCTTCCGAGAACGGCATCGGCCGCGAAGGGTTGCGGGACGTCGTAAAGCGTGAGCTCAACGCGAGCCTCGTTTTTGCAAAGAACGAGAGCATCCATCGGCGACACGATTTGGCGCGTCTTCTGTCCACCAGCCGAGAACTCCTCGCAAGGAATGTTACGCCCGAGTTGACCGCCGATCCGTGTCGAATCGCTCCGACAGTGTGGCGAATGAGATTCATGACGCCGCGTCAAAGGAGATCCATGGAGGTCGCGACGCTTTCGACCGTACCGTGAAAACGTCGCGACCACCATGGAAAAATGATATGGACGCGATCCGTCGTTTTTCCCGTTGGCGATCGTTGCTGCCCCGGTCTGTCGGCGGTTAACCGACGGGCTGCCGTGCGAGCTGGCTTACGGGGTTGCAAATGGGCAAAGTGAAATGGAACCGGCGGGTGACGAGGCGAGAACACGAGCCACGCGACAGCTGGACGCGGAGGCGTCGGGGTTCGCGCGACAGTCTAACCGATACAGACAGGCGTGCGAACTCGGCAGGCCATAGGGGCTTGCGGCGAACCACATCCGACGTCTGCGCGTCAAACATATTTCCCTGGCGACTCCATCGAGTCCCGGTTCCGCCGCAAATATAGTGCGCTGCGGCTTCCCGAGCGGCGAGCGTCGGTCCTCGGAGTCCCGAAAGGGGGGTCCGTTAAAGTATCGATGCAAAAACCGTAGAGGGCTCTCTTTCCAAAGGTAATAGAGCTGGACGCGAAATTGGTCGGCGGTCTTTTCTGGTTTCCTTGTAAAAAGCAACGCGACGGTCGTTCCCGAGAGCCATTGACCGAGAGCAGCAGTGGCGAAGCCACCTGCCTCGACTCGCAGCGTTTGGGTCTGCTCCTTCGATTCGATTCACCTGCGTCGACCTCGAGACGAGGGATCGACCGAGTCCAACGTTTGCTCGCTTCGGTTTTCCGAAACGCAGGGATTTCAAGGGTCCTCGGGAGACGAGCATCGCGTTATCTGGTCGTCGTCGGCGCGTCGCCCGGTCCTGATACCCTCCGGACACTCGTAAACCGCGTAATAAAGGTTTTTCGCTTCCTGGCGGCCATGGCATCGTACCACGTCCGCGTTATGCCCCGGCAAACGGGCCACGCGCAATCTTAATATCGATCTGGTTCCTATAAAAGCAACGCTGCGCCGACTGTAAAAATAAAGTCTTTCGTAACAACTTGCCGCGGCAATAAAAACAGTCGCGAAGTATTAAATTAAGCCGAGTACGCCGGGTTGAGCACTCCGCGAAATTTTCGTGTTTCCTGTTAATTGGTTCCTGGCCACCCAGGAAATATCGTTTTCACCGCGAGGAGTTAGGGCCATCCACCGGGCGCGATGCCGTTACAAGGACCATGATCGTCGTTAGCGTACCCGTCCGTCGTAGTCGCAACTTCTTTCCGGCGAATATGTATTCCTGTCGCGTACACCGCGAACGTTATCGCGGAGATATCGCAGCGCCCGTGGCTCCGCTCTTAATGCTAATTATTTGTTTATCGGTCTCCGCATGCAACTGCGTCGGCACGCAGACCTCGCAGATCTCGGATAAATCGCCGCAACCCCGCTGCACCGGAGCAGCAACCCGCGCAACTTATTACCGCCTCTCGGATAGCAATCGCGAGCAGCAAACGGCGCCGGCTACTTCCGACGATGGTCATTCCGTAGCAAAAAAGTTTTCGAAAATTAGAACTTTCGCGCTGGAAGATCCTCCGGTTCTCCAGCGAGACGGAACGAGAGAGGAACAGAGAGGGAGAGAGCGTGCTGAAATTTTCATGGTCGGATTTCGTGGTGTCTGGGTAAAGTGGAATTAGGGTCGGCGCGTTTCGTGGCTATTGGGAAACGAGAGATAGGGAAGACCGGGACACGGGATAGAAGTTTCGCTGGAAGACAGGATTAATAATTTTATTCATGAATAACCGAAGCTGCACCGCGACGGAGAAGCCTCCGTTAGTTCCCATCAAACGGCAGCTACCTGTTATCCTCCCTTCTAAATTATGTTTTTTAATTAAATCCATCGTGAGAGAAGGACTCGGCCGTCTCTTTCTCGCCCTTCGTCCCGGGTCCCTTCTCGCCTCTGTCCGCGGCGCCGCGTTACGAAAGGTCCGATCGTATATCCGAAAAAGTCTCTACCTCTTGCTGTATAACCGTGGCCCCGGGCCAAAACAGGGAGCTACCCAAATTTATTCGGCTATCGAGCGACCGGAGGGAACAACGGAGGCTTCTCCTCCTTCTTCTTCTTCTTCTTCTACTTCTACTTCTTATTCTGCGTCTTCTTCTCCTCGTCCTTTCATTTTTTTGCCTCCTCCGCGCTCCTCGGAACACACAGTTTTTTGGCCCCGGCAGATAGCCGCGCTCTCCCTCGAGACAAATTTCAAATTGCCCTGGACCTAATGATTTCCGGGTATAGGATAAGAGGAGGGCGGCCCACGTGATCGACTCCTAGTCGACTCCTAGGCCAAGGAGAGATCGTTTCCTTGGAAGAGACGAGAACACGAAGCCGGGATTCGTCTGTCATCGCCGTGTTCCTCTTCTCCTCCCTGCGGTGCGATGCGAGCCGCGGAGGAACGACGGCCGTGCTACCACCAATTCATTAGCACTCGTAAATCTGTTGTGGGCGACAACCACCACGAATATTAAGCGGCTATTACCGGTTAGTTATAATTCCTGGCCAGTTAACACCGCGCGTCTCCTCGAACGAGGACCGAGGATCGTGCATCGAAAACAGAGGGCCGAGAAACGCGCACGGGACTTCGTCTCGCCGCAACCGAGGACAATCGAGTTTTTATCGCCTCGGGAACGCTTCCAGCGCGTTGCGTCGGTCGTGTCTCGCGTTGCCGCGTTCATTCGATTTCGCTACCGATTCGATACCGACCACGGTATTCGATTCGTGTCGAACGAACGTCGCCTCGTTCCACCCGAGAAGGGAACGGAGAACGAGCGAGCATTAAATGTCATCTAAAGTAGGAGAAGAATCGACCGGATCGTTTCTCTCGGTTCTCGATGGGTCGGAGGCGGGATCGGGGTCAAGAAATAGCCGTCGATGCGGACTCGAGTCGATTCGACGCGGAATCGATCGGTAAGAACCCCGACAACGCGCGAGAGCCTCGTTCGGATTTAGGTTTCGAGGTTGTTTCGTGCGATCGAGCTATGGCCGTGTTCCCCCATAGACAATCGTAACCGATACGCGCAGTTCATTCCGCGAGATTTAGAAACCGACCGTGACAACGGCGAGGCCATTTTCGGTCGTTTGTCGTCACGGGGACCGTGTACGCGGCGACTCCGATCGGCGTTGCGTCGCGTCGGTTCGGAGATAGCGCAGATAACGCGAGCCCGCTCGGAAATAGGCATTTTCGGCAAAAATCGTACAACCCGTTCCCCCAGTCCTTACGTCTTCATTAGGATAATGAGGCCGGCGTAAATCTTGCGAGCAGAACGGGCCGACCCACCAGAGTTTGCGCGTGCTTCTGGAATATCTCCGGCCGAACGACGGAAGCGGCTGCATTTGCATCGAGTAATTTAGTGGTACATAAAATTCTGCAGCCAATTAGCGGCCGAGTGTCCGATCTATCGCCCCGGCTAGTCGTTCGCTTCCTCTAGAAACGCTTCTAATTTCGGAAACGTGACCCCCTTTGCTCGACATGAGCCGGTCTTCCTCTCTGCTCTCTGCTCTCTGTTCTCGGTGGACGTCGAGAGCAGTTTCGCCTTTTTACTGCCGTGCCTCCCTATCAGCTATGCGCCGTTCGACTCTTGCGTAAGCACCGCGCCCGGCTCGTTCCGAAGGACAACCGGACATAAAATTCTACGTTTGCAGAAAAGCTGGTCGTGTCTCGCCACCACCGGGACGCTTCTGCCTTCAATTAAACGAACGTTACGAGGGTAGTAAAATCCTCGGGTTCTCTCTCTCTCTCTCTCTCTCTCTCCCGCTCTTTCTTTATCTGTATCTCGGCTCTATACGCATTCCAGTTTCTTCGCCGCTCGAGAAATTAACCGTCGTGCTAGTTGAAATTTGTTGGTGCCGGTCTTCCAGCTTAGTCGAAGTCGCCTCCGACTCAAAGAAGATCCCGACTCTATAACGTCGACATTTTCCGCGCCGTTTGCCCGAAGATGCGTCGTTCAGGGGTGGAGTCGCGACGCGTATTTATTGTTCGGTCAGGTAGACCAGCGGTCTCGATTTATTCGAGATGTTATTAGGCTCCTAGATCAGCCTACCGAAACTTGTCCAGCGTCCCCGTATACCCGAGAGTTTATTGGCGTCGCTGCCCGGTGGTCCTGGTCGGCGGCTTTCTTTCAATTACGAAAATTTGAGTAAATAGCTGCGCGGGACCGGGAAACGGAATCGTAGGACGATAAATTAGCCGAGTATTAGCATTTAAACGATCCTCCGTGCCGCGCCGGTTCATCCGAAGACTCGACGACCCTCGATGTCGTAGCGACGTCCACACGGACCCTGCGAAAATCGAGGGCCAAAGGATTCGTTCGTGGCGACGACGTCTCGCGATAACTGTCCCGAATCGATTCGCCGACTCCGAAATCGCGTAACGAGTTTGACGTTTCCGACGAGCGACGAAAGCTTGCTACGACATTCTCTAAAGAATGATTAGCGAGCAAGCGACCGATTGAAACGCGAGAACTGTGACGTGCGAGAACAACGGCCACACACGCGGCTCTCACCTGCGCCCGCTTCAAATTATTTATTCGTCGTAACGGCGGAACGGCCGTTGATACGGGAAGAACGTAGCTCTAGAGATCGTCGTAATTTAGCCGCAGCAGAGTTTTACGAGACGCGAAGGGGCCGGATGAGCGAACGGTACTTGGCGAAATTCGCAAACGAGCGAACGCGCAAGCTGATAAATTTACACCGAGCGGCATACTTCTAACAGCCTAAGTGCTCCTTTTACGAGGCAAGCTTACATTGAAACCGAAAGATGCGGCGGATCTGTGCGCGAGGCAAGCTCGTTGGTTCGTAATTACGGCCGGAATTCGCGGCGACGAGACGGCCGGAGCGGATCTCGGCCTGCACCTGCGAATATTTACGTTCAATTAAAAACTCGTAAACACCTAACACCGGCTAAATCTAAATGGACTTCGGCCGGCAGCCCGTGTTCCGCTCGCCGCGACTTCCAAACACGACGCTGACATCTTCCTCGAAACGAAACGAACCAACTGACCCATATCTACGAGAATCCACCGAGTGTCGCGAAAGAGACGCGACGACCGTATCGCATCCGCGCGACTCTGATCGCGCACCTGCTCTCCTCCCCCTCCCCTCCCTCCCATACCTCTAGCGATAGCTTTACAATTTTTTTTCTCCGGCGCAAGACCGCATTGCTGGATTTAAGAGAATCTTAACGAGGCTCGTGCTCTTGGATCGCGTCCAGATCGGTCTAATTAACCTTCGAACGAGCGATCGGCCGACGCTGGAGCACGTAGCGCGACGCCTTTAAACTATAAACGCCGAGACAGCGGACAAAGCGACGACCAACTCGCCGGAGGAGCTGTTACGGCAAATGGAGCACGACGAGCGTGTTAGTTAATCAATCTTGTCTCGATAAAGATCAAGACAGACGGGACGCGCTTCTTTTCGCGGCGAAGGAGCCGACACGCGACAGCCTGATACGACGACGCGAAATCGATCTTCCGCGCGAGGTTTTCGAGGAGAGAAGACCTGGGGACTATCGTCGGTCGAGGGCAATTTACCGGGAAGGCTGAGCCACGGAATTTGGGCGTGTACGCGGGCCGTGGCCCGTGTAATACACGCATAGCGCCGGCTTGTCCGAAGTGTTACCGATGCCGCTACGGCAACAAAGTGCCACTAAATCACGTTTGGCAGACCGTGAACCCGTTCATCTCGTCGGACGCAGGTGCTCCTCCGACCGAGGATCCAATCTGGGGCCCGGTCCACGCGTTGTAATATCCTCCGCGCAAAAAGTAAATGGTTAAAGGATCAGGCTCGCGAGTAATTCGACAAGGTAAATAATCTTGCAGGCGACGAGACGCTACCAGCAAAATTTCACCGTTTGTGCTTCCGTCGAGCATATATCCCATTTGCATCGCGATCGAACGTTTCCGGTTCAAAATTCCGTGAAACGGGCAGAAACCTAGTGGCCGCCGCGTGGCTGAGCCGTAATACTGTTGCTCTCGGTAGTCGCGTAACCTGCGAGCGAGCTCCAGAAGAGCGCATAGCACTTTCTCCGTGCATGAATTACACGCGTAACGATTATAGGTTGTTACGAGCGCGAACGAGCGTGGCTGGCTCGTCCAGAGTCCGCTAAGAAGGTCCACGCCTATCGTTTCATTTCGCTCGGACGCGAGCATAACACGGTGGACGACGAGACCAGGAAACCCGAGACGACCCTCGAACGAACACGAATCGACGCACAAATTCGCTCGCGTGTCCTCGCTCCGCGAGGAGAGGACTCCGCTCGAATTTATAACTTCATCGTGCTGCTGTAACGCGGATCCTGTGTATTCGACTTTTCCCTCGGCCTCCGCGGAGTCGCGACACGTTCCCGCGATTATGCAAATCGAACGGACGTTTAACCCGGCTGCCAAAGATTACAACGATTTTTTAGCTGTCATGTTCCGTTTGCAACGATCGCGATTTTCCGAGGCGATAACGCCTGGCTGTCGTCCGCGGTGTACGTGTTACACGAACCCCAGGCCGTTCACAGCGTTCGGTACTCGCGTCGCTGCGCAGGAACGCAGCGAGCTACCGTTTCAAACTGGTTGCACGTCAACTTATTAAAAAGACGTTTCGCGGGATGAAAGAGCGTGGAACCGCGACAAAACTCCGGGGATCACGTAAACGGCCGGCGATATTATCATACTTCCAAATGGGACTCGCAAACAGCGGTCGCTATTTACGGATTTACTTCCGACGTGTCGGGGGTGTATGGTTCGGTGAATTGAAAAACGAGGATCCGCTTAATTCGATTCAACGAGACGCGTGTACGCGGGATCAGTTTATCGGATCGCTGCTATTCAATCACTCCATTAGAAGCTATCTATCCCCTCGTGAACGCAACCCTTAGGAATGGTTCTCTCGCACGGATCCACCCTCGTTCACGATGCTGATGTCGCCGCTGCCGCGCCGCTGTTGCTACCGCTGCTGCTTCTGTGCGGAGAGATCGCTGCAACGGACTGTGACATATTAGGCTACCCCCCGAGGACATCATCCTCGTATAAGAGGCCCATAAAGAGGGTGACTCCGCTCCTCGGATTTATTGTTTTGCGATTTAGTGGCCAGGCGAGCCGTGGGAGCGGCTGCGGTCGCGCTCCCAAAACCCTCTGCGCTTTATTCACCCCCGAACTCGTAAATAAATTATCGTCCGACCGAAAACAACGCCTGGCTAAATATCCGTGAAGCGGAGAAGAGCTTTCCCGACGTTTGAATATTTTCCGAATCGCCGCGAACCGCGTAGCTTCTTAAAGAGAAAGGCGTCGCTACATTTTTTCGAGGATTTATCGCGTTGCGCGTTCCCACGAGACACGGAGTATAAAAATTCTCGATCCAGCTAAAAGCTAAAGTTTTCGATGGTTCTTTGGATCCTGAGGCGACGAGACGATTTCTGAAGCATCCCCTCGCGGATCGAGAGCGTTCCGTGCGGCGTTCGATCTATAAATCTAACGGGACGGACGCGGAGGTCGTTATGCAATATGTCGAGAGGATAATTCGCCCCCTAAGGGAAACGAGCGTGTTAGCGATACGGACGTGAGCACCGAAATGCAAATTATCCGCAGCCAAGGACGCGGGGAGAGTAAAATGCAGTACACTGCGGCGATCTCGTTGATCTGGTCGCCATTCAAGTCTCACTGCGTTTTGTTCTTACGCAACCGCGATCGTAGTTACAGCTGCGTAGAACCGCTTGACGTATCGATTCCACGAAAATCGAACAAGCAGAGATCCCTGGACCGGCAAGTTGGATCGCGTCGGCGGCGCCCGTTACGTCCGTCGATCGGTGGATCGAACGCTTTTCTTTTGTTGTAGGTCGTGGAAAAGAATCGAGATCCAGAGCAAGCGATATATTTTGTGTGCGGCGAGTGCGTGAAGAGTAGGCGACGGTTGCGCAACACCGACGAGACGTTTCAGCGGCTGTCGAGCCGATTTTAGCATCGATTCTGTCGCATTCCTCGGTAAACGCGATCCGTCCCTCGCAATTATCCCAGGCATCGCTGAAAACACACCGGTTCCTCTTTGGCTCGCGGGGCACACGCAACGAACGCGGCGTTGTCGGGCTCCCGAGCAAGCTGCGAGCTACGAGGTACGAGCTACGGGCTGCCGAACGGCCATATGCATCTGCTACAGGGAAAATCGTGGCTGTACGTATACCTTCTCGTGCGGAGTATACCGGAAGTTTTTATGGGCCTCGGTAAGGGGTCGTTGCCTTCGCACCGGTCGTGAGAGGCAATTTTACTTTCGAGAAGCTGACTCGCGTCCTCGCCACGACCGGACGGATCCAACCGGAATTCGCATCCTAATTGCGAGACGAGAAACACGTTGACGCCGATTTTTGACGGCTATTCATTTTTCCGAGAGGGTATTGGTTCGTTGTCCGATGGCTAATAGAGAGCGAGTATATCCACGACACGATACCGCGCGGGATTATCGTTCTTTATGCGTCCCGCGACCAGACCCGCTGTATTTGCCGCCGCAAACTTATCTCCGTTTCCGCCGTACCATTCGGCGAAATGGCCGACGATAAATTACAGGATAATTGTCGGTGGACGCTCTCGGAACAGGTTGCAGCTAGGTGAAACGACGATCAAGGTGTAAAGAATCGTTTTTCTGGAGCGCGAACGACGAGCCTGGTCTCGAAGAAGCGCGTCGACAACGAACCGCGACTGTTGCTCTTCGGGGGACGAGCGACAGAGCGGGAGCGGGAGAGGAAGAGAGAGAAAGAGAAGAAATTGCGTTCGATGGGACCAGGGTATAATGCGCAGTCGATAAATCATTGCGCACGACGGTCCGGTGAGCGAACGTTTGGTATTTTGGTTCCGACACCGCGGGGGTTTGGCACCCCTGCGGAGCATCCCTGCCGTTGCTGCCACGCTTCTCTCCACGACGAGAGATCGCCGCGAAGCCTCGAGGTGTTTGCCGCAAGAAGCGACGATCCGTCTCGTCGGGAGATCGATCCCGTCCCCCAAAAAGGGACGCGACAGAAAAATTCAGGGATCCGTTGAACCGTAATGACGGTAAGCGTGGAGAGGACCGATCGGATCGCGCAATCTTGTCGAGAAAACCACGTCGAGCCGAGTTTAGCGCGAAGAGGAAAGTAGTCGGTTTAATAGAATCGAGCCGTTAATGATCGTTCTTCCACTTGGCTCGAGTGGCGCGCGTTAAGGCATCGAGGTGTCGACCGGATCGAGCATTGTTCGTGTTTCCCATGATGGTCCGGTGAATGACGCTCGCCGCGATGATACGTCACGATAATGGCCGGTAATTCGACGTACCGATCTTCGAGGGGGGCTAGGTCCGAGGCTCGGGCCGATGAGTTTGCGCTCGCGCGCCTCCTCCAGGAATATTGTTTACAGCGACGGTACAGCGCCGAGAGAAATCTTGGCTTTTCAATTATCGAACCTTCGAGCGATACGAGATGATGATGATGGTCTCGATGGAAGTCGTGCGCGCGAGTTGTTGCACGCGGTTGGTAAACCCACACGCACGGCCGCTGTATGCAGGTATCTCGATGTACTCTCTATGGGCTGTCGCGGACCGATCGCCGATCTTTGTTTGAAATCTCGAAAACGCATCGTGCGTCGTCCGGTTCGAGAGCTCTAACGGTTTCTGTTCGTCGACGTCCACCTTGCTCGCAGATCGGAGAGTTTAAATAGGAGACGGTATTCCGTGCGCACGCGCGCGTACTTGCGCGGCTGCGGTGAATAATTCCGTCGACGACGATACCGCTCTCGAATAATGAACGATAATTCGAGGTAGACGATCTTGCGCGCGTGCACTAGGAACACGGTGCGCTGCAATCCAGCCAAGGGGCGGCTAGGGTTTTCAATTATCGAGCCTTCCACGATAACGACTCGGCCCGCTGCAGTTGCGTACGTGCGCTGCACCGCGAGTGCGCCCTCCAGACCGAGGCGCGGCCGCGAAATTGCATCTTTGACCGTTTAATGGAAACCGAGCGTGCCGCGTAATGAATATCCTACGCCTCGGTCCTTTGGGACCGGCGATCCGATCGCGATCGACCATCGCCTCTGTGGAAAACTGAAAACGGGCTCGATTAGCGCGGTCGCTTCGAGCGTCGAGATTCAATTTTATTTTTTTTTTTTTTTGCGAAACGTCGATCCACCGACGGATCCGACGACAAAGGGCTCGGCGCGACAGAGGGTCGAAAGGCTCGGAAATTGATCGATCATACGCGAAAACGATTTTCCAAGACCGGCGCGTCGTGCTGGCACAACAAGCTGCACGACGTTCCGTCGTCGCCCGGAACATCTGCCGCTTTCGGTCCCCGCGCGTTCGAACGAATGCATTTTCGAAAGGGTGTTTACACGTCGGGACTTACAACGTGCTCGACGAAAATAATTCATTAAGCCGACTGTTCGCGCCGACTGCGATGGGCGTGACGGCAATCGGAAGGGATTTTGTCATCGGAGCATACGAGTGAGGAGCGTTCAGCTTTTTCCGCCGCGGGGGCGGAGACACTCTGCGGAGCGCTCTTTGTTCCCTCGCTAAGAGAAACAGAGCGGCGTTCTCGCTCGATAGCTTCCACTCGATAAGTTTACTTCCGTGTAGTCGTGTATCCGCGTGACCGCCGGAGAAGGGACAATGAACGATGGAGAGAAACGATAATCGCGCAAGAGCAAGCATTCTGCGGTTGTCCTGGCCGCCGGGAAATTTGTTCCCGGTAGGAAGAAATTAGGATGACATCTCGGTTGCATCCGGTGCTCCAGGTAAATCCTCTTAGATCACGTAAAAAGGCCGTGCTGGGCTTTTATCCCCACCAGCGTGACGAAGGACGTATTTTAGCGACAAACGGTCCGCACCGTGCCCGTTCGCAGTCCATTGTTGTCCTCGAGAATGTCAACGGGGCGTCGCTTAAAAGGACACTTTTACCCTACGAATCGGATTATCGGATTACCAGCCTGGAAGTGAAGTGGAGCGAGGATTCGAGGATTCGGGGATTCGAAGGATTCACGAGCGGCGGCGGCGACGACGACAGCAGTTTTGTTCAGGCTGCGTTGCTCCGTTCGCCTAACAGCTACACGTCCCCTGCTAATTGCAGTGTTTCTTCGCGAATAGATGCTATTCTTTGCTATGCCCTCGAGGTATACATATAGGAATCGACGGAACCTATCCGCAGGTTGCAACGTTATCGAGACCCGATATCAGTTTACTTTACCGTTATCGTGCAAGCGTTGGCAACGAAGAGATGCGCGTTTGTTCAGAAAGCGGCAGGGCGCGGTGAATTCTGCCGATGAATTAGTAACGAGAATTCGGAAAATATTCCCCTTTCCCACGATAAAGGTAATACGTATCGAAGTAGCCGTCGATCGATCGTCAACGCCGACCGGGCAACTTACTCGTCGCTCGGACTACTTATAGCTCGACGTATTTGCCCGGGGAAACTTCATTCGACGTCTGATTAATTGATAGGTACACCTGGACGTACCACGGGTTAAAAGCGACGTAAGCGTCGACAGAATTCTTCGACTTTCTCACACAGGAATAGAATTCTTGCAAGTTAACGAGGAGACGACAGCGTGCCGTGTATCCACAGCACGGAGAACGACAAGGACAACGACAGCGACACATGATCGAACGCGAACGTTGTAAAACGGGCAGAGTAGTGTATGGGACACGGAAAATTCTTCGGGGGAGATAACGCGTCCCTGTTGCGGGAATCTAGTGACGAGAGGAAGTACGTATCGTGTTACCGTCCCACGCATCCTGTCAAGTGGATCCTCCTCGAGCACAAAGAGGAGCAGACAAATAATTGGCTCCTCGGGCGCACAGGTAGAGGCCAGTCCCTTTGATCCCTGAGAACCTTGCGCAAGGACCATTATACCAAGGATACTCGATACATAAGAGACCCCGGGTGCTTCGGTGACGCGAGAAGGAGAAAAGAGGCGCAGAAAAATAAACTGTTCGATACATTCGGAGCACGAACAGAGACGGCCCGTTTTCCCGATGGATCTCCCGTCTCTTTCCTTCCCTTTTCTTCTCTTTCTCTCTCTCTCTCTCTCTCTCTCTCTCTCTATATCCATCTATCTATCTATCTATCTCTATCTCTCTCCCATCGAATCAACGGAAATCACAGTTAATAGCGCGAGAAGACCCGTAAAGCGTTTCGAAAGTCACGACGAGCTCCGGTTGCGAGACAACACCGGCAAAAAGAGCAAGGTCGGTCGTGAAACGGAGCAGGAAGAGGCTGGAAGCGGAGAACTTTCCACGGAGATTAATTTTCGGCGCGACGCACAGACCGACGGCAAACTTTTCTGCTGACTTAATTAATACTCGTACGCGTCTCTTTTTCGATGCCACGGATTTAATTACTTTTTTACGTCGACTCGTAAATCATCTCTCGGCGAGGCCACGGGGCAGCGTCCTTCCTTCTTGCCGAGTCATAAAATAAAAAACTACCGAAAGCCCGTTTGCGAACAGCGAGGAGGAACACGTGTGTTGCGCCGGGTGAGAACGCACAAAAGCTGGCCCCGACGTCGCTCCGGCACTGCGAGAACGCGTTCTCGAGACCCGCGCCGCTTCTGTCAAAACAGAATAGATCATCCAGGATGATCTGCCGGATCACAGACGGCGCAAGCTGATAATGCCTCGCCACCGCTCAGGTAGTCCGTCGAGATCCTCGTCTCCGTGCTCGGACAATGTCGACGACGAGGTTGCTCTTGTGCCTCGACACGACAATGCCGAACAGGCACCGAACGGACCAACGTCCGACCGGAACGTTGTCCGCTTTGCCGTCGCAGCGGATGCTCGACTCTCGATCTGCCGGATTGCCTCGAGTTTCCCCGATTCGAACGGATCTCTGATTTTATCGCGAAGCACCCGTCGAACGCGCCTTTCGACGGAGATGACAGAACGAACAGTAGCACCTGACCCGCGCGATCACCGATTCCTGCTCTACCCGAACGGATTAAGATCTCTATCTCGGAGCAGGCTCGGTAATTGACCTTGCCTCGAGGAAAGCGAAGGTTGACAACTACCCTTTTCCCTCGGGAAACACACCCGGCCATCGGTCGACTCCTGTCTCTCGAAGTCTAGCTCCTGTCCCGCCACGCCGCGTCGCGTCGTCAAAGGAGAATCTACCGACGGATTGGTACGTTCTAGGCTGACCACGGTTCGACGTCGAAACGAAAGAGCGCGGACTCACCACATGTCCGTGAACCGGTGACTTGGCGATAGATTGCAACTGCGGGTATAGTTGACCAGCCGCAGCCGGTGTCATGTCGGTCAACATCCCCTCGACGATTCAGCGTCTAGGCTCGGTTGTTCGCGGAATCCTGACGATTTTCCGTTGGCCTCGAAGAAAATCTTGTCTGCGTCCGCGACGGCGATCACGGTGCTGGACGCGCGGTTTCCCGACACCAATGTCCGTTTTCCGTAGGTACACTTCACTTGCGGTATAACACAGGACGAGGCTTCTCGAGCCTCGGTCGACGGGACGAGAGAAAGAAAGAAAGAAAGGGCCGTGAAGTCGAGTCCACGGCCGTCGGGTCTGGATAAAAAAGCGAGTGGGTCGAAAACGCCTTGGTGCTTAGGGGAAACCGGTTAACGTGGTTCCCGTTCTTCGCCCCGTGACAGACTGCCGGCTATCCGATCGGCTTTGCCCTGACCAGACAGTGGGGAATGGTAGTAGGGAAGCCAGCGAGACTTCGGCCCCCGGGCAAAAAAGGGGCAGAGCTTGCTGGGCGGAACCCAGACCTAACTAGTTGCCGCCCCTAACCGCCTCCGTGCCGTGCCCGCTTCCTCTTTACTTTATTTATCCCCTCCGAATTTCCTCCCACTCTCGTCCTGTTCACCTTTTCTCTCTCTCTGCTGCTTCGGTACTCTCTCGTTCGCTCTTTCTCGCTCCATCGTTCCCTCGAGTCATCCTTTCTCTCTCGCTCTCTACGACCATCCTTGCAGCCCTTCCACCGGATAATTTAACCGTGAAATGCGCGCGCACAGCGCCACCGCCACAGCCACCGAGGTCGTCGTTGTCGTCGCCGCCGCCGTCGTCGTCGTCGTCGTCGTCGTCGTCGTCGTCGTCGTCGTCGTCGTCGTCGTTGTCGTGGATGTTGTCGTCGTCGTCTTCGTCGTCGCCGTCTTCGTCGTCGTCGTCGACTTCGGTGTCGCGAGAGAGGAGGCACGCGTACTCCGACTTTGGTGCCCTCTCTTCGAACGTTTCAGCTTCATCGAGTCTCTTTCCACGTTTGTCCTTCCTCTTCCACTCTCGTTCCCCACCTCTCTCGCGTCCCTCGTTCCAGGCCGAGGCTTACGTGACCCGAAGTTGTCGTATTAGGCCTCAGCCTCGTTGTTTGACGTAACGGTATGCACGCCGTTGGTATTTAAATACCGACATGCCACTATCCGATACCGGCGAAACGGGCAAAGTTCATCGACCGGCCCCCGTAATTGATATACAAATCGGAGTCGAGTATCCACCCGCCCCCTCTACCCCATCTCTTCCGCTCCCTCTTTCTCGGTTCAGGTTGATCCGATAGCCGGCCCGAGAACGCGAGAAAGTCGAGAAATCAACAGATGCGAAGGATAGCTCCGATACGCGCCGAATAACTTCGATCGGATTCGTTGGTCGATTCGGAGCGTTGGTTGCGAAGGAAACAGCGCCGTGGCCGTGTTGGTGTTTGCCCACGCACACTCCTCGTTCTACTTGCGGCGATTACGCGAGTTATACCAGTTTCAGCCCGAACGCGGCGCGTTGTTTCGAAAGAGCCTGCTTTCGCTCGGTCCTCGCACCTTCAAGCGCAGAATGAATTTGTTCCAGGGCGCACCGTGTCTATCCCGTTTCGTTCTTCAACAACCATTCGTTCCGAGGTAACAATATTGATTAATCGTTGTCCAAGGTGACTCAACCGTCGGACGCGGTTAATCTACGGCGACATTTGGGCCGTCTTCGTGGACGTGCTGCCCTTGATTCTCGGACATTACGACGTCGCCGCAGAGCTCCATGCAAAGGGAGTATAAGAAGCCGCGTGCACGCGCGCGCGCGCGAGCCCCGAGTACCGTCTTACGAGCGTCTAATGCGATTTTAATCGAGGAGTTTGAATTTCAAATGCTATTAACTCGGCCGTGTATAGCGGCTTTAGCGTACACAGGGATGAATTTAGGAAAGGGCACTATTATAACTGTTTCTTCACTGGCGTACTCGTTCGCGCTTCAGCGACAATTTGTCTCATTATGCAAAAGTTTTCGGGAGCGCACCGGTTGATACTCTGAAAGCGGTCTGGATTCGAGAGCATATACGCCACTGTTGCGAGCCAAGTGGGAAGGGACGACGCGTTCGGATCGCATTAGGTCCTAATTTTCCATAATGGCAGAAGATCGAGGCGCCACTGCGGCGAGGCGGTCGTCTAATCGCAGGCCATTCACTGCCGCCTCCTTCGTCGTCTGTCGCTCCGGAAAGAAGGCCATCCTCTAAACCCGAACGCTTCCGCCGCGCCGCGCCGTTTCGATTCGTTAACTCCTCTCCGTGGACGTATCGCGGCCAGCTCGGTTGAATTCTATCACGGCCGTAATGCGTTTCGCGTGAGTATCGAGGCCCTGTGCCCTGTGTGTAAATCGATGCGACTCGCGAACAAATATTTCGCGGAACGCGCGCCCGCGAGCGTGCCATTGTCGATAACCACCCCCTGGCCAACTGGAGGAGAGGATGATGCGTAGATCGCGTGCGATCGGGCCACAAAAGGTGTGATCCACGCGCCCCACCTCCTCTAGGTCACAGGATACCGTCCACCGTTATGGCAAACGAGAAGAGGGATGAACGGTGCACAATGAATCGGTGCCACAACCGGGCGTTAACGTCTTTTCAAAGAGCAAACGGCTCGGATCGTGCAAACGAGGGTGCGAGAGCGTACTCGTGGGGCCCTCGATCGATCCCGTCGCGTTCCCTTCCAACCCGAACGTTTTTATATTTTTTTTGATATTAGCGCGCGACCCAATGATTTATTATCGCGAGGCGATATTCGGTATCGCAGACACGCCGTCACGCACCTAGTTCGATCCGAGTCCGAGGAAAAGGAGCGGGAGAAGGGCCGAGGAGGAAGGAAAAGCCGATCGAGAGAGGAGCGACAACTGATTCTCCCGGTAACGATCGAGCGATATCGACGCCACGAAATGACGGATCGCTGATTGGCAGAGATGGAGGGTGAACGGGGTTGAAAGGGAAATGGGGCCCACGGGCCTGACGGGGGCGGATAATGACAGGGCGGTCTCGCGGAGCTAAGATGGTCCGCGTTGGGACCCTTTCGGCCTTTCCTCTTATACGACCATGTGGCCATCGGGAGATGCTGATGGACTAATAATTACCAAGGAACCAGCTTCGCATATAACGGCTGAGACCGTCGAAAATGAAGATTCACCAAACCAGACTGGGACCAGAGAACCCCGTCCCGTTGTATCCAGAATCGTTGTGTAAGCTGACCGGTAGGCTGCTCGGGGACGAGAAGGCGCTTCGAGTTTAATAACCACCGCGTTCGCTATCTGTTTGGTCTATCGCTATCGAGTTCGAACGGTATGGAACGGGACGGAACAGCCATTATGTTAATACGAACGATTACGAGGGCTTGACGCGTCGACGCTGTGTACGCGATCATAATTTATCGTGGTCGCGCGGTACCACGAAATCGGTGCTCCGCAGGAACGATTAACGACTTCGAGCCTAGCCTATCCTAACCTATCCTATAGTCTGGACGTTCCCTCAGAGCCGTTTCTCCGCTAAACAATATGATTCGTAACAACGACGATCGGTCGGAGCGCGCGGTTAAAAAAGCTGCGTGGCGTGTGTCAACCAGTTCCGATGCTCGTTTCATAAATCAAACACTCGCGTCGAGTATGTAATGGAAGAGCGCTGATAACGTGCAAACATTCTTTGAACGATGTAGGCCGCGTACAACCGCGGTCGGCTCGCTGCACGCGATTGTTAGGCCTCCTCTAATGGCGGACGGTTCTACGGATTCGGTTCGCGTTGACACGGCGAAACGGGATTTCGCGGATCGTTGCCTCGATTCTTCGTCGATCCCTCGAGCCGCGGGCGGTGATTCGCGATCGACAGAGCTCCGAGTTATTTTTGGCGCGGAACACCGGTCTACGGCCTCCGGTTTGGTCGAGCATGGTCGTGTTCTAATTGTCGGAAAGAATTATAGCGATACTTCCAGCCACCGCGGTCAAATAAATATCCCCGCGGGCCCGTTTTGACCGTTGTCGGCGATTCGTCTCTGCGAGCCGAGCGGTAACCGGGAGGCAGAGGCGCGTAGAAGCATCCTCTTTCAGGCTTTTAAGGTCGAGCAGCACATTTTGCCGTGGAACAAGGCGAAGAGAAACTTGTCTAGGACTGATTTACGGACTCGTTCACCGGGCCGAGTCCGTGCGCTGCTCGCGGTTCCGTCTACAACGTGGTCCGGAATAGAGAGACGCTCCCGAGCAGATTTATGGGGTGTTCCACGAGGAGGAGAGCTGCCGATCCTCCGTAATTCACGCGGCGCTCGGCTGTTCTGTCGGCGCGTAATCCGCGAACAAGGAACTACTCTCCGCCGTACCATAGGAAAAGACGTCTATTCGAGTCGGGTCGAGTCGAGTCGAGTCGAGTCGAATCGAATCGGTCAGCCGACCCGCGCTCGTTACGTAAATAGCTGTCCCGCGAGATACCTCGCCGAGCTGAAACATCCGTGACAGAAACGCCAATCTCGGCTGTTATACATAACGTTGTCAAGCAAACAATGCAAATGAGCGTTTAATAGTACGACTCGACGGCACGCGGAGATAACGCGAAAGAGTTATTAGTATAATCACCGCGAATGGTAATAATTACAGGTCGCAGACGGGAAAGCATCGTCGTAACAACGGCAACGATCTATGCTGCACGCTTCACGACCACTGGCACCGAGGGGGTCGGTGGTTCGGAGCGGGGCAATTTTTATCGGGACGGATAGAAAAAGAGGCTGCTCGAGCACCGGTCTCTGCTGTTCTCAATATCGGCGAGATATCCGGTTCGACGCATCGTCTCGTTTCCGGGAGTCGAGATATTTCGAAGAAAAAGTATGCGGAAAGCGTGAAGAATTAGCGCAAAAAAGGGGGAAACAATTAGCCCGGCGAAGGACCGCCAACAAATTCGCGAGCATGTTCGCTGGAAGTTGAGATTGCAAAATGACGTGCAAACTGAGGGACGCCCTCGTCCGCCCCCTGGCAATACGGTAATCACTATAATTACGTATCGAGCCCTTATATTAATATCCCCCAGCAACGTCTCTCTTTCACACTTTCGTTGCCTCTCTCGTTCACGTCGATTCTTCCGTTCATCCGTTCGCTCGTTCGCCGCAGTCTCATGAAACTCAACGTCCCCCTCCCGCCCCTCGGACCTTTCACGCGAGCCGATCGACTCCTATTTATTATTGCCGTGAACATCGTTTGCCTAATGAACGTTACGGAGACGCGTTGCTTTGCAAAATCCCAGCCAACTATCGTCGCACCTCGAAAAGACCTCGCGAGAGACTGTACGCTATTCTTTGGTAAATTGGACGCGGGATTCCAGGAGCGAGCCTTTGTTCAAATTGAATTGACAGGTCCGATTGGCAATCGTGCGAATCGAATTCCGAACGAGCGCTGATGAATTGGCAGCGAGTTAAGGAGAACGGGTGTTGCGCGAGGCCTCTCGCATTGGCCTCTTTCGCAGTCGGGAGATGAACAATTAACGAAGGGTGACTCCATACCGCCCAGGATGTTGTCGCAGAAGGGAGCAGATGTCGCCGATAGATTCCCTCAAATATTGCCGGCGACAAAGTGTTCTCGCATCGACGTTGCGCCACATTTCGCGCGGACTTTTTAGCTACTTTTAACTACATCCAGCTAAACTAGCTTTCATCTTATTTTTTTGAACGATACGTCGCTGTACCGTCTCATTTGTTCCCTTATCGAATGCCATGCGTTGTTGGGTGCTCGGTAACTGGCGCAGACCGTGATCGAACACGATCGAAAGAAGCTACTCGCATTTTGTGACTATGGTCTAACTTACTCGAGCTCCCGACGATACATTATATGTAAATCATGACAACGCCTTTTTAAATTAAGCGATCGGACCCGGCGTAACCAAGAGGATCTAAGCTATCGTGATTATCGTTACTTTACCTCGAGGTATTCGGTATCCGTGGAATGATGAGGCTGTTGGATAGCAGTCGGCGGCATGGTCATGACGTTTTGCGGGTGAGCCGGATGCGAGTACTGGTAAGCGCAATTCATATTGTACACGTTCAGTCTATGACGAGCACGGAGGGTGTATCGATTCGGTGCTTCTAACACGAATTACACTCGACGTTCTCGAGTTCACGATACACCTATCTCGTGGACGGGATTAAAGGATCGCTCGGCCGAGTCTTGGACGCGTTATGAATGGGCATGTCTCATGTTCCGGTGGGCTCTCTCGGGCTTGGTTGCACGGGGATGTCAGCACGGTTCAGGATCGAGTGTTGAAAGGAGGCGAGATCTCGGCTCCCGTTATAGATCCTTGGCGTATCGAGAGAATCCGGTGTCGGTGGTCGATCGTGAGGCGGAGGCGCTCCCCAGCATCGGTAGTCTGTTCGAAGGTTGCCGTGGCCCCTCGTATATCCTGGTAATCACAGTAATTTCTGTGGCTGTTGGCCGCAGAAGGCAGAACCGAGGAGGAGAGGTCGGTCCCCGAGACAAGGAGGTCGGTCGAGGACGCGGACGCGGATGCGAATGCGGACGAACGGAATCGTTTCTCGCGTGTCTCGACTTTTCGTGTCGTGTCGTGTCGTGTCGTATCGTGTCGTGTCGTATCGTATCCTATCGTATCGCGTCGCGTCGGATGCTGGGTCGCGATGCGTGTCCGCTGCGACGCGGAAAAAGGTTGCAATTAAGCGCAGGGACTGGAGGTGCAGCTCGCGGCGTGCAACAATTATAACTGAGCTTTTTCGTCGCTCACGTAGGAGAGGAGCGCCTCGACGGAGGCGGATCCCCTTTCTCTCTTTCTCTCTTTCTCCGTTTGCCGACTCTTCTCCTACTTCGCCTTCTCTCTGCCCTCCCCTGCAACCGCACGGCCGTGTCTTAGCATATGTAGGTGTTCGGATACGCGAGTGCGTGCAGGGAGAGACCGCGTCGGGTGGCGGTGGCCAGACACGTCCCGCAGGAACCACACTCCACAAGTGTGTTTCCATCCAGGAAGGTGATGCTGGTGGGGCAGAGGCGGCGGCCCGCCCTCGCAACGATCCTCCTCGTACAACCTCGCGATTGTCTAATCCTCGTGGCAACCCTAACGAACCCTCTCCGTCTTCCTTTCCCTCTTTTTCTCTCCCTATCAGCCTCGTGCTCCCTCCATCGCGCCGCAGACCACACTCCCGACCAATTAAAACGCGCTGCGATCACGTGGTTCGCCGCCGTGGCCGTGGCCGTCGCCGCATCGTCTTCGTCTTCGTCATCTTCCTCTTCTGCTTTTTCTGCTTCTCCTTCTTCTTCCTCTTCCTCTTCTTCTTCGCCGCCGCCGCCACAACCGTCGCGTCGCCGCCCTGCTACTCTTTCTTCCTCCGCTTCCACTTCCTCTCGTTTCTGCCTCGTGTTCGTTCTTTTACTCTCTGCCTCCCGCTTTTATCGTCGTTGTCGGTCTTTTTGCCTCTTCTTTCGATCCCCCTTCTCGCCAGCCGATCTTTTATTTTCCTCGCTCGTTTCCCCCGGTGCCGACACTTGTTCGAGGTCGTGCGTGGGAGGCGAACAGGCAGATAACGACGGCCAGGGCCGATGTATTAGAGTATCGCGACGCCGCGCCGGCCCGGGAACAGGTTTGTCGATTTTACGCAGTCAATGGTAATCTCGAAGGGGTTGTGCTCGCGCGTATGCACCGCGTGTACCTCGTGCAACCTCCTCGTGCATCACCGGACCGCGTCTCGACCGTTTTTCATGCGCGCCGCGAGCGTTAATGGGATTCCTGGTGTGCTCTCGAGTCGCGGCGCTGCGGTCGAAAGTAATCGCGGCAATCTCGTTAATGAGGTATCGCGTGCGCGAGAGGATCGAACGCATCCTCGCCCGATCCGCGCCAATTAAAATTCAATCATCGCGCATCGTCGGGGGTTGAACGATTGTCACGAGCGTGCGCGGGAGACGCGGTTAATTCAATTTCGTCGGGGCTTAGAAAATAGGCGGTTATCGACTGCACAAGCCAAACAACGAGTTTTCGATGTATCTGCTCGCGGCCGGTGAGTTATGGGTTCGATTAAAAACCAGGTGAGAAAGTTTGAGAAAAATCGCGGGCACGTACGCGGCAGATTAATGCGATAAAGTACCTTGTAACGTAACGTAATAGCAGGGTAGTGCGCGGCCGCCGCCGTCTCTCTACGTAACGCTCGTAAGTTACGTCGCCCGCCGCGTAGTCGATGCGCGCAAGTTTTTCGCGTTCGATCCGCGGCACCGTACCGTAGCGATATTGTATAATGATCGTAGCCCGAGGATCGAGCCTATTATCGTTCCCTCTAATGATATCGCGTAGGTACGCCCTCGGCGTTTATCGTGCCACGAATTGCGAGCGTTACGCGCCATCGGTTCCGATTCCTGGCTAGGTTACAGCGTCGCGTGTTTGTTTTACCCGGTTCGAATTTCTGGAAACTGTTGCCGCTAATAAATTCCTCGCAGCGGATCGGACCGATCGAACGTTGCCGGCCGCGTATTCGACCACGACGTTCGAGCGACGCCGGTCGACTTTCCATTCGCGGGCACGTACGGTTCGATCCGTCGCGATCGTTTCGCTCGATCGAGCTCGATCGCCGCGGTGATTTCCTCCAACGATTCGATCGGCCAGTGTCCGCGGTTTCCCCCGTTTCTCCGTTGATCACTCTAGGACTACTTCCACCGACGGAGCGGATGAATGAACGAACGAGACGGCGGCGGCGAGGCAAGAATGCTCGGGTGAACGGATGATTGCCGATGAATGGATTCGTATTCTCCCTCGAACGCATAATGCCGAAGTGCTTCTTCTTGCTCGTTCTTCTCGTTGCGCGTCTCCCTTGGCCTGTGTAACTCGATACAGTGGGAACCCCGTGTGATCTCCATTCACCACCGGCTAGAATGTCGAGCGAGGAGCCAAAGGATTGGTTCGCTGACACCGAGCATGCCGGTGCCGACAAAGTCTCCGCGTCTCCCATAGGGATCTTCGAGAGACCTCGGGGGGCTCTTTAAACGTAGCTCCGTGCAGTCGATTGTCGAAGCTTTATTTTGCGCCTACGACCGGCGCGCCGCGATACACCACCCTTCTGTGCTCCTTTCAGCGGCACAAGACACCACCAGCTACCGACGACGCCCACTCCTCTCTCCCGGTAACATTATCCCGCACTTCCGCGCTTCGAATAGCTGCCGAAACTTCAAAGATCGCCAGTCCGAATCCCTTCCCATTCATCGACCCTGTTTAGCGAATTACGGCCGTGCCAATTAACTCCTTCGCTATCATAGACGAGGAATCTCGCCGCAACCTGCGATATTGTTGCAATTGGTAAATCTTAAAGCGTCCATGGCAGCAAAGTGGTCGAGGACGCGATCGATCGAAGGGTTTTTTCGTTCTCCGTGAACGGTCCAGTTTCTGGCGGGTCGATCCACCGCGCCGATATCCGGCCAGGTGGCGCCAACGAGTTTTTCCCAAATAGAGTAAACGCCGATCGCGTTAGAGGGATGATGAATGACGGCCGAAGGAGGGCACAAGGTAGGCCCGGAGGAGGCGTATCGGCGTGTACCGTGTAGCGCGATGAAAAATTGTACCGGTGGGAGCGACTCGTGGATATGAAACTGCCAGACGGATAGACGGACGGGACGGATGGACCAACGAAAAGAACGACGGTCGTTCTTTTCGAGCCGCGAGAGACCGGGCTCCGCGCTCTGTTATTATATCTTTCTTCCTTTCTCGTTTCTCTTCTCTTTTCTTCGAGTCTTGAAGGAGCGAGAATCGGCTCTCGGCGCTCGGGACGCGCGTTACCGACCAGAGAAAGAATAATAGCCTCACCCCGACGATGGCCGCGGCGGTCTACAATTAAAACTCTCGCGCGTTTCCAACGGCGGGATGAAGGATTCTCGTGGTTGCACGGTCAGCTAATCGACTCTCTCGAGAGCAGGGAGAGAGAAAGTGTCCAGAGAATTCATCGACGCCCTTCGTCACCAAGGAAGCCGTCGACGAGAGAGATTTACGCGTCACCGGGTTTCCGGTGAATCCGTCGAACCCTCTTTTTTCGCGTTCCGGAAAGGGAAACATTCGTTTTAGCCGGGAACATTCGAAAAATCAGGGTGAAAAGACGAGGGGATGCGAGCGCGAGGGTGTTTCGATGGCGTCATCGAGCGCGGAACGAAACCGCCGCGAGTAGTAGAGTAAACGTCGGACGCGGCAATTAACCTGTTCGTGCGCGGGAACTTATCTACGAAGGATCGGGAATGATCCGGAGCCGTCGCGAATTTCCTGGTGAAAAATGGAGGTGATCAGTTCCTGTCGGGCTAATAACAGAAATTAGCAAACGCATCGGAACTAGGCGTATCGTGCGCTCTCGGGAGGGAACAGGGAAGAAAGGAGGGAAAAGAAAAAGAAAGTGAGAAGGAGTAGGTACATGGCAACGGTGGCAGTTGCTCCGGCGGTTCGGGTCCGCATTACGGGTTACGCGGGCGGGGTAATCACGATGATTCCGACTTCGAGGTCGGTCATCATCTCGTCACCGCGTCACCCGCGGCCTAAAAACCGTGGCACGCACACGTCCGCAAGCCCGTGCGCGTTCACCAGGGCATCAACAAGTCCGCCACCATCGACAACACCGGACAGGAGACCTGGCGGAGGATCAGGATCGCTGAGGAATGCTTTATGGACTTATCAATCATTTGGTAGCCGCCCGTGCAGAGAACCGAGCGGTGCCCCGCGTTTCTTGCCGATTCGTAGCCTGTTATTAAGGGGGACTGAGGAGATTCCGGGGTCAGACTAAATCCGGAGCTCCATTCACACGGATTTACGCCGCCCGTTTCACGTGGGACGACGCGACGGAGGTTTTACTACGACTGTTATGATTTTCAACGATTCTCTCACATTCGTCTAAAGCACGAAATAGAAATGCGAATGGGTCGATGGAACGCGAGAGGGTGAAAGATTCGACGCTGCTTCGTCTAACGGTACGCCGTCCTCGGCGAAGACCGCCGGACGGGTTCGTACGCGAAAGAGAACGGAGAATGCATCGGCGATTTTTGCACGGCGTCGAAAGGTGGGTACCAAAATGGCGGCGGGGCTTCGGTGCCTATAGCAGCGAGTCCGGTCGAGAGAAGGAAGGTGGGCCAAGGTGCGAGCAAAAGGTGATATATGCTCGGTCGCAGCCTCGTGGTAGGAGAACGCGCGCTGCGAGTGGGGCACGTAAAGTGATACGTGGGTGTAAAGTAAAATGGTGGCTAGCCAGCAGGTATACAATGCTTATTCGATGGAAAGCGATACATACGCGGTGCACGCGCATCGTCCGAGCTTTGCATAAATTGCTCTTTCGAGTCGAAAAAAATGTTGTCGTAACCTACGAAACGGCGCGGTAAACGGTTCGCCGGCGAAGCGGCCGGAAGCGACAGGATTTGTCGCGAGGTCGCCACCGCGTCGGGTCGCGTCGAGGAATTGATGACCGTTTTTGTGGGTGGACTTCTGGCAGAACGAGTCTCTACGTGTGCTCGCGTATGAATGTACTCGCATTTTGAGCGGGCGTGTAGGAGGGCCAGGGACGGCCGCGGCGGGGCCCCGAACCCGGTAATTAAATAGCTGAACCCTGCAATTAGGGCCACTAAATCGTGGCGGACCCCGGACCTGGCCAGCGAAGGGCCCGCCAGACACAAAAAACAACATCGAAACGTTGGTTAAGCCGGCGCGAGCGAATCCCTCGCAGACGGATGTACCCCAACCGAGATCTAAGACGCGGACGTCGCGGGGGTGGTTCGGTAATATGTGGGAACCTAATCGAGAAAGAAACGCTGCTCTGCCTAGATGCGCTCTACGAGAATCTACCCTGGCAGGCTGGCTCGTTCGCACGCCCCCTCGGCTGATTCCATCCGAGACGACGACTCGGTGCGCGACGGCTCGAACGTTGCGCGAACGAAGATCGAAATCTCTTTTTTTTTTTCGAAGAGAGGAGGAGCCGTTTCTTTCGGCGGTAACTCCGTTGCGTCGATGATTGGAGTTATTCGAGGATTTGCCGGGAATTTCCTGGTTCCGGCGGGCGAGCGGCGCGCGGCCCCCTCGTACCTGTTACGTGAAGAGGCAGGAACGAAGATAACGGTAACAAACCGTCTTCCTTCCTGTTACAGAACGAAAACGGCTTTTCTGGACAGCGCGCAGACTTACCGGCGGAATGCATCGCGATATCCGTGTATGCAAAACCGAGCGTGCACACGCACTAACCGCTCTCGCGGCGTTAGATGGATGACCGAGCATCACGCTCCACGTCGTATTAAAATATCAGAGAGTCACCCCCGCGGCCCGTGCACCCCGCAGCTCCGAGGCTACCCCACGTTCTCCGCGTTCTCTCGGCCGCTCGGTTGCCATTAAATCAACCACCCACCGGCCCTCCCTCCGGGTTATCTTCCAAGCCTATCTGTGAACCGGCCAAGATACCGCAAAGTTTCTCCGTATCTCTCTCTCTCTCTCTCTTTCTCTCTCTTCCCGCTTTCGAGACTCTTTGCATTTCCACTAAATCTACCGGTGCAGCGTTCTCTCCCGTTTCCTTTCGCGTGCGAAAGAAAACAGTATTCGAAATTCTTCTGGCGAGTCGCGCAACGATCGAAGGGGGACACCCTGTATATCAGCAGGTGCAGGGATCCGCTTTCGAGAGAAAGAGCAGCGCGAGGGAGATTGGCTCTCGTTGGCGGGCACTCGGCATGCCGAAGGAGCAAGCAGACAATTTAATTTTCTAATTATCGTGACGGTCGACCGATCGAGAAGGTACGGGCATCGTTATCTCGACGCAGCATCTACGTACGTACGTACGCTGGCTCTCTACGCGCATATAAAAGCTAATGGATCCCCGTGATCCGTCCCGGCTCTCCAGACTCAATCTCGACTAATATCCGAGCTAAGTCGGTGGTGGTGTTGGGCACCACAACTCCGCAACTCCACACGGATGCTCGCACACCGGCTCGGCCGTCTCTCCTTCTCTCTCCGAGGAGACGGAGGATGCCTGCGTACTGCACTGCGGTAAATTAATTGATTACTCCGCGTAGCCACGTACAACCGTTCTTGCCAAGAAGAGAGCACGGTCGCTGGGAGTGCCAAGAATTCGGAAGTGGCAGGAGAAAGAAGGTTGCGGGAGCGCTACATGAATCACTGGATCGAGACGTCCCGTAATCCTCGTCGATTCCGTTTCGCGGTGAAACGAAAAGCTGTCGCGATCGGCCGCGACTCGAGACCAAAGAGCGAGAGGGAAAGGGGGAGAGTGAGAGAGAGAGAGAGAGAGAGGTGAGGGAGAGAGAACCGAGGAGGATGGCTCGTCACCTCGTATCGAAGAGTCACCGAGACGAAATGAACAAGCGACCTCCCACCGGGCGAGCGCACGCTGCGAAAGATCACCTCCCGGCCGAACACACCTTCGCGGCATTGTTGGACCCCGGGTGGTTTTGATCTTTACAAATAGGCTGCTAATGCAACAGGATGTACGATCATGTAGGCGCTAAGTGGAAAGCGAGAAGTAAACTCGACGATCCCCGATAGGTCCTGCTCGCGTCCCCCCTGGGTGGAACGTATCGATAATATCTGGATTGCATCAGCGGCGCGAACGCGAGCGTCGAAGCAGGTGTCTTTCGACCGATTCCTTCGTCCGGCCGGGCCTGTATCCGTACGAGACGCTAAGCGGATCGTTAAATTTTGGTGCTCGTTTCCGTGCACGGGAAGGAAAGGTAAGGGAGGACAGAGAGGACGCGCGCACCTGGCCGGCTAAGCGATATCCCGTGGCAGGAATCGCGGGACAGAGCAGGGCGAGGTCTGGACGGGCCGCGACTGTGCGATTACCGAGGAGTATGCAGCCGTTTCAAGTGGCATGGTAAGTCGTTGCGACCGCAATCACGGGCTCTGAGTAGCGGAGGGAAAACACGACGAAGCTCGCGGAGGGCTCTTACGGTAGTTGCTCGTACGTGTTGGCTCGCGTTCGACCGGGTTCTCGCTGCAGCGCCAGCGGTTAGGCCGCGGTTACCGCGTGGTTATCAAGTTAACCTTTTACCTCGACGCCGCGCGCGGGTCCCGATGGGCTTTGCGGCTGGCTGTGCCACGAGAAGAACACCCGGCCAACGGAAGGAGAAAGAACGACCAAGGTGTGAAACCGCTCCAAAGCAAAGAGGCGAGAAATTGTGCGCGATTATCCTCCGTGAACGCGAACGTGGCGGTCGGCCGTGGCCGGACCTTCGATAACGATTCGACCAAGTCTCTCTCTCTCTCTCTCTCTCTCTCTCTCTCTCTCTCTCGTTTTTATCCCCCTCCCCTCGTCTCATGCGGCGCGTACGCGTAACCACGTGCACGTAATGGAAGCCAATAACGGGGCAACAGGTACCGGGCGAGGCGGTTGAAAAAACGCGGGTCGAGAGGAGAAATGCGCCGACGATGCGAACATACCTTATTCATCGGCCGGTTCGGTTCGTGCCTCGTAACGCGTCATCGGTCGTATTATTACAGTATTTGCTCGCGACCGAATAGAGGGGCGTCCGGTCGCGACTCGTTATTACAACGCGGCGACCGCGATAATGAACGAGCTCCGCGCGGAAGGGGAAACTATGACCTTCGCGTATAGTTCCGAGCTCGGCAGTTGATACAGAGGAGGTAAACAAATGCCCCAGTAAATCCCATGTTGCAAATTGTCCCGATCGTTCCTAGAACTTCTGTACCCCGGCATTTCTTTGCAGTTTTTGTGACATCGATAGGTGCGAAGTGCGAACACCACGGAAGCGGGCGGTTATTAACGCATCGCGAACCAATGGTTATTCGGTGGCTTTCTTCCGCTCCAATTTCATCGTTGACCGCTTCATTCGACGATCGAGCTCAGCGAACGTTCCAACGCGAAAACGAGCAACGACAAAAAAGACCGAAGGAAATTGGTAGCGAGCGAGCGTACGAGCGCGTTAAACCGGGTCCGGAGAACGGTATCGGGCCGATAGGCAAGAGGCAGCGCACACGTTTCGCGGAGACGAGGAGTTATGGCCGCATTCGTCTCCATTATCCGGTGAATCATTGAGGGAACGACCTAACCCCGTCGTTCGAGCTTTAACAGCACCAATTCTTGTACGTCGATATCCTTTTGCCGGTCGACTCGAATACCGTCTCGGCTCCGTGGTGGCCGCTCCGCGTCTCTCGCTCTACACAAAGCCGGCTCGCATTATTGTTTGCATAAACGCGATCCGTAAATCTCCCCTCGTTCGCCGATTTGCAATTCCCCGTTCGCATGGCCGACGCTTACGTGAATGCGCGTACGACACACGCGCGTCGCGCATATTTTACACCGATTTCCAGGAAACCACCTGCCGTCAGCCGGGATTATCGCCGCACGAAACTCGTTTCCCTCTTTTCCCGGGTTTCCCTTCGAACCGTACTCCCTCTCCTGGATCTCGAAGCTCGAAGCGTTGCGCCGCGTCGGCCGTGTGCTCTCCATTCGACGATAACGACTCGATTGCACAGTTTTGTAAGGGATAATGAATATAATTAGGATGTTTGCGGTTCGTAACTGTGAACGCATGTGGGACGCGTCACGACCCGGATTGGCGGAACGCGTTTCTTCGAAAGGGCACATGAGGAAGCACGAGATCTCTTGCTAGGCTCGATCCCGCTCAACGCGAGACCCCGTTCGACGAACTCCGTAATAACGCTCATAATTCTTTGCCCCCCTCGCGCCGCGCCGCAGCGATTCTCTCGATCTTTCGCCTCGCCGCGAAACACTTTATCGATTTAACATCTCGCTACATTCCACGAGCGTGACCGCGATGAATTATCGGTCGCGTATCAAATTCTTTATTTGTCACCCCGGTGACAACCGGGGGAAAGCCGATCAGCCGACCAGCCGGTCCAGTCGTCCATCCGAAGCTGGTAACGCGATTCAAGATCGCACTACATACTTCCCCCGCTGTGTGTACCCGTTCGCGTTCTCGGCCGACGAATAGGCGAAAATAAGAGCGGACCATTTAGCGATGCGCATGCGAATGCGCGCGATTTAAATTCATTTGCAACCTGCGCGTTGCAGAAGATGCTGCTCATCTCTGCGCGAAATTCGGCTACGTATGCGTCGCGCGTATCCTCGCCACGAAATCGAGCAAAAAAAGGGAGGAGCCGAATCGGACGGAAAGCGGAGAACCTATCGGTCACGTAATTTTGTAACATTTTCCCACCGCACGCGGCCCGCTGATAAATCATCCACTTCGATGGGTTTCGCGTGGCTCGCGTATTGTCCGGGTTCGTGCGCGGCCGTCGTTCAAGCCGCGTCAATAGATTCGCCGTCCATAATTCGAGGATAAATTTCCCTCGTTGGTGCCGCGCTGCGTGATTATTTCGCGCCGTGAATCTCAACGAACACGCGTACGCGCTCGCGCATCGCGTGGCTAACAACCAGCATCTCGGACAACACTCGAATTTCATCGATCTCGATCCGCCGACTTGCTCTCGCTTCGCGAGAAAGACCACACACGTTGCATCGGATCATGGGTATCTGCTATCCGGTAGTTTAATTCAGCAGCGTTTGCTTCGAAGTGTTTAAAATTCATTGAAACTCGGTCGGTATCCGCGGACTGGGTGGTCGCGATAAGCGATCCGACGCCGTTGAATTTTTCCGACCGGATCGGCCGACTTCCTCCACGATAGAGAATCCATTCGCAAACGGCGCGGTGGCCGAACGGGTGGACCGCCAGTTAATCTCAATAACGCTCGCGCCGACCGGATGCGCGTGCTCGTAAATCGGTACCCCCTGAGCAACATCCCCTTTCGGCCTATTTTCGTTCCCCTTTCGTCTCAGTCTCCATTCCGTCGTTCGACGGCGGATTCCGACATCCGCGTGATTTCCAGCATTGTTTCTCGATCTTCCGATAGGAATCGCGTAACGCGGGTGAACGGCACACGCCTTTCGGATTTCGTGGGGCGTCGCGAAAATCGTCTGGACGTTGCCGGGGTTAAAGTTCCGCGTGAAAACAATGGAGAAAGGTGCCGGGAGATCGGTGATCTCTCGCAACACCTCGCGCGAGTACGTTGTCCGTTGTCTTCCTGGTACGAAGAGAGGAGACTGTGTAACCTGAAAGAACCTAGTGCGCGAGAGTATCGGGACAAGGAGCGTAGCGGGAACGCGGGGAGGAATATTCAACGGATGTTCGCACCGCGATCACGTGATCGGGATTTTATGGTCGGAGAGTAGCAGCGTAATTATGTACAATGGAATAAAGCGGAGGGGTTGGTTATCGACGAATCTTGATCATGTTCGTTATAACATTGTGGGAAATGCTGCCGGCTACCGTGTGCAATAAATTAAATATTGATGTTCGCTCTCGTTACAGAATCTCCTCTGTACACACCTCGTTGGCTACTCCGCCGACGTTGGCGAGCCCTCGATAATGACCGTGTTGGACGCCGAATAAACAACGTGTTTAGGAACGGTGTTTCATCGCGGTTTCAGTTGCTCGGAGCGATGGCTATCGTTCGAAACAAGTGTGCGCGATCCACGATTCGTGAATCCTGTGAAGAATTTAGTTTCCTACGAAGGAAACGGAGATGTTGCTGTCGACCAGGCCTCGCTGTTCAAAAACGAATGCGAGCAGTTTTGAAGAATAGATAGCAGCATCTCGGAGGAAGAGGCCGTCGCTCGTTCCGTTCGGCGTTTTAGGGGGCCGAGAAATTTACGATGGAGGAAAGAAGAAGCGCGAGACGTCGAAGAGAGTTTGCTCCGGGGACTCTCTAGGCCGGTGAGATATATCGATACATAAACATCGATATCGACGCGCAAATGACGTTATACGTGGGCGTGTTCGTGCAGTTTCCGCCGATACGTGTACGTAGGTGGATTGGATTCTATCGGATGTTCGCGGTGCGCAACGGCGTTTGGCTGGGTGCGGGTGGCTGTCGCTGAACGAGTCACGGCGCAACGCTGGACCGACTCTTCCCTCTGGCACTGGCTGCCCTGTAATCGCGATTCGCGTACTGTAGTAATTATTGGCCAGGCTCTGTCATCAGCGGCGACATCTATATATACAAGCGACCAGCCTAGCCGTGCCCATCGCCGCGCCATTACGCGCGCATCGTGTCGACCCGAGGAAAGCGAGGAAAGCGAGGGAAAGGGAGTCCAAACGGAAATAACTCGCGCGTCCGTCTGCATAGATAGCGGTGGATAGAAGGAAACGGGGGTGTGCGAGAGGATCGCGTAGCCGCGGGCCACAAGCGGGTTCATCAGGAGGGTATTGTGCGACGGTTTTATAATCAAGTCGGCCTCGTTACCGCCTCCCTTCTCTCCCACTATTCTGGAGAACGGGCGGGGACCGCGGCAATTAAATTGAAAAGGAGCCGAGTCCCCAGGGTTATCGCTTGCTTACCGGCTTATGAAGCTATCGTGCGCGCGCGCGCACTGTCCGCGGGACTCAATATTTTAAGGCTAATGGAGGCGCGCGAAAATTGTGCACACCGATGCATTAACGATCGCGCGAGAGATTTTCGTCGAAACGTGTGTTTACCAGGTCTGTTATATGGAATTAATAGAGGCGAGGTTAAGTGGTCGGTGTCTCGAAAGTGGCAAACTCCGTCGACCGAGTATCGTATTATGGTCGGTGATTTAGTCGACGCGTTAGCAGCTGGTAATATCTCCGCGGCGGGACTCGCGTATCTCACCGTCATCTTTACATCTCGCGTATTTCCATACAAGAGTGCCGGCATTTGAATATCCCCGTGTCTCTACTCCTTTCTCTCTCTCTCTCTCTTACTCTTACTCTCCTCTCCTTTCTCGCCATCGCCCTCGCTCTCTTCTTCTGTTCTCGCTCGAAACCAAACGGGCCTGCACGCCCGAGCGAATTACACAGCCGACATCGGACCGTGGCGATCTGATATCTCCTCGACCGATGTAACGCCGCTACGCGAGGCGCAATGACTGGCGAAAATGAAACAATTTTGACAGCGCGTCTAATTAACCTGACTCCCCGAGACCTTCCTCCGTCGAGGCCCCTCCATTGTTTCCGTAATTTATTTAGAAATATTTTTACAAGAAACCCCGCGTACACCGAGGTACGCTAATTAATTCGGCAGGGACCGCGCGAAGCGATGCGACGCGACGGCACCGACGCGTTTCCGATCGAGCGATCGTTTTCTTCGCAACAATTGCGTCATCGGATCATGAATCGGCGAAGCGGTCGTGGGTCGTGGGTAATGCCCCCGGGCGATCGTACACGAATTCAATCGCGTTACTTCCGGTCCAGCCGCTTACAGAGCCGATCGTAACTGGTTGCGCAGAGAATCGATTCGTTGGAAGACTATTCCGAGGATTCACGGAAAATGACGCGTCGACGCTGAAATCATCTCGCCCGGTGACTCTTCTTCCTGATCTCGGACGGATCAGTAAAAAACAGAAAAGCCAAGGAAAAAGCGGTCGAATCCATCCTGTCTAGAAGCGGACTCATTTCCTTTCCATCGGACTTCATTCTTGACTAATTGCCGGTCGCGTAACGAGAAAAGGCGGTCGTTTTCCCTGGAATTTTTCGCAAGCTCCACCCTTCACGATCGACTCCTTCGCGAAGGAAACCGTTGCCTTTCTTATTTGTAGAATCCTTATCGAGATTTCTGATTCCCAAGGGCGACGGACCCGATTGAACCGTCCATTTTTCGGTTTTCAGAACAATCGAGCCTGTTAATTGTACGCGCGTCAAACGACGAATGCTCGTTAGATCGTAATCGTTGTTAATTGCTGACAATCGGTACGAATAATTGATGCATTTTTACAACGTTTTCTTACCGCTATAATTTATCCGAGCGAGTGGACCACACCACCGTTGTCTTCTCGCTTTTTTTTTCTCTCTCTATCTATCTCTATCTCTATTCGTCTCTCTTTCTCTCCCTCCCGCTCTCTCGCTTATCGCCTCTCCTCGTTCTCTGTACGAGCAGCACGGAGAGCCGGAGATGGACCGGTCGAGATAACGCCGCCAGGCCGGTAACTGCGGTAATTGTCGGTGATTAGAGGAGTCATAATTACCGGTCCACGTATAACGTTACCGAGTCCATTCATTCTTCGCTCGATTCCTCGCCGCGTTTTCTTCCTTCTGCTCTTTCTCTTTCGTTCCCTCTCCCGCTCTCTCGCTCCCTCTCTTTCTCTTCTACTCTCGTTCCTCGCTCGATCTCGTAGCCGCCGAGATTCATCGAGTTTTTGCGAAAGACACGATTCAGCTACGGGTAACTGTAAAATCTTGCGCAGCTATATCACCCTGGTTCCCCGCGACGTATAATAAACGGGGATTAGATTCACGCGGGGCGCGAGCCACGCATTCACCGCGTTCGCAAAACCAGGCTCCGCGAGTTCCCACGTGCGGGACGAGAGAGAGAGAGAGAGAGAGAGAGAGAGAGAGAGAGAGAGAACAATTAAAAGATACTTTAATAACACCTCGGCCGAAGTTGCCTATTATAGTGCACGCGAGGCGATCGCCCTAGCCCCAAGGGGGACAGGAACTCTTCTTTCTGCTGGGCGCAGGGTCCACGGGTCTAGCGCAAGATTTTTCTACAACTGACGAGGGTGCTCTCGGGTCATATATCTCCCTCGTGGCTGCACCGGAGTTTCGACGTTTGAACGGCCCACGAAATTATAGCTCGGACAACGACGTTTCGACGTTCGGAACGCGCGTACGCGCGAGGCCCGGCCCTACGATCCAGCGTTTGCACCTTAGCCTTGTTTTTCTCGTTAACGATGTCCGAAAACGAACCGCGAGAAACCGTTTTCCTGAGAAAGAAGGTTCACCGGCGACGATCGTATCCTCGGGGAAAAAGAATCGAGGGATATCCGAACCAACGTCCGCGTCGAGGGTTGGCGTGTATCGAAGTGCGTGCGTGTCGACGCAAAAAGATGCGCGTCAAGATACGTCGCGGAGCATCGTGTATCTTAATTCCCCGGTCATAATTAGCTCGATAACAAGTTACTTTTCCCCCGGCGCGACTCGGCGAGGATCGACTCAACACCTACCGTGGAAAACCGCAATTACCGGCATAAACTGTCGGAATATCCGAAGCCGGCGCTGAGTATCGTACGTGTCAATGATACCGCTCAATTTCCACGATAATTAGAGCCGATACGCGAAAGTGCACCGCAGTTACAGCACTCCATCCCCCGCGAGACTCGACCCAATTAGCTATCGATTGTTCCCGATAGATAGACCGGCATGGAGCCCATTAACGCCGACGTAGCTTCTACGATACAACCGCGCGAGAGATGCTCCATGGATAAAGAGCGGTGGGTCGCCGCGGCTCGACACCGCTTTGCAATGGCAATTATCGATTACACGGACGCTCGTAATCAATCATCCGTCGCGTCGCTATACGGAAACGACGCGACGACTCCAATCTCGGGTCCAACTTCGGCTGCAGATTGCACGGTAACACGGAACACCACGCTCGCGCGCGCTGTAGCCAATCAAAGCAACCGGACGGAGACATAATGGGGGGATCGACGAAAAGTGGTCGCATGCGATCGCAACCGTGGCCAGAGCCGGCCGTGTGCGCGCACAACGATATGGAGTCATTTTCTCGATAATTAGATACGTTAGAGAGCCGCGAGTGGGAGAACGTGCCCAGCCTCTCTGATGCAAAGACCGCTCAACCAACGCAACGCCAACCAGATACGTATAGGCATGCGTAATAACGTGTCACGAGCAAAAAAGAAACCATCGACTTGGTCGTCTAGCTGGCGAATCGTATACGGGACAAGAGACTGTTAGCGAGCGCGGTTCGTTATCGCCGATGATCGACCGATAAGGATAAACCTAGGCAGCTGTTTCGCCGACCAGAATACACCGCTGAACGCTATCGACTTCTCCAGCTGCTGTTCGTGGCTCTACGGTCCGAGTATAGCGTTCCGAATAGACCCAGAGGCAAAATCTTCGGGGCGAATGCGTGCTCGGGGGTTCGGAACAGTGCCCCGGAGAACAATCTACGCGGTTAAGTTTGCTCCGATCGTTGTCGTTTCGCTCGTATCATAATTTTCCCGTGGTTGAACCGGGTGCGGGAGACTCTCCTGTGTAAAAGCCGTCACGGAAACGACGTTTCAACGAGTCAACGCATCCGCGAGCACAGCCCCGTGCCTTTAATAGCGTCGTTTAAGCGAACCTGCCCGGAGGTGGACGTTGCTAGACAGCCACGACGAAAGAAGAATGGCGGGAGAGATTCGTGACGTCGCCGGGTACATGCAAGACTATACGGTTTACGAGCCTGAGAGGATACAACGGAAGAAGGGAAGAGAAGAGAAGAGGAGAGAAGAGACGAGGAGAGAAGGAAGAGCGGAAAGAAACGGAAAAAGGAACAACACGCCTGGCACGAACAAGGTAAAAAGCGAAAGGCGCGAGAAGGGGAAACATTATCCTCCCACGCAGAGCTTGGGACGGACCTCGAAATTCCGCAGATAAAATCGGCGCCTCGCTCGAACCGGCCAATGTATTCATAATGGCCGTCCGCTCGGCTCTATTTCGAAGCGGCGCGGCACGACGCGTCTTTGGATACCGGGCGGCGGAAAATCGAAAATCGGGGAAACTGGACGACAGCGCGCGAGGCTCGTTTCGCGTCTCGTTCAAAGATCGAGGAAACGAGCGACGAATCGGGGAGATTCGACGTCGGGATCGTAGCCGAGAGGAAAATGGGATCGGATAGCAGTCGGACCGTTTAGTATGCAGCATTCGTATCAATCGTGGCATGCATATCCAACGAGCGACGTCCACGCTTTTGAGACGCGAGCGCGACGAGGAATGGGAGAATCGTAACGGCAACGCATAAATTTCATCGACGCTTTTCGGTCACCGATAGCCCTCTTGGCTATCGGCGCGCTGATCCTGCTCGCATTCTTCTTAGACCACGTTTTTCACCGACCTCTGTTCTCTGTATGGTCTTTGTATCGCGTTCGGAGAAAAGCCGAAGAGACGCGCGCTCTGCACGCAAGCGCAAACTGCGACATCCTGCGTCGCTCGCGGCCGTAATTATCTTGTAAGTATTTCCGCGAAATGTTGCGTGTCGGGACAATTTTCCAGCGACGCGTTCCTCTATAAAACTCGCCGGGCCGGCGCGATGGGACGCCGAGAAGCCTGCATAATGTATCGTACGTACGGTAATATTCTCTGTCGTTGGATCCGCCGGAGAAACGAACACGGTTCCGCGAGCGATTCTCTTTCGTCCGCGTTTCTACCCCTCCGGGATCGTTTCGCTATTTTTCCAACCTGGAGCTGGTCTGCCCGGAAACGCCGGCGATCTCTCCACCATAATAAAAATTCGCGAGAAGCTCCTTGCTCGACGAACCGTACCGTATCATTGCCACCGGTGTGCATATTCATGGGCTCTCGTATTTGCAACGCGTACGGAGAAACATGCGCCTTGCACGAGTCACAGCCGATTCGATCGGAAGAGATTGATTCCCGTGAGTCCGAGCGTGGCTTGAACTTACGTTCGACGGTCCAACAAACCCGTAGTTGATTGCTAAATTCACTTACCGGCTGAAACAGAAAGAAGAGAACGTGATCGCCACTGATACGATAACACGCTACCTAAATCTAGACGCTTTCTTCTCTAATAATTGAGCAACGATAATAATACGGCTTCATATGTTTCGTTATTTCTCTGTATCTATCGTAAAGAGTTGCGACAACGCTTGTTTCGTCAGTCATCTGGTATACGGTATTCTATCGACTGCTTCGATGTAAACGCTTGCACTATAGAACGTTGAAACGGATTTCTATGCTTTGTTGTGATCGTTTTTCGCAGCTCCTACGTAAACGTCCACCCTAAGGCTGTCGTCCGCTTAACAGCACCGCACCTGAACGATACCGGTCCAACGTCGTCGCGTTTGCTTTATTATATGTAGATCCAATATAGATGCGTCGACCTATCCGTAACAGCACAACATCGATAGTCCTCATTTTTCCCTTTTCCTTTTCTCGACAGGAACGAATACGTTGACGTTGGTCTGGTAAAGTATAAACGTATTTGCGTATACTTTCGCCGAGGTTTTCTATTGTAGTTAAAAAATAAGAATAATAAACGGATCGCGACCGTTGTTCGGTTGACAAATCAAGCTTGTAGTTGCTCGGGGGAGATCGCTTGACGGTATTTTCCGCAGCGTATCCCCGGCAAAATGTAGCAAAAGACGACGGGTTCCTCGATCGGCGAGGGACAAGCGGATGGTAGGGCAGAGTGTTTCGGTGGCAGAGGCAGAGGCAGAAAGCGGCAGAAAGGGGCAGAAAGGGGCAGAAAGGGGCAGAACGGGCAGAGAGAGGCAGAGAGAAGCAAAGGGAGGCAGAAGCAGAGGAGTCGACAGGGTTGCGGAGGACGCGCGTGTACGCGTACTTTCACGTACACGTAGGGGGTAGGTGCGCGTAAAGTGTACACAGGCGCGGTACGATGCGGCTGGTAAGAGGAAGACGTGATCGATGCCCGTGGGATGCGAGGGCGTTCCTGGTGCGGGAGGCGCACGAGACAAATGGACGTCGCGCGTCTCCCGACCACGCCTTCCCGCGGGAGAAGAAACTCCGTTGCGTGTACCCTTGCCTTTGCTTTTGCCTCTGCCTCTGCCTCTGCCACGATTCACGAGGCTCTCCTCGAGCTGCTGCTCTCGTCTCGTCTCGTTTCGTTTTGTTACTCCGAGTTAGGCTAGTCCTCGCGGATAAATATTCAACCTCTTCCATTTGGATCGAATCGACGTCTCCTCGGAGTCAAATACATATATCCGCCTCTAGCTAACAGAAACGCTTTTTCGCGAAACGTGGAGGAAAAGCTCGTGTCGAAACGCATTCTTTCGTAGAACGGTTAAGCGTCTTTCAGCACCTTTATCCTGGAACGAGCAGAAATCGAAATTCGCCCCTGTTTCGCGGCTCGAGAAGTCGATGCAGAGAGCGCGCGCGCGCGCCAACGGAAGGTGCAGCACACGAGTGCCGGTAAAATATGCATGGGACTCGCGACGGCAACGATACCACTCTGGCCTCGATGACAATAGCGCGATCAGAGCCAAACAGGTATAAATGTTGCTAGCAGGGCGTCGCGGTGCGAGGGGCGCGGACCGTGACACGGATAGCGCTTTCTCGCTCTTTCTCTCTGTCGGTCGTCCTCCGTTCATCGCGTATCGGCGGGATTTTCTAAACATAGCCGGTGGACGCTCGAGGCTAGTTATAGCGGAGCGATGCATTCGCGATTTTTCTTTTTCGCCGGGGGAGGCCGAGGTGTCGAGCGGCACACGCACGCATCTCGCGTCTCGCGTCGCATCGAGCCTATAAATAATACGAGGCGGTACGGCAAAGCCGAGGAAAAATGGAGGCGAGGAAGGAGACACGCGCGGGGACGCGAAACCCACGATATTTAAATTCAACCGAGCCGCAACGAGCTACAAACAAGACGAAAGCCGATAAATATTCAACGGGCCTCCGAACGCGCGAACTCCTATGGTCGGCGTCCCCGCGGCTACACGCACGAAGCCACTCGAGTCGAGAACTCGAGTTCTCGACCGAGGCTTTGCACCTGCGACGCTCGCACGCGTCCTTTATCCGAAATCGACTAACCCTAAATCATCCCCCTCGACGATCCATCGCCTTTCGATCACTGTCTCGATCGATTCCTCTCGCGATCCTCTCTCGTCTCCCATTAATGCAAACGGCTTCCGCGAACCGATTCCTTTCGTTTGACAGATTTTTTCTCCACCGGACGCTTCAAGATTTATTTCTCACGTAGAATTTGAAAGTATAATATTGTGCCATCCGTCGACCGAAAAAAATTGTTTCTGAAGCGACGGCGGGAATATTGGGCGGCCGGATAGCTCCGCATAATTAACACCGACACGGATGTCGGGATCAATAAGATCGAGGTGTGTGCGTGCCGTCGTCATGGGGCGACGACAAGGGAAAGCCGGAATTTCAGAATCGTCGCTGATATCGATCGTCAATCCCGTGACGGCGCGGCGCGGCGACGCGAGGGACGCGCCAACGGAGAAACACCGTTAATTACTTCCGTCCTCGCGAAAACGTGTTGCTATTAAAGCGGGGCGGAAACCTCCCGACGACGTCCTCGAAAGTTTTGCCAGGGTGACGCCGCGTCGCGCCGGTGAACGCAAGAGCTCCTCCAGTTCCCCCTACCCGTCTCCGTTGCCCTGGATTCTGGATAACGACGAATCGTCTCGATCGAATTCTCCGCGAAGGGACAAGTACGTACGCGTCGTGGAAAAACCGAGGTACCTGATTTGTTAGGTTCCGGACGGGGTTCGCCGCGGGATGAGTCGCTTATCGTTTACAATGGGCAGAGGTGGATGCGCGAGACGCGTCAGAATTGCGTCCCATTGGAGCGGGGACCACCCAAGGCGCGTTGGTCCCGGACACGCCACGGGCCATCCACGGGAGGACGGCTAACGATAGCGAAAACCTGTCCTAGCAGCGGGATCTGCGAGATAAGGTGGTGAATGCAGGTGTTTAGCGCTCGGCCAGTCATCGCGTTGTCATTACTTACAGGCTGACACCGAGCCCGGTGAATCTGGGGAGTGGTGCGTCGCTGCGCTCCGCGGGGGTCGAACACCCTTTTGAACGTCGGAGATCAGGAACACGGACGCGTCCGAGAACAAAACTCGATCGCGATGCGAGCTCGCGATTCCCTTTTAATATCCCTCTCGACGCTCTTACAAATTAGATCCAGGGACACGAACAACTCCAATGCAGCCTCCTCGATCCTCGAGCTCCGCGAGAACTGTTTAAAACCGTTCTACAAAGGTTCTGATCAAAACAGTCACGATTCGATAGCGATCCCCCGCGTGGGTTTCCGATTCTTTCGCTTCATGCCAAAGATGGCGGTACACAGCTGGAGTCGAAGGTGTGGGTGTGTCGTTCGAGAATTCGGAGCGTTCCAGGAAGAATTCGTTGGAGCGGAATTGAACCGTGCGAAAGTAAGGTCGCGAGAACTTTCTCCTAGTGTATGCAACGGAACGGATCCGAATCTCTCGATTAGCGGAAATCAAAGAGCAAAAGAAGTAGTGATTGATTGGTGGTGGTAGGGCGGGGGGCTGGTGTTCCTTTGATGCGGCGATCTACGTAATTCACGATAGACGGCGTTTTTTTTTTCATGCCTCACGAGCATCTCTAGTTCAGCGTGGGACGATAATTTTCTATAATTATTCTGCCACTAGTGGGGCATGCACGTTAGGGCCTTGCTAACGAGCCTACGTCACGAACGAACGAATCGACACTCTGTTCTATACCGTTACTGCACAAATTGCTTTTCGTGTCAGTGGGACAATTACTCGAGGAACGTATCCAGAACCGATCGTCGTGGAAGAAACGAGTCGCCGACGATGTCCCGAGAAATTCGCGGACGTCCTCCGTGCCACGGTGTCTACCTCGAAGCCACGGAAAGATTTATGAGCTCTTGGAAATACGGAATAATGCTGTTTGCATCGGCAAAGACTGAATTTATTAACTTCGTCACGCGTCATCACCTGCGCCATAGCTTTCGCGAAATGTTGCCAAGCCGCGCGGTGCAAATCACCGGACCGGCCACCCGAACTCGCGTAGCTTCCACGGAATGCCCTCTACAAAGTATTGCCTCTAATTGTCCGTGTCTAACGTTAAGAGCGTACGTTAAGAAACTCCCATACACTCCGCTTTTATAGCCCGCGGATCGTCTAAATCGACCGGAAAGTCTGCAAAGGAGATTCAATCGCTGCAAAACACGCTTCGAAAGATGCAAATAAAATCGGAAACAATTAACACCGCAACTGAACCTGAACAAACCGCCGAGGAAAGCGGTTTAATTGCATCGGCGATGGCTCGAGCGATTCCAAGGGAAGTTCACTCGCGAAGAAGCTGCGATCGAGACGTTCAATTGCTTGGTAATCTATAGAATAGAACCTTGTTTATACGAACCAGTTAATGCTAATTCTAATATACATATACGAACTGCATCCCAGCTTATAAGCATCGACCTCTGTTATCGGAACAAATCACTCGAAAAGAACTAAGAAATTTCTCCGATGGCTGGTGGTGCACCCCGCGTAGAATACGTGTCCCGTGTCACGCTCGTGCCCATGTTGGTGCGCGTGCACGTGTGTTGCAAGCGTGTATACGCGCGCGTGAATAGCATGTGCTCGATGCGTCACGGTTCTCTGACTGCGGGCCACCACGCCCATCGCGACCGCACTCGCTCGTCCATGACGCGGAGCAAAGACGCCGATGTCGGTCGCCTCGCGACGCAAACAAGTTCGAGGGGTGTGGATGCATGTAGACGCCAAAAATACGTGCAAAGAAACCTTGTTGCAGCATGGTCGCCGGAGTCCTCGGGCAGCAGTCAATTCCACTCGCCGTGTCTCTGGGGCGCGAAACTCTAGCATCTCGATCCTCCTCAGATTTAGCGGTCCCAACGCGTTCCGCAACCATTAAAAACATTCCCAAAGAGTGTCGAAAGTGTATCGTTAACAGCTTGGTACTTGGCACGCTTTGTGATCGATAGACTACGAATCTTGCGCATTTATGACAGAAATGATCAGCTGCAATTTGACACGGTGTAAATATTGAGAGAATCGAATAGATCAATATGTTACTTTCGATCTAGTAAAACTACCGTAGAAAGGAAAATGTTCTTCAGTGTCTCCTATATCTTATAACAAATGCAGAACATCGTGATTCTGTATAAAATCCGCAGTCTAGCGAGCCATGTCGAATATTGTGGACTGTCTTCGTGCACAAATACGTAGAAAGAAGCCAGCATCATAGCCGTCAGGGGCCAAATGGTGGGACGCAAAACCTACATGTTTCATCTGAGATGCGAAGTTTGGCAATTCGTAGCTTCAACCTTAGATAACCAAGGTATCTTGCAAATTCAAGAACTTCGAGAAGGGATTCGACGTGTGAAATTCAAAGGAGATTCGCGGAAGGGAGATTCGTATCTGGGACTAGCTAATTTTTCCCGGCGGACGGCACGGCGTGGCGCGGCGCGGCGGAGCGATCGGCAGCATCTCATAATCGGCGGCGGGGTTTATCGTCGCTGGATCGGGGACTTGTTCGCGAGTCATGCGGAAAACGAGGAGTACGCCGAGATCAAATACCGGGAGCTCGTTGTCCGTACGCGTGCACGTTATACCAGGGCAGGAAACTCGGAATCAGAGATCCCGTCGGATGGCGATGGAGAATAATTGCGCGTTTGCGCTCGTTGCGGGAGGAGGATTCCATGGCCGCCTCCACGACTCCCGGTAGTAATTATCGAATCCCTCCTCCGCCTCCGCCTCCGCTCCTCGGCCTTCTCTTCTGCCCTACTCGGTCGGTACCGCGGCTCTTGGCTCTTTCGCCCCTTATTTCTCCTCGGCTCGTGTATTATTATTCGGTGTGTGCACCTACTGGCTAGCCGAGCACCGGTGAACCGACTCCGCTCCGCTCCGCGACCGGCATCCAGCATCGGTACCTACTCCTCCATCCAGACCATCGGCCTGGATCAGAAGCCACCCTGACACGAAAATTACTGGAATTAAGCCTTTAGTTCCGAGGTAACCGCGCGACTCGCCCTCAGAACCAATCGTCTCAGATTTTTTCCCCCTCTCGGCGCAGGTTTAACTAGGCAAACTCGCGATACACTCCTCCCGATGTGCAAGAAACTTGCACCGATCCAAGCCAGAGGCCCGAACGCCGCCGCTACATTTTAATTGTTCGATTGGTCGATTACCCGGCAACTCCTTCCCATTCCTTGGCTCGCGTCCCATCGCATCGAGTCGAAACGAAAGTCTCTCCGTCGCGTCGCGTCGCGTCGCGTCGACTGGCAGGGCGGAATCATCGACAACGTCTCAATCGGCTGAACGATTATCGGGAGATAGCATCGGCTTTCCGGTTTAAGCTCCATTAAAGCGTCTTCGCACGGTGACAGGTAACATTTGCGCGTCGCCAGTCCGCGCTCACGGGAATGAAAATGCAAATCGACGCACGCGAAAGTTCCGCCCGAGTCGCCTAACTCGTCCCGCGTTATCAATCCGGATCACCGTCTAATCGGAATCGCCGATCGTGGCAACACACGCGAAACCAAAAAGAACAGAAAAAGAAACCGTATTGCGATCCAGCCGGAAAGTAATTCGTTTCTTTTCCATGTTTTGTTGTTTCCTGCCGGCCGTTCCGCGTCTACGCGCTCCTCGCTTTCCCCTGTGTGGCACGGAATGCCAAATGAGGTCCGCCATCCTCGAGGTTGGCCGGTACGTTCGGTCGAACCCCCGAGAAATTCGTGCAGGTGTGTGCCGGGGCCCGAGCGGTGTCTTTTTATCTTCCCTCGACTTTGTCCGCACGCGATTCCGGGTCTAGAATCCCGGAGAGCCGAGTTCGTGGGCCCACGCGCCAAAACGTTTGTCTCTGGGAGGATCCTTGTACCGCCACCGCAAGCTCTAGTAATTACTCCGACTGAGATACCGATCTGCCGCTCCAGGAAACCTCGAAAAATCTCGAATGGGAGGGCAACGGAGACCACCAAGGAATCGACGGTCCGGAATTTCGGTATCTTTGCTTTTCTTTGTGAAATATAGAGTCGTCAGCGCTCCCCTTTCCTCAGTCTATATCTTCTTCGTCGTGCGATGCGCATAATTTTGTAGCCAACCGCTTTTACCGCTGTTAATCCCTATAATATCGAGTCTGACTCAACCATTTCCCCGTTATCGGCGTTTGGCGAAAATATAGGAGTACAATATATGTAGGTAAATTTTCTTTTCCCTCCAGGAAATAGCAAACGACAAAGAAGTTCTAATCTCCGCGTCGTAGGTATACAGAAAATTGCAGAGCGGGGGGTTAAGCGACATTTCGAGCTAGGAGGCAACGTGTCATCAACGGTATTTTACCGGGGGAGGTCGTCGACGAGCAACGAACTCGTGATTCTCGATGGAAATAGCGGCATCGAGCTGGAATCCGTCGAGGAACGAAATTCTCGGCCGTCGGTCAGTGTTGGGTCCCCTGGCAGGAGGGGTCTCAATATTTCCGTGCGAGCGATAAAATAGGTCGGCGGTCGGACGGCTACAATTTCTGAAATATCGGCGCAAAGTTTGCCCGCGCGGCGGTGTGCAACATTTATGCGTCCTCGACTGCGATACCCTCTTGGCCACTTTGCGCAATTGCCGGTGACAAGAAACGTTGCGCGCGCGGTTTGTCGTTTTTGCCCGAGGACACAGCCGCGCAACGTGTCATCTGCGAGCCGGACGATTGCCGATCGAGGTCGGAAGCGTCGTCGCGTCGCAGGTGGTGACTTTTTTATTTTCTTCCTCTGCCGCGCCACCCCGGTTGACAGAAGGTAATACGTGGGCGTGTAAACCGAGCGACACGCGTGTTCGCGAAACTTTTTCCGGCCGATCGGACCAAAAGTAGAAAAGTTTCCACCTCGTGTCGATCCTATCACCGTTCATTTTCCTTCATCCTCGGCAATACACGGACCTGGGCGTCGCGTCTCATGCTTTATTCAGCCCGGCCGCCAAGCCGCGCCAAGCCGCGCCAAACCGTGCCGGGCCGTTTGACTAGCGTTTACCGTCGCACTACTACGACACTGCATCGATACAACCCCGGACCCCGTGCTCGATGCGTCGCGAGAGAAGCCCGGTTTGGGAACGATCAATTAACGAGCCGGTTTGCTCGATCGGCCCGACCATCGGCTGACACAAATGGTGACTTTGTTTCGGTTCGCGATTCTCGTCGAAGCTCGTCGTCGTATGTCCCCTGGGGCCACATTAGGGGTGGCACGAGCTGGCTGACGACTCCTCGTCCCTTAATCGTGGCCGGAGGAGTCGATATCGCCGCGAGAATCGGGCTCCATTGGCGCAAATAGAGTGCCTATAAATAACGAGGCCACCCCGAGTGTTGTGATTACATTACCTACGCCGGGGAATCAAACGGACCGGGAAAAGAGAGAGACGGGTGAACAGAGAAGAGAAGAGAAGAGAAACCAACGAGCTTTCGACGATACGACCGCAAGGGCTTCCACGTGCTGCTGGGGAGCGTTGTCGCGGTGGCATGGCTAGGGAAAACCCACCCCGGGGGAGTCTCTGCGGCAGATTAAATCTCCGCTGGTTAGCGTTTGATTAAACTCGGGAGTGAGACCGATGTTAATGCTCGGCCCGTGCTCGATTGCAACCCACCGGAATTGACAGCACGAGAACGACGCGCCTCGTAAAACAGTCCCGTCACCAGCCGGCTCCTCTCTCTTTTTCGGCGGATACGTACTCGCCACGGCAGCGTTCGAGTCTGAGCGCTGTCTCCGATATTTTGTCCACGAACCAAACTCTTTATCTTGCGAATCTCGTCTTCGTCGTACAAAGACGTAAACTCTCGAGTACGAGAGCGTCGAGCGTCTCGGCGATCTCCGTTTCTCTACCTTTTCATTGTAAGCCAGTGCTCGCGGGCGTGCGCCGACTCATTCATAACGCCTTCGACAGATTTGTTTAATTACTTAATTGCCCGCTTCGGGCCTGACATGTACGCTCTCGCTGGCAGATGTCGAAACGCCGCGAGCGCAGGGAAGAACGAGTTCTCGCTGGCTTATCCGATTTCCCCGCTGAAAAACTCGCCGAACGATTTGATCGACGTTCTTACGAAATTCAAGAGCTTACACTCGTACCTTCCAACGTTCTTTTAACAAGAGACGCGCTGAATATTTCCCAAACAGTTCTCAACACATCGTGTGCGGCGTCTCCCACAAAAATGGTAGACGGAATTACCTGTTCAGTATATTCGGTGTAGCTTCGATTAAGATCCGAAGAACGCAAGAATGTTGCAAAAATGCAATTTTTGTTTCATTAAGTAAAATACTTTGATTTTACGAAATTTCTGAGGTCGCTCGATCGACACTCGAAACGTTAATACACTAACAGATTTCCAAAGTCGAAATTTGACGAGTTTGACCACCAGCCTCTCGCGAACCGAGTCCGTGACGACTCCAACGAATCGTCGACCCCGCGAATTTTGCTCATTTCCCGATGTTAAATTCAATCGCGGCCGATATCGATCTTCCGGAGGAATCGCGCGGATCGCTGCAGAAAAGGAGAAAAAAGGCGAGAGAGGCAAAGAGGAAGGCGAGGAGGACGAGTTCGAGTCAGAGCCGAGTCGAGTCGAGTCGAGTCGAAGGGCCTCACAATTAGCGCATACATCACTGGCTGAGAGGCCGCGAGGGGCTAAGAGAAGGCCCGTACTGGCAACCTGTTATTATATACGCGGTCCGAAATACGCATGTATCACTCACGCACACAGGCTTTCGTCCGGTGAACACGTACGGCCCGTCGGTGGATTAATTCGCACGCGGCTCGATCGCGAACGACGATGGGAGGCGCGCCACTTGCACGACGAAACTCGATTTACGAGCGAACGGATCGCCGTCTCTCGCAGCCCCGTGCGACCAGGATCCTTATCGCGTCCTGTCCGTCCTGGTCCTGCTTATGCCGAACGCGCGATCCTCCTTGTGTCAATTCCTCCGTATTTTGCGAGCGATCGTTTCATTTTTCAACGAATTACCGTCGCCCAACCGGCAACGCTGCTCGTTTAATTAACATCCGACGCAACAACGCGACGAGCGCGGTCAGAGGAAATTGATTTATCGACGGAACGATAGCGGCTTGTAAATCAACTCGTTGCCACGAAAAAATTCGATCGCGTGGGTCGCTTGAAATCGCGAGAGACGCCGTTCCGCGGAGAGAAGTGTATCGAATTACCTAACGTTTCGACGGGGAAGTATCGTGGGATGACTAACGGCCGAATCGCTGCTCGGCTAATGGCAACGTTTTTTCCAGGTACTCGTAATTGATAGCTTCGAATAATAAACGCGCGAGCGCACGCGTAGAAGCGATAACTTTTCGTGATACGGCCCGTGAATTATTAATGCGTTCCTCGCGACGCTAATAATCGATGATGCAATTGTAATCTACGCTCCGTGGAGCCGAGAACGTTTTGCCTACGCCTTGCCGCGCGCGGATCCGTAGAAAAGTTACGACGCGACGGGTATTCGTTGTTCGAAGAGTTGGTTAAACTTTCATCGAACGGAGGAGCCAAGACGTCCAGTCGCGATAAGATGCGATTCGACGACAACGGGGATCGCATCGTAAATAATTGATCGACGGTTCTCGTATTAATAACGGCTACAGCATCCAAGTACCAGGATCGTGTCAAGGACCACCCGCGGCGAGCTGCCCCCGACAATGCCGGGGACAGACGACACGACACAATCAGGGACTCCCTGTTCCGCTAGCAGGCTTGCTAATAAATTATTAAAGGGACACCCTCTGGAAGTGACGTTGGAATATTACGGCGAGAATGACTGTCCCGTGCTCCTCGTGCTCGGTACGCACGCTACATCGCGGGCAACATCTCCGCAAAAAAGGCCATCTCGCCGCGCGAAAGACGGCCCGCGGTATCGTCTCTCCTCGTCTTCGTTTTCTCCACGGCCCCGGAAAAATGTAGCAACCCCGACATTACGATCGTTCGTTGTCAGCCGGACTTCCATGCGAAGCGGTCATAATTTTCGCGTCTGACGCGGCAAAGATTAATCGCCGTATTAATTTTACTCGCGTGTATTTTTCGTTCGAGCCGTACGTGCTCGCGACAGGTAATTAAACGGAGTTTAAACCAGAGCCACGGACAAAGTGAAAATCGGCAAAAGTTTCCCTCGATAAAAAGGAATCGTCCGGGAGAAACAAGTGCCAGCAGCCAACCCTCCGTCGCCCCTTCGGCTCTCGTTCTTCTCGAGACGTTAACGAGACGAAATTCGAGACGGTCGATTGGCTAACGGCGCGGCGGTGCCCGTTTCGTTTCCTTTGTCTTACCGACAGAGATTTTCTTTCGCCCTCGAAGTCTCGTTTTCGGCAGGAAACGATTTCCAGGCATTCGAAACCCGACAGAGTAAGAGAGAGAGAGGGAGAGAGAGAGCTCTGTCCACCGAAGACCATGACCGGTAATGGGAATCCGGCGCAAAGACAATGGGCCACACCGTCACGCCTGCTAATACCGGCCGGAATATCGCAGATTCTTTGCGTTCGAGAATGGAAAAGGGGTGATTCTTTGTTTTTGCTTCGAGCCGGAGGGCTGGGCAGACACCGTGGCGAATTTAAAATCTCGACGAGAAGCGTTTTTCTTGCAAGAGGATCATGGTAGGAACCCGAACGGCTCGCAATCGCCGAATCGTCGAGCTAACGAACGCTAATTACCGCGAGTCGAACGCGCACTGCTAATTCGATAAAAGCCGCGCGTGCGCACGTGTCGTCATCTAAGCGTAGCCGAAAGTGCGCGCAATTTACGCGGCACTAATTCGGCAAAGCTTCATTAGGGTCGACCTCGAGGTCCGTACTTAGACGACGCGGGGGGTATAATCATAGTTTAAATTCGGCTCCCATCCATTGAAAATCAGTGGCTCTGACCCGCTTCGCAATCAGGATACCGGTTAGGGGGATAGTGGGTGGGGGCTATCATGGAGCATTTGATCCGCGGCGGGTCATCAATATTGCATGAGGGGACCACGAACGCGCGTACGATCATGCCAAATGCTGGGAATCAAAATAGTGACGGAGTTTATAGTTCGAGAGAGGGAACCGGCTCGGTGGTGCGTTGCATCATCCCCCCTCCCCCTCGCTTATCCATACGGGGCACGAGTTTCGACTTTGGAGCCGCGCGCGTTTACATGTTTTTACCTGGCACGCTTCGCGGCGAACGGAGAAAGAAATTTCATAATTATTTACGGCGATTGAATTGCCCCGGGATTTCGATAAATGGCTGGTCCTTTTAACGACCCGAGCGAAGCTTCGTACGTCCTCGGTGGTACAAGGGAGAGAATCAAAGGGAAAAAGAAGGGACGGGACCAGTCTCGGGAACACGTTCGACTCCGTACTTCGTATTACGGCGAGATACGTCTGTGTGTGCGCACCGAGTAGGCCACCAAGGTAGACGCGCAACACGGACGTGGATGAGACGCAGGAGACCCGACCGAGACGAACAGGAGGAAGAGGAAGAGAAGAAAGAGCAGCAGGGGGAGGGGGAGGAGGAGGAGGAGAGCGAAACAGTGTAGGGAAGATGGGAGAGAAAAAAGGAAGAAATCGAAGATCGATGCGAACGAGCGATCGTAAGAATGGAGGAGGGTGGGAGGAAGAGAATTTAAGAGGGACGCGATCTCCGACATCGGAAATGGAAGCGAATATCTCGCGATACCAAGCCCGGGGAGCCGTGCGCGACGCGTATCCACTGTATCCAGAGACGACGCCCACCCCGAATCGAGGATCGACCTGGTTTGCCCTTCATCTTCCTCGTCGCTCTTCTCTTCCCTCGGTTTGCCGCAATGGCGCGGCCTACGTGGTATTCGTTCGTTCTTAATGGCAAATAAAGCAGGTGGAGTCGAGCGGAGAACCTCTCGTGATTGCCGGATTAATTGGCTGTAGCGTGGCTGCAGCGTGGCTGCAGCGGTAACGGAGGATGTGCACGGCACGGATTATTATCCGTCTGTTCGACGGAGGGTTATCCTAAACGTTTCTTCCGCGGCTTTCCGTCTTCGTACTCTCTTTTCCCTCTCTCCCACGTCTCCCGCTCGAACCTCCGCGAGATCGGCCGGAGAATCGGCGCGCAGGGATTCGCGAGGAATGCGTGTGAGAGAGCTCGAAACGCGTCGAACAATCGTAATGGTATTTAACGGTGTTCCTGGCCTAGCTTGCCTCTGTATCGCAACACCACCGAACGGAACTAGGAAATTTTCTGGTTAAATTATGGGAAGAACGAGCCGCCGCCGATTTCACGGAGGAACGCGTAATTAAAGGCCATAACCAGGAGTCGAGGTGCGAATTGATGGTCGGTTGCGTGAACGCGATTACATGCACGAGTACACGTCGCGTTTCCTCACCTTTTTAATAATTCTATAAGCGATCCTCTCGTGAGAAACCTCGACTATATCGTGTGGCACGATCCCCCTCCACCCGTGCCAAGCCAAAAGTAGAGCTACCACAGCGAACGAGGGACGAAACGACGTCGAAGTGCTGACGCGGTAACCATCTTGGTTTCCCTGAGTGGCACTGCCGGTAAATGCCATGGGTTTCGAGGGTGACTGCCGAGAGAGAGAGAGAGAGAGGAAGCGTAGGAGGTTTCGATTCCGAGGCTGGAGGGAACAAGAGAGAGATCGAAGAGAGACAGAGAGAGAACTCTGAGCGACGTGACCGCAAGAATCGATGCGGACGTCCCGGAAAATCGTGTGCCAGGCTGCTATGCCGGTATGCTGGTGCTGCTGCTTCTGCTACTGCTGACGCAGTGTTTTCGTGATTCGCAAGACTTTCTCGCGCTGGATAACCGTTTTATATTATACGGTTTCCGCCGTTGCTTTCCCAATCGTGGAATCTTCGAGATACGAGCCGAGGAACCGTCCTCTTTCTGGTGCGCTTCGCTTTTAGGATCGTTGAATACGCAACGAAGCGCACCGTCCAAATGAAAACGCCGAAGACGGCCAACGCGTGAGGAAAGGGGGACAAAAAACGGATAGCAAAAGTGTGCAACGTCACGATAAATGTTCCTTTTTTTCCTGCTGGCGACAAAAAGATTCATTCCGGAGGGGAGCGCGCGATCGACCTATGACCCCCCGAAAAAAATGAGAGCGTACTCGAGTCCCAAAGTGATGTACAGCGACACCGGCTTCCGCGCGCACGTCCGTTCCGTCCTCATGAATTCCATTAGTCGTACGTTTTTCGGGCTCGTATTTTATTCAACGTGTTCGCCAGAGTTCTATCGTGCCACCGGTCCGGATAGAATCCGAGATTTATATCGAATTTTTTGAAAACATTCGGAACAACGCGATCTCTTCGAAGGAATCGAACTTTGACCGGTCCTGAGATCATCGACACGTTCGTTCCACCGGCAAGAGTAAAAGGGAAAAAAGATACTGCGCTTTAGCGTTCGGGAATCGTAATCGCTCGAAAACCGGGACAACGCGCCGAGAAACTGCTCTGGAGTTTGATCGGAAGGACAACGGCACAAACCTTCAACGGTATGGATAGAATTAGTCGCTACCGTTCTGTAATCCCGATCAAAACTCGGTCGTATCTGGCTAATAACAAGGCTCGCTGCAATTAACCGCGTAGAGCTGGTCGTTAAACATTAGCCTATATACATACAAAACGGGGACTCGCGGCGAGTTTAACGCATGATCGGCTCTCACACCTTTCCCGCGGATTTTTCCACCGATTCGAGCCGTAAACACCGCTTCCGGTCTGCGAAACTTTTTCGAACGCTACGGGATTGCCGCGCGACGACACGCGATTCCTGTGGCGCGCGTGCATCGCTCGAAAGCCCCTTGAAATTTTCCCCGACGCGTAGCCTCGCGTCGCCCGGCATCGCGTTCTCACGCGTTTCCCATGTTGTCACAGATTAATCTATATTCAGCGACGTTAATGACGCAAAAAGCTTGTAAACGACTTTTTTAAGCAGCTCTAAATTATATTCCTTGACGTTTGCAAATATACGATACCCGGTTTTTTCTCTGCGGTGTAATTGAAGTCGGTCGGTCGTTGCGAGAATGAAAATAGATTGACGGGATAATTAAATTGCGCTAGGCAAAAACATCGATCGTTCGGCAACTGCAACAACTTCGATGGTGGTACATAATTACCGATACCGATACCGGTGCCGGTGCCGGTACCGTTTCCGGATGAGCGGGTCCCACGTTCGCTTCGGAAAACACGCTCCGAGGGCAAAGTCAAAAGTTCTCGAGCTGCGGGAGTTTCGTTGAAAACTTTCGGAGACCCGGGACGCGCGTTAAGTATTGAGTCGCGTTCGACCGCGATCGCGCGCTTCTTGTTCCATTTTTTTTTGCGGTCGATCTTTTGCGTAACCCATTGGCAAAAAGGAGGCTAACGAGCGACAATCTTCTCTCCGAACAGCGATGGGCGATGGGTATGCGGAGGTGGAGCACGAGACGAGACGAGACGAGGAAAAAATGACGAGCGGATAGATACGTTTCCGACTTTCGGAGGCCGAGATAAACGTTCCTCCGCGTCTCCGTCAGGGGTAGACCGAGACTCAAGGCCGTGGCGCTGCGTTGCGTTCTGCTCCGCTCTGATCCGCTCCGCTCTGCTCTGCCATGGCAAGAAATCCGTGGATCGCGTGCTCCGCCTAACTTTTCGCCGGCCGATGTGTGCGCGAGGCCTCAAGACGCATAATGACGACGTTCTCTGTCGGCTTCACGCAAACAGTCACGATTTGAAAGAGACCGGCGACCGGTGGCAACTCTGTTACGCGGAAGCCTGCCAGCTATATATTCCCGAAAGGATATTCGATCGGTTCATACCCCTGTTTTCGCGTTCCTTTAAGCCAGGCGTGCGTCACGGTCGCTCTAGATTGCTCACGGAGGCAAATAACCGTTCGAGTGTCACAATTCCAAATACGTTGGCCATATTGCAAACGTAAAGTCGGTTCGAGTAAGAACCGAATTGCGCGGCGTTCAAACGGCTAACGTCCGAAAAAGAAAGTACACGACTCGACTCGCGAGATAAACCGCGTTTATTAAGAAATCTGTAATACGCGCGATCGTCCGCATTCCTGTTTTCGCTAGGCTCTCGCCACTCAGAAATGGCGTGGTAAACCAGTTTTCAGCGGCGATAAAGCTCGCCGGTCGATACTGGGATCGACGATTAACTTTTGCGAGGCTTATCGGGTGCGTCGCGGCTACGAGCGCCTCCAATTAAGTCTTGATCGCGAGATCGTCAACGATACTTACTTATTGGAGTTCCTAATTCTCGTGTGCTCTTGTCCGCGATCTGTTTGCGAGCCGGCGAGTTCGTGCGTAATTAGTTCCCGATAGTGGGCGATCGGCCGGTCGACAATCGTGCGATCGACACGAATCCTGTTGCTGTTGCCCGGCTACACGATGGGACAGGCGCTCTCGTGCCGACGATGAACTGCACGAATCAACGGTTTACCGTTGAAAAAGATAATTGCGTTGTCCGTCGTACCGGCGAGTTATCTGTGACCGCGAACGAATATCGCTCAAAACTGGTAGCCACCGTCACTGAACATTGTTGCGATTAGACCGGTAGACTTATTACCTCGCTATCGTCGAATCGACCTTGACTGTTGGCAATTATGACGTAACTTGGCCGACAAAGTTGCGACAGCTTGTTTGTTTAAACAGGGGAAGCGCCGAACGCGCAGAAAGAGAAGTGTACGCTGCTCGGCGACGAGTCTTCCGTTCCGCGACTTCGCCGATACCGATAAACCGACAAACCTGTTTACTCAAGGGAACAAGATCGCGTTACTCTTAATTACGGCCGCAGTTAACGTACCGCATAATTACCCTCAATTAACCGGGATAGATTCATTTGACGTTTCCAATTAAGCTCGAGCGGCGATCGATTTTTTCACCCGATCGTGCCTCACCGAAGTATTCGAACAAAAAAGCCGAAGAGGAGACAGAAGAAACGCAATTCCGATACGGATTGCTCTCTCTCTCTCTCTCTCTCTCTCTCTCTCTCTCTCTCTCTCTCTCTCTCTCTCTCTCTCTCTCTCTCTCTCTCTCTCTCTCTCTTGGTCTCTGCCGAGCAGCGATTTCGACTTCGACCATCGAGCCGGATGCAAGATTCGTATCGAGAGGCGCATTTTCGTATCGCGATCGATCTGTCGCTCGCCATTATGATCGTCCCACTCGAACGGCAACTCCGGTACCCGGCCGATCGATCTTAGAAACGTGAGGAGCATCGGAAACGAGGGATCGACGCAGCCGTGAGTTACGAGCATCATTTGCGTAATGACTGCAATCGGGAGCGCTTTTTGCACCGACGCAACAATTGACCCCAACCGATTGACACTTTGCACGATCGAAGAGAGGGAAAGAGGAAAGCGATCCCGTCGGGTTCGACAGTTGAGAGTGTCCGCGATCGAGAACCCTGATCGCGGTGGCAGTAGGATTTGGGGAGGAATCGGTGTCCGCGATACCGTGAAATTACAACAAGCCAGATTCACGGCGGAAGCGCGTACCGCATCGCAGGCAACTGACCGCGTACAATTATGTACGTCGTTTTCTGCAGTCTGCGCGAGAAGAGCGTGAAAGGAAGAGAAAGAGAGAGAAAGAGAGAGAAAAGAGAGAGAGAGAAAGAGACAGAAAGAGGAACGTTTTCCAAACGGATTGATGCTGCCACGAACCAACGGAGGAGCTAATACGTGCTCCGCGACTAGCTGTGTACGGTCTACGTACGCGTGTACGAGCAGCACGCTGGGTATTAAGTAGCGGTATTTACCAAGCTACAATTATCCCCGTTTTCATGCTGGCAATCTCTCGAACGCGATGGAGGCTCGAACGCGGACTACGTGGGAACTCCTCTATCGACTCTGTGCGCTCGCGCCAGCTTTGGAACCGATCCGCGATCGCGAACGATCCACCGTCAAACGAGGCGGACTGTAAAACTCTCGAGCGATCCTAATCGGCAATGAGAAATTCTCGATTTACCTTCCGAGAAACCCACGCGCGCTATTCCGTCACCGAAGTGGCCGAAGCAAACTCGAACAGGTCCTAGGGATCCGTGATAGGTCTCCCTCGTAAACGTGGGATAATTTCCGAGTTCGATGTATTATTTCGTGGAAGAGAGAAGCAAGTATGAACGGATCGACAAAGTCACACGAAAGGATTTAGACCTCTTCATCGACCTAATCTGAATTCCTCCAAGGCCGCGGCGATAGATGGACACGCGATCGTCGGTCGGACCTTCGGGTAGAACCAGCTAGGCTCCTCGTGTGCCCGGGAACATTTGAAACGCGAACAGCTATTACCACGGAGAAAAGTTGCCGATCTCTCCGGGAGAGACGAAACACTTGTTGCCGTTGGACGCGAAATTTCGTTGCCGACAAAACTGAATGCTCGTTAATAAACTCCGAGGAGGAGAACGAGCTGGAACGAGCCGATCATCCTCGATTATCGGCGTCTGTTATCGACGCCCGCGAGCCGTGACGACGATATTTGCATTCGATCGGTGATTAAGCAGGGGCCGGACTGAAAAACTGGCGGAGAGCTGTTTTTACGAGCGGTCAACGCTCCGCCGCGTCGCGTCCCCCATTCTGCCGCGTTCCTCGTCACCCCCGGGCATCTTGATGTCATTCTACGTTCTCCACCCTGCTCCGCTCCGCTCCCCGCCACTCACTGCCGCTCACCGCCGCTCACCGCCGCTCACCGAGTAATTAAAACGTAGTCAGCTCTATTCGAGATCCCTTGACGGTGATTAAGGTTTCCTAACTGATGCGCGTACCCGACTGACGCACTGTCCTGCATCGGCGTATCCGCGTTATTACTTGTCCGAGCTTGCTGGAAGAGCGTCCGATTGCGAGGAAACTCTGGGAACGTTCGCGCGATCAACCGACAAGATACCTCGTCGAGAGATGGATCTCTTCGCGACCCGGCCGCCATTTCCTTCGACCGCATTCCTCGGAAAACCGCTTTTTCCCTTTTTTCGTTCGTTGCCCTCTCAAGAAACGATTCCGTTCGTCTCGCGCTCGTCGACGCGATAACACGGAAAACGCTCGGCCACGACGGTCTCCTCGGTCTCCCCGTTCCGAGGAGAAGACGACAACACAGGGTACCGCGTGGCCACTTTGTTCAACGAGTTGATCGCGTTAACCAATTAACTCGGAGCGACAACCTCTGGATTCCAGAAATTCAGAGAGTCCGTTGGACCGTCGTCCACGGCCAGGGAGAGTCTTCCCGGAACGCGTTCTCGTAACAAGACAATCAGGCTAATAATAAACGAGCGTTCGGGTCCGGCGAAAATAAACCAGCTGACGGGGAACGGCCGATTCCACGGAGTGACCAACGCAAGAGAGACTCGCTCGAATCGTTCGATCGACACGGACGCAAAGAAGCTGCGGCAACGTTCGACGTTCTCGAGGCTCTCTCTTTTTTTCTCTCTCTCTCTCTCTCTCTCTCTCTCTCTCTCTCTCTCTCTCTCTTTCGTCTCTCTCGAGGTTCCCGTGCACTCGATATTCGGGCAACGTATTTAGAAAATGGCGGATAGCGTGCCTTAGGCCTGACGATTACTCAGGAATGAAGGGATACCGGTATCGCCATGCCAGAAACACGATCCAGCTGTAGCGAGAGCTGCTGGCGCCTTCCACACCCACGTTTCACGGTGCAAGGCGGCCGTTGGAGCGGCGCACCGCTTTCGGTGTTCGGTGTTTGCTCTAACGAGACCACGGAAGTCGTGTGCCACGGCCTAGCAAATCGTATCGACAAATTGGATCGAGTAGAAAGCGGCGAGAGGCCCGTTGTTAACGCGTCCGGCGCTCGCGGTTTTTCGCGCGGCCCCGGTCGGCCAACGAGCGTTCTCGGGATACTTCTCCGAAATAAATCTATTACGTGTTCGTGACGGGGGAACCAAGCCTGCCCCAGAGAACGCGAACAACTGCTGCATTTTATACGCGTTACTGCACACGCGAATACTTTATGCACGTATTACGCGGAGCGTAATGCGAGTTTTATTGCGGTTACGCGTACCGGCCACTTTTCTCGGGGCGCCCGAGGCGGTCGCGCCATGCCGCTTCGCGCGAGACCGCTAAGCCGGCCACGAAACAGACGGAGAGAGCACGACTTTAAACAAAACGATGATATACTGTGCCGAACGATATTAAAAAGCCCACCACCCCTCCTCGCATGCTCTCCGCACGGGATGCTGATGTACTGCGCGAAAATTGCTGCCTGCCGGCAACAGTTCTCTCCGCCTGCGACTCGCGAATCCCGAGGAATGAGTATTCAGGCCGCGAATTAAAATTTCGTTAGCCTGACTACAACCATCGTCCGAAACTCGAATTGCCGCGTAGATTATTTTGTCCGTCGACGGTAATGAGCGTTAAACCCGGCTAACTACGGATAATTGAATTAATTTCGTCGAAACATCGGAGACGTTTGCGAGAGAAACATCTCGAAAGCCGGAGAAAACGTCGGTGCATCGTCGAAGAGGATGATGCGGGGACGGAATCTAGCGGATCTCGTGTATGTCGGGCTCACGTGCCGTTTCCGGGACTTCCGAGAAGCCAGCCGGAAATGACAATAAGAATAATCACTTGAACAAAGTGAATCCAGACTCTCTACCGACCACCGCGTGTACCCGTTACCGGGACGCCGGTAATGACACCTAATTACTTTCCACCGCTCTGCGCAGAAACGCCACCCGATTTCGAACGGTGCCGCCGCTAATTTGCGCATGGAGCTGCGTTAATTAATCCGAGCGGACGCGCGGATTGTCACTGGTCCTGAAATCATGCGATAGAAACGAAAGAACGAGACGCGCGTTCTCTCGGCCTCTCGAAACGGGAGCAGCACGGGGAAACGCTTATCGGCTTGCCGTTTCTTCTTCGTGCTCTTCTGCCACTGGAACGTACGATTCTATCGTTGTCGGTCGGATTCAGTGTAAAACCGCGCTAACGACGGGAAGAGGATAATCTTGGCTCGTTCGGCCATATGGGTTCTCCGCTGGAAAATGATCGACATGGTTTCCAGCCTCGACGAGCCGCGAGCCGGGTTTAATGTTCCCCGCGATCGATAATTCGACGAACGTTGCGGCTAGATGACACGGATTGATACGAGCGATCGCTCGCCGATCAACCGTTTATTCGAGTTACCTCGTACACTCGTACTCGATGATCCGTGATTTCGAGCGACAACCAGAGCCAGGAATTCGCACGAACCAGAGAATTCCGCTCGAAAGCTTCGACTTTGTCGGAGGCAGCCTGCTATCCGACGAATCGAGCCGTTTCGTCAAGGGTCGCGGTCTCACGAGATGCGGTTAACGCTGTTCCACGAACTGGAACTCGCTTCCCCCGTGAACTAGTGGGAGAGTTTCGAGAGCGCGCCCTTTTCATGAAAATTTTAGCCGTGCCACGGAGAGCACACGGTTCCCCCGAGTATCTCCGCTGACGATCGCGTCAAATAAATCCAATTCCTCAGTGTCTGGTTTTTTTGCGCTCGCGTTCGCGAGAAAGAAAAGGTTTAATGTTTACGAGCCACATAAAAACGTCGATACCACCGTCTGATAACGTCGTTTGCTGCACGCTCGAGGGATTCGAAACTCGTTAAGTCGTGCCTCGCGTTCCCCCGCGATCGTTACGATGGTGTGCGTATGTCTTTCTTAATAACTTAACTCTCTCGAATCGTATAAAGGCAATCTCTACTTTGTGAAATCTCGAATCGAGGCTTCCGACGCAGTTGCGTGCGATTTTAAAGCAACGTTGTACAAGACGAACGCGTCGTCGAAAGAAATTCTTCGGTTACGAATTCTTTCGCGTAACCGGTGCGAACTCGGCAGTCCCGGCAATTATCGCATACTACCGGCACGTCCAGTAATTATCATCGGTCGTTTATCCGCATCTACGCGAAGATTATCGCGGCGTTCCGCGAGGCAAGGGCGCGCGAACGGCCGAGAAGCAGCAACGAAAGGCAGCAACAACGGCAACGAAGCATTTCTCTCGACGTACCTACGTATACTCGCTCGGTTTCCCTTTGCCCTTCTTGTTCCGTCCCCCCCCCCTCTCTCTCTCCCTTACGTTCTTTCTTTCGCTTTCGCCGTCTCTCCGAAGGATCTCGGAAGGGCTTGCGGAGAGTTGGAAACTGTGCTGGCTGGCACACACGAAGTCGAAAGAGGCTTCGCAGGTAATTGCTAGGCCGACGGGTCGATAATGAGCCCTGGCTTCGGGGAACCGATTACACCCGGCCCAAGCCAAAAGCAAAGCCAGAGCCGTGAGCCGGAGAAGAACGGGAGGATGAGGAGGATATCCCGAACGGAGGGAGAAAGTTCAGAAGAAGGGAACGAAGGGACTGGAGGACGCGCCGCCGCGCCGCTCCGCTCGAATCTTCTGTAGGTCCACGCTGCTCGATAATCCCAGAAACTTTTCGAAATCGAATTGGCTCCCTATCTGTCGCGCACCGATAACCATTTTCCACGAATTACCGGTTCCTCTTCGACTGGCCACAAAGCATCGATACAGAGAGCACGCCGCGCGACAGGAATTCAATTCCGCTCGAAATGGTATTATTATTATGAAGATTATAATGTAACGGAACAACTATAACGGTTTTCGAGTAAGACGGGCGGAGCGATCGTAGAAACAAGAGCAGAAAGAGAGCCGGCGTATAACGAGAAGCGGGAAAAATGACGTGGATCTATTCTATCGGGAAAAGATCGTGGCTAATTGCTAAATTATCAGCGACAACCTGTCGATGAGAGTCGAACGGCTGCGAGGATAGAGAGAGAGAGAGAGAGAGAGAGAGAGAGAGAGAGAGAGAGAGAGAGAGAGAGAGAACGACGAGCAGAAGAAGAAGAAGAAGAAGAAGAGATGGAGGAGGAGGAGGAACGGGCAGCTCTCTTCCTGTAGCGTGCGATGAAACCTGCCTAGATCTCTCGCTACCGGGATGAGAGGTAGGTGATCTAATTTCCCGCGCAGTCGTGCAGAAAATGATCCAGGCCGCGATTACGAAACGGCTTCCAGTCTTCGCCGGGGGCAACCGTGGCGCCGTTTTTACCGCTCTCTTTTCGTTTCCATACACCGTGTGTAATAATCGCGCAGCTAACGCTGTCCGTTTCCCGTATAACGAGCCGAGACGGCGGTCCATTCCGCGAACGGAAAATTTGTCGACCGAACCCACGCGGCCACGATCCGCTCCGATCCTTCTCGATCCGCGGTCCACGATCTACGATCCACGAGTAAATAAATTTATAAACGCATCGTATTCGGACCAGAACAACCGCATCGGATATCGATTGAATCTGCTCGGACAATTGGCTGCGTCGTTTCTTCTTTTCGTATGTTTGCCCACCGATAATTCCACGATTGGTCGATCCGATAGTCGATTAATCGACGAGTCATTCGGCGGACGGCACGTACTCCAAAGGAATTGCGATATACTCGTAGTAAACGCGAAACGAGCATAGTATCGAAGCGGCGCAGCGTGGCGAGGCGAGACGAGGCGAAGGCGAAGGCGAAGGCGAGGCGCGGCGCTGCTCCTTCGTGGCCTCGAGGGCCGCTGGTCCCGCAATTAACATAATGAGGTAGAAAACGTAGATATTAGCGCGAGGTTAGTTAATAGTGCACTTATCTGGACGAACGTAAATAGTTCGTGGTCGACCGGGTCCCGCGTACCGCGAGGAAATCTGCTCGCGGCTTCGCCTTTCGTTCCTCTCCGTCCGCTCTGTCGCCGCACCAGCTGGGACCGAGCGAGCGGCTCCGAGGAGCGCCCGTAAATCAAAAGTGACAGAATCGGACTCTCATCTGCATAATTTGCTTATTTTATTCCGCGCACGTGCTCCCGTCGAGTCGTAAATGTTCGGGGACTCGTTTGCTCCGCGTAAATTATTAATCGTATATACATAATTCTAGAAAAGGCAGCGTCGACTATTATCACCGCCTTCCCGCCGATTTCGGTTTTAATTAAGAATAATAGCTTAATAAAATCGAGAAAGAAGAGAAGCGTTACGCGAGAAAGAATTTTCGCGCGACGACCACGGCCGACTCGAGAAGCGTCGTTGCCGTGTTCGACGAGGCTGTTACGCGGACCTGTTCTTCTTCGGTGTCTCCTTCTCGTTTTGTTCGATAACGGGACCCGAAACTGGCCGTATCGTCGCCGTCGAACACGAGGACTCGATGTCTTTATTACGGCGCGGCGCGGCGCAGCGGTCGGGCCGCCTCTTGTAATCTGTAACAGCTGCAACGATCGGTCGTGGTCGCGAGATCGCTCGAATCTGGCGCACGCGCGGCAACTTCGATTTCTCAGCCGGTGTGCAATCGTGTCGGACGATTGTCGGACCATTATCGGAAGATTGTCGGACGACCCGAACCGAACCGAACGGAAATCGTGGACGCTGAGCGACGGTGTTCTCCGTGTCCACGCGGCCTGGCGAAACCGGGCCGGGGGAAGCGGCGGCAATTTGCAGGTGCAAAGTTCACGCGACGCTCCGAGTAAACCGCTAATGAGAGCTCCAGCCGTGCGTACGCGCGGCTACGTGCCCGCAACGCGTGTAGATTTTCTGGGGGACAGGTTAATTGGATCCGCTGGCCGGCCTGCCGGTGTTATGGCGTGCTTCTTCGTGTCCGTTCCATTCTATAATTCCCGCCAGTCCGCGGACAATGTAACCAACAGTTATTCAGAGCGACGCGTACGTCTTGTCGAAACTTTCAAAGTCGACCGCCCTCGTTTTCTCAATGAACGTTAGAGCGAGTCCGGGGACGCGTACGCGATGTAAACAACCGTTCCCGTAATTTCGGAACGTCTGGATACGCGAGAAAAAGGAACGCACCGCGCTGCAACGACGTTTCGCGGCGCAACGCTGCTCGGCAACGGCAACCTTGTCGCGGCATGCTCGGCTTTGAGAAACGATCGCCGGCCGTGTCACGATGGCTTTATAAACGATAATTCCATGTAGATTGGTCCACGAGACCTCTGCGAGTCCCTGGACCGCGTAAAAAATGTGCGTTCTCGAAATGAAATCGAGTTTTCGAGAAAGGCCCGAGGAATCGTTCCGCCAGGTTCGAAAACCTGGGACCATCGGTTCCCGCGTGCCAAGACCCGGGGTCCCGGTATACGCGCATACCCTTCTCTTTGCTCGTTTCTTTTTCCTGTCGGACATAGACATCCCTAGTGGCGCCTCTCTCAGGATATAAATTAATTAGATTTGTGTGGAGGTGTGTCAGCGGTGTGCCGGCACTGTGTTTCTTGCCCTTCGACCGTCTGCTCTGCCGCGTTTCAACTGGACCGAATGGCCTACTCTCCGCCGCTACCTACAGACAGTTTCACAAGCTCCAAATTATCTGTGTTTCTCGATACGAAACCTGGCACCGTTTTTTTTTTTCTAGCCGAACGCTTCGAGAAGCTGCTCTACCGTTTCCTCTCCGATCGCACGAAACAGACCTACGACCAGCTACAAACAAAAAAAACATAAATCTTTTTCACGAACAATAATTTTTCTACGCGATAAACTCGTTCGATTGGATAACCAGGTGAGCCGGAGTGTCGCGTGCACCTTCCATCGGCCAAACATTCGTTAGGAACACCGGGACAGCACCTTTGGAACAGCGTGTACACAAGCGCAGGTAGGTCTCCGCATAACGCATGATGTATGGTGGGCGTGAAACGGGCGTAGCAACATAGTAACGTTTGCTATACCGGCCACAACTGTCTAGCAGCACTCTCTCGTCGAGTTCTGCGACCGGATCTTCCTCGGATGGCTCTAGAATTAACTGCCGGGGTCCTCCGATATCGATCTCCGAGTAAATTTTACACGATCTTTGAAGGGAGCAAAACGAAGAGCAGCCTGGACAGAGGGAGAACGCGCGTTACTTTTCCACGAGCAGCTACCATCGGTCGCGGTACAACCCTTCGTCGTGCTCGACTATTAAAAAGTTGGGAACGTTAACCGGTAAGCTTTCTCGTTGATCGGGCAATGACTGTGTTCGTCGCAAGCTGCGGATTCACACGACACATCTGGTCGGGGTTGCGTGGCCTGTCCGCCTGACCAAATCGCGATAGGACAACCGAGTCTCGGAAATTCCTTTCATTATGCATCATTTCGTGTAACGAGCGCGATTATTGTAAAAGCGGGGAAAGCGCGGAACTCGGTGCCGCTAAACGAACGGACGAACGATCGATGCGCCGCGACACTTTATACGAGTTGTTCGCTTCGCAAAACGCTAAGTACTCCAATTCCACAGTGATTAATACTAATCGCTCTAGCGGCGATAGGGGGGTCTTGTTAGAACGTCGACGACCGAGACTATCGGAGAAAGTTTGAGGAAAGACTTACGTTTATGTTACCGAGGTGACTCGGAGGACTGACACCCCGGCGGCCCCCGCCGCCTCCGACATCCGCGTCCAGCTTGCCGGCTCGATCGATCCCGTGGATCTCGAAAATTACGCTGCACGGAGGACGGAAAACGACGCTGCTCGATCCTCGGATCGGTCGGTACACCTCGGTCCGCACTGAACAAGCACAGACACTGTGTCACAGGTTTCGGCCGGTGCCCTGCCAACAAGATTCAGAAACATTCTTTACGCGACGCGCGCTGCATCGTCGTTCGCGAACAGAGTCCTACGAGAGAGCATGCACGAGGGAGAATCGATAGCGAGGAGAGGGTTACGAACTGTACGAGTTTGTCCCGAAGCGCGCCAATTCCAGAGGGCTCTAGAACCAGCGCACGATCGACAGAGCACAGACGATAAAGCCACCGAAATTTTTCAGAGGTACGTACACACTGACCTGTCGGCACTGGTCGACGACGAAACACAAAATTGTACCGGCGGCCGGACGGACGATTCGGGTGGGCGACACGAGACTACAGGCTTGTCCCGTGTCCGTCGACATGTCGCGAGCAACGACCGAAACCGACCGACCGATCCCTCGTGGTTGTTCGCGTTCCAAAAGGGTGAAGGTGCGAAGGTGCAGGAAAGGTGCGAAGGTTCGGTGGACATGGACGTGGACGGGAAGCTTTTATTCCGAAGATCCGTGCGAGGTCCGTCCAGATCCGTGCGATCGTGGTTCGCCACGCGAGCCGACAGTCGCGAGCGAGAATCGGGAACGGATCGGCTTAGGAATCGAGACCGGTCTCGGCTCGATCGATCGCATGCACACCGCCACGAACCTGTTCGCAGGCTTCCCGTGTTATCAAAGACGTGGCGTCGGCGCGTGCATACGACGCGATGCGTATACCGTATACGACTGGTTGTAGCTGATTACGGCGAGAATCGTGCATTCACGGGCGCGGACAGCGGTGTCGACGACAACGGCGACGACGACCACGACGACGACAACGACAACGACGACCACGACGACGACGACGACGAGTCGACGTGTTGCGTATCCGCCTCAAGGGCCGTCCGTTGCAGACGCATGCTCGCGGCACGTTGCAGCCTCTCGCACTGACCGCGCGTAACACGTAAGAGAGAGCCGTGCACCATGCACTTGTCTCTCTTTATCTCCCTCTCTCGCGCTCTCGCGCTCTCCGTCTCTCCCTCTCTGTTGCTCTCCGTCGATCCCTCCCTCTCCCTTTAATCGAAGCGGTGTGTTCGTGTCGGTCGTGATTCTCGGCGCGGGCTCGTCGCGTCGTCGGGATAGCGCGCGCGTTCGCCAGTTCGCGGTTCCTCTCCTCGTGGTTTATTCGACGCACTCGGTGGACTCGACGGACACGGCCGATTCGGCGGACTCGGCGGACACGACGAACAGGAGACGGCCGGGTCTCCGTCGCTCTGTCGACTCTCTTTGAATCTCTTGCGCACTAACTTCGCGGCTATCCGCGGTACTCGAGCAGGGAACGTTGAACGCGAGCTTGGAATTGCCCTGGCGCCACCCCTCCTCCTCTCCAACCCTCCCGCCTTCCTTGCCTCCTTGCCTTGCCTTGCCTTGCCTTGCCGCCCTGCCAAGCCCGTCCACCTGATCGTCTTCCACCGTGAACACGGCACACCACGGGACTCCGCGTTGCCTCCTCCGCCTCGTCCCTCCCTATTTTTCCCTATAATTTGCTCCGCGGCTGCCTCTTTTTGTTTTATTCCGTTTTCGTACCCCTCCCTGGACCCCTTCGCCCCCCTCGCCACCTTTACAACGCGTCGCCGTCTTGCTCTCGCGTCTTCTTTTCCCGTCTCCTCGATCCTCTCCCTTTCTCCGTTACCATCTAGCTTCCCCTCTGCCAGCTCTGCCTCTGCCTCTATCTTCGCGTCTGCCCGTCTGCCTCTTTCCTTGCGGCCCCGGCCGACATGTCTACCTCTCTGCCTCTACCTCTACGCGCCAGCCATGAATCCTTGCTGGGGCTACAGGGCTACGGCGCGCCGCCCCCTTAATAGGGCTACGCGGGCTTTTTCCATTCACCGTGCAGCCATCTCTTGGCGGGAATACGAATGAAACAGTCCGCCACAGTGCCGTACCCGGCCCGACCATTTCCCCTCCCTCGACCATGATTTTATCCACGAAAATTCGTCCCAACGAACAGGGGATAATTCCCCGGGTGTCCTCGATCTGTCCGCAACACGACGCAACGATCGTCTCGATCGCGTTTGGGAAGAAGATTCGATGCGATGGAAGGACTCGGGATTTTTGTTAGGGTGGTTTCCGTGGAATGATAGTTTCTTTTCTTCCACGGAATGGAAACACCTGCCAGGTAAGAAATCACCGCGAAGGGCTGGATCCTCGAGAATCTCGAGCTCTCATTGTGCTCCTTGGGCGGGACTCGCGACGTATCGTATGACAGGAAGACGTCGGGGAGGAACCTGATATACGACAAGGGGAACGATGATTCGTTATTATGTGAATTTTCACGGTAAATCTACGCCACGACTCGTACCACCGAATCCTCGTTCGCCCCGATCGCACCAACCCTTCGCAACAATTGAACAACAGTTTGATCTACGTGTTTCCGAGAGAACCAATGTCGAGTGATGTTGACAAAGTCTTTTAATTCGGATTATATAACATAATTACATCTGCCGAAGTCTTAAGCGTAATTTACAAAAATATACAGTCGTTTTCTATGTACAATAATTACAAAGGAGGGCGGAGAAATGCGTCGACGCGACGCGACGGTTCGAGTATATACAGATAGGACCCGGGACGCTGTGTTCGGACTATCGATGGCAACGCTCGCGCAGACACGCGTCTCAAATCATCGTGTACTCTCCGCCGATCGGTGGATACGCGTTCTGCGCGGTCACGGCGGGTACAGAGTTCTCCTTGTTCGACTCCTTTTTGCTCGAGCTCTTCCTCTTCTGGTTCTCGTGGGTTTTCACGTGTTTCGTTAGATGGTCGCTCCTCATGAATCTCTTGCCGCAGGTCGGACAGGCGAACCTCTTCTCGCCGGTGTGCGTGCGAAGATGACGTTGCAGCTCGTCGCTCCTAGTAAACCTTTTGCCGCAGAACAGCCAGTTGCATACGAACGGCCGTTCCCCGGTGTGCCACCTGAGATGCGCCTTCAGATGAGAGGTTTTGCCGTACACTTTTCCGCAACCGGGCACGTGGCATACGTGTTGCCTCTTCCCGTCGACTCCCAATTGCGCTCCGCTGTCCGTTTGGCAGTTCGGGCACCTGCATCTCGTGCACTTTCTTCCAGATTTGCCGGGCTCCTCCGTAGCTAACAAATGATGCTCTGCCGGCGGTGTCAGCGGCCATTGATAGTGGCCCGTGTGATCCTGGGGACTCGGTGGAAGCTCCGGCGGACTCGGAGGCAGAGAATAATGCTGAATCCCCGAGATCGTCGTCAGCTGAGGCTGAGCCAAATGTGTCTGAGCTGTCCAGGATGTCGTGCTCGTCGGTACACCGGGCATCGCGTAGGCTGGTGGCGTTAAAGGCTCCGCGATCTGGCTGTGACTCGTGGATCCGGTGTACCAGTAGCTCGATTGACTGCTCTGCAGATGATGACTGCCCAGCGTCGGGTTGTAAGGCTGATAATGAATGCCCGGCGCTCCGTAATCCATCGCGGAAGGCTGGTGCATCGGCATCGGCAGGCTGGACATCGGCGTCATGCCTGGCATCGGCGACATCGTCGGCATGCAGATCTGCAATTACGAACAAGATTATTAACCGACCGAATCCGGAAATAGCGCGTCCCTAAACCAACGTTCTCTTTCGCACGAAGATCTCGGTGAGATCTCTATCTAACTTGTCGAAAAGATCGGGAAACGGTAATCACTTTTCAATATCCGTTCCCGACACTGCAATTTCGTGGTTGTTGATACGGAGTATCTTTAGGCGAGACGCGTTATTAACGGACCTGTTGATACTGCATCACTTGAGCCATCACTTCACTGGTCGGCCGTTCACGATCTTCTTTTCCCTTCGTCACTGATTATTCTTCGGCTGGGGCTGCGTTTGACGGCACGTGTGCAACGGAACGGGAATAATCCTGGCAATTTTTGATCACTCTCCGCCGGTATATACTGCTCTCACGGTTATCGAGACACGAAAACGAAAACGAAGACGAAGACGAGAGAACGGTACGCGGATAGGAGCGTGCGCGGCTCCAAGCGTTCGCCAGATAATTGCTGGTTGCCGACCGTGTCGCCTCGGTTTTAATAACCGAGTGGACAAGGAACCGACGAAGAAGGGAGGAGGCTGAATGCTCTGCCGAGTTCCTCTATCGTGGTGGGGATAGACCCCAGTGAATCCTGCGGCCTGGTGCGCATGCGCCCTCCCCTCCAGTCCACTCATAAATCAACCCTGCGTTCCGAGGATAGAGGATAGAGGATCGAGGATCGAGGCTACGCACCTTTTGTGGTCGTCCCTGGGGGCTGCCTCATGCCACCGAGGAAAGCCTACGTCGATTCTACGGTACTGCTCTCCCGAGAGCACATACAGTTTTTACAAATCGCCATCTATCGCAACCGGCACGAAAAATCCTCCCCGTTCTAATTGTTTACAACCCTTTCACAGCTCTCCGTCCCGCGTTCCTTCCTCGGCCATGCTAATATTACAGAGACGATTTATTTTTGAAATTGTTACCCGCTCGTGCAAATCGAAACGCATACGAGTCGAGCGGAAAGAACAGTGTTCGAAATAATTAGAAACGTATTAAACGGCAGGAAGATACGAGAAGAGGGATACGTTTCAGTTTGATCTGTTCGGGGTTCGTTTCTCTGAATTACGGGACGACAATTCGCCCCCATGCCACGACTTTTTTACCTATCGGTCGAATCACCGTTTCACGATTCGACCGCCCAATATTCCAGCCGCTGGTCGAGACCCGGTAGGTAATAATTATCGGTAGAAACGTCGTAACCCGCAGGACGAGTAAGCTTAATCGTTCGGTTTTAATTGGTGGATAAGACATTCGAGTTTAATTAGCGGTCCTGCGAGCCCGTGACGACCCGCTTCGAAACGCGGGCGCTAGCTCTGCCTATTCGTGCCGGCGTAATTACGCGACAACGAATTGCGATAGTTACGGTTTGCGTTGCGTGAAACAATTACGGTTAATGTACACGAAAAGTCATCCACCCTTTCTAATTTCAAACGCGACAATTTCGACGGTCGCACCGACGATCGAAATTTCGATTCTTGCAGGGACAGTGGCCGGTGGTGCGTTGCGAGAACGCTTGCGTCTCGACGGGAAAGGGAGAAAAAAAAATGTAAGAATTCGACGAATCCTGCGACTGGACGAGCGCAACGACGCCCGGGGGTGAAACGAGTCAATGTAGAATTTTTACGGTATTTAGAGGGCCTTTGAGAATCGACACCAGGGGCGGACGAGATTTGCAAAGACGTATCAAAGCGTGGAAAGACCCGCGACGACCACTCGGGTACACGGAAGCACGTGATAACGGCCACCAGTTCCCGAAGGTTCTCGGTGCGCTTTGTGGCGTACGACGCGCCATAAATCCATAAAAGACGACTGGTCCACAGCGCTCCAAGGAAGCAGTCGGTCACAATGCGCTCTGCACAGTTAGGACCCGTAGAGCAGCGCGCCAACACAAAGTCCCGGTTTATGGTGGCTGTAAAGCGATCATTGGCAGGACGAGGTGACGACACTTTCGCGCTACCGATCCGTACCAGATAGGCAGCATTATTGCACCTCACCGGGCACACAATGCGAGCTGCAGAGCGGCGGACCTGCACAGGTACCCCGACAAACTGCCGGTGCAGAAATCGGGACTGAATCGGTGTACTTGGCGCGTCCGAGATAACTTTTCCAAAGGATGCTGCTCGTCTCGGACGATCAACCGCCTAATCGCCGCAACATAGATCCCGAGAAAGACCTGTATCGCTCGATCTACTGAAATCTTGTTTGCTCAGCTTCGACGGAACTGCTTCGATAATCTGACCGGTTGACGCGGGCCTTTCTTATCTTCTTGAAGCTGCTGCAGGCCTCTGGCAATTGGAAACGAGGATGATAAATGCGATTTCAACGTTTATAGCAGTTCTAAATCCTTTGCATACATCGTTTTTGCTTCCACATATTTAAGTAGCCGTCGAACAGGCGAACGTGGTTCGACGCGATTTAATCGAGCGCGTGATCCTAGTTAAGACGCATCGAGGGATGCAAACTGGGAATATTTACACGTACAGAACGGCGTTCGACGGATGAACGATGGCCAACAAATTCCAAAGTTTAAATTCTGAACACTGTATATTTTAAAACAACATCCGTTTCTACGTTCGCAAAGCCAGAGTACTAAACAATAACTCTCGCGAATCTCGATGCCGTTGCAACAACTCGGATGTTCGGTGGAACGCTTCATCGACTCGTCGCTCGCATACCGGACACGGATAATCAAGTTCCGATACTAGGAAAATATGACCCTGCGACACGTGCGCGAATTGCAGTCGAAGAGAGAGCGAGAGAGAGAAACAGAGACACGCTGGACAGACCATCGATCTTCCGAAATATTTTCCGACGACCACAAGCGGACTCTCAGGGGGCTTGTCGTTGTTTGTCAAATTCATCGAAAGCATCGGTCCGACCAGAAGGAGGAAAAGCATGGAAATTGTACGGTGCTGGGTGACACATGTCCGGACGAGTGTCCGCAGCGTTGCAGCAGCGGCATCGTCGTAAATCTTGCGACGATGTCTCTCGCGGGCGGAAGGGTGAAAGGTGGGGGCCCGCCCAGAGCAACCCTTCGCTTTCCTCTTTCGAAGGCGGCCATTGTCCCCTAATAAGCCGCTTAACGTCTCGGCCAGGGGTAAATTGCTCCATCGGTAAACACTACTCCCACGCGGTCGATCGATTCCCTCGAGGACGAGACATTTTTCCGGAAACTCCTCCTCTTCCTCCCCAATGTCGAAACATCTGTAACCACCCGAGTTTTGCAACCTTCGATCCGTCGCCGTTGAAAAAACTCTTTACTCGCCGAGTTTTCGCGAAACGACTTTCGGTCCCCGTTTCCAAAAAATTCTTACACGATCTTAACTCACCGTCGGACGCCGAGAAACCGTTCCGAAAAGTCAATTTTTCCGAGGAAAAACGATGGACAAGCGCCTCTGTCCGGTGTGTGACGAATCGCTAAGCGAGGGTGTAAAGCGCGCTTTGTGCATCGGATCGGTGCTCGCTGCGAAAGCCGTGCACTTTTCGGGAGACATTCAGAAGCGGTGGAGCGATGCAAATCGGACGGACGAAGCAGGTAAGGCCCCACTGTTCGCAAATAAGAGATCGGGGACCGATCTCTCGCGATTCGCCCGGATCGGTGCTCGCGCGGACGATAGCCTCGGCGAATTTAAATCGTGTTACCGAGACGAATAGATCGATGTGTTTCGAGTTGGCGATTGCGAAGAGATCGGCGCGCGAACCTCGAACGAACCGTCCAGCGGTGCGGCGGTTATTTTCTACATAGAAAGCGGCTACGGGAAGTCTCGTAACATATTTCTTTCGGGCTATAACAGTCTTTCGGCGCTCTTTTGTGGAGGACCGTGGGTCCGTGCGCGCATAAACATGAGCTATCGCCCACGAGAACTAATATTCTCGAATAGGGAACGCTTTTCTACAGTTTATCGTAACTCACCGACTTTTATAGGTTGCTGGAAATCGATGCTCGCGGGTCACCTTAAAATCGTCACGCTACTCCGACGGTCCTGTCGAGACCAGAAATCGACCGTCCAGAACCGGTGTTTATTAACATTCGTAACAGGGAGGGTTACAAAACCGTCCGTCGCCGGTTTCCTCGGTTTCGTATGGTTCTCGAGTGTATCGTCTTCACGATGAATTGGTGATGACTCGAAGGAATTTCCCCGATGATGGTCCTGCGCGTCATTAGGGGTCTAGGATCTTTTTCTTGCCTGGCACACGGGGCAATTTTATACGCGTTTTACCTGGCCGAGGGGAGCATCGTTCGGATCAGCAGGTTCCTAGTCTTGACGGGTTTCTAACTTATGCTCGGATCTCGAGGAAAACGTAAAAGAGGAGACGTCGAAGGAAGAAAGAAGGGAAGAAAAAAAAGGCCACGATCGGACGGGGGAGGGTGGGTGAAACAGAGTGACAGAGAGAAAGAGAGAACGTGAGAGAGCGAGAGAGACAGAGAGAGAGAATAGAGGGGCAGAGGGCCACGTTACCCGACAATGGACCCGACAATGGGTCTAGTCTTCGGAGCTAATGGAGCGAGACTTTGCAGTTTTCACACGATGATCGGCGTAACGTGGTCGTTCCCGACTCCTCTGTAAAGAAGAGAAGCCCATTTGGGGCCGATCGGATCACTCGGCGTGTACCCTGCCACGGAACAAGATTAGTCGGATATCTGTCCTGCTAACTCGTACGTCGTCGTGGCTAATCGGGTTAGGATTACACGAGAGCGTAAACAAGAGATTACAACGTTTGCACGAAGATCGTTGATTATTTTCTGCGCAAACAGTGACCGGTAGTTACACCAGCGCTCTTTACCTGGCCGACAAAATATTTGGGAACGATCCAACGCTAATATTTGCGCTAGTCGTATAAAGGGTAACGCTCTACCTGTCGAGCTTAATTTTCATTTTCCGACTAAGCGGCCCATTCTCAGAAGGTTAATAGCGGTAATAGCTTCCACTCGTAACCCGTGGTACCTGTATATGGTTCGTTCTTATTAGCTCCCACCGTCCCGATTAGCAAGCGGGTTCGTCGTCGTTCCAGGCCTGTTCGAGTTTAAACAAATGGACACGGCGGACCGCGTGCTTCCTCATTAATCACTCGACGGAAGAGAAAACGGTCTTTCGAGAAGGCTCTCTCTCTCTCTCTCTCTCTCTCTCTCTCTCTCTCTCTCTCTCTCTTTCTCTCTCGTGTTCGCGTTCGATATTCATTTGTTACACATCGTTTAGAAGAAAAAAAACCGCCACGCCGCGGCGTTGATAATCGATAACGTCCGGTTCCAAAGATCTCTGTTGGTTTAACGTTACCAACGTCTTGCGGTGAACGAATTAACGATCCTCGAGGTGCGAGAACAAGGGATCGGCAGCGTGGCAGCATGTACCTGCTACGAAATGTCGGACCCAAAATCCATAAATTTGTGCTCGGTCGTTCGGACGCAAAGATCGAGCCGAAGGGGTCCTGCCGCCAATTCCATTCGGACCGAATGACACCCTCGTCACAATACGACCTGTTGCGTCCGAGACCAAGAAAGAGGGGAGAGAAAAAAAGAAAGAATGAAAAAAAGAACGAGAGAAAGAAACGAGCTGCAGAGGGTACATCGTGGAAATCGTGAGAATATCTGTCGTTCAAAGGAAGCCGTCGCAATGGTGACGAACGCTCGTCGAAATAGTTTACAAAACGGCGAGTAAACGAGAAAACAAAAGAATTTCCAGAGGACGAGAGTAATTAGATCAAGAATAAGGGTTAACGGGTTTGTCGTATTATCCTGGATTGTAAGTGGGCCTATGCAAAATATTATGACGTTGTAATTTTCGAAGCCGCAGGTATAGCGTTCGAAGTACCGGAATGTCCGAAGGTCGTCGCGTCGGTGCGGCGGAAAGGATCGATCGACCGGTTGTTTGGCACAAGAGGCGGATTAACTACTAATCCGACCGGCAATTGACTTACGGACAATCGGACAACCCCCTCGTAGTCACTCTCTATTGTCTCAATCGTTGCCGGTCGACCGCTTTTGTTGCGAGGGTGTGCGGGTCTCGACGACGTCGCAGGCCCCTGTATAGCCTGTAGCTCGGAATCGCCGTAGCTCTCAAAAAGAGAAGCAAAAATTCTGGTCCACGGCCGGCCGAATATGATTTGTGTGGCAACCGGCCGAGAACGAATCAGGAGGAACCCGAACAACCGCGGACAGCCGGGACTGATCAAACAGTCCTGCGCATCCGTGTATATCCCATGTCAAGTCAACGAGGAATTAAAATGGATAATTGCTTCCTTCCACAACTCTCGTCCCGCTGGCTCTTCCAGGTAAGGTCGTAAAAGGTTTTTGATAGAAAATTAACGACGGATATCCCCGCTTCCAGACAATTTCGTCCCTCGACTCTTGTAAACGATGCACAAAACCAAATCATCCTTCGATATTACTACCCTTTTCTATTCTCGCTCGTAATTCGCCCGAACACCCCACCATTCGTAATCCAAGTTTATTTGCAAGTGAAACGTTAAACGATCCGCAAAATCTCGCGTGAAGCTCGCCCCATAATCAGCTCGATTATTCTTCTTTCTGGGGGACAAGTCGGCACGTTTTGTCGCAGCAAAAGTCAATGCCGCCCACGAGGCTGTGCTCACAGTTTTTCTCGGAAGGGAAATATTGTCGGCTACAGAGCCCCGCGGTGCATTGTGTGGTTTTATCTTTCAACAGGCTCGTTTGTTCAACCAGTATCCAGCGGCGCGGCCGATCCAGTGTCAAAGAACGCCGATATTCTAGCGAACAAGTGTTTCCGTCGAATTTGTGTCGTTTCAATCCGCTCGGTACGTTCGACAGTTTTAATTTTACAACAGTTGTACATCGAAAGCAACGAATGTTTAAACGTCGCAAACACATGACCTATAGACTGCAACCTGCAAAAGTTTGACGGGTATGGCTGTCCATTCGGACGCAAGATTGACATCGGCGCATTCGAAGATCCCCTGCCGAGAGGACTAAAAATGTCGGCAGCTCGGAGGCTCAAAGACCCCTACGAACATCAAAGTCATTCCGACCGACACACCAGGCAGACCCATTGCCGGAAACTTGTGTCAACCTGGCGCGTTAACCCTGCATAGTTCCCCGAATCGTTCGGGCTTTCATTTTCCCCGTATAATTAAACGCGCGGTAATGAATCGCATGTAAATCTGTACAAGCGTAAATGAAATCGGATTGGAACGGCAAAAGATGCAGACTTTGGTCAATAAACGGTTGGTGTAATGTAAACAAAGAACCAAAAGCACCCGTTCGATCCTAAAGATCCGCAGGATGAGCGTAGAATCGGGAAAATTGGATTTCGTTGTAAATTGAGGATAAGATGCGGCTTACACGAGGGCGTACCTCTTTCGAGCGTCTCCGGTGCTACGTGTGGCCATAAATTATTCGTGTTCAATGGGGATTATATCGTCGAGAACCCATAGCTCACCCAGGTGTACCTGAACATTGAATATTCGCCGGGAAATGGGAGGTCTCGTGCAGAAGACGTACCCGTGGACGTCGTTGTTAACTTCTACCAGGCCAATAACTCGCTTTTACACGGAGATTACGGACGCATGATTGTTTCATTGCACTTTCCACAGTCCTCACCTCTGGTGGCGAGGTAGGACTTTGTTGCTGTCGGAGGAAACAGCTCGGAATTTTTCGCCGAACCAATCTCCGTCGATTGTCAACGGGCAAGGGTTGGTGTACAATTTTAGACGAGCTGCGGCTGCGAACAGAAGGATCCTAGCGGTTTTGCATCGAAGTCGCTTTCAGGCCTGACAAGGTCCCGTTCAACCCTCTCGTGGTTTGTAAATCAACACTCGTGTCTCACCCGGCCCAAGAAAAGACAAATTTTCACGGAGATTAGAAAGAATAATTGTTTTATGGTGGTCTCCATAGCTTGCTCTTTAAGGGAATTCGTTCTGCGGTTGGGAATATTTCCAGTACCTTCGGAAAAAGGTATATGCTCGCCCCGGGACCCGATCAACGGTAAACTTGACTATTGTGAAGTTGTAGTTGTAATTTAGCGAGTTTTTAGTAATGATTACAAAAAATTGCTTTCCTAAAAATATTCTTCACCGACTCATTCAAAGAAAAAATTAAACGTTGCCCCACCTCTAATTTTCTTTCTAAAAAATGATAGAAAAATAAATTCTTCTTCAAAACCTTTGATACACAGCAGTTTACCTATACTTTCGCCGATCGTAATTTTCAGATGTTCACAATAATATTACAATGATTTTCCTATTACAATTGGACTATCATAAAACATGTTTTTCTGGCTTTCATTTGAGTCTTACAGAATTAATAAATATCCATGCGAAGACATTAAAAAATCATTTTACACAAATCATTACTCAGGAGTTAATGAGAGGAACTCTGAGTAACTCAGAATTAATGATAATAGCTTGAAAGTAATGCTACTAATTTTTTGCGTGAAACCCATCCAATAGATTGCCGTAATTATGGTTAAATATTATTTTTTTAATAGACACCATTTGGACATTAAAATATATTGCCATCTAGCGGCGAAACCACAAAACTCAAAAACAGCAAAAAGCCCATAACTCTGAATCCAGTACCTCAAAATTGACGTCCTTAGGCTTAAAATACTCACAGTGAAAAAGTGCATCGGACGTTTATCTCAGAATCCCATTATTATACGTAGTTGTGGTTTTTGCAAAAATGGGATGCCGACGGGGTATGAAATAGCTTCGTCATCTCGCGGTGACGCCCTAGAACTAAACCACATAAATGCACCTTAAACGGCGCCATTTTAGGCACTACACGAGAGCCTGAAAAACATTAATTATGGCAAATTTAGGGCAGTAACAAATAATCCCAGGGCATAGGGACGTTCAGGGGAATCTTGTGCAATAATCTGATGCAAAAAGAAGTGGCAAAAATCGCGCATTGTTGAAATATTTATTAAAATAGTAAAAGTGGTTCGAAAAAGTGAATGGTGGGGCCATCAACCGGCGAGACGGAGAAACTCAGAAACAGAAAAAATTCAATAACTCTGGAACTAGTAGCTCAAATTTGATATTCTAAGGCTTAAAATACTCGCAGTGAAAAATTCATCCAACGTATATCTCAGAATCCCATAATTATACGTGGTTATGGTTTTTGCAAAAATGGGATGCCGACGGGGTATGAAATAGCTTCGCCATCTCGCGGTGGCGCCACCGAACTAAACCACTCTTTCTGTCTACGGTTCTGAATTACCGACTCTGTAGAAAATGTCCTAGTACGATAGCGGACTCTACCGAAATGGAACGGTCAGGTGGTGAACTACATGAGGTTGCAACACATAAAGTGTGTGTCCGAGGAGGCTCGATTTTACAGCGTTGTCAGCTTTAAAACGCAATTGTACTCGTACAAAAATACTCCACGTATTATTCACTTGTGCCGCCTATTTTTTTACAGGACTTCGAACCCCTTGGTAAAAATTTGGCGAACATGATAAGGAAGTTTGTATCAGACAAGGACGAACTTATGCACATTTAAGAAGAGAAAGAAAGACGGACACAGAGCTGCTGAATACTGTGCACACTCGACAGAAAATTTATTAGTAACACACTTGTGAGGAACTGTTTACAAATATTTGCAGTTAGGAAATATAGAATAGACCTTCAGCTACTTTCATATATAGTTTATCGTCACATTTTATTTCTGACTAAATAGTTATAAACAATTATTCTAAGTCTCGTTCTAAAATAAACTCAAATAATTTAACACATCTCTGCTAAAAAATAATCTTCCTTGTGATCGGAGGATCTAGAATGATGTCTCAGCTACATTTCTGTTGCAGTTTTATGTAGATTCGACGCCTCGTTAATTAGTTATTTACGATTTCCAGAGAGGTGACACAACGATTTGTGTGTTTACCTTTGACGAATACTCGGACTCTCCTTGTCTTACTCATTGCGGGCATAGAAGATAGAAGTTACCTCCACAAAAATTGTTGATAAATTACTTCAGGTAATTTTTATAAATATTAGCTCTCGAAGAATATAGAATGGACCTTCGGCAACTTTCATGTATAGTTTTCAATTCGATTCTAGAAGAGGTTAATTAGCTATAAATAATTTTTGTTACTCTTGTTCTAATGAAACTGTGCATACTAGTGAGAATTGAATATCTTGTACACTCCAAATGTTCATGCATAAAAGTTAATCTGTATCTCGAGTACTATTAGCTATTTTTACTAAAAAATTGGGTGGTGAGGTAACCAAACATATAATCGTTGTAATCGTTAAACAAACGATTATATAATAAATTCGATAATAAATTCATTAATTACATTTTTTCAATATAATTATGCTTAGTAATATTCGTGTATCATAAATTGTGCTGGATCTCGAGTTTTATTACTTACTTCTACTAAAGAATTAGATGGCAAGATGGTCAACGGAGTGCTCGTCGACATCATCGACAAAAGGAATTGTTTCAAATATTAACCCATCTATAGATGATAAATTTATGAGTGAATTGTGTTCGATAAATTAATGCACGCGAATATTCATGTGTCAGAAGATATTCAATATCTCGAGTTCCATTACATATTTTTACTGAAAAATTAGATGGTCAGATAGTCGAGGGAGTGCTTATCGACATAATTAGCAAAAGGAATTGTTATAAACGTTAAACAGCCAGAGATAGTAACTTTATTAATTACATTTGCTTGATATAATATTGTTTGGTAATATTCGTGTGTTAAAAGTTACTCTGTATCTCGAGTACTATTAGCACTTTTTACTTAAAAATAAGATGGTAGATAGTAAAGAGGATGCTTGTCGGCATCATTAGCAAAAAGATTGTTATAAATATTAACTAGCTAGAAACAATACATTTTTCAGTGAGTTGTGTTGAAGAAATTAATGCGTATGAATATTCATGGTTTAAAAGTTGTTCTGTACCTCGAGTACGATTAGCAATTTTTACTAAAAAATTAGTTGGTAGATAGACAAGGGGATGCTTGTGGACATCGTTGGCAAAAGGAATTATTATAAACATTAAACAGCCAGAAATAATAGATTTATCAATAATTATTATCACGGCAATCGAGTTCTACCGAAATTAGTTGGGGTGGGGAGCGTTGCGCTTCGCTGCGCGCTGCGCATCACTGGCTACCTAAGCTCGCGGAGCGCGCTCAGTCAATCAGTCGGGCCGGGCCCTCCGGCAGGAGCGGATGGGCTCCGGGACCAGGAGGGTCTTCCAGCGGTACCCTGGCCTCTCCTGCCTACCTTGGGGATGACCAGTGGTCCTCCAGAGCTACCCTTGCCTACCTTCAGCTGGCTTAGGGTGGACCAAGGGTCCTTCACCAGTGGTCATCCAGAGCTACTCTGGCCTACCCTTGCCTACCCTGAGGCTGACCAGTGGTCCTCCAGAGCTACCCTTGCCTACCTTCAGCTGGCTTAGGGTGGACCAAGGGTCCTCCACCAGTGGTCATCCAGAGCTGCTCTGGCCTACCCTTGCCTACCCTGAGGCTGACCAGTGGTCCTCCAGAGCTACCCATGCCTACCTTCAGCTGGCTTAGGGTGGACCAAGGGTCCTCCACCAGTGGACATCCAGTGGTCATCCAGTGGTCATTCACTGGTCATCCAGTGGTCATCCTGTGGTCATCCTGTGGTCATCCTGTGGTCATTCACTGGTCATCCAGTGGTCATCCAGTGGTCATCCAGTGGTCATCCACTGGTCATCCACTGGTCATCCACTGGTCATCCACTGGTCATCCAGTGGTCATCCAGTGGTCATCCAGTGGTCATCCAGTGGTCATCCAGTGGTAATCCAGTGGTCATCCTGTGGTCATCCAGTGGTCATCCAGTGGTCATCCAGTGGTCATCCAGTGGTCATCCAGTGGTCATCCAGTGGTCATCCAGTGGTCATCCAGTGGTCATCCACTGGTCATCCACTGGTCATCCACTGGTCATCCACTGGTCATCCACTGGTCATCCAGTGGTCAACCACTGGTCAACCACTGGTCAACCACTGGTCAACCACTGGTCATCCACTGGTCATCCAGTGGTCATCCAGTGGTCATCCAGTGGTCATCCAGTGGTCATCCAGTGGTCATCCACTGGTCATCCACTGGTCATCCACTGGTCATCCAGTGGTCAACCACTGGTCAACCACTGGTCAACCACTGGTCATCCACTGGTCATCCACTGGTCATCCAGTGGTCATCCAGTGGTCATCCAGTGGTCATCCAGTGGTCATCCAGTGGTCATCCAGTGGTCATCCTGTGGTCATCCAGTGGTCATCCACTGGTCATCCACTGGTCATCCACTGGTCATCCACTGGTCATCCACTGGTCATCCACTGGTCATCCACTGGTCATCCACTGGTCATCCACTGGTCATCCACTGGTCATCCACTGGTCATCCACTGGTCATCCACTGGTCATCCAGTGGTCAACCACTGGTCAACCACTGGTCAACCACTGGTCATCCACTGGTCATCCAGTGGTCATCCAGTGGTCATCCAGTGGTCATCCAGTGGTCATCCAGTGGTCATCCAGTGGTCATCCAGTGGTCATCCAGTGGTCATCCACTGGTCATCCACTGGTCATCCACTGGTCATCCACTGGTCATCCACTGGTCATCCACTGGTCATCCACTGGTCATCCACTGGTCATCCACTGGTCATCCACTGGTCATCCACTGGTCATCCACTGGTCATCCACTGGTCATCCACTGGTCATCCACTGGTCATCCACTGGTCATCCACTGGTCATCCAGTGGTCATCCAGTGGTCATCCAGTGGTCATCCAGTGGTCATCCAGTGGTCATCCAGTGGTCATCCAGTGGTCATCCAGTGGTCATCCACTGGTCATCCACTGGTCATCCACTGGTCATCCACTGGTCATCCACTGGTCATCCACTGGTCATCCACTGGTCATCCACTGGTCATCCACTGGTCATCCACTGGTCATCCACTGGTCATCCACTGGTCATCCACTGGTCATCCACTGGTCATCCACTGGTCATCCTGTGGTCATCCTGTGGTCATCCTGTGGTCATCCTGTGGTCATCCTGTGGTCATCCTGTGGTCATCCTGTGGTCATCCTGTGGTCATCCTGTGGTCATCCTGTGGTCATCCTGTGGTCATCCTGTGGTCATCCTGTGGTCATCCACTGGTCATCCACTGGTCATCCACTGGTCATCCACTGGTCATCCACTGGTCATCCAGTGGTCATCCAGTGGTCATCCACTGGTCATCCAGAGCTACCCTAGCCTGTCCCTGCTTACCTTCTGCTGGCGTAGGGTTGACCATGGGTCCTCCACCAATGTCCTGCAATAGTTTATCATGACCTACCTTTAGCTAGCTTAGGATAGTCCAAGGGTTATTTAAAACTTCCTTGGCCTACTTATTTCAAAAACAAGAAAACACAAGCATAGTTAATATATGTGTAATGTGTACGCACTCATCAACTGCATAGAATTTTTATTGATTTTAATTGTAAAGAAAGTAAACTATTGGTTTAAAGTGTATAAAACTGTTATAATATACATTCATTAGTGACACGAGTAATAAAAATAATATTACGTATAGAAACGAAATTAGTTTTACGACAATTCGTATTTTTGTAATACATTCTTCATAAATATTATTTTCACCGTTCAAATACACGCGCCGTATGCATTAGTAGCCTCGAAAACACCCGTAGTAAAAATAAAGTATACGGAATATTCAGTTCTTGCTAATACGGCTAAATTCGTGAACTATCGGTAATATTGAGTGCGACACCGAAATGGTACGGGGGCCACTGTGGCCCCCCGAGGCCTAGACAGAAAAGCCCATAAGATGCAATGTCTGTAGTAGTCTTAAGTCTGTGACTACAGGCACTATACAGGGACCGGGAGAATATTGTTTACGGCAGACTTACGGCAATAAAAAATATACGTTCAGGACGTCAATTTTGAGCCACCGGATCTAGAGTTATCGAATTTTTTCTGTTTTTTAGTTAATCCGATGCAGTTCGATGCACTCTTTCACTGCGAGTATTTTAAGCCCAAGAATATCAAATTTGAGCCACTGGTTCCACAGTTATTAATTTTTTTCTGTTTTTGGGTTTCTCCGCCTCGCCGGTAGATGGCGCCTCCATTCACTTTTTCGAACCACTTTTACTATTTTAATAAATATTTCAATAATGCGCGATTTTTGCCACTTCGTTTTGCATCGGATCGATGCAGAAGATTCCCCTGAACGTCTCTGTGCCCTTGGATTAATTTTTATTGCCCCATCTGTGCCACAAGTAATATATTCCCGGTCCATGTATAGTGCCTGTAGTGTCGCTTTCCAAGAGGCGCGCAATGAATCCGTTCCGTTCTGCCCATAAGCCGCTATGTAAAATCCGGCAGGAATTATTACGTCTGTTTCAATGTCCGTAAGAATTCTATTCAAAACACAATAATGACATATAATTATGGCAATCTATGTAATGAGTTTGATGCAAAGAACCAGTATGAGTATTTTGAGTTTAAAATCTTTAATTGTTTGATACGGATTGCCACGGTACTTACGTTTTTCGGTTTGGAAGACCTGAAGGAACTTAGTTCAAGGTATTAGGCTGCTGATCCTGTAAGAGTTTCCGAATTTTTGAGAGATTAAATTAAAGATGGCAGATCGCACTTTGTGATAGATGCACTTTTATTCCGAAATAAATACGGAGATATGTCAAGAAATGGATAAAATCCAATCGATATCTCTGAGATAAATGATTCCATGTTAAGGAGTTTCTTTAAAACGGACGCGGATGACGTTACAAATCTAAGGAACTGCTGTGACGCAGCAGATGGATTTGCATCAATTGTGCGATCAGTTCTTATAAAATACTTCTATAATCTTTGCAATACGATAGTATTGTTATGTAACATTTTGGAAGGGGTTTCAAAGCCTGATACGGGTGTACAGGTATGAGAGTCTCATTGGGAAGTCCCAAAATGCCTCGACTGTATTTCGATGATCGCGGGGAACAATTTATTTATATGTAAGCAAAGAAATATCACAGAAACAGGTAGACCTCGTCGAATATTTTGAATATGGCGCGTCGGTTTCGTATTTTTCCCCACTTTGCTGTTCTGTACGTAGCTACGCAGTCGCGCGTTCGAACAGAGAGAACATATATGGGATCCCTTTCTTGAATCGCCAGTAATCGTGTCTAGCCTTGCCACGAACCAACACGACCGGAGGTGTCTCCTATCCTCGTGCCGGCGTACTACACGACAAATTCTCGCGCTATTTCACCTGCTGTCCGCGGCTGATTTTTCCACGGAGGGCCTTCGACGGCTTTTCCTCGAGTGTTCCGGAAAAGCGTGGAAAAAGAAAGAAAAAAGAGAACGATCCCGTTACGTCTCGTTAAATTGACGGGGGAACCGACTCGGTGACCAGAGAAGGGTTCATGTGTTACGAGGACGCACGGCGAAATGAAGCTCACGGCAAAGTGTCTGGGGAACATCACCAAGATGCTGGACTTTTACTCCCAGTTCAACCCCTCGCCGCTTTCGATAAAACAGTTCATCGATTTCGGTGAGTGAGAGAGCCCGGAGATAAAGCAGGAGTGCGAAAGAGAGAAAGAGAGAAAGAGACAGAGAGAAAGTGAGAAAAGAGAGAAAGAGAGAAAGATAGATACAGACTGTGTGGCAGGTATAGAACGAATGCTCGTTTATTGGCTCAAAGCATCCTTGGTTTTTCGTTCGGTTTTCAGAAAAATTCCTCCCCTAGTTCGGTTTCCTTTCGAAGGGTAGATAGGCACGATCGATCGAATAACGACCTCGAGGGGCCAGCGTTTCGAGGGTAGCTTCGATACCAATCGTAACAGTTCTAAGGCCATCGCACCGTCTCTAGTTTACACGGTAGTTTTCAGATGCGAATGGAAACCCACGATGGCGGTGCTGTGCCTCTCGCCCGTTGCATCAGTTGCTCTAAAAAAATCGGCCACATCCGGCGATCATTCCGGGATCGTTGATCGATCGAGTTTCAATATTGTCGTTGAGGTTATTCCGCTGGCTATTACACATCCGCTAAATCAACCGATTAATGTAAATCTACCGAAACGTACAAACACGGTCGTTTAGTAAAACGCGATAGCAAAAGTATCGTTGTCTAAATAAAAAAGAACGCGCAAGTTGCTGTACGAGTCAATACAGCGCGAGGTGCACGAGGAGATTGATAATGGTTCTATTTTGCTGGTATCTTGCTGGCTCTATTCTATCGATCCCCAAATGTCACTGCTCCGTTTGAGCCGACATTTCGACCAATTCATGTTTTTATCATTTGTCCCGATCCAGCTCACGCAGATTGTCGCCGAGATAAAAGAAAATGAAATGAAATGCAATAAGTCGGCCGCGGGGGTCCCTGTTGCCGGCTTTAGCGACATTCGAGCGTCTATCAAATTTCGATATCGCTGAATGAAATCGTAATGCGGTAATCGAGCGGATTAAGGAGGCGTATTATTTTGGACGAGAGAAATCGAGTTCGAGTACATAACCGGATTCGGAAGCAGTTCTGCGCGCTTCCGATAACTGGAATGAAAAACAATCTCTAAGGTCGAGGACGATCTCCTATTCCGAGTCTCGTTGGACGAAGTTCCCACGTTTAGTTTGGTCGGCTCTATTTCCGAATTGAAACAGGATGTCGCGAACAAGTCCAATGACACGCGCGCGTTTCGTTCTCTCGGGACGCAAAAATTCGACGGTACTATCTCGTCGGTGGATGCGACCGTACGCACCGCAGCGATAATCTCGGTTAAAATTAGTATCGCGTCAACGGACCTCGATCAGCGGATGCATTTTGCATTCTAGATGCTTCGGAGCTTTATCATCGTTCTGCATACGCGACGAATGTTTGTCCGGTTGATTACGTTCAGAGCAAACTTGCTAATGAGCCGAAGCACGCGTCGCGATAACATTCTTCTTCGCCTTTGATCGGCAAACTCGTCCCCGGAATTAATTAGCCTGATTTGCCTGTCGCATTTCGCTGACCAGCGAATTATTCCGTAACAATCGCGCGGAGCAAACGAGTGCAATGCCTTTTGAAGAATCCTCTTTTGCGTGATCCTCAGCACCTTCAACCCAGCTAACTCCTTGTAGTTATTTACTCAAAACAAATGAAAATAACCAACAGCGTACGTCCAAAATTCAGCGATGGTCGCGTTTCGACGTAACACTCCCAACGAGGTATCCGAGCAGGTTGCCCTCTTCCTGGGAGCTGAAGGAGTAGGAGGAGGAGGTCAAGGTCAGACGAAGCAATTTGTCCCGGAACCGCGAACCATCCTTCCATTTCGGCCACTGCCATTGGTCCCCGCCGACCACCACGAAAATAGAGTAGCGAACGCGTTATTATTGCGACTGGAATGCTGCCATTTCCTCGCGAATCACCGTCACTCGGCTGCTCGTGGGCGTGCGCGGACCTTTGGAGCTACATTTCTTAAGAAATTCGCTCTCGTTCCCGATGTCCACCCACCTCTGACGCAAATGATCAGGCGCGATTTCCGATCCGCGAATTACTTCCTCGATGCTCCCCACGACCTTCGGTTTTCGTCTAAATCGGGCCTGCGTGCTCGTAAAAGCGGAGCTCGGGCGTCGAGCCGCCGAGAGACGCTTCGTTTTCAGGTGATCGAGTAGGCGTGCGCTTTTCACGCGTGGAACGGACTCACGAGAAAAACGATCCACGACCCGCGAGTTCGCGTTTACGAACAGGCAAACCGTGACCTTCGCGCCGATCTCGTGACTGCGGGCGCGGAAGACTTTCGATAAGCACCGCGTATCCAAAACAGAGTGGAAACCGTGTTGCCTCGCTCGTAGCAGCTCCACCTGTCTTCCGAGCGGAGACAGGAAGATGCCGACGATACGTTGGCCCGCGTGCACGAAGATTCCGTCAATTTAAAAACGAAGGAAATTGGGGTCAGTGGACGAGAAGGCGGAAAGGCCGCTTCCACCTCTCGCTCTTGGTCAACGGCGACGGCTGTTTCGATCGATTGCGAGCCTATCGCGCTTTCTAAGACAAAGCTCGACGGTCGCCTTATGCGCTTTGCTCCCGCTGACGCAATGCCAAGCAAAGAGACTGTTTTTACCGCGTTTAACCTGATTAGACGGGACGCGTTAAGCCGCGTCCACACGCGCGCTTCGGGGGTCACCAGCCTCTCCTGACAATGTTTCGAGCCTCGCTTCGTTGCGAATTTAGGAGGACGCGGTTTCTGGCAGCCATGCAAATGGAATGAATATTTTAGCAAGGACTCGCGACAATGGAACAGATTCGATTGAGCTCCGATAGAATTCCGGTCTTTGCGTGCACTCTCGCAGTGAATCGCCGCGACGCGACGCCGAGCCGGTGCCCAGACGTTCAAAAGTCGATGTCCAACGCACTCGATTGATATGCACAGGGACGCGCGACGTCGGGGACGTGCATTGGCTCGGGCACGGTGCGCGCGTCTGCACGTTCCGATTAGGGCTTTAAATCTATACAACCGCTTCCTGGCTGCTCGTAGTCATCCGTCGACGGTTCTAGAATCACAGGGCGTCGGCCCGTGGCCGATGATCTTTGCTACCGTGAACTGGGCTAACTGCTCGTCGCCTCGTGCAATCGCTCTGTAGCGCGAGAGCCTTCGAACGCGATTAACGAATCACGTTTTAACTAATTTATCGCTTTGTACCAATCGATAGAAGAAAACCTCGATGTATCCGGTTAGCCGGAGATCATGCCATCGACGCGAAATCATCGTAGTCTCGTGGACGATAAGATTAACGCCTCTCGCGTCGGATCGAGTCGATTTTGCACGACGATTCCTCGAAGAAATATTCTGTTTGCGACTCCGTGCAGAAAACACGTCGTCGCGTATACCCGAGACTTAGGTACGACACGTTGACGCATTCGAATAAGAAATAAATTATTTCATGCTACGGGGAAATGTTCGCGACGCTGATAGACGCATCGTCGGGGAAATATCTGAAAAAAGCTAATTGCCAAGCGGCGAACGCGCGTTATCACGCCACCCACGTACGAGTACCACGTACACGCCACCATAAGCACCGTGGGATGGTTCGAGCAAGTTCTAGAGACTAGTCCTTCATGGCAGGTCGAGTTTTTACGACATCGCCGAACCAGGTTCGAGCAGGGGAAAGATCCCTTCGTTCCAGCCTCGAAAGAGCAAACTCGCGGAGTAGACGAAAAACATTTCTTTCTCGTAAATGCGAACGTTTGCGTACAGCTCCTTAGAATCTCCGCCTCGTTTCTACTTTGAATAGATTACGTTCAAGGGTATAATTGTAAGATGACTTGCGATTACGTTCGTAATTACATTGTGGATGTTTATACGATCGATGTGTAGACGAATCGCGCGAGCAGTCTCTTCCATCGTGAAACGAGTTTCCCGATGTTGGAAGCAGTAGCGCGTTTCAGCTCGAAAACGGTATTGGAGGTCGCGACAGAGGAGAAGAGCACACAAATCTCCGCCGACTTCTAATTCAGTTTGTTTGCCATGACGGTCCCGCGATAATTACGACCTCAGACACGTTCCGCATGCGGCAGCCAGCTGATCGTCCTTATGTAAACGCTATCGGCGAATTTTCATCCGGCGAAACGCGAAGGTGAATGGCAATACTCGATGAGTCACTCGTCAAACACTGCATCCGTCTGGACCGTCTAAAAAACATTTTGTATTTAATTTACCGTAGAGTCTGTACATACGAAATTATCGGGCGTGGCAGACATAACAATTCAAATCGTATGCAGAGGTCGAGAAGAACGTGCGAAATGTTTTTCGCTCGGCGCGAACTTACGCGTGTAGAACAATAAAAGTACATAATTAGAGTAAATATGGATACTGATAAATTTTTCGATAATACCATCGTTACTATAATGGTTTGAAGAAAGTAATGCACGAAAAATGCTTCAAGCATGATTTTATAACTCACTTTATTTGCTGCAAATAATATTTCAACATAATATGTATCGCATAATGAAAAATGGCAGACATAACAATTGAAATCGTATGCAGAGGTCGAATAGAACGTGCGAAATGTTTTTCGCTCGGCGCGAACTTACGCGTGTAGAAGGAATGACGAATGGCCGCAGCGAACCACGAGATTACCACCGTTTACGGATTAAACAGCCGTCAAATGGCATTTTATTCTGGAGGCTTCTCGAACGATCGCGCGGGCTCGTTTGCCGGGGAAAGCAAACAACGTTAAAGCAGCGAGAATCGATCCTCGCGAGTGGACATCGTCGAAGGACGTAACTTTGTGACGTTCCGCATCGAAATACAGTAAGCGATGCGTCATCGTTTGTCCATGATTCTATTTCCCTCGCAGATAATCACATTAAAACCGTCTCGTCCAAACGAAATCAATTTCAATCAACGAATAGCTGTCTCGCGAGTCCGTAAGCCACAAATTTGCGATCGCGAAGGTCTCGCGTGTCTTCTCGCTCGCCGAACGCGTTTCATTTCCTTTGAACACGCTGCGGGGCGATCTACCCCTCGAAAATTTCACCCTTGCGACCACTCGGTAATCGAAGCCACTAATTGCGCTATTCTTACGTTACTGCCGCACCTGTTATTCGCAATTTCCCGCGTCTTACACCCTACCTCGGCTAACGATCCTCCCGCTGCCTCGAATAAAAGGCAATTCAAAGCGGGATATAAAAATGATTCGCGCATGGTTGCTGGAAAAACTTGTTCGTATCTCATCGCGAGAATGTTCTGAAGCCACGAGAAACGCATCAAGTTTATTGCGTCAAGGCAACAACGGGTCGAATTAACTCAATTGTCCAATCGTTTCACGCTAGTCATCCTAATCACGAATCCTGGGAACGTGACCTAACAATAAAAAACAGGATCAAGGACTCGACGATGTTTAGCAGGGCTTACGAGTGGTTCTAGAAAGTTGGCAGCCGCGGTGGACCGTATACGTTGCTGAAAAAAAATTATCTTGGCAGAGCCACTCGGAAGACAATTTGGCGAATACGCGCGTAGAATATGATCGGTCAAAGTCCAATGCCCGGCAGCTTCGCGTCGATCACCAACACGTAAACAGTCGCGCTTTCGCTTGTTATCGAGCAGGGGCCCTCGTGCGCTTTATCCCGCGGCGGCTCCAAAACACGTCTAATCTACGTTTCGCAACGAGCGTCGGGACAACAGAGCTTCGTGCTATCAAGCCCAAAGCCCTCTCCTCTTGTTTATGTTTATTGCATACTACCGCGCGCGCGTTGATCCGCAGTTTCCCAACGTGGGTGTTGAAATTCAAGCTTCCGGTTATCTTTCTTTTTAAATTCGGTTCAACGCTTTAGCAATTTTGGCAATGGAGTTTAACCGTAGCGGACGATTATCGAGAAAGTTTTTAAAAACTGTGAGAACCAAAACGTTCGGGAAGCTGCGCGTTGATTCGCATGCAAATTTTCGCTCGAAACGGTAGCAACGGGAATAACACTGTCCAACACCAAATTTGTTCCACAATAACTGATGGGTGATTCTTATAGAGTTTTCTGCGCTGATTCCGAATCTGTCCGTAGTTTTTCTCCTACGCGCACAGTTTTTGAGGAAAACGGCTTTTTAAAAAAAACCTATTTTTCAACTTTAAACAAATATTGTGATGTTATTATAAAAAATATTGAATTGTTCTTTGCGGCATAAGATTCTGTAGACTTTCCCGAATACAGTGATATCCAATATTAATACATTATGATTGTTTAAACATGTTTAAACGATCATTAAAGACGGAGAGACACCAATTTTGCACAATTTTTTCAGGATATTTTTCAATTTATCTCATAAAATAAGGGTCCAGCGGAAAATCGAACTATACCACGCGATAGAGCAGACTTTTATCTTGAGAAAGTCCACACTGTTGGACAGTGTAATCGATGTCTAGTTTCCATCAATTTCACGGATCACCCACGAGTCCGAGCAAGCCGGGTTATTTAAGGAAGATCTCGCGGAAGAGCAGAGCTGTGGAAAGAGCCGTGTTCCTCGATCGGAGGCATCGATCGAGCTGGAACCGTTCCTCGCGCAAATACCTCGCACCCTGTTCGACCTGTTTCCCGCGGATAAAGCCGGGGAGCAATTTCACGGCAATTTCTCGTTGGCGACCGATCGCACTTGACAATGAATCAGCTGCTCGCCGCTCTACCCTGTTGGGGAAAACGCAACCTTGTTCGATGGAAAAGGGCGAGAGGCGAGGAATAATTTTTTTTTTTTTTATTCAGATAATCTCATAAGAGATTTATTACAACATTAGATACAGACAAAACCAAAGTGTACAGAGAAAGTAACCTCTACAAAACTAAAAGTTAGGGTACACCAGTATTGTTTTTCCTTAAACACGAAGGTTACAGCTTTTTAGGAACGAAAGTATATACAGGCAGGCTTTAACGTTGGGCCCAGCCAGAAACATAGAAACGTCCAAAGGCAGTTGAGTTCTTAACTTATAGAGATTATTCAACAATAGTGATCTTTGCATATCGTATAAATTACACTGCCAAAGGACGTGATTGAGAGTTTCACACTCGCAGTTACATCTACACATAGGGTTGTCGATAAGAAATCATTTTCATTCGGTAAACTTGAGCGACGATGATGTTCCAGGGACCGTAAGAAAAGACCAAAGATTCTATAAGTCGAACAGACTTAATTTTGAAACTGCTGCATTTAAAATTTATCTTAATTCAACATCGAGGTCACAAACATCTTTATAAATATGATCTTCCTAAAGATATTATGCTGTTATCCCTAAGATAATTTTTCTAACAATTTTTAATAAAATTTCATTATATATATATATATATATATATATATATATTTACATTAATTTATGAATATAATCTTTAAAAGGAAAGAAGGTGCTTGTCATTAACGACCCTCCTACATTTCCCCCGAGATTGAAAATAACCGAGTTGGGTCGTCGCTCCACGATGCATTATTTTCGTCCAGCCAACGAAACATTTCCGTGATCATGGAAAATTACGAGTGCTCGCTCGCCACGGATCCCAGGGTGAAGTTAATTCATGGTAATTCTGATCGAATTAAGCGATGGGATCAGCCTATTGTCCGACGGAAGTACGTTCTCGCCGGTGACGCGAGTGTTGTCGAATCTCGCGGAACTATATACTTTCGGATTAATATTGGAAACACGGACAATGAAAAATGAGACTCGGACGCTCGCAAGATGAAACAAAACCGCTGGTCGTTAAATGTTAACAGCTCGATAATGTACGAACCGACAGATACAAGCAAACAACCTTGTTTGAATAATTAGTAGACGAGAACCTGTGCGATTATTGTTTGCAGAGGACGCGCAGCGCACGAGGCTTGTTTTATTTATGACGTTCGCGGTTATCCGACTAGAAACGGTCACCGACGGTATCGATTTTAATCGCAAACCTCGCATCGCAATAGTTAATTCCATTTGATTTTAACCTGCCAATCGGGCGAGACGAGTTAACTCGGTTTTTGAGTTCGCCATCGACTTTTTCGGTAATTCTTTGTTTTCGTTTTAATTCGATCGGGGAACTTTGGTTACGATCATTTCATTGGTGTTATTATCCCAACTCGATCAGCGACGGTGAACTGTCGTCGATACGCTGATTACATCCTTCCGGTTGAGTCAAGATGGTCGTGTTTACTAGAATATACTGAGATCTGGGACAGTCGAATTTCAGAATGATTGTCGGAAAGTGGTCGCGTAATCGCGTCCGTTTGCGCGATTTCCAATGTCGATCGCGATAAAGCAGCGGCGATATCAATCTCTGTTCAGGGACGCGCCCACTAGGCCTGGTAGAGCTAGCAACGCAACGAAAAACAAAGGTTGAAAGTCCCATGCGCGTGACCCAGTTTCGCGATCTCGACGATCCAAGCACCTCGAACGATCAAACTCTTCATTGTTCGACGCGTCCACGCGTCCACTCGTGCGCGTGGGCGTGCAGCGGCAGCGCTGTGCCACGTAATAAGTAATCTCTGTTGAAACTACGGTGATGCTCGTTGACGGACAGCTTGTACGAGGCTAGAAATGTTGACCATCGACCGACTCGGAGAGATAAAGAAATCGCGCGTTCACGGAACTCGCGTTGCTTTTCCGACAATGTATAATCGACTTACGCAACAACCAGTTGTTTGTCTCGTTCTATCAGTGTCTCCCTCGATAGGCATCAAAACAACGCCGATGCAATCCGGTTTGCTAGGGTTTTTAAACCAACACGATAAAATCGCTCCGCGTTATCTCCGCTCCTTCTCCGTGCCAGCTCGAGTCCCTTCGCAAATATTGACATGCCGGACGAGAAACAGAAAACAACCGCGATACCCGCTTGTCAGCTACGCGAGTATTACTCACTCTATGTTTCGAAAGGGATTTAAAACACATTTAAATTATGTTAACGCGTCGACTGTCGCATCGGTCATATGTGGTTGACACAACTCTTCGTCTACCTTTCAAAATTGTTCGTAGTACATTTGCATGAACCGCATTCCGTTAGGTTTTATACGATCCAGAAGTATTCGAAGAATTATCCTTGTAATGAGCTTTAACACGTTGACTGCCATGGGGGTCACCGGTGACCGGCCCTCGACTTGGTTACATCGCCGTGGGGGCCACCGGTGACCGGCGACGCAGCAAATAATAAAAGTACATAATTAGAGTAAATATGGATACTGATAAATTTTTCGATAATACCATCGTTACTATAATGGTTTGAAGAAAGTAATGCACGAAAAATGCTTCAAGCATGATTTTATAACTCACTTTATTTGCTGCAAATAATATTTCAACATAATATGCATCGCATAATGAAAAATTCACGTTGGCGCCTTGGGCAAACCATGGAAAATGCGCCTGGTAGTCAACGCGTTAATTCTGCAGTTTGGATTACAATGATTGAATTTTTTGATTTTGTGAAATTTATGAGGGCGATTGTGTAACAGTCAACGTGTTAAACGTGTGGTACATACATCGTAATAGAACGAACCCGATGCAAAATATGTAGTCTCCTCTGCTCAGAAATTGTATACAGGAAATCGTTGACAAAGAGTTCGTTGAAATGAATCACAAGATCGCATCGTGCACATAAATGACTGTATACTTACCCGATTGATATAGTCACGAGTGGTTTATAATATTTTCGGCGGCAGGAAGATGGACGTTGTTGACTATAGGCGATGTTAACTGTTTCAGGACTAAGTGCATGCGAAAGGAAGTCTTTTATATTCTTAAGGAAGGAGCTGCCAGTTCGACTGGCGAACATTATGAAGGAAATCCACTTGCTGCCGGAGAACTTACTGAAAATGCCTAGTGTGGGTATAGTTAATAATATGTACGCCACTTCGTTCGAGGATATAATACACTACGAGAAGGTTGAAGTCAACGAGACCACTTTAGACAAGTGAGTCTTCGACGTTAGAACAGTCTATTGAGCGATTCGCGTTAGATTCACTTGTTACGTTGCTCGCGTACCTATTAACCTTTTCTCTAATTAACAACCGAGTTCGCGAAGATATGAAGAAAATCACGTTCTGCCGTAGATTCTGTCAAGCCCTGGTGAAGATACGCAACAGACACAAGGACATCGTCGAGACGATAGCTCAGGGCGTATTGGAGCTGAAAGAGTCGCACGAGGTTGACGCACAGACTGGAAATAGTATTCAGTATTTCCTGGACAGGTTCCTCATGTCGAGGATATCCATTCGGATGCTGATCAATCAGCACAGTGAGTTCCTCTAGTCGATCAAATGAAAGTAACGAGAAACGGTAGCATCGTAAGATCTAAACTCGAGATCTAAAATCAATTGTTTTCTGTTGTAGCCCTGCTGTTCGGTAGCGAGTTGAACGGACATAGTAGACACGTGGGATCCATAGACCCTTCGTGTGACGTTATCGGCGTCGTGAGAGACGCATACGAGAAAGCGAGGCTATTGTGCGATCAATATTATCTGGCTAGCCCGGAACTGATAGTCGAACAACATAACGGCAAGTTTGACAAATGTTGATTGTACTATAGTATTGCTAGTAAGTAGTTCAACATGAATCATATTCTGTAGTAGACGTAGAACCGTACGGTAAACCATGCTACGATCATTTTTTCAGACGCCACAGGAACGCGACGGTACCTGTGTCTCTCTTAGAAATCTCTTCTAATTCATTGTTCGTTTCTCTTTTCCAGATCACGAACGCTGTAGCGAAATTAGGATAGTTTATGTACCGAGCCATTTGTTCCACATATTGTTCGAACTGTTCAAGAACAGTATGCGCGCGGTTATGGAGCACCACGACACGGAATCGGAGTACCCGCCGATAGAGGTGATCGTCTCGCGCGGGAAGGAAGACATTTGCGTCAAGGTAAAGTCCCAACGACTGTCGCGATTTATGCGACGCCGAGCGAGCAGCTATCGAATAGAGGGGTTATCTTTTATCGGCGTGAAATTCGAAGCCGACGTTTCGTAAACGTCGTTATCGTGCACTGGCTTAATCGAATGCCTATTGCAAGGTGTTTGCTGCCTAGCAAGGCCTTGTCGACACGCCGGAATCAATTTCCACGCGGTTCAATTGATACACCGTCTCTGAAAGCCTCGTTAAGGCTACCATCTCGTATGGACAGAACAAATAAATGTTCATTTTTCGAGAAACGTTGAAATGATATTTTTACAGATGTCCGATCGAGGGGGCGGCATTCCCCGTTCGCAGATGGACCACTTGTTCAAATACATGTACAGTACAGCTCCCAGGCCGAGCGTGACCGACGCTCACACCGTCCCCCTAGCCGGCTACGGTTACGGTCTTCCAGTTTCACGACTATACGCCAGGTATTTCCACGGAGATCTGGTCCTGCAAAGCTGCGATGGCTACGGCACCGACGCGATCGTATACCTCAAGGTAAGCGCAACCAACGTTCCCTCGACCGAGACCCTAATCCCCTCGACACCGAATCGCCGTCTTCAAGATGTTTTCCGTTTAACAGGCCTTGTCGAACGAGGCGAACGAATTGTTGCCAATCTTCAACAAGACTTCGTCGAAATTCTATCGAACCCCGGTGTCCACCACCGATTGGAGCAGTCAGTGCGGGGGTGGAATGGCCACGAGGCAGCTGCGCATGAGCGACGTGCAGGGTCACAAGCTTCCACAAGGATTAGAAGTCAGGTACTGCTAGCAGAAGCCTGTTTGGGTGGACCAAAGAATGGGAGAGTATGTATCTTGTTTATTTCTGTACAGCCAGCGGAGCCAGAAATACATGTATAAACCTTGTTGCAATCGTTGCAGGCTTCTCTCTGTCGAGTCTGAAAACGTGGGAAGGGGTTTGAGACTACCGTGACGAGTTTGCATTCATCGCGAACAAAATTGCAGGCAACCGGCCCGGAGGATCGCTCGCGAGGGCTCCCGTCGCACCCGCGGTGGAGACACTGCATATCACGCTAAACGAACACCGGGGCTCGTTCGCATCGCGTTTCTCTTACTTCCGAACGGAAGTCGTGAACGTCGGAACCTCCGAACGGCTCGTTTTATAGATTATCCTTTCGTAACTCGGTCGATTTCTTTCGCCCCGAATCCAAATACGAATCCCCGTCGGTTTCGGTCCAGGGAATCCTCGAATGGGCGTTTCCAAAGTTCGCGACTCGTCCGAACTCGTCCGGGAGAATAAGTTTTATTTTTTTATACGCGTTTCTGTGCACGTCGTTCGTTTGTTAGGTGAACGTTTGAATTGTATATTTGTAAAACCGCGAGGCATTTCCTTGCGTTAGACGGGATCGTTGTTTGCCCGGGAAGAGCGTCTCGCGCGGAATGCGAACTGTGATTTCGAGAACCGATCGAGAAGATTCACCGTGAAAAAAAAAAAATGGAACCGGCGAGAGCCACCGATTGAAACGGGAATCGTGCAAGTCTGGCCGAGAAGAAAGTTCTATTGGAATTTCTCCATTAGCCGCCCTAAAATCTATTTTATATACCGCGAATAAACAAAGACCCGAGGAGCAGCCGAACTCCATCGACGAACCTTTTGTAAGAAGATTTTTATTTTCGTTGCGCGCAACGCCTTGTACGATGTCACACGTTGGGAAGTTCTGGTATCGGATCGTTTGAAACCGTACGCGTTATCGTATTCTTTCGACTCTCCGCCAGCCACCTAGATCTTCACGGAAACAAGCTGCTCCTGTTACCAACTTCACCGGAGGTGCGCGTGTACCTTGGAACGAGATATGGAAATGTATACGCGTCGACAGGAAGGTTTCGCAAGACTCACGTTTCGTTTCCGATTGCTTGAGCCACGACGGGAAAAAAAGATCCGGACGTCTCGGCGATTGTTCCTAGATTCTATTTTTGCGCGGATACTGTATGAAACTCGTACGAAACAGTCGCGAAAGCGATCCGTGCGTTCCCCGTGTATATAATCGTGCGGTTTTAGAGTGGTCAGAGAACTATGTGTATAGACGATCGTTTTTAGCTGTAATTACAAGTTGTAGAGACACCGGCGCGCGTGGTACGAGTCAACTGTTGTAACACATTGATAATAAATATTATACGACGTACGAAATGTCTTCGATTTTTTAAACGAAACACTCGAACATAATTGGTAAGGACTACGCTGCGGATATTATGCATTTATCAGAAAAATGAGTAGGTGAAACACAAAACAATGAAAGTATCGGTAGATCTGTAGTAGGCTGATTATATTATTCGGAACTTATTAAAATTATTAAAAGAATAAATAGACGTCTATGAAGCACCTACCTTTTGCTATGAATGCAAGTTGCTTGCTGGTAAGGACTCAAGAGAATCGCAGACGGTGGTATTTGTAATGCATTGCTGTACTTTTATTACGTTTGGCCATACATACCATAAGTGAATCTCTGGACACAAATGTTCTCTCTCTCTCTCTCTTTCACTCTCCCTCTCTCTCTCTCTCTCTCTCTCTCTCTCCCTCTCGCTCCCTTATCGGTCACGCTTCGGAATAATAAAAAGTACGTCTTAGCAGTAACAATGAATTTTCGTTTATAAAATAATGCTACCCTATGTACAATGCCTGGCGTTCATCGGTGTGCTCAGGTGACTCAACGCAACGTTCTACCAACTAGCACTGACAAGTAGTATTAGAATTACCCGTCGATTCGATCGGCGATCGAACGAATTCCGATCGATCTCGACGGGCAATGTACGAATCAGGTCGTGGCCGAATTATATAAATTAAAATCCTCGAGGTGGTAGCGATGCACCGAATAAAAAACAAAAATTATATACTCTCTCTTCTTTTTTTTTTTTTGGCTTTTCGAAACACCGTCGAACGAGCTAGAAATTAAAAACGGAAATTAAAATCTTTGAAATCACAGGAATAAAATTGAATTAAAAAGTTCAACGAAAAGAAAAACACCACACGAAGCCGCGGCCGTTAGAACAGATATTCGAATACGTTCGTTGGTTGAGCCGTTCCTTCAGCCCAATCCTATCGTCCCCAAGTTTGGCACCCTTCGTTTTCTTTTCGACAACAAGGAAACACAATTTCCGGACCTCTATATTCCGATAAAAGTCTTATCACAATGAATAATAATTACAGTAATGTTCTCAGTGCGCGTTTCTACGGTTTCGTGGTACGAGTCGTCCCTCGACGGTAGGATTCCAAAAATACAATATCGTTCTCCTCTCGCAGTATCCGCGATTTCCCAAAAAGGTACGCCAGAATCAGTTGCACGAAAGCGTTGTTCCGTTCTCTCGCCACTGTTTCAAACTAATCTGCTAACCGGCGACGGACGATTCTCCCATATATATTTACGATTATTCTCCAATTGCCAGCTGTTACGCATTCCCAAAAAATTGTTCAATCGAATACTATCGTAAAAACATTTTCATCGCTCGTTTATTACTGTTCCTGATGGAAGAATCGCTCGGTTAACAGGTTAAAATAACAGGCGTGGTGTAGAGAATTTAAAGCCATCAAAGCGACCGTCGTTCGACGTTGAGACTGGAAAAATATCGGCTACGAAGAGTTTCACTCTGTGTGTGTGTGTGTGTGTGTGTGTGTTTGTTTGTGTGTGTACACGCTCCTAATCGTTTTTCGAACGAGCGAAAAATTTCGTTGACAGTTTCTATCCAGCGTTGAAAGTGTTCGCACGTTAAATAGGAAAAAGAGAAGCTACGTTTTGCAATCTGACCGAGAGCAACCCGACGATTTCGACAAATTTCTCGCACGCACGCTTCCGCCGCTCTAGGTTTCCCGTCTCTGATCAATGGGATCTCGATCAGGCGAAAGACTATTGCTAAAATCCCCGCGAATCGTTAGCGAACGGTCCATCTACGCTACAACGTATGTATATACAGCATGGCAGTGATTACACACTCTACGATTTCCCTGCCGTACAATACACGCGCCACAAAGAAAAAAAGATTTCTATTGGAATTCTCTGTTTCTCCTCGACCTCTGAAATCGATCTTAAATTCCGTGAATCTGGCAGAATTGATCTCGATCGTCCAGCAAGGTGCCTAACGGATTAACCATGCAACTTGTCGTACATCGTCAACGTTTCTCGTCGAAAGACAAATCCTCCAAAGACAGATCACGAATCGCGTCTTCGTGTTCGTTTCGCTCGAAGCGGATTACATGCGTCGGAGTCATCACCCGAACGCCGTTCACTTTGGTTCGAAAATATGAAATCGTCTCCATCTCGATTCGATCCGAACCGAGACACGGTTAATTGCATACAGTTTGTTAAATTGTGGTTAAGAGCGCGTACGGTCCAGGTGATGCTCGATCGGTCCTCCAAAGTGGATGCCCCACGATTTTAAAGTTCGTTTTTGAACGCGATAGAAAAATAAAGGGAAACGAACTGTCGTTCGGTTTACGGTGACAATAATGAGCGCCCTCGTGAATCTGCGAAAGTGTGTGTGTAATTCTGTACGGTTAGTAAATTACGCTCGATTACATTCCTCGTACAACATTAGTACAATTATTAATTAATTACGATCTAGGACATACTCGCTACTTCAAATAGATACTTTTCATAATAATTACTCTTTATAGTCTATCAAAATATTCATCACAGTGCTACGGACACAAAATTGTGTTCTGTTTATACGTGTAAATAATGATTTTCTTCATCTTCTTCGTCTTGTATCATCTGTTTTTTTTTTCGTTTTTTTTTTGTCATCGAGGAGGAAAAGTCGCGTAATCCAGCCACTCGTTGATCGCAAACTACGTTCCACGCGAAAGAGTTCTTCGATCTGACCTTCTTCTTCTTCTTCTTCTTCTTCTTCCTGCTTTTCGTTTCTCTCTTTATCTTTTTTATTGGTAAAATAAACGACGTCTTTGATCGTCTTTCGCTTTTTTTTTAATCCGAAAATATCAACGAATCGATAAATGGCATCTATTTTTTAAATTACAGTTTAAACGTTTTTCTAGATCACATTTTTTCTTCATTCGTTTCTCTTCGTCATTTGTACAACAGCTTGAAAAGATGACGTCCGACGTCAACGAGAGACCCGATTTTTGACGTTTTCTATGCTCTTACCGCTAACTTATACTTCTGCTTACCTTCTCCCTTCGTTCCTTCCTTCATCTCTTTCTTCTCTTTCTTTAAACATATGGGTGCTACACACACACACACACACACACACACACACACACACACACACACACACACTCACGCTCAACGGTATTATCCCCTTAAAAAAGAATGCTTACTCGATCTTAAACGTTACTTCTATTTACAACAATATATCGAGAAGATGGCCTTCCAAGGAGATCTAGCTTGCGATCCAGGGGGTTCGTGGGCCTGGCAGCTGGCAACGTTTGAATTTTTGAAAGACAATGGAAGTTCGATCGAGATTACAATCCAAACGTAACGATTACGCTGCGAAAACCATCCGAGAATTGGAAACCGAATTGGAAGAAGCGATCGCAAGCCGACGACGTATGTCTTTCGCGCTATAAATTAAATTATCGCTAAACGAACGCAGAGAAACAATTAAACCGCGACTAAACAGTAAGCAAACGGCTCTCATACGAAACAACTACAATATTCCCCTTAGTATGCCTTCCTCGCTTTTCAAGCATCTCTCTCTATCTCTCCCTCTTCCTCTCCCTTTTTTTTTTTTTGGAGAAAACAGCGCCTCTTTTTAAACATTTCTTTCCAAAAACGTCCAACCCTCCAGTTACAATCCCTTCTCCGCAAACAATAGTCTCTCGAAAAGTCTTCACATGTTCCCGCGAAGAAAGGTACGCAGCGTTTCAAAAATTCCATTTCCCAACTGTCACGAAAGATTTCGTGTACAATCATTTCCACAACCATCTCCGGACAAGGGCTCGTTTTCCTCTCAAAACCCAAAAAGATAAACCATTTTTTTCCTGACGATCTCTTCTCTAAACCTCGAACGTTTATGCGAATACGAAACAATAAAACTATACTCTCTTTCGGAAATAGAATTCAAATAAATATTTAAATTTCAAGAATTGCACTGTAGTTCGTAATAACAGAAAAAAAAACTTCTCAATCGCATGAAACGCTGTACTAAATTGATTTTGAAACGACAGGACGCATTGCGAATGCATAAAATGGTCCGAAGTCTAGCGATCGGAGATCGTTGGTGGTCAGCCTTTTTCCGAGCGAACAATGCACTTCTCTCATGAAAAGATCCATTCGAATTTAAACCTCTGCGTAAAGGGGGCTAGGCGAGCGGAGCGATTGGCAGCAACTCCATGGAAAGAGCCACATGGCTCAGCACCTTGGCGAAAATTTCGGATTGGTAGGGCCGTGGATGTAGCTCCGGAGTTCCTTTGGTGGCTCTGACCCGAAGTCCGACGCCGTGTCGACGTCGGACTTTCGACAAATGATCATACGGATGTCCGTGTGCAAGTAAATTCGGCCCGACTTGCTGGACATGAATCTGAAAACGAAACGGTCCGGTTTAACGCCATGGGAATCAACCCTACGCCAATGCACACCCATAAGCGCACATGTTTCGCACACAGAAAGCTTGCCAGGAACATTAAAGAAACCGAAGAGAGCCAAGAACGGAGGGTTAGTTGTGAGTCAGCGACAGAAACGGACAGCGGACAAAGAGCAACAGCGACGCAAGGGAGGAGGAGCCAACTATCACGGCTACCGAGTGCGAACGCGGTCTTAACATAACTCATTGCTGTCGGAGATTTCCCTTGAATCATCCGACAGCAACGCAAACGCATTTGTTTGTTATTTACGGACATGACTGGTTCATTTAAATGGGACTCGAGCGCAAAGGGTTAAATACTCGTTTCGAGCAGCACAATATTCGTGTTCGATAAGCGTCGCTCTCGGTAACCGGGTCATCTACTAGGAACACTGGTCGTGAAAGCTTTAAAACTTTAATCGACGAGGAGAGAGGCGTGCACCCCCACCACAGCTAATTAAAATTTCAAAGATTAGAGCGGTGCGGACAAAATTGGATGTTTCGTTATGTACGCACCTAAGATGAACGAGGTAGCGTAGCGTTTTGTCCCGCAGTGTTCTCTGACGTAAAAAAGTATGAGATCGTGGCGGCATATCAGAAAGATCGTATAGTACTACGAACATCTTAACGACTGTACCCAATGGATTCAGAAGCGTTACTTGAATAGTACCGCTCCTTGGTACTTGGTAGCCCTTTTTGCCCAAATTAATATGTGCCTATGCAAAAAGGAACAAGTGTCTGTTCAGATCGTCGTCCGGTTACATATACTAAAATACATAACTCGACGCGGAATACACTGCCGTCTTAATTCGAATGGGCGTATCCGATGTAAAGTTGATACGGAGAAAAATTACTTTTAGCATATTGTGTTACGCCGTCGGTATTTTATATATTACAAATAAGTGAAATATGAAATTTGGCAATGGCAACCTCGCAAACGGCACAAAAGACTTTTGGTAGACATGCCCTTTTGATTTAACACGACAGGACGGTTCTCGTGGAAAAAAAAACGGCAGTGAATAGAAAAGAGGATAAAAAAATTAAAAATTTACAAAATCAAATAGAACGATAGAAAACGGGGAGAAGAGAAAAAGAATAAGGACGCGATACGTACAAGATAGGGTGTAGAAACTTTATCATTGTCACCGAGTGTGTAAAAAAACACGGTGACCGAAAGCTTTCGATGTTTCGGGCAGAAGGAACCGCTCGCGCCTAGCTCCGCCGTGAAACCGTGAACCGTCGACACCGGTTCGAGTCTTCCGTTCAAGGCTGACTCCTCGAAGCTGCCTAGAAGAGCATGACTCTGCGGTCTGCTGCGTGATGTGGACCGTCTTTTCGGTGTTCCCTCGCCTTCCCCAGCGTTTTCGGTCTCCCTGTCGGTCTCCTCCAAAGAGACTGCGCCTGGACTCGGCGGGGTGTTCAGCTCGAACAGCGCGCTGAAACGAGAAACGAGAGACACTTGCTATAGACTACGTTCGCTTCAAAGTTGCGATCCTCGTCGAAACCGGTTAACGTTGCTGCGAGTAATTAAAGAAATGGCTGGTACCTTCTCTTTGACGACACCGAGTTCAAGCTACTGTCGTAGTCGAAGCAACAGCTGCCTCTCCTCAAGGGTGCCGGGCTGGAGGTTAGCGGCAGACCGGTCCTGCTGTGGAACACCATCGAAGCCGCGTTCTCCAGGGATCTCCGGAATCTCTCTTGCTCGATGGCAGTGGGTACCACCCTGTCGAGGGTTTCGTCCTCCTCCAAGATCGCCGTATTGTCCTTCGCGTTGCTCCGTGACTTGGCGTCCTTGGCCAGCTTCGAAACAGCCACCTTATCGTCCTCCTCCCGCTGCTCGATCGCCGTGCTATCCCCCTGGTTTGTACTATACAGTCTGTTCTGCCACTTGACCGTGGCCGGATCGTCGTATCCGGCGCAGCTCTCCTCCTTGAAATTTGTACTATAGGTTCTCGAGTTTTGCTGTGCGCCATTTGTACTAAGCTCCGAAGGATCGGTGCACGCTTCGCTCTTCCTCTCCGTCTCCTCGAGGTTCGCGAAGTCGATCCGCCTCTTCGCCTTGACGTCCCTCGCACTCTTTGGATCGTGCAAGCTCGGTTGCACGTTGTTGTACGAGAACGACGAGCGCTGAACGGCCGCGGGCTGCTCCGATTCTGGACAGCCGTTCTCCGTTATCACCTTCTTCTCCTGCTCCTTCTTGAACAGCTGTCGGATCCGGTTGAACTTCTTGTTCAGCGCGACGTGCAGCGACTTCTCGTCCTCCAGCGCGGCGATCCTCTGCTCCAGGCACGTCCTCTCAGCGTCCACCATGCCCCGAACGACGTTCTCCGTCTCGTTCGTTGCCGCCGACGACAACGACCTCGGCTTGGTCCCGCTCGAAACCTCCGGCAGGTTCCTTCGTTCTTTACTGGTTCGTAAGATTGCTCCCAATAGTATGTCCGCTTTGTTCGAGACGTTCTGCAGACAGTCCGCCGGCTCGTTCGTCCGTTTCTCGATGTTGGTACACTTCAGGGTTTGCAGGTCCTCGGAGGACCCGCCACTCAGCTTCTCCCGCTTCTGCGAAGGGTTGTAGATATTCTTATTGCCATAGATCTCGGCGAAGTGGATCTTCTCCAGGGCTTGCTGGTTGTTTTTCCGGCACAGCTTATGGCTGCAGCCCCCGCAAGCCTTGCCGTTCGTCGAGCATTCGCCGTTCGCCAGGTTCACGTACTTCCTGTCGGAGCCGTTCTCGACCGACTTCTCCGACCTCTCCCGCCTCCTGACCGTCTTCGCGCTGGTCCTCTTGCGACTGGAGGGTGTCCTGGCACGCAGCACCGCCAGCACCTCGTCGAACTCCCGCTGACTCAGCTCCAGATTGCAGTTCTTGAACTTCACCTCGGCCACGTGCTCCTGGCTCTTCAGGTTCGTGGTCTTCACCTTGTTCTCCACGTAGCCGTTGCTCGGCGCCACGCCCAGCACCCTTCCCGGCACCTTCGCGAACCAATCCAGGAACCCTCCTTCCTCCTTCGTCTTCTCCTTCTCCTCCGGGAACGTCAGCTTCGACATCAACTGGCTCAGATCCTTCCCTGACCTGGCCTTGTTGTTGGTTGCTCCGTCCAAGCCGGACTCCAGCATCTCCTGTCCAGCGCACACCGCTCCTCCGGACAGTTTGTTCGACGGTTTGGTGCAGCTCTGGTGCACCATGCACATCGAGTTCAAGGACTCCTGCTTCAGCCGGTTATTCGTCGACGGTCCAGGATTTGACTCGTGGAACGGACTTGGTTGCCTGAACGGATTGATAACTATGCTCGAGTCCTTCGACACCGCCGGTTTGCAGGTTCTCTCGGAATCGTTGAAGTAGTTGTCCTTGTTCCCGCGCAGGCTCTGAAACGAGCACTTGCTGTTCGCGGTGCTGTTGTTCCAGGACTCGACGAAGGACCACGGCAGCGAGGAATTGAACGGTATCAGGTTCTCGAAGATCCCATTCTTCTCTGCCGGCTTGCCGTCCGCGTCCTTCGTCGTCTTCTTGCCGCTAGATTGCGCGTCCTTCTCCAGATTGCACTGCTTGTCTTTCAGATTGGCCTGTTTCGCCGGCTCCGATTCCTCGAGGGATCTCTTGTACCGCTTCTCCAAGTTCCCGTCGCGCTCCTCGATGTTTAGTTGGGCCTTGAAGCAACGCTCCAGATTGTCGGCGTTCAGGTTATTGCGATTCCTGACTCCGTTCTTCTCCTCCAGCTTGCAGCTCTGTCCTTGAACAGCTTTGCCACGATTGATGGAGATCTCGGCCGTGCATTTCGGGTAGCTGGAGCTCTGGTTGTCCTTGGTCTCCTGTGTTATCGACTCCTGCACCGACGGCAGTGGCATCGGCTGCACCGTCACCGTGGTGACGTCCGTCGGGCCGCAAGGCAAAGATCGACGTCGTTTTCTCTCGCCGTTTGGTCTGGGGATCGACGGCGAGGGCGGCGATGCGTCCTCCTCCTCGCAGCGGCAGTGGTGTTTGCCCAGCTTGTCGCAGGACGTCTGCATTCTGTCGTCCACCAGAACTGCCCAAGAAAAACAGACTCGTTTCGCGACATTCTTCGAGAAGCCGCGGCCCTTTCGAACGAACGTCCTGTTTTCCCAAACGTTGCAACCAACTGAAACACCCGGGACACGGTGTTCGGAGGTTCTCTTCGCAGAGAGAAGTCATTGCCGAAACAATGACGCTGGCTCTGCAACGTTTGCGAAATGCCGGGACATTCCTTCGAAAAGGATACGTCTTGCATCTGGAAACCTCGACAGCGAGAACTGTTTTGAAACAACCTGGAACCTGTAGTTGTGCGAAGTAAGAGACGGAAAAGGAGAACGATTACGAAATGGAATGCAGAAAAGAGAAAGAGAGAGAAAGAGAGAGGGGGGTGCTGGTTGAGCGATTTTTCATAGGCAAGACAGGCGAGAGAGTTTCGCGTCGGAGGATTACGACGGGCAAGTTCGTCGGCTCTAATGTCTTTGATTACCAGGCAGAACGAGGCCCTCGGGGTTCTGGGAAGCGCTGGGGACCGGAATCGCCTTGGTGGGCGTCAAAGCTCTCGCGACACCCTCTTCGTCTTTCTCTTTGATCGGATGCAACGGACAGGTGAGAACTGGCACATCCTCCATCCTCGGCAGTGCCCACACGGTGACCTAAAATTCACACGAGAAATCCTCTTCAGCTTCGTTAACCGCCGCGAAGAGAGTACGCTCAAACGGGACACCGTTGGCCACTCGGTGTGACTCATCCGCTGGTTAAAAGTAGGCATTCGTTTGGTGTCCTCGACCACCAGAATAGAACCGTGTATGGTACTCGGGGTACGTGAACGGCAGAGAACCACCGTGCGGTTTACACGGACGGTTCGAGGAACGTTGACCTCGGCTGTCGTTTCCGACCGCGCTAGTGCGATGTCCGCGTCCACCGACAAAGACTCCTAGTCTGTTTTGTCCGAGAGCAGAGAGCAGGAGACGGACCCTGGGACTCTTCTTTCAACGAGCGGATCTCGCAAGCTTTGACAAAAATGAGTTCGAAGTCTTGTTCCACGAAGAAGTATAACAGAGGAACGCGTTACAGAAAAGTGTTCTGACGGCGCTTACAGGATCTCCGGCAGGGTTGTAGGTCCCGAGTTCAAATCTGTGTCCGCTATCGAGTCTAATAAATGGAACGGTCCGTTCCCAAAAGCCTTAAGAAGGTTCGAGAGACGATACAGTGACGTCGGCGATGGTCCGCGACTTCTCCTTCCACCTACCTTTATCGAATTTCCATCGCCGTTGCCAGCCATAGGGAAAGTATGCTCGACAGGAGTCTCACGGAACTTCCTCAGGTTCTCCTCGTTGTACGGAACCACCCTCGTCGTGATGTAGCTCGGGTCGGCACCGTTGCTTCTGGACCACCAGGCCGCGACTTGACTGAAGTGAAGTCGGGAACGAACCGCTTGGTACAACCCGTAAAAGTTCATCGTCTCTGGATTCCTATTGTTTTTTTTTTGTACGGATGAGTTAGAGACGCGCGCTATCGAGAAAACGACAGAGAGACGGAAAGAGAAAGAGACCAGAGGTCTGGTTGCGCCACTCACTTGCTGGGAACGACGCAGATACACCAGTACTCTAGAAGCATCTCCGACGCGTGTTGCCATGGTGAGATTGATAAGGTACTGATCGGATTCTTGTTCCTCGCTTTGGCCAAACCGCACGGACAGTCGCTGCACAGCATCACTTCGATGCACAAGTACGAGCCGATCGCTGTACGATCGGCGATCTCTCGAACCAGTACAAGGTATCGATCGCACTGAAAAAAAAAAAACGAAAACACGCTGACCTCGGTTTACCTTGTCCCGATTTTTAACACTTTGCACTTGACGAGCCCTCTAGGGGAATATCGTACATCTACTCTCGACGATACGTCCCTTTCGAGAGGACGTGAAAAGCGTACGAAGTTGCTTCAGAGCGCAAAGGTTATAAAACTACGTCGAGACGAGCGACGCGAGGACGATTCGCTTACCAAATAATTATCTTCCTCGCACACATGGTTGTTGGGAGCCGCCTGCATGGGCGCCGCACAGTGTGGGCCCTCTTTGTAACCACGTGGAGGGCCCTGAATCCTCCCTTCGGACACAAGGACTCCAAGGGCTCGGAACACGCTGAGAATGCCACCCCGACCGGCAACCCCATTCGGGCTGGGAATGCCTCCCATCACCGCGCCTAGGCAGTGCATACCTGCAACAAAGAGAAAATTAGGTCAGCGATTACCGATCGCAAACAGAACCTCGATCACCGCGATTTCTGCGAATGGGCAGAAAAATGAGTAAACATTGGATCGCGAACTTTGCGGAAACCCAGACTCCAGACGTAGCGAGACACTCCGCAATTATCATTCTAATAGACTGTCGTGGATGAAAAAAAGAAAAGAAAAAGGTTTTCGTTATCGTAGGCGCGCGATGAAAATTTAATGGCAAGGGGTTAATCGGTTTCCGATGACGCGGGTACGAGGCTGTTTCGTAGACTAGGTGAATCTTGGCGCGCGTAGGCCTCCGGAGAGGTAAAAAAGTCGGTCTAGATAAAGGCTAGCTGGTCGGGAACCAGCACGATCACGAACCTGTGCGCGTTCTCCTTCTGTGGAAGCAGTGTCCGACGCACTGTAACAGGATCGCCGACATTTTCGAGACCCGGTCTCGGGGGAAAGAAAACTGGAACGATTTGACCGCCGCTATCGTCGATCTTAACCGCGCAACGAATCATGCTCGGCTACCGCTTCGCGAGCGATGTCTTTATCAGGAGAACGAACTTTGCTCTCTGGCTCGGTTCTTTTCAGGAGGAACGCGTCACCATTATCATCCTGCTCGGACGTACTCCGCACAATGGACGACTCTTTCTTTCTCCTTGTTAGCCGTGGCATCGAACATCTAGAACCTTGTACCACAAAGTGCCGACAGCGCTCTTAAACTTCTTAAAACCATCACGGATTTTCTTGAACGTTACTCGTTCCACGTATCGGTTGCAGCGTCTATTAATTCGCGCGGAGGGTCGCACGACAAACTCATATTCCGAAGCGAATTCCAGGAGGGTGAAACGCGTTTCCATTGGTCGCCGGAATTTGGTGGCCCTCTAGACGCACGAATTGTTCAAGAATCGTTAACATTCGCCCGAGCCGAAAATCGCGATTGTAGGGCATCGAACGATTTCGCCGGATCGGTTACGACGTCCGACGGGTTTCGAGGGTTTTCCCGTGTCTTTTCATCCGACACTCGATCCGAGAATTTGTCGGCCGTCTTCCGCCGGTCATTATGTAAAGGTGAATACGCACAGGAGGGCGATGGGCATTATTTATAACTTTGCCCGCCGCCATACGCGGCGAAAGCGACGAACCGGATTGGCTTCCTCGCCGCCTTTCCTCCGAGCGTTTCAGCGTACGGTCCAACAAGCACAGAGAGTTCTTCTCCGAGCTCCTCCGAACGGAAACTCCGTGAATTCCACGGGAAATGTAACACCGGCCGGTTTCGTGGAAAATTCGCCGGGTTTCGAGGACGGCGCGGCGGCCGCCTGCTGCCCACTCTCTTCAATTAGATCAAAGAAGCTGGACAGGTTCTAAAAGCGAACCGACGTCGCTCGGTCCATTACAGCGGCCGCACGCTCGTTCGCACGAGTATCACAGCATCTTTAGGGCAACACTTTTATCCCCGTTTCGAGGACGGAGATCCGAGAATGGTACCGAGCAACCCGGAGGCCGAAATGAAAACAGAATTCACGGGAACGGTGCACGCGGTAGCCGACGGTGGTGGGGGAGAGGGGTTAGGTGGCACTTGGACTCGAAAGGCTGGCTCGACGATTAGCCGAGAATTTTTGAAAAAGACCGTATGGTCGCGTGCCACGAACCGCGCCAGACTCGACCAGGAATTTGAATAAAGAACCGAGAGAGCGCCGGTGGCGACGTAAGTCGGCACACACGCTCTTTCCTCTGTGTGCGTCGAGGGTCCGTACACAGAAGGGAGAGCTTGTGGGGCTCCACGAGGGTGATCGTACTCGCGTGTCATGCGCAAAAACTTCAACCCTCGGCGAAGGCCTTCGAGAGAGACGGAGAAAGAGCGACAGCCAAGGGAGGAAGCGGTGCAAGGATTAAGGGGAAATCTCGGGCTCAAACATCTCCGATTAAACAACCGTAAAGATGTGGAGTTAATCCGTGATTGTTTTGAGATCGTCGGCTCTCGGGACGCACACCGTGCGAACACCTCTGTTCGGATATCCTGGCCGCTACAGAACGAGATAGAGAGAGAAAGGGCGCCTAGTCGTCGCGTCGGGCCTATCTCGGTAAGGATACTTTAAGACGATCAGCCGACGACGGAGCAAAAAGAGCATACCTTTATACCGCTTCTAATCGGGTCGTCCGATAGTCTGGAATACTCGATAATCCGCCGCGAGAATCTTGTTAGCGCCGGGGACTGTCTGAGTTTTCCTCGTATAATTAGTTGCTCTAAATCCAGTAAACAGCTGACCGGCAGTCTCCAATTCCCGGTAGGCGTGCCAGAAACGCGACGAAATTACCGTGCATTAACACGGTTCGGACACGATGCGCACAGTAAAGCGAGCTAATTAATTTTTTGGTCGATAGGAGAGCCGGGGGAGCGTTTTATTTCGAACGGGATCGCGCAAATTCGATATCCATTGAAAAGTCGACGAGGGATCAACTCGGCGAGCTAAAGCCGGAGGCTGACGAAGACTCGGACATGTGGCGACGTCGCGGGAGGCTCAGAGGGAGGCCGAGGGAGACTGAGGGAGACCGAGGGAGCCGGCCGATGCGTTTCCGATGCAGCTCGGAGCCTGGTTACGATGCACGGTGCTCGGTGCACAGTGCGATCGCGCCGGCTGCAGCTGGTCCAGCTGGGAAAACACCAGTCCGATGGTGCCGGTGTTATTCTGCTCGGAGTAAATAAGAATTACTCGGGTTCCAGGTTGATCGGTCTTCGTCTTCGTCGTCGTCCCGTTGTTTCTGGTTGCGCGTAATTGCATCGACCTTGATGCAGCCCTCCTTCGCAACACGACACCGCTGTTCCATTTCAACGGAAGAGAGTATTCGGTCGCGGGGCTGGGAATTCCTCTGAGAGCTATCCCTTTGTTCAACGATAAGGCGGGGAAGTCGCAGCGAGGACGGAGAGGAGACTTTCGTGGAGACAATGGCACCGAGAGAGCTCGTTGCGAGACTAACGGCTCGCGCAGAATGTAAACTCGCGAGCGCTCGCCGTCGAGACTGTTGTGGAAGTCTCCGCGAGTCAGTCGGCCAACAAACGGATAGCCAGAATTAGTCACTGAACGACTATCAATTATCGCGATCCGTGCTTGCTCGACCGTTTCACCGAGACGGAATCGGCCGCGAGCCGCGAGCCGCGCGTCGATGTCGTGGCGATCGTCGCGAACCGAGATCGAGACCATCCGAGCGAGATTCATTGGGACCCAAGACGCACTGCCAACTTGCTTCTATGCACATAACTTCTGTTAAGACGGCGGCAGAATGTTGAGCGCCCCTCGTCTCGGCTGAGATCGCTAAAATCGCTATCGATCGTCGCGTTTCATCGCCGGAGAAATATTCCTCGTCAACTTCGCGAAGCCATGGTCCGACGATATTGGATCCTTTTTCGCCGTTATCGCTCTAAGAAGTTGCATTTTCTCGAGTGTTCGCTCGTAAATGTATCAAACATGCTAAATGCGGGCTATATTTGTTGCATTAGCGTAACGCCGACCATCGTTCGCGTCATAAACACTTGTCCACGGCTCGGAGTCCGGTCGGAGACCAGTGGCGTAGCAATAGACGATTCCTCCGCCACGAGAGAATCGACGAACCAAAAGTGTGATTCTACTCGCCGCTTCGAAACATTATCGGATTCCGTTTGCTGGAGGAAGGCGAAGTGCGCGTACGCCGCGTAACGACCATCAACTTCTGCATACGCGGGGACGCAGCATGAATTTTACTGTTGGAACGCGCCTGTAAACGCATTAACAGAATTACACGGCTTCCAGAGCTGCCGTTTCAGTCGCTCGGCTCGCGGCTACACCGCTGTCGCGATTTGTTCCTTAATTATTTACGCGAACGCGTCTTTTTGCGTTCCCAAACGCGGAGACGCGAAATAATGGTCTTATCAGCATCGAGACGACCTCTCGTCGCCGTCGAGATAGCGCGAAGATAGACGGAGATCTTGTCCTGGGTCAACTTTCCGCGACTTGTAAATAATTCGGGAGCGATTACGCGATCGACCGGTCGAAAACAATCGTCGACGTTGCTCGGCCTCGTCGCGTCGTGTCGCGTCGGCCAGCACGGAGAATACCATCGAGAGCGAATTCACGGTTACGTAAGGTAATTAATTCGCAACGATAAGGTGGAAAACACGGCTGCTGATTACAGCGAATGTGTAAACGCGGCGACACGCGAAACGACGCTGATTGGAAACGTTGGACGGCGTGCATGCAAGCAGGACGAACAAACGTATCGCGTGCGTTATTGGAAAAAGTAAACGCTCTCTGCCGGTTCTCCCCGTTATTCGTTGATTGTTCATTTGCGTTTACCTCCCGCCGAATCGCTTGATCGGGAGGGCGAGGCTGTCTTCTGTTGCTACCGGTCCGTTACCAATTAGCTCGTTAGCGTGCCTATTTACGCTAGACCGCGCCTCTGGGTCCTCGTCTAGCGCAATAAACTAAATCATTTTTCTCCGAACACGACGTCAACGCGGATCTCCCTTTGAGACACTCGCTTGGCTCCGCCGGTCTGAGAGAGACAGACTTTTTCTACTTTCCCGAAAAAATCAACGTTTCTGAAATGAAACTCGAAGACCAGGCAAAAGTAGCTTCTTCTCTTCGGTCGCAGAGTGTTTATAAGCTCTCTGTATCGTCGGCTCCCGTTCGCTGATCCAGCATCGGCGCGCAGCCAGCTCGAGAGGCTCTATCTCCGCTAGAAAGTAGTCCTGTTTGCAACTTCTTCCGTGACCCGTACCGGACGCCACAGTCCCGGCAAACAGACAACCGCGACGTTCGATCGGGTCAGTCGCTCGGGGATAACGGATCCCCTCGACGACTCCATTTTTAGAGAATCCTCGCTCGGAGCAGAATGGTCCGACAGAAGTACAGAGGATACTCCATAACCTCCTCGAGGCGAGTTTTCTCAATAGTGAAAGTGCGGGGTAGCAATTGCCGGGTCCGTCGATGATTCTCGTCGGCGAAACGATTCACGTTTTCGTGTCCGAGCTTTTAGCCCGGTGTCGACCGGTCCAACCGCGATAAGACTCGACGAGCGATTTTATCCGGAAATTAGCGTCTATGTCGTCTACGCCGATCGAATGCCGTTGTCTTTTTCTCGTTATCGCGATACTAAGTCGAAACTCGAAGGAGACCGTGTTTCTCGCGCGGTGAATCAACATTTTACGACCGTGAGAGTTTCCCAGCACCTGTTCGGTATCGACCGGACCGAATACGTACGGTGCAATCAGTCGCCGGGCTAAAAAGTGTTACAATTGCGGCCAGCTCGCGGAGCGATCCTATAAATCTTGCCGCGTCACGCGTCGACGGTGTTCTCCTTGGGAAGATCCGAGAGCTCCCCCGAGACTGTGATTTTCTTATTTCTGTGCAGCGGAATGTACCGCATAGGAAATCAGAAGTGTCCGTTGACCGCGGCGAAACAGGGATGGAGAAGGGCCACGCGAAGGGAGACCAAGCAACCGAGAAAAGAAAGAACGGAGAAAACTTCTTCCACAGACTGCATTTTGTATACGCCCCGACGCAGACGGCATTATTTCACTCATCGGGGAATCAAATGCGAGCGAAATTATACTAGACGGTAGTAGTCGCGTTGCCTTGCCGCGCCGGCTCTAACTATTTAATAAGGGACATGTCGGGTCGTCCGCTTTCCTTAGAGTTCTCCGGCCCATCCTCGTTGTTCTTCCACGAAAATTTTCGCTTTCGATTGGTTCAATTTTTCAAGCGCTGCGATGGCGCCGCGTCCTCCGTCGAATCGTTATCATCCCAACGACGGCGTCCCTTCGTCCTTCGAGGAAAGGGTCGTTCCCACTGTCTGCGTCTAGACACCGTCGCCGGAGCCACCCACCCCTCTGATTTCGGGAGCGACGGTCTGGTTCTCCGGGGCTGAACGAACTTTCCGAGTAGCGTCGGCTCTTCGGGGACAACCGAACGGAAAACAAAGAAGCTCGAGATTACGCATGCAAGAACGGACGACTTAGTCACCGATTAATCAGCCAGGCCTTCGGGGACAAAAGCTTCGGCACGAGTCGCACGCGGATACTTTTCTGTGATTAGCGGCCCGAAGCACCTTCGATCGAGAGAGCTTTGTCATCGCGGATAAGATTGCGCTTCCCGATGGAACGCGTTCGAAGGAGATGCAACGTCTTCGACCAGCCCGATGAAAAGCTTTCCATTCGTGCAGCAGTCGCGTAACGAACAGCGGAAACTATTGAATAATGGAGAGCTGTAGCAACCCCGACTCGAGTACTTGTCGCACTCGCTCTTTAATTATTGCGATACACGAGGGAACGATTCCGGGGAGCGAACGTTCGACGCCGACGTTAACCCAGAGAGGGAAAGCGGAGCACAACGTTTCACCGATTCCGTTGTTACATATTTCTAGCCAGCGTCTTCCGATCGCTTTGTCCCTAATTTCGCGTTTCTCCCGAGACTCTTTCGTTTCCCGACGTTTCACGGTCATTACACAAAATTCGAAGACTGCTATCTCCCATTATTTCTGTGCGATAACAGAGATAGCGAGTTTCTCTGTCGCTCCCTTGTGCCGACGACACGATAAATTACTCGCGAGCTATTGCAGTTGCAGCGACGCGCCCTAGCTACCCGTTATGGCGGTAAATTTAATTCCGCTGCGTTTTCGGTTCGGGACGAGCGTAACTTAATTACACCGATTCGCTTCTTGTCGCCGGGCAAACAACGACCGCCCTTTGGTCACACGGAGCTCGCCAGGAGGCCGCCGAGAAGCGGATGCGAGCTGGCCAATTAAAGGGCGGACAAAAATCGTTATTATCCTGCTCGAAGAACGCCGAGCCGCTTCCTTTTACAGCCGATTAGCCGACGTAGACGACGAACATTAAGGACGACCGGGAAGCGAATTAATCGGCGCTGGGTTCCTGCGATTTACAAAAATATTCTCACCGCGGATAGCGACCGGCCGGAACGATAATCGCTATCGATTAGGTAATAGCGAATCGCCACGCGATTACTAGATAAGAGACACCCGAGATAATCGTCTGTTTTCGTTGCTTCGAGCGATGGCATTTAAAAAACTATTATCGCCGCGGTTTTTTCGTTTCGAGATCGCGTTAGGGGTTAGCGCGCGACGATAATCGTTTGTTGACGAAAGGCACCGCCGTAATTTTGTTCGTCGACACGGGCGAGCAGTAGGAAAAGTTTCACGTCGGACGATGTTTTCCCACCGGCAACGCGATCAAATGCTTAATGGCTCTCTCGTTACGCGGTTTATGGCCCACATTGTGCATACGGGCGCCGTGTGGGCTTCGAGACCGAGAGCCCGGGTATCAAACGATCGAAAAACATCGAGCTCCGTCGACCGCGTATCGTCCATTACGATATTATATTCCGCCTCCGCAGGGAAATTGCTGTTTGCGCAATTGCACGTGATTAAACCGGAGGAAGGAAGAATCGGCATCGAGAGTGCATCGAGAACGATTACGTCCGCGGGATCGCTCGACGATCGGCGACAAAAAGGCAAATTGCGAAATTCGTGCACCCGCGCAAAGGTCGGACGGACGATTTTATTGCGCGAAATGGCAGGCGATCGGTAAACACCGTCGAAGCCGCGTTGAAAATTATACAATCTCCCGGCGGATCGTTGCGCAACGATACAATCTCATCCGTAAAATGTTAGCCGTTGAAAAATTGAGAAGCCCGCGGTACACCGCGGCCGGCTAACGGCACAATAGTTAGCATCCACCTTGCGAATGACTTTCTATTTCCAGAAGCGTTGGAGAGGCTTGCGCGTGCATGTGCAGCTGTTGCATACACGAGTCATGTATATTGAACAGCGGCAAGTGAAATCTCAACCGAACGAGCAAATCTCGTTCGGTTCGGAGTAGTCGGTGACTTAAACCGATGTTCAAAATCATAGATCGATGAGGGCTGTTCGCGCGGACAGCACAGCGATGAAAAACGACGGGCAGCGACGTCAACGGGATCCGCACAACCGATCCGGGTTGCTGAAGAAATAATGAGTTTCTCGGGTCACGTGACGGTTGAAGGGGAAAGCAGGTCCGCGACGTTACAGAATTTACGAAGCTGGTATCGTGTTACGCTAGAGGCTCCGCGATATAGGCGCAGTGTACCGAGCGGTCGGGAAAGGAAAAACCGTACGTCCGAACCCGAGGCGAGGCGTCTAAACCAGCGATTCGAGTGTATCCACATCCACCGGCACGTATCTATTTCTATTTCCAGAAACACGGTGGACACCGGAGGCTCGCGCGGCTCGTGCCACTCGAATCGGAACATGCCTTCGACGAGCTTCGGAAAGGAGCACGAGGTTCTCCGCGTTGCTCGTCGAGGCGCGTCGCAATAAAACGACCACAGAGAGAGCATGAGAGAGCATGAGAGAATATACGAGAGACAGAGAGAGAGAGAGAGAGAGAGAGAGAGAGAGAGAGAGATAGTCTGTGTGCGAGGCCTACGCCAACTTCGATGCGCAAAAATACAAGGTACGATCGATCGAGGCGATTCCGGGTCGAACGATAAGATCAAGATAAACCGTCAGAAAGTTTCCTGGCGCGATCACGCAGATTTTTTTCGTAGCGTGTCGCAACAACGCGCGACGCGAGCCCCGGTGGTTTTCCACACGACACCAGCACACACCTTCTTCCTCCTGAAATCCAACGCGTGAAAAATCGGCTGACCAAACCGATGACGCAATTCAGCCAGTGAGAGTAGATACCGGGAGACCTCAAGCTTCCGCTCGTACCGGATTCCCGTTTACATAACGCGGCCACTTGCAATCACCGCTGCGACCGTTTCATTGCTTTTCCAGGCCCTGCTTCCGTCTCCTGTCCAACCGAAAGGGTACCGGTTCACGACCGATGTAAAATCACGAGGATTTACCTTGCTGGCATAGTTATCTGGAAGTCTCTGTCCCCTGTGCGTGGAGCAGAAGGAACCCAACTGCATCGTCGACGGTATACTGTGAAATGGATTTTACCTCGACTCCCGCACATTTTTTCGATTAGATGAAAAATAAACGTTGATTCGTGCCTTCCGTAAAAAATGTGTTAACAGTAGCTACAAAATATTGGCCGTAGTTGCTTAGTTTTTGATACATTTTTGCCAACAGAATTCCTAATACAGGAGCTCGCCAGTACATAACCGGGTCTATAACTTTAATTGTTTCCATCTTTAAAACAGCGAAGAAACTACGGCTATTATTTCATAATGGTATATCATTATAAACGCATGCGGTGTCATTGTACAAAAGTTGCTGGTGATTTAACAGGAACGTTTCGAGGAGATTTTCCAGAGCACCCAGCCGTCCTCGAAGATGCACTAAGCACGAAGGCGACTGGGAAAAGCGACCGCTGGTTTCGAATAAAAGAGTCGAGGTGAAAGAGCGGTCCTCCGGATATCGTGTCAAGGCTAATGCTCATCGATCGGGTAGTACGTCCGCGTGCACGCGTGTGCTTATCGACTGGCCAGAGAGCCACATCGCATCGGCTCTCCGCATCCTTTTCCCTTGCCCCGGGATAGACCCAACGCGTGTTCGGTGCTCGGGTTAAACAGTGCCGGACCAGGGACAAGCGTTTCCATTGGTATCCGAGTGGAACGTCGTTTTGGAACGGTGATTGCCTGCCCCGCTCCGAAATCGAGCCACCAACGATCGCAAGAAAAGTGTAATCGGCTGGGTACCCGACCGGACGGCAGTCGTGGGATATTGTCTGGTTCTTTTCGTGCATGCGAAATTTTATTCTTTAAGTATTCTTTAAGAGCTTCTGCCAAATAAAATATTTAGTTTCGTTATTATATATTTTGTTTGAAGTTATTTCAGTACCCTCCCTTTCCTTAATCACAAAATAAAGGAAAAGAGTGAGTTGTATTATACATAATACATATTATATATTACGTGTTCAAATAATGTACAGTGAAGAGCAAAACTGAATCAGCACCATTTGAAACAGTATAACTTTTTTAAAATTATTACAGATGACTCGAGTGTTTTTGAGAAGTTGGAAGGATTATTTTATTACAAGATGAGTAAAAAACTTTTGAAAAAAATTGCAATTAGTCGGAACCGCGGAAAAAATAGTAAAAGTTGACATTTACTTTTTTATCAGGACCTGTATTGAAAATTTAAAAAATTGATAATGTACACTCAAATAAATTATATATATGCTGAAAATTTCATCGGTATTGGTTAATTGGTTTATGAGTTATAAACGATTGAAAGTGGTAATAATTGCAGTTATAAGTCGAAAATCGTGAAAAACTGCAATTATTACCACTTTCAATCGTTTATAACTCATAAACCAATTAACCATTATCGATGAAATTTTCAGCATATATATATATATATATATATATATATATATATATAATTTATTTGAGTGAACATTATCAATTTTTTAAATTTTTAATACAGGCCTTGATAAAAAAGTCGTAAAAGTCAACATTTACTATTTTTTCATCGGTTCCGACTAATTGCAATTTTTTCAAAAGTTTTTTTTACTCATCTTGTAATAAAATAATCCTTTCAACTTCTCAAGAAAACTCAAGTCATCTTTATTAATTTTAAAAAAGTTATGCTGTTTCTAATGGTGTTGATTCAGTTTTGCTCTTCACTGTATATTAAATTTTAATACATATATACACACATACACATGTTTTACATTCATTTTTTAATATCAATTCATAACAAATTTTACGAAATTATGCAGAGCGACCATACCCCCACATACCCCATTTTAGACAAACTTTGTACTCGACTGAAATCGTCGCGCATGCGCGAGAAAACCACACGATATCCCATCACCGCCGGACGGGTAGCTTCGACCCATGGAAATAAATTCGAATCGACTGCCGATGCTTCTCTTTATCTCCCTGCCTGTCCACGGAGGAAGAGATATTGCGACGAACGTACGGTACTCGATAAACTGACCATCGTCCGGGGATTTATGTTCCTCGGATCCGCGACGATAACTTTGCAAACGTCCGAGCCTAGCCTCCGGTTGAACGGAGTGCTCGATAAACGTTCGTCGAGAAAAGAAAGATCGGAGAAAGTCCAAAGAAGGAAAACTGTACCTGGTTATCCGGCTTTTATCTAAATTGTACGGCTACTTGGGGCCCGACTAGTTACGCTCCTATCGGTGCTGGGGGCTCGTATCAGCGGCGAGGTCAGCTGAGCGTAGCGTCGAGCCCTCAGCTGGGAGCGAAAGATGGCGTCGAACAGCTGATCGACTGTCCGCGCAAGCGTGCTGCCGTCGAGCAAACAGCAGACGCTGGACTGCAGCGGAGCGGCTGTAGCGAGCGCACGTGCGAAATATCGAAAGTCTATTTCCAGGTTGGAACGAAAACGGCTCGCGTATCTCGCGCCATATGGCTCCCTCGAATCGCGCAGCATCCCCGCGAGGGAACAAAGCCAGCCGAATAACCCTTTGACCGGTCGATTATTTTCGGAAGAAGGTACAATACCCGGCTGCCTTTCTATTAAAAACACTTCATCGGGAACACGGAGGGAGAGCATCCAAAAGGAAAAAAGCGTCGTGTCTCGCGCTCGCTCGGATAGCTTCGATAAATCGAGTCTCGCGCAAAAATTAACACGAGAGGGTACGATTTTTTTTCGGCCTCCTATCTACCCTCGTATCCGCCACTGTCAGGCATTATCGGTAATTAACGAGTGCAGCGTTAAAAATGGTCACACGATCAGGGTCTTATCGATCGGACGCGCGTCCTCCGCCGCCTCGCGATAGCCTTCGGGAACGAGGTCACCGTTTCGAAGGGACTTTTATCATATCGTCGACACGGTCGAACTATCTCTAGGACGAGCTGTACTTTCACCTAGCAACCAGGCAACCCGCGACGACGCAGAACATCGGCGGATTTTTCGCCTTGTGCGTTCCGGAGACCGCGGAGCCCTTGAAACTGTCGCGCGAGGTTGCCCCGATCGAAGCTGCTGCCACTGCTACCGCTGCCACCTCCATCGACGCAGCTGCTACGACGAACGCTTACCAAAAGCCGCTTTATAAGCTCGACATTCCAGCTGGTATCGTGCCAACGGCAATCGTCACGATATTACGGCACGCTCGTGACGTTTCTGTCCGCGTGTCCTTTCACTCTGGCCAGATGCTCGAGGAACCGCGAGCACTTATCGGTCGCATCCATTGCGAGATGCTCTTAAATATCAGATCAATCTGACTAATCTTAACGTAAACTCCGACGTATAGCGCTTAGCCTAAAATAAATTAGTCACCAAACCAAAACAACCATTTGCCTCTTCCAGATCCTTCCACGTCAATCGTCCAAACATTTGGACATTTGAATTTTCATTCGCGTTATGTACTCTATTCCTTGTCAGACATTTTTAGTAGAACATCGCCAGCATCGCATCGCAACACATTTTGTAAAACCAGTACTCGAATAAATCTCGTAAGATTTTCTTATAAACGCGTTGTACTCGATTCGGCAACCGGGAGTCCGTCAAAGCCGCGGAATCACCGTCGAGGGGAGCATATACTCGGTTTTAGGTGTATTTACGGAAGCATAAATTGGCAGGTGCGACGGGGAGACGTATAAAGGTACGCCCACTCCGAATTTTGTGCCAGGTCTCGATTTTATGGAAATCTTGAGTTACCTTCGAACAGGGTAGGATTAACCGCAGAACTGTGCTCGCGTCATTCGATCCCGGCGAAACCCTACGCTATTCGCGAGCACGAAAAACGAACGGCGAAAATCGCGGCGGCCGTCGGGAACGATGTTGACCGAGCGAAACAAAACGAACCGGACCGGACCGGACTGGTGCGGTGGCCGACAAGGCCGGGTATCCTGTTCGAAAATCTGTTGCACGACCGCTTGGTCGCACCCCGTAGATCCGAACCCGAATCGCAGCGACTGTCGATCGAGAAATCCTTTCCCGACCGTGTCCTTTCACTCGACGCGAGCCAGGTGCTGCGCTGCGAATTACGGGACCGTCTAAGTAGGCACTCGTCGGCCATTCGCGAGCACCGGAGATCTCGTGTCAGAAACAAACGGCACCTCTCGTTAACGAGACCGAGCTCTGTTCGAATGGAGCTTAGGCGAAAACCAGTTTCGTTTCAAGTGGTCACCTATTTTCCACGGCTCTTGAATTATTCAGTGCAGTCTAGGGGAAAATGGTGGCCCGCGGGAACCTCGAACATCCAGCAAGTCCTGGACTTCGAGGAACCGTGCTAATGTCCTTCGCGGAAGAGCCACGGTGCGATGTGTCGAGATAGAGGGAATGAAAACCGTTTCGACCATTGGCGGCTCGTTGCAGAAACCGGGAAAGTTCTTCTTTTCAGTAACCTAGAACTTGTATCGCTGATCCTAGAGTTACACGGATTTCGCATCAAGACGCGAGATCTCCTTTCGAAATCTGTCCTCCTCGACAGCGTGGAAACCTCTGAAAGCTTCTAGCGCCTCCAGTTACAACAAGAAAAAGAATCGGTAATCGCAGTAGCCCGACACCCTGAGACTCTATGGACGTTGGTGACGATCGCCTTGAACTTGAGACTACTGCGTACGATGTTTCAAGAGAGAAACGCGTGTCTGGTTATAGAAGGCGTCGCGGCGCGCGATTCGAGGCGGTTGCAAATTGCAAGCCGCCTCGATCGAAAGTGGATTTCTGGATTGGGGGAGCAGCGAGCAAATTCGGAGATCGAGGTAACCTGCGTAACGAGAGAACGACGATCGCGTGGGTACCAATCTACGCAGACCTATCGTCTGGCGACACCGATCGGCTAGCACTCGACCACGACTTCCGCGTGGTGTCCTCGCGCGAGCACCGCACAGGCCGAGCATGCGAATTGCGCGTAAAATCGAGGGCCGACCAATTGCATAATGCGCTCGGTGCACGGGTGCAACGGTGCGCACACGTGTCGCTGTGTGGCACCGTGCACCGATACCGCGGCTCCGACCGGCTATTGCTAACCTGACAAACCGCAGCTTTTTCGCTCCACCGTTGCGAGACGCGTTATTTGGGGAAAATCTTCGAGACCCTGGCACAACAAATTACGAGAACAATGCTGGTTAACCCCTTGGCACATGATACCAAGACAACTAACTTCTATTTGCTCGTTGCAGATATTTAACCAACAAATTGGAGAAAATCGTGCGACAAGGGATTGAAGATAGTCTGCTGGGTTCAAAGAATTTATTTGGACCGTTTGTGCAGCGTCGGTGGCGCGCACAGGGAGATTGGCGATCGTCCTGGCGATAAATTAAGACTGCCGTCGGGATCCGTGGAAAGTCCCCGAACGAAATCGTAGCGGCAAGGTCTCCGAGGCCGGAAACGCGTTGGAAGAGGAATCCCGGGAAACGGTGGCCCCGCGGGATGGAAGATCAAGTCGATTAAATCGGGATCGATCGTCCCCAAGGTCCGCCGAGCAATTAGTAGGCAGCGTTAACTCGCCAGAAATACACCGAGCCGCGTACCTTTGCGGTTCTATCCGCGATCGGACTGCCAAAAGAACGCTTCCAACGCCGGCCAGAAATAAACCCGCGCTTCCGGTAGGCTCGCGCGATGTTTCGCAGCGTCGGGACGCGGTACGGCGACGATGGATGATCCACGGGTGTCTTGCTTCTGGTTTTCTCGCTTGATCGACAACGATGACCGCGTACGCGATACACGCGTGAATCGTGACGCGCGATCCGAGAGGGTTCCCTCGCGAAAAGAAAAATCGGGAGTCTCCTCGAGATTGACCCGACGCGCTCCACTTTTCCGAAGAGCGAGCTTGAAACTGGGTCGGCTGGCCGAAGTAACAAGGGGTGCACGGTTTGCGGACGAATCTATCCCGGCTAACAGTGACGCTCTCTCGACACTCGGACACGTTTCAGGTGCCACGACCCAAATGGACCTATCTAGTCGCGAAACTACGACCAGCCTCTTCCTCCAACCCTCGAAGAGAGGACTTGTTTCTGGCTTCTGCACTGTTGGCGAAACATGGCTCCGCATAGACCACCCATTTTCGCAATTTTCCGTCGGTGGTAGAATTTGGAACGCTTTTTTCCCCGGCCGGTCTACTTTTCGGAGCTTTGCGAAAAGCTCCCGGATAACACGTTCAAGCGACGATCAAAAAAATCGCGCACGCGCGAGCTATAAGAAGGTCGTAAAGACGGAAACGGTTCTCGTACCTGTTTCGTGACTCTAATACGCGCGGAGGCAGTGAATGAGATCCACTTTCATGATGATAATCAACGCTGTAAGAGTAGACTGCAATATCGAAACCCGAGATGGCCCCGAACGAGATACAGAGGCGTCGTTTTGGATTCTTCTCGCTACATCCGCTGCGCCTTTGGCACGGGCGCGCACGCTCAACCTACCTCGTGCGTGCACTTTTCGGTTCGAATATCACCGATGTCAGGGTGAATTTAAATGACTAGACGGGTCTCATTAACCGATTATGGCCTGCATTAAGACCGGTGTTGTCGGGAATCCCTGTATCGCGCCGCCCACGGATTTCCACCGCTGAACATCTCGTTAACAATTTTTTCCTCCGACTTGTCTGCTCGCAAACGCGTGTACAAACTGATTTAAATTGCCGCGCGTCTCGGCGGTCCGATCGAGTTAAACAACTCCTCGATCGTCAGAGGCGATACCTCGATTGGATAAACCTCGTTGGATTAGTTAAGATCTCCGGAGGCGATCGAATGCCTGAAACCTACGGAAACCTAGCGACCCAGTGTTTCGCGTGTCCTCGAAATTTCTCTCTCTCTCTCTCTCTCACACATACACCCACACACTCCCTCAAAAATCCCTCATTTTTATTCGAGAATCCCACGTGGCGGCGAGTGTCTGAACGATGAATAACTGCGCCGTTTCGAGTCTGCTTGCGCCACCTCGCGAATAAATGATAGGCCTGCAACGTCGCGCGATGTGTGTCGTGCCCGCGCATCGCACAATGCGCCTTGCACGTTGACGAACCTCCTGACGACCGAAGGGAGTGACGTCAATTCGCCAGAGGGTGAAAAAAGGCTCGACGAGGATCTTTTTGTTTCCGCACCGTGGCGACCACTTCACCTTCTTTCCTCGTGTTCGAGTTATTAACGCGCGTGCATTTACTGGTCCGATCCCTGCTCAAACCGTCCCCTTCGTTTGAATTCGCATTCGCAATCGCGAGCGAGCGAGTCGGCTCGAAACCCGGGTTACCGGGCTTTTCGAGCGCAAAACCACGGAACCCCCGATTATTAAAATAGTTCGCTGTCCCAACGATCCAATTAGACTGGGACGATTTCCGACGAAAATGCAACTCTGTCCAGTGAACCCGATACGGTCGCGGGTTTAGGCCGCGCCACGAAACGTCACGGAGAGCGTCTTGACGCGAGACAAAGCTCCTCTGGAGTAGCTGGCTCGGGAACAGGTGGAGGGAACGTGAAGAGAGAAAGAGAGAGAGAGAGAGAGAGAGAGAGAGAGAGAAAGAGAAAGGGCGAGAGAGATCCTCAAAGGGGTAATGAGGTCGGTGGGTGGCAAGCAGTGGGTGCAGATCTAGGTTACCTGCATATTATGCAACCAACACCACTGCGATCCCGCGGTTGCACGTGCAACTGCATACACAAGCGCGTGGATTCATTAGCTGCGCCGTTGCGTTTCGCCCGCTGTTCGATTTCTAATTGATTTATTGGATATTTATTGCACGTCCCCGCATGGGGACGCGCGCCACAGACTCGATAAACTATGATTTTATAATGTGCTGCGAGTTAGAATCCGGGCGAAAATTAACAGCGTACTGACAGTTTTCATATACGAGTTTCTTCATTTACCGTTGTTCGTAAAACTCCATTCACAAGTTAGCGAAAATTTCCTGGCAACTAGCTCGCGGTGGTTGCACTGGGAACGGCGATGGCTCTAAAGTTAAAACTAACTGTGTCGTAAACAGAATATGCAGTGGGAATAAGCAATCGTCAAACGCGCGAAAGTCATGAGATACCATTTATTAATTATAGTTTGCCGACGAGCGGAGACGCTGCCTGTGTGTACGCGTTTCACTTTCACCTCGATTCGGCAACGTAGGAAATATACCGCGAAACGGATCGTGGAATTTTTTCCAACGTCAACGACCTGACGACGTCAACCCCACGTCCGTGCAAGAAACTTCCACGACTTTCAGCGGTGTCGAATAACAAACCGAGGTCGGCTTTTGTGTTCCGATCATTTATGGGACGACCGTCACGAGCGCGCGCGCGCTCTCTGCTCGCGCTATATCAAAACAACGTGGGGGCGCCGTATCCGAAAACTCAGGTCGTTGAACCCGGCTCTGTTTTGGATGCGCACTCGAGAAAATTCAAGGTGACGCTCCCAGTTCTCAAACGGTCGACCCACGAGTATTCCTCGGTCGAATCTCGAAATAAATCGCGCGTCGACCTAGTCGATTCGATTCGAATTCAAACGACATTTTCCATGCTCTCGTATTTGCAATAAAAAAAAACAATGTTGTAATCTGTCGTAATCGTACAACTACACCCGGACACGGTGCATAGGCACAAATCATCTTTTGAACGAGTGCCATAATTCTTGCGCTTTCTAAGGTTAGCAAGCTCAAAACGATTTTCGAAGGTGGAGCGATCATTCCGAAAACGTTCTGCCAATTACCGTTCAAGTTTTATAAGAACTTTCTCGAGTCCACGATTAAACGATAATTAGCGAGACGAATCGCGGTGAAAGTGAACGAAGCCGATAGTTACGGGATGGCGTGTTCCAATAAACGAGAGATAAATGCAACGTCTGAGATTCGCTTCCCCAAGCGTTTCTTCGCTGTTCTTCGTGTTCCTCGGACAGACAGCTGCAGTTTCGCGGCGCAGTTTTTCGAGGAAGCAAACGAAGACGGTGCATATTCGCGCGGACGTTATTTGGCCGCTTGTTGCAGAGAGTTGTCGCGCAGATGTGAGCCCGTCGCAATAAACGCGCACGGTGTTTCCCAATTGAATCGAAAGCCGGGCCAAGCCCGTTTCTCTCGGAATCGTAACAGGAAGAAGCGGATTCGCTCGCGCGAGGATCTAGTGGCAACCTTGGCTACCAGTTCCTATAAATACCAAAGAGAACCGCGCGTCGGCTCGCATGTGGTATCGCTAGATGGCCGAGGTGCAATGCAGTTGCACGGCCTGGCTCTGTAACGTCCCCGAACAAGGCTGCGGTAAACGGTGTCGTCTCTCGGATAACACGTGCACCGGCTATCTTCTATCTCGCGTGTATCGAGCTTACATAAGGCATCGCGGTATTATGCCTTGTCAACGACAGCGGTGCAGCGTGAAGCGATTAGTTGCGAAACTCTGCTCGGGCACTGTATTCTGTCCATGCGAGTCGCATCGATTCCGGTTCGCGGTGGCTCCCTTCCACCATCGAGAACTATTAACAATTATTCCATTCCACAACCCGAGTCAAACTCCTTGGTTTGTTCAAAATATTGATGCCCTCGCCAAAAGGTGTTTTGTGTCCATTATAAACCGCATCAGGGCCAACCACTACAACCTTGCAGCATCTTTGTATCGCGTAAACATTGTGAATGACCCGAGTTGCAAGTGTAACTACCCCTCCGAGGACTTAGATCATGTTCTTTGGCAGTGCCAACTGTACGACTCCCAAAGAATCAAATTAGTAAATAACCTGCGCAAACTCAAATTCTTCCTTCCTCTAAAAGCGGACATATTCCTTGCGGAACCAAATATCAAAGCCTGCGAATTCATCTTTCAATTTTTAAATGATTGTAAACTCCATCTCTAGCGTTTATTAAGACTGTCTGTACTTAAATTGTATGCCTAATGTATAATTGTGAAAGCCGAAATAAACCTACAACAGGTTTCAGTGGCTCAATAAAAAAAAAAAAAAAAAAAAACAATTATTCCGGGGTGTACAGCTGACTCGTTCGAGCCACTTTTCGAAACACACGAAACGGTGGTGCTGTTGCTCTGGAGTCGATCATTCGTGAATCAAGCTGATCGATATTTTACTATTAACAGAATTATGTTATTTACTAGATGGCGTCCTATTTTTTTCAAATGATACGCTTGGATCCGCAAGATCGGATGATGGATCAGCGACAGCGCAATCACACAACACCCTTCGTTTCGTGGGTGTCGCGTGGTTCAAAAGTGGCTCGTTTGAGGTGCGGTCATTCTTAATGCGGTGCAATCCGACAGCTCAATCGTGTCGAAGCAACTGAAACGATCACCTCTCGTCGCACGAAAGGTACCAAACGATTACTCTGGTCGTACGATCGATAACGAACGATCCCTCCCCGCACGCTTAGATCGTTCGAAGCTCGTCCAACGCGGACGTTCTGTTCGGTCCACGGAGCAGGACAGCAATCGCGATTTTGACAGGACGCTCGGACGAAAAACTATGGTGTACCGTTGCAACGCTCGGGTTCCCGTAGCCCGAGCGAGCCGGAGGCGTTGTAACTCGTGCACGAACACGAAGGATGTGCTAGTTGCGCTCGTGAAAGTGGAGCCATGCGAGGAAACTTCGCGATTAGGCCGGTGATTCATCGACGTACCAGTTTTCAGATCGTAAACGCGAGACAGGGTCCGTGGGACACTGCCGTTATATATTACTTCATTACCGCTCGGGGAGCTAAACTGCACGCAACGAGCACGAGCATAAGCGCAAAAGGTTCCCGGTAAACTCGTCCTCCGATCGATTAAAGATCATAGGTTCGGGGCAGCTCTCCCATTCTGTTCCGTTCCAAAGAGCAGATGTATTCTATGTAGTACATACAGCACTGGAGCAATCGAGCCTAAATCCCCCGGAAGTCGACGGCAGGTCGGCTGAACAGCTTTTTCAATTTATACATTTTGTCGTGACGGAACACACGGGCTTTCAGAGCGCGCACAAGCGGCAAGCAGCGCCGCGGTGCATGTACACATCCTGCTCGTACGAACGGTTCTTCGCCGATGTGGGTCAGCTCGTTTACACGACCGGCTGTTGGCTTATCTCGCGGCTAGGCTGCACACATTTCGACAACTTTTACGAAATGATACAAGTTTTAAAAAATGATACACTTTTTCGATAATACAAGGTCGACGAAAAGGGTTTCTCATATCAGAAGAATCCACGAAAAAAACGGAGAAGCAGAAACATTTACTTTACACCGCGATTTCAAACAGCTAGGATCGGGACGACTTTCTAATTCAGGGTTACTCATTTTCCCCATTGAATATGTTTTGTAATAGTCGCGATGCAGTCTAAAAAGACGTCCGGGTTTCAATGGTAAAAATTTCGAGCGGAACGCACCAGTTCCATGCGAGCCGCGGTTTACTTATGTAATTCGAAACGAGCGCTTCCTGTGCAATCGGTTTCGAAACGCGGAACTCGGCAGTCGAACGTGATTGTCCTCGGTCTTGAAGAACGCGCGGACCTTGCGGTTCTATCGTTGCGTTTGTAGACGTTTGTCCCGCTCCTTTTTCGGTTCCACGCGATTTCAGGGATCGTTTTGAGATCGAGTCACCGCAGTGATTTTCCTTGGAAATCTAGTTGCGTGCGAGCGGGTTCCGCGTTTTCACTGTTACCACACTGCGTATCGCTAATAACGTCCGCGTTGAATCGCGCGACGCGGTTTAAATGAGATTCAAAAAGATCGGCGATAATTCCTCGACGACTTTGCAGCGAGCTCGCGCGCGTGGTCGCGTTTACGTAATACCGTTGAATCCTTGCCGAAGCGTTCGATCAATTTCACCGAGCGTTTATTCGCTTTATCATCGAGAAAGTTTCGTCCGGTGTCACGCTTATCGGGGCTGAAGGAACTTTCTGCGGTCGCGCGATTCTCGTTGAAAAAAAAAACCCGACGTAATCTAACCCATAGCTTCCAACAGATCGCTTTTGATTTTTCTGAAATCTCCGCGTTGCATCGATAACCGGATACAATTGAGTTTCAGGCATTGGGAAAGATCGATCCCGTCGAAGGGACAACGAACAACAGTGCTCTTTGTCGCGTCCAACGTTCTCGGTGACGTCGAACCGTCGCAAGGAATCGTTTTTATCTACAGCCAGTGACGCAAGCGGTGGCCTGGTGCAATCGCGAAAGCGATGCAGCTGATTACCGTTAATTGCGGCAGAAGCCCGTTCCTTGGACGACGAAAAACCCAGTTGTTGCGCGGCGTGTTCGTCGGACGGAGACGGTGGATCGCGAAGGGATCAGTTTCACGTAGGTGTAAATCGGTTAAGCGTTGCACAAGGTTGCAGCGATTTGATCACGCGCGCGCGATGACGAGGCCGAAAACGTCCACCGACGAACATACATAGAATGCCGGAAGAGCGACTGGAAACGCGGATGTGTCACGCGAATTAACAAGCTTGTACAAGCTCGACGCTGTCCCCTGTGTAATTAAAACAGATCAAAGAATCCTGGATTCGCGTTCGAATCTTTGATCGGCTTCGCACGCGTTCACCAGGTAATCGAATCGATCGATCGATCGATCGATCGATCGATCGGTGGTACAGCGAGCGAGTGCACAACACACCGCGCTCGCGATATTTTCTTTCGTAATTGGCCACGGTGCTCTCGACACAGAAGCGTTGCGTGTGTCAGCACATGTCTTTGGTCGTGCTCCGAGTCTGACGCAACGACGAGCGCTGGCCAAACACAGACACTGGAAACCTCCAAAACCCGGACGAAGACGAAAGAGAGAGAGAGAGAGAGAGAGAGCCATGTCTATCGATTCGTAAAAAACTAACCCGCGTCGCGACGAAAGATAACCCTGGCGAGCACGTTCCATGTTCAAGCTTCACTCTTGTGTCGCACACGCGGTTTTTAACTTGTTCCCCGATGTTTCACGTGCGGCGCGGATGCGTCACGTTGTTTGACGCAATATGTATCGCTCGAGGATTGGTAAGGCAACGGAGGCACGATCGAGGCAACGAAAAGTACGAGACTCGCGAGAACATGGCTTTAAACAATGGACTCCTTATCGACCAACTGCGAAACAATGTCCGGAGAAACATCCTTGAAGAGGCGAAAGATCACGCTACAATTTGCACCAGGAAGTCATCGTACACGTCAGAAGTCATTTTCCACGGAAAAAGAGCTAGCGTCTGTAACGTTATTCGTAATTGCGGACCTCTATGCAGTTCCACAGCGTGTATAAACGTTTATGTTAATACTGACGGACTAATCACGTTTTTTTTTTTCGCGAAGCAGCAGAAGAATCGATTTCTCCCTTATACCGAATCTTTAAAGAAAATCTATGAAAATGAGGAACCTGCATAAAGATTCGCAGTCTAGTAATCGGTGTATGCAAAATCGGTAGCAACTAAATATTCCGACCGCGACGGGAGCATCGGAAAAATGGAAAATTGCATCGAGGCAACGAAGTAACGGAGTGCTAAATAAAAAGAGAAAGGGGCAGAAGAAGGGTGCTGGTAACTGCAAAAAAATGATGCCTATATGCAAGCCGTTCGCGTGCAGTCAAATGCGTCATAGGCTTGTCCGGGCGATTGTTTCTCTGAACCCGTTGGCGACAAAACGAGCCGAGAATCGATTCTAGACCAGCGAAGGTGGATTATTCGTTCGAATTTCATGGAACGCGGAGTCAGATGCGAAGAAGAGAGACGGAGGATAGCGTTGCTCGCGACGCGCTTAGCCTCGATCTACGCAGACGATGATTTAACGGCGTAAAGTAATCATTACGAAACTTAAAACACCTCGGACTAATGTGTTTGCGGCCCGGAATAAATGATTCTGTCTTCTTTCGTTGCGATGTACAGGGTGTGCACAAGTTAGCCCGTCCGAGTTGTGGATGGGTACATTAAAATTATTTTTTAAAATGCATCCTTGAGATCAAAGTTGATCAGTTTATCGGACTTGATGCGGAATAGCTAATAGCATGAGCCAACTGCTTGCAAAATTTAGATTTTGCGTAGAACTGTTCTCGGTGGGTAAAGTCATCCTCCTAGGGCTTTTGAAACTGAGCTAAACTACTTTAGCTACATTTAGAACCGAATTCGAAATACCAGAAGCGGCGGAAAGTTTTTTGAGATTTAGATATTCGGGTTGGATGTTTACGAACGGCGTTGCGAGGGCGCGACATTTAAATTCTACGGCGGGGGCAAGAGGATTATTTGGAATAACGCGACCCGTTAAAGAGTTCAGAGTGGCCATAAAGGGTTCCCTCGCGGCGAGATCCGAGCGAGAAACTCCGAGGCCGAGGTATTATACGCGTGGCGAGGGACAAGATATACGCATTAAACTGAGAGTGTTGTCTCTCTCGGTCTTTCCTTCTCTCGCGACAAAGTACACCTACTCGGCGATAGGCAGATAGGCATATATACAGGCATATAGGTTTATACAGGCGCAGCGCTGGCCCACACACATGTCAGGCCAGGAAATCGAGCTCGATCATCTCCGCAGCGGTTAAGCGCTACCCCCTAAGGGTGGTGAAAGCGTTGAAAAAATGCCCGAGGTACGCAATATGGTACCGCGATGCAGGTGAATAACATGGTGTCCCTTTGTGGCCACACGCGAAACGCGTTTGTCGGTGAAACACGAACGCGCACCAACCTTCCCGAGGCCCCTCTCTCGGGGGCCCAGCTTTAGGCAGATGAAAACCTTCCGAAATCACTTTCCACATCGGGAAAACGATCCATGACTCGCAGGGCTGTACCTAGCAGATTCGTGGACCTCGTTACCGATTTCTGGACTGCACTTTCTACTCGCGTTACGTGCTCGATCGGGATGCCCTCGTCCAGGTACCCGAAAGAGCACGGATCGCTACAAACCGAACCCTGGCCCTACGATAGCCAAATACGCTTTCGCTTGGCAGCTCGCTGTTTTTACGAGAGCCACTGTGTATGTAAGTCTTTCACGCACGATACACGCGTACACGGTACAAAACCATGTACGATGTTGGACGAACAGAGACGGAGAGACAGAGAGAGGCAGAGAAGGGCCCCACTTCGTTCTCGACCCTCTTTTATCAGACGCAGAGGAACAAGCTGTCAACCGATTAAATAGAATCAGGTAATCGTTGGAAGGACTCACCGATTTGTAGTATCAAGCGAGGTAGCACGATCCACCGAGCCTGGAGTCGTTCCCGTGGGTCAAATGATCCTGACGAACCCCATACTTTTCTCCGAACTATCGACGCACTCCTGGACTCGTCCCTGCCCTGTCACGATTCGTCTGGGAGCCTTTCTGCAGATCGTCCTTTACGCGTCGAAATCCCGTCGAGAGGAGTTTGACGGGAACGAGACTGCGACAGCACAAGCACTCAAGACCACCTCGGAGGTCTGTTGCCAACTGACCCAGCCAGTGACAGTTCTCTGCGGGCCAACATGCCTGCCAACCCTCGTCCGAGAAAGGAACTACGAGTTCCCCCTCTACAATGTTGCGTCTCTGAAAATTGCTGGAAAATTCGTGCTAATAAACGCTATTTTCCTCGTTCTAAGCATCCACGATACCGAGATCTTCGTCTCCGATGACATAGTCCGATTTTTATTAGGGGATGTGGTCGAAGCTTTGCCGATAACGCAACGAAACGATTTACGCGTTTCGAATAAAAGCGAGGAGTGAAGGAGAACGATGGGTACGAATTGTCAACGATGCTTAACCAGTTGCTCATTGACGACATATATAGTAATTAAGACCCGTGGGGATCTAATGAGTTAGGAATTCGGTCGCATCGGTAGTTTGGGAGACATACCTTCTTGCCCGGAGAATCGACCGTGCACAAAGTGGAAGGAATCAACCTGTAGGGATTTCTTTCCGGAAGGTTTCCGGGACTGTCGATCATATGGCAATCAGCTGTAATTCACATTTCGTCAATGGACATATGTTTTGCGACTGATTTCAGAAATTCGAACGCAGAACGATCGATAAACGCATATTGTTTTTCTCATCTCTTGGGCCTGAGTATTTCTTTTTTGATCGATAACGTTGCGCAACAGCATCATCGATCGAATTCAAAGTCTGCATCGTCGAGACGCGTTCGAAATCATCGGGCAGAGTATTTTCGCGTCAAGGTTAATTGATGTAACGGTTTTATTATTTGACGGTTAAATGAGAACAAGTCTTAAGCAATCGTAAAATTCAAATCTTGTAACAATTAGACGGCCAGCTACGTCGTTCAGATGGATTACTACTCGTTTCGAATTTCTACAAAACACGTTATTCCATGAGATTTTTAACATTGTTTTATTGCTATCACATTGCAGCTAGAACGATTACGGTACAAACGTGGGAAACACATCGGCGAGATCGTTCGAGCATTCGTCTTTAGTCGTCGCATCGAACAGAGAAATGTAAATGCCTGTTATAAATGCGTGTACTATTGTGATTTAATACATGATCGTTTTATTTACAAAGGTTTTACCATATCTCATAGCAATGGCGTCGGCAGATGTTCCGATCGATACTTGAATTAATATCAAAAATCATGTGTCGATAAAAAACACAGTGCGCATGAAAAATATGATCTTGTCAGTCTGAAATAGATCATTTTTTGCCAGATTTCTTTATGCCACCCGTGACTAGGGGCCCTCTCTGACTTGCCTTCTTCGCAGCTTCCTGGAGGGCTTTTTGTTGTTCCTTTTGCTTTTGTTTGAAAGCAATGTCATCGTCGTCCAGGTTTTTTGATTCCTTCTTAGGTGCCTTCAGAGGCTTTTTCTTGCCACCGTCTCGACCAGACATTCTAAAAGAACACCCCTCGATTTACGCGATATACACGAACTAAATATCGTACGTTTCCCGGAAAGATTAACAGATATAACAGACGAACAAAATGGTAAAAAATTCTGTCTCTGTTTGACTATCATTCAATGATCTTTAGTAACATAACCTACAGATACTTTGTCAAATTTGACACTGTTAATTTTCAAAATCTACACAATTAATGTATACATTTAGTACCATAAAATTATATAAGAAATTTTTCGACAAAAACGATTACGAATTGACCTTTCCCACGTGAAATGTAAAATAAATTACGGTTTACGCGTGGAATATACTTCACGTGGGCTGCGTTATGTTGTGCTTAATAAATATGAGAAAAATGTTCATAAATTTCTATACCTTTTAGACTGTTAAAAAATTTAGTTGAAGTCGCCGTTCAGCTTTCAAAATGTGGTGCGTCAAAATTTAATATTTTTGTGCCAAACTAATGCTTGCAGAGAGCGAGAAAAAGATTCTGCGTTGTCCGACATTAAACGCTCGCGAAGATTGTCCTGCCATCTACCGCAAGTTTACAAACACGATTGCAACACAGATGAGGTAAAGAAGTAGATCAATAGGCCTATGAACACCGACGAGCATTCTTATGTGACAGCAGCTGATCACAGACGTGATATCTCGTTTGTGCTCATATCCTCCTCGGGAAGTGTTCTTGTCGCAATGTGACATCAGAGATAATCAGAGAAGAATAATGAGAGCAGATGAGAGTGCTCAGTGTTCACGCTGGTTCACGCCCGCCGGGCGTCACCCGGGTTTTGGCCCGTGCTCGGTACACTGGTGCCCCCTAGTTTAAATGAAGCCTGGAACAGAACCTGTCTCAACTTTTGACCTCCTCCACAGACTTAAGATACCAACAGACATTGCATGCAATTCATTTTTCTGCTACTGCAATTGTATTCGTACAAAAATTAAGCGTTCGAGTGGATTCTTTCATAATTTTGTTTTCACAGCTATTAGCTCGATATGATTGTCGATTTTAAATATTTTATAGAGCAATTGGTGTTTTATATGTTTGCCCAACAGAATATTATAAATCGAGAATCACACCGATTATCCAGGTCTCACCACGTGGAGGTTGCTGCGAGGGAGACCCACCCACCCACTTGGAATTTCTTTGTCGTCCCACCCGACGGAAAATTACAAAATTACAAAATACAAAAAAAATATGTATATACATATATATATATATATATATATATATATATATATCACATCACATCACATAATCAATTAATTGTTCTAGCTTCTCAGAAAAATCAAAGTCTTTGAGTCCAATATTTAAAAAGTTCTCATCGTTTTAAGAGCATCCGAATATTAATCAGAATTACTATAGTTAGGCACACAACACAATGGGTAAAACAAAATGAAAGAAAATATGCAAAATGAAGATGGAATCTACATTTACACTAGGCAGGTTAAGAATTCGGTCGGGTGGGCTTGCAATAACGAAGTTGGTATCCGACAAGGACGAATTTATGTTCATTTACTAAGAGAAAGAAGGACAGACACAGAGCTGCTGAATAATGTGCACACTCGACAGAAAATGTATTAGTAACGCCCTTGTGAAGAATTGTTTATAAATATTTGCAGATGGGAAATATAGAATAGACCTTCAGCTATTTTCACATATAGTTTTTCGTCACATTTCATTTCTGATTAAACGGGTATAAACAATTATTCTAAGTCTTGTTCTAAAATAAACTCAAATAATTTAACAGATCTCCTGTAAAAAATGATCTTCCATCTTTAGAGATTTAATTTATGTAGTTTTGCGATCGGAGGATCTAGAATGATGCCTCAGCTACATTTCTGTTGCAGTTTTATGTAGATCCGACGCCTAGTTAATTAGTTATTTACGATTTCCAGACAGGTGACACAACGATTTGTGTGTTTATCCTTGACACACAGCCGGACTTTCTTTGTCTTACACATTGTGGGCATAGAAGATGTAAGTTACCTGCTCAAAGATTTTTGATAAATAGTTAATCAGGGAATTTTTATAAATATTAGCTCTCGAAGAATATAGAATGGACCTTCGGCAACATTCATGTATAGTTTTCAGTTCGATTCTGGAAGAGGTTCATTAATTATTAATAATTTTTGTAAGTTTTGTTCGAATGTAACCGTGCATATTCATGAGAATTGAATATCTTGTATATTCCAAATGATCATGCATAAAAGTTACTCTGTATCTCGTGTACTATTAGCCATATTTACTAAAAAATTAACTGGTGAGGTAACCAATTATATAATTGTTGTAATCGTTAAACAAGCAGAGATACTAAATTCATTAATTACATTTTCTCGATATAATTATGCTTAGTAATATTCATGTATCGTAAATTATTCTGTATCCCGAGCTCTATTACCTACTTTCACTAAAAAATTAAATGGCAAGATGGTCAAGGGAGTGCTTGTCGACATTGTTGACGAAAGGAATTGTTATAAACATTATACAGCTAGAAATAATAAATTTATTAGTGAATTGTGTTCGATAAATTCATGCGCGCGAATATTCATGTGTTAAAAGTTATTCAATATATCAAGTTCCATTACATGTTTTTACTAAAAAATTAGATGGTCAGATAGTCGAGGGAGTGCTTGTCGACATAATTGGCAAAAGAAATTGTTATAAACATTAAACAGCCAGAGATAGTAAATTTATTAATTACATTTGCTTGATATAATATTCATTGGTAATATTTATGTATTAAAACTTACTCTGTATCTCGATTATTATTATCAATTTTTACTAAAAAATAAGATGGTAGATAGTCAAGGGGATGCTTGTCGACATCATTGGCAAAAAGAATTGTTATAAACATTATACAACCCGAAATAATGCATTTATCAATAATTATTATCACGGTGATCGAGATCTACCAAACTTAACCGGGGTGGGGAGCGTTGCGCTTCGCTGCTTACCTAAGCCCGCGGAGCGCGTTCAGTCAGACAGTCGGGCCGGGCCCTCCGGCAGGAGCGGACGGGCTCCGGGACCAGGAGGGTCTCCGGCTACCTTGGGGCTGACCTGGGGTCCTCCAGAGGTATCCTGACCTGTCCTGCCTGCCTTGGGGATGACCAGTGGATCTCCAGAGCTACCAAGACGTACCTTCAGCTGGCTTCGGGTTGACCAAGGGTCCTCCACTAGTGGCCTACCCTGGGTTTGACCAGTGGTCATCCAGAGCTACCCCTGCTTAGCTTCAGCTGGCTTAGGGTTGACCATGGGTCCTCCAGCAGTGGTCCGCTCTGGTCCACCCTTGCCTACCCTGAGGTTGACCAGTGGTCATCCAGAGCCAAACTAGCCTACTCCTGCTTACCTTCGGCTGGTTTGGGCCACCCTGGTCTACTCTAGAGCTACCCTGACCTACCCTTGCGGTTGACCAGTGGTCGTCCAGAGCTACCCTGGCCTATCCTTGCTTACCATCAGTTGGCTTAAGCTGAACCAAGGGTCCTCCACCAATGGCCTACCATTGTTTATCATGGTCTACCCTTAGCTAGCTTAGGGTAGTCCAAGGGTTATTTAAAACTTCCTTGGCCTACTTTAAGCTAGCTCGGGGGGGGCCATGGTCTCTTCAATGCTGTCTACGTTTACCTTGGGTTTTGAGCCGGTCCAGTTTCAGTATCCGGCATGATGTTAGTACCATGCTGATCGGTTCAGAGAGGGCAATCATTGCAACGGCTTCGCATTTTTGAGTGAGTCATTTCTTCACTACCTTATCACTATATTCGTCTGTAGAAGTAGTAGTATAGAGTAGTAGTAAAGTGTAAAAGTAGTTAGTTGCATGCATGGGCAGGCCTCGCCGCCCCAACGATCAGCCGAGATGGGAACGTCCGCGATTTGCACTAGAGTTGCGAGAAAATCACGCGTTGCATTTAGTCGATTTTGAACAGAGATTAAAGTTGACATTACGATATAGATTGTTTAGAGCGTAGTGTTGCGAATCACAAATAGTCGCGGCTCAAAATTACATTTCAATTTGATAACTGTGCTTTTCAAGTTCATGTTCCTGTCGTTTTACAGACAATGTAAAGTAATCATTTTTTTGGATCTCTGTTCGTTGAATTAGCGTTGCGCACCAAAAGTTCGCGTTTGCTTTCGAGTCTTTCGACTTTTCAGGCTCCCATGCTCGAGCTGCAACGATCAACTGTGAGATGGGCACATCCGCGATTTCAAGTAGTGTTGCGAAACAAATTGTTACACGCGTTGTACTAGTATCAATTTTTAAAGTTGATGATATGTCTAGTTAATGTTGCAAATAAATAGTCGTAATTTAAAGTAGTTCTAAAGATACCTGTTTAGAATTTTAGACGTTAGAGTTTTAAATTTCTTATTTAAATAGCATTTTAAATTCGATTTGTTGAATTAGCGTTGCGCATCAAAAGAATCGCGTTTGCAATAGAATCTTTCGATATTTCAGGCGCCCATGCTCCAGTTGCAACGATCAACTGTGAGATGGGTACTCCCGCAATATCGAGTAGCGGGTGCGAAACAAATTGTCGGGATGGGGCCGAAGGAGCAGACGAGGTTTTATGCCAAAGATGCCGGACAAACTGTCATTCAAAAGGACAATCATTGCAACGTCTTCGCATCTTCGAGTGAGTCATTTTATCACTACCTTGTCGTTATACTCGTCTGTAGAAATAGAGTTGTAGTAGAATGTAAAAGTAGTTAGTTGCATGCATGGGCAGGCCTCGCCGCCCCAACGATCAGCCGAGATGGGAACGTCCGCGATTTGCACTAGCGTTGCGAAAAAAGTACGCGTTGCGTTAGTCGATTTTGAACAGAGATCAAAGTTAGCCTTTCTTCTAAATATAATTGTAGTCTCTATTAGCGATATAGCTTGTTTAAACTATAGCGTTGCGAAACAAATAGTCGCGATTCGTTTTGCAGAAACTGTAGAGTAATCTTTTTTGGATCTCTGTTCATTGAATTAGCGTTGCGTACCAAAAGTTCGCGTTTGCTTTCGAGTCTTTCGACTTTTCAGGCTCCCATGCTCGAGCTGCAACGATCAGCTGTGAGATGGGCACATCCGCGATTTCGAGTAGTGTTGCGAAACAAATTGTCACACGCGTTGTACTACTATCAATTTTAAAACTTGATTAAATGTGTAGTAAATGTTGCGAATAAATAGTTGCGATTTAAAGTAAATCTAGACATACAGATGTACAATTTTAAACGTTGGAATTCTAAATTTCTTATTTAAATAGCAATTTGAATTTCGATTTGGTGAATTAGAGTAAACTTTTTTGGATCTCTGTTCGTTAAAATTAGCGTTGCGCACCAAAAGTTCGCGTTTGCTTTCGAGTCTTTCGACATTTCAGGCGCCCATGCTCGAGCTGCAACGATCAACTGTGAGATGGGCTCATCCGCGATTTCGAGTAGCGTTGCGAAACAAATTGTCACACGCGTTGTACTAGTATCAATTTTTAAAGTTGATCAAATGCCTAGTTAATGTTGCGAATAAATAGTCGCGATTTAAAGTAATTCTAGAGACACCGATATAGAATATTAGACATCAGAGTTCTTTTCTTATTTAAATGGTATTTTTAATTTCGATTTGTTGAAATAGCGTTGCGCATCAAAAGGATCGCGTTTGTATTAGAATGATTCGATATTTCAGGCGCCCATGCTCCAGTTGCAACGATCAACTGTGAAATAAGAACATTCGCGATTTTAAGTAGCGTTGCGAAACAAATTGTAACACGCGTTGTAATAGTATAAATTTTCAAACTTGACTTAATGTCTAGTTAATGTTGCGAATAAATAGCTGCGATTTAAATTATTTTTAGAAGAACCGATCTAGAATTTTAGACCTTAGAGTTTTAAATTTCTTATGTAATTTGTAAGAATGGTAATACTTAATTTTGTAAGACTTTCAAAGTTCAACTTTATCAAATTGATACAATATTTTTGTCTAGAAATTGATATTTTTCAGGAAATTGATATTTCTCAGGAAATTGATATTTTTTTCAGGAAATTGATATATTTGTCTTGAAATTGACATATTTGTCTTGAAATTGTTATTTATTTCAGGAAATTGTTATTTAATTTAGGAAATTGTTATTTATTTCAGGAAATTGTTATTTATTTCAGGAAATTGATATTTATTTCAGGAAATTGATATTTATTTCAGGAAATTGATTTTTATTTCAGGAAATTGTTATTTATTTCAGGAAATTGATATTTATTTCAGGAAATTGATATTTATTTCAGCAAATTGATATTTATTTCAGGAAATTGTTATTTATTTCAGGAAATTGTTATTTATTTCAGGAAATTGATATTTATTTCAGGAAATTGATATTTATTTCAGGAAATTGATATTTATTTCAGGAAATTGATATGTATTTCAGGAAATTGATATTTATTTCAGGAAATTGATATTTATTTCAGGAAATTGTTATTTATTTCAGGAAATTGATATTTATTTCAGGAAATAGATATTTATTTCAGGAAATTGATATTTATTTCAGGAAATTGTTATTTATTTCAGGAAATTGTTATTTATTTCAGGAAATTGATATTTATTTCTGGAAATTGATATTTATTTCTGGAAATTGATATTTTTATCTTGAAATCAATATTGCTCGGATCGGAGTTCCCTCAGGGGCTCACTCTCGGGATGGGGCCCGTGAGTGGGTACGGGGACTCGCGTCCCCGGGGGCACCCGAATCGCCTATAGGTCGTTGCGTCCACAAATCATTAGATTTGGCCTCGATGTGGTTTCGATTTTGTTTTGACTTTGTTTCGACTGGTTTTCGATTTGGTGTCGATTTTGTTTCAACTGGTTTTCGATTCTGTTTCGATTCTCTTTCAATTGGTTTTCGATTCTGTTTCGATTTGGGTCGTTCATCTTGCTCTTGTTAGTCAGAACGACCGAAGAAAATTCATCAAAGGAAGAAAGTCCATCGAAAGAAAAATATTCATCGAAAGAAGAAAGTTCATCGAAGGAAGCAAATTCATCGAAAGAAGAAAATTCATCGAAAGAAGAAAATTCATCGAAAGAAGAAAATTTATCGAAAGAAGAAAATTCATCGATCGAAGAGGAATCATCGATCGAAGACTCCAGATTATTTATAAATTAATTTTGGTGCGTGCGTTAGTTATTAAGATTGTATATCGTCGTTGTAATTATGTCGAGTAATTATTGCCGTAACTTGACTTTGCTCGCTCCGTTTTCTGACTCCGACACAGCCTTTTGCTGTGTCGGCCTTGCTTGCAGGTTCTGAGCCGGTCCAGTTTCGGTATCCGGCGTGAAGTCATTGAGAGGGATGTCTAAGAGACTCGTTCACTCGTCTTCTGACGATCCTCTGTGTTAACGTAATCCTGGGCACGCCATGTTCACATGTCACCCAGTAGCGCCAGAAACCGTTTGAGCGCATCTCTTTGCCATCTTTCTTGGTGATGGAGTGACGGGTATCGGGCTGGTTGGCTCAGAACTTGTAAGCACTGAACGCGTCGCGTCACCCTTGAACCAGAGCCTTCTGCTCTGGTTCAATCTTGTTTGTCTCTTTGAAAGAATCAGAGCCTTCTGCCTGATTCGTTTTTGGTCCCTCGTGGATCGGAGACTTCTCCGATTCACACTTTGCCCCGCAATAATTACTCGACATACGCTAAATGGAAAAGAAGTCTTTTCCACCGAAAAGACTACTTTTCCATTTAGCGACCTGCGAACGTAATTTTTAAGTATCATCGTTGTAAGAAAGAGAGTCAGAACGACGGGAGATTTCGTTCTGACTCCCTTTCGGGTCTCTTGTGCAGCAACCTCCTCGTGGTGAGACCTGGGCAATCGATATTATCCACAATTCGCAAGATATTATAACTTATAAATTATAGTATCTTGCATGTAGTGGATAATATCGAGCTAATAGCTGCACATTTAGAATTTTGCATTAATATGTATTTTATAGTAGAATGTAATACTTAATACTTTCTTCGTTTTTCTTTGTCCCAGCTTCAGCATTTATTTTCAATTAATAATCCAAATACAAAGTTTTCGTTTCAGAATACGTGTATGATCAACGAACAGATTCAATATTTATTTTTGGATATCTAATTGGAATCTGGCCCTGAACTTTCAAATTTTTCTTCCCTCAACTGATATTTTTGTCTTGAAATTGATATTCCTCCGATCGGAGATCCCTCAGGAGCTCACTCATGGGATGGCGTCCGTGAGTGGGTGCGGAGTGTCGCCTCGCCGTGGCGACACGAGTCGCTTATAGGTCGTTGCGTCCACAAATCAGTAGATCCGAGTTATATTTGGTTTTGATTTACTTTCTACGTGGTTTCAATTTGGGTTCTTCATCTTCCTCTTGATGGTTGGCGGGCTTAGATTTGCTCTCGTGAGCGGGTGTTAGATTTGCACTCCTGTGCGAGATGTACATTGTAGGTTTTGACGCAGGCCAAAGATGATATAGGCTTTGAGATGTATATTACATATTGCGTATTGATTCGTTAAGAAAACATTATTTTATATTCAAATTAATGGTTGAAACTTGTTCTGATCCATGCGGTAATGAGAGGCGGTAAAAAGATGAGGTAGGTTCTGATCCAGGCTTAAAAGTAAACAGCTGGCACGGCAAATTCCGGGGCGTGAGCACTGTCGTTCCTCTCGGGTGACATCCTTTATCTTTGATTTGTGTTCTGGAACGTTGAAAAATTCGTATGGGAGCATAGTCTAAAATCGATTTGAAGAATTCTCTTAATATCGACTGTATTCTTCGTATAGTGGCGCTTCAGTTTGGGCATTTCGCTGCTAGATGGCGAGTGCATTTCAATTCCCGGTCAAGAGATATTTAAATACGATAATTAACGTAATTAGGGCAATCTGTGGTATGCGTTCCAATAGACAAAATTGGTACAAGTACTTTGAATTTAAAAACATTAATTTTGTGCTACCGATTGACAAAATATTTGCGGTTTTCCGATTGGGACATGGGAGAACACGAGGGATTACTTGAAATTGATTTTTCGAATCTATCCTGTTTAAATTTCGTAACGTTTGCTAGCTTAAATTGTAGTTCGAAGAGTGTACGTTATGATAAATCCATTTCCAGTGTATTTATTCCTGTTGACTGTTACCCAGAAATAAACGATGCTATCGTAGTCTAGAAATATTCAAACGCAATGTCCGATACAACTTCACTTCTCGCCACTTTCAAACGTATCTTGACACCGACAGTGACATGTTTGTCCCACGGACCGTTCCTTCTTTCGGAGCTTGCATGTATTTCGTATCCTTTCCAATATTCTAGTGACACATCCCCTCAAGCACCCTTGAGACTCCCTCAGTTATCACCACCCGCGTTCGGGTATTCTCCGAATGAAGTCCGACAGCTGAATTCTATGATTTCCCTCACCATACATCAAATTGTATCTAATGGTAAGTAACTAAGATAGGGTAGAGAGATGTAGATCGACGCGCGTTACGGGACCATCCGTGGTCAGTAGGCAGCGACAAGTTTCTGTAACTGTGGTGGACGCGGAATTCTGGCAGATAACGCGACGCTGGTTTTATCACACGCGACTATCCGCTCGGGACCGATAAGGAATGTACGCGTATGGTCGGACCGAATTCCAAAATAGTACCACGTCCCACATACGTATGTGGTTCCTTTTGAGATTATCAGCGTGAAATCGAACTCCTATAATTAGCGATAGGAGGTCGAAGCGATTCGTCTGGTCTGCCTCTTCACGCGAACCAAGATGCGCTCGCATAAGTGGGTCATAGCTTGTGTAACGGGAGTGGTTAGGCCAACCCACGCGATCGCTTTTTCCGTCTTTGCCTGCATTCAGCGCTCGAGAAGTTCCGCAGGGGTGCCTGGTACGCTCCTGCAACCCTCTACCACCCCTTCCGGCCGTTTTTGCCCTTCTTAGAAACTGGTTGCATAATGACCTATATCGTGACATTTGAAATTTTCAATTGATGAAACCGCTCGACGGTATTACGCCGCGGGTATCGATCGAATTCCACACGATTTTTTCCGTCCCGATGGATCCGCGGGACCGACTTATTACATCGTTTGCCACAAGTAAAAGTAATTTAACGATCGGGTTTCGAAGTTGAGGAGTTTCTCGTTGTCGAGCATTCGCAAGATTCAAGGATCTCGTAATGCGACGTTAATTGCACGCGCGCGAGGACGCGGTTATGCGATCTTATCCAAACGGGCCGAATAGTTAGGGAGCTTTAAAACGGTTTCAAGGCGCACGCCTGCGGAATTTCTAGATCCTGTGCACATACCCACTGTCTGTCCTCGATGACGTTCAGTCGGTGTTCTGCTGCCGTTTCGTCGGTTCGTCGTTACTCCCAGGGAGACACGAATTTCTGTCAACCCGGGGGATGTTGCCACCGATCATGCGACATCGCAGAAATTTCTGCGGCTATCTATTTCTACTCGAGACACGGTAATCGATAAAGTTCGATAAAAACGATCGTCGCGATACAAGGCTGACGAAGAGGGAAGTTCTAGAACTCAACAGGTACAGGAAGAAGTCCTGCCGCCATGCGTTCGAATCGGCGCGCACATAGATACTGTATTTTAACATATTCCCTCTGTCGAATTCGTTTCATCGAGCCTGTCCAATTTGACAAGCTGATCCAGGATAAACTAACGTCGACCTCTGCGGGCCCGTTCTTCCTCCGGCGAAACGCGTTGCAATGAAGCGAACCTAGAGATCGACCGAGTACATCAGAGCGCAGAAGAAGGCCCCTTCCCCCAAGTGCACTACATGAATGCGAACGATGAGGCGCCGTCGAATCTGGAGCTGGCCAGCCCGGAAAAAGCGGAGAAGAATGAAACGGAGGCTGTCGAAGAGGACACTGTCGAGCCTGAGATGAACGTAGTCAACGATTCCGGCGATGCAACGAACGGCAAAGCGGAAGGTAGCCTTCGGATTTGCTTCTCAGATATTCCCTGTGCCCTTATTTCCATGTTTCGCGCGCAGAGACTGTCCAGGTTCCCTTAGAGTTGCCACCGACGCTTCACGAGCGCTTCATGCGCATCAAGGAATTGGTGAAGGATGCCATAGCCGCTCATCACACGTTCATGATCTACGGGAGGGCTCGAGTGATCCGGGAGTGTTTGCTGAAGAGGGGCTGGTGCGAGAAATTCTTTCGGAAGAACCCCACCGGTATAGATCGTTGCTTGATCTCCCGTTAGACCCGGAATCTTCGCAATATTGATCTTTTCCAGCGGAACACTTCACCGTGAACTCGAGTCCCGTGGTGCTGTTGGCCGGGATCGGCGATTTGAAGGAGCAGCAGAGCGAACGGCAGTTGATCTCGAGGATGCTCAGCAACCACACGGTCGACTTTCTGTGGAACACGGGATCGGAATGGCCTGGTTGGCCGTCCCAGGATAACAAGACCACCATCTTCAACAGATACTGCCGAGCAGGATTCACGTCGAAGGTATCTGAACGGTGTTCTAGCTCGAGTCCCACCGTTCTTGCGACCTTAGCGTACCGGACGAGGATAATACATGCTTCCTAAGAGACTCGATCGTATTAGGTCGGCCTGTGCTCGAACGTCAGACAGATGCACTGGTACTACGAGGCCGGTGTGGCGAACACCCTCTTCCCCCGCTGCTACAACCTGTGCCAAGGCGATCAGATGCACGCGTTCATCGAGGACTTCCGGTGAGCAGCGGAAACATCGCGTTCCTGTCTCCTGTTTCTCATGTTTGGCCCAACGCAAAGTCTAAAGTCTCCTTTTCTATTCTCAATGCATCGTTACACGCTATCTTGAAATTGCGATGATCAACGGGGTTCGGTGACCCTAGCCGTTGTAGAAATCAGAGGAAATCGTCGTCGATCTTTCGAGGCACTAGAGATGTCCGAGGACCCGAAAATGGGACGGGTCGAGAATTTTATGCGGGGTCGGGACGGGTTCTCGAAAATTTTGGGGTTCCCTATATTGCTGGTGAGTTTAAAGGGAACCGTTGCGTCGTTTGGTAGGTTCACTGCCTGTCTGAGCCTACTGAAGTGGCTGGTGGACAAGATCAACGCGGAAGGCGAGAACGCGGTCCGATCGCCGACGGGCACGGTGCCATTAAAGGCCCTGGAGTTCGCGATCAAGCGGTGCAGCGATTACATCAGCGCGCAGTCCCACGAGGACATCGATCAGGAGACGGAGAGGGTGTGGGCGCATCAGTGGGACCAGTTTATCAGCTGGTACTATCAGATCGTCCACGGCCAATCGCTTTTCATACGGAACAGCGTGCCATTTCAAGTAAGGGAGTCTCTAGCAGACCTAGCCAGTCGCAATGGATTACATTAACATCGAACGATGCGAACAGAAATTTTTCCTGGCGGCAAAGCACATCTTGAAGAAGATGAGGAAGTACTGTCCCCAGATGGACATGGACGGCGTGATGAACGTGTGGATCATGAAGCCAGGGAACAAAAGCCGGGGTCGAGGGATCGTGCTGTTGAACAAGCTGGAGGACGTGATGACCAAGATGAATCCTTCGAACAAAACGGACACTCGCTACGTCGTGCAGAAGTACATCGGTAATTGCTACTTTAAACCTGTCGATCGATAGATTCGAGTAAAACCGTGTTAATGGGTTGAATACTGTTTTCGTAGAACGGCCGTTACTAATTCATAGCACGAAGTTCGACATCAGGCAGTGGTTCGTCGTCACCTGCGCTCAGCCCCTAACTCTCTGGATATACAAGTAAATCCCGATTTATCGGTACAGACGCGTGCGAGGTGCACCGGCAGCTTTCGTGCCTCGTAAATTTGTAGACCGTTTAATTGGTACAGAACTCGCATTCGTCATAATTATCGCGAATCTATATTCACGGTCGGCGCATAATCGACGATCATGCCCGAGTTTTATCCTATATTTAGACGAGCCGATGCGAATCCGGGGTGGCTACAGCCGCCCGCAGTCAATTACCGGTTATAAGCCGCCCCCTACGAAATTGATCCTTTCTAACCCAGTTCGCGTATATGCTAGGGCAGACGCGACGCGACAGGACGCATTGCGTCGACTGTATCCCGATGACGCACAATCGCGATGTTTCATTGCAGGGAGAGCTATCTGCGGTTCTGCTCGCAGAAATTCTGCCTGACGAACTTCCACGAATCGATCCACCTGTGCAATCACGCGATCCAATGCAAGTACACGAATTGCGGCGACAGGGATCTTGCGTTGCCCTCGGACAACATGTGGGACGCGACGACCTTCAAGGAGTTCCTCAAGTATGATCCCCTTCGATCGTTCGAACTTTCTGGATATCAGTTAGCGATTGATCGAATCTTCGACAGGTCCCAGGGACACGACAAAGCGTGGGACGAGATGATATACCCGGGAATGAAGCAGGGTCTGGTGGGATCTCTGTTGGCCAGTCAGGAGGCAATGGATCGCCGGAAGAACAGTTTCGAGCTTTACGGAGCGGACTTCATGGTCATGGAGGACTTCTCCGTTTGGCTGATCGAGATCAACAGTCATCCGGATATGAGCTACTCGAGCAAAGTGACCACTCGCCTTTGCAGGCAGGTTTTGGAGGATACCGTGAAAGGTGCTAAAAGTTATTCTATTTAGTTTCTCCACCGTGGTGGACAACGCAAGATTTCTCGGGTAAGAAATTTTGGTTCCGCAGTGGTGATCGATTTCCGAGAGGACAAGAACGCGAATACGGGGGAGTTTGAGTTGGCGTATAGGCAAAGGATGCCCAATTGTCAGCCATATTTGGGCGCAGCGTTGTCTCTGCAGGGGACTCGGATCACCTCGTTCGAGAAGAAATCCAGTTGTTTCAGTCAGGACTCGAAAGTCAGTCTCTCGTCCAAGTCACCGATGGTAGGTACAAAGATAAAGACAATGTTCTAGCAGGTACACGAACGGTATGCATTCCCAGACGTGTCTGACCAAAAAGAAGTCGGCGGTACACACGCAGATCGGTCCAGTGATCGTCGATCTGATCGAGGAGTTGGAGATCCAATTGGATCAGGAGTTCTACAACTATTACAAAGTGGATTCGCCTAAATTCAGACAAGCGCTGCCAGCAACCGCCGTGCCGAAACCTCTGACGACTGCCATACTGGTCGATAAGCAGGAGTCGACCGTCAAAAGCGCTCCCGCGGGTGTCAGATCTAATGTTAAATCAAAGTCGAGCGGAGCGGTTCAGGTAAAAGTTGAGAAAGATTGTTGCTCGAAGATTCACATGATCGTTGGTTTACGCAGAACGGGAGAATAGTCGAAAAGACTGGCAGTAGCCAGAGAGCACCGTCTCGGACGCCAAGGAAGTCGAGAACGTTCACGGGATCGACGAATAACAAGATGGATGGGTCCCCGGTCAGACAGGCCTTGATCTCGAAGATCATGGGCTTCCAGAAGCAGTCGGCGAAGGTGACACCGAAGATCGATAAGCCTGCCAAAGGGAATCAAGAGAAGGTTCGAACGCTTCCGTGGTTTCTGGTAGGTTTTTCATAGTTGCGTCGTTGATTGTTTAGATTATCAAGTCGGTGGTGCGAGACGCTATCAAAAAATACAAACGAAGCGCTACCCTGACTCCCAACCCGTCGGACGTGCCAGCACTGCCATCGTTGCTATCGACTAACACGGCGAACGAGGTTACTACAGGGAAGAGCAAGAATCGTAGCGCTGTTCCGAAGAAGAATGTTCACCAGAGGAAGAACAAGGTGCTGACCGACATCACGGATATGTACGCGGTCGGCCTGAGGCTGGCAAAATAATTGTAACAAAATCTTTGTGATCTGCACTCGTTATCCGTTGCTCCCAACCACTGTTGATCCGTTCTAGAAGTCTATATTTCGATCGTACCGCTAAACATAGTCAATAAAGAACTGTATTATCGATCCCTGTATTTTTCTGTTGAAACGACCACCCTGTACGAGCCGTCGAAACAAAGTCCTGTCGACTGTTGCACATGGATTAGGGGGCTCGACGCGTTCTAAATTCACCGTCAAATGGCAACCTCCCAAAAGGCAAAATCTTCCGAGTGACGGTCAGGCAAATGGAGGCCACGGTTCTCCAGAAATCAATCCCCTTTTCATGGTAGACTGCGAAGAGATTAAAAGCTACACGTTCCTCTTGTCTCTGTTGATCACGTGGAATGGAGTGCGTAGACTTTTCTTCAAACTATCCAAGGTCTGCTTCCGGGGCCGACTCGACAGACGCGGATACGTGGATTGATCGCGCTCCCACCGACGAGGACAGCTTCCAGTGCACCTTTTTCCGAGAATCTAAGCGCGAAGTACGTAAATGTCTGTAGGTTAAGGTGTCGTTCAACGTTCTGAGAGAAAATTCTAACTGACAGCCTTCGAACGCGCTCTCGCTGTCGTCGGACACATACACGGACTCGGACAGCGAGCCGGACGAGCTCCCTATCCTTCAATCTATCAAACAATCGTCGGAGAAGTTTCTAGCAGGTTTCGAACAACGCGCGATCAATGAGAACGAATCCAAGAGTCCCAGACCGAAACATGCACCGAAGGTAAGGTTCTGCGCACCGGTTTGCATCGCTCCCACACAGAGGAAACGATGGATGCAAGGAGGAACCGGATGCGCCCCCGTGAAACTGCCACGAGTGCTCAAGAGGAACACCTGCTTGAAGAACAATTGTATGGACAACAGAAATCGTTGTAGGATATTTAACCCGTATCCTGCTATAAGTCCCTGCTATCCCGCCCTTCCAGGTAGAATGTCGTAAGATTTAAGAAGGATCAGATTTATTTACGATAACGAGATGATTCTGTTTCAGAAAATACCCTTCAACCTACGGGAGATGTAATTAAAAATGACGAAAATATGATCGAAGATAGAATCGTTAAGAACAAACGTTTGTTGAAGTCCATCGAAGAAGTGATTCGTACGATGAACGAGACGCAAATGTACGAGACGAAAATGAACGTGGAGTCCAAACCGTGCATCAAGCCGAGCAACAAAATAGCAAAGACCAATCTTATAGATGAGATAATTAATAGAGAGCGACGCAAACGATTTAGAGAAACCCCAAACGATACGGAAGAGATGCTGATACAAAGGCCGTTTTTTAAGAATCGAAAGTTGGAGAAACATTTAAATGAATCGATGCAGAAAGCCGTTACAAAGTATAGAACCTGCTGGAAATGGGGGGAACAAGGCATTCTGAACGAAGAGAGGCACGTGGCCTAACTTCATTTTCACGAATGCTCTGCATTGTGAACGTATAACAGTATCGAAGCGCGATTCATCGATCCCGGGAACATTTGCATCGGCAGCGTCACTTTTCGAGGAAAACTATGTAAAATTTGCACGTGAAGAAGGCTGAAATGAATAAAACATGCTAAAATACATGAGCCCGTTGTCGTTGACTAAAATGCATCATGTTACACAGAGAAAATTCTACGAGTTCTTTGGAAAATAAAGAATGCACGGAAGAAGTCGATCCTAACCATGGAATCACGTTCGTCCCTGAGGAAATTACAAGACTCGAGAACAACGAATACGAAATACAGAATCGGAACGACACGAAAATAATTAGCACGCGAAAATGGCAAATCACGTTAACTTCCGACGACTGCACGATTAGAAAATACTGCGAAGGTTGGCAGGTACGGTAAAAATGATCTATTCGTCTAAACAAGTCTCTGTATTTTACGTTTCCTGTCAGATATATCCAAGATCCGAACAGGAAGCCGAAGAAAAGTCGCAACTGTTTCTACGAGTCTCTGATTCGAACATGGATCCTCCAACGATCTTGGATCCTGAACCACCCAAAACTGCAAATGCGGAAATCCTCTGCAACCGTGGGGATCTAAAAGATCTCCTCGGCGAGAGGGACAAAGAGGAAGAAAACGACCACGGCAGAATCGTGTTGAAGGATTATTTGAAGCTCCTGACCACCGACCAAGCGAAAATCAGCTTCATTTTATCGATGCTGACGAAGGCGGTGAACGAGCACAAGATTTTCGTAATCTTCGGCTCGTTCCCGGTCCTCAGGAAGCCTATGAACAAACGAGGCTGGGTCGAGAAAAGATACATCCGAAGGATGATTTCAATGACTCCGGAAATGTCTGCAGGTTCCCAGAAGCTACCCGATTTGTCATTAAAAGCACTAAAGCATCTTCGTTTTTTCAGCTGGCTTGGAGACGATCGAGAAATTGCTGCGCTGTCCCGCCGACCTGATTTGGTGCACGAATAAAAGAGTATCCATGCGAACGGACGAGAAGACCATACTCAATAAATTCTCTGGGTGCTACTTCACGTCGAAGGTTGCTTATGTCACTTACCTTTTAATTCTCGGCAAACTGCGGTCTTTGTTCATCCTCGGGATATTTCCAGGTGGACATGTGCAACAATCTGGAGAACGTTTGCTGGTACTACGAGGTCGGTGTATCCAGCATCCAGTTTCCACGGTGTTACAACGTCTATCAAGTCCGTTTAAATTACGCACCGAACTACGCCGAGCTATCGCTTTGACGAAACTACGATTACGTTGCATTCGCACAGGCCGCGCAGATCGAGGAGTTCGTGCAGGACTTTCAGATCACAGCCTGCATGGGAATTCTCAAGTGGTTCCTGTTCCTAGTCAGCGTGGCCGGAGCGAGCGCCACTTGGTCCCCGAACGGTACCGTGCCGATGTCCGCGATTTTGTTCGCTCTCGATCGTTGCAAGGAGTACATAAGGTTGCAGGAACAATTCCTAAGCTTCGCTCCGTTCGTTTATCCATTATTTATTCAATGAATCGCAGCGTGTGCGCGCACGAGGACATCGACAACCACAGCGAGGAGAGCGTGTCGCCGACCGATTGGAGCCAGTTCCTGAATTGGTACGAGCGTTTCTTGCACAAGCGCGAGATCCTCGGGAAAAGCGACGGGATCGACATTGAGGTATGGCGAACGATCGTCACCGATTCTCGATCCGACTGTTGCGTCGCGCGTTTTATGGCAGACGCTGGTGCCGTATACGGCGAACATTCTCAAGGATATGATACAATGTCGACCGCAGAGTCGCATCGACGGGATGCGGAACGTCTGGATTTTGAAACCGGGCGACAAGAGCTTAGGCAGAGGCATAATACTCAAGAACTCGCTATCCGACATTCTAAACAAGGTGAACCATGCCGCGAAAGAGTGCATGCAGTACGTCGTGCAGAAATACATAGGTGAATCGGTTTAGCAACATCGACGACGCGCGGGTTTTTCGACAATTTCGCTCGAGTGGCTTTTTATTTTTAGAACGACCTTTGCTCGTCCACAAAACGAAAGTCGACGTCAGACAATGGTTTCTGATCACGAGCACGCAACCGCTGGTCGTCTGGATGTACAAGTATCGATTTTCTTAGCTTTCCCCCCCCCCCCACCCCACCCCTTTTCTTGGACTTTTCTCTCGGCTCTGTTTTTCGTGTCTCTTGATTCTACCTATTCGCTTCCAAGGGATATTCTGCTACGATTCGCGTCGAAGGACTTCACGCTCGAGAACTTCCACGAGTCGATTCATTTGTGCAACACCACGGTGCAGCTCAAGTACAGAAAAACGGTGAAGCCGAACGCGCAGATACCCGGCGAGCTTCATTGGAATCTTCAGAGGTTCAAGGAATACTTAAAGTGTGCTATCTAATTTGATTCCGGTCCGGGGAGACGGTCGATCCGGTGTTTATTGTATCCTGTGCACCCTCTCCAGAGCGACGGATCGCGAATCCGCTTGGGAGAAGCAGATCAAGCCGGGCATAAAGCAGAATTTAATAGGAGCGCTTCTGGCTTCTCAAGAAAACATGGTGAATCGGCGGAACAGCTTCCAATTATACGGCGCCGATTTCCTGATAATGGACGACCTGTCGGTCTGGTTGATCGAGATCAATACGAATCCGAGACTGCATCCGCCGAGCAGCTCCGTCACGGGGAAACTTTACCCGGAGGTGATCGAGGACACGATGAAAGGTAACGACGGAGTGGTTTCTATTTTCATCGGGATCAGGATTCGGAGAAGAATTGGCACGGAGCGGTGAGATGACGGTTGTTTAAAGTGGTTGTAGATGGTCGGAAGAATAAGAAGACTCCCTACGGGAAATTCGAATGCATTTACAAGCAGCGCAGCCCATTTCACGGTAATGTTTTCGGGCAAGCGATGAGTCTGGGAATTCGCGGCAAAGGTTTGCTGCCCTCGCAGTCTTCGCCGCGGAGATCATGAATAATAATGCCGGTGCCTCGAGTCCGTCCGCACAGGGTCAAATAATTTCTGGACAATGGATTTAATAAAAACGTGTTTATTTTACAAATAACAATGTTGCGGGTATACAATCCTATATGAACAGATGATTTTTGTTTTTGTTGTATCAATATACACGTCTATACACGATTGCGTAGAAGAGACATTCTTGCTCGTGGTTCCATTCATACGTTTCTGCACGTACAAAATGATCCATTCAACGTGTCCATTCCTCCTTCGATCACCGGCGTTAAAGTACTACTTTTTTAATCTTGATTAGAAAAAAGAACACTCTATATCCCTCGTCCCGAAGCCGAGGATTGTCCGTCAATGATCTTTTTCAGCAGATCGTACTAAAACGACACTAGCTTTCATCTCTCCTTCTATCTACTATTGCTTTGAAACCTCGTTCGCGCGATGTTACGTGTTATACAGGCGCACGATAATCGTAGAAAATTCGTCTATGCGTTTGTAATTCGTTACAAAATCTATGCTTGGTCGTGCGATAAATATCGACCGTCCCGAGAGAAAAAAAAAAGCCGACCGACTGCCACATTTCATTCGATGATTCGAGACGCGGTCTTAATACGAGTTAGAATATCGTAAATGTCTAACTGTAAATAAAATCATTATTCGTCTTCTTTCGTGTAATATAATTACAGTTATCCGGCGTTATGTTATATGTATAGAAACTGCACTGTTGCAATTCGTAAAACACACCTAACTAGGCTGTTCGCCACACTTCTATCGGACAGATCGAGCAGAACCGAATCGGCCGACGAATATTAGTAACGTGCGTGATAGATCCGAGGGGGTAGAAAAAAAGATAGAAGAATCGAGAATGTACAAGATACGATAGAATCGATTACGCAAATTCCGCTACTGTATGCGATTCAATTGTTTCCCGCGCGACGACACGCTCGTCTGTCGCGATATTGGTGTGGCGTCGAGAAAAGTGTTAAAAGATCCCATCTGTATCGGGGTTCGAAACCCGGCGAGCATCTCGAATTAATTACTCGGCCTCGACACGATCGTCGCGATCGAGTAAATGAACTCGCGCCAATCGCCGGGCTTCGACGAGCATCGCAAATACATTCGGGTGAGCTTTGGATCTTGTCGCTGCGGAATTATCTGTACGTATAATGTATGGTGGTTGAGGCAGCTTACGACGACTGTTCGTACGGAATACAAACGATTCCGGAGAAACCGACAAGATGTATAAATATCACATGTAAAACTGCACGAAATGAGGACAGAGACTCACGTAACTGGCTTTAGCGTAAAGGACAATTTAGGCCTCGAGTTGTTCTTCCCGAGAATTTTCTTTTGCTCCTCTTTCACACGTTTTTCTTGTTCTTTCCTCATTCTTTGCCTCTCCTCTTCCATCAAACGTTGCTGTTCGACCATGGCCAATCTTTCCTCAGCCTGTCGACAGAGAAAATCACGGGACCGTTTAGAGATCGATTACTCGCCGTTTCAGCTAGCGACAAATGCCAGACGATCGTCCACCTACCAATTTCTTCTGGGCTTCCTCGATTTTTCTGTTGTTCTCCTCCACGATCCTCTCTAGTTCCTCGCGCTTCTTCCGCTCTTCCTCCTACAACGACAAGGGGATCTATTTACACGAAGCAATGATGGTGTCGTTCACCAGCTGTTGTTACACCGTTCATATCCAAAAATCATAGTGCCGCTACGTCAACAGCCTAGTGTTATACATCCTAAGAACCTTTCTCTCTCTCTCTTTCTTTCTTTCGCTCGCTCGCTCGCTTTCTTTCTCTCTCTCTTTTTTTTGGCATTTGAATTACAGGATAAAAAGTAGTTCAGGATAACGTGTGAAATTTTGAGGTCGGGCTTTTGCAATATTATGAATTAGGATGGCTTGTCGAGAGAACGTAACGGAGGACGCGTGTGCGAGCCCAGGCTCCTCCGTTCGGATCGAAACGAGCTCCTCGCAGCTCTTCCCAGCGAATGCTGTTTATTGTCTGATTTCCCCCAGACGACTTAGGATGCCACTTAAAAACGTGAAAAAACGTGAATTATGATATCTGAATTCCATCCACTGTGCATGCAAACGGCCGGTTATCATTACGGTATCGTAAAGACGCGCGCCGAGAAAACTCTCGTCTGATTTCGCAAAGTGCAACAAACAAACTCTGAGCCGCTTAACGTGTAACTAATACTTTATCGAAAAAAAAAAGAAGAAAAAGATTACTATAAAAGCGACGATCGCGACTCTGTCGCGGAACGAACTCAACGCGCGTTCGGTGTTTGCGAAAAGAATAGATAAAACGTATTTAAAAAAAAAAAGAAAATAGTTACGAACGAGTGGTGCCATCCGTCCCGACCTGTCGACGGAATGCGTTGTGTCCCAGGTACTAATACGTATTTAGCAAATCTAAAATAATCCCTAGTATGGTTCTCGCCAAATACATAGCGTTTATAAACAAAGAATGATAATAATAATATTGGTATAAAATGAATTATGAATATATAAATTGGATAATACCTGAATGAAGCTCACGCCAGCACGTAGGGGATGCCTTCTTCATCGACAATCACTCAGCAGTGAGTAAAAAACCGGCATCTTCTGTTGGTAGTCAGTAAGGAAGGTGACCTATATATTTGCTAGGTCGTGCTTTGTTGCTATGGGATTTTCTAATTCGGCCCTTTAAGGTCTACGTCTCCCTTTCACTAATTATATATATATGTATATATATAAATATAAATATATATATTTATATATATATGTATGTATATACGCATAGTCTCTCCCAAACTTGTACACATAAGTTAGTGCAAACTCAATGTGCGAAGCGACAAGGATCAAAAACAAAAGTATATATATATATATATATATATATATATATATATAAAATTGGTCACAATTTGTAATCAGAGTCGTTGTCCATTTGACCGGAACACGTGCTGATTTCCCGAGGGTAAGAATAAATATATAATTGTGCGCATACACAAAATACATGGCAGAAGAACACTCCTATAGTAGCATTTCGAAGAAAACTCTGTATATATATAAATGTATAAAAAAAGAAAAAGAAGGATTGAATTCGGATAAATATCGCTTATCGTATGTTTGATTCGAGTAGGTGCCAATTAGGTCAAATACAGGACCCCTTCTTATAGTACGAACTTTCAGCCCCCAACTATCATCTTGGTAAAAACTTGGTTACAAAAAAAAACAGAATGTTCGTGTGCGTATGTGTGTTAGAAAAATAATAATGTCTACTAAAGAAAAAAAAACAGGTAAAATCTACGTTGTTCTTGATAGTCGTCGCGCGAAAAGAAAATCAAGATTACCGTGAAAAACTGTTTATTCTATCCGGTAGCAAAAGCTATTCAGGGAAAAAGTACTACTGTCCTATAGTTTCGTAGAAAAATAACTTTATTTCAAGCTTACGTTGGATACTGTAATTGTTTATATATATATATACCTTTTTCGGTAAGTTACAAAGTTTGGGATCGCTAACTTTAATTAACTGGATCTGTCTTTATCATTTCTTCTCTACTCCTTATTAGACTGTACACGATGCGATTTATATGGACAATTCACATCGCGCGGATATAAACTAGACTGATAAGTAATTATGTCTGCTGGATTGGCAGGGTACCGCGATTGCAAAAACCGGCGTGCAGAAACGCGTCGACCGCGTTGGAACGCGATTTTTGCGATTCCAAGTACGTCTGGCAATCGAAAGAATATTGTGTGATGAAAGGTATTAATGTTGTACAAATATATAAATATATATACATGGTACAAATACAATATTCTGTTGATAAATAACCGATACATGCGCCTATAATAGCAATATTCTTCTCATACGAGAAAGTGTTGTATAATCTTCCCAACAACGCGACCTCGGTGGATGCCGGGAAGTCGAAGCAATGTGGCTTTTCAAAACAATACTTCTCTCTCAACAATTTACAACCACAATGCTTCAAGCCCAAACGCTGTGATCGCGAAATAGAGAATCAACGTAGCGCTACGCGAGCTTGTTCTTCATTTATCGCGCTGCGATTCGACTAATAGCCTTTAAACGAACGTTTCGAACGTCCAATTAGAATATCACGATCTTCAACCATTGATAGATAGGATTGTAGCGTCCTAAATAGAATAGTTGCAGAAAATATTTGAACTAATGTGCACCTTTTAAACTGCTCGACCGATTTCACGCGAAATTTATGAATTTTCTTCATCGATACACGTTCGATTAGTATATTAGATTGCGCTCTATCCGTTCGAATCGACTCAAACGTGGAAATAATGCGCGATTAAAGCACCAAACATATTTCCTGTTGATCGTAACAGCGCTTGGGCTAACACTGGCCAATGTTTCTCTGGATTGGTCTTACCTCTCTCCGTTTCTCCTCCTCACGAAGCTTTGCTTGTCTCCATTCCATTTCCTCCATCATTTGACGCTCCATCGCCCTTTTGGCTTCTTCTACCCTCCTTTGTACTTCGGCTTCTATTTCCTCCTTACGCTTTTCTAGCTCCTCTTCCACCCTCTTCTGCACTAACTCTTCGATTCGCTTGGCTGCTTCTTCCTCAACCATTTTCTGCTCCACTTCACGTTGCCTTCTGCAAGCACAGAAACATTTTGTTGTTCTAACGCTACAGAGGTAGCAGATCATTTTCCAAACGTGTTACCTAACATGCTCCTCTCGCAAAGATTAAAGTATACATATTAACTCAACAAAATCTATCTTTAAGTCTGGACCGCTTCGATCATCCGAGATCGTTTATACAAAAAAGATTAGAGAGCGTAATTCGTTAATGTCTCAATATACGTATATATGTTCCAATGCAAGTGAACCACCACCATGTAATAGTTTTTCCATCTTACCCAACAGCACTCGTAGTGAAGATTTTGTTCGATAATTCTTTCTTTTTCCTGACAACATAATTAGAAATAAAAAACGTATACCAATGCAAAGAAATTATATAAAATAATTTTTATTGGATCGCATTTGAAGAAATAATAATATCGAGAGAAAAAACACAAACAAAGATAAATCAAACGTAATACAAAGTAGGCAATGTTATTGCCATTGTACATGCCATATACCTAACGAAAGACACCAAATAGAATAGACAAGGACTTCTATGCTCCAATGAAACGTGATAACTTTGATCGGTACGTAAGTCGGAGAAACAGCAAGTTAAGTCGTATCAATTACCTTTGCCGCTCCATTTCTGCTAGTCTCTCTACTTCATCCATTTTTCTATCTCTATCTCTGTAGGAACGTTTTTTGTGACTGACAATATGTACATCGTCTGAGGCATCAGAGACTGAACTGGAAGATGCAGAATGGGACCGTTTCCTGGAGAAACAAACAAACAAACAAACACGTTTGAATTACATCGTGTGTGCATAGGAAATGCAGTCGCCCACACGGCGTGTCCCAAAGGAACAGCAGTGTGCAACATTTAATAATAGGAAATTAGAAACCTGCGACGCAGTAGAATGCATAAGATGACGGACGTAACTTCCAACAACATATACGAAGTGCAAAGAGCACTCCCACCGAGCGTGTGAGGCAAAATGGCGGAGGACTCAACAAATCAAAGTAATTTACACTCGTATATGGGAATGACAGGAAACAAGAAGCACATTACCTCGATTTCGAACTGCGTTCCTTTGGTTTCTCGGAGTATTTGTTGTTCGAGTGTTTCTCTCGCGATTTGGAGCGTTTCCTCGAGTGCTTGCTTTTGTGACGCCTCCTGCTCGGCGATTTCGTTCTGGATCTGGAACGGCCCATTTCGATCAGCTCAATCGTTCTTTTCTAGGACTCGCACGTGAAACGGAGACTCTATTCGAAGCTTGACAGCTAACCGCACTTAAAAATAACCGAACACCACGCGAACACAAATATAAAGAACAATCCACGTCCTACGCGCACACTGCACCACTGACTTGTGCCGTAGTCGCGGCGGCCATCTTTGAATTACTATTCAAGATGGCGGGCGGCACCGAACAGGACTACGCATCGGTCTTCGTTCGCATGAAAATTTTAAAGACAATACGGATTCGTTTTGGTAAGGACTACAATATTCTTATTCCCTGAGTCCCGCCGATTCTCTGGATATAAGTCACTCTTGCTATTCATCGATATTATGAACTATTTTTTCATCTCATGTATGGCCGTTCAAATCTCAGCGAATCGTTCCTTTTATGCGTATCCAGCCAATCACAAGTCCGTCCAAATAGCGAAGAAACTATTTCGATTTACCGAATACACTATTTACACGGAAAAGCCGACCGTTACGCTATCAAGATATCGATTATAGCGATTTATAAATTAATGAAACGAGTCGCCGTTTAAAATAGACTTGCGAGGAACCGATATCAAACGACTGTATTTGCGCGAATGCTATCAGCTACCGCTTAGATCTAAGCACAAAGGAACAAAAAGGAAAAAACCAGAATTCTCCGGATTGAAAGTCGATCGAAAAGATCAGAGAGCAGGGAATGCGACTTAGCCTAGGAAAAGATTCAAACTTACGTAAAACGCGGGAAAAATGTGCGCAGTGGTGTCGCGCGTGTTCCCGTTCCCGGAGGCCGCGGCACCCGTTCACAGCTGTGTCGGTTGCGCGCGCAGCTGATTCGGCTCGGTCCGCGACATCAGAAACCAAGATGGCGCTCCTCTGTTTGCGGATGGTTCTGCGACGTATATAAATACGTGAAAAAAACAGTGGGAGAGAATCGGTTCCGTGGTGGCTCGTGTGGTTTGTGGGGATCGGTGGACGCGTGTAGGCCGGTGACAGTTTGTTGGAAACGGGACGGGATTGCCGTGGTACACCCGATAACGCCGGTTTGCGATAGTCGGCTGCAGGTCTATTTCGAACGTCGGCGAAAAGGTGCTCTCTTGGTGCCCACCTGAGGAATGCCAGATTATCGTTGTCGCGTCGGCACGGTCGACAGGGGGACACGTTAATCGCGGCCTATCGAGCGAGCCAGCAGACGAACGGGCGAGACGTCGACGTCGGATCCGAGAAGAAGGTGTTTGCAACGGTGGTCCCCCGCGAACGGTGCACGCGCTACGTTTCTCCCGTGACGTATGTGTGTCGCGGAGGGCTGCGAGACAGGTCGGTCGCGAGTGTCCTCGTCGTCGTCCTCGTGCTCGTGCTCGAGCTCGGTCTTGTTGTCGTCGGGGTGTTCGTGGCTAGTGTACCGTGACGCGAGTGGCGTTTGCCGCGGTTTCGATGCGCCTTCGTCCTCTCTGGGATATCTGGACAGGCGAGATCAGCTGCTGTTGCTGCTGCCGTTATCGCTGCTGGAACAACTAGTCCGGCAGCTACGGGGGACGATACTCTTCGGCAGGAGCGGTGGGGCAAGGAGGTGCCGGAAGCAGCCGCGAGTCCGGGACCATAACCAAGAAGATGGCTTTCAACGAGGTGACTTTTCATTTTTTCTTCTATCTTACCTACACACTCTACTACCTATCCTACGCTATTCGCTGTTTTGTATCTGTGTGTTCTTTACCGTTCCGTGTTCGTATCTCTCGCACGGTCGTTCGATCCCATGGGCTGACCTCGCGACCCCCAAACGGCAATTCTAACCTAACCTCTCGTTCCTGCGCACAGCTGGCATGTTATCAACTCTCCCTACCCCTTGCTCCGTGCCCCTTTCGCGGCCCGTTCACCTCCTTTCTGCATCTCTTCATTCTCATCCTTTCGTTTCTACGTTTACGTTAGCCTTTCGGCCAATTTTTTTTACTCGAATAGGGAATTGTCAATCTTTCTCGGCTAGAAATTAGCATTGTATCTATAATTGCAGTAATTACAAAATTATTGTCGCTTTGTTGTAGCGTTAACGTATCGGTTAACTGTGACTCTAGGACAAACTCCAATTTCCTAGCAGTCGATTTAGATTATTAGTTCCAATTAGAGGATTAACGTTGATCCAAAAAAACACAAAGAAAATTGATACAAAAGGAATCGAATATATCTCGTGACGGCTACCATTAAAATTGCCGGGAGCTCGACTCGTAATTAGTCGCCTTTTGTATCTATTTTTCCAAAGTTTCCTGCTACATAATTATCGGCATTATAGAATCGTGACGCAATCGTTTTGCGTCTCAAGCAAAGAAAACCGAATTAACTTCACCTGTATAGTTGGTTAAGGTCATCACACGTGTTTACGACGTCCACGCAGAGTCGGCGTATTTCAATGTGTCGTCGGAATAATATTTCGGACGCGTTCCGAACCCATCGGTGGGTCAATATTTTCTCTGGATTGATTTTACAATGGAATTCCATTTACTATACGAGCCCAGGGACAAGCGATTCGCATAACTGGGTCGCCCGTAACAATACAAGTTCATCTCTAAATCTCTCCGCCACTTCCGATTTTTCGTTCAAATAACTGGAATTCACGTTCGGATAACACTTGGCAAACATTCGCGGCAGGATTTCGGTTAATCGGCCGCTAACTTAAATGGAGTTCCGCTGAACCTATTTCCGTTTGATTTACTGTGACCTATCTTCGGAGACATCGTCAAATATCTCTCGTATCGTTACTTACAAACCAGGGACGCAACGAAACCGGAACGAACGACGCGTATCTCTCGTTCGCATCGGGACGCAAGAGATAATGTTAAGAAGATTAGATTCTTCTAATTTTTCCTCCATTTTCACACGACGCGATAAATAAGTTAATCCTTGTCTTTACCTACCGCGGTAATTCCGTATCAGTGTCACCGGATCGCTGAAATCTAGGGGATTACAGTTTACCACCTCTCTGACGACCAGAGTCATATGTAACACGTTGCGCGGCACGTCACGTGACCAGTCTACGGTCTTAGTGGGGGACTTTGGAGTATACTCAGGTAGCGGAATGGGATAGTGGAAGGGGAAAAGGAGGAGAGGAAAATCCACCCAGTTTTGGGTGGATCTGGCGACACTGTTCCGTATCGATACGTGCGGAAAAAATACCCACAATCGGTGCAAACACCGATCTATCGCCGGTCAATCGTCACTGTACGTAGTTCGATCACCTGGCGCGATATGCGATCCCTTGGAACTGCTTTTACGCCTAGATATATCAAGGATGCACCTGGATTTTAATCTCTGTTGGTGCAACAATGGTAAGATAAATAATCGCCGTTTTAATAACAAAAGGAAAACTAGAGGAAGAATAGAACGATATCTTCTGTTAACTTGAATTAATTCCAAGTCGACAGCGACTCGCGTGTAGATACCGGTCTTATTGTTATAGATACGAAATTACAGCCGAGTTTCGCAATAAAAACGAAGCAACTCGAGAGCGCAAGGTGTTTCCACGGAGCGTCAGGCAAATTCCTGAATCGCAAACATGGTTACGTGTCTCGGTTTATGCTTTCCGCGCGCTTTCGCGGACATTTATATCGCGTTAGCTGTTGGAGATTCGTGTCCGCGGGTGCAGCTTCGCTATCGGCGATTGCCCGTCGCTCCATGCGGCGATATTGCGTAACCGTATCCCATAAAGACCCGCGAGATATCGTGTTACCACAAAACGAACCGAGAGAGATAGACGGAGAGAGGGGGGGGGGAGACGGTAATGAAGGAAAGGAAGGGAACAGAGAAAAAAGAAATAAAGAGACCGTTTCAATGGACCCGATTCCGGAGTAATACGATACACACCTTGACCGCGTGCGTTCACCTATTTCGTGTTCGCAGAAAAATCTCGTTGTCCGAAGAAAGAGTCCCAGCGTTTCGCAGCGAGAAGCGCATCGGTATCGGTATCGGTATCGGTATCGGTATCGGTATCGGTATCGCGCGCGTTCCGTCGCATTGTTCCGGCCCTCGAGATTATCCGACGAGCTTATCGCACCGCGGTGACGCACGTTGCACACGTCCGCCAACTTTTATCTCGTCCGTGTCTACTTCTGCCCGCTGACTTGTCTCCATGGAGCAAAAAGAGCACTGCCCGGTAATTAATACGCCGCGATCCGATCGGATTTCGTTCGATACGCGGCGGTCGTATCGTGTGATGCCACACGGGAAAATGTATCCTGTAATCGTACGCGTGGATCACGATTTTTCTGATCGTACGCGAGAGAGCCCATTCAGGTGTGTTTTTCAAGTAGTCGATAAGCCCCGGCTGCTTCCTCGTTCCTCGGAAAATATACACCGTCTCTCGATATAGTCGCCGTCGACCGTTACCCTACCTCCGAGAATCGAAATGTCGTCAGCCATTATGGCCGACCGTCGAGTCTCCTCTCTCGAGGAACGGGGTATAGTGGATCGTTAACGAGGAATTCATAAATTAAGCCTTTCTCGTGACTGGGTCGTGGGAATCGGTTGTTTTGCGACGCAAGGATTCTTCATTCTTCGGCGCACACGTGCGCTACGCGTTTACTAGGTGGCATTTTCCTCGGAAAACCTAGAAACGAATCCGGGTTTCGCTCGGTGTATCCGTAACGGACTTGTGCGATTAACGAAGATACAGTCTCGTTATAAAACTTGGATAGTGAACAAATTGACGGTATCGTTAGTCCGAGGAGTTCGATTAACCTCCTCAACCGCACCGTCCTTAGAATATTCAAATAATGTAAGCCTTTCTAAATTCAACCCGAAATATTGCAGATTTTTTCGCCATGGTTGCCGGCGTTGTTGTCAGAGTAGCAGCGCAAAGTGTTCGCGATCAGGTTCATCGAAATGAAGGATGCACCTGCGTCGGCAAACTGGCGAGTGCGAAAAAGGAGTAAAAGTGGTAGCCTTTAGGAACAATGGCACCTGCTACCCAGTCATATCGATCGAGAATGGAATGTATACGAGTGTCCAGGACGGGATTCCGGCGTCGTGCTCCCTTCGCTGGCACCCACACGCGTGTCGACGATCGTACGGCTTCTTTCTCCAGTATCGGGCCTTACTCTCTTCTTTACGACTTCCCGTTTTGGAGGCGACCCTCGTCCCTTTTCCTCCCTTTTCGTCCTTTTTGGTCGACGGTGTGCCTCGGTTTCGCGGTGCTCGAAACTTTCGAGCACTGTATCGAAGCGGCATCGCGCTGCATTTTTCTGTCGAGTTGCCCGTTTTCCGCTGCTGGCAAACTTTTCGACGATCCTGCGCGCGCTCGCCCGGCGAAAGTGAAACTTCTCGACCGAGGGATAAGTCGTGCGAGGCCACGTGGCTCCCGGATTATGAAATTTGACGGCGCGAAGAGTTCTCCGAGGAAAAAGCTCGTTCCGAGCAACGACCTCGCGGTCTTGAATATTATGAAAACTGGGAAACCCGATGTTTCTCGAAGGAAACGATAGCGCCTCGTAGGTATGCGTCTGCCGGCTCGTATACGTGCAAGGCCCTGCGTTATCAGCGTCGTTATTCTTATCGCAGTCCGGAAAGCCTAGGCTCGCACTTCGAGTAGCGGAGACGCGCATAAACAAACGCACGGAACAACCGCCGTACGTGTACGGTTATCGCTGCCGGTTGTTACCCGCGAGGTTTATCGACGCGAGAATTTCAGGAGGTGCTCGCGATACGAGCCTCCTGGCCGGTACCTGCACGGCTGGTTCGTCGCGCACGGCTCGATACCGTTATTCCGCGTAGGCGGCCGGAACGACGAAGTTTTGACCAATTCTTTCGCCTCGTCTCCTATGGTCGATCGAACGCGTGGGCGGAAACCGGGTTGCATTAACCCCTCGATGATCCGAACTCCGGATCCATTTGGATATCTGAAACGCGTATCGTTGTCCGGTGAACTTGTCCTTTATCTTCTTCGAATATTTCTCGAGTTAGATAATTGAGCTCGAAAGGGATCGAACTAGATCCAAAGACAGGGTGGAGTAGTATATTTACGGGTTTATCATCGCGAATCTTTATTGTATCGGGCTGGTTACCAGCCGTAGCCATGGTAACCTCGGCAACGAGTGTATTTTTCCTTTGAATTCGTCCGTCTGGTTGTCTGGTTTAATTAGCGTTGATTAGCGCGAGTCAAGGATAGGCAAAAGGGGCTGTTCGTCACGCGAATACCCGCGAAAATTCATTTCTATAATGGAGATATCTGCGTCGGCGAGATAGTCGTTGTCGGTATCGCTTACGTGGCACAATAGACATTGTTTGATCGTGGCCTCGATGCGGAGCGCGGCTGTGCTTATCCGTTTCCCGACGGTGCGGTGCGGCGCGGTGTACAAAGTGGACGCGGGCAAACGCGTATTAGATGCATCGGCTCGACGAGAATCTACGTGCACATGGTTTCGACCGACTCCGTGGGCGACGATCGACGTCGTCGTCGTCATAGTTTTCGTGTCGTCGAAGCACAGAGGAGGGAATTGAACTATGGAAATTGACAATGCCGGGTGCATCCGTGATTAAAGCCGAGGCTCGTACGCGTACAATGCGCCATTGTGTCGAGTTTCCAGGTGTAATCTCTCCGCTTCCTGGTAAATTAAAATCCCGGCGTCGTTGCCTTCCGCGGAGAACGGGTCTACGATCTGGTCGTCTTCGGGGAAAATAAAACGCTTCGATCGCGATCGAGCGACCCGCGATATCAACGCGTTTCCATTTCCAAGGAAACGAGAGCCGCGGTCCGGTCGAGAGACCGTCGACGAAAAACGCAACAACGTCGTGTCATAAAATTGAAATTTATCGGGGTCCGAGAGGAGCTCGCTCGCTCTCGCGAATCTAAATCGTCGTCGTGACCGCTGTCGTAAAAGGAGCTGGCCAGATACGTCGGGCAAGGTTTGCGAGCACGGGTTCAAGATTCGCCTCTGTGCGCGTGCTTGGCCGATGTCCACCTTATTTTCGATAAAATATGCGCCGCGCGGAAGAAAAGGCCGCCCTTTCGGCTACGCACTCGAGGACGTCGTGAAAAATTGGCACCGACGCCAGCCGTAATCGCTGAATAATGGCAGCCTCGTTATTCTACCTGCGCGATAATTCTACTCTTCTCGAAGCCTCGGAAGTGCATTGGAAATACGATGTACGTATTTCTCCATCGACGCATTCGAAATAATTAGGTAGAAAATTCAGACATCCGAAAGGTGCTAATATTTGAATCCGTGAAATATCGTTCTGTCGAGACGCGTTCAATAATTTTTATGGTCGGAGCGGTTTCGAGGATTTAGCGTTAACACAGTTGCGTCCAGCGACTGACAATAACTTCGGGAGTGTGGAGAAGGTATCGCGGCTGCTCCGCGTTCTTCGGGTATCGTATTTTCCGTGAAACTTTCGGATTGGAACGGGGCGTGCGGGAATTAATCGTGGCACTGCGTTCGGCGGGTTTCGTTCGACCGTAAACCTCGGCAGCGTGTTGCCCTCTCGTAAAGCGAGTAATAGCCTCGTGCTCTGCCATCCTTCGTGTGTGCACGTGTACACTGGCGTCCAAAAGTACGAGACCCGGATTTGCGATGAACGCGAGAGGACGATATTATTTTCCGACGATACAGTTGAAATTTTCGTGTCCACGATCGCATCAATTGTTTCCGGTTGATCTTGCTTTCGCGAGTTTTATCAGATCCTTACGGGGTAGCATTCTCCTCCTCGATCCACTATTTTTGGCCGGTAGTGTACCTGCAAGCTGCAACCCTGTGCGCGTCCATTTACATGCGTGCACCCTCGACTTGCGCCGCTGCACCTATGTACACTGCTTCGCCTTCTCTGTGTTCTTGAACGGCGCGCAGATGATAAGGTTGAGTCGTGTTGAACAGTGTTACATAGACTGTTCGTGCGGTGCATGGTCGAATTGGTCGTGGGCATCTCGCCTCAAAGGCCTCAAATACTTCTCTGACATCCTCTTTGGTTCGTAAATGTCCAAGAAATATGTCCGATAGAAAATTATCCTCATAACCTACCGTCTGTACCCTCGACTCTTGATTTTGCCCACTGAAAATGAAATCAACAACTACGAATAATTTCTAGAAATTTAGACCTGGATCGGGTAACGTAATTTAGGCACACCCGGTACGTGGATGCACTCGAGCATTCTACGTAGCCGAGATTGGAGGGAACGGCAAGGGTGGAGGCATGTATTTCGGTATACAAACTATCGGCCGACGCGGCGCTAATCTCGAGCCGATGAAACTTCATTAGAACGACGGATTAATTGGGTAAAGACGCCAGGAAGCGAACGTCTTTGCGGTGAGCCCCGGGTAAGAAGTTTTAGTCGATTAACGTGGCTCAGACTCTCGAACGGATAGAGATATTAGCGCCTCGGTCGTTCATCCGCACGGAATCCCGGCGCGGCGAGACGCGGCCAGGCGCGTTCTGGCTAAACGATTGTCCGGCAAATTGTTTTAATGGCGCGTGGTCGTGCCACGGGACCGCGATTCTGCTAGTTCACGCCGCTTTCTCGGGAACGCAGCCGTGACAGGTCAGGAGAACGTGTTTCTCGGTTTCAGAGGCAGGAAACGCTACTCCGTGTGTCACGGGGATCCAGTTTTCCTGTCTCCGTGGAACAGGTTCTCTTTTTACGGGCCAGAAAGTCGAGTCGTTCTCGACACGCGGCACCTTCGGCCACCGTACCATCGCTCGCGGTTCGAGGAAAATTAATTGGGCACCGTGGCTGCCGGTTTGTAATAATCATAATCGCGCGTTAACCGGTCAGAGCCCTTCGCTTAACGAGCAAAGATAAACCCGACGAACGGGAAGACGAGTTTACCCGTTTCTCGCGTCCCACTCCAGTTTTCAGCGATTTCTTCTTCTCTTTTCATTCCGCTGTTACGTACCGAAAATTCATCTATGTGACTTTTTGAGCCTTCTTGAAGCCACATGTTGCTCTGCAGTGGTCCGCTAGTTTATCTAAAAAACCAACTCTCCCACGGGGGTGCTGCATCTGGGAAATTCTCAGGAATTTCCACCCAGATGCACGCCTACTCCCACCCAAATTTCTAGACAATTTCGGGGTATATAAAGCCCACGATTCCAACCACAATTTGGGCACAGTTGAAACCTAGTCACGTTGCGACAAGTTACGTATAAGCAAGGTCGGGTATAAAGTCCTTTTCTAACTAGAAATAACTAGATAACCGTAAATCCCCGCATTTCTCAGTGCGTCAAAACCGAGAGTTAGGGATATTAGTATCCGCGACTACACGTTACACAATTACAATTGTAACCCCTACTTAATCACTGAATATATTGTACTACATTTTTAAGAAATTCAATTCTATTAATTCCATATTCACATCAGATTTCTATCCCAGAACAAGTATTCCCACAACGATATACTTTAGCCGCTCAAAGTATATCAAACGTTACGAGTGCCGATAACTATTATCCATTTTCCGATCCACGCGGCGACCCGACGGTGAAATACACGTCGGCCAGTCCCCGTGTCCCTACATTTCCGAAGTGGCGACCCGGTGGTGAAATACACACCGGCCAGTCCACGACAATCCTCCTTTTCCGAAGTGGCGACCCGGTGGTGAAATACACACCGGCCAGTCCACAAAACCAAGTCTCCTAATTATATAACCTCGGTCACGCATCTCCCGCTTAGCCCTCGGCTCGTAACACCGCTGACAATCTCGATACCTTTTAACGCTCGAAAAAATCTTTCGATTGCCTTTCTCTTACCGGCGCGGCTCAGCCCAGGAAAATCGACTTTTCGCGCGCGGCAGGTTCCAGTGTTTTTTTGCGGGGGCTCTACTGGCGTAACAGGCTCGACACGAAGTCCGTTCACCTTATCAATTCGGTTCGTTATCTGTTTCGGCACCGCCGACGCTGATAACGGGGCAGTTGCGTAACGAGTGGATAGAACGAGGGCTGAACGGGAGTTGCTCGGTGCCCGGGTTCCGGCGAAAAGAAAAGGAAAAAACCGGCCGGCTTGCACAACTGGTTTTCGTTCACGGTGAAAGGAAATTCCGATTCCGCGGTGATGCGTTGCGTGCGTCCGTCTTCGACGAATCGGAATGGCGCTCTCCGTCTAATCCGGAAAAAAACTCGATTCTATTTGTGGCGAGGCCTTCGGATTCCTCGGACAGGTATCCGCGGTGACGCGATTCGAGGTAAACTCAACGAATCCAGACGGCGCGTTGATCCGCGTCTCCAAGTATACCCCTTTATCGAGTTCGTGAGACGCGTACGCGAGCGATGCGTCTCGCAATCGGTTTCCTCCTGATGTCGTGTGTCTGTTAACACTAGATTTACGGGGCCCGTCAAAATGACGGATTCAAAAATTTTTAATTTACGATTATTAAAAGTGTAAGGAGGCATTCGTGAGGAATTATTAAATAGATTTATTTTTTGTGTACATATTACAATAAAAATCGCTGAAGATCCAAGTAAATACAATTTTATTATTTTTATAAAGCAATGTAAAATAATCAATTTTAGTGCTCCGTAAACCTAGTGTTAAAGTGCAACGTTTACCACTTCGCGCTTTAAAAGACTCTATTTTTCGAATTCGAATTATTTTCATGCATTGTTTCACGCCAACTGGAACCGACGAGTTTTATAACAAACTATTTGAGCACAAAGTGACATCGTGCCATTCCATTTCTATGTATTGAACAATGCTTCTGCAACACGGGTCGTTAACCCGCTACCAGAATGATTTGTGCGCGACGAACGCTTGTCCAAGGTCCTGTAAAGGCGAACGAAATAAATCGGAGCGTTTCGGTGCGACTAACGCGTGTACAATGTAGCCTATGCGAGGGTGAGTCAACGTTTGTTCGAAATATGCCCGACTAAAATTACAGGGCCACTTGTGAGAGCATCGTTAGAGGTCGCTCTCCGTTAATAGCATGCTCGCGTCATTTGTTTTGGAGGCCTTTAAATTGCTCGGGTTATCACGAAGATAAAAGTTTGAAAATATGGAAAGCAAGCTTGCGCCTTGCTTGACCAATAGGTAAACATTTGTGTAGGGAATGTCTCGATCGGCGAACGAAGCTCGTTTGATCCATTTTCCTCGTGATTCTTCGTCGTGTCGAAGATCCTGTAACGATCGGTGAAAAGACTCGAGAAGCTCCCGCTCGAGCTACCAGGAAGCGCTGGAGGATTCTTGACAAAAGTTCGCGACGAAAGACGCAGCGGAGCGTGGGATCGGAGCGAGGCTTCGGAAAGCTCGACAAAGAACCGATTGAAGTTCCCGGAGATGTTTACGTTGACTTCGCCATTTGATATTCGTTCTGCTTCCTCTTCGGCAGAGAGAAGGCGGTGGCGGCGGCGGCGGCTGCAGTTTAAAACACGCCAGTTCTGTTTGCGTTCGGTTCGTCGCCGGCAAAGCAGACGGTCGTTGACTGGCGCAGTCGGCGAGCGAATTTTTCTGCATCGTTCGGTCGAGCTCCGCACAATTGGTGCATTCAGCCCCGGCATCGATCTGCCGTCCGCGCGCGCGAATCGACCAGCTTCGACCCGCTCGAATCCGCGCCGAACATAACTGAAGGTGTCGCGCGCTGACCCGTCTTTCGTGAATGCAGCCCGCGAGGAGAAGTGTTTGACCTGAATTGGCATTTCGGCGGTGACACGCCTTTCAGGTTGGCATCTTTTGTACGAAAGACACAGGGTATCGATCGGGGCAACCGTCGACGGAGCCGCACTCCGCCGCGTCCCGGGTACAAAGGATAACGCGATTCGGAGTGGAGTACACTCGAGAAGAATTCATTTAAAAGCAATTACACTCGAAGGCGTGTGACGCGACGAGCGTGGCAATCGGAAACGTCTCGGTCGTCGATCGATCGTCGTTTGGTAGAACCAGAGAAGGCGAGAGACCCCTCGCGACAGAATCGATCGAAGGCGCAGAGTCAAAGGGGAAACGGTAGATCATGGCTAGACACGCCGAATGACCGAACCGTGCAACGTTTTAGGGTTCAACTATACCGCCGGGACGTGATTTTTTTTTTACATAGGATGGGGTCTAGAGAAAACCCCGACAGTAGAACCCGTCCTATGTAAAAAAAAATCACGTCCCGGCAGTATAGTTGGACCCTTATCGTTCACGAGAAATCGTCCAGGAACTCTTTCAGTTGTGTACCTATGGATCTCACCATTTAGAACAGTCGAGAAGTATGTACAGTACATCTAAGTCCTTTTTCGGTTCTCTGTCGGGACTTAGATCGAGACGGGAAACTATTCTTTTGTGACCGCGTTGACCGTGCCGAACGTAGAAAAGGACAGCATGTAAACACGGACCGCTGTCTTCGTCTACGTCCGAATGTCACTATACATATCGTCAATTAAACCACTAAATACAGTTGAAATTATTCAGTGTTTAGTGTTATTTTAATCACAAAAATGCCAGAAATAAGTTGGCGAAAGTTCCATAAGAAAATAATGAAAAATAAAGAAGTTTTGTAATTGGATTAGTAGTGATTCACACCGATATACACGTCCTAGGATCAAATTACACGGCATGTTTACACTGCTCGGCGACCGAGGCAGCTCGAGCTTCTTGGCCCGTCCGGGGATACCCCGCAGTGGAAGGGATAGACGAAGGGACATAGATCGCAATGTTCCGTTGGACTTAGATCGCGGATACTATGACTCTTCTTACACACGCGTCGTGCAATAGTAATATCATCGACGAAGACAACGCGGTGGACAAGTCAACGTCGAACCAGGCTCGGTAGGACCAGGAAGGGTTTAAGATCGCAGGGACTGTATCTCGTTGCGGGCTAACACAGGAGTTAATAGATCCGGGTTTCGATGAATTTAACACCTGTAACACCTGTAACCCTATCGAGCCTCCCCGAGGGAGAGGAAATTGACGAGACTGTGGGATCTCGAAGGGTTTCGACTCAGTTTATCGAGTTTGAGGGTGCAGGGCCGAGCCGGGCCGAGCCGGGCCGAGCCTCAGGGGCACGAAGACGGAGGATAGACCGGTAGGATCGAGAGAAACACGCGGTCGAAAGGAAATGAGGTATTCCGAGCAGTGGGCTGCGTTCCTCCCGCGAGTGGAAGGGAAGAAGGCAGGAAGGAAGCGTGGAAGGAACCAGAGGCCTCTGCTGGCCCGAGAGAACACGGTGGAGATGCGGCCTCCGGGATAATGGAATTCCTCGCTTGCTCCCCACACCCACTGCTCGATGTTCTCGTTGTTCTCAGTGTTCTCAGTGTCGGGGTAGGTCTTGCCCCCTCGTCGAGGATCTCGGGAATAAAGCGGAGGCTGCGGGCATCTCCCGATCAGACCTCGATCCCCTGGAAACCATCAGAATGCGTCCATAATTTATCGAGCCTTCCCGCCGCGTCTTCGGGAAAATTTATTCCGACTAATTCTGTTTCGCAAGCTCGTCCTCGAGTGCACTCGAGGAACGTTTATTATACGGCCATCGATAATTGCGTCGTTACGTTGTGCCGTGTCCTTCGTCGATTTCGTTACCGGAGTGCGGCGATGTTCCTAACAGGATCGACTCCGTCCACCACCGACGCTACCAGCTTGAAACATTCCAGGCGATCCTTGCTGTAATTTTAATTCGGATTTCTTCGCGGCGACAAACCGAGTCGAGTCCAGTCTGTTCGCTACAGCTTCGCTTCTCTCTGTTACGGATTCGAGCGGATCGGCCTCGCGTCAAAGGGGTCGCCGTCGTTGCAGAGCGACGCGTGCGGCTGACGGATATTCCATGACGACTGATTGACACGGATGACGCTCGCAGGCACAGGCATGCCCGGAATCGCCAATTAAAACGTAGTCAACTCCGGACATCGACCGACTCTGTCAGCAATTATACTCGGCTACAAAATTTCCGCCCGCGATCGATCATGGTCGTCGAACGGAATTTAATTGTCGGACACAGAGGACCGACCCGCTGGACAACCACGCGCACCACCGCCCCGCGTCCCACTAATTTCGATCTCTTAATTATTCCTCGGAAAGTCCATCGAGACAACTCGATCTCTCGTCCATCCGTTTGTTTTTAATGTTTCCACGGTTCGTTGATCTCTATTCACGATCGATCCGTTCGGAGCACTACTTTCCCAAGCCCGGAAACACGACGATACGCTCACCGCGTCAAAGCCACAGTCATCGGTCCGTCATTATCGTTATCAATCCATCCATCGAACATTTATCTGCCGCGTTAAGGCTGCTCTCGCAATTAACTTGGCCGACTAGGATCTCCCGCTACCGGTTTCTTATCCTCTTTCCGTTTACGGTTTCGAAGCCAGCGACCGAATTATCATAATCGCGGCGACGCGTCTAGGCGCATTCCTTCTAAGCCTCCGTTGAAGTGTTCCGTCGACCAATGGCGTCATTCGTGAATATCAAAAAGCTAATGGAAATACTGCGAAATAATTAAGAGCCCCGCTATCTCGGTCTATTAAACGAAAACAACAAATAGCTATCGGAGGATATAATGGGTAGCGACGAGCTAATTGATTTTGTCCGGTTAACAGGTTAAATATCGCGCGTAGCGCGGCAGCGTCCCAGTTATTAAGGTGTCCATTTTCGACCGTTCCACTCCGGTCTCCGGGATCATAATTCCATAAAGTTTGCCGTCCAAGTTTTTGTTTCTCCGCAAGCCGCGCGCGGCAATTTCGCGCGCGAGAGCGCGGCCGGTGGCAAAGCAGCCAGAACAAAACGACGGCCGCTCCAGTGATTTTTTTACGGGAAAATGTGCTCGCGCGGCTGAAACACGCTCCACTTTTGCCTCCGCAGAGAAAAAACCGACGAGAGGGAGAGAGGGAGAGAGAGAGAGAGAGAGAGAGAGAGAGAGAGAGAGAGAGAGAGAGAGAGAGAGAGAGAGAGAGAGAGAGAGAGAGAGAGAGAGACGCTTGGAAAGCGGGCTGCGGCAACGAGAGCCCGCCGCGTCGACGTTTTCAAAGAATTCGTGAGCCCGTGTGTAGGCGCCTTAAAACATTTTGTTCCGCATTGCTTTCTAACGCGTTCCACTTTCCTGGAGATTCTTCGTTCGGTGGAATCTGAATGTTGTAACACCTTGACGAAGCCGAGTCGAAATATTTCACCGCGAATCGACCAACTGCACCGGCGAAACGCGGAAGAACGGATCGGAGCCGATTTTGGAGCAATCTCCGCCAGTCTCCAATATGTCGAAACTGTCTGTCTCGACCTATGGTCCAGAGAGGCGTTCATAATACTAGGATTACCAATCGACTCTTAGGCCGTTTTGAACATTGATTCCCGACAGCTTCTAGGAATCAATTTCACGTATCACAGGTTAATTACAGTTAGCTTTGAGATGCTAGATGCAGTTAGGTGACCATGGCCGCCTTCGGCAGCGGGAGGGTTAATCACGAGGCATCCGAGCCTCGCGATGGATTCGCAACCGTGAAATCATTCTTCGAATAGGCGAGTTCCTTTTCCACGTGCCGTCCGAGATACTCGTGATTTCTGCAGAGATCCAGGGGATCCAGAGGATCCGGCGCGAGGACGATCGCGTTAAACTCGCCAGTTATTCCGTGGTAGGTGTCCACGTTGGAATCCATCCGCGCCGGTCTCCGAGCAGATACCGCTGCTGCCACGTCCGTGGAACTAAACGTTTTATTACCGTTGTGACGCGGACGTTTTACGGGTTGAAACGCGCCTCTATAGAGACGGCGAAAGAGAGAAATCCATTACCTTGCGGGAGAGCTTCCCGCGGACGGCGCTTGTAAATCGGTCGGTGGATTCCATCGACAGCCGCGTTGCTCTTTGCTAACCGGCAATCCGGCAGGGAACGTTGATCGACAAGGACGTCGGAATAAAACCGTCGAACTGTTGCGGCCTATGGCAAACGGGAACTCGCGATTTATGCGATGAATTTTTGCCCGGCGAAAGACCGTCGAATCCTTGACAGCGATGTGACAACGCGTTCGGGAAATAACACGCGCGTGTCACGGAATATATGCATGAAATTTGTACCTCGTTCCCGCGTGCCGATCGTCGCGAGTCACGGCCAAAATCGGGGGATTAAAAGTTTAAAAGCGGAAGACGTATCCGCGTTACGCGGCGTGTCGTTAATCGTTGCGCTTCCACGGCAAATTCTTCTTCGTTATCGGATCATCCGTTCGCGATGGAGCGAGGCGGAACGAAACCGACGATCGCACGGTCGCTAAAAGCAAATAATAAGTCACGCTATTGCGTGATTGGTTTTCAGCTGCATACCGTCGGCCGACGACGCTAAGTCGCAGCATGCGTTTACGTAAGGCACTGTTGTGCACGTGCGCCGCACCACGACAAACTGCATTTCATGAATTGGATTAGGCTAGGAGGACGACGGCGTACACCTCTGACCCTAAACACGAGCCAGCTCGGCCGTGGGCTCATTGATTGCAACCTCCTGTGGATTTTATTTAAGAACTGATAAAATCTGTGGTGGGACGAATATAGTTATTATATTCGTGCAAGACGTTCCAACGAGAGACAGGCTTGGAATTTACCTTCCTGCGATGCCAGTTTCTATCGCGGTACTCGAATGAGTTCTTTAGGAAGCTTTGTACCATCGGACGCAGTATAAACGAAGTCGGCTAATTATGGTGACTCCCTTGTAAGTTCTATGGCGGCTGAAAAGTATGTGAGAGGAGGAAAAAGGAGAAGGAAGCGTTTCGTCCTAGGCCCGCTAGAGGACTCATCGGTAAGGCTATCTAGCGGACCCGTGCCTTAGACGCGGGATGTCGTAAGGACAGTTTAGGACGGTATATATACAAACAGAGGAAGATTCAGGTACTAGCGGGTAAGGTGTTGTCGTAATGTCCCTCTGTTGACGAGCATAGGACGTAGCCGCCACAGTTCTAACGATCCTATCGTTATTCTTAACGACATAACGCAATTTCTGGTGTAACCCTCTGGCTAATGAGCTAATTGATGCAGCGTTATAGTCCCGACACGACGACGGAACGTTAGAGTCGGTTTCCGCGCCGTTGCGTAAATTGGCGCGAAGAATTGATTTCCGCGTGGGAGGAACGGCAGGACGCAGGAGCGAAATCTTGTCGGACGTCTGAAAACTATTTGATTTCTGGGTGGGTAGTCTCTCGTGGCAGTAGACAGGGGAAAAAGAGACTGACGGAGGAGGGTAGTTTCGTCGTCGAGAAGCGGATGGGAATTGAGAAGGGTTGAAACAGGTGGTTGAACAAACGTGGCAGCGTCGGCAGGCTTGCATTTTTTTGATATCCTGTTTAATTAGATGCCGGCTCTCCTCTCTCGACTTTCTATTTCTCCGGGTTTCGGGCCCGCCTCGAAGTCACCCTCACCTTTGTCCGAGGCTCGTTACGCCTCGTTTAACCCTCCGAGCGAAGACTCTTTTATTAATTTCACCTGGGAGAAGGAACGACTCTCCTCGCTCTTCTCTCGCTTCGACGAGAGCATCACCTGGGGGAAATAAAATATTCCGTCGCGGCGCTCGTATAAATTTCAAAATGATGCGAGACAGTTTTTCCGCCGTGTCCCGGAGCGACGAGACGCCACGAACAGCTCCACGGGATATACGAGGAGCGAAGGTCCTTGCCCCAGGACACGCGCGCCGCAGACGCGGGTCGATGGCAAAGGGTAACAACCGAAGAAATACGAACGTATTCCGCCGCGAAGGGTGTCTACCCTCCCGAGAAGCATCCCAGCAGATCGTAAGCCGACTATTTTTCGGCCCGTGGCCGCAATTAACTCGTTCGCGTCGTTAGCGTACGCGCGTGCTATTTTCCTGGTCGTTGTCGACGCGATGCAAATAAATTATGTTGCAAATGGCCAACGCTATTGTCTCGTCTTAACGATTTGCTACAAGAGAAATAATCCTACGCTTATTACGAGAGGTAGGTGTCCACGTTCGATCGAACCGTAAATTATTGCGGCGGAAGCCGCTTCGAGAATAGCTCGCAGCGGGCGGAACATCGGAGACGGATTGCAATCTGAAAATCGATGCGGAACGCACCGAAAATACCGGGCTCCGTATAAATACGTTATGATCAGTGGCGAAGCCCCGTCACTCCGATTTTCGCAGCGAGATGAAATCCATTTCGAAACGACGCGGCTCCCAGGACGAATTAAAGATTAACGTTCGATTCCGTGCTCAATTTCGCCCGACGCGACGTTGCGTCTCTGTCGGCCAGATCTCGAACTCTCGTGATTTTCGTTTTCGAGCGTGGAAAAATCCGGTGACCGCGTTGTTTTCGATGCTAATTAACGATCGAATCGCCACGCGAAAATACGACGGTGCTCTTCTAATTAAGGGCGGCGAGATTCTGCCGATACGTCTGAATACCGAGCCCCGGCCTCGTCACAACGAAGCGGCGACTTTGAACGATCAGATAAAGCGATAGCGCGGGGAATTAGAGGGTGGACGCCTTTAATTAAGACGATCCCTAATCAAATAGTTTCGGGAGACGGATCGATGAGGGGAGAGCCAAGGGCAAGTCGGACGAGTCTGTGGGGAGTCGCAACTCCATCTTCGCGGAGATTGTTATTTTAATTTGTTAAGCTATGTCCACACCGGAATAACGCCGAGCAACTCTTTATCACCTTTGTTGCCCTCTTCTTCTTTTACCGAATGAAATGGAATGCTGCTTTAATGTGGACATTGCTATAGATTTAGATACACCTATAATGAACAAATTTTGGGCCCGAAGTTGAGTAGGTATGCACACGCTTATCCAGTTGGCTTAAACGAACGATCGTAAACGGGCAGAGAGAATGAATGTCCTAGAAACGAACGGAAATTGAAGTTGTAAACTCTCGAGCTAAATTCGCGAGACACGTCGCTCGCAATGGATCTTCGACGGCCCTTTAAGAATCCCATGAAACGTGAGCCATGGGATTGGAGCATATCGAGAGACGCGGCGTATCTTAATTGGAAACAAGTGGAATTACACACCGTAATATCGAATAAACCGACCCCATGGGCCGGGCCCGTGCTCGCAATCAAAGGGAGCCCGTTTCGATTGCTCGTTCAATTACGTTTCTGTTCGAGTTATCGTGTCCTTGAAAGAGGGTTGGGATATTAAATTTGTTCCGGGCGGCAATACCCTTCCGGTTAGGTGGGCGCACACCTTTCTTCTCTCTTCTCACCTTGCTCATCTCGTTCTCTATCTCTTTTCTCTCTGTATCTCCCTCTCCCGTTTCCTTTTTACGGGCTTGTTCGTTTACTGCAGTCGAGGTTCGCGAAGGTGTCTCCTTATCCGGGGGCGTAATTTATCTCCGTGATAAAAGTCCTCAGGGCTATTGATCCCAGAATGACGGGCAGACGCTTTTAGCGCCGCGAAAAGAGAGAGAGAGAGAGAGAGAGAGAGAGAGAGAGGAGAGGAGAGGCAGAGAGACGGAAAAGGAGAAGAGCATCGTAGGTGCTATGCGACGTCGTTCAGCTGCTCAGCCGCTCAGCCGCCGCGCCGGCTGGCTGAGTGCACCGGCCAGTTATAGTTCCGCCGAGTGCCGCTAATGAAAGATTATGCATTTTCATCGTGACGCCGTAAACGCATTACGGGTCTGCCGCGCGTTCATCCTCGTTGCTCGGTCGCGGCCGTCGCCGTTGATAAACGCGACTTGAAAAAGATCCAACGGCTCGATAAATAATTTATCAATGGAATTACGACACCGCCCCGCGTTTCACGCCGCGGCGAAAAACGACTTCTGTTCGCGCGCGATGAATGGACTTGCCGATTCCGATATGGAAACGCAGCTGCGAACTCTGTTCGACACGGATTATTGGACTTGTATCGAAAGATCTTTTGTTTAACAAATTCTATATCGATAAGAGCTAGAATGCGAGATCAATTTACTGTCGCAAGATCGGTACCTGCTTGCGGATACAGGTAACCAGAAATTGGATTAATAATCTGGATATTGTGGTCGACGTTCCCGCGGTGGAATGTCTGCTCGGAAAAGGAATCGGACGGCCCCGAAATTGTCCAATAATCCAATTTATACGAATATCATCGAGTCCCGGCGTTCCCTCGTCCGGAATCTCGCCCCGGTTCCAGAGATCGATGAATATTCAGCAGCGAACGTCTCCATCGGCTTTGGCTCCTTGGATTACTCGGGGTAGCCGTGGAACGTTGGCAATTTTTCTGGGCACGCTACGACGAAGCAGTTGCTTTCTCCTCGTTGCGGGCTGATAACGCGTCGCGTCTCTCAATCTCGCGGCGTTGCGCTGCGACAAACTATCGCTCGTCGCTTCTATTTACCTGGTTAATAGTCTGGCGTAATTTAATATTGCGCCGATGAGGAATAGGCTGTGACTCGGCCAGCTCGGAGCGGCTGAGTATCAACGCGACGCGACCGTTTCGCAACGACAACGTAGCCGAGTCGACAAAGGAAAGCGTCGACGTGTATCGTCTTGTGAAACACGCTCCGCGAGCGACGGCAAGGAAATACATTAAGCCCGTGACACGTGAGAGGAGGGTCCATATCACGGTCGTTTAGCTAGACACTCGCGTGAATTATACTACAGTTTCTGGCAGCCGCGTTTAATATTATTCATTTCATTATCTACTTGCGGATTTTATGCGTTTATGGCAAAAATGGTTAGGGCCGATTTAAAATAGTCCAAAGGATAAAAGAATTTAGGAATTTCGCTCAATGAAATTATTAAACTAAGAAAGAACTTACGTCTTGGCCCCTGTTTCTTACAGTCGACGCACAAAACTTTGTATATTGCTCAAAGATCCTCAGTTTATAGACAAGGCATTTGTCAAAACTATTTCAGTATGCGAAGATATTAATGAAAAAGATGAATTCCAAATGCGGTGGAACGAGAACAAGCGTACAAACATATGTACGTCGATAACACCCAGCTCCGCAGCTATTTTAATTCGCGGCGTAGCTGGAACGCGAGTCCGGCAATTTCCGCGACGGATCCGGGAGCCGGAAGTCTTTTAATTGGACTAATCGATATTTCATCGCGGCCATTGAACAAAGTCAAGCTCCAATTAGCGCTGTCACGCGGCTCGAACAATACGAGGACCGCGGTCGGCGCGGAGAGCGGCGTGTGCGTCGGCCAGCAAAGCAAATTGTATCCCTAAGTTATTCCGTGCAACAGGGTGTTCGTCGAAGTTCCGCACGGCGTTCGTTTCTTTCTGTATTTTTTCCGGCGGCGGGTTTCCGCTCGTTAGCCAAGCCTCCCGCGCGCTCGCATCACGCGTCCCTGTTTTCCGCGTTTTCGGTCGCATCTGTCGCACGATTAATATTTTAATCAAGCAGTCCGCGGAAAAGTACGGCCGGTGTTTATGCGCGCTGCAAATTGCGTTCGTTCGGTCGACCATTAAAATGCATGGACGTCTCGGGGCCGTGTATCACGGCGAGAATTTGTTTTTCTTTTTCGTTGGCCGCGGTTTCGCAGCCGCAGAGACCATTACCGAACCGTTCCTCGAGAACAGCAAATGGTCTCTGAACCGTCTGTGCCTTTAATAAAAATTGCGGCTCTCTCGTCGGAGCAGCGTGGAAAAATCGGTGACACCTTGAACCCCGAAAAAATTCGAAACCCGTTCTCTCCGTTCCCGTGTCCTGTTCTCGTTGGTTCCAAACGGTGTTCCGGTTCTAATCACCCGGTGACCTTTCCCCTAAGCGTGTCTCCGCGGAGTAGTTCACAGCAAACTGGAAAGGTTTCGCGACACGGTTGCCTAAACAGGCCAACGTGTGTTGGCTTGTCGCGAGTAGAATGAGATAAGACGGACGGGGACGAACCTGACTCACGCGCAACTGCCACCGATGGTCTTATCGGGATCTAGCCTGTCCCCGTGCAAATATTTGCCGTCTCCGTTAAGCGCTTGATAAAACGGAATCGCAATCAACGTTCTCGAGCGATGCGTCACTCCCGATACAAGAACGCTGCCACGAGGACTCTCGTAAAATTTAGGGATGAGACGAGGATCCTCGAGCATCCTTCCACGTTCTGCTCCTCCAGTCTCGCGAAGATCATCGGTCGTCGTTACGACCACGCTTGGAAAGCGTGGCTCTGAAGTTTGTCCGATGCTCGTTCGCTCGCGGTGTTCCGCCACCGTTCCGCCAACGGCCAGGTCGTTACACGGCGTTTCCACTGATTCACCGTGGTCCGAAACGAAACGAGGAAACGCCTCGAGAGTCTAGCCTCGGCGGCGACTTGCCCAGACGCCGCAACTTGGCACGGAGCTACCGCGGAGGCGATTTACTCGTCGGGATCAACCGTGGCCATCTTATGCGAGAGATAGTCGAAGCTCGCGCGCCGATTTCGTGACTCTCCGGTCGTTATATCCGCAGGGAACGAGAAGAAAAGGCAAAAGCCTTTCGACCTGTTCCCCTTTCAAACCTTTATCTTCCGATGCCTTCTCTTCTTCACCTTTTCGCGGGAGAGCCAAAATCGGTTCGCGATATCGGCGCTCATAAACTGCTATGGCATTAACACGAAACCAGACACTACGTAGAAATTTCTACGATATACAGGGTGAGTCACCTAACGTTTGTACCTCAAATATCTTTGTTGTTTCTAAAGATACGTAAAATATGGTAAGGACAAAGTTGAATTGTACAATGGGGCTGACACGATGCAAAAAAAAAAAATTTTGTTTTTATGTCATTTTTTTTAGAGATATCAAGGTCACCTTGACTTTTTTAATTGGAACCACCCTTTATTAAACACCTAGAATGATAGTCCCTTTCATTAGGAATTCAGTGACTATAATTAGTCCAGGGTCATTCAAGGTCAAGGACAGAGAAAACGTATAAGATTTAACATCGATACATGCTTGTAAACGGGCTTTGAAGGAATGTTGCACTCTGTCCGCGACCTTGAATGACCTTGAGCAATTATAGTCACTGAATTCGTAATGAAAGGGGCTCTCATTGTAGGTTGAGTCAGTAACTATTGCCACCTCAAATATCTTTGTTGTTTTTAAAGATACGTCAAATGTCTGAAGGACAAAGTTGAATGGTTCAGTGGGACTCACACGGTACCAAAAAAATATTTGTTTTTATGTCATTTTTTTTAGAGATTTTCAAGGTCACCTTGAGTTTTTTAAATGGAACCACCCATTTTTAAACACCTACAATGATAGTCCATTTCATTACAAATTCAGTGACTATAATTAGTCAAGGTCATTCAAGGTCATTCAAGGTTATCTCTGTCCGCAACCTTGAATGACCTTGTGTAATTATAGTCACTGAATTCGTAATGAAACGGACTATCATTGTAGGTGTTTAAAAAAGGGTGGTTCCATATAAAAAAAGTCAAGGTGACCTTGATATCTCTAAAAAAAAAATGACATAAAAACAAAATTTCTTTTTTGCATCGTGTCAGCCCCATTGTACCATTCAACTTTGTCCTTACCATATTTTACGTATCATTAGAAACAACAAAGATATTTGAGGTAAAAACGTTGGGTGACTCACCCTGTATAGAAACCTCTGTATAACAGTTTTAACGTATGGCGGCTAACAAGTGTGTGAGAGGAGGAAAAAAGAGAAGGAGGCGTTTCGTCCTAGGACCGCTGGAGGACTCATCGGTAAGGCTATCTAGCGGACCCGTGCCTTAGACGCGGGATGTCGTAAGGACAGTTTAGGACGGTATATATACAAACAGAGGAAGATTCAGGTAGTAGCGGGAAAGGTGTTGTCGTAATGTCCCTCGAGTGCCATGTCTCCCTGAAATGGGGGAGACACGGATTTACAATTTAAGTTCTACTTCACTCAATAAATTGCTTTTACATTATGGAATTTTACGAGATTGCTGGGTGGTTGGTACTCGAAGCGTTAAACCATTTCGAGTACTGCGCGAGACACTGTCCGTGAGATAATGATTCCACTCTCCTGGAATCGCGACGAAATCGAATTTTCGGTGACGAAGGGAGGATCTTCCGGGGCCTTCGGCCCGCACGTGGACGGTAAAACAAATAGCCCCGGCCGTTTTTAATGGGCTCCCTGCAGGGGTGGTAATCTCCGCGGTGTATTCGAGCCACGAACTCGTTCGCAACGAACGTTAATTAACGTTAATTAATTTTACATACTTAAAAGCGTGGCGGATCCACGACCTTCCCCTGCCCGAGAGACATCCGGATGAAGACCTGTGTACACACGGGACCGCTATTTTTCAATTGGCTTCTCCTGGACGTTAATCAGAACTCGCCGGAACGGGGCACCGGCTCCGTCGAACCCTCTATCGTAATTAAGCGAGCTCTACGGTGCCGTGCCGCTTTGACGAGCTGTCTTAACCCGTTAACGGAGCTTGTAGGTCGACCTCGTCATCGGAAAGCACTTTGGCGACGCTGGTTGCGTTTCTTTCGATATTAATCTCAGTTAAATCTTGACGCAATCGTACTCCAGGAGTTACGTTCTAATTTGTTCTAACGAAGCCGGTGTAAGTCGAAAAACACGTAATTCGGAATAAATAGACGCAGGTACATCAGGAACAGCGTCTGGCTGTTCGAAAAATGCCTGTCGCGTTACTGGTAGAAACGACGTACGTAAATCGGCAGAGCGTAAGTCGAGGTATGACCGTACTGTAAGAATCAATGAAAACTTGGAGCGCTATAGCGTTCCAGAGTTAATTCCGAGTTCCTCGAGCGTGTTCGCCCATAGCGCTCGATCCGGTCCGAACCGTGGAGCGAGAATAATCGCCTCGTAGTCCCCCGGACGGAAAGAACCGACCGGTTTCGGGCGTCGCATTAAAAGTCGACCGTTAAATCGACTTATCAAGCTTCTTAGCCCGCGATCTCGAAGGGGGCGGCTTCGAGAAGTCGAAGTTTCCGGAATCCTCGATGAAAATTCATTGCGTCGACGAGGACAGCTTTCGTGTCGAGAGATCGATCCGAACGTGGATCCGATTGCTATTCCTCCCACGGGAAAGAGAACGGTGGCTCTCTCGATTACTCATCTTTCGTAGGAGCTGAATCCCTCGGATCGTGACACACGCGGGACCAGGACAAACACGGGAACGCGATAATTTAGGATCACACGAGGTTCTCGGAAGCGGGCCGGTGTCGCGGCCGAGGACAGGGAAGAAAGACGAACGACGAGAATCGAGCAAATGGACGATGGAGTGACGTCACTCGACACGCGTGTTCCGCGTCGACCGCATAAACGCGTCGCTCTGCACCGAGTTTCGAATTTGCGACGTGCGACGGTTCCGAGCGAGACTTGTCCGATGGATCCAAATTCGAGAATTTCAAATGTCTTGGTACTCGCCGCATTTTTAATTTATATGCGACGAGATACAAGTTTCGGCCAGACTAACTATATTCTCATGAACTACGGTCTTGTATAACTTACGATCTGTAGGGATAGGGGTTGACGAGTAAGGGAGCAATGATTGTGATTTGGCAGTTTCAATGCTATGGACGAGTAAGGCGCTCAAAGTTGTTTAACGGTTAGTCACGAGGATGGTCCGAGTTGGTCGGCTATCATAGCTTCCTATCCGGGAAAGTAGGTGCGAGAGATAAGACCGTTCGCTGGTGGGACACGGGATTTTGTCGTCCGCGGACGATTGCGTCACGCGGACGGAAATCTCGATGCCTCGTTACCGCGGGCGACGCGCGACGCATCATTCTGTGACGCTATTAACGCAATGGTCCGCCTCTGCCGGTCGTGTGTGATTCACACGGCGGCTGCCACGGTACCGCGTATGAAATATAGATTCACGGGAAGCGGAGACCGGAATTAGATTCGTTTACTGGCAGCGGCGTTCACCGAGACGATCAATGTCGCTCGGCGAGGCTCTCTTTCCGTCTCGCGTCACGGAAAGATTCAATTGGTCGACCGCGCGCTGTCTCTTCTTCGCTGTATTTGGTCTATTACATTTTTCAAATCTTTCTCATCGGAGCACTCCGGCACATAGTGTACGCGATTAGTCGTACCGAACTGTTATTGTTGCTTGTAACCAAGGAATTCTTTGACCAACTGTTCCGGCATATCAAGGGTCTTTGATTTCAGTCTTATTTATAGTTAAAACGTGACTAAATGTGCCGGCAAGGCGATAACATTTACAATGCGCTACGGTAAAAAGTGCCCTTCCTAGACTTCGATGGGAAAGAGTTAAAATCAACCGTTTCGGAGAACGCAGCTACAAGATCCGAGAACGTTTAACTCGTTCGGAGAACGTCCATAGGCGTAAATCATCCATTATCGAAACGCGACTGTTTGTGTTTCGGTTTTGTCACTTTTTCGTTCTTACTTTTCGTGTATCCTCCCGCACCGTGAAATCGAAAACGGGTTACGAGAACGTGCGCCCGAGAAAAATTAATGTTTCATGCCAGTCGGTAAATCTTAGCGCGGCGGACCCCTCGTAAGCGCTTTGTTATGCGTTCCGTCGAGTATCGCGAGAGAACCCCGAGACGTAACCGGGTAATCGATACGTTTACTAGCCGCTCTTTCTTGGATTCCGCGTATCCAGTCGTCGAAACGTCGCACGATCCCAGAACGGGGATTCCTCCTTTCTAGAATTTCCAATAATTGCTTCTCTTCTCTGTTGCAGGTAAGAGGCCACCGATAATTAGGCGGCGAGTCATTCGATTAGCAGCCAGGCACGTTCGCCTAAGTGACTTCAATTTGGTCCACCGTATCAATCTCGTCTAGAGGTGAGATTATATTCCCGTCTCCGCCATTAGCCGTCAAACTATACAGGATCCATGAACAAGGTCCAGGATATTCCACCCTTTGGCCGAAGAGAAAGCGGCCAGCGAGTCGAACTCCTTCGAACCCGAACCTCGCGATTCGTAGTTGAACCGCTCCTGAGCACACTCACGGAAAACGCTCCACTTCCCTAATTCCCAGTTGTTATTATACGAGGAATCCCACATTATAATATTTGCAAGCAAGCGTGCATGCTTCGGCAAGATGCTGCAGCACGGAAATGTCGCAAGTTGCTTGTTAGTGTGTTCGCACCTTAAAATCGTGAGGTCGCGAGAACGGTTTTCCAGCGGAGCGTTAACAAAGTCCGAGCGGGTGCCTCGGCACCTCTCGATGAGTCGCCGTAGCGAGCAGACGCGAAACAATATCCCCTCTTTTAATCAAAGAAGCCTGGCGGAACTCCAACGAAATTTCGTCGCAGTCGCGGCACGTCTGGCTCGTAACTAGAGGGTCTTGATCGTGAGAGAGCAGGGCGAGTGCAGCCAATAAAGGGCTGCCGGTATTTATACGAGCCCGGGACAAATTATCGATCATACGTGGATTCGTCTTTGCTCGCGGAGCAGCGTTTCCGGCGGACCGCGGATTTATGGGTTTCCTCGCAGGTCTGGCCGAGTCGTGTCGAGTCGAGGGGATCGAAATTACACGACACGCGAGATTCGTCGTTGGCGTTGCACGGAGGCGATCGATCTTCCGCTCGTTCGTCGCGCCAACGTCGAGAAGTTGCTCGCCTCCTCCGAGCACCACCGCTACCATCCTTCAGCCCGCACGGGAGAACCGGTTTCCCTGGTCCGGGCTCTGGGTTAGGTGCACCGAACTCGTCTCGTTCGCGGAACGAACCATCTCGTCGCCATCATCCCCCCTGCCCTCGAAATCCGGCGAATCTTTATCCTCCTGGAGGAGAGCGCGACCGCGAATCGAACCATCGCCGTCCCTGGTTTCGTATTTCTCCGAGTAGACGAAGGGAAGACGAGGCGAAGACAAAGAGCGTCGGTTTCCAGGCTCGACGGTGAAGGTGAATATTCATGTTTTGGGGGTGCTAGGTCGCATTGTGTCCTCGGGATTCACGGCAGTCCCGATCGGCTCGTTAATCCCGAGGACTCGAACGTTCCCCGAGAAACCTTGGACAAACCGGAGACGGTGCCTTCGGACTCGGGAATTTTATCGAGTCTCTCCAGCCTCGAGATTCGGTCTCGATCGTCCTCGGTGCGCGTTAACGAATCGCACCCTCGATACTATTGATCAACTTTTTATCGCATCATCGCGCACCCCTCGAGGGTTTCTCGTTTTCCTAAGGAAATAGCGTCGGCCATCGAATTCGTACGGCTCTCTCCTCGTCCCCTTGCAACCCTGACAGACTCTAATTTATTTTGCCGATGGCTCGCGACACAATAGAAAAAAGTTCGTTCGAACGAAGGGACCACCGACGCTTGCGGAAAACTGTCGCATTTTCGCGTTGTCAACGGGAAAGTTTCGATTGCGGAAGTTAACGTTCGGGACAGACCGATGTCGCGGCGTTGTCTGCGAACCCTGTCAGAGGGTGTTTCCCTTAACTTCATTCGGAGCTCGTGAAGTCGACGAACATTACCGGGCGTTCATAAAGATTTGGAGACGACGGAATCAGCGATATTTAAAATTCAAATCCCACCATTCTTCTCACTGTTCCCGGCGACGGGGATCGGAAAGTATCGGTAAGTTCCTCGAGGAGATTTCTCTACGTACCGAGCTCCGTTTCCTCCGCTTCGGCTAATAAGAGTAGAATTAGAGTTCCCCGCGGTGAATGCAATATTCCTCTTCTCCTGTTGTCAGTTCCCACAGATTTTGTCCAATCGGAGAGAAGAGCCGGTCCTGATATCCGCGGAGCTAACCCCAGGTCTCTCTCTCTCTCTCTCTCCGTTCGATTTATCCGTATCCAAGATTACGCGAATGCCGAAGCCTAATTTTCCTTTTTTATTCGGCCGCCGCGACCTTCGCGCCTCGTCGCGTCGGTTCATTGGCCTCGCTTCCCCTAGTGCCTCCCCTACGTTCGTTCTTCCGTACAAAAATATGGGAAAACTTTGCTTTCGAAAGTTTTAGTATCCGTTATCATGCAATATTCATTCCTCCGCTTATTCTTATTTATATTCATGATCGCGGGACACGTTGTCGCGGCTCGCAGCCCCGACAAGTAATTAAGCCCCTCGTTCTCGGAGTTCGAGTAATTTCATTTTCGATTACCTTCTTAGCATCGTGTCCACCCGGGATACGACGAAAACGGCCCGAAAATTCCATTATTTCCGGCGATCGCGATACATGATTCATTTGGATGCCTCCGTCGTTCCGAGGATTAAATATTAATCCACTCCGCGAATCCATCCGACCCGGCGATTCCCGCGTTTCCAATTATAGTTCGAAAGAGGAACGAACTGTAACGCCGGAGACAATCCTGCTCGTCGTCTAGAAATCGGTGGCTATCTCGAAATCCCAATTTATCCCGCGTCATCGAGACCTTCGTGACAGAGTGCATTGTCCTCCATCGAAACCATCCCCGAACTCATCCGTTCTGTTTGTCCAGCGAGAGAATCTCCTTGCCGGTTTTCCATTTTCGTAACGAACGGAGGCGGAGGAAGAGCGAGAGTAAATTTTTCAACGCTTTAATCGTCGTCGGGTTCTTCGGCGAGATTCGATTCTCGGGTAGAAACGAAGATGTTCTCCGCGGCGATAGGTGCAACCTCCGAAATTCCAATTTATCTTCTTTGTGCCGGGCGACCTTCGGATCGGGGTACATCGGCCCCAAACACCCGAGACTCTTCTCCTTGCTCGTCATATTCCTAAACTCCCTTCGAGCATCGACGGAGAGAAAGGGTGGGAAAAAGAGAGAGAGAGAGAGAGAGAAGGGGAGGCGAGGGGTGAGTTTTTGCCAGGAGAAGTAATTCCACCAGCAGACACCCCCTCCAGTTTGTCGGGCGCGTGGCGATACACGCAACCCCTCTCCGCGTGGTTTCCTAGCAAGAATGGTGGGGAAGGTTCGTCAGGGGGTTGCGACGTCGATGCGGGGGAGAGGGAGAACCACTGGCTGACCGGCTAGCTGGATGGTTCGCCGGCTGGTTGGTTGGTTGGCTGGCTGGCTGGCAAGGGGTTGCGTCGTGGCGCCGCCGCCGCCGTTGTCGTTCTCGTTCTCGTTCTCGTTCCCGTTCTCCTACGCGACTCCGTTTCCCGTAAGGGAGCTTTCAGTCGACGCGCGACTGTTCCCGAAGACGCGTATACGTGCACCCTCTGTTCCGAGACGACCCCCATCCGCGGTGATCGCTCACCTGTGCTCTCGTTGGGGGTTGCGCAGCCAGGCCTCGGTACGGCGCGTGGCCAGCGACCGGACTCGTCCTCGAACAGGTAAAATCCCGAATAATCATCATTTACTTTCGCGTTCTGTTCGAGGATTTTTGAACCAACAACCGCGCAAGGACAAGTGGATGGACAATTTCAGAAGCTCGCTGAAAATATTCTCCGTGCTCTTCCGTTCTTCTCTCGGTCGCGTCAGGTCGAAAGAACGTCGCTCGTTTTTATCGTTCCCCTTGCTCTCTCTCTCTCGCACCCTCGCCCTATCATGCGACGATATTCGCCGGCGCGGCGCTCCAGCCAAATCCGGAGGAGCATAAAGATAGTGGTGGCGTTGCGGGTATACCCTTGAGTCATCGACGCGTACGCGTTGGAGCCATTAAGTTGCGAATACACTAGTGACTAACTTGTGACATTCTTTGCGAGAACGACTCTCTCGTGGCATGCGTAAACGCCTCTGAGATAGCGATCAGCAAGGTAAATTAGGAAAGCGAAAAATATATTTCTAATATTTTCAGCCGAGTGTACACGCTCCCGCAAAGAAATGTCGCAGGGAACTAGTCGGTGTGTTCGCACTTCAGCGGCGAACGTGTTCGTCGAATATCGACCGCGAGCCTTTTCCGTGGCTGGTATCGCCCGACTTAATTGCAATCGATCGAACTTCTTCGCACGGTTTATTTTCTGAGCAAACGGTCGCGAAACCTCGCGGAAACTTTTTTCGACTCGAAGCAGAATTTGCTCGTGTTCCGTTCGTTGTCTCGGCCAACGGGGAACGCGCGAGGTGAGAGGCGAGAGACGAGAGCCGTTAGCCGGTGGACACGCGACGATCCCGAATCAAAATTCTCTGCCGATCGTTAGGGGATATCGAGTTTGTACTAGGCAGAGGAGGGATCGCGGGGCACGAAACATCGCGGAACCGTTTCGTGTCCCGTAAGAGACACGCGGACGACGAGACTCGCCGGTCTACCTGACGGCGATACCAACTTCCAACTTGTTGACGAGCGTCGCGTGACGATCTCGCCGGTTTCTCTCTCGCGCGAGGCGATTCGCTCGAACGAGCCTTCCCGATCTGGTTGCGTCGGGGCGCCATTGTGGAAGAACCGGTCACAAGACGCCTGCTCCCCCCCTCTCTCTCTCACCCTCTCCCTCTCTCTTCTTCACGGTCGTAAAAAATCGTCGATGACTTCTTGCTTCTCCTTGGTTCTTCTAACTTGGCTATAGGCTTCTTTCCTCCCTTCGACCCATCTCTTTAATTCCTTCTAAACTGAGATGCAATAGAAAACAAGAAATTTTCTTGTAGAAGTTTGTACGAAATACTTTCCCAGATCTCTGAGGAAAATAATAATGTGGAAATCAGATAAACGACCCACAAAATTGGTTGCCCGAGGTTTCGCAGCGCGTTAGACTGTGTTCTCTCGTTTTACAAGGGTCGAGGGTACCAGAAAAATGTCGGAGCATCGCAGACATTTTATTTCCCGAGACTGTTGCGGACGGAGTTTTCACTTGGGTCGGCTCGCGATAAAACGCGTTCGAATTCGTACGTGACGGCGCTACCCGATTCGAAGAGTCCCGATAAAGTGGCTTACCATGATCCGTTCTCTGTCTGGCGGTCCCCAAGGGGCAGCTACCCACCGTCGAAGATTTACGGTGTCCATGGGGAAGAAGTTTGGAGACGACGGTGCAGCAAGCACTACCCCCGAGGGTTGCTTTTTCCTCTTCGGGAACGTAGAACACGCGGAAACAAAGGAACGATCGCCGGAGGGTATGAGAACGGGAGGAGGACCGGGCCAGAGAGAGAGAGACAGGGGGAGAGAGAGAAGCTGTTTTCCTTTCCTCGGAGCTTTCGACGTCTAACCGTCGCTTCCGGGGTAACGAGCCGTGAGCGCGTCCCCCGAAAAATCCGCGGGCAACGTATTTTTATCGTGACTCGCCCGGAGGAGGACGTATTTCAGCTTTCCCTCGCGGTTTCGATCAGCTTCGTATAGTCGAGGAACTCGTGCTGTCCGGCGAGGCGCGGCCCGGAGGATTTATCGCTCGAATCCGGAAGCCCGCGGCTAACGAAAGGGACACAATGTGTTCGCTCGCGCGCGCCGCAACCCGTGCTCGGAATATTCGCACGCGTTTAATACGCCGCTGGTTATTTTACGGGATCGTAAAGTGGTCGGCAATAAAAGCGTCGCGCGGACGAGACTACCATAACTCGGCCCGCCTAGAACTCGGCCCCGGGCTTCCCAGCCCCCGCCTAATGTTAATAAGTTACGAAACACCGCAACAGGAAGCTGCCTCGATCGGCAGCTCGAACCGTGTCCTATCGAGCCTCGGGCGAAATCGATTCGTCTCGTAACGTTTCGAACCGTTCCTTTTCGCGATTGAGAAATTATTACGATTGCGCAAGGCGAAGAGATTGTTTCTGTTTTAACCTGATGCAACACTTGTTGAACACCGAGCCTCGCTGTACACTTTCGCGACGTTTCCTTTTCGGTCTGAACGAGATTTTCGTTCGGTCACCGAAACATGGGACTACCGAAAGTAGTAATCGGAGGCCGAGAGCTAAATTGCGACGGCAGAGATTTTCGAGCTCGTTGCACCGTGATTATTATCAATCGAGGGAACGATCGGCCGGAGACGCTAAATCATCCGAAGACGCCGAGAGTTAGAGCCGCAATTTTCTCCCGTGATTCATAACGTCGTCTAGGCTGGGTAATTCATGCGCGGCGCGAGGGTTTTATCTGATTTTTCTGCGAGAGAGAGAGACGCGTGTGTGCACGCGGACCACCCCGGATCGCCATTTTTCCTGCGTGGAAGGCTCTTGGCCATTAGGAGCACGCGATCCACCATCTCGTGTTCGCCATTCTAATCGCGATTACTTGGAAACCCTCCTGTCGTTCTTCGCAACAGACTTGCCTCGCTGAGAACAATTCTTTCCATAATCCTCTTACCACAGGAAGGTAATCTTGCGAATTTAGCGGAACCCTAGAAAAGCAGGGCTCTTTAGTTTCTCGATTTCATCAATTATTTAATCCTGCTTCGTTCTTGCATCCTTTTTCAATACATCCTCTAATCCAGTCGCGTTCTTCCTAAAGGCGTAAGAAATCTATTCCTAAGCGAGGATCGCAGAGGGGTGGAGCTGAATTAATATTTGAAACAGTATAACCGTTTAACGAACCCTGCCTAACGCGATTACAAGCGCCCCGATACTTTTCAGCCCGGTGTTGGCGGAAAAGTGGCTTGGCTGTCGTTTGGGATCTTTTCTATCGCAAGGAAATGCTTTTATGGAGTTACGCGGCGGGAACAGAAACGCGGGAGGGAAAAAAACATTCGCAGCGAGCGGCTTCGCTCGTAAAAGTTGTTCTCACGGGCGGAACGGTGCGTCTGGTGCGATGCACCGTGATCGATCGTCGACGTGTTTGCGCGCTCGTATTTTTAGACGGCGGAGTGGCAGGTGAGAGATCCATCCGTCGGAGTCGAAGACTCTCTTTCTCTCTCTGTCGTGTCTGATATCCGAATTTCTCTTCGGACACCTGACAGAGCCGCGATTCCACGGAGACGTTTCGGTGCATGAACCGAAGCTATTTAGTTATTCGCGACAACTTCGTCCGTTTTCCATCTGGAATTATCAGAAAACGAGTCAACGTCTACTCGCCGTGGTTATTTATTTCCAATTTGCTGTCGGAATCGCTCGAGGGTATTTTCATTGGGAAATTATCTGTGACTCGGCCACACGGCTCTCGTATTTATGGAACGTTTTAAAAGGAAGGCGGGGGCCTATGTCGATTTTTCAGATGCCCGTGAGAGTGGCGAACGGGACGCGATGTTTGTGCACGGAGAAGATCAAAGCTTCTCTAAAAATATTGCTCCCGAGTCTATTTGAACTCGCGACTCGCGTATTTCGCGCGACTCGAGCACGCGTAACTGTTTTAAAAATAATCCCGTGGCTTCCGCAGAGCGTTTCCGGGTCCGCTGAAACGTTTCCGTTCCACCGCGACGCGCGATTGCCTGCTTTCTGTGGATTCCAGGCTCTCTCCCGATCGAACGATTTAATTTCAGCGAATTTTCCGCTTGACCGGGATTTAAACGTCCGCTCGGGTACAGAGCGGCCCGAAGCGCGAGAACATGTCCGTTGCCGGCCGGGGAAGAGGAAAAAAGACCCCCCCCCCTCTTTCCCTTGAGCCGCAGATGCGACTGCATTGTGGAACGTGTCCGGCTCTGCGGATCGCAGATAGTATTCATGAAAACTGCTCCATAGAAATCCTTCGCGTGCGAGCCTCGGTCGTCCAGCACGAGGAAACGTATTGTTTGCGGGAGACAGATTCATTTAGACTCGTCGCTCGGCTCGATCGAGCACCGGACAAACGCGAAACCAAAGGATAATCCACGTCCACCGACGCTTCTTGCGACGTTCGAGGCAGTTCCGAGCTTTTTACGCGAGCCTATTCTTCCGACGAAACTTTCTCGTCGTTCCACTGGCCTCTGTGGCAGAGGGACGCTGCAAGCTCTCGAGCGGAGCCAAGTCGACCCGACTAGGGATCGAACAAACTGCGCGGTACATTAAAACCGAATTAACCGGGATTAGGCCTTTAAGCGGTTAATATCGGGGATTCCGAAATTCGTCACGGGGCCGAGTCAACCTTAAGTCGGCCACGAGCAACCCTCGGACCACGAAAATTGTATAGACCACGAATAACACTGTCCATCAGTTATTGTGGAACATAAAAAAAGTTGAAATTTGTTGGACAGTGTAATTTGCAAACGAACGATGTCGGGAGTCGAACTTTGGAAGATAGAAAAATACGTGTCTGTTACTCTTCTTATCTCATTAGTTCCTTGTAAGCTGATTGGCGACATTTGGACGTCAGCTTCCAGGAAAACAGGATTTGTTTTGGTCAGCACGCGACTGTAGCCGCACGTTCGCACATGTTCGGCGGTAGTTATCGATTCCAGAAGCACTTAGAGCCCAGCAGCGTGTCGTTGGCAAATATATTTATTCACGTGTTCAACGCGTGGATCCAATGGACAAGCTCCATGGTCTAGACCAGGCATGTCCAGAAGTAGCTCACTTGGAGGCAAATTCGAAGGAGACGCCTACTTCTCGCGTCTCGCTCCCCGTGGCGACTGTAGTCCTCCCAGCTCCTCAGACTCGTGCCTACCGCGTGGGGCACGTACTCTCGGACCCACGGTAGGCGCGGGTCTGAGGAGCTCGGAGGACTACGGCCGCCACAGGAAGCGAGACGGCAGAAGTAGGAGTCTCCCTCGAATTTGCCTCCAAGTGAGCTACTTCTGGACATGTCTGGTCTAGACGAAGATCAGATTCCGCTAGAATCAATTAGGCGTGTTTGTTTCTGGTTTCGCGGCGCTAGCGCAGCCAATAAATCATTAAGAGAACGCCGATTCGGTTAAGGGATTAACGAAACCAACAGGATTCGCCGGCCTCCCGTAAATCTCGGACGTTCCATTAGGCCGTGTTCACAGCGGCGTGTTTCCGAGCACAATGCGCTTGCTCCCGGTCCTGTAATCCGACCGCATAAAGACTGCCACCGTGTAATGCAACGGAATCCGCCCTCCGTTCACAATCGTGCCCGCCAAACGACAGCCCACGCCCGGATTGTTTTTAGCAGCGATCACGCTCGACGGGCACCAACCATTGCTCCGTTAATGCGGTCCGCTTAAAGCCGTGTCCTCCTAGTCTCCTATTATCCTACCTTGATTACGTTTTACCCCGCGGCCTTCTGTTCCTTCTCCCCTAACGATCCTGCGATTTCGACCCTCCGGATTACATTTATTTTGGTACGAAAATTGACAGAACAGATTGCCCTCTTTGATTACGTGGGCATAGCGGTGATGTTCGAGCAAAAGGAAATAACGACGAGATCTATTATTTCGACTACAATTTGTGCGATTCTTTTTTGCTCGCACACCAGCGAATGTTAAAAAGGCCGAGCGCATTTTGTTCGTTAAATGGCTGACGCAGCGGCCGTACAGGAGGTAGAAAGTCTTGTTGGCTCTTTTTAAATTGCTGCACCGCCGCGGCGCATCGGGGATTTCATTCGGGAAATTCATTATTAACACGAGGGAAATTAGCATTAACGTGCAGTTGCGCCCGAAACTGCATCGCGGCGGGAATAATTGCTGGAGGCAGCAGTCGCTGTCGAAAATTATCGACGGAACGCAAAAGCATGGAAACAGCCGAGCAAACAATCGCGCCTGTGGATTGTGCCCTGTAAAATCGCCCGGCGAAATAAACCGGACCGATTGGCCATCGGGAACGACCGTCGGCAGCAGCGTCATCGTTTTCGAGCTGCATCGTCGGCCGTCGCTGTTAATCGAATTCGTCGAGAGTATCAAGTGTGCATAACACTCGTCGGGGAAACGCGCGCGCTCGTTCTCGCGTGGCTCCCGTGGAAACTCGGAAATTGTCTATTTGTACGCGATTTTCCGGGCCACTTTGATGGGAAATTGCGCGAAATCGAGGGTGCGCGAGAACGCCGGAGAACCACCTCGATCAAACGATACACGCTCTCTCGATCCGCCCGATTCCCGCCGCCTCTAATTCCGCTCCAACACCGGCAACTTACAATTTATCGCTTCGCGTACGTGCCAACCAAACGCCGATTCGAAACCAAATTTCAACGATTCCTTCAACGAACAATCAAAAAACGCATTATGCTCTAGCTGGACGTTTTCAAAACGTCCTCGTTATTCGCTTTGTACGAAAGCGTGAATCATGCAAGGGAGCAGTTTACTCTGTGATGAAAGAACATGTCGGATAGTCTCTTGTTACGGCTTTATTAAACCTGTGCTGCTGAGATAGCATTCAGAATTATCTGACTATAGTTCGAAACAATTTCCACGTGTTAGGAATCAAACAGCTTTAGCTTTGGCCCAGCTTTGTCAGAATTATAAGCGCTAAAACAACTCAGGCTACTTTACGCGGAACGAGAGATAGACGAAAGAGTCTATGGCGGCTGAGAAGTGTGTGAGAGAAGGAAAAAGGAGAAGGAAGCGTTTCGTCCTAGGCTCGCTAGAGGACTCATCGGTAAGGTTATCTAGCGGACCCGTGCCTTAGACGCGGGATGTCGTAAGGATAGTTTAGGACGGTATATATGTATACAAACAGAGGAAGATTCAGGTAGTAGCGGGAAAGGTGTTGTCGTAATGTCCCTCTGTTGACGAGCATAGGAAGTAGCCGCCACAAGTCTATACAACCCTTAATTCTCACGCAGTCGATGTCTCTTCGTGACGTCGCGTTCGATATTTCGCGAGTGCGAAAAAATTTGATTCGGGTAGCGGAATCGGTTCCGCGAATGGCGCGCGGATAATTATATTTCACGCGTGCTTGTCGCAGGGAACGGTCTGGTCGTGGCACGCTGTTTCTTCTGGCAGCGTTGGTTCGTCCATCCCCATTTGCTCGCGTTCGTTACGCGGTCGCTCGCGTTATGGAGGTTTATTGGCGGGGCCATCCGGCGTGCACAGAGTGCAGGGTGCGTTCGCCCGTGTACGTAATCGCGGGCTCGCGTGCTGGCGAATCACGGTCATCGTGTGTCACGTGCGCTCGCGCGCCGAGCATCGAGCGTTTCGCAGGAAATGCACCGGTGCGGGGCCGCGCGATCTATGCACACAGGGTGTCCCTTCTTATCGCGGCCACCGATCACCATCGACGGACACTCGATTACCGGGACATTTGACTTTCGATCGAGCAGATCGCCGAACGGGAGACGGCGAGCGTTCGATCCGATCACGATTGCGCCATCTCGTTCGTGAAAGTTTGCGATCGGTCGACCGTAAGATAGACCGCGGGATCGCCTGTAACTCCTGCAGAAACGTCGTGGTGGCTGGTTCGCAAATAAATTACCTGGAGCTAATGCCTCGATTGGCTCGAAATGAAACGCGCGAGGAGGAGCTTTGTCGCGGGGATACCGTGCCAGCCAGCGTTTCCGCCGATGAAGTATCGGCCGCCTCTGTGAAACGCTCTCTAATTGACCTCGTTATGTAATCGATCGATCGGTCACTCCGTGTATTGACCGACGGCATCACGATGGCCCGCGCGGCATGCTTAATTAAATGCGGCTAACGAGCCACCGATAGGTATTATCAAAACTGCGACAGCCGAACGCGTCGCGCTCGAGAGCACCTTATCGGCGAGCGGATGGACGCGGGATCGATGCGCCGTTCCGAGGCTGTTCGCGCAAAAAGAATCGCGGTGTTGCGTCTGCCGATGAATCGAGAGCGGATCATCGACGAGTCTAGCTCGACTTCTGTGTTCCCCTCCGCTCGGTCTCTCCGTCTCTGTCTCTCTGTTCTATTGGACGACCGGTCGGACAAAGCTGGACACCGTGTATGCAGCGATGGCTGCGCAGATATACGGGGCTCATCCGTATCGGAGCGTGCACATGTCGGCACGTACACAGGGACGCGGGCCGGCTGGCTTATGTAAATGGACACGTAACACTGGATGCACGTTCCAAGAGCAGGTGGAATATGACCCCCGGTGTGCATCGGGAGAATGCGACGTCGACGAGGACTTAGAGTTTTTGTACCACGTTGTCGGTGGAACTTGTCCCGCCACCCGACGCCCCCTACGTTCCCGCCTCGACGTCCTTTCTTCTCGAGACGACCGCGTTTTTTCTCGCTCGTCCCCGAGGCGAGCGAAACATTTTTTTAAATGGACCGCCCACGGCCTCGCGAAATTCCCTCGTTGAAGATCAAGCATTGTTCCGCACACTTTTTCCTCCTCTGTCCTCCGTTTACTCCAATTTCTGGAGCCACGGAACGGCTTCGCGCTCCCGCGATATTGGTCCTGCTGGATTCATTTTTATACGCGGATCTTCCTTTCGGCTACTTGTTGGCCGGAGTTCCAACATCGCCATAAATCGTCTTTTCTCGTTCGCCGTTTTCCATTTTCTCGAAAAGTTCTCGAAAAATACCCCAGGCACGTCCAAGGAGTATATGGTTCCAGGCAGCGAAATTCAATTGAGTTTTCCAGCGGTTCGTTGCAGGGTTAACCGGCTCCCGTCAACTATTTTTCCTAGAGTTGTTTGTGCTGCCGGAATCGCTTAAAATGATATTACGAGTATTCAGGGAAAAGTGTGTTCACCCGGCGAACAGGTTGAACCGTTCGCAAGCTGTTTTCCCAGGGTATACGTTCCCTGAAGGCATTCGAACGGATACGAGTTCGGAAGCGAAGAAAGTTACGCAGCTACCGACGAAGAATAACCCGCAGGATCTCTCTCTCTCGAGAGAGAGGAGTCCAAGTGCGTCGGGTTTCGTTGCTACGCACTGCACTCGTCGTCATTAGCATTACATGAGTTTTATCGATGTTCGGATTCAGCCGAGCATGCGAAATTCTTGCAGGGGATCGGACTTTCCGCCGCCCGACTGCGACGTCGTCTTTTTTAACGAGTCAATATTTTATTCACCGTACCACCCGGCCGTTGCATGGTCGCATCCGCTCCGTTTCCCCTGTTACACTGCCAGAGAACAGTTCCAAGATAATCTGTGTACTATGTACTCGGTAGGATTCGTCTCAAGGTAACGGAGTCCAAGGCCGAGGCTTCTTTTCGCCTCGGACGCAACTTCGCCCGCATAATTCCTCCTGCTGGCGCTCGAGGTACAGCTCACCATACTCTCTCTCTCTCTCTCTCTCTCTCTCTCTCTCTCTCTCTCTCTCTCTCTCTCTCGCATATGTTTCGCCGAAGGGAGAAAAATCGAGGGAAAAATCGAACGATCGTTTCCCGAGCGTTTTGAGGGCTGTTGAATATTGAGGACACTTTGGGACGCTGATTTGGCATGCACAAAAGCACATGCAATCTCGCCGGTTCTCGAGATGTATCATGGGACGAACGCAATCTGCGACGTTCCGATCCAATAACACCTACCGCCTCCTTCTTCCATAGGAGGAACACAGTCGGGAACAAATCCTGGATACTCTTACGCAGTATTCCCATTTGTCTTCGGGTCGTATCATAAAAAGAAAGAAGCGCGGAGGGAAGAGGATCTCCAAACCAATATTTACATTCCCCTGATCCCTGTACACCTGAAGGCCCCCCAGCGTTCGGTTCCGCGCCGCTCTGCTCTGTTCTGTTCTGCTCTGCTCTGCTCTGCTCTGCTCTGCTCTGCTCTGCTCTGCTCTGCTCTGTTCTAGTCTGCTCTGCTCTGCTCGCCGACTTTCAATATCCTCGCGCGAGTCCGCGACTCCTGTCTCTTTCCGCGGGCGTACCGGGGCGCGGCGAACACAATAACTCGCGCCGCCGTCCGTTGACGAAACAATGCCGGGCCCCCCGGTATTGGAGTTTCGCCCCTTCGAAATCCGTGGACCGTTCTGAAAAGAGCCAATAGGAATGTCCGATAGATCGACAGACGCGCATGCAAATACAACGGCGCCGCCGGAATTGTGTCGGGAAAAACTTCTGCTTCGCGTATCCGCGGTATCAGCTCCCTGTTCCGTTCGGTTCCGCTCCACACCGCTCTTAGATCGGACGGTTAATGTACCTAACGCGTAAAGATACGGCTATTCACGTGCCCCACGCGTTTCGTCGGCTAGCCAGTCAGCCGACATTCCTATTCATCGACGGCGCAATGATTCCCGTAATTCGCCCGACGAGAACTCGAGATCGCATTCGAGAACGGTTCGCCTCGAATTCCACGCTGGTCTGTTTCGCGCGAACGCGCTTCGAAAATTCGCCGGAATACGCCGCGGTCGAGAAATAACGCGAACAGCCGTGTAAAAAAATAAGAAAATCGACGCGCGCGCGGGTGTAGCTGCCATTAGAAAAAACGTTCGATCGAAACGGGCGCTCGTTTCTAAATTATTCACCGATCGGGCGTAGCAAATGCTTTTCATCAACGGGCAAACAATACGAAGGAATCGATCGTTCGTAAATAAAATACGAATCGTCTTCGAGCATCGGAGAAACTAAAAGTATTTTCTAATTTTCATAAAACCGAGGATCGTGCGCTCTCCCAAGATCTGCCCTTATCTACTCCGTAGCCGAGCTCTTTCCATTTACCTCGACGTCCCTTCGGAAAGTTTTAGCTTTCCGCTTTGCAGACCGGAAGCTCGGAATTCCGTTTTAGTAGAATAGGAAGGTTCGTTTATCAAGGAGGTAGATTGCAGCAATCGAATATTAGGGTGGAGGGGTAGATGTCGAGACGATCGAGCGGCGAGAGCACGCGGATTAGATGTTTCTGCTGACCGTAGAATTCGATTCGAGGAAGGAAACCGAATCGATTGTTCTTCGCGGCTATTTACGCGATGCCGCGATGCACGGAATTCGCTTGTTTCTCGCGTCTGGCTGGCGAGACTCGGCCCGGCGATGAGAGCCGAACCTGTTCCGTTGCTTTTGGGGTCGTAAAGAGCTCGTAAAACGCACGCAGTTTTCGTTGTTCTCGCAGCGACGTCGACGGCGATCTTGTTAGAAGCTCGCGGCCGTCTTTTCATACGATAAAACGTGATAGCCACGTGCGTCTTCTCGCGCTTACGATATCGTTATGCCTTCGTGGTTGCATATTTCGGCTGCCGGCGATAACGAGCCGGTATCGCGTAGCCAACGGATGATGGACTACCATCCCCGGCTGTGGGATTCTATCCGCGCGTAACCGCGAACTTCCATTTTCTCGTGATGAACGACATCGATCCCGACGATTCTCGCGTGTACTTCTTCCCTGCACCGCACGCCGCACGCCAACTTCCGTTGTCCGGGATTTATTGGTAATTGGAAAAGTTAGTATCACTGATCGTGACGCACACAGGATGCACGGACCATTCGTGATCGACTCGGTCGTTCCACCCTCTCGCGCTGCCCGTCGCGAATTTTATCAAGACCTCCGTTGCCCTCCGCGGAAACTCTGTCTTATAGTTTTCGCCGGTGCGGTGTTTAAACGCGTTTCTCCCCTGGGAAACTTTCCAATTATGGAGACTCCCGATCCACAGGTTTTAGATCAACGTATTTATTTCCTGGACGTAATCCGGTTTTACGGATCACTCGGACGATCTCTGTCGCGATAAATATTCTCGCTCCTTTTATTATAGATTTTCCCGTAGCTACCGAAAAGGTGAGGAGCCCGGTGTCGAGTCGGAGAAATTCGTCAAGATTATCGGTCGTTGGAGAAGTTCCGGAGACTCCGAGAGATCGCGATCGGTCGAAGGTGAAGAATGAGGAGGCGGAAACTCTCGCGGTGAACTTTACACGCTCGTGTCGACGAACTCTGCTCGGGCAGAATTCGCTTGATCGTTGCTTGGTCTCTCTCTCTCTCTCGCTCCCAGCCGTTTACTGTTAATTGGAATAGTTATTGCAAGTCGGCGCGGCGATTGCCGATTGGCCGACAGACGTCCGCGGAGCAGCAGGTTGCAGTCCCGTCCGGCGACCTAACGCGGTTAGCCCCGAGGTAATAATTGCGGCCAGAACATTGCCTTGTAATCGAATTGGGTCGCTTCCGATACCGGCAACCGTGACGTACCTCTCTCGGACTCCAATTAACGTGGACAGCCGTTGCGTTACCTGTTAAGACGATTCTCGTCCCTATCTTATGCAACGCCGTGTCGGTCGCGGACTGTCGTCGCCGATGCACGAATCCTCTCGGAGGAACCGCTGAAACGCTTGTCGAACAGTTATCCCGCTACTCCGTCCCAAATACGACGCATAGACAATCCGATAATAAACGGCCCCACGACGGCAGGTGTTTGCATAGGTGGTAATCGAGTGACACGCTTAACGATAATGTCCTGTCAGGAGTTTAATACGATCCTGAATGTCCGTTGGGGAGATTTTTTCGCTGGGAAAACCGGCGAGAGTTCCTTCGCCGTGTCCTCTTTCGCTTGATCCATCTAGCAGGTGTCGCAAAGCCGAGAATAAGATTCTCGCTTTCCCGAAGAGCCCAATTTATCCGCGCGTGAACGCTTCGCGCTTTCTGAAAAGCCCTTGCCCTTTGTGGGTAGGGGTTCTTCATGAAACTCTACTTGTTTTCGCGGAGTGAAATTAATGACATTATTCCTATATATACAAATGGTCTTCTCTCGACTCCTCGCGATTTTTATCTTCTGACGAACCACGGCGAAGTGTCGTCTCTTATTTTCGTCTCCGCGTTTGCCCTGGTAAAATTCCTAAACAACCCTGATTGGCTCACCCACAAGTTGGATCCTACCAATCAGAGCTGTTAGTTTTTCCGGCTCACCGCCTATTCCTTACGCCCTTGGCGTGCTTGTTTTCGGAACGGCGAGGTGATCGGAGGAGATGAAATTGTCGTGGGACTTTCCTTCAGGCCACCCGCGCCGGGCCCACGTGGCGACAGGCCGATGAGTTCGGCCAAGTGCCCTTCAGTTAATCCCTTAATTTACGACGGTCTCTGTTTGCCATTGAGGACTTTTGGAAAGAACTTCTACTAGACATGCGATATCGAAACCTGGAAATTGTCAACTCAAAAATAGTTTCGACGAACGAGAGTCGTAAATTACGTTGGCCGTTTGCACGAAAGAAAAAAAACTCTCTTTTGTGCGTACAACCGGACGCTACACCTTCGTTCGGTCGTTTTTCTTGCGAATTCTACAATCCGAATTTCGATACTGTTCACGGTGGGCGTGTCTTCTGGATCGCCGGTGGTAGGCGTGGTTTCTTCGCTCTCGAGTTCGGAACGGTGGCCCGCAGGGCAATATTTCCCGCCTGGCGGAGAATATCGTAAGAAATATCGACTCGCGAAAGAAGGAAGGAAAAGTTTGAGGACGTGGGAAGGTTTCGAGGCGTTTGATGCCATCGATCTAGGACAGGCTCGAAGGAGAGACAACGGCGAAAGAGAGACCGGGCAGGGAAGGAGCGGCGCAGTTCGCTGCACCTGACTATTTATAACGAATCAATACGAGCCGTCGTCGGCTGTCGTGTTCTTCACGTGCTCGAGGGCTACACGTGCAAAACGACGTCGCTCGTTTCGCGCGGAAACCGTAAAAGGAGGATCGGTGACGTGGCGCAGGCGAATTGCAGGTTGCAGGTTTCCGGAGCACGGACTCGCGATCGATGCACGATCCTCCGGAGTGCATCGTTGCAGCTTGCAATCGGCTCGGCGACCGATCACACGTTCGAGGCGATAGTAGGTGGCTGCGCGACCGATCTTCGACGAATCTCGCACGATAATCGGTTCTGTTCGTGCCGGCAATAACTTAGGCGTTAATTGGACGAAGCCTGGATTTGTCGCGCGTTGGATTAACGAGCCGAGCGTGCGCTAGTCGCGATTTATCGTCGGCGACGTCGCCCCTGCGAGAAATATCGCCTTTTCTTGAAGATTTAATTTCCCATCGAGCGGCGTTCGTGACGAGCGCGATTAAAATCGCCAGCGAGTTACTCCCGCTGTATCCGTTGCCGTTCCAAGAAGTTATAGAGTCTCGTTCGAAGCGACGCGCCGCGCCATTACAAGCCATGGGCCGTAGTAGCCGATGAGAATCGGTGACGATGATTTAGGGACGACTCCGACGATGTACCGGAGCCGATAGCGAGTTCAAATAGAATTGTCCATCCACTTGTCCCTCGGGACGAATCCGACCTGCTCACGGTCTCGCTCTGACCTTTTAGTTAGGTCCGAATTATGCACCGTGGCGACGAATGAAATTGCGGATCGCTGGAGGAACGATAAATCGTTTAACGAGCGACCGGCCGGCGAGACAGGCGAAAATGTTCGTCGCTATGGTGCTGCACAAGCACAACAAGCACAACAATGGCAACCACTCGAACCACCATTCGAGCAACAACAACTCCAACCGCACAACCAACAATCTCAACAACAACAACCACCTCAACAATAACGTGAACAATCTGAACCAGGCGTTCAATGCGAGAGCGGTAAGTCTCCACTCTAGACCCTATCCTCTAACGCGCAGGATGTCTTACGACAGGTATGTCCAGAAGTAGCTCACTTGGAGGCAAATTCGAGGGAAACGCCTACTTCTCACGGCCGCGCGTCTCGCTTACCGTGGCGGCCGTAGTCCTCCGAGCTTCTCAGACCCGTGCCTACCGCTTGGGGCATGTACCGCGTGTGGCGCTTTGCGGCGACTCTCGGACCCACGGTAGGCGCGGGCCTGAGGATCTCGGAGGACTACGGCCGCCACGGGGAACGAGACGCGCGGGCGGGAGAAGTGGGCGTCACCCTCGAATATGCCTCCAAGCGAGCTACTTCTGGACATGCCTGTCTTACGATGTCGTATGGTTTTCATTTGATCGCGTTTTCTTGTGTTTCAAAAGCGTCGATTTTTGCTAGTACAGTAGACCCCCCACGTTCCAGCATATGTGAAAATAGATTGACTTTCTATGACCAACTGGGTCGCGATCGACGACTCGTACGATTCGAACAAATGGTAGCAAAAGATAGGCAACTGTTGGAATACAACGATACCATGCGTCCTAGTATAAGTGCTTAAGGGGAGGTTTTTCCCAGAGACAGAAGGGCCCAGGCGAGGGCGTAAAGTTAGGACCGTCGTTAGTCCCGTCATAGCAGCTAGCCTGAGCGCATCTTGCAAAGTAGTCTTTTCACATACAGTTATACAGTCGAACTATACTCGCAGTTTTATCACATTATAAATTATACATTAAATACAGAATACGTGGAAACACTCCCGTGGATTTATTTCATTCCCAACAGCAACGATCGTCTGCTATCCAAACGTCTTTGTATACGAAGGGAGCAGGATTATGATGACTGCGCCTTCTCTCGATGAGTATTAGTCACTGAGCACCTTGTTCGATTGACTTGTACACACGGTGTACTATGTACACTAATCACAATTTATTTAAAGTTCAATATATACAGAGTGCGTTGCGAATTCGGTACTGTCTTGTATTGAGCGATGTTAGCGATTTCTAGGTAGCGGTTTCAAAGTGTTTTGCTCGAGATTTTATGAGGATCTGATGCGTCTCGTTACGTTTCGTCTAACGTCACCTCGGTTGTGTCGTCATTGGTCGGTTGTCGATGTAGATGGTGGAATGTTGCGTTTTTAAATTGGTCGTGAGTGTGTCTTGGGAAGTTTGGAAATCGGAGTGGGAAACTGTCAGGAAGCTTGTCTCGTCTTGTCGATGTCTAAATTTATGGTTGCGTTCGTCGCTGTTTCTGTCCTGTCGCACATGGTGTCCGGCTGTTTTATGGTAGGTTCTCGGTGGCCCTAAAAAGCTGTAAATTATGAAAATTCGGTACCAGTCCGTAGGGTTTCCGCGTCTGCTGTCGAGTTGTAAATCTCGCGGCCTAAGCCGCTGTACGGGCGTTTCGGCACGCGCCGTTCCTCGTTGTTGCGATCCGCAACAGTCTTCTTGCATCATCGAATCGAGCGGGTTTCGCGCCGGTCGGTCAATTTTCGCGGGTAATCGTTCGCCGAGTGTGCGATCGTTAGATGCAAGCCAAACACGAGTTTTTGTTTGCAACCGTTTACCGAATAAATCCGGTGCGTGCACCTGTTGCTCCTGTCCGAAACGAAAACCCGTTCGATTAATCGAAGTGACAGTAATCTTGCCGAACGGTTCCAATTAAGCGGCCGCGGCCGCGGCCGCGGAAACGCGTCGCAAACCGGTAATACTTGAAATCGTGCTGAAAAACCGTTACACAACGTCGACACGTCTGGTGGAAACACGAAATTTGCTCTGCTACCGACGTTAATCTGTCGCGTTCCCTTCACCGATCGATTAACAAATTCTCCGCCACTTTCTTCCACGCGCCGCGACACGGCACGGTACGGTAGCGCGAACATTTCTCTGGGGCGTTTTCCCCGCGATTTCTCTCGATCTTTTCGTCTCACTAATTCTCCAACCGACGCGACGCGACGTTCCTTTCGACAAGATGGGGGCGGATCGTCAGGTCCGCGGGAAAGTGTGCGGGGTTCTTTTGGCACGATCCACCGAGGATTTTTATCAGTCTGGGGATCTGCTCGTTTTCGTCGCCGAGCGTCGAGAAGACAAATTTTTCAAGCTCGAAGGAGAATCGCATCCGTCGCCGTTGCTCGCGCAAAAGAGTGTTATCTTCACCGGCGCGGCGCAGAAATTCCATGGAAACGCGACGATTCCGCTGACGCGGGCGACGTTTCGCTCCGCGGATGCCACCTCCGCTCCGAATTTATATCCCTCCCCTCTCTTTCCATTACCTTTCGGTCGGGTTCCTTAATTTCCGCCGTAATTCACTTTTATTTCACGCCTCGATGCCTCGATAACCCGAGACTCCCGGCTTTTTTCATCGAACGAGAAAAGCAGGCTCTCGCGGAGTCGGGCCGAGTCGGACCAGGCCGATTTCATTTCGGCCCGAGTTCGTTACATCCGCTCCCCTTTGTTCCAATTTCAATTTCCCGTGTTGGCCGACGAGTATTCGGGTTAGACACGCCGCCGGATGGACGGGAGTCGCGAGCGATCTGTGTTTGAAGTCGAAATGGGTCAGCGAAGTCCGTGGCAACGATAGATGCGCTCCGCTGCACCGGTTCCCTCGAGTATTATCGCGCCGCGCCGTTGAAAAACCGACGAGATCGTCGAAAGAACGTAATTATTATTTTCGAAACAATGATCCGAACGTCGTGTTCCATCTCGTGTTGGCGCGCGGCATAAACTCGTATACGGTAGCCAGGAGTAGTATCGAGTTATCGCGGGAGCTGCATTTTCCTCGGGATCCAATTTCGCTTCAATTTCTGCCGCAGGATTGACTAGACTGCCTATCGATATTCGTTCAGCGGCGCGCGGTCCGTTCCTCTTTTCATCTCGAAACTTGTTCCATTGTTTTTCATCCTCCCGCTCTTCTCATATTTCTGTTGTTGTTGTTGCCGTTCTCTCTCTCCGCCTCTCTTTCTCTCTTTTTTCATGGAGCATCGTTTGTCCCTTTCAAGTAATTTCCCTGTGGCGCGATTTGCATTCTGTTTCGCTGGCGGGGCGGTGGGTTTATTTTTCGTGGACGAAAGGGTTGGAGGACTACGAATAAGTTAATTGCATCTATCGGGATCCGGTCTCTCCCCCTCTCTCCCTCTCTCTCTTTACGCCCCCCTCGCTTCAAGAGGTTTCCATGCAAATGAAGCCGGTCGGATTAAGCTCTTTGTGTTATTCGCTCCTGATAACGAACGTGTTAAAGGACTCGCCCCGAAACGCTATAAATTAACAACTAGATTAAACTGTCCGTCGCGTCGAAGTCTCCGTGTCACGTCGCCTCGCGCACAAGCCTTTGCATTCCAAAGGGCCGGGCCCTCGGTGTTGTTCGAAAACGATCCGTACGGTCGAACGGTCACGATTCACACCGTAATTTATTGTTTCCCCGAGCCTTTTAACCGAGCTACGTCGGCGTAATTGCAATTTACAACGGCGCGGAGCCGCTTCCGTCCTCGGGGGAAAAAGAAACTCACGATTACGATAACAATAATCAGGTTATATTGATGATGCGGCGGAAATGGAAGCCGAATGGATTTCGTTCGTGCGAAACGCGTGCGCGAAATGAACACGGTATAATAGAACGCGTTAGGGTACAAGGCGCTTCTACCGTAATCGTTTTCGATTCAAAGACGGATATTGGCTTTCTCGGAGAAAATTTCGATTAACCCTGTCCGTCCTTTCGCGGAGAATAATTAGGTGATTGCGTGGAGGGTCGCGCAAACGTGCCCTGTAACGTAGCGGCCGGATTAAAGCCTTCGATCGGCCGTGTTTCGCAGTTCGGACGTGTTAAAGCTATAAATGAACGCTATAAATTGCCCAGTGGATTAAGCCGTTCATCATCCGGCGGGAGCGGGTCCATATCATTGCCAGCACCCGAATCCTTCAATCTCGATCGAGATCCACGCGGTAAATCAGCCGACGCGATTTACTCGCCGGGTCCCTCGGTTCGCACGTTCGAAATTGGAAAAATCACACGCAGTCACGGACCAACGGCGTTTTTCTCGTTTATTCTTGCGCCAGGTGATACGTTCTCGGTCCAACTAGGGGGCGAGAGTGTTTGTTGCGTTCTATTATCGAGTACCTCGGCGAAGACGCGAACGCGAGAAGGGTGCGAACGTTAAGCGTGCCCGACGAAGGGTGAAAGTGTCGCTCCGTCGGGGAACAAAGGCAGTTAAATAGATCGGGGAGAAGTGGATTAACGCTCCTTTTTGTTAAAAGACGCCCTCCTACGTATCGAGCCGACCCTTTCCCGTTCTCCGACAACCCTGCTCCCGCCAATCAGAATTCAGCCGGCTCCGTCTCACGATTTCGAAGCGTCTTGAAATCGATCCTCCACATTTATTTGCCCCAACAAACTCGTCCGACGCGTTCCTTCGAGATTCTCCGGATCTACAGGGTGTGTCTCCCTTGACGAGACGATCGCACGCAAGAATTCAATCGAAATTTCATTGAATTTTGAACGAAGGCGCGTCCTTGGCGGAGTCTCAATTACCAGAGCGAGTCGGAGCTGGCAATAAAAATCGCATCGAAGATGGGGCTGATCGATTCGGCGACTCTTTCTCAATATTTCAATCGCCGAGAGGCGTGCGCCGGTGTATCGTGACGTTCAGTGAAAAGGGTTAGTTGGACACGGACAAAGGGACGCCGATAAGGCCGATGCTCGTGGAAAATGGCGAGCTTTCAAGGAAACCCCAATAAATTTCTATTCTCGCCGCGAGATCGAAAATCTGTTCTATTCGAGGCGAGTGTTCGTTTCTTTGCCGTCGGGTGTTATTCACCGCGAAACACGGCTTCTACGCGAACCGCAGCGCGCTACTCCACGGAGGTGCTTTCAGAGCCCGAACTCCGTCCCCTTTCCCTCGATATTAAATTCCAAAGCAAGATTCTTGGCAATCTGCCGCCGCCCCGCGCAATTTTCAATCGCGAGATTCGTTTGAACGGATTTTTCCCGCAGCCCTGTCTCGCGGTGGCGCAAAAATTCTCATTAGAAATTAATCTCGCGTTTCTCGACCGTGATTCGAATTTTCGACATTTCTTTTTCCGATCGGAAACGATCGGGCGCACGGGAACAAAGAACCTGTCGCCGAAACGCTGATGCGTTTAATTGGCGTTGTCCACTCGAGACGGACACGACCGTGTTGTCCGAAAACCCCAGGCTGCCGTTGTCGCTCGTGCATCGGGATCGAACACGGGTTTCGTCGGGGTCGACCACGTTGCCAGGGTTATGCTCGGACAATCGATGGACAGTGCCGCCGGTAATCAGGCCGATTACACCGGTTTAATTCCCGACGACTATCGCTATTGCTCGACAAATTGGACGGGCATTTCGATTTCACGAACGGAAAATCGAAATATCGCGGCCTCGGGCGAGGGTCGCGGGAAGAAGACATCGCATAATAGTCGACGAGGAATCGATTGCTATTTCCGGGGGTGGGGCAGCGATTATCGATGCGCCGGGGAATATTTGATCGGCGATTTCGTGTCGAGTTTTGACGCTGCGTCGCTGTTTACCGAATTCTTGGTCCACCCCGACGCCGCGATGATTCGTTCCACGGTCGTTAACTGCGAGGAAATGAAGGTATTTGCAAATAGTATAGAATCGATTTCGCGTCCAGAAGTTTCCAACGCCGTTCAACGTCGGGTTTCCGTGCGGCTCATCGTGTATTTTATGGCTCGTCACCAGCCGGAGCTCCGTTTCTCTTTCTGTTTGCCGTAGGAACGGACAGGGCGCGCGCACAATTTTCGCTTATAATCGATTTCGCGGGCGGCCTGCTCGTTCCGGGGACAAAGGCCGAGCAATTTTTGCCCGAACCAAGTCTCGTTCGGCGACAGAGCCGGCCGGACCAAAGGTTTTTATTAAAAGCCAGCCGCGGCTCGATCGATGAACGCGTTAAACCACGTTCAGTCTGGCCACGATCTTCGCCCCAACAGCCGAGAGTCCGCCGGAGTTAGGAGTCGCAGGGTTTCTCCGACGCCTTGGAATAAGGACAATCGTAAATTAAACGAATTTGATATCGTATCTGTAGGATCTTAGGAAAAATGAGGAGAATTCAGCTCTTACACATACCCACGGAACCCTCCTACTTTTCCTAATCTCCATACAGTATTTGGTCTGGGGAGTCCAGATACCACATATCTTGTTGGAGTGTACACCGAAATGCACGAGTGCAGCGGAAAGAGGAAGGTCTTTTTTGACCTGCGTTTTATTGCACGCCTAGTGCCACGTTCTTCTGTTTCAGCACTGAGAGGCCTAAGGAGCCATAGGGCAAATCGTAGTCAGTCGGTCCGAGCTAACCTACCGAGCAGGTCACAGTTCGTGAACCCTTTCTTTGCGTTTTTTATATAGAGTCACTGTGTTACGTGCAAGCATTATTCACACTTGAAATACGTGTATTCCATATGTTGTTTCAACTAATAAACTAACGTTTATTATAAAGGGTTGTCAGATTCATTCGCGCAATACATACCTAAACCCAACATATCTTGCTCGACGTTTGTATTTCCAGTCTCGAATACAGTAATCCTTGTAAGATCTGTTCTGTCTCGAAAGTATTCAATTTCGAATGTACAAGGTGTCTGAGAAAAGCGGTGTGCACCGGGCAACTCGCAAGTGGTAGCACGACGAGTTTAATCGCGAGCCGGAGGCCACGCCTCGCGCAATTTCTTTGGAGGGAAGGCTGACGGTCGTCGAGACGAGATGTACGGGGTACCTCGAAAAACCTACGCGTACCGAGTAGCTCGTAAATGCTCGAGGAACGAATTTAATTATGTCGTATAAGGTGGCGTTCGAGTAGGAGCGAGAGAGCGAGAGAGTCGGCAACGAAACACGAATGGAGAGGGTACGATGTAACGGGATAAGTGGCAGTGTCAGGCGTTGTGTAATCGGCCGCGCGAGAAAGGTCGGTGGTACCGAACGAACGATCGTTGCTCCGTAAACCGGCGGACGTGCCGTGAAAATTCCGACGTTCCCCGCGGACACGTCGATCCCGATTCGATCCGAGCTGAACAGAGAACAGAAGCAGTAGCAGAATTGGCCCGGATTTCATCGTTGTTTAGCCCGGCGAGTCGTCCGCTCGTGGGTTTCTCTTTTCCCGGTCGGCGCGGCGCGCGGCGGGGAAAATGCCGCGCTGAGACGAGCAAAAAGATCGATCGTGACCAGCTATTGACATCGCTGCGGCCAGTCGGCGTTCTCCGCTTCATAAAATGCTCTGCCCCACGCTCGTGATTTTCATCGGCTCGCGGGCCACGTGATCCCGATATAACGGGAGATTCGAAAGTAACTTTCGATGTTTGGCCGAAGAAAATTACCTGGCCGAGCGGGTCTCGCGCTTGCGCTCGAACGGAACGGATTCCGTTTGTATCCCGAGCACGCACGGCGTCGGCTGTCTTATCGCGCGTAGGGATTTTATATCTCGCGCATGGGAGCCGGCCCGAGAACCCGGCGAAAGAAGACGACCTAGGAGGACGCGAAGCACGCGCGATCGCTTTTCGAATTTCGAAGCGGAGAGGAGGGGGGAACAAAGAACCGACTGCGTCGAAAAGCGGATCATCGTGGAGTCAGTGTTTGCAAATCTTCCTCGGTTTCGAGAAACATCGCGCCACCGGAAAAACTTACGTATCTGGTAGCGAGGCAGAGTCGTGGGTCGACGCGTCCAATATAATTAGCCCGCTTCGCATCGCCGCCGGTAGTTACACTGTTAAACGCTTACCCGTGGTCGGCATTAACGCATCCCACGTGCATTTCCCCCGGGGCTACCAACAGGAAACCCTCCCAATACGAGCGGGGGCCCAGATCGTCTAATGGTAACGACGTAACGACCTTGCCGGCGCGGTATCTTCCGGTTACGAGCTTCCTGATGCCAGCCGCGACCCGGCCTGCTCGTAAAACCCGAACAGATCCCGCGAAAAGCGCAGCCAGACCCATGCTTTTACGACCCGATCGTCCCGCAGGACCGCGCGCGTTTAAACGTAATCGTCTCGGGGCCATACATTATACTCGACCGATCCGGAACGCGCTTATACCGTACCAGCGCCGGGACCGATAGATAGCGTCTAACGAGGCCGGACCCAGACCGTATTCCTATTTTCGAAAATAATCGACGCTCTCGTAGAGTGCTCTCCTAGTAGGCGTGGCTCAAGTGCTCTCAACCTTATCGAAACCGTAACCGTGCCGCATGGAGCAAATTTACGAGTTCTACGCGATTCTGCGAGAAATATCAACAATTCGTATAGACTCCACGCGAGATAACAACTACATATTCTGTAGAGTCGAGCGATAATCGCGGCGATAATTAATTCTGGATATCTGCGAGTTGGTCGATATCAAAAGAGACTCACACCTTGTGGAATGTATTCGCGATGAAACGGACCACCCTATATAGGTTCGGCTCGAAAGTGGACACAGTCGGTGACCCGTACTCCGCAATACGAGACCCGCATCGACAGCTCCGTAATTGCACGGTCCGTCTGGCCTGTCTTCCGCCGAAAATGGTTACTTTTCATTCCGATATTACGCCTTGCTTTCGTCTACCGGGAAACCGTTACGCAGCACGCCGATTCCCGCGATGTAGATTCCGCGAATGCCATACGCAAAGGTAATTAGATTTTTCGACGAACACCGTGATTGCTTCGTGGATTAAATAATTGTAATCGTAAACCCGTCGACGGCGCACGAAAGTTGCTGGCCGCGTGGTCCCTGTCACGCTCGCTTCCCCGGATCCACGAGAATTTCTATGCACCGTGTAATTCCCCGTAATGCACCGTCTTTAGTTATCATTGCCGTGATATTAAGAGCGTCGACGTGGCTCGTCGTCAAAGATCGACCAAATAGTAGCCGTCCCGTTACCTACTTTCCTCCTGGCGAGCACCGATGACAGGGAATTACTCGTAATGTTCTCACGCGAGGTAATCTCTCGCTTTCCACGATTCGTCCACTTTCGAGACTTGGCTTCCGAGTCTCCTCTGTCGTTGGGAGCTTTTGGAGTTTGGCACGGTCTACGCTCGGTCCCCAAATATTAACCCCTTTCGCACGACTTTCTTCGCGGCTGCGATAATTACGCTTACCTCCCGTAGCTGCCGAGTTGGCGAGCCTAATCTATGCGGGTGTACAATTGGGTCTGCTCGCCAACTCTGCACAGTACTTACTGGACCGTACGAAATCTTTGTTACAAGTTTGACTCGATATTATAGTTGAACGGGTTAAAGATGGTTTTGCGAAGACATAAAAAGAAGCCAACGACGCATAGTAGGATTATCCTCCATATTATTCTACCGCTTCTGTGCCAACGGCCGAGTTCCGAACGACACGCGTTATCGCGCGAGGCAGCGGCGCGGCGTTTTCTCCGTCTCCGGAACTTCGAACCCTCTTAGGGTCTCTGGTCCCAAGCACTCGAGAAAAATCGAATATTCCGTGGACCCCCTTGTCCCTCGGTGGCGTCCCTGCCAGCCGTCCATTCTCTCGCGAGTGATACGAGGAGGCTCGTAATGCCGAAATTGGCAACGGTCCTAAAAACTCGAGCGGAGGAGTCGGCGTCGATTGGTATTCCGCAGCCGGAGCGAGTGTCATCAAGTATTTACTAACGATCGCGGCCCTCCTCGTGCATTATTTTCTAGGTGGGAAGAATCGAAGAAGTTTGGGACGATTAGCTCCTCGTGGTGAAGCGGGCGAGATCGATGATCTCCCTCGTCCACAGGCTGTGCGCTAACACGGTTCTCGCTTCGCGGCGCTGGGTCGCGTCTCGATTTCGAACGCAACATCACGCCGGAGAATGGTTCTCGCGGTCGGATCGTGGAACTGCGACAGCTCGTTACATAAACGGTGAAAATGTTCGTGATCGCAGCGCGTCAAGTGGACGCAGTTTACCGTGCAGAGTAAACAGCAGATATAGGCTGATAGTTGCCGAACGGGGTTCACCGTGTAAATCGTAGCGAATAGCCAGACGCGGTAGTTTGATTACTGCTGTACAGTATTTGCCAACGTTGCCGGTTCGCCGAGTGCGCTCCTCGGAAACGGCTATTGTCCTGCGGGATGAATTTGTATCGCGGTTATGGCCATTCGAGTCGTGGAAATCGCGTCTTCGCCGGTCGAAGCTGGAACGACGACAGCGTTGTCCGCACGACCGAGCAAGAAGTTGCCGGGTCGAACGAACGAATCGCAAGTTTTTCCCCCCCGTGATCCCGACGGGCTTCTTTCCCAAACTAGCGTGGCGCATGCCCGCAGTTGCAAACGTCTTTCCGCAGAAGATGGATGCACCTCAGGAACTTTCGACGCCCGATAGATTCTCCGGCAACGAACCGACGCGACGAAACTTGCTCGAGAGAGCCACGCTGCGAATACGTGGAATCTCCTGACTCGGAACTTTGGAACTTCGGAACTTTCGGCGAAACTTCATTTATCTTCCGACCTTGCTTGATATCACGGCCCTCGACTCCGAGCCCCGATCGCCTTCGATCCGCATTGCACGCACTATCTCCTCGTCAAATGTCAAATCGACATTGGAAAGGAAACGGTCGCGATTCCTGCAATCGTAATCGATACGTATCTTTATTATAGACTGCAGGGGAAAGAAACGCTCGAGCGAGATTCGTATCATTGGAGCACGCGATTCTATAAATTATATTGTAGTGCTCGATCGGAACGATAGCGGTTAGAATTCATTATTGCCGTACGAACGCTATCGGGGATATTTCGTTCTCTATTGTACGAGCCGCGCGGTTCAAAGTCCATCTTCTTGGTGGCGGCGTCCTGGCGGATCGAAAGACACGGGAAATTAGACTGTTTGAAACGTGTCGGAATATTAAACGTGACCAGGCATAATTTAGGACGTCGAGACTCATCGATGCTGGCATCGCGGTCTTTCCACAGACACGTCGAAAATTTCATCATCGGGGAACCGGAGGCCTCCCGTGACCGACCGAGACACAATTGGGGCAAATCCGTAACGCGGCCGACCCCATGAACGTATTTCTGACACTCGATAAGGCGACTATATTGATCGCGCGACGATTATGTCACCGTTGTCCTGGCACGGTCTCCGCGTTACCTCGTTCCGCTCCATCATACGTGAAAGAATTCTTTTCTGCTTGCACGAGAGGCTGCTCTCGGAGTATTTTCGACAACTGCGTCGCAGTTTCGTTCCACGAGCAAGCGGCTCCCTTAAAAGAAGTCGCTCTCTCGCAGAGATCGCCGCGTCGTTTAACCCTTTGTATTCCGTTGTCCTCGGCGAAAGGATATCAAGAGAAAACGCGGAAAGAATGCTGGCAATTAAAGAAAGTTTCAGGAGTTTCGCAGGAATTGTATCGATAAAGTTTCAAGCGAAATTGTTCGCGTAAATGTTCGCTGGCTCGCGATTAAACGGTTTGCCAATCGGAGGAAAGCCTCAGCGCGCGAGCAATTAAATTAAGTGGTTCGGTCTGAGTCTAAGGGAAGGAAACGAAACGTATATCGCAACGATCACCGGGTCGGCGTGCCGCATAATCGCGAGCGCGGCGTAACGCGGCGAGCGAAACCGAGTCGAATTAATCGAGACACTCGTCCAGGTAGATATTTATGGGCACGCGTGTAACTGTAAACGCGACGACGCCTGTATTCGATTGCTCGTGTTGGTAGTCGAGCCTCCCGCGATATACCTTGCCTTTCACTCGGCCGTACTTCGCGCCATTGTGCAGCCACGGTTGTGCAACGATATTTTAGCTCTCGGTGTATTGCAAAACGGACGTACGTACGTATGATCGCCGCCGTGCTACGGAGACTGTAGCATTGTCTCCTTTCCCGTGACATTCCCCGACGCGACGCGTCGACAAATTCCCGAACACGAGGATTCCGTTAATCGCGTTTTTCTGTAGACCAACTTTCACGACACGCGGACGATTCAATGTATTCTCGTCGCGTATCGCTCGATCGAGGTTTCGCGAACCATCTAGCCGAATAAGATCTCGGTGCTCGCGGGGCCGGCCTTCGGTTCAGATTTTAATCGCGACGGAATCGGTGTCGTTTTCGTTACAAAGAGTCGGGGATAAGTCGGACAAGATGCACGGTCGTTGCGTTGCATCGATCCGGATCTCGCGCCGCAATATCGAATCGCGATCGAATAGAAGCAATTCATTCTCGTTCGTCGTGACGCCGTGTCGTCTATAAATATCGGACAATAGCGTTTCGATCCCGGACACGTTGTTTTACAGCCGCGATCCTGTTAATGGTCGCGATTAACGAACCGTTTAACCGTGAAGGAACGGTTTCGCGATAGGAAATCAGCTCGCGGATTCGCGACGGTCGCGCGCTTGTTCGGACCGGTCGTGTGAAATCCGGTCGGATTTTCTACGCGTTTCGTCGAGCAGCTCGGAAGCCTAAGCTCGGCCGGATATTAAATCGCGCGCAGTCACACGGTTCCACATTAAAATTCGTCCTGCGACCGCGGTACCATTAAAATTTAATAGTCCACGCACGCGGCCGACGTGCAATCCTTTTATCCACCTTCCCTTTGCTTTTTCGATGAATTTCTCCGAGAAACCGGGCTCTCGCTGTCCTCGCGCTGCCCAGACCCGCTTGTCGGACCGTGTCGAGCCTGCGAACTATAGACAATCGGAGGATTTACGTTTCCGACGCGTTTTATTAATGGACCCGCCACTCTGCGGCGAATAAATTCCTCTTCCGATAAGCGATGATCAATCACCTCCTTCCAGGGACGATATTGATCGAATTGAGACGGTCTGGACGAAGTCTGAGTCCAGAGGCCCTGTAGGGCGATGCACTGGCTCCCTAGACACTAGGAGCTACGAGGCCACGCCCACGAAAACGAACTAGACAGACTCGTGACTCTGATTGCCTCGTGCGATCTAAGAATCCACGCCTTTTCGACACTCGCAATTCAAAATGCGTAAATCAGCTTTTCGTAAATTTTCTGTTTTCGTCGACGGTCGTTGTAGAAATTTACGGAGCACCCAGTATGCGATACAAGCGTGATCGCGAGAATAATTTCATCGGTCGATGTCACAATTTCCTCGCGATTGATTGGCCGCGCGGCGTTCGAGTTTATCGGGACGTAGCGGCGACGTACGATCGCGTTTAAATGTCGCGGGTCTCGGGTCTTGGTTCCTCGATCGTGGCTCCTTTATAGATCGCGGGCCCCCGTGGTTAGGATCGCGTGATCGCAGCCGAGTAAAATAATAGTCGACGTTCGCGTTGAATCCAATTCACGGTGGGGCAAGCTTGTTTGTTATTCCCTCTCTTTCTCTCTCTCTCTCTCTCTCTCTCTCTCTCTCTCTCTCTCTCTCTTTCTGTGCTCGGTAACGTTATCGATTTCACGGCGCCGCTCGCGACTCGGCTACGGCCGATAGCTGACTTGGATAGTTTCGATTACGTGGGTATCGATTGCAACATACTTTACAGCTTCCCTGGGAGAAGTTTCGAAAAAGAGTTTCCACTCGGCGAGATCCAGCGAGGTTTATGGATCGCTGGGAACGGATTTAACGCGTATGTACGTCCCGGGCTCGCTTATCGAAGCTTTCGCACGAAATCCTCGCACTCTGGAAATTAGATTTCCCAGCGGCGAACCGCGACGCTACGAAACGAAACGAAAAGGACGTCGGATCAAGTTGGAGACGAGCCGAAGCACTGAAAGCACGCTGAAAAATCGCAGGCACTCGGAAACCTTACGATCGGGCCGGCTTGAACGCAATCCGTCTCTAATTCTGTCAGCGCGGAATGTTACAAAATATGGTAATGCAACGAACTGTTATACAACGAGGCTGTAACCGCGGCCGCGTTCCCGACGTTGACGCGACGGTTTAAACCGCTAAAGCGAATCGACAGGTTTCAATTTCTTCGCCGAGTAATGGGGCATCCGAAGAAACAAGAGTATCGGAATAAAACGTGTTCAACAACGGCGCACGGCCCTGAACGTTGCTCAACCGTGATCTTCGAACAATGGCGCATCGGATGATACGCCTTCCTGTTATAACGTTCGCTTCCGCTTGATCCGTATACGGAAACTGTACACGGTTTCTGATTCGATGTATACTCGAACGACGGGACGCGCTCGCTTTTCAAAGTAAATTCTCGCGACGCATCGTCGGTTTCTTGACCAGAATCTTGTTTCGTCGGCGTTTCTCGGTGTTGTCGAGGAGTTCGTGACCCACTTATCGCGATTACCAACGATTCTGCATACCGGTAAACGATTTCCTGGCCGATTGGCGCAGGAATCCGCTTGGCGCGTCTCTTTCGGTCCGCCTCGCGCGGCTGATTAACGCGCGCGCCACAAAAAAACGGTGTCGTTGTCGCCTCCGTGGAAAATATTTAGCACACGGAAAACACAACGCGCGGCTCGTCGCGCCGTGAAATTGCATCACTCGAGTTTTTCGATCAGGTTACGCGCGCGGCTTCGAGCACAATCGAGCGCAATCGAAGCATCATCGTCGCTCGCAGCCTCTCGTCGCGGCTCCATTTTTTCCCGGAATTGAATCTGCGTGCCGATCGCTGTCTTTTCAGCTCGATTTAATTCGTCGCTCGTCGTCGATCCTCGGCGCGGTTATGAAATGGCGCGGAAATTTACGAGAACGGGAAAAAAACGAAAACGCCCGTGAAACTACGTTCAGAATGCGATAAACGTATCGTTTCGGTTCTGCTTTTCTTTTCGGTCTCTCTCTCTCTCTCTCTCTCTCTCTCTCTCTCTCTCTCTCGCCGAACAAATCGATATTTCCCGTGGGAGAGAAAGCAGCAGCTTTCCAGTGATCGAGGCTCCAATTTCGTGGTCTCGAAAGCCGATCGACGCAACGGCCCGCTGTTCGCACGGGATCGAGCCTGCTCGGACTATCGATTTACGTTCATGCTCGGTAAAGCGTGCTCTCTCGAAGAACGCCGCCTGTAATTTCGTAATCATTGTCATCGTCGTGGCTGACGATCCGTGAGCCTTACCGAGCCTACGATCACAACCTTTTCAAGGCCCCGAACCCGAGGCCCAGCCTCTCGCTGTATCTCGTGTCCCATTATCGTCTCGATCAAGGTTAACGCGCTTATGAATATTCACGCGGACGATCACAGCGCGCGACATCGTCCTATAGAAACGCTACTCGACCGGCTCTTTGCGTCACTCGTTCAAACCTTAATTTACACCTTGCCCGCATCGCCGAGCAACAGTTTCTAGTTGCTAGTTTCCGTAGCGAGCCACGTAATTCTCGGCGACCCGAAACTCGGCGGTTGTTTCTCGAGGATTCTTAATAGTCTTCGCCTACCGGCTCCGAGCAAAGTCCCCGAGCTTCGGACGATCGAGAATAGTCTGTCCCCGTCCCATAAAATCAAATATATCGCCATCGACTTTGGAATTCTCGCGCCGGGTTCCTGGAAGCAATCGGTAGCACCTAAAACTAATTTCTCTTTCGATAACGGGCTCCCTCGGATTAACTCCTGTGTTTACGATGCCCTTTGAAACCGTGCCTCTGAATCAATCGATAATTTCCAAGGAAGAAAGCGGAATTCTCCGACTCTACTTTTCCCCGTTGTTGCTTTCCGGCAGTGTCGACGAGGAAAATTCTTATCGACCGCGCGATCTTCCGCGAATCTAAGTTTAGCCGCGAGTTGGTCCTTGAACTTTGAGCCGGTGGTACACAGTTGGAACATGTGGATTCTAAAGTTATCGCTGGTAGCGTTGGTGGCGCGATTGGCGAGGCGAATCGTCGGAAAATGAACGAGTCTGGCGAGCGATAGGGTTCTGGCCAGAAGGCGGTCGTCGAAGTTGTACCCTGAGCACCGAGCAGAGCCGAGCCGAGCGTCTATCGGGTGTCCGTGAGTCTCGCGTCCAGAACGATCCGTTCCCCATCGCGTTCCCCTTCTCTAGCGTTTGACGTGCCACGGCTCACGGCTCGCCGCTCGCAGCCGTTCTCGCAGCGGCTCTCCCGCGCCTTTCTTCGCGCTGCTGCACCGCGTGTCAGTTCGAAAGCGGCCGCGGACAATAACTGACAAGCGACCGGTCAGTCAGCTAGCCAGGCGCGCTCGCGCTCGAGTTCCTTCTTCTTCGGATAGTTCTACCATGTTCCTCGAACGTGCTCGCGGATGATCCTCGCCGCGAGTGTTCGGCCGCTGCCTGTTTGTGCGCGATGAGTGAAACGTGAGAATCGAGAAGACGAGTGTGCGTCAACGGTGCGGTGCGATTTTCGACAGTGATTCGACAATCTGTTTCGTCCCCGGTAGCGTCGCGTCGCGTCGACGCGCCCGCATTAGGGGCGCGGATTAATCGGTGAGTGTCGGGCTCGAGGGCTTCATCGATCACGATGGCAAACGATCGATGAACGGAGGTGGCCCGCTCGAAAAACGGTGACGTTGCGGAACGAAGAACGAGCTGTCGATCGGCGCCGTCGCCACTGAAAAACGAGGCGAGGAATATCCGGCCGATAAACGCGTGTTCCGACCGCTGGAACATATGTTATCGGCGCGCGCGATTATCCCTCTCCGCGGACGATATCGGCGACGATTTATTCCTCGTCGACCTGCTCCCGGTTATCCGTTCGACGTGTATTTCGCCCCGACGCTTCTTCCGCGGCTGTTCCAGCTGTCCCGAAACGGCTCCAGCAGGTTTAAACGACTGTCTGTCGCTCTCGCAACGTGTGACATTTAAATGTCATAGTCGCGCGACGCTCGCCGTGCCCGCGAGCAGTTCGCTGCCGTTCCACTCCGTTTCCTTCGAGTTCGGCGGCGGCGACTGCTGTATATTCTTGCCAAGACTTTCCCTGGATGTTAGTCATCGAGATTTTATTCGACGTCTTTCAAAACGCACCAGATCCTTGAGACTCGACTCATCGACCGACTCCCCGGTGTATCGCTACGATTCAGGGTTTTACGAGCCGATGTTAGGAGAATACTCTGCGTTTTGCAACGCATTGGAATTCCCCTGCTCAGTCTGCCGTTGTGGCATTCTTCGCTACATTCACTCCACGTTCTGAATATATTCTCCTTCGAGACTCCACGATATTCTCGTTCGTTCTGCTGAATTTTTTTATCGTCGAGACAATCGTCGAAAGATGTTTGCTCGATTTTGAATGTTTACGATTGAAACGTTTCTACTTGAACCGAAAAATGTCGAGGATCAACTGTTTCTGGGAAACGTATGATGGTTAAGCGTTCTCGTGCAGGACGCACTCGCCGGGATAAGTAAGGTAGTGTGCTTTCGGGCACGGTAGGTTAATTCTCCTAGAGTGGCCGGGGATATTTAGAGCATAAAACGGCCTGGTGCTGTTTCCTCGTCGCGTCTAGGCGAGATGCAGCGTCGAAAGAAGCGGCGCGAGAGCGAGGGAAGAGGGGACTGCTCGAAATAATTATTCCTAGCCGATCCAGGGATCGGGTTCTACGAATGGTAAAAAGAGAGCGAACCATTGGCGAGTCGGGGAAAATATTTGCGTGGAAAGTAGTCGTTTTCGGAGGTATCGGCGGAGAAAACGATCGAAGAGACAACGCCGCGTTTTAATTGAAAGCCGTAAAAACCGTGAGAGAGGATGGTTGCGGTGTTTCGTGGTCTCGCGAGCTTGTGAATTTTTATGGAAAACGGTCGAGAAACGGATTTACATCGAGAGGAAAAAAGGGAGAAAGAGAAGAGGGAGCGAGAGAGGGGTCGTTCGTGGAAATAAGTGAAAGTGGTCGTTACTTAACCCTTCGTCCACCGAATGAAAAGCGCTCCGTCATCGCCGGTAATTAAACGGGAAAATATTCAAGAATCGCGTTTCCTCTCCGTCCGGATTCTCCCCGCGCCTTGATCGCGTTTTAATCTCCGCGAGAAGGCTCTTTCGCGGCTAAGCAATGCAAAAACAGCCTTGTGTCCCGATGCGCTGGAAGAAAAGCTCTCTCGCGCGCGCCCGAGAGAAGAACCCGGCAGTCATTGACATCCGTTTGAAGTTTCAAAGAAAAATGCCGGAGAACATGGGCGAGCCGCGTGGAGCAATAAAGCGGACGCTTTAAAGCGCCAGGCGGCCGCAGGACGTTAAACTTTCCACATGAAATACGTCATTCTTTTTCAGTCGTCTTTTACGCCGCGCGTTTTTGCAGTTAACCGCAAGAGAAAAGCGAGCTCCGATCGTCCTTCTCCGGTCAACGACGATCAAGACGGCGTGGAAAGTTGCTTCATCTTATTGCTCCTGGATGCTTTCGCGTCGCGTGCCTCGTCGTCCTTCTTTGTCCGAGATCCGTCTCGCAACCCTTTGCGTCTCGCTGTAAAGATCACTTTTCAAACGAAATGTTTCTGCCATCGCTACTCGTCTCGTGTAAGAGCGACTCTGATCAACGTAGACGCGACGCGAGTCTCGAGGTAAAGAATTACGGTCGCTTTTCAATCGATAGAATGTACCTGCCAGATTCGCTCGAGGTTGAAATAAAAATTCTGAGGATAAGAGACTTCCCTCCGGTAGTCCTGCGAACGAAATGGATTTTTGAAATCAATCACCCGTAGCAACTGCGGCTTTTCCTTTCCCACAGCGGCTAAAATGTCGCTAGCTATCGCGAACAGGTTGGCGTGTAGGGTCTTTCGAAAGCGGACGCGATCCGGGAGTGCAGGTTTTCGCGAAATGTCACCCTGGTAATCGTCCACCGTCCACCGGACACGCCGTATTAGCCCGAAAAAACGAACGAGTTTCCATGGAATCGTAGTCGACCGGCGTTGGAACGAGTTTGGCTCGGCTCGCGATCTGCTTTATCGCGTATCCGTCGTGCCGCGCCGGTTATCCGCTCGGCGCCGCGCTGCTGTTCGCGCTCACTTTCACTAGAGCGCCGAGCGCGGAAGGAGAAAAGGGATCGACCTGGCCGAGTAGCGTTATATAAATTAGGCGTTTCGCGAGCAGACCGTGCGGCGAGGCAAGGCAAGCTGCATCCTCCTTTCAGAGGGCCGCGCGTCCGTGTCGCGCTCGTTCAAGCCTTTAGAAAGCTTTCGCGCGGCTTACAGCGCGAGAGATTGCTTCGAGCTCCCGGTGGAATATTTTCTGTGCGCCGGGGCACCCTTTTGCCGAGCCTAACTCCGCCGAGATAGCGAGCTCTGCCTGCTCGCTATACTCACTGTAACCGATTCCCATCTCTCCGTGCACGCGCGCGAACGAAAAGTAATTCCCGTCTCGGCGGGGAATCGGCTCGAATGCTAATCAGACTGTGCACGGATAAATCAGGAAACGATATCATTCGTGAGCCAAGCCGTCTGGCTACTCGAAGCGGCGGGCACGAGCGAAAGTCACTGACCGATATTCTTTTTATCGCTTCACGCACGTTCGTGCGGCAATCCGCTCCGCTCCGCGCCGCGCAGCTCCTCGCCTCGCCGCGTTTGCATTTCCTGCCATTAGAACGTTACACGGCGCACGAAATCCAGCTCGGAGCGCAGAAAACTACTCCTCGGACGGTTCCAGCCCGGGGAACTCTGCCTCGCCGACGATAACGAGTCGATCGATCCTCGGACAACGCGTTATTAGCGAATCCCGTTCCCGGAATTGATGAATCGCCAACGCGATTGTCGCGAGCCGATAAACGAGCCAACACTCCACCTCGGAATACCTACTTCGGATCCAGCCAACAATCTACGCGCGAATCCTTCGCGATTTCTCTCCACGAGAGAAATTGTTTCATCTGTGCATAGTTCGCCGTTGTTTAAATACTTGAAAGTTCGCGTATTTCTTCGAGCAAAAGTTCGCATACTCCGCTGGATTCGCGGGGCACTAGGAACACTTCCAACTACTTCCCAAGTTCTCGTCCTAGCTCGCGATGTCCTGTGCAACATCTGTACACCTAAACAATTCCAAGCTAACGCGTTTAATCTGCGTATCTCGAATGAAATCAAAATAAGGAGACAGCTGATTCGAACAGGTCAGAATTGGCAACTTGTCGATCTCCGCGAAGATCAAACGCCATTCCTTCGTGCAGCGGCAGAGAAAGCGGTGCTCTCCCGTTCAATTTTCTGCCGGTTACGCGTTCGACCGATTCGATCGATCGCTGCTCGATGCAGCAGGTGGCTACCGGTTGGAAAACGCGGATTCTAATCGCGGCTGCTCGAGCCGAGCCGAGCGCTCTCCTCCGGAGGCGGCGGATCCCGTTACGCCGTCTCCCTCGTTGAAAAGTTGCACAAGAAGTTATCGCGCCGTAATATGGGAAGTTGCGAGCGAGCGCGCGTGCCAGCTGTGTCGGTGTCGCATAAGCGCGAGTCGAAACGAAAAATGAGCTCTATTTCGCGGAGGCCGAATCGGCCGGGATGCTCGCCGCGCGTCGTTCGGCGCAGCCGGCGCGGCCCGTAATGAAAATCGCTAATTTTTCCAACGATTTTCCCTTCCCCGGCTTGAACAACTTGCGTACAACAATCGCGCCACCGTTCGAAAGTATGTCCGAGCTTCGTCCGTTTCGTTTCTCTCGCTGGCTTGGAAAGGTATTTCTCTCGGCGACAGCCGGCACGCTCGGCCGGTCGCTGTTAGGTGCGCGGAACGATCGAGGTGCTCGCGCCGCGGCCACGGAGACGCGAGCTGTCGCCTTACACGAATTTCTCCGTTATTTTCTCATTTTCTCCCAGCTTTTTAGCCCGTCCATTCTGCCCGCTCTGTCCCGCCCGCGAGAGGTCTTTTCTTCTCGGCGAGAGAGCCGAGCCACAGGGGCGCGTTTCTAACTCCGAGCGATCCTCCATTGTACCGCGAGAACGCGTTCGCCTAATGTTTCTTTCGAGCGGCTCGAGAAATGGAGCGATTCCCGTCTAAAACCGAGGACCGTCCTCGCAACGCCACGACCCGCCGTTGCTAAGGGAAATTTCTTTCAGAGTTTGGTCGATAGACCGTTCTCCACCCCGTTCAACTGATTGCTGGAGTGTTTCGCGATTCGTGCGCCACGTTTATTCCAAGATGCTCTTCAGCATCGGGGGAGGGATGCGCCGCGTGTCTGGTCGCGGAAGGACGAGTTTACTTAACGCTAAACCTACCACGGTCGAAATGACCGGTTTTCTATTTTATAATTCTTTAAATTTGAAAAACGATTTCATAGGAAATGACTGAATTGACTTCATGATTTAAGCACATATTGTAATGAAAACGGTACAAAGTTTAATGAAATTCAATATTTTCGCTTCTTTAAGGCGTTTTATGTTTGAATGTTTTGTGCTTCAAATCTTCTTTTCGGTGCATTCTGCGATCTCGAATTCTTTTTATCTTCTCGAAGTTTTTCAGGCATTCGTTCGTAACAAAATTTTATTTTTATTTATTCTCGTCGACCAACGACCGCTCGGTACACAGTTTAGCGATTCGAAAAGAACGCTAGAACTTCAACGGTCGAGCGAGGTTTCTCCGCGCAAGGTCTTTGATTAAATTTGCAGAACGCTTTCCTTTCCTTTTCGCGTCGAGAGACAGGAGCGAGCATTTGACAGAGTCTTTTCCTGCGAACTCGAGCTCCGCCACGAGGGATTCCTTTCCCTATTCGACGCGCGCGCCGTAAATAGTCAGCGTGCACAGGGCTACGGCCGATCCCACGGCGCGTTGTGTCCTAATAAAGCCACGCTTTCGTATCCGCCTACGCGTCACGATTAACAATTAATGCTCGGCCGACGAATGCCAACGTGGCGAGGAAAGCGCGTGCATCGTCGGAGGAGCACGTGCAGCCCGTCGAGGCCCAATTATTCCGAGTAACGGACGACCTAGGAACGTGCGACACGCGCGCTGCTCGAAAGAAATCGCGACCACGCTTCTCCATCCGCGAGAGCCCATCCCCGAAGGCTAGCGCAGCGGGTTCCGCGAGTCCCTCGAACTTGTCGGATGGTTAATCCGAGGCGAACCGAGCTCGGTGCTCGGCGGGACCAAATTTCTAGACGGAGACCGAAATCGAGAGTTCTTCCAGACGTCACTGAACTCGGCGAAACAACGCTAAAAGTACTTAGACGCTCGCAGATTATCCAGGGACGTCGACAACCGTTTCTCTCGGGGGTTGTTTCGCGCGGAGTCGAAAGTCGGCTTGTTCCGGTCGGACTATTCGTGCCGTAGACGCTAGACGCCGCGGCGCGGCGCGACTCGGCATATTCATTGAAACTTTCAATTTATCGGTTCGCGCCTCGCCTCGGCGACTGTTTTGCTTGCTTCGTTCCGCGGTTTTGGCTCCTTAAACGGCGAAACTTCCCTCCTGCTTTGTCCCGCCGCTCCCGGAATTATTAACGTTACGAATACTTTACGTAATTCCCGGGAGCGTCGAGTAATTAAGAGTTGTCGGCCCACCGAGGAGTTGTTTGATCGTGGTCGGCTGTTTCCACTGCTGCGGGTTATATCGAGTAGAAAGTCCGGTGCTATTCTCCGGGCAAAACGAACAAGGAACAGGAGGATCATTTCGTGAACGCACAAAAAGCGGCGGAAAAAAGGAGAGGGATTTATAATAAATTGCTCCGAGAATCGGCGATCGTGGAAACGCTCTCTCGCTCTCTTTCTTCCCCTACGCTCGATCGAGGATTATCTCGAGGGCCGAATTAATCGCTTCGTCTCGGTGATTTAGATCCGTGGCCGAGCATCGATGGCGCAGCGAACTCGATCTTCTACGCACGCTTCCGCCGGAAGCTGCCATCCTGAAAATTATTCGAGCGTGGCCGATCGGTTGCGTGATCACGAGCGACGCGTCCGCTCCTCCTCCTTCTCCAGTCTCCCGATCGATGCTCCTCGATCGAACCCCTCGATCCTCTCCGAGTATTTCGAGGATTTTCCTTCTTTTTATTCGGAGCGTCGCGCCGCACCGCGCCGGCGAACAATTTTCAATCTGCCGATCAGGGCCCGTCTCTTTGCCAGCCACGGGACCATTACTCGGACAATCTACGAAGCAGATCGGTGGCGGGAGACGTTGATAGATCGTGAACGCCGTCGACTCATTACGCTGAATATTCATCAGGACGAAACCTCTTTGCCCAATGAATTTAAATCGCCTGGACGCAGGGAAAAGGGAGGACCGCGAGAGGGTTTCGTGAGTTCCTCGAAATGATTCGCGGTAGATCGGAATACCGATCTTGACCCGATCTCTCCTCCCACTCTGTCCCTCTTTCTTCACCGGTCCGGCCAAGTTGCCGCGTCCGCTCCGTGATCGATATTCCATTCACGTGCCAGCGCAAACAGAAATCCAATCCGATCGCGCCTGCATCGAATCTTGCCCTCGGCTGACCCAGATTATTATCTCCGTCGGCGTTCCTATTTTTATTCGGCCGGCCGCGCGGTGTTTGGCACTGAACTTGCACCGTTTTAATTAACCACCGACCATTTTGCGGTCGTCGCTGCCTGCTCGATCCAGCAGCCGAAAATCCTCGGCCTCGTTTTCGTCGTTGGCCATCGAAATCTCGGAACCGGTAGCCGACGCCGCGTCGTCGATGTAAAATTTCCACTTATCGTCCAGCCGTAACTTTCGACGATTTTACGATCAACGGCCCGAATTTATAGGCCGATGGAATTTAACGGAGTTTACGGCAGGAGCTCGATCTTCTTGCAAGGCACCGCGTTTTCGCGGGCTCGAAGCGTGGAGTTCTCTTTCGGAGAGAGACTGGACACGATTCCGTGGTCTCGAGCACTACTGCGGGCGAGAGTCCCTCCTTTCTTTTGTCCGGTCTCTACCCTTCTCTTCTACTCTCTTCTGTTCTCGGTTACTTACAGTGGAAAAGGGGACAATGGTTCCGCGAACGGTTCGCTGGTTTCACGGTGTCGGGGGTGCCGTGGTGCAAAAGGCACCGGTTTCAAGAAAGTGGCGAGAAAGAGCGATTCGATGCAGCCGGCAGGTGGTTTTCCGAGTGGATAGTCTCAATTTTCCTTCTTTCTCGGCCGTCCGAAAGGCGAGACCGGTCTTCCGGATCGCTCGGGCGACCTTCCGGTTTCGGCGAGCGGTCGAGCGTCGCGGTAGTTAACCTCATAGCGACGAGGTCTCGTCGATTCTATCTCGCGATGAAACCTCCAACGTGGTTACATTATTTCAGAATTTTCGAACAAACGATCGAGACGCGAATTTTCCATATCGCGGGAGAAATACTCCGCGTAGAAAATGCGAAAACGCTAGGAAGCAGCCGGTAAAAATAGACGGACCGATATCGACGACAATCCGGGTCAGCCGGGAACGAGATCGATCGGCTAAGGACAGGCTCGCACAGAAATTCGACGCACAGCCACCGATAGCTCGCAGGTCGGTCTACCGCGAAAACCACGCGCCATTCGATGGAAATCGCGTGACGGCTTCTACGAATTCCGCGTCGTGACGGCCGGGACACCCACGCGCTCGTTAATCTTCCATCCGACGTCAGGTTGTCCCGGGATATCTACATTGAAACGAATTTTATTAGTGCCGAACGGTCGATGTCTTCATCTTCGACAAATCTGCCGCAGCTCGTTCCAAAGTTCCAGAAGTCTGTAACTAATCCGTCGTTTGTCGGGCCATACATCGATTCGTCGCATTGATCCAAATAAAGGGATAACTCCCAAGTTCTAAACTAGCTTTTCTAAACTCTTGCAGTACGTAATATGCTTCAGGACTTTGGGAATTAGTTCGGAACTGTAGTTCTTTCTCTTGTCGTATGGTATACCGAGTGTCCCTGCAGTCACGGAACAAACTCGAAGGATTGAGTCTTCGAGATTTTCAAGGGGAATTGCACCCGTCCGATTGCAGGAACAGCTTGTATACCGTGAGATAAGCGAAAAGGCTAAACAAGAGTGGAATCGTACGAACAGAAGCGAATCGCCATGCAGAGTGGAGCAGCGGAGGATTAAAGTTGAGGGAAAAGGATTTGTTGAAGCGAGCACAGCGCGAGTGTACATAAATCAGCCCCAAATGGTTTTCGGGGGCGGGGAAGAGGCGCGTCTCGCGACCATAGTGGAACGTTGACCCAGTGTGGACCTTGTAGCGTGTTCGAGGCCGAGGATTTGACGGAAGCGCGTGAATCGTGGCGGTAAAAATGCGAAACGGCGGTCAGCCGCAGCAAACGGCGGTAATGGCACCGCCGCACCTAAACGGCTCCGCGCAATTCGTTTCCGGCGGTTACGTCGGCTACGTGCCACGCCAGCCCTGGGGGCAATTTCAAGGGGCGCAGCATCCCAGGAACACGGCCAGGCCTCTGTCGCATCCGCCGCCGCCACCCTCCAGAAGGGAAAGCCAAAGACCACCTCCTCCCTCCGGGAACGGTTCTGCCAACCCTAAGAGCACGTCTCTTCCACATACCAGGCCAGGGACAAACAGGAGCACCACCCCCTCGGTGAGTTTGCCGCGAGACACCTACCCTTTTCGATCGACGCCCCGATTTTTTTTCACCGGTCGTCGCTAACTCCCTTTCGGTGGACCTAGAAACTGCATAATCTCGCCAACGGCGACGCCAACCTTCCTACCTCGCTTGCGCGGTATAGTGTTCCGTTACCCAACCCTTCATAGCATAAAACATTGTACAAATACAATGGGATTTTATGTTGGTAACTCTGAGCACTAGTAAGAATTAAAGAAGTCAACAAAACGAACGGGGTTGGAAGGTTTTTGAAATTGGGGGGTCGGTTTCTAAAATAAGGGTATAAACAGCGCGGTTGACTTTTTGCGGAGAAACGTAACATGTATTCGAGGAAATCCCCAAGGATCGGATTCACAGGATCTTCCCGAGAAATGTATCGATCACTCGGGATTTATAGGACTTTATTTGGAACTTAGGAGCGTCGCTTTCAAGTGGAATCCCCGGGCGGGTAGTAGAGTCTTTCCGCGTCGAATTGCCCACAACGGTGGACCCTCGAAAAGAGCGTGATTAAAAGTTGATCCATCATCCTCGGGACTACTTTGTATAAGAATAGTTTCGGCTACCGAGAGTGTCAATTGGTCGTGGTCGAGAAAAAGTGAAGCAAGATAAGCGACGGAGAAAGAGAAAGGCGAGGGAACAGAATCCTCGTATGCGTCGCGGGTATCTAGAAAACCACGTCGTGGAATACCATATGAGGCTTAAAGTCAGCCGTGAAGGAATGCCACCGAATCTACTCGGTGTCTCGTTCGTATTGCTCTCTCGTTTCGCGTCGCTTTTAAAAATCTAATCGATGACCATTCTTCGACTCTTCTGCATTCCTTCGGACGCATCATCGTCGAGCGAGCAACTTGGAAGGTTACTTTGTAAATCGATAATCGAAAAAAATTCTTGCGCACCGGGTCGACAACGGAGCTGGCACTTAGCGCGCAGGCCATTCAGCTTCGTAATGAAATTTTCCTCGACTCGTTGAACCGAAGTTGTACAAAGCGACGACGCTGCCAAAGGACTTTCGACGAAGATCGATGGATGTATAATTTCGAGGAGGGCAGAATCGTGGCGAGAATACAGGGGGGGGGGGGGCATCCTTTTCGACACAGCGTCAGCTTTCCTGGCAAGCAGAACGAGAAGCAGAGGCAGGAGCAGAAGCAGCAGTTCCGTGGTGCTGTTTAAGCAGGCCGTGCCTCGAAGCCTTGAGATTGACATCGACGCGCACGCACGCGGCGAGACGCGGCGAGACGCGGCGAGACGCGGCGAGAATGCGATAGGGCCCCCGGTTCTTCGACGGGAGAGACCAGTTTTCACCGAGCGAGGAGAAGAGCTTCGCTCAACCCTAACCTCAGAGTCCCGTAGGCAACCGGAGACGCGTCGAGATGCTAGAAAGTGGTCTCGGTGTCGCGTTTCGAGCAATTCGATCGAACGCCTCGGAGCTCGGCCCGAGACCTGGCCAGACTTGGCCGGGACCGAAAAATAGAAGGGAAAGACACGGTAGTTTGCGGTCGAGCGACAAACGATATCACTCGCGCACCGCGAACCTCCCCGTTTCCTCAATTAAAAGGGCGGCTCCCACGAAGGGGATTCGGTGCGCGATCGAGCAGAGAAATTCGATCGGTCGCGAGCCGATCGATTAAAGTCGCGACCGGTGGATGGCAATTATGCTGGACAGGGATCTTTTTCAAGCGTTCCGCCCGCGCGTAATTGGAAAGATAGCTTTGACAAAGAGAAGACGTCGACAAAAGAACGTCTTATAGAGATTATCCCGGTGCAGCAAGGAAATACCGGTGTAACAGGATTCTCGAGGACCGTAAGATCTCTCGAGGAGACGGTTCTCTCTTTCCCTCTCTTTCTCCGTGTATGTGTACGTTTTTGTGTGCCGGTGAGGGCGCGAGCGCGAGTGCGCTTTTTTCCTTTCCTCTTTCGTACGAGATCGAGCGAGGCCAGTGCAAGGTCGCCTCTCGAGGTTGCTGGTTCGCTCGCCGCGTGCCCAAAAAGATAATTTTTTCGACGACGACGAAAGTACACCGGCGCGAAGGGTCCTCGGAGAAATTCCAATACTTCAAGCGCTCAAAATAAACGGTCTTAAGCGTCGCCTCTCCTTTGCCGCTGCTAATTATAAACCATCGGGGAGCGTCGTTGAAAAATAGAGAGTGATTTTTACCTACTCGTCGATGATCGATCGATCGACGGGTAACTAAGTCGAAAGCTGTCGACAAGTTCGTAGAACCCGCGAGGCTACTTGTTCCTCGAGCTATGGTTTCAATCATCGAGGTGCAGTCGTTACCGCATTCTACGCGCGATTGGCCATAATCTATCGTTCACCGGCATACATAAACGAAGAGTAAGCGAGTTTCCCGCGAATGGTATCGGTCTGTGGGTTCGTGCGTTGCATCGACAAATGCCGGCGAACATGTGTTCCGTTAGATCGTGGCCGATGTTCCAACGCGCAGCGACGAGCGATCATTGGTCGAAGCTCTAAACGTCGTCTCAGTCTTTTGCCCAGATATTGACGCTTTCTGGATAACTGTTCGTCGACGCGAATCGACACGTTCGAATAGAAACGAGGCGCTACGGAACATTGGATCGGACAAATTTCTTCGGATCGTTCCACGCTACGAGCGTCGACTACCTTCGTCGAAGATCGAGTCCACGATAGACCCGATGACATTTAGATTACCCTTTCGTCTCTATATCTTTCGATTCCACTCGAGTCGCGAAATTTCGCGCGTTCGAGATCCAAACTGTACACGAATATTCAAATTCGATTTTCCAATCCGAGATACGGAACGAGATCTGAAATTCTGTTATTAGAGAAGACGCGCCCGCAATCACGGCGATGAATTCAAATTCACGCGACCCGAAAAAATGGTGTTCCTGCTCCGGCCGTAGATGAATATTCACGATCCAGCCGTCGACGTACACGGAGAACCTGGCTCGGAAAATGTATCTCTGGCGTCGCTCAACGGCTTTTCGAAAGAGAAGACCAGCGGCGCGGGTTGTCACCCGAGCGAGCTCGCGCTCCGTTTCCCGCGTCCGTCGGGAAAATTCAACGCACAAGCGTCGAGAGCCGCGCGGGATTTCAAGAAAAATGATCTTCGCTCGTCGGATTAAAGTTTGCAATTAGCGAGACCGTTGGCTGCGCGGTCGCTGCTCTCGGATTTTCCATTCGGCGACGTACGAAATCGTGTCGCGTCGCCTCGCGATACTCTGCCGGGCGTTTGCCACATTTCGATATTTATCCGCGAGAGACGCGAGAGCGGAGACGGTTTCCTCGCATGGAATTAGAAAGGTGTCACGATCACGCTCGTTAATGCTCGCTCCACGGTCGTTAGTAGACCGAGAAGCCGGGACTTGTTTTCCGAGGCAAATACGGGCCGAGCGCTCCCGATGATTTTCATTCGTTTCACAGCGTGGCGAGCACGCGATTCTCGACGCCCTACCGTCGAGACACCCCTGTTGGACCACCGGCGCGGCTCCGCCCTGCACGCTCGGCCCCTCGAGTGCCGTTTAAATTTTAATTTCAGCTCCCTCTCGGGCGACGAATTACTGTCGCGGTGAACGAGGTCGAACGGCACATGGCGCTAACGCACACGACTCGTTGAACTACTTTCGAATTTTGAAGCTCGTCGCCCCTTCCACGTCCTTCCAGAATCTTTCTCGAGGCGACACCGACCCGACGCGGCTCCCCACGATCGCCGATTGAATTTTTATGGAAATACGGCCGATGTAACGGCAAGCCAGCGCCATGGAATCCTCGACAATTATCTAACGACCCCATTAGAAAATCATTTTGGTTCACTTCCGACCGACGCGACAGAAGTTTTCTCTGGTATCGACGTCAATTTTTCTGATCAGGCATTCCACCGTTCCGGCCATCGCTCGGTTGCCGAGGCAGAGGATACCTCGGGATCGTGGATACGTAGTTTCCTTTCCAAGAAAATCCTCCGCCTCCAGACGCGCGAGAAACGCTCGGCTCGTCTGTTTATTGCTTACCGTCTTCTCTCGTGTGTCGGACTCTCCAACGTTTATTTCGATTCGCTCGTTCGAACGGTTATCGCGTGTAATTCAATCAACTACGTTTGCTATGGTGTTCTTTATACCCGCAACGTCTAGTACATCGTTATCGTTTATACAATATGTAATCCCTCGACGGAAGAAGAGAATTCATATTCTTGCTAGTGGTTAAATATAGTAGAACGCGTAAAAACAATTAGCTCGATCGAGATACGCGTACCGTGGAGATTTGTTTCGAAAAGAAAATATCGTATCGACGCGTTATTCATAAGACAAGAGGAATCGGCCGGTAATAGACAGACAAACGTTGAAGGCGACAGGTAAGTTCCGGCGGGAGAAGCGCGTTTATTTGCGGAACTGGGGGAAATTTATCACGGTTTTTACCGATACTCCGGCAGCGAAAAATCGATCGACGGTATGTGCAAGGACGCGATTAAAAATACCGGCTCGTGCCGCGTGGCACATTCTCCTATCGTCTGGCCGGGCACGGTCCCGATCTGCTTCGGCCGTCACTTTCTCCGGCAAAGTTAAAGGTCACTGGTCTCTCCTCGGGTTTTCATCGGGCTCGTCTTTATTATTACGTCTTGTTTCACGGGTCGACGGTCGCGTAACGCTTTGTGGAAACGCCGCCGAACGTAACGCCGGTCGCCTTTTTTCCATGACTTTCGCCTCGCGCCGGTTAAATTGCTGCCAGAAAATATTATAGTTCGATTCCGTCGGAGTGCGAGTGTCCCCTTGTATGCCAGACCTTTGGACCGAACATGGCTTTAGCGCGTGAAATATGCAATCCCCTCTGCTACACGCCTGTAACATTTATTCTCGCCCGCCGTAGAGCTGGTTTAAAAAAGGTTGCAAATATATCTTCTACCTTCTAAGCGACCGTATCGGTTCATTATCAGTCTTGCCAGCGATCGTTTCCAGCATTTTTCATGTTCTTTCGTCGTTCGTAGATTAGAGACTGCGAAAAATCGCAGTCTGGATTGTTCGTCGAGCTCTTATATCCTGATAAGATATTCGTTCTTTCCCTTCGAGTCGGAGGAACACGGCGGACCCCAAGACTGCCGTCGAAATTCGCCGAATTTCCACGGGAACGCCTGGCTCCCTCGCATCTGGGATCCAGTTACACATTGTAATCCTCGCGGCGCCGTAGATTTTGTTTGCTCGTTCTATTATTGCCGCTGTTGACACTGCTGATTGACCCTAGAACACCGGCAGCGTCTGGCCCAACACGCGAAACGTGTTCGTCCCGGCGTCGCACCTGAAACATTAATTCCGAGCAGTCGCGAGCGTTCAGCCGAGCGAGCTGTACTCGGAAATCGGGAGAAACTCGCGGCACTTGGCGATAAATAATTATCTGCGTAGATAAACCTGAGCGCTTCACACCTCGGGCGTCGTTTCTACTCGTAAACAACGTCGGCATGCCTCCGGCGAGATAAAACTCCTTGTCTGGGAGCACTAATTGATTCCAGTTGAGATCGTTTGCGAATTCCTCGACTTCGACTCGTGGATGACGTCTCTTAAAGAACCAGAGACAATTTCGTTCGAGAGCGTGTCGTTCGTTCGTCCCGCTCGAATCGAGTTCCGTACCGCGGACTTTAATGTCTAAGTACTCGTGGTTTGGGTCCCAGTATTTGGATCCGAGTTGGAAAACGAGCCGGGAGGCGTCGCTAAAATAGACCTGTCACGTTGCGAAAGCCCGAAGACGGCGTAAGGAAGTTGGCAGCGGCGTGTGAGAAGATATATACGCTTGTTTGGACACGTCCGCGGATTTAAGACACGTCGTCGTCGTCATCGTCGAGGAACCGCGCGAAGAGAGAGGAAGAGAGAGAGAGAGAGAGACGTTTCCTAATTAACACGCTCGTCTACCGGGTGTGCCGAGACGCAGCCTCGCTCCAATGGAATTTCGTCGATGCGTATCCCCACCGCCCGGTGTTTCTTGCGAAAATATTCGTGTACCGTTAACGTTTATTGGCCCATTATTTACTCCAGGTCGCGCGTAAACGTCTGAATTTGTTTATCCCGATGGAAGCCGGCTCCGGGTCTGGCTCGGAGCGAAAACGAACGTTCGCCGGCCTAGTTTTACAGGCGACCGTGCCTCGGTAGTGATTTCACACAATGGGATCGAGCTGGAGGCATTAATTGCTCGATGGCGGTATCGCTCTGTCAATTATATAACATCGGCCGCGCGAGCATAACTGGGTCGGCAGCCATGCAGAGCGTAACGCAACGCCCGGCGAGCCTTTCGACGCGAGGCCGACGGATAATTCAGTTTCGAGCGGGCAACTTGTCCATCAGAATTCTGGTTACTCTCTCGTAACTGTGCACACCGTAACACAATCACTGACTTGCCGTGCCCGTGCCCCGTGCCCGTTCCCGTGCCCTGTACTCGTAGCTGTATCGTGTCGGTCCAGCCGGCAACAACAGTCCACCCACCAGAGCACAGACTTCCCCGCTAATTGTCTGACCACGCGCTGGTATAATTCACTGGCTGAGCCCGCGACAAGCTTTATTAACTTCCGAGAACCTCAAATTGTGTACTCGGTTTCCCCTACAATCGCGACCACGCGTGACGCCGTGCACGTTCTTCTACTTCAAATATTCCTTCCTTTGCATCTCCAGCGCGACACCTATCTCTAGTAAACCTATCCACCAAGATCATAGACTCTTCACTCAATTTTCCTATCCCCCGCGCTATCGGATAGACACGCATTGTTGTGTCGTGTCAGTGCTCAAACAGTATTAGTGAGCCGCTGAGATGCACACCTCAAAGAGAGGTAAATTAAATAATAAGAGATAATCGGGTTTCGGATAACTAAGTAACTTTTAATAGAAAATGTGAAAGACGGTATAACGGCGACAGATAATTCACGACTGGTAGTTTCGACTCTTAAATCGCGACTGATCTTACAACTAACGCGTGAGAGACAAGTAACCTCGTGGGGTTGAAAAATCCCTCCACAAAGTACAAAATAGTCGGGGCCCCAGCCAATGATATAATATTTGGGAGGCTACAAATGACCTCCCAAAACAAGGGCAACGCCCATAGACGAAATACGTCGTAACGAGTGTCGCTAAACAGACGACACTCGGTTTCCTGCAATTTCGCCGGAAACCATAATTTAGGCTTTGGGCCACAGGCTCCCCTTGGCGCTAAGCGTGGGCCTACGCTACGTCAAGTGCCATTGAGAACTGCACGGCTAGGCTGACTTTCCCATGGCCAGCTGATACTTTCCAGCCGCACCAGAGTCATAAAACAATCAATTCGTCAGAAGACGCTAGAGGACCCCTTCGACAATGGCACAGTTCAAAATCGACCGTAGCGTAGACCCAACCCGAAATACGAGCCGGCCATACAATAATCACGTCACAACACGCATGTTTGTCGTGACCATTTCGATCGTGAACCCTAGCAACGTCATCTAATAGTTTCTTTAATGATTATTATTCAAAAGAATATCTTGAACTTCTTTGCGATATAACACACATAGGCTTCTTTAATTCTCATTGATTCTCTTTGATTCGGTTCCTTGATTCTCCGGTAAGATTTCTAGATCCCTCCAAACCACGCTCTGTCGAGAGCGAACAACAAACTTGGTTCTTACAAGACGACGAGTTAATTCCTGGTAAAAAGGAGCGGCGGAGGCTGCACAGCGTGCGTCGGGGGTTCATGGCTTCTAAACGCCCACACCTAATTCCGTTCTTCCCGCCGGAAGTTTTCCCTCGCGCGAGGAACGCGATAAAAACCGGATAAATGAAGCGAGAGAGGTTTGAGGCGTCCGCGAACTTGGTTAATATCTGCACGGGGGTCGCAAGAAACCTCGAAGCCGCTTTCAAACCAAACACAGAGAGGCGATAGGAACTTTTAATCACGGTTTTTGCGTGGGACTCCATTAGTCGAGAACCATGAAGTCCGACCACGACGAGGAAGAAATCGCTGGATCAATCCTTGGCGCGTTTGGTTTTGGAATCCTCAGGATCCACCTATCCGGAGTAAGAGAGAAACGTTCCTTTTGATCAGTTTAAAGGAAAATCCGGCTGCCGGTGTTTATCCTTTGATTATGCGGCTATCAGGCGACGAGATGGGGCCAAGAACCCGGTGAAAATGATGAAGAACCGACGCGGAGGCAGCAGCCGGTGCTCTTCAGCTGCCTCTCTTCCCTTGTCGGCACTTTAACCACCTACGTGCCCCGGCTTTCCCGCTCTCTGTGCCGCTGACACCCGCTAATTATAATTTGTGTCGTGAGTTTCATGCAGTACGCCCGGCAAGCAGACGGGAAAAGGGGCTAAGATGTTCCTGCCGCCTCTCGAATCCGCTGCAGCAACATCACACGACAACCATCTCTGCCCTTCCTTCCGCTTCCTCATCCTCCTCCTCATCGTTCTCCTACTCTTCGCTTTCTGTCCGCTGCAAGCGCAGCCAATTCCCTCTCCTCTCGCCAACGCGATTCTTCGGTTTTTCATCTCTTCCCTCTTGGCACCCGGAAACGCGAGTAACGGCCGGCTCTAATCGCCGTAACGACAGCGGTTTACGCTCGAAAGAAAAGGAAGGGAATCCAGGCCGCTCGGAGGCTGTTCGTTCCAAATTTTTTTATTCTCCTCTCGAAGACCGCTCTCTACCCCCTTTCAATCGTCGGCAACTTCCCCCGCCTACTCGTTTCCGCGGTTTTCTTTTTTCGCCGGTGTTTTCGGGCCAATTGATTCCTCCGCGGGAAACACGATCGGAAAGTTAAACGGTAAGCTGGAAGAAGAGGAGAGGAGAGGGCCCCGGGTCACTGATCTCCGGTTTGACCCAAGCAGGTGCCCCGACTCGCACGAATCCCGATGGTTAAGAATAAAGCATCTAGTCGAAAAATTTCTCGAGAGAGCCTGGTTCTCTGCTCTTAAAATCCTAATGTTCAATTATTCCTAATGACGCTGCAATCCTCCTCGATCGTAGCGGATTGTGAAAACGTCTAAACAAGCCAGTGGGAAATCAATTACTTCCGAGACGTAGGAGTCCTCGTTGCTCTGCGAAAATCTCCTTGAAGTCTTTTCGAGGAAGACTATAGTAGTCCCGGAAAAGACAACGGGTCTCCAGTATTCGATTGGAGGAGCGACGTTTTTCTGGAACGACGAGAACACCGAAGGATCCCACCGGGAGATGAAAACGTCGATAAACAGACCGACTTCTCTCTCTCTCTCTCTCTCTTTCTCTTTATTTTAGAATCCTCCGGTGTTTGCGAGTCCCGCGAGGAAAGTAACGCGGATAGGAGGCTCGTATCAGTGGCCAGGCAGATTGCGAACAAAGGGAAGCGAGGTTAGAGATGGAAGGAGAAGTCGCGGCAGCCCAGCCGATCGACGAAAATGCAGAAAATCTGCTTTGCAAATTTCCTTGAGCGCCCACCGACGACGCTGTCGCCGGCGTTTGAGAGCGTCTCAACGCCTCGATGAATTTACAGGCTATCGATTTTATTTCTCGCGCTTTTAGCGCTCTCCTTTCCGGAGAGTCCGGCGACCCGTGACTCTCTCCTCTCGCGTCCCGATCTTCGTTAATTATTTTATCACCGGAGCGTTCGATTATTCAAAGCGTCCATCGTGTACATCAACATAAATTGACGATAGCTTTATTTTATTTTTACCACAAAGAACTGTGTGGTGAGAGAGGTTTTTCGGCCCCCCGGTATCGCTGTTGCTTTCCCGGTAAAACCGTGAGAAATAGCGTTCCGATGTGCAAGCGCGGTTATGCAATTGCAGCTCGACTGCCGCGAGCCGATTGCATCGAGCCTAATCAAGAAACACGCGCGCGCCATCGATCGATTATACACTTTCATCCGCTACCCGGTCTGACATCACGTGTCATCAGTTAGAAAGGAGCCAAGGAGAACTGCATTTCTGGGGCCGGGCAAAACTGCATTTATTAGCTTCCGAAGGACAGACTGTCGAAGAAAGTACCGCGTGGATCCGCCTCGCGAATCTCGGATCCTTTCGAGGATGACGCGTCGCTTAATTTTATCCCGGCAGTACACGGAGGTATTGCGGCTCGAAATGCAACTTTGTCGAGACGCCGCTTTTAGAGAATATCACCACTGTTAAAAAGGTGGACTGTATAATACAATCCAACGACTTTTCAACGGTGGCTCGAATATGAGGAGATAGGCAGTTGTCTGCAAACGACTTTGGGAAGAAAAACGTGTACCGTTCTCGTGACGTGTTCCTCCACGAGGAACGAGCGAGAGCCACGAAGAGCAACGTAGACAGGGCCCATCGGGGATATGCGTCTTCTACTTCGTTGATATCCCGCCTTTCTCGACAGCTTCGCGAAGTTTGCCAAAACCCGGAGAACCGCGCGACGAGTCGTTGCGAAAATTTGTTAAAACTACCGCAATCGCCAACTCGGTCCGCCTTTAAAGTCCATGGAAACTTTCACTGTCGCGGTGTTCGCGAGATTTGCCAGAAACCCTCGCCGCACCGCGCCGGTCGGAAAATCTCGCTGAAAGCCTGTCCGACTGCTTTCTCCCTCTTTCTCCGTCGTTCTCTATCGTCGTCGACGTCGTTCGCCGTTAACTCCGTCAACGGGCAACCCGACTAAATGAGACAACTTTGTTCCCTGTTACAGAAAGTGGACCCCGAGCTGATATTCACGAAACAAGAACGGATCGGAAAGGGTAGCTTCGGCGAGGTGTTCAAGGGGATCGACAACAGGACCCAGCAAGTTGTTGCCATCAAGATCATCGATCTCGAGGAGGCGGAAGATGAGATCGAAGACATACAGCAGGAGATTATGGTGCTGTCACAGTGCGACAGCCCATACGTCACCAAATATTATGGGTCCTACCTCAAGGTAATTCAAGTCGTTCCAACTAGCCGACGCTCTTAAATTTATTCGAAAACTTCATAAGGTAATCTCTTAGGTAAAACAAAATTTGAGTCAAAGCGTCCAGGACCGAGCAAAATTTTAGGACAGCGATCTTAAAACATTCTACTTCTCATGAGGGAACTCGTTTCGTAAAAAAATCCGAAGAATCTCATCTCTGCACCGCTTCGGCCATATTTGCAAATCACCGACCACAGCTGCGCGTTTTTTTTCAGCGTGACTAATTGCGAACCAGCCCGTAAAGCCCAGCCGACGCTCCGCACTATTAGAAACAGTGAACATCCGGGTCGCTTGTCAAATAACTCAGTCGTGGCTCCTTCGACCACGTGTTTTACGATCGAAACGAAAACCACAGGTTGCGCCAGCTCGAACGAAATCACCGTGGTCAGTTTCGCGCGCGTGTGTGTCGAGCGTAAAAAACCGCAGCGGGTGTATCGCGTGTTGCGGCACGGCTACGGAAAGAAAGAAAAGTAAAAATAAACAAGAGAGGGAGAGAGAGAGAGGGAGAGAGCCACGCCTTTCTGTCGCCGTTCCGAGCTGATGATCCCTCACAATATTTTCGGAGGTGAAACGAGGACGAACACACTGTGTTTGGTCCACTATTAGGCGCGGTCCGGCATTACGCCCCCCATCATTTTTCATACGCGAAGAATGGGAAGGGCTTGACGGTCGGTTAACCGTCGCTTCCGGCTCGACGATGTCGCGCGCTCGCTTCCGCTTCCTGCGATCGGCTCACCGTAGCCGCTCTGAACTATTCTAGAAATAAAATCGCGTTCCGCTCGCTGCACTCAAAAGTTAGATGATATTTGATCAGTGCATCAAGAACGCACAGGGTCTCCGAGCGTTCGCAGAATAATTATGGAAGTGGAGCGTGTTTCTACGTCAAAAAATACGTCGTAAACGTAGAATAAAGCTTTTCCATAGGAGGCATTGTTCTCGATAAAGAAAAGCTTCAAAGTTCGTAGACTTGCCGAGTACGGCTGACCGTATTTCCTTAGAAACATTCAAAGTCAATTTTCTCCAAAAACAAAGGCTTCTACGAACAAATCTTATTCTACATAGTCGGCACATTTCTGTAAGTAGAATCACGTCTCGCCATAAATCCCGGAGCACTTTGTACACTTTCATAAATAAATCCAGAGAGATTGTTATTGAATGGCCTCGCGTAACTGGAATTAAAAACGAATCGCCGCTAAATTCTGCTGAATCTTTTATATCGCAATTTTTCGCCGACTTTTATGCGCCATTAATGCTCGAACTTTCGCAGTAATATAAGTCTCGTTAACGCGTTTGCGGCGTGTGTCGCAGACGGTCCGAAGTTCGCGCATAAATCTCGGGGGAGGAACTAATCGAGACAAACTAGCGAGCTATTATCGAGCAGCGTTCGCGATACAGTCTTGAGTCACTGGAAGAATCCGTCGCATCGTTTCGTCGTTGAACCTGCCGTGACCGCTTTACGAGCTCGCAAATAGCCGCGGCCGGCTAACAATGCAACAAGAGAAGCTGGAACAACAAGCGTTGCGTCTCTGCGGTCGTCGAAAGCGTGTCGAGATCACGCAGAACGCAGCTTGTCACGGTCCACCAGGTAGCTCCGATGAACGGAGAGCTATGCAGAGCCATGCAGTGCGATGCAAATCCATGGAAAAGGTATCGAGCACCTTTCTACCGCCTCCGAGACCGTTTTCGACGGGATAGGGTCTCTGCACACCCATCCGGGACGGGCCCGGAGAGTTTTTTTACATAGCTTTGGTATAGGGAGGGCTCTCCGGGATTTCTGATCCGGTGAGGTTCCGTTAATTTCCTCACGCGATCCAAGGGCCATAATTCTTGCATTTTCGAGGGCGCGTTGACAGTTCCCTCTGTGCATGGCACAAAAAAAATGCTTTCAGGGACTCCACAGCTCCTTCAAGTAAACTATCTGAACTAATTAGCTAAATCCCGATCCGGCCCGTCCCGGATGAGTGTGCAGAGACCCATATTCGCTTATTCGGCTGACGGCGTTGCTCGTTGTGCTCTTTTGTCGCCGGTATCATCGATATTGGTCGGACAAAAACGGCGCGGCGTGGCACGGCGCCGAGAAACAGTCGTTTCCGGGTTCCGTTGTCGACGAGTTCCTGGAACGTGTTCGATCTGAATACGGACCGCGGACAGCCGGATGGGTAACTAACGATCGCTAATGACCGTTTCGCGCGGTCATTAAGGAAAGTTCTCGGAGGGGCTTAATATCGGGGTGCCGCGCCGGGCCGCTTCATTTCATAGGTAATCATCTCAATTTTCCGGTTCCCGAGCCCGGAAACGAAGGGAGGCTCGCGCAGGCATCCGCTGTAATCCGTTTCCTCGTTCCCCGATCTCCCGCGGGAGAGAATCGCCCGGCTTGTTTCTACCCCTGTCTCGCAATTAACGCTCCCCCTGAGCACCGCGGATAACGATCGGAACGATTTACCGTGTTCTGTCGCGAGCACCGAACGGATTTCGTCTGCTATCTTATTCCGATCGCCAGACATTGTTCCGCCACTGCCACCGTCAACGCTACCACCGCAGCCGCGACTACCAGATTTCGCGCATGTATTGTGGGAATCGGCGCTGATAAGGACGCTGCGCAGGGTTAGCAGTGCCCTCTGGCACGGAATCTTTCGTCGTTCTTCTTCTCCCTCTGTTTCGTTTAATGTCGTTGAGTTGACATCTCTCGGGTTTGCCTTTTCTTTTCGAACCGCGGCAATGCGATCTACCTTTCCTCCTTATCGTCGTCCTCCAAGCTCTGCAGGTATATTTTTATTCGATCTTGTTAGGCTAACAACCTCTTTTCGTCCGGGCTACGCGAACTTGCTCCGTTGTTTTCAGAGTTTGGCGCGTATCGTTTGCTCCCTAGAGAGGAACGGTGTTGCGCCAGTTTATTCGGGAACGAAGGATTTCCAGCGAGCGGAACAGTTTCACCAGAATAATCCCCGGGCCGTCCTATCAGCGAGGTATTTCGGAGCAAGATTACAAGAGTTGCGTCACGCGCGAGTCGTGTCTTTGCTATTGATTTTTGCAGGGATCGCAAACAGCGAGCCGCGGCAATAACGGCGTTAAACCGATCCCGTGGCCCGTGCGTTGCGCACGATTATATCCCGCGGCACGCGGCCATTGTGCCGCCATTAATCACACCGCCTCTCCGCACCGCACAAAACGATTCTCCGTTCTCCGCAATCTTATTCTCCTCTCGATACCTATTCTACGCCGATCCCGCGGAAAGAGACGCGCGGGAAGCCGAACAAAAGCACTTCCGCAGATTTCCTCACGCCCTCCTACGAGATCTCGTTTCCCAATCGTCCTCGTTTCTGCTGCCCGCGCCCAAGGATTCCTACTCTCTTTCCTTTTTCCCTGGTCGACGCACGCTCGTCGTCGCAGCAAATCAGTTCCTGTCTCGTTCAAACTCCGTAAATATATTTTTTCACGAGCAACTCCTTTGTCGCAATTCTTATCGGTGCTGTCCTCTCTCGAGTCGCTTTCCGAACCCACTACCAACCAAGTGGGAAGAAAGGCTCGACCAGCTTCGAGCATCAATGGAGACGACTGCGAGTCGATTGGGAAAGGAGAATCGTGTCCGTTAAATAGAAATCGCCTTGTAGAATGGTCCATGGTCTGTCATTAGCGATATTATAAAAGTCCTCGGGCAATCCTGTTCTGCTATCCTACGGCTGGAAGTTAGGGATGCTGCTACCGCAATACGCGAAACGAATCGCGGCGGCGGCGGCGCACCGGCGATAATGATCGCCCTGTAAAAAACTGAGGCTATCGGATGCCTACGCGACGTCTATGCGGCTGATGTCATCGCATAACGGGTGTACCCGTCCGTCTCCTCTTCTCCTCGCAGCGAAGCCATCCCGCCTCCGGGAACTGTTATTAAGTCGATCGGCTTGGTCAACAACAGTTATCGGTCTATCGAGACACTCCTTCGGCGTGCTCTCGGCTACCGGCAGCTCTCCTGTCCCCTCTCTTTCTTTCTCCCTGTTTCTCTCTCCGATCGCGGGAATCCGCTGACAGGCTAGTCTCATAGTCTACCGAACGCGTTCGATTAACGAACGTCGGCCGCGCGAGGAATTAAACATTTTTATCGGCAAATATTTGCGCCGCGGAAGCTTTTCGATTAGATTCTCCGACGGCGAAGGGTTCATTCACCGCCGTTGTCGATATTTGAACCTGTTACGCGAAGACGAATCGCCTCGTTCCATTATACCCTCTAATAAATTTTCTCGATTTATCGGCTCGGAGGTCTTCTCCGAGGAGTCGTCGTTCCTCGGTGGAAAACCGATGCGTCGCGGCGTCCTCCACGTAGAATTCCCGTCTCGTTCATTTTCGAGCCGGTAAATGAGAATGGCCGAGGTCTGTGCTTTTCTCGAACGACGGAGACGCAACGTAGGTAGGTCGAGGCGAGCAACGGCGAGACACTCCCTAACGTTTCTCAATCCGGACGCATCGCGGACGACGAGGGGCGTTTTGCCGTGAATTCTCTTCTGGCTGCCTCACGCGTCATTTTCCGTCCGTTTCCTCCGCAGTTCCCCTCCCCGGGGACGGATTATTATTGTTCCCGGCGGTGCCGTGTGTCGGACTGCTCCGTGAATGCCGTTCAACGATGCGTTCTCGTCTTTCCCGTGCGTCATTATTTAATGCCTCTTCCTCTCTCGCTCTCTATCTCCCCCTTTCTCTCTTCGTTTCTCCCCTCTTGCAAGAGTAATTACAAACCGTCGAATTGACAATCGAGCGCCTGGCGAGCCCGCGTCCATCGAAGTCGATTTGTCCCCTTCCTTCGAATTCGTTTCGTCGACGGGGTAAAATTGACATTTCTTTCTGGAATCGGCTCGATGAAGCCTCGGCGTTTCACGACGCATTATCGGAACTGCATCTCCAGCCAGATCCTGCAGCCTCCGCTACCCAGCACCATCGTCGTCGCTACCACCGACTCTCATCCCCATTACGCGCGCTTCATTATTTCCAAGGAACAAAAGACGATTCTCCGCGGCAGCGCGCGGCGCTCGCAACGTCGCGTCGAGACGAGCATCTCTACTTTTATGAACGAGTAAATCTAATTGGACGCTTATTACGCGACCCGTTGCTCGTCAGGACATGTTAAAGAAAGGAACCAATTTCTTCCATGAAAAATGCTATCTTCAAAACATCCAACTTTAACTGTCGATAACAGTAACAATTTTTATTGCAGTTTATTACTTTTTTCATTTTCGAGATTACTGGAAATTGAGAAAACAAAATATATTCAACAGACATCTATGCGAGATAGTTGATTTTTTGGCAAAATGTCCCCATATTTCTGGATCGGAACCACTGTGCGGCGTCCTTGCTGTCTTGACAATCGCGAACAGGGGACGCGAGCCTGTGTGTCACCGCGGAGGACTCAAGTCCGCGAAGGTTGCGGTTAAGTCCCCTGCACACGGATCTCTGCCGACTGTGCGCGGGTCTTTCAGAGTCGTTCGTCTTTCTACGCGGAGACGATTATTGTGTTTGCCGTGGTTTTTCGATCGCCAACATGTTCGAGTCGGACGAAAACGCGCATAGATGCGTTCGGCTCGGCAGATCCCCCGAGCATCGCCAGGATACAACAGTTATTTCGACCTGTGCTGGCGACCGGGGCAAACGCGATAGCTGCGCACGTTCCGGTAGACCTGGCACAGGCGTACACGACAGGTTTATACGAACGCGCTTAGCCGGCTTCGCTTGCGCCGTAAACGGCGATTTTTCAACGGGCGTGCATCAGGACGAAAAAATCACCGGCGCATTCCTCTCGGCGCGTCTTCGGTGTAACGTCGTATATAGGTTAAACGGATAACCGACGACAAAACGGTTTCCTTTTAAAGTCACCGTGGGCGAAATTAATAACCGCTCCGCGGCGCACCCGAAAAAAAAAAACGATCTCGGAGAAGGGCCTCGGGAACACGTTTACGTAACGCGATACCTCGCGATTCATCGCGACCGAACCGCTATTATTAGTCGGCCAATTTCCTAATGGCTCCTGGTTAAGAATAGATCCGCGGCTCGACGACGCCCAAACAACGATGAATTTCTTTCGCGCGGCACGAAGCGACGCGTCTTCCTCGTTCCGCGGCAATTACCTGTAATTGACGACCCGCGGAAATTGTCCGCTTTCACTTTCATCCCGCTCTCTGCGCCGGCCGGTGTCGACAGACCCCGCGATTAATTCGACGTTTCTCGTTGCTTGCGCTGCTGCTTCGTTGCTCCGTTGCTCCGTTCTCTCCGCGCTGTAAAAATGTCCCCCGTCGCAATGCACGGTTAGCGTTGTTCAACCCGGCCCTCCTCGGTGCGGTCGACAGCAATTGAAAACCCCTTCGCTCTTGGCGGAGATATTCTTTTGAAATGAAAATCGAATTATGGAAAACATGGCTGAGCCTCCGACGATAACGACTCACCGAAAGGTAATACCTCTCTAATTGCTCTGTGTCTGGGACCGAAGCGCAACGGTTAACGAAGCACGAGTCGATCCTAAAGCCGGCCAATGTCCAAACATTCCGAGGCAGTCTCGGCTGACAACTTCCTGAATCGCGTTGACCCTGGTGTCTCTTTAGTAATAGTGTGGCAAGCACAAAAGACAGCGCGAATTATCTGAACATCTACAATGTTTGGAAATGGGTGGCTGGTACAGCCTTATCGGAAGGCTTGGAAAATCGAGGCGGGAAGTCGGAAACGGGTTGAGAGGAGAACTCCGTGCGAGGTGGAATTATACAGGCGGAAAAACGGGATCGAGCACGTGGTCGGTGGATCGAATAATAATTTATGCCACAACTTGGAAAATAGCACTTGTAATTCGTAACTGAACACTTGTATGATGGAAAATAAACGATGCGATGAATTTGAATGGGGATTGGAATTCCACTTTAAACGCGGCAACGCGAGTACAGATTGTTCGACGAGGAAAAAAGGGTTTTCTGAGCGCACGTGGTGTCGCACAGACGGTTCTCGGAAGACGGAGGACGGTGACGATTCGCAACCACCGTGATTGGCTCGCGGGCGGTGGCCCGATTCGCGGGAGAGGTAATTACAGGTGATGTGCCCGATAAGCGGCGCGATATTTAAATGGAGCGCGACACTTGGTCGCGCGCCCATTTGGAAAGTTTCTGCCGAATCCTGAACATACAACAATTAGAACTTCCGCGTCATCTATAATTTCCTCGAAGAAAATGGAGTATTCGGAGGATAGAGCGTTTAGCGGGATCCTCTTTGCAACGAGCGAACGTGTGTCATCGAGGAAATCGCAATCTTTGTTTATCCTTTGTTTATGAAGAACGGCCTATCTGGGCGTCGAATATCGCAGGAACGCAGATTAATTCCGTCGCGTCGTTCATCACTGCCACCGGCACGTCCGCTGTTTCGCGAAATAGAGGGAGAACAGGCGACGCGCGACAGAGACGCAAAATCGGTCATTAATCACTCATTCGTTCGCCGGGTCTTTTTACTTTCTTCGAACGACGCGACGCGACGATGCTCCACGAGTCGTTCGCGCGACAAGCCGGACTCCTCTTTTTTCCGCTCGCCGACGCGACAGACTGGAAATCGTGTAATATTTGCTCGACGATGTTCCGCGTCGCGTTTATCCCGTTCCGCCCCATGAAAAAAACAAAAAAAAAGAAGGAGAAACTTGTAAATCCATCGACCCGCCGCACCCGGTAGAACGAGTTATCTCGTCGCGTTCCACTCCACTTGTTTTCATCGTTTTGTTCTCCCTGTTGTTCGCGTTACGGAATCGTTCGCAACGAGACGCCGAAACGGGAACAACTTGGATATCCTTACCGCGAGATCTTTGCCAAGTTTATCGCGAAAAATCGGTCGTTTGACGGATTAAGAGACCGCGCCGTTGCCACGCCTCGGGAGAACACCAACGATGGACTCGGTTAAGTTAATCCATTAGCAGTTGCCAAGAGGGTTTCCCGATTTCCGGAAAAGTTGCCGGGAGCCGATACGACTTGTTAGAGAAGTTTCACGCCGTGTCTTGTCAGAGTCTGTCGCGGGCCGGGGAACGACGGGAAATTGAAGAATGCCCGGCAAAAGGACTCGACCGACGTCGGAGAATCGGCAGCTCTCGCGGAATCCTTTCCCTTTGCTCGGACTCGGACTCGATAGACCGCTGTTTCCATTAACCCTGAATAACCAAGCTATCCTGCCTGTCAATTAACGCGAATACAATTGAATTTGTTTTATTCGACAACAACGATGCGACGTCGCTGCCTAGAATATCTTCGCAAACGTCGAACAACTTTCCGAAAGTCGTTTACTTAATTGTATTGCACCACCTCCTACTTTGCGAGAAGAAATAGGCGAGCCAGGCAAATAAACTGAGAAGAACATGGCGAGGAATGCAAACGACGGCGCTAAAAATTTCAGATCTTCCCGAGTCACCTACTAACGGGTTATTGTCCCCGCACGGAATAATTGGGCTCGTAAAATTTGTTTATCGGTGTCAGATTGCTCGTTTGGAGACGTCGACGTTACTCGCTCTCCTCGAGAGACCCGGCTGAATGCGACGTTCCAGACGTGACACGCTCGCGACACGGCTGTTCTTTAACGCGAGGCGACATTCATTAAACTGAAAAGGATTCTTCTTTTTTCTGTTTCTCTCTCCCTGTCTCTCTCTCTCTCTCTCTCTCTCTCTCTCTCTCTCTCTCTCTCTCTCTCTCTCGTTCATTCAGCGAGCCATCCCCGTTCTCTCGCGAGATAAAAGAATCGCGAGAACAAGGGGGTGCGCGCGTTGGAAGCGACGAACGGAAACGCCATCGGCTACGATAGGATTAACGTCATATTTTGTTTCAATTACTCGCGTCGGGGTTATCGGGGGCCCGTGGCTCGCTGTCTCCCATTGTGCCCGTCGAAACGAAATGAAAATTCGCCTGACCGACGTAATCGGGGCAAGAATGCCGGACAAAAACGTCGTGTCGCAAAGCCCCCGCGCGCGCCTCGCCGCACTATTTCGTTTTATTTCGAGAGCGGTATCCGCTTATTAGAACCGCGAGTAATTATTCCCGCCGTGTCTGTTTGTCCTTAATTAAGACTGCCTCGCAGCGTTCGCCCACCCCAAAGAAAAGACCTCATTCGTCTCGCTCTCCAAAAAATAATCAGAGGGAAGCATTCAAAGGTCGCGTTTCGCACGTTTCCGGTTCACCGTGCCGCGGGCTGACGTTCCGGAGAAATTCCTCGGTTCGGGGTACACGAAAAACCTTGAATTTTCGAGCGCGCATGCCACTGCGATTGCTCGAGGAAGGTGACGCGTGTACTTCCGGTTCGCGAAACTCGGAGAGCTTTCGCGACGCGCCAACCGGCGAATTCCCTCCAGCGTTCGATTGACAGAGAACCGATCTTGTACTTCTTCGAACGAAGCTCGCGTTCTCGCGCGAGAGCGACATTGAATCGTTGACGGAATCCGGGGACACTTTCCGTGACAACCGGAACGGTGCTGCAGCACTTTGGTAATTTTTCCGCGGCCCGTGGATGGGGTACGGCGGTGCTTACGTATTTTTCTGGTGGCATCCGAGCGAGATTCCTCGTCGTAAAAAGGAAGGAACAAGAGCGACAACGGCGGCTGAGCGAAATCCAAGAAAAGCGTTTCAATGCTTTTCTCTGGATGGCTCTCTCGCGTTTACCGCGACCGACCCGTTCCCGCCTCTCGAAGAGAGGGAAGAAGTGTCTGCCGGATAGGGGAATGATTTAGCAACCCCTGGTTCAGTCTGCAGAAGTGGCCTGGTTGAAAACCGGGTTGAACGAACCCTCGCGAGCACCGCGTGGCCACCTACGTCGACGAGCAAGGGATCTACATGAGAATAAACGCCGCGTCGCGCCTTCTGACCGTACCACGATGATAAATGGTGCCATTTTATGACCGACCATACACGCTCGACCCCACGCCATGAATACCGAACACGCTAGACAACCGGGACACCCCGTGCTAGCCACGTGAAAATTATACCCCATAAAGTGCCGGTACCTGTCAACCTCGCGTCCATCTCGACGGCTGATACATGATCGAGAGGTGATTCAGGCTCCCCCAAGACGTTCCCTTTCGCTCTCCCCTCGTTCTCCCGCCTGATTTAACGTCTAGAATCCACTTTCCTCGCGATAGTCTCGCGCGATCAGCCGATTCTCTTATCTTTACCGGCTTTTTCCCACTTTGCATAACGATCGCGACAATAGGAAAGCGTAAAGTCACCATGGAATTGATATTCCATGTTCTCAGAGACGTATGCACTCGAAGCTGTTCATAGACCAAAGCGATGAACCATCTCCCGAGTTTATCCACAATTTTACGGTAATTTCATCTACTTCTTTCTTTTCCGGTGTTGATCATTTCTAACAAACAGCAACTCCTATGTCCGTGCCTTTCGATCACACCTGAAATTAACGCGGAGATGACGAGCGAGGGTGTGAATAGGCTTGCAAGAGTTCTCGGTTAAACCGGTGACCCCAAAGAGCTTGAAGGGATATATGATTGCGAAATCACTGTATGTTCTTTACACAAGACTTTTTATTTCCTTCTCAGGAGACGAAGTGTCTTGTCTGAGAGTCGGTGTACAAGTGATCATTTCTTCTTATCGGCTAAGGCCCTTTCCGAATTAGCCGATAGGTGGCTTAAACGAAACAACGCGCCGCCTACGCGTAGATCCTCGCCCCCCTCTTTCGCAAACGTTTTTCCGAGAATCTTTCGCGAAACGAGCCAGCGTCGGGAAGCTTCGCGGGCCCATCGCCCGGACCGACCGCGCGGCCCTAGTACCGAGGCCCCTCGGAGACCCGAAGTTTATGACACCCGCGGGCGCTATTGAGACTGTCGCAACGAAAATTCTAAAACACAATCTTTAATGGCAGATGGCCGAAAATATGAAAATACAGTTTCCTCGCAAATAGTTTACTAGCGCACGTGTCCCAAACTTCGCTAAGCATTTGCACGCCAAATGTTTTATTGGCGGTACCGTTAGCCGCTGCAAGCTCTAAAAAAAAGGAAAGGCTATTCGGAGCAACGATGAGTAGCTTCTTTCATTAAAATCTTTATATTATCCGCACAGAGCGTAGATGAAAATAGAATTAATCGATCGCGCATCTCGATTCCAGCCGTGTCTGAAATTAGTCGTTTCGGTCCAACGGTACTAAAATAATTGAAGCAGTTTTCCTGCAAAAGGCTGCACACGATCGCTTCGGCGAACGTTTCTTTGTTTCGGTTTTGCCTTGACTATAGTTTTCCCGCCGGTTGACGAGACGACCACAGCTTCATCTCGGTCGCCTGTTCCCCTTCACAAGCCGGTGACCAAAGAACGCGAATCTTGGGCATCCTTGTGCGAGCCAGTGATCGCCGGGCCGTCGATTATCGGATAACCAACGTGTATCAAGCGTTATTGCCGGTGCGTAAGGCCGGCAACGCGGCGAGTTGGACATCGACGTCGGATATAATTATCGGCGAAGGTGCGGTCTACGTTGGCGCGGCCGTTACGGCAACAAAGATTGATGGTTGCCGACGAGGTCGCGCCGTTTACGGACGGCAAACGTAATTTTGCGAAAAAGCCGTCGATACGCGAGAAGTCCTCTGAAAATAACCGGAGCCGGGTCAAACCGGGTCGTCGACCGTATCTTTTTGTCGGGAAGGGACCCGGCCGCGTTACGAGCAAGATTGTCTATTTTCGTTAATTAGCCCCGGCTAGGTTCATTTCCATTAGCCGTCTCGGAGCGTTCCGCTTCGAGATCGGCGGAAAAAGTCAGGGGAAAGATTACAGCCAGCGCAATTTCGCGGCAAAGTTCCCAGACAAAGCGTTTTCCGGATGCCACGTATAAACGGGAATCTTTCTCGTTCTGTTTGCAGGGCACGAAACTATGGATTATTATGGAGTACTTGGGTGGCGGGTCGGCCCTGGACTTGATGAAGGCTGGAAGCTTCGAGGAAATGCATATCGCGGTGATATTGCGCGAGGTGCTCAAAGGGTTGGATTATCTTCACAGCGAGCGGAAGCTTCATCGCGATATTAAAGGTGAGCCTTCCGCGTGATTAAATGTGTAGAGAAATCGTTGGCGTCGCTGAGGTTGCCGAGACCGGACTGACCTCCCGATCGCGAGAGCTTGTCGAGGCGTGCAAAAACCAGACTGGTCTTTTTATCGAAATTGCACTTGTCGGGAAGTTTTACATATTTCTATGCAAGAATCGGAACACCTTAAAAATTTGTGCTTACCTGGCTTTTACACCGAGGTCTTCGATTACAGAGCTCCGGTTCTCGTTCTTTAGAAATAGCCGTCTAAATCCACGCGAACGTCCGCAGTCTTTGATTCGTTGGCTTCCGGCGAAAATTACGAGACGCTCGTGCTGATTGTTTGCTTTCGTTTTAAAGCGGCGAACGTTCTGCTGAGCGAGATGGGCGACGTGAAACTGGCTGACTTCGGTGTGGCTGGACAGTTGACCAACACGACCAGCAAACGAAACACTTTCGTCGGGACGCCGTTCTGGATGGCGCCGGAAGTGATCAAACAGTCCGCCTACGATTCGAAGGTAATTACGCTGTCTCAATAAGACCGTCCTTTCTCCAAAGCCCGGCTGTTTTTTAGCCGTGCAATTCCGAGACCACTGTTTGCTCTGATCGAGTCACGTAATCCGGCTGATTTAATTTGGAAACTTTGCTCCCCGCACGCCGCGAACTTTCGACACGGAAATTTAACCTTCGGACTGCGCCGCATTGGTCCATATCGATCCGACTCTTCGGGAACCTAATTCTTCTCCTCCCGATTACTGTCGCAGTCGACTCATCCAGCAATTTTTACTATAAACTCTTTGCTCGTGCTAGAAAATCAATTTCCAGCCTTGTTGTTGTTGGATATGAAATGTCTGATTTTAAAATGCAAATGGTGTGGGACATGTTTCGATCAAGAAACACCATTGCAAAAGATTTACTGATTGTTCGTTCCACGTTACCGTTACAAAGCGGACATTTCCTATGCACCAACCTAATAGAATGCCCGCGAAGTGGTAGCGCAGTTATTAGCGTCCGATTAGCGCTCTGCCGCTAGTAAACCGTAGAACGGGTTGTTCCGCAGGCTGACATTTGGTCGCTGGGCATCACGGCGATCGAATTGGCCAAGGGAGAACCGCCGAACAGCGAGTTGCATCCCATGAGGGTACTCTTCCTCATACCGAAGAACAATCCCCCGCAACTAACCGGAAATTACACGAAACAGTTCAAGGAGTTCGTCGAGGCCTGCCTGAACAAGGACCCCGAGAACGTGAGTCGATCTCCATTCAGCTGCGTGCTTGTATCCCTCGGTTAATACCTATCCTCTTTGTCGCTCCCTAGCTTCGATTTAGAACGTCCATCCTCGTCGACAATCGGTTCATCGACACGATCCGATATCGACATCGAATTTCGTAGACGAAACGATTGTCGGCGAGATAAGGGACGATCTCCGTCCTCCTCCATTTTTTTTCCTTGTCGAGTGTAATAATCTTTTATCCGTCCGGCGCAGAGGCCAACGGCGAAAGAGCTGCTCAAGTTCCAGTTCATCAGAAAGGCGAAGAAGAACTCGTACCTGATCGACCTGATAGACCGGTACAAAAAGTGGAAGTCCCAGCGCAGCGAGGAATCCGAGACGGAGAGCGAAAATTCGGACTCGTGAGTGCTCGGGGGTGTCCTAATGCTCCCGGTACGCGTGACCTACATCGAAGCGAGCATTCCAATCAATTTTTCTTCCAGGGAGGAATCGAAGCAGGACAGCGACATGGACGAGCCCTGGATAATGACGGTGAAAGGTCCTCACGGGATGAAGGGCCCCGTGAAGCCCATGCTGCCACTGGACGAACAGCCAGCCTCGTTGACCCTAACTCACACGACAAACCATAATCAGCAAACGAAGCCGCAAGCGAACGGAGCGTCGAGGTCCCCGCCGAAAGACTCGACGTTGAACCATTACAGAAGCGAGTCGACGGAGTCGGTCCGCGATGGCCAAGCGAAACACACGCCGGTAAGCTGCTAGTCCCGTGCAACCGCGACTAAACTCGGACAACCAGCGGCTTTGGGAGCCTAAACCTTTCGGTGCTCGCTATGCCATCGGCTGCGGCCATTATTAGAGTGATCGTAGTCTCCTGTCGCTGAGTCTTTCAAAAATATATGTGGGATCAGGACCCCCCAAACCAAATACTGTATGGAGATTAGGAAAAGTGGGAGGAGGGTTCCGTGGGTATGTGTAAGAGTTGATCAGCTACTACCGCGAGGGTCCTGGGTTCGATTCCCGGCGCGGAATTCCTCATTTTTCCTAAGATCCTACATATACAGGGTGGCCCACATAACTCTGAACAGCTCAATATCTCGAAAACTATGCCATCGATTTTAAAGTTCTTAGTCTTAAATTGCATGGAACTGATGGGCCTTTCTGACTACATAAACGTGAAGTGGCCTCCCTTCCCCTTTAACGGGGGAGGGGAGGTACCTTTGTAATTTTAAATGGAACCCCCTATAAAATGTTACATATTTAGATTCTACAGGAAAAAACAAGTCAATTTTGTCTGAAACATTTTTTTGTCAGATACTTCCATGATGAGATATAACAGTTTGAAGTTTCGAGTTGTAGGTACTTGAAGCGCTCGGAAATAGCGTTATGGAATTATACGCGCTTGAGTCCATTGCTTATTCGTGAAGAAATAAAATGTACTTTATGTAGTCTTTATGTTTATGTAGTCAGAAAGGCCCTTCAGTTCCATGCAATTTAAGACTAAGAACTTTAAAATCGATGGCATAGTTTTCGAGATATTGAGCTGTTCAGAGTTATGTGGGCCACCCTGTATATAACAGCTTCGTCTTTGCCGCACGAGCTTGTCGAACCGCATCGCAAAGCCGTGAGGGCAGAGTTGCTCTATCGTAGGGAGACTCTGTTCTGCTGTATAGCCTACTCTTCTCTGGCAAAGACCGAGGAGTTCGAGTATCGATATGGAATGTCTGTAACGTTAATCGTGTTTTCCAGTCCCGACCGCACGAGGCTGCGCCACCACCGCCAGTGGACGCGCGAGAGAAGCGGGACGACCGCGACTACAGGGACTTCGACAGAGACTCCTCGACGAGGGAGCTGAAGAAGATCCGCGAGACCAGAGACAGCAGGGACAGCAGAGATAGCAGGGACAGCAGAGACAGCAGGGAAAGTAGAGACAGCAGGGACAGGGTAGAGGCCAGGGACAGAGGGGACAGAGACAGACGAGAGAAGGACGGTAATTCGAAAGAGTGGAGGAGGCTGGACCACAGGCCGGCGGAGAACAAGCAGAGACCCAGGAGCTCGCAGGAGCTGAAGCACCCGCGAAGCGCGATCCTCTCCGGTGTCGTCTTACCTCTCCTTTCCGAGGTAAATATTCTCTCGGATCGAGAACACCGCGGGGAACTATTCCGAATAAGTCAACGGCCGGTGGAATCGTAAAAGGTTAGACCCCGAGACAGTCGCCCCCGTGGTCTAATCTTTGCAGCTCCCGTCGTTGTTTCCTTTCTCGAGCCAGAGCCCTCAACGAGCAGCAGCTCGGTGATAACGCCGGAAAGATAAGATGGATGTACCTTTTGTTCCTCCTTATTTGTCTCAGCTTCAACGGAAGCATCAATATTCGACGAGAGACAATAACGGCGAGGGCGGAAGCAGCATTGGCAAGAACGGAGGCGCGATAGAGGAACTGCGCAGCGCGTTCGAGACGGCGGAACGCAACTCGCCGGGGATGACCGAGGCCCTTGTCAGCGAGCTTCTCAAGTCCTTACTTCCTGCCAACCACTCGGAGGGTCGTCTGTCCATGTTGATGGAGAAGGTCAGTCTCAGGTAACGATCCTCCCTTTACTTCCTCGAACGTTGTTCGGCCGATTGATAACGGATGAAATAGAGAAATGTATCAGAGAATCTAAAGCCATGTCCACACGTTGCTTCAATGTTGCTTCAGTGTGGTCATAGCGTAAGAGAGGGCTTCCGCTAAACTGCTTCAGAAAATAGCGATTTCTATCCTGCAAAAGCACACTGCCTTTTCGGACTATGGAATCTAATTCGAGGCAACGAGATACAATAATTGTACAAAACACGTTGCAGAAATGTTACATCCGTGCACAGAAAATTTGACAAGGGTTCGCGAGAGACCGGTGTGCCGTTGCAGGTTAGGATAAAAATCGCAGTCTGGTCATTAGGTGTAATCTGGACGTGTTTCATTGCAGTACGACCGTTGTGCTTGTTTCCAGGGATACGTAGGGACGCGAGAGGGCGAGGGTTCGCAAGAGAATGTGGTCCGAGAACATCTTGACGTTGTAACGACTCGTTAATTCTCGTTTATCAGATTTATTATTCCGTTACGAGTCGGTACGTTGTCGACGAGTGCCGGGTCCGAACGTGAGAGAGGAAGCTAGAAGAAGAACGTCGCTGCAACGGCCCGGACAGTGTTTTTTCTTTTCCCCGTCAGTCTGCGACAAGCAAAACAGCCGCGGAGCAGTTTCGTTTCGTTTCCAACGTCCCCCGACACGAGCCACGAGTAAACAGGAGACGTTTCAGCGACGCGATTTAGTCCGATATATTGATTTCCACTTCATCGACGATTCCGTTCGAATAACAGAGAGCGAGAGAACGAGAGAGAGGGAGAGCAAGAGAGAGCGAGAGAGAGAGAGAGAGAGAGAGAGAGATAAAGAATAAGTTCTATCTAGATCTATCCGTTAGTGTAACAGAGTTGTACCATCCAATCGCCGCCGCGCGAGGCGACAGTTACCGTTTTAATTCCCGAAGATATTAGCACCTCACTATCCCAACCAAAAAAAAGAAAAATTAAACAATCGTTGACAAACCGTTAGTATATTTGAGGAAAAATTTACGGAGAAAAAAATGGATGAACGTAAAAGATTAAAATGCGCAAGATGTAGGTGATAGTCGAGAAATATTTTTGCAAATCATGCAGCCACCCGTTCGGAATTCTTTGTACGTTCTTCGTGTGTCGGTATCGACGCGCGACCTCGAGAGCAAATTGGGAAGACGCGTAGCATGTGTGATAGTCTCAGCCGGTATCTGACGGATAGAGAAGAAAGGGTATTTCGTTGACGGGATCTTGCCTCATTGTAGATACATCCGGAACATGCACTATATACACACATACATAGATAGATATATATTATAGACGTGTTCTAAATCGCATCGGTAACCAGACCAGTAGAGACGTTATTTATTTAGAACGATTTCAGACGAAGGGACGATACAGAGAGAGAGAGAGAGAGAGAGAGAGAGAGAGAGAGAGAGAGAGAGAGAGCGTGCTCGGCAGCCAGGCAAAGAGATAAAGCGTTGTCCCCTTGAACTCGAGCGACAACGCGTGTTCCCGTTGCTTCCCGCGTTTAGTGCACGTTTCGGATTCAGCAGGGGGCGATGTCGAAGGAAGAGGGTGTCTCCGATACCCCGGAGGCTTTGTACATATGTATGTAGCACGATAAGATAGTCTTATTGTTCTGATGATCGACGTCTCTGCCACTCGGTTGCGCAGCTCCGCGATACGATCTCGTTGTACCGCGTTGCTAGCACTATTTTGCCGACCGAGTGACCAAGCTGACAGCTGGGGAGATGATAGTCCGTCGGCTCTCTCGAACGAGGTGTCAAAGAATATACAGTATTTTATTAGCCACTATAGTCGGCGCGAAATCGCTCGACAGCTCAAGGCCGCTATCCTCCCTCCTTCTCCACCAATCCACCTCCTCGTTCTTCGCTCGGACACGCGATCGTAAACACCGGAGCTGGAGAGAATAAATCAAATTTAGCAAAAGACTTCTATCGTATTCGGCACTCGACGAAATCTTCAAATGGATAAACTTGCCAACCTTTCAACCGGGTGACCGTTCTGAGACGAGCAAGGTAAAATTTGGCGAAACAAGACGCAACAATTTTACAGGATCGACGCGTTGAATCGTTGTTCCCGGTTAAAAGGTTCGTTTTCCAGTGGTCGCGCGTAAGTTTGGCCATCTCCGATGCAAACGCTGCGACGAATGCTTGCGTGGGAAAGGAGGAGGCGCGAAGATCGCGGTGAACGGGGGCGGAAGCGATCTCGAGCCGCGCGACTAGGTTTGCCTTGCCTGAAAAAGACCTGGGACGCGACTCTCGAGCCGAATCCAGTTTCTAGGGAACTAGCAGCGACACATGTCGAATAGTCGGAGCGAACGGTGGCGCGAACCACGCAGAGAGAAACAGCTTTCTTTTTCCTCCAGCTAGAGAGTTCTTCCACTAGATCGCCCGGGTAGAGTTCTTAGTCGAGCCGTTCCACGATCGAGCCTGAGCTGTGATAACTTCCGCGGGACGTCGGCACTTCATCCACGTTGTTTGTAAACTAATGTATTTTATAAAGTATATTATATATAGAAAGAAAGGAAGAAAGAGAGAAAGAAAAAAAGAAAGAAGAGATTCCTCGTGAGAACGGAGAAACGAGAGCGACGAGCCAGTCATCATCGCGTGTACATACAGGGTGGTCGCGAACGAAACGAACGGGAGTTTCGACGGCGGACACGGGTCTTCTTTTATTTTATGTTCTTTTTCGCGACATGGTTCGCGGGCCACCCTGCCATGGAAAATTCCCACGGCGAATGGTGGAAGGCGGGTGTCAGAGTGCGCGAGAGAAAGAGAGAGTGCGTCCTAGAGAGAGGGAGAGAGTGAGAGAGAGAGAGAGAGAGAGAGAGAGGCAAAGCGTTCAGAGAGAATGGAATTAGCGTAAACAATTGTAGCAAAACATAGTATTAATTGCCAGGAAAATGAAAATTTGCGCGAACGAAGGAGCGAGTGAGTGAGTGAGAGAGAGAGAGAGAGAGAAAAGTGACGAGAGACCTAACTATCGTAAGCCCACGAGTACATGTTACGTAGTTGCGTTTATTCCAGTCAACGAGGCGGCGAACGAGAGAGAAGGAGAGAACCGATCGTCCACGAAGAACGGGACGAACGATCATTGGAAAAATCGCGAACGTCTCCAATCTCCGCTCTACCACACTCCCCTTTCATTCTCTCTCTTCTCCGACTCGTCTTCTCCTACCGCCCGTGAACATTATTCTTTTCTTTTCCTTTGTTTTGCTTCTCCTCGAACCGTGAGAATGAGAGAGTGGGACACCCGAGCGCAGGAGGATTTTTAAACTACTCTTTTCTTTTCCTTTTTTTGTTCTTTTTTTTTTTTTAGTTGAATTACCCCGTAATTATCCCTACACTACACTCTATTACCGTTAATATTATGGATTTATCATCTTATCGTTGTTTCACCGTTGGGTTAAGATTTCTTTTCGATGACTATTACGACGGTCGCTACCCCCAGTCATCCTCATAAAGCTGCCATAAAACGCTTACCGGCTACGCTCTAATAAAGACACTCTGAAAACTCGAAAGGTTTCAACGAATTCTCTTCCCGCATCTCTTCTTCCGATCCTTGCAACGAACGACCACCACCACTCTCGCTAAACCTCCCCCCTTGCTTCGAGCTACCACCGAGCTACCATCGAGCTACTCGTTCGACGCGTTCGCTACCACCGTGGATCGAAATTGCGTAGCAAAGCGAAAAAGATGGCTTTCGCGTAGTCGCTGTGTAGCAGCGGACGCGTTCAGGGTAGCATCGTTCGGCGATCGTTTGACTGTCGGCGTTGCCTCGAAGGTTCTACGAGCCGGTGATCGAACGCGTGGCTGTGTAAGCGGTGTGTTTTAATTTAAGGGGGATCTGTGGCGTAGCGGTCGGTTTTGCGTGTCTGGATGGTGTCGCGATCATCGACCGTTCATGTTCATGTCGCGATCAGCGGCCGTTCATGTTCTTCGAAAATATCATCGTGTTCCCCCGCGATTTAATAATAGCAATAAATTAGTCAATTTAATCGTAAACTGCCACTGTAACGCAACTCAACCCCCATTCTTCTGGTATTCGACGAGAAAGTATCGAGCGGCTCCTCGACCTTTCCAGGGCTGTCCAAGGTCATTAACGTTAAATTATTCGCGCCTCCGCATAGCCGTACGTAAAAACGCTATAAATAGACTGCGGATTTTATGCGCTGATAACTCGCACAGTCTCGATCGCCTCGAGCAAAATGGAAATTCTCGGCGAAAACAGTTTCGTTTGTTTGCTCGTCGCGTGTCGCTAGACCGCGGTTTATGAAACGCGCTCCCCTTTCGTTTTCCCCATTTTTTTTCTTTGTTTCTATCAACGTCAACGACGATCGCCGAAGCTTCTCTTCTTCGTAAAAACGTTTCACAACGGGTGGTCGCGTCGGAGCTGCGATTTCGAACGTTCATTTCGCGGTGACAGGATAAATCGAGGAACACGTGAGCAGAACCGTTTCTCTTAGCGATCTCAGAAGGAAAAAAACACTGACGAATATTCATAAACCGCACCACGTTCGAACCGAATTACGTGTCCTACCGTACCCAGCACTCTTCTTTGTATTATATTCTTAGCTATTATCCATAAACTATTCAGCGTTATAACATCGTGGTAACAATAATATTAATAATAATAATAATAACGACAACTATCGACGTAGAATATAAATATATATATAAATATATATATTTTTTGTATTTTACTTCTACCTTGGCTGCATTGGACTGTATTATATTGATTGTATGTGGCATGCCGAGGGCGTGTACAAATACGAAATAAAGATCAAATAAATCACGATCGACACGGTTCTCTGTACTGGATTTCTCGGCGTAGAGAATCAATCTCATTCCGGTGTCTCGCGAGCATCGATTTTCTATTACTAGACCCCATGCTCCGACCATTCACGAACAGAACAATGCAAAGTCGAGTGTCTTCTGACACGTGAGAAGCATTCGCCTTCAGCGGATCGAGGACTCGCGTGGGTCTGACACGTGATTCGCCAACCTGTCACGCCTTTGCCGCGGTACGAGGCAACGACTTGTACAATGTTTCGATTCGATTTTACCTCGAAACCTCAGCGGTTCCGAATCATCGAGACTCATAGACGAATCCTCCAAGACCGGTAGCCCTCCCGTGCCGAGCCCAAGGGTTACCTCAACAGGAAATTGAGCAACCGAGTAACAAGACTCGTTCCGAGAATCGTAGGTCTCTTTGTCAATCGATTTCCATACAATAAACCTCGAGAATTTGTAGGTGAAGTAAAGATTGACTCGAGCGATTCATTTTCGAGTTCCTAACGTCATGGTTGGGACACGCTTTGAGAATGAGAACCGAAAGATTATCCCGTGTTCTTGGTGAGAGTACCTTTAAGATTACAGGTACTTAAACTGAAATGTAGCTTGATATTGAAGCATCTCGCAGGGTTCCCGCGCGTGTAGCGATTGAAAGCGGGTTTGCGAGCCGAGTTATCGGAGCACGGTCGATAACTAGCCCCCGCGAGGTGGTCCTCGTAGATTGCCAAAACGCGAAGATGCAGTGGCGTAGAGCGCAGGTCCGCTCGCGGTCCGTCGAGCAAGGTGAGAGAGGCAAGGCGAGGGGCGTCGCGTCGCCTGGCGTCGCGTCGGGGTCGTAGCAAAACGAATTGCTCGACGCATCTCGATGCAGTAGTCGTCGGCGTCCCGCGGGTGGTCGCGATCGAACAGAGAGAGAGAGAGAGAGTCAGGGGCGGGAGAACGGCTGGCGAAAGCAGCGCATGGTCCGAACGGCGCCCCTGTCTCTTTCTGTCTGGCTGGCTGTCTGGCCGTGCGCTCCTGCAGGTGTCAGGGAAAAGTAGAGGCAAAGGGTGAAGAGGGCGTCGAAGTTCGCGGGAACGCGAAGTGCCGATTCGTGTGCGCGGTGCTGGTCCCTACGACGGCGATCAGCGAACGCAACGAACGCAACGAGCCACGGGCTGCGAATCAGCGAGGTTCGTGCTGCGTGTTTGGAGGGCGACGACGCCCACAATCGAAGGTACGAATCGACGGTAGAGGAGTGACGGTGTCGGGGAAAAAAGGGTTCTCGGGAATCCTGGCACGGCTCCAACAGCGGAACTCTTCGCTCCCGACGGCCGCTGACCACTGGCGACGCTCGTCCGATGTCAGGACAACAGGCCGCGAAGTGTGTCGTTGCTATTTTCAAGTAGTACGTATTCAACACGCTGCCCGGGCGGCCTCGCGGACTTACGGTAGCGCTTGCAAGCTTCACGCCGCCCGTTTTACGAAATACGTTGTATACGCTACGCTGAGCTCTAGAGAGCTTTTCGAGCACGCGCAACATACCGCCCATTGCACAGCCACGCCGTTCGCACACGATTCAGAGACGATCGTCGCATACAGCAGCCGGTTGATTCCGTTCTAGACGCGACAACCGGTTAGACGCTTCCGGCGCGCACGTGCTCGAAATGACAGTTCCTCGCGCCTCGATCAGCCAACAAGTCCCGTAATTAATCTGCTCGTAATCGATTCCGTCTTCTAGTTCTTCGTTCCCCTAGAGCGTTCTCTCATTCTCCGACTGACAAACGAATATTTTCTTCGTTACTCGATCGTACGCGCAATTAATATCACGCTAAACAGCCAATGTTCATTTGTCAGCCGTACAACGTGAAAACCGATCTATGATCGCAACCACTGTCTTTGGCGACATCCGATCGGCTGCTACCTAATCGTTCGGCGAACAAGTAAATTACCGGGCGACGTACAGTTGGCCGCGATACATTCCGTCGATGGTTGATAAAGCTGTTGTTGCGAGGCGGGAAGCTGAGGCAGCAAATCCGAGTATTAAGACCACGGGAAAGGGTGGTTGATAGCTTCCGGAGCCCGTAGAGCTTCGAAAGCTTGTTAATTCGCGGCCACGACCGGTTTCAAGACGGAAACCGGGGTTCGACGACTTCAGAGATCCTCGTTGTCTTGTATAATCCGTTCGGAACGATGCGCGATCACGCTCGCAGAGAAATCGAGTCGCCGCCGCACGGCTACGGCTCTCTTCCGGTCGAACCGACGATTAAATCGAATGGTCCTCGGTTCTCTGATCGCGGACGAGTCTTCGCGAGCGAAGGAAAAGCCGGGTTACTATCGGTGGAAAACTGCCGATCAAACGATGCCGCGGAGACAATGTTTAGTCCGTCCGCGAGGACTGGTAAAGCGTGACGACGATGCACGGTCGCCCATAGGCAGGTCCGTGCTTTAATTACTGATTTTTTCTCTCCGCTCCAAAAAGCCACCGATGTGTGATGCTGCCTTTTGTGTGCTGGCCGACGCGATACGGGATACGGGATACGAGGGCCTTCTGTGTGCGCGCGTAAAGCGCGACCAGCTCGACGGGTACCTCAAAGCCGACAGTGTATCGCCGCGGGCCGCGAAGCGCGGACGACTCCGCTCGAATACGCTCGAATACGCCGCGAAAAACCGCTCGAGACCACCCTCGTTCTTGTTTGTTCGCGCCATCGACCGTGCGACTATCGATTCGTCGCCTCGCCACTGGAAACGATCAACCTTCCCATTAATAATTCACCCGCAACACCTCAACCTTAACCCGTTAACCGGCTGATCGTTCGATACCGCACGATCTCCGATCCTCCTCGAATTCTTGCTGAATTCTAGTTTATTCCACGATTACCCAGCTGAAACGGACTCCCAGTGCGTTTACCGCGCGTTATTCTAGTCCCTCGATTCCTATCCGCGACCGTTACGAATTTTCAATGGAATTAAACACGGTAACACCAATTAAGTGAGTTATTAACCCTTACGCTACGCCGCGAAGCGCGAGTTAACGATGCCGGTGCCGCGATCGGCGTTTCGTAACTGTGGAAACAGTTCCCTCGTACTAACGTAAACAGACGCGCATCTTTTAATCGCTAAGCTAACAAATTAACAGCGATAGCTACGTCTCGATCTCTACAACATCGCTCAAAACATTGTCACCGCGATATAACATGAACAGAGAAGAACAATAGACCAACGTTCACTACGAATAGGAGAGTTCCTTACGATCGAACGTTAGAGTTTGCATAGATCATTTCGTTTGTTTCTGCTAGGACTGGTCAGTGAGTTCGTTCGGCGCAGGAAACGCACCAACAAAACCCGAGCTCGCGAGTGAATCCGTTGCATCGGAAATTATTCTGCACTTTCTTTTCTAATTAGAAGATGCGTCTCGGAACACAGACGACGCACGGTTGCAATTATGAAGATCCGTATAGCCGCGCGCGCGCTCGGGGATCGACGCAAGCTCGCGTACTCGGCGGAATTAATTAGCGACTTAATTGCCAGGAGTATCCCGTGCGCTGGCTCGTTCCATCGGAATCTTTCGAGCGTGCCCGCATCGGTGGAAACGCGCGCCGCGGGTTTTGAACAGTGACAATTCGAGCGAGCGAGCCACGCGAACACGAGAGAACCGCCCCGGCAGCACGGTCTCTCGAATGGAACAGGCAACACTCGTTTCTTTACGCTCTTCTACCCGCGAAATACGATTCCCCGGCGCTGGGAAAAAGATCCCCGTATACGCGCTGCTGTAAATCCAACGCCGCGTAAAGCGATCCTCCGAGGAGAGGAAATTAACACGCGAGGAGCACGAGTTTCCGCGACAAAACGCGTTTCACGATGAAACTCGAGGACCGCCGTAAATCCATTCGTTAGTGTCGTGTCCGATCTCGAGGATACTCGACGAGGATCGGTTAAACCACGGCGCCAGGCATATCCTGGAGGACTTGCGACCTTGGCTGTACCGAGATCTAGTGATAAAATCGGTTATAGATCGTTTCATCGAGTTCAATCGATGGTAGGATAGCTCCGACCAAAATATGTCGTACTGGTCCATCAGATCGTTCTTAGGCGATCGCAACCACAGTGGTCCGGATCGAGGAATCGTGTCTCTTTTTGCTATAAGTTTTGAACCAGTAAAGATATTGCAATGAAATTTTCACTAAAAATATTTAAAAAATAGTCATTTTTAACTATGTGTAATTCAATATTTCTTGCATTTGTTAAACAATAATTTTGTATTAATTTTCATGGATATTTTTGATTAAACAATTTTTTTTAATATAATGTTACAAACTATTTTTTACTTTGCAAATATCTATTTTTTGTATTTACGATTAACACATGTAACGTTTTATGGTATACATAAAATGTAAATTCGAGAAATCTTGTTGCAATTAACACATACAAAAATTACCGAAGAGGTAAGAACGCATCACAAGTGTGTCAAAGACATTTTTTATTAAAATTCATAATAATTATAATTTTTTTATTGGTAATCGTAAAAGATATTGACATGAATCTTGAAATGGATAATGTGAAAATGTCAGGTCATGGATAGGTTAAAGAAAAATTGTATCACAATTTTTGTTGTTATTGTTACTATTATTATTATTACACTTTTTATGTCAATTACTTATTAATTCTACTGTAAAATTACTTTACTTATTAATCATGTAAGATAAGATTTCTTATCGCAAAAATCTGCTCTTCAATTTAAAAAAAAAAAGCGAGAAAAAATATTAAATAGGAACGTCAGGGCATCGCATCAAAGAGAAACAATTTTTCTCGTGAAAAATACTCCTCTTGAAATGTACAAATTTCAATGTTTATTGCAACTATAATATTGATTAAATTCTACTATTTTCCTCATTTCCGAGGTCTATGGACATTTGGGAAGCAATGTTCATTGATTAAATATCGATACGAGAAAGTTCGTTTTTGGGCAAAAAGAGACACGATTTCTCGATCCGGACCACTGTGCGCCGCCGGTTCGCGACTGGCCGACCAGCCCTCTAATCTCCTTACCAAGGGTTGCGGTCTGCCACTGCAATCTTATAAATTCCAGCGGCGAAGCGACGCTAATGCCCCAGGGGTCCACTGTCTACCAAGTATGTAGCACAGTTTCGTAACGATCGCAGCACGACGAGTCGGCGATTGTGTCAGATTTTCGAGGAGATCCGAGCGACCGGTTGTCTCGGAAGTTGACGCGCGCATTGTTCTCCCGGTAGTAATTGACCATTGCGCAATTCCCGAGCGAGAATGGTCAGCATCTGGTTGTCGCGCGCACTCGGTGACAGAGGAAAAACGACACGGTTAACGCGGCTCGTTATTTAGGAAATTGGGGCCGCCGGTTCGCAGCTTGACGCGATCCAGGCCGGAGATACGTCGCGAGCGAAACCACACAAACGAGCACACGAACTGTAGAAACCACTCGCGCGGCGAAAAAGAGAGAGAAAAGCTCGGTGGAACGGCAGACGACTCCGAACAGGTTCCCCGGGACTGTCCACGGCATATACACTTGCCGAACATTTTTCCATCGGAACAGTGTCGTCGCGATCGCGTATTTTTCTATCGAAACCGCATCCGCGTGCGTTTCTGTTTCCTACGCTCTGTTCCCTAGAGACGTTTCCATCGATCGCGCGTGTGCAGTGATCAATTGCTTAGCTTCGAAGAGGCTCGGTGAATCGTCCGTGCAGCGTCGAACACGATCCTGCGTCAGCGGATGAGTGTGATCCTAGTGGAACGAATGAACGTGACCAGCCTCGGCGAGAGAGAACCGAAACGGTAATAGCCGTGCCGGGAGCACGTGCCTTCTGTATCGAAGAGGACTCGCGATACCCGGTATGTCAGCGCGTGCCAAACGATCCGAGGAGTCGACCGTTATGATGTGCCACGCCGGCGAGATGACTCCAGACAGAAGCGGAGGATTCCAAGACTATTTTCAGAGTGTCCGAAGCGATCGCAGCTTCTGAAAGAGAAAAGAGTTTAGACCGTCCGACGCGTAGTCGATAGAAGAATCAACAGGATTGGATGGAAAGAATGACGACGTAAAAATTCCTTTTTACTATTTTTATAATCGACAAGCGCAGTCGCGCGTGAACAGACCCCGGAGGAAGATGGACGGAAGGCCGAAGATCGAGGTGGTTCGCGTGCCTTCGAACGAACACGGCAACTTCCGGTCCCTGGACGGTGTCCGCGGCAGTTACAGCCACATTCGCGTGGGCACGTACTGCCCGGAACCGGAAGTCAAACTGGTGGTTTGCGACAGCAAGCCGCCGATCGAACACTCTCGGAAGTTTAAAAGGTACGCTTACTCTGCTCCCTGTTGTTTTACGCAACATATTCGTTAAAAAAACTAAGAAACTGTACGCTTTTTTTCAGGAGCTTGGGACCAGTCTCGAAACTGCTGAGACGTCGCCATCACGCCACATATCTCGCCACCAAGTCCTGTGATAACATTTATACCGTGAATAGAAGTAGCAACTCGTTGGACTGGAGGGTTAGTCAGACCGTGAACGAGCCAAGTGAGAATTCCGTTTCTATTCGATTTGAACCGCTAGGCTAGGCGGTTCGTTCGAGTCTCGCGTAAAAAATTCCGCGACTGACGCAAGATGCGTTTCAGGCTTCCAATCCCGGCAAAGCGGCAGCCTGGATTGGCGAGTGGGTAGGTCCATCAACAAACTGCATTGGAGGGACACCACCAGAAGCGCGGAGCAGCTTTCCAGAAGCGGACCCATCGGCTCGGACCATCTACAAACTCCCAGCACAAAGTATATCTTAGATATCTTCGTCCGATTCGAAACTTGATCGAAAATTCGTTTATTCGCAACTCGTTCCTTTTAGATCGAAACTGATCTCGCTGCTGCGACGACTTTCTCCTCGCCTTTCGCGACCTGGCAGCAAAAACTCCCTTCAAGCGTCTCCGACGATCTGTCCATGGGTGCAGGTCGAATACTCCTCGGAATCGATCAACGAGGGCCTACAGGAGGAGTCCCAGGAGGGCGACATGAGCTTCCAGAGGGAACTGCAGCTAAACGAACTGAGAAAACGCATGGCAGGAATACCCACCGCCTCTCAGGTGATTAACAAGCTGTTCCAAGATTAATTGTAGAGATTATGACGTATCAAGTTTCGTGCAATTCGAAGCAATCGATTCCCCGGACGTTTGAGTCATCTGGAACGAAGACAAATCGAAGGCGTGTCCGCTAATGGCTTCCGTCTCGATCGCGTCGGTCCGATCCGAGGCAACCATGTTAATTGTAGTTTTATTGCTACCGAGTAATCAACGAACAGTCTAAGATTCTTTGCTATACTCCATCGACGTATTTTGCGTATCAGGTTACCACGAAAATCGTGAAACACGACGAGGAGGAGGAGGAGGAGAAGGAATCGTCTCGTCCCAGGTTAGAAGCGCAGCGACTGGAAACCGACTCAAATAACTCCGGCAAATCGTAAGCCTACCATTTTGTTTCTCCCATTTACGTCTGAACCTCCTCGTATCTCTCGAGCTTCCCTTGCACCGTACAAGTAGATACTCTCGTTCATGCATGCACCCGGACTGCACCCAGCTAACGTACTCCTAAGGGATCGCCATGTACACCCAATAAACGACTGAGAATGTTTTGTGCACTGTGGTTTTCTTAAGTAGCACGAGTATCCTTGATCGTTTCCCCTAGGACGATTCTAATTAGAGATGGGATCGATTATACTTGCGATCTACTTATTTTGTACAACGACAGCGTTTATTACTTGTAGTATACTTTATCCCGTCTCTAATTCTGATTAGATTTTAGTAGAGGTAGAAATAAACGACTCGAATATTCGGCGATAAATACTGACAATTTTTATTAATACGAATACTATGATACATTTGACGAACAAACGATGCTCGCTCGCAATTCATTGTACAATTCCCAAGTAACCAATCGAATTATTCGTAATATGTACAAATCAGATTGTAGAAGTAATCTGTACAGTAATGATTCACGTATTTGTGGACGCGACTGGTGCCCTGGGTTTTGTACACCAGACACAGATGGTTGTCCTTCGCTGGTACGTGGATAAGTGCTCCTTCCTGTTCTCTGGGATCGACGTAGTCTATAGTATCTTCCTCGGGGACATGACTCGTCTGGAATTGAATGATTACGTCCAGAGCACCAGGTTCAGACGCATTCGAATCGTCCATGTCCTCCTCCTGATCGGAACACTCGAGAGAGCAATCCAGAGGATCTGACAAATAGTCTCCGATATCCGATACGTCCGAGTCGTCGGTGTCCAATACCCTGGCTAATTTCTGCGGCGAAAGATTGTCCAATTTCGACAACGATGACTGCTGACACAGGTTCTTCTTCTTCGCTCGAGGGGACCTTCCTTTTGGGATCACCGTCGGTATGTCGTCCTCGTTCATCTCCTCTTCGTCTTTATTGCCCGCCGGACTATTGCGTCCCGGCTCGTCGTTTCTACCACCTTGGCTGTCCTTGTTATTTCTACTGGTCCTCGGAATGTCCACAGAGTCCTCCAGATACTCGTAGTTTTGGTTCACGCTTCCGCTGCTTAGTTTCTTCTCGTTAAGCGAAACAGCCGACTCGGTGGTCGCAGGTTTGTCAGACATCAGTGTGTAACAGCCCTTGGACCATCTCTGCAGTTCAATCGTCATCTTCGGCCTCATGGTCTCCTTTTCTGGCACCAGGTCCAGCTCCGTGTATTCCTTCAGCAATTGGAACATCGAAATGGACTTGAACATGTTGTAGAACTCTTTCAAAAGCTCCGGCAAAGTTTCTTCTTTTGCTGCCTCGTAATTTTTAATGTCCGCTGGACCGACCTTCTGCCACACTATCGTATCCGACGACAACTCTGCCGCGAGCTTTTCGTAAACGTCGTCTTTTAAAAAATTTGACAAAAATGTAAAAGACTCTTGTTCCATGTCCTGTTGGACCTCCTTGACAATTCCAGGGAATAAGTAACACTTTGTTATCCAATTGTTCAGCGATACCTGGTTGTCCTCTGGTTCTACGTAGGTCGGTTCAATCTCTACTCTAGGAGGCCTGGTACTCCCTTTTAAAGGACCATGAAACCAGCCATTGATGCTCCACCTGGACTTGTCCGGAGAAGTCACTTCAGCCACCTGATGGTAAGAGTTATCTACAACTTCAAAAAATACTAAGGAATTGTATTCCGGTATTAGAGATTTGACAACATTCCTAGGCAACCCATTTTCATCCGTATCAAATAAATCCAAAGCTCCTCCATCCTCCACGGTCCAGTTCTTAGAAAGGTACAATATGAAAGCGATTCTTCTGTCACCCATGTTGTCGTCATGACATAACAAGTAGTCTGTGTCCGAATAACAAGAACTGGACATAGATATTTTCTTGTTGAGTTGAATCTTGGTGTTGTGTTCCAACCATGTTGCCAGATCAGTTTGGAAAGTTTCGTATAAGAACTTCAAGTTCTTGGTGTCGACGTTGGCCAGATCGCTGGTCTGCTCGAACTGATACAGGTCGATGCTGTTTCTTCTGCTCTTGACGTCCAACAATTCATTCTTTATCTCATCCATGAAATCCTCGTTGCAGAGGAAATTTGAAATTTTGCATATTCTAAAAGGTTTAGATATTACTTCCAGATTATCCTTTTTGAAATAGTTGAAATTATGCCAGTGCTCGCAGAAGAGTTTCTGAAACTCAGGAGAATAGACATGATTCGAGATAATGGAATGTTTGAGCTTCTTTATTTCTGGTTCCTCCTGGGCCATAACTTTGTGTGTCCCTCGCGTCGCCGATCAAGTATTGCAGCTTCTGTTTCCTTAAGCTATCAGTCTTTTCACAATTTAGCTACCGTTCACGCGTTAACAGTACATATCCCTGTTTAATTAACTTATTACAATTAAAAGTAGTTTCTACAAATTGATGTTGTACTATAAACTAGATGACATATTTTCCTTCTATCTAAGTACATAGATATGCGTTGTTGTACGCTTCAAATACATACATCATTCTCCGTGCATTAAAAATCGTGTTCTCGACGGGAAAAAACGAAAGTGTACACGAGTTGTCTGATCGACCTCGTGTCGCTCAGAATATCATCCTGTAAGGTTACCCCTTTCGGAGCGATTTACACGTACGCTCGCGATTGGCAATGTCGCCTCGGCGTGGTTTGCCATTCAGTGGAAAAACGAGTCTCGTTCTTTCCGCATCGCGTCGTCCCGATAAAAGAGATATCACAGGTTTTCCAAATATACTTGGCGAACGCAACGGCACTCGTTTCTCTCGCTCGGTACACACGGCCCACGTGGTCGGTCCGAGCCGCACGTGTTCTGAAAGCAGTCGGTCGAAAAATCCGATTAATAGAATTCCGCTCCATTCCGCGATCGTTCCGTCACCGAGCAAATAAACGAGCCTGCTCGCGAACGAGGAGTGTCACTCGCTCGACAACTACGTACCAGAAGAATTGCACGTGCGTCCAAATTTAGCGAACTAGGTACGTGGCTCCGTGTCACTTCGCAGTTGCATTCTGCCCAGGGACAGCTACTACCGCTGGCGAAAACGTCGATTCGATCGAACCCAGGGACGTCGCGAATAATTCGCGAACCCCGACCGCCTCGTTTCTATCGCTATCAACCGTACGGGAATTACGCAACACAGTTTCCTGGGCTTGCAAAATGATTACTTAACCAAAGTTTTAACCAACTTTGTCGTCCATGTAAATAATTAGCCGAACCTCTTCCTCCGCGACTGAAATTTATCGTACAATTTTTCGGCAATTAATCTCTCGATAGATTTTTATTGAATCTATCGCTTCGGGAATTTAATTAATTTTGCGATAGAACGTGAAATGGAACGGGACAACCAAAAACAGAAACTATCGCTTCGCGGATATCTTTTTTTTATCGATAATATTTTGCAGTTTGCAAGATAGAGTTTGACGATATTAAATTCTTTATTTTTGTCCTGATACAATATTTGAAGCTCGTAACGAATATTTATACATTTATGACACAAAGACTTCTACAAATATACGTGAGAATATTTTTTAGGAAATTTTATTTTTACAATAACGTTGATCAATTGAAACTTTCGCTGAAATTTCATGATTGTAGATTATAAAAGTTGAGTTTTGCATAAAAATTCACAATTAGTTAAAAAATTGCATAACTATTTCCAAAAAAAAAAGTTTGTAAAAGACGTCAGAAGGAAGTTTCTATATAACATACACTTTTACAGACTGCTATTTAATTATCTAGGATCTGTAAAGATGTTAATGCAGTTGATAAAATGTCGCAAAAGGTTAAATACATTTTAAATTGGTGTAAAGATCAGTGCATGCATCGAGGTTGGTAGTTTTGACGATTTTGAATTGTCCCGCGCTTGACGGCGCACTCGATTCGGCGATCGACCGTGGCACGGCGCTCGACTCGCTCGTGTCAAGATGGCGGCAGCAGTAGTTCACGTTTGACGGGTGCTGTTGGTTGCATGAAAATTCGGGGCACACCCTGACCGTTAAAATTGTCGAGAGTGTGAGATCGTCGCGTCGAATGCTCGATCCTCGTGAAATCCTGGAGTGAACGGCCGATCGCGGATCCTGGAGCCGAACAGCAAGCACCAACAGCCGGGCATACGTGAGTAATCAAACCAAACACGCTGCTGCCCGACAACCCACACGTAGGTACACACGGCAACAGCGTGTCACAAAGTTCCCCGGATCCTTTATTTCACGGGCTCGTTTTCGAATTCCGGCTACCTGTCAACGTTCGCCGCCTTCCCTCTTAACGGGGCCACGCACGCGTTGCGATTTATCGCGCGAAGTGTTGTTACGTCGGATCCCAACGGTTTCCTGTATAACAGGCAATTTTATCGCTCGCAGTTTTTCACCGTGCACCTATCGATCTGTCTCGCGACAAATCGCGTCGGAATCCACCAGGATTCCGGACTTGGTCGGAGAAAAAAGTATTCACACATCGTTGACTTTTGCTTTCACCTGTCCACGATATTTTCCCTGCGTCAAAATTGTGTCAGGCTATCTCGCGTTCTCTTGCAAAAAGACAGGCCGATTTAAATAATTCTCAGGCTAGTTTCTCGCCAAGAATTGCGTCCTTGATCGAGGGCACAAGGAAGTAGGAATAAAAGTCACTAGGGGTCGGATCAAAGGGTTGCTCCAACCGTGGGAGTTCCTTCAATTTTCCGGGGTGAAATAGATCGTAAATTATTTTCAATCTATTAGTCAGGATTTAATATAATCTATCTGGTGTATTAAAATTGATAATAGACAAGGGTGCGATCGATGGACTTGGGTCAGTTTCAAGGGTGTTAGTTCGAGGACGATGACATCGTGTTCGATTAACGGTTGTCCTTAATTTTTGTAAAGTTGGATCGATCGTTACATGCACAGGAAGAACTACGATAAATCGCAACGATTCCGACCCGTAAAAATCGCACGTTGCTTGCTCGTCTCATACACCGATGAATTCACATTTTCTTGTTTCACCTTAACCACTTACATCTCACTGTTTCCATAGTTTGTAAGTTACGAGGCTGTGGAGCTTTATTTGTTGTACTTAACAGCGGTCCAAAAATCGCAGGATACACGGATTTAAAAAAGTGCATAAAATACTGGTGTCTGTCGTGAGTGTATGAAATTCGTAGTTTAGTTATAATAAATAGATAATTATTGGTACTTTATTGTCCATTTAAGTGTTGTACGTGAAATAGACAAATACATAATGGGCATTAGAAACGAATAAAGTCCGCAGGCATAGTATTCGATTCTTGCGGGTGCAGCGTCGCAATAAAATATAGAAGACGATCCATTCATCGGCTATCGCTGTTGCGAGGTATCCATAATTATCGGTCCTTATTATTGTGGCACGAGGGTGGGGTATCGCGGTCGAATTCGGCGAGGAGAACAAGCGGTCAGGACGTCAGGACACTCGGCAGTTCCTCAGTCACTTATTGTTTGTGTCGCGAGCACGTTGTGCCCGAGAGGAGACCGTTACTACGTCTTACGTGTGTAGTGAGTCGAGTAAGCCAAACGGTGTGCAAATCGATAGAATTATTCTCGTTTCCCCGTGGATCCTCGAGGATTCCTCCGGTATCTGTGCGTCCCGTTTCTTCGTCGAGGTATCGACGGCCTTGTACCGGACTCTTGCTGGCCTACTGCCGACGATTATGGCGTGAAGGAGCTTTCGAATTTTCAAATCTCTCTTTCTGTCTCTTTTGTCCGCGTCCCTGGAGAACGCAGGTGAGTCAGGTGGAATTCATTAGCATCGTGCTTACCTTTTTATTGAAATACTCCTGCGGATGCACGCTGCAGCCTGCACCGCGCAGGACCCATTTTGTACTTCTCGATTCGCTAACTTTTATTGTTAGAATCGTACGATGCTTTCATTTCCATTTTTTCTTTTTGACAAAAATTGAAATGACAGTGCCACCAGGATTCCGTAGATTGTTAAATTAATCCTTTTTTCTCCTACAACTTCGTGTGCAAGTTAGTACATAGTTTAATTAATGTTTTTATTTATTAAATGTGTACGTTAGCGGTGGATGTCCGTAGGGATTAATAAAGGAACCGAGAAGGAGCTTGTTAGACTGGAAACATATTTTTCCGTACTTTATCGTTCTGTGTGCAATTTACATGCGTTCTGAATGTAATGGATCGATAGAGTAGATTTGAAAGTAAGATTCCCTACGTTTTACGCGATTCTCCCTGTACGTAGTGTCGTTGATACTCGTTTCCGACCATAAGTGATTATCGATTGCCAAAGGGAGCGACGTCTCTCCCACGTCGCAGTATGTTTTTCTCCGCGGACTGTCGTCTTTCCGTGTTCAGTAACGATCGACGACTAGATATGAAAAACCTTGCGAGATCGTGCGATTTGAAGTTCCGAAGAAGCTCTCGAAACGGGACACGAAAGTGCGCGTGTCGACGCGCGTTAGGAAATTATCCTTAAACGGAAAATACGCGAGTTACCTTGAATCGTGCTCAATTAAAAAGGCACGCGATATTAAGCTCGAAAAGGTCTTGAAACCGCGTGTAGCTGAGAGGGAGCTTTTAAATTGATGGGAATTTCCGGTATACGCGACGTTGTTTTACCTTCAACCGAAGAAGACGAGTCATCTCGCGGTTCCCATGATTTCTCGTATTCTCAATTTAATTAGACATTCGTATGTAATTAGTTGCATCGAAATTGTCGTGTATTACTCGTATTTTTAGCAGTACAGAAAAGCCTCGAATAACGCGAATTAGTACGAATCAAATGAAATTAAATTAGATTCGATACAAATCTTAAAGCACAGTTTTAAAGGAGAGTTCGCGATTATGTTTGTTTAACACGTTGACTGCCGTGGAGGTCACCGGTGACCGGCACTCGACTTGGCTACAGCGCCGTGAGGGCCACCGGTGACCGGCGACGCAGCAAATAATAAAAGTACATAATTAGAGTAAATATGGATACTGATAAATTTTTCAATAATACCATTGATACTATAATGGTTTGAAGAAATTAATGCACGAAAAATGCTTCAAGCATGATTTTATAACTCACTTTATTTGCTGCAAATAATATTTCAACATAATATGCATCGCATAATGAAAAATTCACATTGACGCCTTGGGACAACCATGGAAAATGCGCCTGGCAGTCAACGTGTTAAGTATTAAATGGAAAGGGCACGCTTCTATTTCTTCGGGAAGGGTTCCACCGGAGTTCCGTCGATTTAAAGGGCCCGTGGGGAATGTCCGCGGTTCCGCGGAGGTTCCATGCGCCTTGGACGGCGATGAGGTAGGTCATTCCCCTTTTTTTCTCCTTGGACGACCGAATACCATCGACGAGATGCCAAGTGGCTCGTTTAACGATTACGCCACTCGAACCACTAAGCCGTGGCGGTCGTGGCATTAAAGTGTACTGTTAAACTCGGCAATGTGTCCATTAATGTTCCCGTGCATACGGTTTCTTTTACACCGTTCCTCGTATACTTAACACCTTGCTCGTCCTTCTCGGAAAAGGGACTTTATCCTCGCACGGAAAGGGCCTCCACCCTCCTACCGGTCTCAAACAGCTTCCTCGAAAACCATTTAAAGCCGGCTGCTATCTTCGATTCTCTACTGTGCGCATTGGAATTGTTTTTAGAAATTCCGATCGTTCATTCTTTCCAGTTTCATCGACTCGAGACGAGACAACTGGACTTCAAATTGTCTACAAACAGACAGATTTACTTAGAAATTCGAATCTTCGAGGTATTAGAGTCCTCTTCTGCGAAACCAAGCTCCGCGCAAGGTTCATTCCAACTTGTGGATTTGGACCATTGTGTGACCGGTGCATAGTTACAAAAGGGGGCTAGTCGTGGGCTACCCTCGTCACTTTTCTGTCTACCTGTTTGGTTCCTCAAAAACCGGCGGTGATGCGCGTTCTTTTTGCTCGAACGGAACCGATCCATCCGGCGACGTTCGAGACTCGCCGAGACACCTGGTTGTACAGACCGTATCTCGAGTCTCGAATAGGACTGTTACTTTCCTTCGAAGGTCGAAGATTTCGAAGCTTCGATTTCAGAAACTTCGAAGGTGATGAGAATCGAAGTTTCGGAACTTCGAAGCTTCGAACCTTCGATTCGTTTCCAGTTAACGGATCAAAGAAATAAATTTTCATAATTTGTTTCGATATGGTTTCGTTAACTGGAAACGAATCGAAGGTTCGAAGGTTCGAAAGTTCGAAGCTTCGGAAAAGTAACAGCCCTAGTCTCGAACCGTTACGCGTTTCTTCGACGCGGATAGAAGCGATCCATCCTCTTATTCGTGTCGTCGGACTTTGCTCCTCGACGCACGATCTTTCCTCAAACTGGATCACCGAATACAAAACCGGCGGGATGAATTATAATATCGCGTGACCGGTAGATACAATTATCCTCGCGCGAAAACCTGTTACATAGTTACGCGGTCGTATATGGCGGTAACGTTCCAGTTATCGGTCTTACGAGATTCTTTTAATTCCGATCGGTCGGTTTAATTCGATTCGCCGGACCCGTCCCTGCGGTCGCAAGAAACATCGGAGCAAGAACGATTTCGTAATGGTGCTTGATCGCTCGAATTCGACTTGCAATCGCGCGGAAGTTGTTTCTAAGAAGTCACCGAGGATTGTTGAAAATATTTCACGCGCTGCAGAGCATCCGGGACAGCGCGGAGAATCGGCGAGCGATCGCTCGCATCGCCGGGACGACAATAATAATTTCGTAAGGACGTGAAACGGCGACACGCTCGAATACTTCGTGGTCGACCGCCGCAAAAATATGCTGACCGTGTTTTTCTTCTTTACTGCTGCTCGCAAGGACAGTTTTCTATCGGCGCGAACTCGTTTTTTAACGAGTTTATACTTGGCGGCTAGAAACTGCACACGAACGATCTTTTTAAATAAACAAACAGGCCCCATCGTGATGATTATTATCAAATTATTTTTTGGTAGTAAAGTAGTTTAGTAGTAGATCGCGCCTAACAGGTGACTCGATTTTCCATGGCCGCGACAGCATGATCTTTTCGAAGCGACGCGATATGGCTGCACCGGAATCGCGTACGGCATAGTTAGTAGAGTGCGACGGGATCGAAGTTAGTCGGCGGCATTGTCAAACGAAATTCTGGGTGGTCCGAGAACATCATGGCCCAATTGTCTCGCCGCGCGTCCTTGCTTTTACTTCCTACGGAACGCACTCTACTTTGAATCGTGTAATTCTCGATCGCGTGGACTCGCCGCGAAAGCAATTCTCCCCGGAAAAAGTAGAACGTCGAACTGGCCGGCTCAGCGCGCGGCGTCTTGTTTTTATATTCTCGCGGTGTGATGCAAGCCGATCCTCCGATTAACATTCGACCGGCAGCGAGAATCGATTCCACCATCGGACGAGCATGGATCGTCCTCGTTACGCTCGCCTGTTCGATCGAGCGTCGCGTGTAACGTGGAAAGAATGCAGTCGCCCCTGCGAGGAAACGGATACGTTTCCCACAATTCTATACGCGACTATTTCAAGAACGAGTGTCTCGGGTCTCGTTGAAAAAATTGAATTCTGCAACTTTCGTTTCTCCGACTTGCCAGCACGATGGGAAATGTTCGAATACGCGTGAAATATCGCGCAGACTTCCTAGTAACGGAGTCACTCGAGCAGTAGGTCACCGTGCGGCTTTGAATTCGATTTTCCCTGCTCTAACCGCGATATACATCCGTATCGATCTCTCGACGCGACTCGAACTTCTTTTTCGACGCGACTCGAACTTCTTTCTCGACGCGAACCCATGAGAAATGTATTAGGTCATCCCATAAGTCTCGGCATTCCAATAGAAATACGTCACTCTACGACTCGTACCAACGACTCTGGATCTTGTTTTCGAAATTTGCGCGGTTATAGTATTTTAATGTGGATCAACGACCGAAACGAACACGCAACTCTCGATTCCGCGGTATCGGTATTGCTCGCCAAAGTTTCTTTACCGTTCGAGATAAGCTCGAGACCGTCGAATTAATGCGAATATCGCCGATAACAGCACAACAAACGAAGCTGTTCCTCGGCGCTGCATCAGTGCGGTGCAGCTGTTGCGTAGCTCAGTCCGCTCGTTGCATCTGCAATAATCCCGTGGCCGTGCGATTCTTCCTCGGCGTGTCTTTGCGATCGCAGCGAACTCGGACACGACCGGTTCAAACGTTTCAAACAGCTGTGGCTTCCGTGACGATGCAACTTCTCTTTCCAGTAACCTCTTCTTCCTTTGATCCTTTCGCTACGAAGTACAATTGCGATTACTGCGCGAAAAGGGCTATATACAGGGTGTTCAGGATATTACTAGCCAGCATTTTTTTTGTGGATAGTAAATATTAGAAAAAAATGATAGAGTAAAAAGTAGTACTGTTTTTTAAACGCAACAAATTGACATATGCATTTTTGTTGTATTTACATTATTTTGATGGAAACGAAGGTGACCTCCAATTTTTTAAATGGAATATACTTTTTTATGTCGTATGAAAGCGTGTGCCAAGACGAATTCATCCATCTACTACACAATGACCATCAAGGTCATGCAAGGTCAGAAATGGAAGAAACAATTTTAATATTGCGTACCAATGTGTTTACAAGTACTCTTTATTAATGAGGCTAAAACAAATGTTCAAAATGGCTTCCTTGCGCATGAATACACATTTCTAATGTTCTTCTAATGGTACGCAATATTCAAATTGTTTCTTCCATTTCTTCCATTTCTGACCCTGCATGACCTTGAAAGTCATTGTGTAGTAGATGGATACAACATAAAAAATTATGTAGCATTCCATTTAAAAACTTGGTCACCTTCGTTTCCATAAAAATAATGTAAATACAACAAAAATGCATATGTCAATTTCTTGCGTTTAAAAAACAGTACTACTTTTTACTCTATCATTTTTTTCAATATGTACTATTCACAAAAAAAAATGCTGGTTAGTAATAGCCTGACCACCCTGTATAGTTTGGTAACTCCGATATAAAAATAACACGAGGTTTTCTTTAGGGGCTCTATCGAATAGTTTGATCAAAAATCAATTTGGTTTGAGGACACTTTTGACCAACTTATCCGGCTGTACCCGTTGTCGATGATTGTCGTGTCTCTCCGGTCGTTTTCTCGAACCTCGAAACAGTCCAGTTTAACTTTGATAGAACTAATCGTTACATCTCCATGTTTAGAACCGTTGAAAGTGTAATTATAACTTACCACGTACGATTGTTCGGAGCACGGTGGGAGAAACGCGACCGGTAAAGAGTGCTCGATGGTACTCGACATCGCGAAACCGCCACAGGAAACGGGCAATTTCTCTCGCGAGCGAAACCGGAGGTCCTCACGGTCCCGCGGAGAGAACACGCATTGGGAAACTGCGCTCCGACGAGACCGCGAGAAACGTTTGTTTTATCTAGCGACCCGTTTTCACGCTCCGCGTCTCCCGACCTTAATCTCCGAAAGTCCCACATCTTTTTTCATCGTGCTCTCAAAAGATCTCTCGACTATTTTTTTTCGACCGTCCTCTTTGGCGAGACTAGAAACTACAATGGACGCGTCCCCCCGTGATCGCTGTGCATGGAAACACACTCGGCCAGAACGCACGCCTATTCTTCTTTTGTCGATGAGCGGGGCTCGTTTTGCGCGAAACGTCACACCTACCGGTTCTGGACGATCGATAAAGGGAACGGAGAACCACGGATCGTTTGCTCGCCAACCCAGAAACGGATCAACGATTTTCTTCTCGAATTTCCCTGCTGGGTAAAGGCGCGAACGCACTGGCAAGTAACTTGTGAGATTTTTCGCGACGGCGACGCATGTAACATCTGTCGTTCGTGACGGTTACTCTTAGAGAGCGAAACAATATATTTATAATATTTGGAAACAAGTGTCTTTAACACGTTGGGACCGGCGGTGAACTTTCCGTGTGGTCGGTGCCGGTCCCTGAGGACCGGCACTAGAATTTTCGTTTGACTGGCGTCGGTCCGTGGGACCGACAGTATTAAAGTTAAAAAATAAATATAATCTCAATGAAATGTGATCAAATGTAGTTTACATTTTATACATCATACGAAAATATAGTGAACATAATCACACATACACCTAAAAGATGTCGAAAACAGCGCAACAAAGAAGAATTCTTTATCCTTCGGCGATACCCTACAACATTGTATCGCTCACCGGCTGCCGGCTGAACGGAAAGGACAGCAAATTCGGCGCCGGCTTCGACGTGTTAAGGTTTTATAAATTTAAATATCGCTCCAATAAAAGCAAGTTGCATTTGCACGTTAACTTCGCTGGTTACCTGTTGACCGGTGACGTCAATCGAACGAAACGGATATAGGCGCGAGTATCTACCTAAAAGCGTAGGAATTGATCGAGGGAACCTAGCGAAATACAGCGTTCGCGTGTTTAGCGATGATGGAATAATCGGTAATAGTGGAACGATCTACCGGGGTACAATAATCGAATGAATAAAAGCAGAAATTAATTTTCGTGCGGGCTATTTTCGATTTGGATCTCGTTCGTGCTTCAGAAGTGGATTCTTAACGCTTCGGAGGCTGCCGAAGCTAAATTCTGTTATCGCTTCGTGTCTCGAGGGCCCCGGAATGGGATTAAAGGGATCTAAGTGGAATTTAATCGAACCAGAGGGTTCCATTAACGATAGCCAGTTCGGCGGTTACAGGATAGCTCTTGTTCTTCTTTCGTGGTACATATAACGATTCGATTAAAAGAACATCGAGGATTATCGGCGTATCCGTGGCAACGCGCATACATCGCCCCATAGATTCGGCCGACGATCGAGAAACGGCGCGATCGCGTGAACGTGTACCGTTTGTTCGATATTTGTTGGATATTTATTCGTCGCTGCCACCGAACACCATCATCGGCTGATGCGCTACTTAATGACGGGATAACAGGGAGCCGATTAACTGAACGAGATCGAGGGATATCCCCATTCACGTTTATTTGTTGTCGGGTTAATGGCCGAACAGGGGAGGAGAACCCCTTTCGACGAGAGCCCTCGATTTTATACTCTGATCGGTATCTGAGCACGACGAACTCCAGTTCGCTTCACTGTAGGATCAGCTGTTTTAGCTGCCATAATCGTTCTTGTCACCTGCTTCCTCGTGTGGTAATTAAAAAACCGGAAAAACGATCTTGCAGGCATCGAGTGCATCGTATAGATTACGTTTTAATTGAACCTGTTGTCGCTCTTAATAAATACAAATCAACGCGTTAATAGTCGACGCAGTTAATATTTACGATGTTAATTGCTGCGACAACCACCGGGTACTCCGCAGTATCGGGTGTCGCCGTAAGAATTGAAATGCGCGTAAACAACATTTCATTAAAAAACGAAATATCGTTGGTAGATCATGAGCAACGAGTAAACTCGTCCCCCAGCGAACGGATCGAGCCCCATGAAGCGAAAAGGACTCTGAACGTAGGGGTTTGCGGATCAGATATCCCACAGAAACCACGGGACCCCTTAATGCACGGATCAATCGCGATTCAACACGGCCATCGCCGTAAGAGGATCGTCGCCCGCGAGCGCATAGTTGATTTTCCCCGGGGGTTATTGTTGAATGGCAGAAACGGGGGCCGATTCCCCTCGGGGTACGGCACCATGCGATTTCGTGCCCGCTCGCCGGATTAATATCTGGAACGTAACAGGTTCTTTTATGGTGACCCCTTCGCTCCCGCCTCCTCGTATAATTTATCGCATTCAAGTGGGCGTGCGCACGGTCGCGCGACGTACTGGCAACCTGCGCGCCGAGTCGCTTTCCCTTTTTCGGAAATCCGGTTCCCCGCTTTCCTCCCCCTCTGAAGCGAACGAAGAAACAAAAGCGAGCTTTTTGCGAAAGCTTCGCGTATCCGCCTCTCCCTCTCCGAGGTCGCTTATCCAGTCAAAATTCATAGGAAGCTCTTCCGGAGGGATAAAACCACCCCTCCGTCGCGAGGGTTTTAATTACAACGCGTGAAAGTGACTTTTTTAACGACAATTTTTAATCGCGGACATCGGGCCGCGACGAATTTGAATTCCGTTGACCGTACAGAATGTCCCAGAAGTTATCTCGTAATTAAAAAAAGGGGTGTAGAAGCGGAAATGATTTCGCTTGATCATGGCTCACTGTTTCTATTTGTCACGGTCGAAGTTTTCTTTCGTTTCTTTCACGTGGAATTTTTCGCAGTTGGTTGCACGATTATTAAGACACCTTGTACCAGTATCGGGTGAGGCGCGTCACAGCGGATTATTATCCATCTAGTGAATGTTAGTTAAGCGTGCCTCGGGGAGCAGCGATTGAAGCAACGTCGGTAGTAATTTATGGACGGAGATTGTTCTATTCTGGACCGGTCGCGGAGCTTGTAATTGCGTTTGCAAGCTCTGCCAGCTTTTGTTCCGCCGTCTCTCACTCACAACCACTTGTCAACCGTAGTAATACATAGTACTGGCAATCTTCGAACCGTCTCCGCGTACACGCTGAATTTTGAGCAACCGCCTGGACCATCGTTCGAGGTCTCTTGTAAAAGCGACACCGACTGCTCACTGTCCGGTGTGCACGGTCAATATTTAAACGATGTTGGCGCTCGCAATGTTGATTCTATCGTCGGCTGCCCACTAGGAGTAAAAGCGACGCTGTGGTTCATTCATAACGACCGATCATCGTCGAGAGGAACGCGTATCGCTCGTGTCGCGTGCAACTTGAAAATGGCACCGGCGATCGTGTCACCGGTGTTGTTCCTCGCTTCGATGACTCACGGTGACGCATAGCGAACGTTCATTCATTTTTCCATAAATCGTAGACGCGGGATGCGCGTTTCGCCTTGGTCTCTCGGCGATCGTCCATTTTCTCGTTCGTCCAGGTAGCAATTTCATACTAATTCCACCGGATCTCCGTGATCCGAGCCAATTTTTTTGATTGCCTTTTCCGGTGTCCTACCAGGGAACCGGAGCACTGAAAATTCGTGCTCCCCCGCTCAAGTTTCGGTTGATATTCGCTCGTTGTCTCGATTCTGGGTCGCGAACGCGAGCCCACGCTCAATTTATGCACGTTCCTATCAGAGGCTGGAAGCCGGCTCCAATTGACTCTAATTTTTCGAGTATGTCCATTAAAATGAATCCCCGGGAAACGGTCTGGCCGCGAGCGGACCAAACAATGCCAATTAAATCGCAAAGAAGACGTCGATTAAACCGCGAATTTGCTTCTTGATGTTGCTCTTCGCCTCTGGGTCTTTCCCGAAAATACGTTGGTTGCAGAAAGGTAAAACTAAATACACGCTAATAAATGGGACTGACCCCGAAAGTCTCGACCCTTCCTCCCGGATGAACGCGGATTTATCTCTCCCCACCACCCACGCCTACCGCAGGAATTTATGCGCCGCCATTGGAAATCAAAGTCCACCGATGGCAAATTTATTCGACGATTCTGCGAATCGGGGGGCCGTTCCGGTCCTAGCCATGTTTGTAGTGTCGATAAAAGTCGCATAAATGTAATCCACGCTTGGAAGGAGGACCGAATCCTTGCATTCTGCAGAGGACATCGGGGGGGGGGGGGGGGTGTCCAGGAACCGACCACTGCGAGTACTGTTAATTCGCTGTTCGAATCAAGTATCGATATACTTTTAACATAATTTGTTTAAAAACACTAAGAGTAATCTTAACACGTTAATTGGCTACTCGACAATCATAAAAATTACGCAAAATCAAAGCAATATATTTAATAAATCAAATTTGATAGTGATATTAATTACTGTTTCAAACCTCTTCTATTCCTCAGATCGTAAGGAAATTTTGTACACTCAATCTACCAACTAAAAATTAATTATCAATTCTGTATAAATAATTCCGTCACCCAGATATGAGTGAGATGGCGATCAAAGTGTTAATGAACGGTATATTGCAATAATGGGTGAAGAATCATATGTGTACGGGGGTCTGGTAGACTTGATGATGCTGTTCGCGATTCAAACGAAGTTTGTGGGTGAGAAAGACATTTTTTTACCTGCGTTGGCAGAATTGGCACTTAGGATGCAAATGGCGACGCGCAAGATCTCCGGACGCCATTTTATCGCGACTGATAACCGTCCCCGTGGTCTCCGAGCAGATAACGCAGTCCCCGACCTGTTACGCGCTATTAATAGGTAATTTTCAATTCCCGTGACAAGCTATTGTCACGGTCTCCTGCTCGACCAGTTCGTAGGAATAGTTTATCCATCGCTGGACGCCGAACGAGCGAAAACTCCGCGGCCGAGGTGAAAGTCCGCTAATGAATTCGCCGGAATCGGTACGGAGAGGAGAGCTACGGTCTCGTTTCCGCGTTTTGTGTCCTGGAAAGTCGCTCGCCCGCAGCGGAAGCGTTTAATTCTCCGTTCGGGAAGATTAGCAGTCGTCTGTTGATTCTCAAGATTGATCCGACGGTCGTCGGTTTCTTCTGTCCCTTATCGCGGCGTCCGCTCGGAATTGTTATTCCCGGCGCGCCTCGAAACAATGCTTGCGATTTCCGCGCGTGTTGCTTCATTAGAATCATTTAGGCGGCGTTGCCGGACGCTGTCGAGCCTCGCGATCGCCGTAAACTCGACTGCGAGAGGTTCTGCGAGTTTAATCGAATCCGAAGCTAGACTCGACGTAAAAAGGTCGAGTTATACACATCCGTCCGATATCGGACGCGTTTTTAGGGTGTTTATATATTTCCGTCCGAACTTTGAGGTAACTTGAGAAGCGTTCGAGATGTTGTAAAGGATAGCTACCGATGGTTTACCTAAAGGAGTTGTGGAGCCTATAGAATTAATAATAATTTTTTAATAATTTTTTTTGTGTCACGCCACAGCAGGGAGCCAACACCCGCCTGGAGATATATGGCCTTCCAGACTCGAAGAAAAAGAATCGTTCAGTAGTCGGATGACGATTTCCGTTTGCGAACACTCTCGTTTAAACCTGGGTAACAATATTCGGTCTGATCCGAACTTCGGACATGTATAACCCAACCTAAACACGTTGCCATACAACATGGTGGATTTTCACCGACCGATTACTTCTCCGATTGTTGCGATGCGACCGAACTATATTAACGCGCGGTTTTTGTCGACCGTAAACTCACTCGAGGTTGTAAATCTCGAGATCCCGATTGGACGCGTTTCGATATGTGGGTCACCGACTTATCACCCGCCAAACTAATTTTGGGTGACTGGATTCGTAGTGAGTAGCGATGGTTGCGTGAGACTTTGATTGCGTTGTCGAACGATGTTCTGCGACTGCTGTCTGAATGTAGAGTGGAGTTCTTTCGGAAGTTGAGGAGCGCCTAGGCTGTCTTCGTACTTGTAGGCGTTCCTCTGTTTTCGGAGGTTTTCGGTGTCGCTGAGTAGAAATACGCCAATTGGTTCTTGCCGATGCATTTTCCCAATCGCCGCATTCTTTACGGATCATCACCACCTTTCCGTTACGCCCTGAGCGTGCGTTGTCTTGGGTAGAGTGGGGATGATACTTGCAAGACCGTGGAGTCCTTTGGACCTTGGACTGCGTCGTCGGAATTCCTCGAAGTAACCCTCGGTAAAGGACGACTCTTCGGGAATTATTGGTTTATGCACGTCACGGCTATTGAGGAAGGAGTGGTCGAGTGGTCGCCAAATGTGAAAAAGGTCTTAATCTCAAAAATAGCCTTATCGTCACGTCCGTGTCATAAACCCTGTTGACGCGAACTCCCCGTGCGCGTGTTCCCTTGCGATGGAACACCGATGGTTTCGCGAACTAATAAAGCGCACTTATAACAGGATAGGTTTTGCGCAATTACTTTGTCGCTGTTCAAGGTGCTCGGCGGTTATTAATTTAGCATCGAGAGGAGGCAGAATCAATTATCGCGACGGGACTTTCCCTCTTGTTTCGTAGCGATCGCAGCGCATAGTGTGATCATGGAAAACGGTGAACGGGCTCTCGGACTTTCTCGGTGGGTCGACCGGGGATCGATTAATCCCGTCGCGGATGAAAACAGGGGGAAAAAAGCGGTTCTGAAAGCGGTCTACCGGGGACCGGCCCCAGTCGGTTCTCCTAATTTAGCTGACACAATTTTTCCCGGTCGGTCGTCGCGACGCCGCGCGTTTCCCTTTTCGTCGGCGTCGTCGTAGTAGTTGTCGTAGTCGTAGTCGTAGTCGTCGACGCGACTCTTGGGTAGAGAGGCGCGCGGGCCTGAGAACGTATGGTTCAAATGTCAGGCTGCTTTATTTTCGTTTATATATAGAAACGAGAGAGTTCAGCCGGTGTCACTTACCCCTGACTGCGACTACCGCGACACACTCTCTCGGTCCCTCGATCATTTCCGAAAAAGAAGGACCTCGTCGCCGACGTCTCGTCGAAAGCTCCGTCGCGCTTTCTTTCAATCGGATCTTCAAGAAAATCACCGGGGGAGCCATTAGTTTTTCACCGGGGAATTTAAAGCTGTCTAGAATCCCGCCGCGATGACAGCGATCCTTCTATATTTAATTCCGACCCGTCGCTGCCTTCGCGCAACTCAATTTCTTTCTACCCCTCTCGAGCCTTCTGTGTTTGATCTATATTTCCCTTATCGCTTACTAAATTGCGAGCGAACCTCTTCCTTTGGTAGAGGCTGAAGTGCGAGGATGCTGATGTATCTCAACCCTGTGCATCACCACCTATCAAACTTACCTTTGCTTCTTTTAAATAAATGATAACACGAGCCATTCATGGATTAAGAAATCGACGTACGAGGAGTCCGGATCACGCGTAAGCGATCCAACGAGGGTGAGGGGAACGAATGTAGGCTCGCTGAACTAACGCACAACCGGAAGATTGTCTTAATGCCGGTATTTAAACCGTGTCGCGGTGGCAGTGGCTCTGACTCTCTATTTTAGGCTCGTCTCCCCTCGATTTACCGTTCATTTCGTAACTCAATATACTTTGCAACCTCTCTCGACCACGGCCGTTAGGGTAGAGTTACCTAGGCCAGCGTGTGTCCTCTTCCGACAGAGTCGCGTGCAGACGAAGCTCTCTTCGTCGAGTAAAGGTCGGGTTATACATGTCCGAATACTTTTTTTTTTTTTTTTATAGAGCCACTGAAACCTGTTGTAGGTTTATTTTGGCTTTCACAATTATACATTAGGCATACAATTTAAGTACAGACAGTCTTAATAAACGCTAGAGATGGAGTTTACAATCATTTAAAAACTGAAAGATGAATTCGCAGGCTTTGATATTTGGTTCCGCAAGGAATATGTCCGCTTTTAGAGGAAGGAAGAACTTGTCCACAGCTCCTTAAAGTAAACTATCTAAACTAACTAACTAAATCCCGGTCCGGCCCGTCCCGGATGGGTGTGCACAGACCCTTAAGAAACCGCTTCGGAAGATCCGAAGCCGATTAATAAAGATCCACGAGACACGACGAATATTTCGCACGCAGCTCGTTGTCTATAAGCGATCGGCCACGGTTATTTGCTGCGTAATGAGTATCAATTACGGAGGATTGATCGAAGCGCATTGTGCACCGCCGAGAGAGAATATTCTTCCGGCACGAGGCTCGCGATCGTCGACACTCTCTTGACAATTAACGGCACCGGCGCGTCGCGGCAGCCAGGCTGACACCTGTGACTCGCAGATTCTCTCAGAGACGACTTACCGCTCGGAGACTTCCCGTTTCCTACTTCGAAGTAGGCTCGTACGTATCTCGGAATTAATCTTTCGAGTATTATCCTTTATTATCCGGCTACGCGTTGCTCGGTACTAGACTGCGAGTTTTATGCAACTATAACAAGACCGAGTAGATCAACCGTGAAACGGTAAGAGCGTTTATAGAATTTAACACTAAACTTACCACGGTCAAAATGACCGGTTTTCTATTCTACAATTATTGAAATGAGAAAACAATTTCATAGGAAATGACTGAATTGACTTCTTTATTTAACCACATATTCTTATGGAAACGGTACAAAATTTAAATAAATTCAATCTTCTCAATTCTGTAAGGCGTTTTATCTTTATATGTTTTGTGGTTGGTAGGTTTAATGTTAAATATTTCTTTTACACTATTTCCAGCTCGTTGCAATTATTCGGAGAAGAAATAAATAATTGTGCAGGTACAGAAGAATTTTTTAGTCGTTACAGTAGCTTATTTAATGAAGTCCGAACTGCAAAGTTAATATGTCATAATAGCAATTACTCCTACGACTCTTCTAGTTCATTTGGTTTCTGATAAAGCTGTGCCACCCAATTACAAGCGACGCGATGCTCAACGCGCGTTAATCGAGTCCGATCCGCTGAGTCGGTTCAATTTCGATGTCCGCCAGCTTATGGCAGGGAAAATAGTCCCGATTGGAAACGGGTTCTCGCGGTCGAGTGTCCACCTTGCTGAATGAAAGAAGGATAGAGAAAGAGTAGGAGGGAAACGATAGAGCTCTCGACGTCGGAGAGCAAGGAACTCGGAAGACGGCTTGGCATGCTTGATAAGTTAGTATCTCCTTCGGCGGACACGCGATCCGCACGGTAATGCGCCTACAGGCTTTTCCATATACAGGAGGACAACGAGATACCGCGAACTGCTTGTAATCGAATGCAACTCTTGTTTCGACTTTCGTCGCGAATCGCTGACTTCGGGAAACGATCACCGATGCGAAGCTTTACGCTCGAGAGCGGAGTTTTCTTATATTATTTGCAGACTCGGTAGCCTGTCGAAGACGGAGCTAAACTATGCGCTGACTCGTTGATAGCTTATCGCGTCCGACGGTCGAGTCATTAGTTGACCGCAACGAGATAAAGCAAGGTGTTCGCTGCGCACTGTGAATCGCGCGTTTCCTTGAAACAAGCGGTACGCTCTCGACACAATGGAGAACATACTTACTCGGTCGTAGTACTCCGTTATTCGCAACGACTTGTGAATGAACGCGGTATCGAACGAGCGGCTATTAGATACACCTTGTGTACGACCGTTCTCGTTCGAGTAAACGAATCCCGAAGCCTCCTGATTTTCAGCAAATTCGCACCGGGCCATTTCTGATAATCGGAGGGCGAATTAGCAAGACTCGGCAAAGTCACACTATTTTATCACTCTGCCGCCGCAGAAGTTGATTTTGAACCTGATTCGCCGGCGGCAGCGTAAAGGCGATGCGAGAAATAAGCGGCCGGCAAAGTGTTAAATGAACTTCGGGAGCTTTATGTTTGCGGACCTAGAAGATTTTTGTGCTGTCCCTAGGATCTCTCGGCATTCCGCAAAGATTTCATTAGCGCGAACGGGTTTCCATCGCGACAGCCTGGTGGAGGATGATTATAGCTTCGCTGTCATCCGAGAAACAAGCTGCAGCCGCCGCCGAGGGCGCAGCGCTCTCAAAAGAGCACTTTGAACATTGCCCCGTGTAATTTTCCGCGTCCGTCCAGCTGCGCCCTTAGAAAAGGGGGTCTCTCTCTCTCCTCTTCGCGCGACCACGCCATATTGCATTTGAATTCATAGCTGCGCGCTTTCTGCATTCCCAGACGGTGGCTCTTGTTCCACGCTAGTCATGCGTGCGCGACGCCGGCTTTATTTATGTCGTTCGAGGAGTTTTTCGGTGACCGGGGATGCATTCGTTTCGGATCAAACGCGCTCGCGAAGAATTTTTACGAGTTCCACACGTTTCCATCGCGCGACGATCGAGAATGAAGCTGGATGGGAACGCGAAGAGGATGCTTCGCGATCGCGAATGATCGTTGGGGAACGATACCATCGTTCTCACCACCCGTCGCTCGAGAACCATTCTCGCTCTATTTCCGTGCACGAGGAAACGGCTGGCAGTGATTTACGCGCTCGGTAATTGAAACCGACAAGGTCTACACCGTGTCACGGCTAGGGGAGAAAGGGTTCCTCGCGGAAGAGCGTCCCTAGTTTACGCTGTCGGTTTGGGGAATGTCGATGCTCGCGTTAACGACGTCCTGTCAACCACCCGTCTCCGGAACTGGAACTTCCATGGGCAAACATTTCTCTTCTCAAGCTTCTCCGCGCAACGTCTACATTCTTCAGTTTATTCAACTCTTCGTGGTCTTAACAACTTCTACCGTTTCGTTCCAATTAATCGAATAGGTGTCTAGAAGAGGGGCGTGTGTTGTATTTTGTGAAATTCGCAGGAACACGTCGGCTTGTGTGGCAATTGAAAATTTCACTTTGTAAAGGGGAAGAATCGCGTGTCTGTGTCACGCTAAGCTTCTTTTAAATTCCGCGAAGCGTAACACACGTCCTTTCACTGGTCAGCCATTCAATTATCTGTCCGATCGTACAATCCCGCTGTATTTCGATCACGGATGATGCATCGACCATCGTTCTCGGTTAGAAATTTTCGTTGTAGGATCGCAAAGTGTTAACTCTGACATTTTGCAAGTATTTTAGCAACGTGTCGGAATGTCTGAGATGGTTCTCAGGGTAGGCAGAAGTTCTCGCGAGGCACTAGAAGCGACTATTACGCGGCTCATAAAAGCGGCCGCGTGAAGCAGCGACTGAAAAGAGCACGCGCCGCGGTTGTTAACCCTTCGGTCTCCTCCGGCGCTACTTTGCCGCTCTTACGAACATGAAATCGAAAATACAAGCCTCTCTTTCGACAGCCGGGCTGCCGTGGAAGACAGGCGCGTGCCTGACACGTGTTCCACCCGGCAAGCCTGATATTTTTCCGCCCTCCTTCCGCCATTAATGCCACCGATTGCGAGCACGCGCCAGTTTCTCTTCTTCTCCATCCGCTGGTCGCCGGATTACCAGCATCGGACGTTCCATTGTCCGAGTGGCATTGTTGGTACCGTGAAAGGGTAACTTTTCGAAGATTATAGACGACTGGTTTGCCAGAGAAATTCCTACTCTGAGGGTGCTTAAACCCGTTTTCGACGCGTCTGCAACGTTGCGGACTCTTCTACTGAATCTGCTAGGGAGATATACCATACTGCTTTGCTCTATTTAGAATACAAAGTACTAGGGGTGCGCGGGATTCCCGAAAATGTTCGGGATCCCAAAAATGTTCGGGATCCCAAAAATGTTCCGGATCCCAAAAATGTTCGGGATCCCAAAAATATTCGGGATCCCAAAAATGTTCGGGATCCCAAAAATGTTCGGGATCCCAAAAATATTCGGGATTCCGAAATTCTCGAGATTCTGAAATTCTCGAGATTCTGAAATTCTCGAAATTCCGTCCCGATCCCGAGAAAAATTCCCATCCCTACCGGGATCCCGCACACCCCTACGAAGTACGATAATCGCAACATCTATGGGTTAATTAAGAGTGTCAATCGCTAATTAGGATAATGTCGCCTGCTATTCAATCTCATTCTGCACCTGTTCGTATTAGAGTAAAGACACGTGCGCGATAAAAGATCCGTATCTTAAATATAGAATATACATATGAGGCGTCGAGATTTGTTTAAGAACTTATTCTTCCCATGAAACATGAAAGTAATGACAGGGTTGTTACTCTTGCGCGAAGGGTTTAAAAGAGATCGTATTGGAGGCATTGTTCCGCGAATCTTCGTCTTACGCGTTCTCTCGAGATTTCCGTGAGACCTATCGGTAATGTACGATTGATTTACGGGTCAGACTGGAATTGGACAAAATGCAGATACGAAAACAGACAGAAATATTGGAGAAACTCCTCGGTCCCTTGAGGAATGAGTGGCTCGGGCCAAGGAGGAGAGGAAGCGAGCGACTCGTGCGCTTTCGTGTGGTTTTTTGAGTGCTCCCGAAATATCCTCGTGCCCTCGGCATCACGGGGAGAGATACAGAGAGGGAGAGAGTGCGCCGGTGGCGTGGACGAGAGAGAGACGAGATGGGAATGCCAGTCTTCGGTAACTAGTCATCCTAGCAACGTGGCTTCGCGAGTTCTTGCCGGTGACAAAGGTCGCCGAAAGAGGAAGAAGAAGAAGAAGAATAAGTAGTAGAGAGAGTCTTTGTGCGATCGGGGCACGACACGTGCTGCTGGTCACGCGTTGTGCTCGATCTTACTCGCGGAAGATCGAGGAATCCGCGAGGCTCGAAGCGGTGTTTAGAGAGGTTTCAAATATTCTCGAGAAAAGTTGATCCGTCATCGGTCTTTCGGAGAAACGGTGGTGGCTGAGATAAATGGGCGATCTAGAGATCGAGCAGAGATAGCGAATCGATAGGAAAGCCGGTATCATCCCCTGGGATTAGAAAAGCGATCCATGATGCCTCTGAAGATCGAGAGCGGCACCTACACGGTGAATCCGGTGGCGAAAAAGAACGTCTCGAAGTTCTTGCTTTGGAAACACTGGCGTAGGAGGTACGGCAGTCGGTCGGGTATATTCTGTTTGCTCAGTCTCCGACTTTCCAGTTTGTGTGCACGTGTTTTGCGATCGGTTCGATCTCCTATCGGGCCGAAATTAATGCACCGTGAAAAACCTTCTTTTACGATCGGACGCGGAGAGCAAATCCTCGCGAATGCACCGAGCCGTTTCGTTTCATCACGGAACGGTTTCACTGGTCCGCGAGATATCGCCTTTCTCGGGACGGTTTCCAGCGCGGTCGGCCGTCGTTAAAGCGCGCGGTTAATGACGTTCAATTGGCATTCGGGAACGCGAAGATAACGCGCATCCGACCATAATGCGCTCACCACGATCCACGCAACGAGACAACGTCGGTTGACATTTTCCAGAGGCCCATCGCCCGTCATTTATTCCCACCCGCGTTCGCGCCGAAGGTTGTCGCGATCGAGCATGATATTCCGATCACCTTGCACTCTCTTCTCATACCACCGCTTGGTTGCACGCAACGCTCCTCTTCATCCGCAAAATCTGCGAATCTGCACTAGACTGCACCTTGCATCACGAGCAAATCAAACCTTGGCGGTACAAGTCCACACAGTGAAACTGCAATGCGCTCGAAACAATGCGAATCTGTTGTGTACGATACCGAGTGTGTAACTAACAGTCTAATTTGGAATGATGCTGCCCCTCGCCGAGTCTTCGATCGAGATCGGTAACAAGATTTGTAGATCTTTGTACATTTTAAGATAAAATGTTCATTGTTGTATCAATAATTGGGCTACGGATTTTTATGCAAATATATATAATTTTATGCAGCAGTTTATTCAAAATTAAAGAGAATCGTACGCGCAAGAAATGGATAAGATCCGCAGCCCATCGATTAAATTTCGATCGAACGCTTTTCCTCGAGGTGCAGCACAATTGGAAGCAAGTAAAATAATCATTGTAACAAACCATAGCGCTCTCCAGGTGCTCGAACAATTCGAATCAAAACATTTTTCCGAGTACCCGGACGGCTTTTACTAACAGCATCGTTTGTGAAAGTTGTAAATTGTCCGACTGTGATGTGATCAATTAATTAACTTATCGGAGGGGACAGGATCGGTCGATCCGCTCGACGGCAATGCCGATTTTTCTCTGCGCACGACTATCACCTCTCTATCTCTCCCCGCTCGCCTCCCATAATGCATGCGATTATTCATGAAAATAGGAGAGAGATGGAGAGAGTGAGTTGCACTGGACCGTTGTACCGATGCACCGGCTTGCACGCTGCCTTGTGATTGCGCGCAGCCGACTCGAACTTCGCGCGAGTCGCTCCCACGATCGGCTCGTACACAATTGTTCGAAGCGATGGGGGAGGCAATTAGAAACCTGCGACCAGCGACATCGTATTAACTTCTCTTAGGTCAGTCCAAAAGTTAATACCCGATTTTGTATTAAAACGCAACAAGGAGTCGGACACGAACTTTTGCACTGACCTAATATTTTGTAAAATAGATTGGACAAGCCTTGAGAAATAAATCTACTTCTTAATCTTAGTTCAGCAAGGGAAATGATAATTGAAGACATAGCGCACGAGGGTTGAACAAAGTTTGCTCGGACATTGGAATCTCATTTCATTTCCGTCGCTGGTCGCAAGCGCGTCGAGGCGTCTAACAGTGTTAGCTTCTCGAGAACAGAGAACGTGGAAGCTTGCGCTGTGTACTAACAGACGGTGAATTTATTACGTCCGTCTGATCCGCGCTCTCCGTCCAATCGTAAAATTAGATCCCCGGAGGATGGATCGGTCCACGGTTGCCCGCTTCGTAAATCCCGCAACGGGGCCGCCACGCTTTTGTTCCGTGAATCGCGTCGAAACAAGTGTTTGCTCGGTCACCGACGCGATCACGGTTCTCGAGGAGCGTTAATTACCTCGTGTTTTCTCTCGGATGAAAATTCGACTAGCTTCACCGGGAAGCATCGACATCGGTAAATTTGTCTCAACGCCGACGTAACACTGTCGGAGGAAAACCGTGATCCTTTCGCCTCGGCGATTAAAAAGCAACGTGAAAGCGAAGAACGCGAGATCGTGGCGCCAGCTTCCAATTAATATCCGCGAGGCTCTCTAGAAGTTCGCTGAGAAACCGATCCATCGTTTCCGTCAGCTAAAAGGGAACAAAATCTTCCGATTCGCTCCGCTTTCCCGCGGCTCGCGTTTACGCGCCGCCGACCATTTGTCTCGATCAGGGAGACAAACGATCGGCGTTGCGCTCCCTCGTTCCCTGGATCACGAGAATCTCGATGGACTTGCAGGATCCTGTGCACTTGCAATGCTTCTTAATCCATTTGCATCGTAACAAAGAATGAAGAAAAATAGTGCAAATTTGTAAGTAAAACACGATCATTGCTGCTTCGTTCACAATTCCAACTGATAGGCTAGTCCACCTAGCTTCTCAAAAAGGCTAGATTTGCTTGGTCCAAATAAAACGAAGTTATTCGGTTCATGCTCATGTTTGAAATATTATTTAACACGTTCACATCGGGGCCGATTTTCGTTTGTTTTGCTGTGAGGCGGCGCTTAAATTAATGCCGCGCTTCATCTGGCGGCGCGCGATTTTTTCCTGTTCAGACCAGCATACGCGTTGTTATTAATTATAATTGTAATTAAAAATAAATGTTTTTAATGAAAATACGTTAAATCTTCTAAATCGTCTAATAGCACAATCGAACGCGTACCACCGGTGGTACGCGCCGCCTGATGAGACAATCTAGTGAACGTGTTCAATAGAATATTCGGACAATGAAGAAGTCGGATGCCCGAGACTCGGATAATCGAGGTTCTAAATTATATGTTAATGATGCAAGTGGGTTAACCCTTGGCAGAGTAGCTAAATTTCTCGCACATCCAATGCCTATAGAATCTGATCCAAATGATCTGTCCCCGCACAACGATCCGCAGTCCACCGACGATAACGTTAGACGTGCCTCGAGGATGATGGATTTTGGGCGAGGTCCGCGCAGTGTCCATCGTTCTTGTTGAATGAAGGCGGCAGTGATGGGCGAAAGAGAGTGGTAGAGAAGGAGAAAAACGCGGAACAAAAGAACGAAAAAAAATCAACAGTGTGCACGAGGACCGCGGGGAGGAGGATCGTCGACGAGCCAGCGGGCAAACACGCGGTGGCGGCGAGGTAGCGGGCTTGGAGGACGTCGGCGACTCCTGCGCCGCGACGCTGACGCCGTCGGTCCCAGGCGCCGGCGGCATCAGGTCGAATCGCCGCACCAGGCCGCTCTCTCTCGCGGTGCAACCACTAAATTACCGTCGCCTCGATCCGGATCCAAAAATCACCATCAACATTGTGACCAGCCTCCATCCTAACATGACTAGCCAGGAGAGCATCGGCAGCTGCAGCCTGGACGTCGACCAGTCCGCGTCCGACCGATCAGGTTGGCTATCCACCGATGTCTAGCGTTTTATAGGATCCCCTAGGACCCTGCCAGGATCCCTAGGACCGAGCTGGAAACGAAGGCGCTGAGAGCTTCCGGACGCAAAGCTTGGGGAAACTGCTTTATCAATTTGCAGGGTGTCTAGCGCAGATCATTCCGATTTTCATGTGCTTTAATACGACGTAGAATAATAGGCCAACGTTCGTGTCGAAATTGGGAACGCACTTTATGGGAGAGTACAGTTGGAACTCCATTTATCCGATTCGTTCAGACACGATGTTATTATTATTATTTGATATCGGGAGGTAAGAGAAACAAGGAGTTGCGATTTATATGGAGACAGATTCGGTAATTTATCCGAATAGAGATATTGGCATAGAAGTGGTTAGTGAGTTGGAAGTGGGATAAAAAGATTCTATGTAAATTGTCCCACCGTATCTCGGAAATTATAATACGCGAACGTTGGCAGGCGTGTTTGCGAGTTCTACGTCGTACCAGAAGCGTTCAGGATCATAACGCGTCTCGCTTTGGTAATGTCCCTCGGTGAACTATGTCCTGGTAAGAGCGTAAGGTTGTCAGAGGTAGCGACCGATGCGGTGGGTGAGCTTAAAGGAGCATCGGGAATCGGTGTTTCGAGAGCAGTCATTCGATATTTCTGTGGTGGTTGTCGGGATGAACTTGCACTTGACCCGGCGGAGGCCTTGTTCGCCGAGCTGGCGATCTTGGAACGTCCAAGGTCCCCCTTGGATTCCTCCACCGTCCTGCGGGGACCGTTCCTTTTTCTTCGCCGTGACTCTCTTTGTTGGTGACGATCGAATTTAGATCGCGAGCGGGCGCAGCAACGAGAGTGCAGTGCAGAGCGGAGCAGGGCAGGGCAGCGCAACGGGGCTTATTTTCTATCGGCGGTGCCAAGAAGACGGAGGAGGAGACCAGTTTGTCTCTTTCGCGGCTCGGCTCGGCGCGACATCAGCCAGCTTCACTCCCCGTTCCAGGGTTATTCCTGTGTCGCGTTTCGAACGGGCACGTTATCGATCCTTGCGCAGAGCTCTCTCTGCCCCGAACGCTTTCGATTTCTATCTTGCTCTCGCGTCGAGCACGGTCTTTGCCGATCTCTCGATCCTTCGATCTTTTATCCACGGGGTTTCCGCCGGTGGGGACTACGTTCGGTTCGGGAATCCGGGTCACTGGGCCAGAGGAGTGCGCTGCCGAAGAATTCGCGAGTGCGCGAACGCACCGCAAACGCCGCAGTTCCGTCTTATCGAGCATTCTCCGCGAATTCGAGCATATTCTGCCGCCGCGCCGGCTATCCGAAATTAGAAAGGTTTAGCAGGAGAAAAGAGATAGGCGCGGACGATCCCAGAGACACCGGGTCCAACCGAGGATTTTGCTTTTGCAGAAAACACCATAGACTCCATCTCGAAGAAGACTTTGCACAGTTTGAACCTTTCCTGCAACGGCGACTCGGTCCAGACGACCGACAACCTAGCGAACGGCAGCAGCGAGACACTGCAAAAGTCCCATCTGACGCCCGATGAGAAGCTGAACGTCAGCAATGGTCATCGAAACAGCCCCGAGCCGGAACAGCTGACAGCGAAGAAACCGAGCTATTTGGGCCTAGCCTGCAGCATCAGCGGATACTCGGGGATCAATCGGTACGACAGCAAGCTGAGGGACGGGTTTCGATCGAGGGACAGTAGTCCTGGGACCAGGCTGATCACGAGGGACACCAGCCCGGCGGGTTTCAGGTAAAAACCTTCCACCGATCTTGTCCGATTTCTGTCGTAAACGAAATTCTGTCTTATCCGCTCCGCTAGCCGGAACAGATGTTGGTCTACTCTGTGAACGGTGTTATTAATCATTTGCACTCGAATGGCTACTCTGCGGCGATACTAAAAAATTGCCATACTATTACTTAACCCTTTGCACTCGAATGGTGACTCTGAGGCATCACTAAAAATTGCCATACCATTATTTAAAATAGTTTTTGTATTTATCTCTCATGAGATCTAACATTTCTGCCACTTCCTGCTTGAATAGTGATTTCAGTAAATAATTAATAGATAAACGTAGTCGAGCTGCGGTTAGAGAATATTTTCCGAGCGGAGAGTGTTAGACTATCGGACGTTTTTCTAATAAAAGTGGGAAGTCGAGTCTTGTTTGGAGTTAAAAGAACAAGGATGCAAAACGTTCCAGATCAAACGAGAATCTCACCGTGCCAGGACATCCCTGTCCCAAGAGTCAGTCGATTTCTCCGTTAGCGATGGATAGGCAGAACGGTTTCTCGAACGGTCTGAAGGAGGAGTGCAAGGTGGAGGCGTACCGGGAGTCTAGGAGCTCCATCAGCATATGCCAAGGCTACTCGGAGGTCGACAAAGGTGTTATGCATTCGACTTTCGGCGACCTGAGTCCGATTCGAGCGACCACCCCTGCGAAACGCAACCCGAATGTCTCGCAGATGATGTCCTGCAGTCAGCAGAACAAATCCTTTGCCTCGCACTTCTCTGGATCCTCTCCGAAGCCAGCTACCGGGAACCGTGGGTATCCTAATCCAGTTATCAGCCTTGTTGTGCGATTTAATTAAACAAAAATCGTGATCTCCGCAGTTTCGAACGCCTCCTTCAGCGACACGAGTATACTGAACGGCTCCTCGGTGGACATGGAGAACCAGGTACTGAACACTTCGTCGAGCAGCGAGAAATCGTTCATCCAGCAGCGAGTGGAGCGGTTGTACGGGCCCGGAGCGCTCGCGCAGGGCTTCTTCTTCAAGCGCAGCACCAGCAGATTGAGCACCAGCGAGACCAGTTTCAACAAGTCGAGCAACAACAACGGCGTGTCGACGGACAACGCCAATACCGAGGAGTCGCTGAAGAATCTGCCGGTGCTGAGACATCTGCGACCTGAATTCCGGGCTCAACTGCCCGTGGTCAGTCCCAGGAGACCGACGGACGGCTCGGAGCAAATTCTGAAACCCTTACAAAGGTGATCTGCTTTGAACTATCCGAGGGAAGCCAATTCCCAGACGCAGGATTCTAATTTTCTTGGTTACAGGGTAACACCGGGGTCCAGGAAGACGGAGCAGAAACCAAAAACACCCGCGCCGGCGAACCTAGACAATAGCATCGCCGAGACCAAGCCCCAGAAGCTGAGCTCCAGCGTGGCCAGTATTCCAGACCAGCAGCCAGCTGCTCCGAAAGTAGTCCTGCCTGTTCTAGAGCCCAGTGCCAGCTCGACGAACGTGGTGAAACAGGCCCAAGAGGCTGAGAAGGCGGAGGAGAAGGATGGACACTATTTCATGAAGGTATCTAGTGTACTTGGAGAAGCGTGAACGAGGATCGATTAGCTGACCGGTCTTGAAAATGGTTTCAGTTGCTGAAACAAGAGACAGATAGGCTTCTCTCGCTTGCTGCGTCGGCGGAAGCGGAGCTGGCCAACGGCGATACTGTTGCACTTCCGGAAGAGGCAGCCGGTAAGCTGCGCTCAGCTGCTGGCAAGGCCAGGCTGCTCGCGTCGCAGAAGATGCAACAGTTCGAGGGACTCTGCCAGAAGAACATTGTAAGTACTTTCGTCGTGAATTCGGAATGACGAATCAACCTGTTAACACTCTGAGTGCCCAATCAGCAACCTCAAAAATTCCACGAAATCAAAGCAATTTATTTAATGAAATAAAAATTGAAAAGTTAAGATGTACGATACCGAAAGTACTCTTCCAACATTTTTCTATTTTGCTGATCCTAATCACATTTGCTACGCGTTGTGCGTTAACATTTTTTGAAGACGTGGCTCTCAAAGTGTTAATAGACTTCCGAGTGACTGTGCTATTAGAATGGTAGGTTTAACAATTGCTATTGGAATAAAGATTCAGGTACCTGGTGAAGAGTTCCCAACGACGAACGAGGACCTGGCCGGTTTCTGGGACATGGTGATGCTGCAGGTGATCCAAGTAAACGACCTTTTCGACCAGATCGAGAAACTGCGAAATTCCCAGTGGCAAGAGGTACGTTCAGTTTCTGTTAACCCTCCCCCGCCGCCTCCGATTGATATCCCAGCGAAACATTCTAAAGGAAAACCCCAACCAAGATGGACTCCCGATAAATCAAAGCCCATGAAACATCCTTGTCCACCCCCGTCGTATATAGCACACGATAAACGCGTTCGATTCGAAGACGCATGGGTCGATAAGCCTGGAAACCACTCGATCGGGATGCAACTGTGCAACGACGCGTTCCGAATCTTGACCGATCCCCAACATTTAGAAACCGTTGATAAAGTCAACTTTGAACATCGCGGTACGGATTACAGAGAATATAAACCAGGTTTCTTCGATAATAATATCGAACTTGCCAAAAGAGACGCGCTAAATATGCAAACTCCGTATATCGTTAATTACGTGAACGTGCCGCAACCGAGTCTGACACCATTTCCATTCGGAGACCCGCATCGAGTATCGTATAGCTTGCTTCCTCCTAAAACATTTTACGAGAAGAATATTCCTGAACCGTTTCTAAAGAAAAATCCATTGAAGTTCGAGGTACTGTTTAAAAAAGATGCGAACGAAATCGATGTACCGAGTGAAATGAAGATCTTGGATCCACAGCCTCGGAGAATAGAAAGTAACGCCTCGGAGACAATTATGAAGACTGAGAAGTACTTGAACGGATACTTTTACGACATGAAGGACGATGTCGAAAACGTGAAACCGATCTCTCGACCAAAGGCCAAATCTTCCAGTCCGGTGGGAAGAAGCTCGAATTGGGAAATCATAGTGAGCAATTATAGAAGAAGACCGCGATCTGCTATGAGTAACTGTGTCAAAGGTCCAGTTAAACACAGCGATCAGTGCAAGCCTCGAAGTTCACGACCAGCTTCTCTTGGAAAGCAGAACGACAAGAAGACTGCTGTCGGTAAATCCAAACCTCGTTCTCTGACGCCACCAGTCGCGCAAACCGATGCTACTAAACATATCAGAAAACTCACTCGTAGTGTCACGTTTTCAATGAACAATAGAGACTCGGCGGCGAAACCGAATAAATCAGTTGGGAACGCGTACAAAGAGCCTGTGAAATACGAAACCGTGTTGTCCGGAAGTTCGAAGAGGAACGCGTCTCCACCGACGCGAAAGAAGACCGGCAAACCTATGCCTGCTCAAAAGAAGCCTCAAAACGTCAAAGCAAAGATCGGTCTTAATAAAAATGCCTCCAAGGCGCAACAAAAGAATCCTTGCACGTCTAACTTCACTGTTGTGAGCGAGGCATGGTCGAACGTCGATTCTGTAAAGAATAATGTAAAACCTCGGAGATCGAATGTATTCAAAGAACATCACGGCATCGTCCAGAAGAGAAATTACTCAAAGGATCTACCGAAGAAGATCGAAGGGGATTGGAAAGATTTTCCGAAGAAGGTCGAGATGCAGAGTCCTCCAAAGAGAATCGAGCAGAAACCAAAGGATCCTCCGAAGACATTCGAGCAGAAACCAAAGGATCTATCGAATAGAGCCAAACGGAGAGCGAAGGGCCCTCCCAAGAAGATGGAACAGGAAGCTAAGCGCCCACCAAAGGACAGGAAAGAGAACCTGGTGGGTTCTGAGCCTGCGGAGAGCGTCATTTGGAAGCTTAGCGACTCGAAGCCCTTCGTTCCTCTAAACTACGAGACCCTGCGTCAATTGAGGCTAGTATACGGCGGCCGGAATCGTTCTAGTTCGTCGTGGGCCATAAATAAATCAGAGAAGCTGAAGCGAATGAAGGTTTACGATAGAAGGAGGAAAAGGGTGGTCAAGGACTACGAGGAGAATCCGAAGAAATTCGTTTCTCGCGGGACGAGGCCTTCTCTTTCGGAAGAAAGCGTCCCGAGACAGGATCTGTGTCCTAATCTATATAATAATTTGATCAACGACATCGCTGGATCCGCCGCGAAGGATCTTTCTGTGCAGACCTCGCTCGTTCCTTTCGCGATGGACGCAAACAAATTGCCTCGCGTTCCCAGCAACGTCGAGCAGTGGCCGCACAAAAATCCCGAGATAGAGACGATCCTGTCCGCGTTGATATCTTTCGACTCGAACAGTCCCGCGATCCTGGCTCCCGAGAAGAGCCACTCGGGTCTAGAAAATCATCTGAGCATCAAGCAGTTCAGCTACAGTTTGATCACGAAGAGGCTAGACTCCTCCAAGTTGAACGCGAGCGTGATCCTAGACTTCTCCCACCACGTGCGCTCGGACTTCACGGTGCTCCGCGCTCAGGAGACTTGCAAGGATATCAGATCCTTCGATCTCGACGACTACCTTCCTCTGAAAAGAGAATTGGATGTCTCCCGTTGCCTGGAGAATCCGAATTCTGCACATCTCTTTTTAAACGATCTCGAAGTCCGGTCGAACCCATCGGACAACGCGTTCTCCGTCAGACTGAGACGAACCATGGCGTTCCTGAAGTCGAATCGCACTTTGTGTAGATTGTCGTTGTATTTGTACGTGTACGGTCTCTTCAGTCTTTTCTTCATCATCCTGAAAATCGCCTCGTGCTACGATCCCTTCCTGGACCCGAGGTTCCTGTACCGTTATTAAATCTTCGACTTGATTGCTATGTATCTTCGTGGAATAAAAGTGTACTCGGTTATCCTACTCCTTTCATTATCGTGGTGAGAAAGACAGTGAATTTTGTTGGTGATGAATGAATGTCCTGAAGATCCTGGAGGGGTCCCGTCCTGAGAGCAGGTTTCTCTGTTAAGTACATACCTCTTCTTCACTCTCTCAGAGCGATCGTTGAACCTTTTCCTCGTCTTTTAACACGCTGTGTGCCAACTTGACAATCTTAAGAATGCCATAAAAACAAAGTAAAATATTGAATGAAATAAAAACTTAAATGTTAGCATTTATAATGATAGAAGTACTCTTCTAAGCTTATTGCATTAACGCAAAAATTCTTGAATGTAGACTAATCGTTCCTTCTTCCATTTTTGGAAGTCGTGGCACTAAAAATTTTTTGTTCGAAAAGGACAGGCTACGATAAATTTTAGCGTTGATCGCTGGGGGTTAAATTCCTTCTGGGAAAAGGATCAACGATCGCTCCTCCCGCTTCCTGGTTTGTAGACGCAGTCGTGGTCCAATTCTAAGGTATTTAACCGTGAAAATTTTGTAGACCGTGCCGGAGAAGAAGTCTGGGAGCGTCGGAGCGCAGAACGGTAACGCGACGAAGCGTCGCGCGGCGCCGATCCACAAGCCGAAGGCGACGGCGAACAGCGAGGCGAACAAGAAAGCGAGAGAAGCGAGGGAGCAGGCGCGCCGGCAGCTGATCGAGGAGCGGAGGCGGGCGATGCGCTCGAACGCGCAGAATTCCGAGAATACCGTCAAGATCTTTGCACCGGACACGTAACGATAAAAAGACGGAGCGCGCGCGAGCAGCCTGTTGGACACCGATCGGCACAGCGCCGCGAAGAGAGAGAGAGAGAGAGAGAGAGAGAGAGAGAGAGAGAGAGAGAGAGAGAGAGAGAGAGAGCTGGATCAAAAAACGCGCTATTTCTTTTGCATTTTCGCTGGTCCTCTCCGGATGGACCAGCCCGATGGAAACCAACGCGCGATTCTCTGAGCTGTTTACTCGATTTCCTCCTCGTTACGCGAAACCGTGAGGATCGCGCGTCCGCAAAACACCGATAATCGCTTCGACTACAATCAAACGCGCTGCGTATACGGGGAACTCGGCAACAAATGGCACAAGACGTGGAACAAGTCGATTAAATCTCCTTGTCTCCTTTTTTGAACATCCAAGTCTTCTGTCTTTCCTGTTGCCGAAGACTCTATACGTTGACAGGGTCGAGCGTCCGTTGCCCAGGAGCGAAGACAGCGCAGATTCAACGGAGATTCTTGTACGGATGCTCAGAGATCGCGATTTTCTCAGTGTTCTCGACCGATCTTCGACAATTCGTATTTTTTTATTACACACGCATATACACAGAGACACCTTCGTTCCCTCCGCGGTCCCACTCGATTTACACGCTGTGATGTTTCGTGCTAATTTTCTTGTTACGTTTTATATACGATTTACGCTGTCGTTCGACTTTGTACGATATATCTAGTGTTTGGTTCGCGAAACGGAACGACCGTTCCCGTCAGAGAGGATCGTAGATTTTAAATGGTAGAGCAGGGAAACGGCCCGGAGAGACTGCCTCTTGTCAATAGAATTTTTGTATATGTAGAGAGGAGAGAACGCCACTTGGACAGCGCTACCAGAGAATTCTATCTCAGAGCAAGTTATATTTGTACGGTAAACGCGTAAAGACAAAACGATCGACAATCGCCGTCGCTGCGCAGCCTACACAGCACGCCTAATCGATCGCGAAGGAAAGATTCCTATTACTTTAATAGCCTGCGTCGCCTAATGTTACTCGTGTTTGAACCCCGAAGCCGCTCAGCACGGAGCAGCGATGATTTTCGAGAATTCGAGCAAACAGAGACGAAAAGCTTTCGAGCGTCCTAATCGTGTGTGACCAAGTCGACATTCCCGTAGAGAGACGGTCTCTGGAGTTAAAAGAACGCCCCTGACGCACGTAGCGTTAGACTCGCGCCCCGTTAAGTTTAAGGACTAGCTAGACAGGTGTCAACAGATGTAAATTAGAGCTCGCGTAACCAAATAGACGCGACCAGCCGGTCCCGCGTGTTCCGCGCGTCCGTGTTCCCGTGCGCGTTTTTCAAAGAGTCCTCGTGGCGTCGTGTTCCGGCGGCCCGCGTTATTTATTGACTGTTGATTCCCTCGGTGCCTTGATTAATTTATACGCGTGTACATAAATCGACTGACACAGTCGGCCATTCGACGCGACCAGAGCGAAACGGACGAACGCTCTCGTCTCGGCCTGATTCATCGATCCGGGAGCAGGGATCGCTTTGTTCTCGTTTTGCGCGCTCCACCTTGGCAAAGACCAAACGCACACAGCGTTCTCTCGTCGATGGGTGAGGACAGGAACGGCGGATCTTTTTTCACAATTATTTATTTCTCCGACGAGCCGATCCGTTCGTTGCGATTCTTTATTTGTCAGTTGTTTTGTCCGGGAGAAGGCGAATCTCGCGACAATACACGCTGGTACAACTTGCGATTCTAGCTGAGCAAATTTATCTTCACTTCTATTAGACTGGTGCATACGAAACGTCCGATTTGTAACAATAACGTTAAACAAACATAATTTTTTCTGGAATAAAACGTATACAGCAAACACTGTTATAATCAACATATACTGACCACGAATTGCAAGTTTCTTGATTGTATCGCTGTAGAAATTGAATTCTTTTAATCGTTCACATTTTGATCAAACATCGCATAATATTATCGCCAATATTTATTTTTTTTTACACATAACATTTGCATTTTAAAATCAGACATTTAATATGCAACATCTTGACACCCATTTCTGGTTACGTTTTACCAAGAAAGATCATAAAAAATTCTCTTGCTGTATTCATTGTTTATTTTTACCCAGCCAGAACCGCTTTTTAAACCAGCGCGCGATGGATCACAGTGGCAGACACGTCAAAGTATTGTAAGAGCGACGTTCTTGGTTTGCGACGTAATTGTACATAATCTCGAGTGAGCAACGACAGTGGAGAAGCAGGTGATCCGCAGAAATTACATCGTCGCGTCCCTCGCGACTCGATTGTTTCACTCGTGTCGTTTCCCGCTTGTCCGAGTTATCTCTATGTATTTTACTTGTATATTTCGTGTTCAGGGCCTCGGCTTCTTGATCCACTCGGTACTTTATACTCTTAACAGCTCCCGCCGCTGCTTCTTTTCTTCGTGAAGGCCGCGCGCCGCCGAACTTCTCAACAGATCGATCCAAAGGTGTACGAGGATGTAATCGCCATGACCATTCGATCATTAATTCTTTCGTCCTGCTGCGTCCCGAGGAACTATGCCTAGTTTTCATTTTGTTGCTTTTTATCGAAAGTTGTTTGTCAGTTTTCCGGAAATCTATCGCGGATGGCGTGTTAACAAATTGTTCTGTGGCAATAATCTGAAAGGATGATCATCATGGTATTTCGGGACGCAGCGTTCCTCTCGATTCCCCCGAAAAAAAACTCACCGGAATCGTTCGTTTCTGCTCTTCGAAGGGGCGAAGAAGAGAACGACAGAAATCGAAAATTTTTTTACTTATCGTTTTGGGAACGATTCGACAAAAATCCATCGCATCGATCGTCGAACGCGTTCCCATCTCTTTTTTACGCGGTTAAACAGTTGCGATTATTTATTGATTAGATAGTAGTAAGATGTCCATACACTTGTTCTCAATGAATTAATAAAAAAAGAAAAAAACGAAACAATATCAGCGCGACAAGCCTGAAGAAAGAAGGATCGTGGGAGAAATAAGAGCGAACCTTTCCCTTTGTCTTAACCTTATTTATATTGCGAGCGTTCGATGCGTAAAAAATACAGATTAGAAAAGTGACTGGTCTGCGGAAGTACTGTAGCACGGAAGAGTCGATGTCGCGATAAGTACTCGATCGAGATCGGGGATCGTCAACCTCGTCGCGAGGATCGTCGCTGAGTTTCGAGCTTGGTCCCTTGAGATTCCCTCGTTCCTCTCGCGAGAGGAAGAGGGCCGAAGGAATCACGCAAGACAGATCAAGGTCTTGCCCTCGTTCATCTTGTCCTGGACCTTGTCGCTGGCCGTGGACTTTTCTGCTTGGCCGCTGATCACCGCGCAAACGAAGGTGAGTCCCACCCCCGCCAAAGCGCTGTAGAATGCCCAACCTGCGAACATTCCGGGCCTAAATCTTTTGCGCGACTAACAAGAGCGTCCGTCATCCTTCGTGTTGCTCGATTTTTACTCGAGGACCAAGGAAATCGTGGACTCACCGAGGTTGCAATCAGCGAGGTAAAAAGCGTCCGCCTCGGGGCCGCAAATCCTCTGCACTCTCTCCGCTCCCCAGCCAGCGGGATACAGAATCATCCCCAATATGTACGATATTCCTGCCAATCAACAGAAAAGATTGGTTACTACATTACCAGACAGATCTTTATGCAAAATAAGAACCTTTTGCATTAATAGACTATTTCTCTATTCAGTGGTTTCGTAAAGTTATATGAAACGTGTCTTCTAGTCTTACTATTGTTTTAATCCGCATCGTACAAACTACTTTAACAAATTAAATTATTAGTAGCGCAAGAAGAAAGAATTCAGTCGTTACCTGCAATCACCTGAGCCACACCGGCCAAGTTGAAAATGCTCTTTCTCCCAATGCTTTGTACGCAGCATCCGATCAAAGCCGCGAACACCGTGATCGACATGACCGCTAGCCCAAGGGCCAGGAAGAAATACGAAGCTTTCCAGCATCCTGGAAACACGCTGGAGTCCGTAGCGAACCCGTCCACGTTGAAATTCCCGCAATGAGTCCTCCCGTGGAGCCTGATACAGCGATTGTAGACGCCAACGGTCGGGATGGAGACCTCGGACCCGTTTCCTGATATCGATACAAAAGTTCCAGGAAACGATCACCTCGACTAACATAGTTCTCCGTTCCAGAGGCACGTTGAAAATGCTTACTCGCGTCTTTAACCACTTGCGGCATCCCGATCAGCCATTTCGGAGTGATGAGACCCGACAGGACCGCCATCAACGCCGTCAGGGACAGCAGCGTCCACAGCAGGCTACGACCAGTGACTATCACATAGCACATGCTGCCGATCTATGGATCTATGCCATCCTTTGAGCTCAGAGTCTCCTGAAACACGCGAAGGAAATTACATGCAAAATTAACTAACCTTTTCAGTCATTGGTTTGCATCGGAATCGTATTTTCTAGGTTCCAGAGGACGCAGAGGAATCGGCAAGCCAACAGAGTTGATGATTTAATCATCGAGCTGGCCAGGGCTTGGCCAACCGAGCGAGAATAAAAGCGACTCACATGTACATATTTCGAGGAAACACGCGAAGCACGTTGCCTTCCCGCGAACCGGCATTAAAAGCGAAGTCGTAACATAAAAGCGCGCCTACCTCTCGCGTTATCGGTTTCGACTTTTCCCTCCGATTTCATAGGAATCGTAAAACACGGGCCAACAAAGCGCCCCTTTCTTCGCAACGACCGAAAGGAAATACTTCTGTTGCCGACGGAGCGTTCAATTACAAACAGTTTGTACGCATTTTTAATTCGGATTCTCATCTGGATAGTGCCGCGTGCTTAGCCTCAGCTTGACACCGGTTTACTCTGCTCTGTCAGAGGCGCGCGAGACCACCGCGAGCGTTTATGCGAGACATATTAGGTCATCCCACGAGCAGTGTCGTTACTCATCGTGCTTCACATACGTAAACCTCCGTATTTCGTTTATGTAATATTTTTAACTTCTTCGCGTGCATCCTCTTGTTATGAATTCAGCTCTAATTGGGCTAGAATTTGTTTAATTTAAAACGGAATCGGAAAAGATTAACGTTAAATGCGAGTGGGCAAAGAACGACACGACTTCCGGGATGATCTAACATATTTCTTCGAAGATGCTATCAGCGGACCAATCCATTATTCGTTATCGCAATTATCGATGGGTTTAGAGAAGGAACCCTTTAGCGTTCGATCAAAGGCGTGACTCATGGTTCTAATTAGGTCCATTCCCGTCGACCCTTGGTCGAGTCACCGCATGCAGCGACCCAGGCCCGGCAGATCGATCAGAAACGCGTACCCCTCCCTCAAAACTGACCTATTTTCGTTTCTAAGTTTAGATGTGACTAGCTTTGGGACTTTGTGGACGATGGCGCCTGCTTCTTCTTTCTGCCTTTCTTTCTCTTCGCCTTCTCTTCGAAGATTTTCAATCTTCTTTTGCCCGCAAACTTAATCGCTTCCATTCTTCCGCGCCAGACCAAAGAGTCCGCTTTGATGTCGCCGCGACGCGCGACGTGGCGAATCGCTGGACCACTATATCTTGCGCCCCTCGGACCTAAAATGTCAACCCGATTCGATTGGGTCCTCTATTTATGGTCATGTGGAGCGCAAGAATTTTTCGGAGGATTTTTATGCAAATATTAGAACCCTTGCCGGGATAGGTGGTTGGGATCGTCGTCTCGCTTAATCGATCTCGTTCGTTCGCGCCTGGTGGGCGCTTTGAAGTCGCCGCTACGTAAACGATCGATGGATCGCTATATTTTCTGGGTCTCTGGTCGTAGACAGTCGTGTCGATTCGAAGAGATTTATTTCTCCGGCCTCGAATGAATTTGCTCCTGTTAAGCATTTTGCTCTTTTGTTTCGTAGCAGATGTATGGTGGACGAGAGCGTCGACAGAAAAGGCTGCGCGCGATCCGATAGTCAGGACGAGTAGATTGAGGCTCCGAACGCGGTTCGATTGACAAAGTAGTCGCGTCCGCTCGGGAGACACGCCGAATAATAATGGCGACGCCCTCGGGGAGTAGCGAGGTTTAATTAAATTCACTCCACGCTGTACATCTGCCGGTCTTATTTTTATCGTTTCTTGCGCGCGACCTCCTCGAACAACCACTTGACGCTCGGTTTGCTTAGGATCGCTGCGTAATCGCTGTTTATGTTTGCGCTGTCTCCGAGCTTCTCGTTCGAATCGAACGAATCACGGCCGCCGGAAGCGTGGATTCGTCATGGTCGGGACGCACCGTCACCCCGGAAGCCGAAGACCATTTCCATCGGACGTTGAACATCTGTCGCCTAGCCGGAGAGAACGCGAAGCGGTGTCGTTTTATCGCGAGGCATTAACCCTTTCTGATTCTATGTATATCGAGCCAGACTCGACAGCGAGCACCGGTAGCTGGTTGCTCTACCGATTTACTATTGTTGTATTTCGTAACTCTTCTAAATAGATTAGTAAAGCTACACAAGCTCATACCAATTGTAGCAAGTTCTTTGATAGAAGAAAGGGAACACTGTGGACCGCAAGCGGTGAACGAACCGCGGTTCCACTGGTCTTTCGAAGGAGGACCGACGAGATAAGACCGGGCAAAGCTCGCGCGTAGGCCGACTGCCGTTCGACGTCCAACTCGCTTTCTTTTTTTATTTTTCTTTCGCTCGAATCGGTGCGCTCATTGTTGCGGCCTGCCACGCCTTGCTCGTATGCGCCGGGTCCCATTGTCTCGGTCCCCTCGCTGAATTAATTCCCAAAGTTTGATTCGGTGAGTGGATCGTGGATAGATTTTCGATTCTTCCGACTCTGCTGTCTCTTCGCCAAGTAACACAACCCTTGCACCACGATTCAGTTTAATTTCTCAGAAACGAGAAACAGATTTATCAGATTCTGATTGAGATCTTCGCGGCGAGTTCGACTCTCACCGTCATCGGATAGGGGATTAATGTTTCGGCGACCGTCTCCAAACGTTGAACAGTGCTACAGTCTTGGAACGCCTCTGCAGACGTCCTCGGGAGACGTTTCCAGGCGGTCTGCGAACCTCTTCCTCGACTTCCTCGCGGAATGCGATATCTCTCTTCTCCGTCTGTCCCAGTGGCAGCCGCGCGCGAGAAGCCCCGACCATTAGTCATCCAGCAATGGGTCCTCTGTCCGGCAGCTCGTTATCAGAAGGGCGTAAGTCGACGGCCAGTGCGAACTCCACGATCGTAAATTCAAATCACACGTTTCCGGCCAGCGGCGGCCACCGCTTTACGAGCCTTCTCCTTTATTTCTCCGGGTGGGAGAGCCTGCTGCTCCAGGATCACCAAGAGCTATCCTATCCTCCTGCGAAACCCTTCCGCTCCAGATGCAACCGATCCTCCCGGTTACGCTCGCATCTCAGTCTATTTCTGGCGTTCCCACCCGCAGACGCTTTATCCTCGATTACGCGGACCGGTAGCAAGACATCTCTTAGGAGACGTATGAACTCTTTGATCTACAATTTCTTGCGCGCGTATCTCATTCGACGCGTCCGTCGATATAACAAACAGGAGCTTGTTTCTACTCTGTTTCGATTCGAATGCTTCCACGAGTTTCCTAGGGATCTATGTTAGATTTTAGTCAATTAGATAAATAGGAAATGAATAGCGTATCGAGTAGGCGTTCCTCGCGAGTCTGAGACGATCTTGTAGGTGGCAAGGGGTTAGACGACGGTAGCCAAGATCCGCGAGCGAAATTATCGGCGTTTAATTTCAGAAACTCGAGACACCTACTTGTTGCATAATCCCGCGGCGACTATGCGGGCCATCTGCGAGGCAGCTGTCGGACAGGTGCTCCCCTCTTTCTTCTCCGTTCTCTCTTGTCTCGCGTCCTCTCTATTCCTCGAAAGAAGATCCTCCCGGACTCATCTTCTGCTCTTCCTCCATTTCTCTCTGGTCCGCGCCGTCGATTTTATCCGACGGTAATTTATCGTGATTTCGGGATGATCGAGGGCGACCATCCCGCGGCCGATTAAACATTTTTGGGAAAGCGATTACGCTCGGTCCCCTCCAACGATCAACGCGAGAGGAAGACGTTCCGCAACTCTCGTCCGACCGACAGAGTATCGTTTCCACTCGCGTTACAACTTTTTATCGTTCGAATCATCGAGCGCTAAAATCGCTTTTATTCGCCGGCTGATTTACAGTTTCGAAGAACGATCCAAGTTCCGGGAACAGCCACGCCTATCCGCCATGAATCTCTTTCGATGGGGCTGCGCGTTGCGTTCCTCGCTGAACGTATTCCCTATAAAAACCTCGGAGGTGTTCCTCGAATCGCAGCGTCTCGCTTCTAAAAAATCCAGTTCTCCATCCCGAGAAATTCTCTCTTAACGCTCTGGGGTTTCCGGTGATTTCTACTGTACCGTGGACACGGAAATCTCCATCATCGACGCTTCGAGGTACCTTCGAATGGGCCCACAAATTAGAGTCACAATTGTACAGCTCCCCGTGTCTAGAATGCCCCGGGGGCGTGACTTCGTTTAGAGTGTCGGAAAGGGCGTGGTTTAATTGCTCTCTAAATTTGAAGTTGTTCGAGCGCGTTAGTTTACCGCTGTTTTCATTTAGAGTGCATCGAGCGTAATGAGACTGCATGGTTTCGTTGTTCCTTGCGTTTGAAACGACCCTGAAGGCGTGGTCTCGTGGCTCTCAATATCTTCGAGGTACCTTCGATTGAGCCCACAAATTAGAGTCACAATTATACAGCTCCCTGTGTCTAGAGTACCCCGGGGGCGTGGCTTCGTTTAGAGTGCCGGAAAGGGCGTGGTTTGATCGCTCTCTAAATTTGAAGTGGTTCGAGCGCGTGAGTTTACCGCTGTTTTCATTTAGGGTGCATCGAGCGTAATGAGACTGCATGGTTTCGTTGTTCCTGGCGTTTGAAATGACCCTGAAGGCGTGGCCACGTGGCTCTCAATGTCCTCGGGGCCAGAGTAGTGGCCCACAAGGCAATCGAATATGGGAAACGTTGCGAGTTCCCGGATGCGCGAACCTTTCATCGATGGAATAAAGGCCCCGAAAGGTTAATGATCCATGTATACACCGATACGACCAATAGGAAGCGTCATGCTGTTGCGGAATCGCTTCCGAGCCAGGCGGAATCCTATCGAACGACAGCCCGTGATAACAGTTCGTCGCTAGGTCGCCTTTCCAGTGGAACGACTGCCGGGATAATTAAGGTACCACGAGCAAAAGACGAGACCAGCTTAACGGTGATTCCCGGCGCATCCAGCTAGGCCCGGCAATTAAGATAATCGCTGATCGCCGCGCGCTCCGGCTACGCGTCTCCTGGCCCTTCGTCCGGCGCGGCGCCTCCATCGATTCACGCTTGGAATTCTCGTACAACTTCATAGTCTTTCCGGGTTTCCATTTGCTCCTTGTGCTATTCCCGCGGTTCGAGATTTTCAAACACTTCTGGTTGCACCTATCCATAGACCAACAAATCTTATCTGGTCCCATTGATAGCAATCTCGTGGAGCTAAACGGTGAAGGAACATTTCAACACCTGGTCCAATTGTTGGTTATAAAACCACTGTGCCGGTTATTCGCATCGCATATTTTGCAATGGTTCCCTCATCTTTCTTAACACTTGAGTCCCGCCTCTACCAAAAACAGGAAACGCAATTATTTCTAAACGAATTTTTACATTAATGTATTGAGTGCAGCAAATATTCTTACAGTCATTTTTCGTCTTTTTTATAGTTGTATTACATTCAATAAATCACTGTAAGTTTACAGAATTTTTAAGACCGCATGCCAGGCACTCAACGTGTTAATGGAAATTCAACTGAGAGCTCCCAACTGCTTAGATCTCAGTCCAACCCTAAACCATTCTCGACGACTCCCGAGTCACGGTTATTGACACTGTCAACCTCGATTAAGTTAACGCTCCAGTGAGTTTCCAGGATTCGCCTAGCTCTGCGCCGCCGATTCCACATAGAAATTAGGAACGAACGCTGTCGACGCTTTTCCTTCGCCTCGCAGTTGCTCTAGTCTCTCCGTCTCGCACACCCGTGTTCCTACATCGTTTCATCCTGCTGGTCCCGAGACCAGCATAGCCAGTCGCTGTGTCATCGAGCCTCGATACATCATAAATATAAATTGGTTTCTGGATACGTGTGTGTCGGTAGAAACGAGAGTACGTGAGCGCGAGCGTGCTTGCATACGCGTCCGCGAAAGTCGTCGGCACACGCGCGCGCGCGCGGCTTGCGGCCTGCGGCTGCGTCCTGGAATCTTAATGCCGCCTCTGTGCCCGACGGAAAATGACAAATGAATTATACGACGAATTTCGAGATCGTCGCTCGTCAACACACCCCGTCGACCGACCGCGCATTTCTTTCCGCGCTTCGATGACGCTTCGCGAGCACCTGAGGTCAATCAGCGAGACGTTGACCGCGCAATTACCATCCCGCAACGTCACGCAGCATCAAGCATCGTAATTTAGTTAACGCTCGGTTTACAGGACGCTTTCTAATATTTTTCATTTATGATTATTCGAATTATAAAGGTGCATCGGCAATTAGTGCTCCGCAAACCTAGGAAAAAGCGTTTAAAAGATTGATAAATTCTAGTGCAGTCGTTCGAGTCATCAGAATAGAATAAGCGGTGGACGCCCGCGAGTGGGCATCGTTTCCTGAAAATTGCGATAAGCAGCCGTCTGGCGCGGGTGCCATGAACCCAACTTGATAAATCGGTAGTGTCGCGGAAACGCGTCGCACAGTTTCGCTGGAAGAAACAAAATTACCGAGGATTCTGAGGAAAGACGATCGTTCGTTCCTCCCGATTCCCTAGAAACGCATTAAACAGCGATTACAAATCCATTGCAGATCGCCGAGGTTGCCACGGGGGCAGCTGTTTCTTGGTACGAGCGCATTAGAATGCACCGTGCACGCACGCGGCCGTTGCGTCGCCATCGCCGTTGTTGCGGTCTCTATTCTGCCGGAGGAATCGCGAGGACTCTCGATTTCTCGGTTGGAGTCTCGTTCACGGGCTCCGGTAAATCTCGAGAGGTTGAAACGCACCGGCGAGATGCGATCCGTGCGTTAGCGTCGCTTAAAGGCCACCTTAGACACCTCGAATATCAATTAACCTTTGACCAGGCGCCTCCGCTTTCAGAGGAAAGCCGGCGTAGCGCGTTACTTAAACGTTGAACGCTGTTTAGGTATGCCGGGGAACAGGCTGCTTCCCTCGTTTCGAGGAAAACGCGTCGAAAAGCGGAGACCGCTTGCGTTTTATCAAGAATTCGAGTCGCGCGTCCGCATCGTTCACCGCTCCGCCGACGGATCTCAATTAAAATGCGTCGCGACGAATCACCGGCGAGTCGCACGAGAATCTCCGATTAGATTGTGTTCGCGATACCATTAACGCATTATCTACCAGCTATTATATCCTAATTTTTCGAAGTCTACGCGCCATGGCTAAAGATTTTTGTAATAGCTCCTTTAACAGCTATAGTAATTTTAATGGTGTACCTACAACACAGCCACAGTAACGTAATAACGTATAACAGTTTTGCTTGCGATTATTAGATAAGATATGATTTATAAGCGTCCTTTTGGTACACCACAATTGTTGAAAATCCTATTAATAGAATTCTGGTGGATAAAGCGTTAAGAGCGACTTGCGAAGGACTATCCCTGTTAAGTGTTACCCAGGTAGATTGTTTATTTCATAAACCGGACCCTCCCTCAGAGGGTCCCGGGTATGCGTAATGCATTTCCCCACATTAAAAAAAAAAAGGTAGATTGTTTATTTGTACCCCCGTAATTGAGATGATCGGCCCGGTCATAAAAGTAGCGGGACCCATCGAGCAGGTCAATCAGAGGCGCGTTAACATTAATTATCGGCGATATCAGGATTTATCGAACCGTGGCCCAGTTTGCAGTCGGTCGTCGATCGGGAAGGACGCGTATCGCGGTACTTGTCGACAGAAATCGGTGGTGGACCCCTTTTGTTCGTGAATCTCTCTCTCCTGTTCTCGTGCTGTGCGAGTCGCCCGCATTCCTTCGTTAGGTACGTTCCATGGAAAAAAGAAGCCGAATCTCCCCCGTCAAAAAAAGGACAAGCTGAATTTACGGACGAGCCGCCTGCCAGTTGGAGGCAAACTCGATTCGACTCCGCGAACGATTCCGCGTCGTCCGTCGTCTGTGAGTGCTCTTTCTGCTTCTTCGAACATCCTGAACGCAGCAAAAGTTGGATTAAGCTAATCGTTCTCAGAATATCTCTTGTGCCCCGGATTAGCGTCCAAGACACTCAGAGTGCGCGTCAACTTCGCGTCACCTATTCTCTCTAACAATTTTCTTCTAACTTTGCGGATACGAGTTCGAGCGAGTGTAACCGAGCTTAGCGCAACCGTTCCGGCTTGGATCGGCGCACAGAGTGGTATTTGGGCTGAAAACCTGGCCAAAAATCGAAATTATAAATATTTACATACAGGGTTGTGTTTGCGTCCCAGAATAGATACATAAACATGCAATCACGTGGTGCACCCCTTATCATTGATTACCCATACAGTCATCCGTGCCTGCGCTTAGAACATAGCATTTGTTCGATTTGCATTTGTTTATTCGTAGCATTCCGTTCGTACGCAGTGATGCCAGAATCGTGGAACCGAGGAACTTGCCCCTCCGGTGGATCCTCCGGCTGGACCCCCCACTCTGACGTACCGTCGTCGCCTTACGTTGTGTCTTACTGCGCACGCGCTACACACAAGCGTACCTCTAGTCTGTCCGTGTGAGCTGCCTATTCGACTCGACGGCGTCGAGGTACGCTTGTGTAGCGCGTGCGCAGTAAGAAACAACGTAAGGCGACGACGGTACGTCAGAGTGGGGGGTCCAGCCGGAGGATCTACCGGAGGGGCAAGTTCCACGATTCTGGCATCACTGTTCGTACGCATCTGTTTCTCGTGATAATGTTTATTTTGTAAGTGATCTTTGTGGCGAAATTTCTGATGGATATTGTTACGCAAGGTATGTACATTATATTAATCATATTTTTGTCAATATTAAAATTTTTTTGTACGCGTTTTTACCGATCTGCAAGCTTGACTAAAAGTTCTTGGATTTTCATGACTTTTTTTGCATATATTAGTGTTTTTAAACATATACCACTCATCGCCACAGCATAAATGTTACGTGTTGTTAAACTACAGGATATCTAGAATTAGATAAGGGCGTTCAGCGCATATGATAAACAAACATCCAATAGGCGGCGCGGTGTTCTAACTTCTTCTACATTTTTGCCAGGAACCTGTATAGCATCGCATACGGAAAACTTGAAAATTTTTAGTCCTCTTAAGTCCAGTTCAGCCAAAAGGGGTTATATTTGGAGCATTATTTTTTTGTAATGTGAAGACTTGTGAAAACTTTTTTTGCGGTACACTAATTCTAGATATCCTATTCTGGGACGCAAACACAACCCTGTACGTAAATATTTACAATTTCGATTTTTGGCCAGGTTTTCAGCCCAAATACCATTCTGTGCGGCGTCCAAAGAAGCCAGAGACCTCGCGTAAGGTCCTCGTTACCGAATCCTCGGCAGTGTATTCGTCGCAGCGATACGAATCGCGGCACAAATATGGAGGAAAGCATAAAGTATGCTGCACGTATAGGCCGACGGCGCGGGGTCTAGCCATTAAAGTATCCCAATAAGGCGGCTTTTACGCACGCACGTGAACGTGAATCGAGGCGAAGGCACGCCGAGGAGGCGGACAGAATCGAGGCTCCTTCTCGCGTGGGAAGCGATAGTATTTCGATATCAGCCTCGCGCCGTGGACATACGCGTGTCGCCGCGTTCTCGAACACTCGTGTACAACAACGCAGCAACGCGTATGCTCGTACGCAGCGTGCGCTCACCTCCGGCAATCCCGAACCGGCTTCTGTGTGTACACGGTACACAGCGAGGAGTCATCCAGCGTGCACGCGCTCCGAGGAAGATACTACCGCCGATCGGACGCCGCGCTTCCGATACACCGCACCGCGATTACGCTTCGCGCGCCTCCTAATCGCGCGACGATATTCCTGTTTCTCATCTGAACGCGACCGCTCTTCAAAGATCCTGATCTCTGTTTCCATTGGTTCTCGAATAATGCAAATAATCCTCGAAAACGCAAAAATAGACCATTTGAGGGACCACGCGCTCTAGACTGATCTTTTATCTAGCGATTGTGACTGCCTAGGGGTCACAAATGTGCATCAGGGAGCCGTATTTTGACTGCTTCATGTACACGCTGACCTTAGTGGTGTGAGTGTCCACTAATACACTCTCACTCGACGGATCTACACCCTTAGACTGCGATCGCTTTGTTTCGTAAGTGTCGTCTTATTTGTCGCGAGAAACGTAGACCCACGGCAAACCCATAGTTCCTTGCTAGGAATTTAACCCTTTGCGTTGCGACTTATTTTACAGTCACGCCGATTTGTAAGCGATGGGCGGAATAGATGCAGTAGATTAAATGTTTAAATGCTGTTAACGATGTAAAATAATTTAATGTTGGATACAATTATAACACGTCTTTCTCCAACGTCGGGCCACACGAGACTCGCTTCTCTCAATACTCGTACATCGGTCATGAAAAAAAAAACCACTCGTTCATTTAAAAACGCTCGTCTGTTCAGTGACGTCACAGCAATCGATATTGCCTTCGTCATATGGGATTCGGTGAGACATATGATCGGCTGACAGCGTACAGATTATAACTTTTTCGTCGTGCACGACGTCTTAGAAGAGAGGATTCTATTCCGGTTTAATGGAAGTTGTATCATTAATTACAAATCTTGAGTAGACATTATAGGACAAGGGGCTCTCGCGAATCGTACACATTGATACTTCCTCTGTCCAGAAATGCCGCTGATTCCCCACCCCGTGGCACGACTCGAATTCCATGGAATACGAATCGACGTTAAACGCCCCGGAACAGGTTCTTCTAATTCCCCGGTCGAGGGAGAATTCTTTTCGCGATGGAATATGGCTGACAATAGCGCAATCGATGATACTCCAAGATTCAGGACCTCTCGGAGTTCTCAGTTGCGTTTCCTGGACGTTCGCGCGACGAGTACTCGAACGAGTCTTCGAACTCGTCCCATCCGGTCGCAGATGGAACGGTTTTACCACTGCCAATGAATTACTACCTTGGTCACTCGTGAGAACGTGTCCCCGCGCTGGCTCAGCGTTATTGCATCGTAGAAATGCCAGGGATCGTTTGGTCCATCGCGTAATAACTGTCATAGTCGTGGCGTCAAGAGACGGGACAGGATCCTTCGAGGTTGCAAGACCCTCGTGGCTCGCGATCGTCACCGGATCTTCGAGTTTCGAGCTTCAAGATCGTAGGAACCCGTTAAATCGAAAGCGGACTGAGAACGAGCGTCGAAAATGTCAGCGCTCGGACCTCGATGCTCCAGAATCGATCGGCTTAGAGACTCTCCGCGCCAACGGAGACGCTAATCCGCAAGGTATAATCGCGGTTCCTGTCCTACGGATTAACCGAACGGCTGATTCGGCGGCCGGTCGTCGTAGCTATGAATGGAAACATTCGACACCGCGTCGCGAAACACGCTCGTCAGCTCGCTATCTCGTTTCACCGGCTGCAGACACGATGCCGAACTGCTTATCGACCACATTTCAAAAATATATCTCTCCGCGATTCAACCTGTTGGTCGTTTCGCTTGCTGAAACTTCGAGCACGAACGGAAGGGAACCTAACAGATGTACAAAACTCGTCTGCCGGGAGAACGGTTAATTAATCGCAGCCCTGTCGCTTCCATTAAGCCGTAATTCGTCTCAATTTAGTACCCCGGCGGTGGGAAGACGGATAGAACAGGGAGAAAAACCGAGCGTGTCATCTCGAGCCAGAGTTTCTCTAGTTTTGAAACGTGATTGGAGACCGATGTCGTCGAATCGTGACGCAACGGCCACCGCGCTCGATTCCTGTCGCTCGATCCCGAGGCCGAACGAAGGAAATCGAGAAAAGAAACCACCCTGCGATGCATAATTCATGGTGGTGGGTTCGGCTTTACGGCACACCCTGGGCCCGCGATGTAAACAGTCGTAAATTAAAGCAATTGACCGAGTCGGTCTCACGCGCTCCGGACGAAGAGGAGCGCGGAACGTTGGCCCACCATTTTCTCGCTCCCTCGATCGGCAAATCCGATTTTCCAAACATTGCAACTACGGTGCTTGTAAAACCAACAATATTTGCCAAGTCCTGCTCAAACAAATCATTTCCTTAAACAATAAATGCGTTCGCGTTTTTGTCAAGTCTCCGAATGCAACGAATTAAATCAATCACCTAGGTTGGTCGTAGACAATTTTAAACGTAAATTCGAATGATATATTCAACGATGCTGACACGGAGAAGTTCATTGACAGCCTAGAAAGTCTACATGCTTCTCTGGTATTCTTCCAGTAAGCTATACCGCGGCGGAATAACAAAGTTTCAATTACTCGCGCATTTTTAAATAACGCGCACGGAGATGGAAGCAGCAAGTGCGTTGCACCGTCGACCCGTCAACCGTGCTGACATTAAGAAAGCACTCGTGCCATTTGCGGGCCCACTGACAATGCCCCTTTGCATTGCAAAAGACCCTCGGCTCTATTGTTCGCGCGTTTCTCTCTGGAGCCGAGCGGGAATATCGAGAAGATGCCGAACCAGCGCGACGAGAAAACATTAAAAGACAGTGTCACCCACCTCCGGATCGACTCTCCCGACTTTCCGTTTCGCCGAACGCGTGGAACCCACCTCGAAGATGATTTTCTCTCTCACCGAAACGTCCTGTTAACCGATAGCGGATCGCGAACGGAGCTGTCAGACGATTGCGCTCAACGTTTCGTCGCGAAGAACGTTCTTCGTCTTCTCTCTCTGAACACGAAGCTGCGCGGGCAAAGCGTCGAGCTCGACTGAGCTCGAAGCCGCTCGGAATCGCCGCTATATCGCAGCTCCGACACTACCTATGTATGCCGAACGCGCTGTACATGCTACACGAAGACCGGCAGACCTGCTGGCGACGCGCCGCGCGATTTCCGTGGTGTTCTGGTCACGTTTCGATCTCGTTTCGGCAAATAGCGAGATGCACGAGCCGGTTGCATCGATCAAACACCAACATCATCGCTAATGCTCGCTGGGAGCAGAAATAGGGAACAAATTAGCATCGTCGGGGCCTACACGAGATTACGAAGCGTTTCGGTAATCACCCTCTTTTTTTATAGGATTGAAATTTCTATTTAAAAAATGTTGGGGGTTGATTAGGTAAAAATAGATAAGTATAAAATTTCAACGCTTTGTGTGCCGCTTCTCCCAAAAATGGCTGACAGTATTATTTGTTCAGATTCGAAAAGGAACGTTTACGCGAATGCATTGAGTGTACCAAAATTTTCTTGGAATGTTCAAAGTGCTTGGTGTAACGCGTCTTAACTTTTCAATCGTTATTTCGTTAAGTGACTTTGATTTTATGGGATTTTTGAGGTTGATGGATTGGCACTCAAAGCGTTAATCCCACGAGATCCTGACACATCCCATTAGCCGCATCGAGGCCATTCGTACTACCAGAAATCGTTCAATACATTTTCCGAAGCTGTTTCCCTTGTTTCGTCTCCCTAGCATTCACTGGGTGTCCTGTTACAGCCACCATGGGGGTAGCTGGCTTATGGCAGTGTGTTTAGATGGTCTATGGGGTGCGCTGGCGCCGGGGCTCTTGTGGATTTATTGCTCGCGTCGTGTCCCCTTTCATGGTAGTGTCAATAAGAGCGTGGATGAGATAAAATAACGGAGAATGCGCAGAAATTTGTATTGTTGCATCGCTTTGCGTTTGTTTCCGGTGATCGTGTGATGGTCGATAGATTGTTTGATCTTCGGATTGCCATAACCCTACGAGTGGATGATAAATAATGGATAAAAAAAGCAGATACAGCGCTTCGATCAGAGACAGAGTGCCTTCGGTAGTAGGTGAGCTATCGAGCGTGCATAACACTCGATGTAGATAACATTTTTGCGGTTTCCGGGCAGCTGGGGACACCGCCAGGACCTCCAGAGAGAACTTTGCGACCGAATTCTTGAAGTATTGCGAAGAGTACAATGTCAAACCGTTGCCTCAAGTAGTAGTGAGCACTGTTTCGTCTGTTTTGTATGACTGTTTTAGTCAGCAGTACTGTAATTCTTAACTAAACGCTTAAAATCGTTAGGTGAAAGGCACCGTGGATCTTCGATTAATTAGGCACTCGTCTCAACAAAGGTAACAGTATCTTTCGACTGCAAAATTATCTAAAGAACAGATCCCTTCTTCATTTTTAAGTACCGAGGATGTACCGGCCTCCATCTTCTATCTAACGTACGAAGGCAAAAAGCAAGATGCTCCAAAAAGGATCGAAAGCAAAGATAAGTATTTTTATTCTCGATTCTAATGTTCCGTTGTCGCAATAAATTATTGTGTGTTCCTTGCCTGCTGCGTTGCACGTCGCGAAGTGTCGATTTGCATCCTGGATGCACTAAATTCAACGATGCAGAAGTTCAACACCATCACGGTTCTCAAGTAACCCATATACTTTCCCCCCTTCGCGGATAGAGGCGAATAAATTTTCTCTGTGATTTTTTTTCCCCGCATAGACTGCCAGATTGTCGCATAAACGCGTTCGGCGTGATGCAGATCGCAGAGATGTTGACGAATATCGGATGTCTTCGGGATCTGAGTCTCGACATGAATCCGAACGCTCAGGAGAACTTTCATCTGCTTTGTCAGCCTGCTGGAAAGTAAGTTTTCTATGAAATTGTTCCTTCGTAAATTAATCCATTGCAAACTCGTATTCAGATTGCAATTCTTGACCCTGAGACATTGTGAAATATCCGACGAGGGAGTGAAGAAGATTGCAAACGAATTGCAATATCGAGAGCCACCGAACGACCCGAAATTAATTAGTTTGAGCTTATCGAACAACCGTATCACGTGCGCCGGAGCAGCTCATCTGGGCTCCATGCTTCGTACCAACAGGTAAATTCATTCGATTCTATTCTTTTCTCATAGCAACTCTTTCTCTCCGAAGTTACTTTATAAAATTACGCCATGTATGAATATATTAAAATATGTTATCGTGCTATCGCGACCCACATTACTGCGCTTCCTCTGCGTGCAATTAAACAAGATTGCATATCATTGTAAAAACTGACGATCGACACAGGTCTTTGAGAAGTTTGAGCTTGCTCGCGAACAGAATATGCGACGACGGTGCCTGGTTAATAATTAAAGAACTTAACATGTACGTATAATTACTTGAATTAATTCTCCCGTGACAAAGATCGTCTGAGTTCATTTTTAACATTGATTGATCGCGTTAGAACAACGTTGAAACACGAGGAAATCATGGATCTTCGTCGCAGGAAGTTCGAGGAATTAGCATTAGCTGAAGAATTGTTGTCTAAACAATCTAATGATACTATAGAAGAAGAATTGAAAAAGAACAATAAATCGCGATTGGTTCGAAATTCATCCAGGCGATCCAAAAAATGTACGATTATGTAATATAAATCACAGACGCGTCCCATTTTAATAAGATTATTTTGCAGCTAGCCTAGATATGTCAATAAAAGTTCTGAGGACAGGAAGCGTTGTTCAGGATCTAGAATCGGCGCAAGTAATAATTAGAATCGATGGACGGTTGTTTTAAAGTAGTATGAATAAACAGTCGTAAATAATCGGGATTTTCAGAAAAAGAAAATGTCCGCGGATTACGAAAAGCATCACCCATTCAAAACCGAAAGCTTCCCCATCAACGGCATGCTAGTTTCGACCGGAAACTTGTGCTTACAATTCCTAGACTTAAGCTGTAATTACTTTCTATTTAAAACCGAGTTTCACAAGATAATAATAGGCCCCATTCTTACGTAGATAATTACCTCACTAAGTACACTCTGAGAGATCTGATAAAGTGCCTGCACTATCAAAACTTCTTGCTACTCGGAGATACGACCATGGGTCTCTTGCACGTCGTTCTAGAGGTAAACGAGCGCACGAGGCTCAAAAGAATTGTTTTAAAAACTGATCTCCCTTATTCTTAGGGAGGAAACTTTGAGCAAGAGGATGCGACTAATTGGACCATGTTCGAGGAACTTTTAAATACCAGAACAAGCGGCGATGCAATATCGAACGACGCGTTCCGGGACTTCGTCTCTCCGGAGAGCGAAATCTTGCGTGAAAAGATCAAAGTAACTTCTCTAGTCATCTTCTAGATCACTCTGATCGTTTCTGAACGATTGTTCATTTCCCTAGGCTTCTGAAAATGGCGGGGACAATTTGAGCAAGATTTGAGTCTGTCGTGCATCAGGAAGTAGCTGACTTATGAAATGATGCCACGAGAATAAAGCACAAAGAACGTAGATTTCAATAGTCTTTGACCGAGATCGAGCGGACAAAAGAACACAAAAGACCACAAAGACCACAAAAGATAAAAGAAACGTGAAATTATCGGTGAAATTGAAAATGACGCGACCTCGAGTCATGTCGCGAAAGCTCTTATCGTTTGAACCCATGACCTGCAACCCGATCACGGAGCCAGGCTTGTACGCGTTGGACAGTTGACGAAAACACGAGTTTCACCGTGTCGCAAATTGCAACGATGCTGCTTCGCATCGCAGCCGCGGTGATGTTAACCAACATCGCGTTGCTGGATCTTTACCCGTTGCACGATCTACCGGTGCCGATGGATATTAATTACTTGGCGGACGAGGTAAAAGCTTTTCAATTAATCTCGGTTTATTCCTCCACATTCGCGTCGTTCGGACATTTTTCATTTTTACGAAGCATTGTCTTTAGCCAATCGTTCTCCCTAGATTCAAAATTAAATTGTCTTCCAGCGCAAAAATTAATATAAAGCTAAAAGAATTTCATATTGGCCATTTTTAATGCGACCATAAAAAATCATAGTGCGCTATTACGGGGTTAACGATTGTTAATTGAATAGGGGAGGTGATTAGATTTCATTCGCAAAATTTTACTACATTTTTCTACATAAGTAAGTTCTCTCCGGGTAACGAGACGACTCGCAGAAAGTGGGGAGTTATTTTTGACCCAGGTGTACTATATATAATCGTTCTCGTACATTGTTAAAATATATATAAAACGATAAAGTAATTAAAGGTCAATCAATGTTCGTTAATTCAATGTCGATTGCGTAATAAAATTACGCGAACCGCTTCGAGTACATTCGGTCATTATTGGTATGTTATTCACGCCAAACGAACGACGGAAATGCCGCAAAGAGTGATGACGAAATCGGTATCCGCCGTAGAATTGTACGTGCATGACCTCTAGTTTCATTGATTGCGTATAAAAAGTGAAGCACCGTCAGGCGTGCCTGCGAAATTTACTTTCGGTCACCTATTCGCGAGCAGTGTTTAAGTTTTACAAGTTTCCATATGTCATCGTAATCATTGTTACATCAGAAGTGCATGATAAAACAGTAGAAACAGTTAATCGTCATTGCAATTCGAACCGAAAGCGATCTGTAACTACGGGTTTATAACCAAACAGTGTCCTCGAAAAAGCCATAAACCGGTAGCGCTATCTTCTAACAAGAACCGGAAGTTCGTTCCAGAGTGTCGCCATCGTGTAACCACAAGCGGAAACCGATTCATGTTGACGAATAAACAAAGCCTGCAACGTTAAAATGCAAAGTCAATCCACAGACGAGGTATAGAAATAGACCAACCACTTTATGTAGATTTCTGTCACACGCTCATGAGGTTGTAAAGCCCCATTATCGTCTTCATTTGTTACGCCCGACATTACCAATTATTGGTTAGGTTTATTGTAAAAAATAATATCAAATTTTAATCTGGATTTAATTAATATTGTAATTACAATATTTCGGCTATAATCTCATCAATCATTCACTTCCCGCGCTTACCGTTCGAAAAATTGTGGTCGTTCAGTACGTTGTAGTTCCTCAGTTGTCCGCTCATAAATTCAGAGGGCGCAAAATGTTGGTATTTCAGGTCGTGTGACATTGAATTCCATATGATAGTTAATCTACATCTGTATCACGTCTATGGTCGCTTTCAGATCGGTTCGTAAACGTCTCGTTAATAAACAGGGACGTGCAACGATTTAAACATGTACGAAAATCTGTTCAAGAACCCATTGTACCGCGTGTTCGTCTACGGAACACTAAAACGCGGCGAGCCCAATCACAGTCTGATCTCGGATGCCACGTGTGGGTACTCGAAATTCCTCGGACTCGGACGAACCGCTGTCCCTTACCCCTTAATTATTGCAACCAGATATAATATACCGTTTTTGTTGAAGAAACCTGGAGTTGGTCACGTGAGTATTACTCGCTTGGTAAGACAATTGTAGCATTACTTTCAGTTTCACCTAGGTCTCTGAAAGATGACGCTAGTGTCGTCGCAATGGCGTAGGTATCGGGTAGTTCGATTGATTGGCGCCAAAGTTTCCAGTATACAAGAATATTTGTGATACTAATCGATTGATTACAGAACTTTTTGCATTTGTGGCATACTAATTTACTGAAATAATAGATAAAACTTTAATTCACGTACAATATTTGTTTTCCGTTTTCCCAAATTTGTTAAAAAAAAATTTGCATGAACTTCAGCGATCTACTAATCAGCTCTCGTTTGAATTTGAACTAAACTTTGAAAAATACTATTTCATCGATGTTTACGAATGCTTTTTTATTACGCACAGCCATAATTCAAGATCATTTATATCCGAACAGCATGTGATCGGCGAAGTATACGACGTGGACACAAAAATGCTATCCAAACTGGACGAATTGGAAGAACATCCAGGATTTTATGAGAGGTCGATGGCGGATATTTTACTGGCTCAAGAGTGGAAGCTCAAGGGGACCGACAATTTCGGAGAGGTACATATTTCCTTTGAAAAGTACTTTAATTATTTTAACTCAGCAACATGGAATATATTTTTTTTCCTCCTCAGGTTGGATCCTTGATGAAAGTGTGGATCTACTTTTTACCAAAGTTTCGAGAGTCTCTATTGGAGTCGCCGATGTACAGCTCGTACAGCAACGAAGGAAGCCACGGTCTGAAATACTGCGAAACGTATGTTCGTGATTCCTTGTACAATCACCGACGTGAGGTGCAGTGATACGTGCTTCACAACCTCATTTCTTTCCAGCGAGGAGAGTACGATAAGGCCCGAAGATCTGCATTGAACGACCTTCATCGCAGTGTCTTCCGTTGCCCCTTCGTGGTGCGAAAATTCGCTCGAATGTTCCGTCTGTTACGCGTGGTAGTCAATAAAACGCCTTTCTTTGCGTAATCGCGCTAGAATTCCACTCTTAGTTTAGATAGCGCATTGTCTTCCAACTTTCCTGGCTCACAAGCTGCTTAGGATGAATTACTCTATCCCCAAGTTTTCAAAGTGGTTCGGACTAGCGGCTCGGTCTTTGCCACGGTGGTTTCTCTTTGATAGCGGAATTCAGCATTCGAATTTTTCCAGAATTTAGCACGTACTTTGTACAGACATACGTGGCCTCGGTACTTTTCCTCCACAGTCCACAGCAAACCTTTCCCTGTGAAGCCGTTACTTTCGCCTACCCTGTTCAACTCGGTACATACTTTCCCGCTAGAGGAAAAGGTTTCCTGTAGTCTGTAGAGATATCCTCTCTGGTACCAAGTATATCTACACCAACCTCGCATCGAATTCGGGAAAAATCTGATACATTCCGCTACAAAAGTGAAAGCAGAGTTGGCAATTAAAATTTTATCGTCCACGTTGGGAAACTATGAGTCAGCACTTTGCGGTCTTCGGACAATATAATTAAATGAATTATTCTTTAGGAGTAATAGGTTATCGGTTGGTGTCGGGACCATTGAAAGCGACATCGCACATGTAATCTAAAAGGCGAGATGCACGGTGTACATCGATAATATAACAGGTTGAAAATTACCTCGTATATTATGTACATTCTCGGGACACGAAAAATATAATCTTGTAATAGTAATTTCTCGGTACATGTGTTGCGTACAATGAGAAAGCATCGAACCGCATGTGTGTGCACAGTTACTTGCAAAAAACGTTTATTAATCGATTCTCACAATCAAAATCTTGAACATCGCGTGTCGCTCGGAGGTATTACCAAATGAAACAAAGAAGAATGTTACCAGAACATTTCTGTGTGTGATTGTTTCTCTTATCGCTTAACTTCTATCGTTTTTATTAGTCAGTATTTTTCGTATCACCTGCGTTCTCTCTCTCTCTCTCTTTCGCTTATCTCTCCGTAGTATCACGCGCTCTTTCTCTCTCTCCCAATCTCACTTTCTCTCGATTAACAGTCGCAATAAAAATGATTTTATTTCAACTATTCTGTAACAAAAAGGCAGACGAAGTCCAGGCATAGTTCACGGGGTACGCCGCCACGTGACTTCGTATCTCCCCATCGAATTCGATTACTATTTATTATCCTGATCGATATCAGGACTCGCCAACCAAGGAGCGCACCTTCTCCTCAGAAAATATTTCTCGCCCCCCCCGTTTTCGAGGGTGATCGCGCGCAATCGATCGAGAAATTACAAGCTGGTAACTCCTGATTCGATGGAGGTCAGTCAATCAGTTCGTTCATTCGGAAGGGAAAGAATATTGTACAGAACTTTTACAGTTTTCTTCTGGCCGTTCTATATATTAATCTCAAGATCCGTATATCTCATTAGATCCTCTCCTATATCGATCGTACACGATCGACGCGTATATGCAAATACACAGCAGATCGTTTTACGAGTGAACGAATATCGGTTGGGATGTGGCTTACACGGTGAAAATGAACGAAGTAATTGGCCAACCGAATGGCGCAGCTTCTCGTCGCGAAATAATCTACCATGGAAATGCCCGTAAAACGTCCCCTTCGATTCCAGCAGACAGAACGACGACCATTCGCTTCTCTTTCACTTCTCTCCCTCGTATTCTCGCTTCTTCAATAAGAATTAGCCGCGAGATCACCGACACGCGTATCGTAGTTGGTTCACGAGAAATTAAAATGCTTTTTTAAGGCAGTACGTGTAAGTTGTCCTAGGAAATTTATTATAAATAATCACATATTTTTCTTTCTTTTTTTTTTATATCGTTCACTATACAAGGCTCCGTTTGTTCTTCATTCTCGCGTCTGTGTTAATATGGCTCGTGTTTCACTCTGCTTTCTCGCCCACTCACTCTCTTTCTCTCTCGCTTTCGTTCTCACGCTCTCTCTCTCTCTCTCGCTCGCTCGCTCACAATCGTTTCATTAATCTTCATCTTTATTTTCAAAAATAACAGCGCTAGCACCCCAAGTCCCTGATTACACACAGGAGAACCCTTTCCTCGTTAAACCTCTGTCGCTACGTTTTACCTCCTCTCGCGAAAGAAATTACTAAATTAACAAAAATAAACAAGCGTCAACAAAAGCGTACACTCAGCTTCCTCTTGTGTGTTGTGTTGTATTTTTCGATACGCGCGTGTCTCTCTCTCTCTCTCTCACTTTCTCTTCCTTATCTTCTTACTCGTTTGCTTCTTTTTTGTATACCACTTCCGGTTTCTCAACTTCCGTACAATTTCCTGATATTTATATATTTATGCACTTATACTCTCCCGTATATTCCTTCGAACCATTGTTATATCAGCTTTCTCATTTTCTTCTCGTGTCGTGTTTTTTTCGCGCCGTTCCAAAGCCCAGCCCCGGAGTTCAATTATTTGTCAATTAACATATACAAACACACATGTATTTATACTTATACATATATGTACCGTAATTCCCTTAGACGATTCTTCTCTTTTATATATTCGTTGACACGTAAAGTCGAGAGCAGAACGATTACTTTCAAGAGCGGAACGATCCACGGAGGATCGGCCCCGCTTCGAAAAGGCAATCGACGATCAATCGATTGATTTTGCTAAAACGAGTTCCCCTCGCGAAATACAAATATATGTCCGGTACACGTTTTCTCCTCGTAGCAATTATCATACGTCTGAGTATCCTGGTGGTGCCCTAATCTCTATTTTCGTGGTGTTACGAAGGCGATCGAACGTGGTCAGTAAAGCGTTACACGCGTTAAAATAAAAAAACAGCACCGCGCGCGGAAACAGTGCGATCATCGCGCGAACTCTTCCCCAACCAGCGTGCCTACCTCGACTTGGGATTCGCCTTGCGATCCCCCATCGTTTCTACGCTATTCTCGTTCGCTTACGGTCTATGTCGAATAAAAAAAATTAAATAGAAAACTGGTGCTAAACGTTTGAGCATATGTCTCTCTCTCGTACGAAAATAAAGCGTCGCAAGCACATTTGTGCTTTCCCGGTGGTTCGAAGGTGTTCCAAAACCCACGTCGAGCGAAACTGATTATCAGCCTTGGCATATCGAAACTAGGGCATGTACGTGATATCCTGATGCGTAATTATGATACACGTTCGTTGCAGTCTATCCTAGACAAGATATTTTATAGCGCAGCTGGGCCACGAAACGGTGAGAGGCGATGACGCATATTGATTGTTTATCGTTTGATTGTGTCAGGGGAGATGTCTTTCAGCTTTGATCTTGCGAGAGAGCACCGTACTTGTTGCCCAGCGTAAGTTTCGGCGCTTGCGTCTGCTCCGGCATGTACAATCTACTTCCCCCTTTGTTGCGGACTTCTTCGAACACGCCTTCGTCCCGTTTCCTAAATGAGTAATTCATTTTCGTGTTATTTTCCTGTCCGGAGAGGAACCTCCCTGAATCGAACATCATATGGCTTACCGTCTGCCCCATGGCCCGTTCGGTTCGTTGCTCTGTTGCTGCTTCGAATTCAAAGTCGGGAAGTACTCCTCGCTGTGTATATCTGGTGCGATATTTTTTCCTCGTGGTCTTGGACTAGCTGCTACGGTTTGAACGTTCCTTAAATGTGGCGGTTTATAACTACTTCCTCCTGATGGAACAGCAGGCGGCGGTGGAGGAGCTGCTGCTGTTGCTGCTGCTGGTTCTACTACTTCGGGTTGTGGTTGTGGAGGAAGTTCGGGCTTCTTCCAAGGCCCTAAATGCTTGCCACCGCCTTCCCCAGACTCTCCGTCGGAGCTATTGTCCTCTGCGGCTTTCTCATCATCAGTTTCTGCATCCAGAGACTCGTTAAGCGTTAAATTTCCTATTTTTAAACCAGTGTAATCTTTCTTTTCTTCTTCAAACTCCCTCCATTCATCTTCATCCTACAAAATAATGAGTGTGTATAAAGACATAGACATGCTACTAGCTAAGAACCACCAATCGTCAGAGCAACTTCTTAGTTTCCACATTGGGTATAGGTATAGGTATTTAACATATTATTATGGTACATATTCGGGCAAGCTATTTTTCTATTGTAGGACGATACACCGAACTGAAAACAACCGTTCACATTAATAATTTTGAACAGCTGCTGATGGTAGGCGAGTTTTCTACAAAAAATATTCGCTTTCGCGTCCCGGCGCAATTACATAACGACTCGATCTTCGAACGGCGGGATGAAATCGGTCGCGTGAAATTCCCGTGAGACTCCAAAGTAGCAGATAATTTCAGCGATCGTACGAATGACGTTTACGCGAACAAATATGGCAGCGGCCTGTGGCACACACGGGTGAGTTGTTACTTACGAGGTGCTGAGGCCGCGTCATTACCGAATAACTGAAACGAATCTTAGCGAATTTGCGAGAAAGAAAATAAGAGATACTCACCTCGGTTTGTTGAATCTCCTCGACCTCGGGGTTCATCGGTTTGTCTTTCATTTTCGACTTTCCCAACCGCTTCCCCGTCTCTTCCAATTTCTTCGCTATCTCCTCGGTTGTCGTGAACTTCTTCCCCTTTGCTTTTTTCCGGTCCTTCTTCGCAAAGAAATCGTCCAAGTCCGCCATGCTGTGATGACTCTCGCTATTATCCTCTGGGAAAGGCTTTTTTTCACGAGAGAGCACGAGGAAGAGAGCCTAACGCAGAATGATCGGAGCCACCGCTGCCGCTGTCCACATGGGCTTGTCTTGGCCGGAAGTCGCAGAGACACTTCGAAGTCAATGCAGCGTCCAAACACGGCTTGATTTTTTGACAAAGAAGTTTTTTCGGTGAAACACAATCCCTGAAATACCTTCACCGTATAATTCAGCCGTTTTAACAGTGCATATTTCTTGTATTTTCGGTAAGATCGAGAAATTTCCCTGTGAACGAACGAATATGTGGCGCTGGCTGTCTAGCAGAAGACCCATGCAAAAAATTTCAAGGGTTACCTAACCTACAAATCTTCTCCTGTTTAACGAAATTAATAAATTAACCGTGTCATTGAAAAGGCATAAAGAGAAGCTGCTAACATTGTAGTGATTCATACATTAAGATCGTGGTCTACAAAGCAATAAAAAGATTAACACGTGCTACGAACGCGATGTACACAGAGGTTAATTGATCTGCAATGCTTCCTCCTGCTGCCGATGGCGCCACGTGCTGTTCTCCGCCACTTCCGCTAAAGAAAATGGCGCCTATAGTTTGTTACCGACATCTTTTGCATAAACTAAGAACACCGATGAGATATAGAAACTCTACAATAACCTTACCCACAGTTTCATGTTACACAATCTGCAATACCGATATCACTAGAAAGCAGAGGCGACAACTTACGGCAAATCGACGAAGCTTCTAATCAAATACGGTGATTGGTGGTGCCATCTGTGACAAAACGCTTAAGTACAAAAAGATACTGACGAGGTATAGGAGTAGAGCTAGTTATGATTGTTAAACAAACAGAGTTAATAGATTTATCAATTACATTTGGTCTATTAATATTAATATTCTTTGTCTGTATTAGCAAGTTTAACCAACAGCTACCGAAGCCTGAAGCACAAACAAGGTATAGCAGTATATCCAGATATAATTATATGGACTGTACCTCACCTATGGCCTGCTGCCTGCAATCTGCAGAATTGCAATAGAAATCTAACGGTGCGCTGCGTTTCTGTGACACAACTACACTCTTATTATAAATGTTCAGAATATAAGTTATGCTAATGTAAAATACAAACATTTTATGTATGAACTAACAAAGAAGAAATAAAGACAATGTAATAAGAAATCATGTCTGCGTATATAATTATTGAACCACCAATTTTCCCGGACGTCCGACCTGTCGTTAAGTTACACCACTAATTTGGAAATGTAAAAATAGTAAAACATCGAATAAACAAGAACCTTCGGATATCTGATTTGATGTTGATTTATACTACTGAATTTCGTGCCACCTCCTTCGCTATTTCGAAAACCTCGAAAAATGGGCTTTTGTATTAGGCGAACATGATTGCGAAGGAGGTGGCACGAAATTCAGTAGTATAAATCAAGGACAAGTCTGACGGATATAAATTTCGGAAATTTTCGAAAACCTCGAAAATTGGCTTTTGTATTAGGCGAACATGATAGCGAATCAGGTGGCACGTAATTCAGTAGTATAAGTCAAGGACAAGTCAGACGGATGGAAATTGCGACAATTTTCGAAACCTCGGAAATTGGATTTTGTATTAGTCGGAAATTTCCTAAAATTTCCGTAATTTGTATCACTCTGACTTGTCACTGACTTATTCTACTGAATTTCGTGCCACCTCCTCCGCTATCATGCCGTCCTAATACGAATTTCATTTTCTCCAATTTCTTGGATTTCCTAAATATTGTAAGATGTTAACTTAACTGTAATGTCGAATATTCATGTGTAGGGTTTGGAAATGAGGACACATTAACTATTGTAACTAATATTCTTTATTTCTCTCCAAATAAATTACAGTATTAAAGTAGAATGAAATATAAGCGAAATGTAGCATGACAGCGGCTGTTTAAAATACTCGCAATGAAAAATTGCATCTAACGTATATCTCAGAATCCCATAATTATTCGCGGTTATGGTTTTTGCAACAATGATCTGCTGATGGGGTATGTGGTGAATATATCTAAAGAAATTATTTCATTTAATTTAAAATATGTTTACTTCAGCACTTATATCCCCACTACCATAATTCGTGCCCAGTTTTATACGCCGTCTTATGGGCAGAACGGCACGAATTTATTGCGCGCCTCTTGAAAGCGCCAGTACAGGAACTATACGTGGACCGGGAAAACATTAATTGTGGCAATGATAGGGCAGTAAAAAATAATCCAAGGATACAGGGACGTTCAGCGGAATTTTCTGCATCGATCTGATGCAAAAATAATTAGCAAAAGTCGCGTATTGTTGAGATATTAATTGAAATAGTAAAACTGGTTCGTAAAAGTGAATGGTGGCGCCATCTAGCGGCTGAGTTACAAAACTCAAAAACAGAAAAGGTTCGATAACTCTGGATCCAGTGGTTCAAATTTGACGTTCTTAGGCTTATAATACTCGCAGTGAAAAACTGCAACGAACGTATATCTCAGAATCACATAATTATACGCGGCACAGATTTAAGACTACTACAGACATTGCATCTTATGGGCTTTTCTGTCTAGGCCTCGGGGGGCCACAGCGGCCCCCGTACCATTTCGGTGTCGCGCTCAATCTTACCGATAGTTCACGAATTTAGCCGTATTAGCAAGAACTGAATATTCCGTATACTTTATTTTTACTACGGGTGTTTTCGAGGCTACTAATGCATACGGCGCGTGTATTTGAACGGCGAAAATAATATTTATGAACAATGTATTACAAAAATACGAATTGTCGTAAAACTAATTTGGTTTCTATACGTAATATTATTTTTATTACTCGTGTCACTAATGAATGTATATTATAATAGTTTTATACACTTTAAACCAATAGTTTACTTTCTTTACACTTAAAATCAATACAAATTGTATGCAGTTGATGAGTGCGTACACATTACACATATATTAACTATGCTTGTGTTTTCTTGTTTTTGAAATAAGTAGGCCAAGGATGTTTTAAATAACCCTTCGACTATCCTAAGCTAGCTAAAGGTAGGCCATGATAAACCATTGCAGGCCATTGGTGGAGGAACCATGGTCAACCCTACGCCAGCTGAAGGTAAGCAGGGATAGGCTAAGGTAGCTCTGGTTGACCAGTGGTTGACCAGTGGTCAACCAGTGGTCAACCAGTGGTCAACCAGTGGTCAACCAGTGTTCAACCAGTGTTCAACCAGTGTTCAACCAGTGGTCAACCAGTGGTCAACCAGTGGTCATCCAGTGGTCATCCAGTGGTCAACCAGTGGTCATCCAGTGGTCAACCAGTGGTCAACCACTGGTCAACCACTGGTCAACCAGTGGTCAACCAGTGGTCAACCAGTGGTCAACCAGTGGTCAACCAGTGGTCAACCAGTGGTCAACCAGTGGTCAACCAGTGGTCAACCAGTGGTCAACCAGTGGTCAACCAGTGGTCAACCAGTGTTCAACCAGTGGTCAACCAGTGGTCAACCAGTGGTCAACCAGTGGTCAACCAGTGGTCAACCAGTGGTCAACCAGTGGTCAACCAGTGGTCAACCAGTGGTCAACCAGTGGTCAACCAGTGGTCAACCAGTGGTCAACCAGTGGTCAACCAGTGTTCAACCAGTGGTCAACCAGTGGTCAACCAGTGGTCAACCAGTGGTCAACCAGTGGTCAACCAGTGGTCAACCAGTGGTCAACCAGTGGTCAACCAGTGTTCAACCAGTGTTCAACCAGTGTTCAACCAGTGGTCAACCAGTGGTCAACCAGTGGTCAACCAGTGGTCATCCAGTGGTCAACCAGTGGTCATCCAGTGGTCATCCAGTGGTCAACCACTGGTCAACCACTGGTCAACCACTGGTCAACCACTGGTCAACCAGTGGTCAACCAGTGGCAACCAGTGGTCAACCAGTGGTCAACCAGTGGTCAACCAGTGGTCAACCAGTGGTCAATCAGTGGTCAACCAGTGGTCAACCAGTGTTCAACCAGTGTTCAACCAGTGGTCAACCAGTGGTCATCCAGTGGTCAACCACTGGTCAACCACTGGTCAACCACTGGTCAACCACTGGTCAACCACTGGTCAACCACTGGTCAACCAGTGGTCAACCAGTGGTCAACCAGTGGTCAACCAGTGGTCAACCAGTGGTCAACCAGTGGTCAACCAGTGGTCAATCAGTGGTCAACCAGTGGTCAACCAGTGGTCAACCAGTGGTCAACCAGTGGTCAACCAGTGGTCAACCAATGGTCAACCAGTGGTCAACCAGTGTTCAACCAGTGGTCAACCAGTGGTCAACCAGTGGTCAACCAGTGGTCAACCAGTGGTCAACCAGTGGTCAACCAGCGGTCAACCACTTGTCAACCACTGGTCAACCACTGGTCAACCACTGGTCAACCAGTGGTCAACCACTGGTTGACCACTGGATGTCCACTGCATGTCCAGTGTATGTCCACTGGATGACCACGGGTGGAGGACCCTTGGTCCACCCTAAGCCAGATGAAGGTAGGCATGGGTAGCTCTGGAGGACCACTGGTCAGCCTCAGGGTAGGCAAGGGTAGGCCAGAGCAGCTCTGGATGACCACTGGTGGAGGACCCTTGGTCCACCCTAAGCCAGCTGAAGGTAGGCAAGGGAAGCTCTGGAGGACCACTGGTCATCCCCAAGGTAGGCAGGAGAGGCCAGGGTACCGCTGGAGGATCCTCCTGGTCCCGGAGCCCATCCGCTCCTGCCGGAGGACCCGGCCCGACTGATTGACTGAGCGCGCTCCGCGAGCTTAGGTAGCCAGTGATACGCAGCGCGCAGCGAAGCGCAACGCTCCCCACCCCAACTAATTTCGGTAGATCTCGATTGCCGTGATAATAATTATTGATAAATCTATTATTTCTGGCTGTTTAATGTTTATAACAATTTCTTTTGCCAACGATGTCGACAAGCATCCCCTTGTCTATCTACCAACTAATTTTTTAGTAAAAATTGCTAATCGTACTCGAGGTACAGAACAACTTTTAAACCATGAATATTCATACGCATTAATTTCTTCAACACAACTCACTGAAAAATGTATTGTTTCTAGCTAGTTAATATTTATAACAATCTTTTTGCTAATGATGCCGACAAGCATCCTCTTTACTATCTACCATCTTATCTTTAAGTAAAAATTGCTAATAGTACTCGAGATACAGATTAACTTTTATGCATGAACATTTGTAGTGTACAAGATATTCAATTCTCACTAGTATGCACAGTTTCATTAGAACAAGAGTAACAAAAATTATTTATAACTAATTAACCTTTTCTAGAATCGAATTGAAAACTATACATGAATGTTGTCGAAGGTCCATTCTATATTCTTCGAGAGGTAATATTTATAAAAATTACCTGAAGTAATTTATCAACAATTTTTGTGGAGGTAACTTCTATCTACTATGCCCGCAATGAGTAAGACAAGGAGAGTCCGAGTATTCGTCAAAGGTAAACACACAAATCGTTGTGTCACCTCTCTGGAAATCGTAAATAACTAATTAACGAGGCGTCGAATCTACATAAAACTGCAAGATTATTTTTTAGCAGAGATGTGTTAAATTATTTGAGTTTATTTTAGAACGAGACTTAGAATAATTGTTTATAACTATTTAGTCAGAAATAAAATGTGACGATAAACTATATGTGAAAGTAACTGAAGGTCTATTCTATATTTCCTAACTGCAAATATTTGTAAACAGTTCCTCACAAGTGTGTTACTAATAAATTTTCTGTCGAGTGTGCACAGTATTCAGCAGCTCTGTGTCTGTCTTTCTTTCTCTTCTTAAATGTGCATAAGTTCGTCCTTGTCTGATACAAACTTCCTTATCATGTTCGCCAAATTTTTACCAAGGGGTTCGAAGTCCTGTAAAAAAATAGGCGGCACAAGTGAATAATACGTGGAGTATTTTTGTACGAGTACAATTGCGTTTTAAAACTGACAACGCTGTAAAATCGAGCCTCCTCGGACACACACTTTATGTGTTGCAACCTCATGTAGTTCACCACCTGACCGTTCCATTTCGATAGACACTTATAACTCCGTATTTAACTGAGTAATTAAATTATTTATAATTAAATTGTTCTTTTAAATATTTAATAAATTTGAGATCATGCTTCTTTGAAGGTTTATTTTGATCTGTTATTATAAAACACAATCGTTAATAGGAAACAATTAATAAATGAATTAATATTTACAATGTGTCTAAAATATTTTAACATAATTTACAATTAACCAATATTATCATTGTCGATAAAATAGAAATCTAACATTGTCAGTAAAATAGAAATTTACATTATCTACATCCGCCACAGGTATGAAATAGCTTCGCCGTCTAGCGGTGGCGCCCCCGAACTAAACCGAATAAGACGAACTTACTGGGAAGCACTGGGAAGTGAAAGCTGTATCGCAGCATTGTGTTGCATGTGGTTGCATGTCAACATTAATTTTCGGTGAAAGAGGTTAGGGACAAGTGTGTTTTCATATAAACAAACAATTACATAGACAATTAGAAAGATGCAGGCGTATGGTATTATAATGAAAGCGTTGCTCTCACGTAAGTATTTATTATAATAATTGAGATTCAATGAGCTGTGCACTTATAGAAATTCCACTGATCTCTTACAGCAAGCCCTTTCCTCAAACCATTGCTAAACCAAAGAATAGCTGGATTGAAGTCGTATCCACTTCCAGTTACATTTAATGGTAGTATAACTGACGAACGATTGCAAAACGAGATTAATACTTGTTAACAAAGTCAACATTTTACAGATATTGAAATACCTGAACGTAAAAGGCTCAGAGTTGTTCAAAAAAACCCTCAATACCCACCAGGAATTCGTATTTTTACCATGCAAAAGAAGTTGAGATTAATGCGTGGTCCTGAATTATATCACAATACTCTTTTATACAAACAGTATGGTATAGTGGTAAGAGAACTAAAGTTGCAACGTACGGAGATTTTACATATCTCCTTTATGTACAAGATTTTTGAAATTATAGGCTAGAGGAGGAGGTAGACTAAAATTCAGTCATTTTGAAATGGTACGTTATGGTCTGCTGAGAACAGTTTACAAATACCACAAAAATGCTTTCGCAATATGGAGGGTTTCAGATCCTTGGCAGCCTATTTCAAAAAAGGTATCGTATCGTCTTCCAGGTCAGAGTATTAGAATATCTGATGGTAATTGAAAAAAAATTGACAGAGCCAAGGAATGCGTATGGGAGGTGGCAAAGGTGGCATAGATCACTATGCTACACCAGTGAAGTCAGGACAAATTGTGGTGGAATTGGGAGGACCATTCGAGTACTTTGAGGTAATAGAGATTTAATTGCCACCCCGTGCTACATATTTCTAGGATGATGCATTGAGAACATTTTCTAGGTCAAGAAATTTCTCAGGGACATCGCGAATAGACTGCCATTTGCTGCCGAAGCGGTCAGTTATGAAACAATGCTGGCAGCAGAAGAACGGAAGAGAAGGCTCAACGAAGAAAATCTAAATCCTTGGACTTGGAAATATATCATTCAGAACAAAATGCTTGGGTGTCACAACTGGATATCGAAGTACGACAAGAAATGGTTTATGGAGTACTTGTAAATAGAGCCCTTGTAAATACGAGCAAAGCAGAATAAACAAATTGAATAAGAAATATCGTCGATGTATCGTAAACGGCTTACCTGACCAGCGAAGAGGAACCAGATGTGTATCGCGACCTTGTCGTCTCTTCATCTCAGCTACAACTGAACTTTGTGCATCGAAAACAGGGCTGTTATTAATCCCATAAAGGGTAGGAATTGGGAGGGGTCGAACAAGACTTATATGATAGCAGCGACGCGTGTTACAATTACAATATTTTATATATCTTTGATGACGGTTTGGTGGTAACAACAGGTAAATACTACATATTGTACATTGAGTAGGCGATAGTCGTATCTTATTGTTTAATTTGCGTACCGATTACGCCGGTGCCCAATGGCGACATCCACGAGGACGACGGGCAACGCGAGCGACGACGGGGCGTGGCGGTGAGAACAGCGCGATTATAACAGCAGCAGCAACAACAACAATCTCAATAACAGTAACAATAACAGCAACGATGACGTAAGTGATCAATAGAATATAAATGACAAATCGAATCGTCGCAATCGAATAATACAGTAAGGAATAATCACTTGGTACAATGAATGATCGACATATCATCGTTCTATCGTTAGTTTGTGCCTGGCCGGTGATAGATGCTAGAAAAGCCGAGCCGCGCAAAGCATTACGAGTTGTTTCACCACGAAGAAGAAGACTCCTTATACGATACATTAGATATGGCTGAAGATCTTGCGATCGTTGTATTAGACAATCGAGAGATGAAGCGTGAGTGATATTTGCAAAGATGGACCCGCAGCTCCTAACGCTTTGCAGTCGGCGGACCCTGTTGGATAAGCAACGAATGTAGATTGCTCGCGCGATTAATGGCTATATCGGGGTCGTGGACGTCGTGGTCTTTGCCGTGCCCGTCTTCGTCCGTTGCCGATCGTCCCCGTCGATCTTTCGCGTATCGTAGTCCCGCATTTATCACACTTAAACGTAGATATACAGAGCGACGACATTGCGTGTCTTTGAGGAATGTGTGTGAATGCAGAGTCAGCATCGCGACGCGATATATTCTATTACAATATACCGTATATGTATATATTTATATATATATAATATAATCATCCTCCCTGATCGGTGGGAACTTATCAAAAATAAAAAAAGGGGAAAAGAGAGAGACCGGCAGTAGTATCGACTACGGGGCGCTCGTCCCCGACGCTCGAAGACTATACCCGAGACATTTCTAAACTGAAACGACTCGAGGGAGCCCGTTAACGTGTCGTGTAGAAAATTCGGCGTAGCGAGTTTTTCGGCGTTTTTCCTGACTCGTTCTCCCATGATCGCGTCGACGATCCGTCGGTTGGTCGTTCGGCGACCGTGGCAGATGACTCGAGAAACGCATTTGTGAACTTTCAATGGCGAAATCATTGGCGAGAAATGATCGAATCAGCAGCCAACATACAAACAGCCGAGCGAGCCACTGCTCGGCGTCTCGAGGCAGTTTAACCCCTACGTGGGGAACACCGAGTCGTTTGCGACCCGAATCAAATCAAGTTTTTACAAGGCAACCTTGTTCTTCCGATTCGTTATTTCGAGAGCGGGCAGAATCGATGGGAATCGATCTCGAAGAATTCTTGGAGTTCAGCGACCGGTGGCTGAGAGTGAAGGGTTAAATCGCCTCTGTCGCGAAAGAAGGAAAAAATGATGCCTGGATACGTGTGTGTATATATATACAGTTTGGCCAGAGCTGGAGGAAATAGTATTCTAAGTAAAAAATAGTAACTGTAACGATCGTTATTTTTTTTTTTTTTTTTTTGTACGTCGATAGTGTGTGAAGGTGATATCGGGGCGGTTTCGCTTTTCTCTTCACCTTATAATCGCGACAAGCGAACATTCATTCGAACAGCAACGCTTGCGGTGCTTCTCGGGCGACCGATGATGTAGCAACTGCCGTGTGCGAGAGAGTGCAGCGTTCTTGTGCCAACAAAAATACATTCGTCTATCTCTGTGCCGTTACGGGAAAGCTCTGGACGTCGTCTCATTATTTTCTTTCGATTCCTGTTCGTAGAAGCATCGCACGCGACAGTTTTCCGCGCGAAACGGCTACTCTGAAGCTCTCCACTATTTTCTAGCGTAAATACTATTCTTTCCCGGGCCCTGCACGGCTCTTCTCGTTTCGCATTACGTTCCGCGGTACCGGTTCGTTTGTCGGGGGGGGGGGGGGGGGACGAGGTTTCCCGGCGTACGATGTACGATTGATAAATGGATTAGTTAGCGCGGTGGTCTCACTCACGTTAACTCGATATGATTTGATTCGTCGGACAACGATCCACCGTGTCGCTGACGAGGCAGAAAAGTTTCTCTCTCGCTCCCCGATGATAAGGAAAGGATGGGCCGCGGCCGTTCCTTTTGTACCGTTTCGTGGATAATTCGTCTGTTGTAATCTCGACCGGGAGGCAACGTAGATCGCGCATGCTTCGCGTTCGTCGCTTTTTTTTTTTGTTTCTTTAATAATAATGCATCGGGAGTATTAACGCTATAAGACTAGATTTCTCGGCGGGGGTGTATCCTTACGTCGCGCCATGCCCGGCACTCTTTAACCCGATGCAGTCGTCCCGGCCGACGGTAGAAACGACATCAAACCGAACCGAGCGATTTTTCTCTCTCACGCGATATTTACAGGAGTAGAAGGAACTCGCACGGAGCAACGCAAAAGTACGTGAAACGGGGATCGAAACGATCCCGAAAAGAACTGTTTACAACCGTTTGTTGTATAAAGGTTCTGATCAAAACAGTATTGAGAACTGTTACGCGAAGAACCGAAATTTCTTACTAGAGTATCGTTATTCGTTTCGATTCTACATTCGGTACGAAGCTCGATCGCATTTATCCGCAATTAAATAGAGGAACCACGATATAAATTAGGGAACGCGGGAATAAATTACAAGTAGGACCGCAAGGGGTTAACGCGGTTGGCCGTGGTCAACGTGGTTCGACGCGCTCGAGCCGTCGTTTGTTGCTCCACGCTCGTCAACGTTACACACTATGACCCACGCTCGACGTGCTCTAATACACAACTTACAGATACATACATACTTAGACACGAAGCCCTTAGATACTTGTGGTGAGATAGGGTGCGAGCCTCGAATCCATGAATCGCCGCGCTCTTTGCTGGCTGTCGTCGCGTGTATCCGCGAGGCGTTCGATTGGATTCGCGTACAGGAATTCGAGCTGGTACGAAACAATGAGCGTCATTCGACTATATTCCCCGCGCGTTCTATCGAGCCGCGTGTCGTCTCTCCCCCTCTCTCGTTCTTCGCGAGAGAAACGTACACGCGGGAGGAACGCGCGCGGGCGTTCGAACGAGGAGGATTCGCTCGCGCTTCACCGCCGGGCCTTGCCCGTGAATCGACAATACTGTTTCCATTGAGGACGCTAAGTTAAAAATTATTTACATGAAACTAGACGCTTTAATAGGAAGCTGGATTCTCACGGGACAATCTGACGTAAACGATCTTCGGGCGGGCATACCAAAAAACGGCAATCGTTGCACGCAAGGCTCGGGGCGACGCGCGCTGCTTCTATGGCTCTACTGCGATTTCGCTAACGATGGCACGGGTATGATTCACGGTTGCGGTTGCGGTTCTCTCACTCGAAAACGACGCTCGCTCCGATTTTATCTCGCGTGGATCGCCTGGCACGCGCTCGGACGATCGCGAAATCCAATCGACGGGGCCGAGTCGTAATTAAAAGCGATAGGATCTCGGGCCGCCGCGAGCTAGAGACTAGCGTTTACTCGTTCCCTGGCCCGTCGATCGTCCAATTTCTAAGGTACACGGGTTCGAGCGATTTTCTCGTTCGTTTCGGTGACGGATATACCGAGAAAACTTCGCCGGTGAAGATCGTTTCGTCGGAGCCGTGTTCTCGCGCGATTGGTTCTCACGGTGGCTGAGTACAAAAACGGCGGAGATCAAAGAGCGGCTGCAAACGTTCGGGAAACGGAATAGGAGCGTACGCTCTTTCCGTCCGTCTCTTTGCGAATGAGAAAATACGGTTCGTTGTACGGAAGCGGAGTGTCCGTGTGTGTGTGTGTGTGTGTACCCGGTCGAACGAGACCGATCGAGAACGTCGTCGGGGAAAAAGCTGCGCGCGGCTCCGCGTTTTCCGATTCGAATTCGTTAGATTTCCGTTAATTAACGTGCGCTAAATCGCTGGATCGCGGTATATATATATTATATATAATATATATATGTACACAGTCTTACAAAGCAAAAATTTACAAACATTACGACGCGTACGGCCGATCGAATAAATATTATACGGTCTCCTCTGACGCAGATCGGAAACTAAAATGGCCGATACGGACCGCGCGGTTTCGTCGCGGGATCGACCTCGGCGCTGGAGCGACGAAGTTGGGAAGACTCGACGAGGACAACGGTTATCGAAAACAAAAGTCTCGAGAACGAACGAACGGTTCGCGAAAAAGAAAATTGGAAAGCCTGTACCGTTAGGAACGATTGGGACGAATAGGCGGGAGAGAGAGAGAGAGGGAGTGTTCCGAAAGACGTGCCAATGCTTGGACGGAGTGGACGTCGAAACAACAAGATCGATCTCGAAACAAAGGGACTCGGTTTTTGTTCGGCCATTTTTTTGGTGAATGCTCTGTTGCGAGCGATGGAAACGAAGGCGTTTCGTCCAGTCGCCGGGAACCGTGGGCTTGAACGAAAGATTAGATAGTGCACGGAGACGGAAGCGAGGATCGCCGGTCGATCGATCCGCGAACGAAACCAAGAAGAAAGCTGGTCGAATCGAGCGCGCGATCTACCTACCCCATCGGCCACCGACGATCACATCTTTTTTTTAAAGCCTCTGCGAGTATGTGTATGCGAGCGTAGCCGACGGAAGCCGCGAGTTCGAAAAACTATCCAGGTCCGTTTCCGCGTCTCGAGGCTTTGGTATTCTAGCGTACAAAAGGTATACCGAACGCGAGCCCGAGATTTCGAACCTGGTACTCCAGCGTGCGCGCGTCTTCCGTCAGGTCACGGTTGTACGAGAGAACGCGTGTATGTATGTGTCGATGCCTTTGCGCGATACTCTTGATGTGCTGCTAGGAAGCTGACTAGATTATAGCCTAGAATACGAAACAACCGGACGGTAGGATCGGGCGGGCGAGCTCGGCCATCCCGGATGTAAACTTGCTAACGGCGATAGAGAAGAAGCGAAGAACGTGGCGCGAGCTCGGCCGCCACGGTGTCCCGTTCTTGCGTACTGAAATTCCAGAAGGAACGATGCTCGCGTGTCCCGGTGTTTCGTATCGACGTTGACTACTCTCGGCCTTCTCGAAGGCCGGGCGCCTTCACCTAGGCGTTCGACTCCTTCAGATTGTCGAAGTACTGCATGATCTGATTGTAGTCCATGCCCAGATTCAGGTCGTCCAACGCCACCGATTCCTCCTGCTCCTGGGACGAGGAGCCGGACGAGCTGGAGGAGGAGGAGGACGAGGATCCGGAGGACGCGGACGGCGACGAGTTAGGCGGTGACGAGGACGATGAGTCCATGGTCGGGCTGGACACGTTCATCGAGGATGCGACCCCCGCACTCGAGAACGACAAGAACATTGGATTACCGACGATCGTCGCCCTCTTCACCTCCCTGGCTCTCGCCTCCTTCGAGTGCCTGTTGTCATCGTGAGTCACTAGCTCGACGAACACCTCCTCCTCCGCGCCGTTCTCTTTCGGGCTACCTACTCTAGCTTTACCGTGCGACGGCTTGATATGCTGTTGGATCTGTTTGCTGTGCCGTTGGTTGTTCCCGTGGTGATTTCCGGCCGCGCTGCCGCTCGACGCCCTGTGCCGGTGTTTCCTCGGGGTCTCCGGCAGCCGCACGATCACCCCGGAGTTCCTGTGCGGCGGCACCGGCGGCTTGTAGTCCTCGTTCCCGTTGTTGTTCGTCGAGGTTGCGATCGTGGCCGCGGCAGTGTTCACGCCTGTCGAGACCGGGACCCCGTGAGGCGGCAAGGGCGGCGGAATGTCGTCGTTGCTGGAACAATCGGGCTCCGTTAGAGCAGCACTGTCCCTTTCGAAACGGACGGCGAACTATCTTATCGGTCTGAAACTTGAGTAAGATTTTTTACTCGTTTCGCGATGTGGTGACGGTGGACGTGGCCATGGACGCGGGTGTTGTGACTGTGGTCGTCGTTACCGCGATCGAGGGCCTGACCGCGGACTTGGCGACGAAGCTGTTCCGCGGAAGCTTGTCCCTCTTGCAGTAGGTGGTGGTGTCGATCGGTCCGGAGCTGGTGTTCCGCTGGCCCGAGGAAGGAAGCTCGATGTGGTTCGGGTTGTCGAAGCAAGTAGCCAACTCGCTCGTGTCGACGTCCGTTTCGTTCGCAAGAGGGTTGCTCGTCACGCGTACCTGCAACGACGCGTTTCTAAAAGTTATTCGCCGATTCGTTAAGGGTTCCGCGAGGTTTGTCCGACGCGTCTATCGTTAGGGGCTCTGTTCGTTAATTCCCGGGGTTTCTAGGCGCGTCGGAATAGTATCGGTCCGATTGTACTACCTGTTGCGGTCCGCAAGCAGCTCTCTCGAGGGTGGCTCGTCCCAGCCATACCCAGTCGTGGGCGTTCGTGGTCGATTCACGGGGCGGTCGTCGTCCCGAGGCCAGCTGGTTGGCGGCTGCTCTCGCCTTCGCCGCTCCGGAGAGGATCCGCGGTGGAGGAAGCGCGGCTCCTGCTAACGGCGAGTCCGGCGGCTGGGGCTTGAACTTGCTCGCGTAGACCACGCAGGAGACGACGAACACGACGATCGCGAAACAGAAGGCCGCCAGGAGAACGTACATCCCGATCTCGAGTGGGCTCATGCGTGCTCCGTTGTGGTGCCGTATACCGACGCCGCCCATTCCTCCTGAAGACATGCCATTAGCTATAGCCGTGCGGTGCTGGCGTGCCTGCACCAAAGGCTCGTGCCCGTTCTCGTCTTTCAGCGGTAGCCCTTTGCACAGAAAACAAAGAGACAGAAAGAGAGAGGAGAAGAGTGAGAAACGGCGGTCGAGAGTGAATGGAGCGTCGGAGCTGCTCCCGAAGCTGCTATCCTTCCGCGCGAGCGACCAGCTGGCTGCAGAAAGCGCGACACGATCGACATGCGGGGGATATATTGGGGCCCGACGGTGGGAGGGTATACGCGAGGACAACCTTCATCCGTCGGGACAAGCGAAGTTGTCTAAGGGGTAATTAGAGGAAATTGTGCGGAAAGAGAAAAAGCGGTGCGAAGCAAAAGAGAGGTATCGCTGGGGGCTCGAGAGTTAGCACAGAGGCGGTAGAATAATCTAGAAGGTGGTCCTATGTGACGGTCAATAAAGGAATTCATTTTCTTCGTCTTGAGCGACAGATGGAAGACCTTAATCCTTTACAGGCGCATTGTCCAGTGCGCGATTGGACGACGATTTCATTCTTCGGATGCTACTTCGCGAACCGCAGGGGATTAATATTTCGGAGCAATCTTGGACCGTGCCAACTGCCGAACTCCGAACGATAGTCTGTCGGAGGATGATCCTTGCCGCGTGACGCGTTCGAGGCGACTGCGTGAGGATATCCACCGACAAACCGCGCGGGGACAAGTGCCAGCCACGGAAAGAAACACAGTGAAGCGAGTGCTGGTAAGCAACGGATCAACGCGACAGACGGGAACAGGGTCTATTTACCAACGAGAATTTCGTGCATATCTGGCTCCATTTCTCCCCTGCCGGTCTTCCTCTCCCTATGATGGTGCGACCCGACCGTCCCGCCTCCGTCGTTCTGCACGAACTCGGGTCGATTCGGCACCTCGCTCGAGGCGAAGTCCACCTCGACGTTGGCCGATGCGCTGGCCAGAGCGGACGTGGTCGCTCTTTGAGACCCTTTGCCGGACCTCCTGCCGCCAAGCCTGCAGGCATCCGCCAGTTGGAGCTTGACTCGCAGCAGATCGCCCCGACCTTCCCCCACGGCGATCACTCGGGGATGATGGGACGCGACCATGGGCGCGAAAGCGACTACTTCTGGGTCCAGACTCTCCACCGACAGATGGTAATCGGTCACAGCGATCTCCCGCAGCGGTGTCCTCGTCCCATCTGAGAATTCGACGTCTATGTCCAGCAGACCCTCCTGGAATCACGCGGCTCGGTAAACAGTTTGCAACAGTTTATTACAACGATCTCCAAGTCCTGGATAGTTTGTCGTACAGAATTATTTTCTCGATAGGAACAGTTACCGTACCTGATACTTGGCAGTCAATCGTCTGGTCACCGAGGTCTCGGCGACGTATCCGTTCTCTATCGCCGTGTCCGGACTGATGGTGAGTTGCAAACCGGACACAACCCTGACCGACAACCGGGTGACCGCCACTCGAACGTTTCCAACCTTCACTTCCTTCGCTCCGATTATTCTCCCGGTGATCGGCGAAAGCACTTGCACTTCCGTTATACCTACGCCGCGACCTTGTACGATTCTGCCCTGCAGAAGGGTTGCTATTCTCGGATCGGAGACGCGGAGCATCCCCATCACCAGGTCGGTGACACGCAGCCAAGTTCTACGGTTGACGAAATAGGAGACTCTTCCGGAGTCGTGATCCGTGGCTAGGAACCTCGCGTGAACCTCGACCGGACTCTGCTGGAACCGGAGCCTGCACATGGTCGACGAACCCCTTTCTATCGAATTGACGGTGTCCCAGCCGGGATCGTTACCCCTGTATCTCTCGTCCTGATCGTCCTCCTCCAAGATCACGTCCGCGTCCTCCACGTCTATGGACGTGTCGTCTATCGAGTCCTCCAGATCCGCGGCGCTTCGCTTTTTCGTCTTCGTGGAACCATTCGGCCTTGAACTGGTAGCGTTCAGGCTGCGTTTACTCTTAGCGCTCACCACGTGCTCCTCAGGGACCTTCCAGCCTTTGATCTGACTCAGCCTGGTGTCGTCCACGGTGATCGCCAGGGGAAACTCCGGCATCCAAACCGTGAATTTCGCCAGGCCGGTGTAGGTCCCGTACTTCACCAGGACGGACGCGTTGCTGGACCCGCGGATCTCCGTGCCGTCCACGTATACGCTACTGCAGGACGATGACACCTGAATTTGCAAAAGCGAAGACGATGAATCAGAGAGAACTTGACGGGGACGTGTGAGACCTCAATTTAAGTCAGGCATGTCCAGAAGTAGCTCATTTGGAGGCAAATTCGAGGGAGATCGTGGGTCCGAAAGTCGCCGCAACGCGCTAGTACGTTCCGCAAGCGGTAGGCACGGGTCTGAGGAGCTCGGAGGACTATGTCTAATAGTTCATAAGATTTCAATATTATGATTTTTTAGTAATTTTAAGTTTAAAAATTTATTATGCCACGGGGAGGGAGACGAGCGAGCGGAAGAAGTAGGCGTGTCACCCTCGAATTTGCCTCCAAATGAGCTTCTTCTGGACATGCCTGATTTAAGTACTCTCGTTTCTCTACTTGGAGAGTAGAGGTTGGGAATTTTTTGATTCGAGAACCAAGTGTCGCAGGATTATGAAACTTTACAGTCTCGTTGGCGCATACCTACTAAAAACGCAGTTAAGATATCGATGTATAAAAATTCAGAAGTCTGGTCGAAATGTGTCCGGATAAGTCTGCAATGTTTCAAGAAAATTCGTTGATCGGTTCAGCAGAGAAAAATTTCCGAACTGCACCTTCGAGAATGAAAGCAAGAACCGAGAGAACAAGATCATACGTACCTTGAGCACGCTCTCGTCCTCCGAGTGGCAGGAGGACTGAAGCGTAACGTCCGCGACGGTGCCAGCCTGGCTGACGATGAACACTTTCATTCCCTGAGACACTTGGCGGCCGGTGAGCACAGCGGTGTTCATCACCTCCCAGTTCTGCGAGACAGAGGGGGGGATATAGAGACGGAGAACTCGATGAAATCGTGGGCTTTGTCGCGGAGCTCGTTAAAGCATCCCAACTCCGTTCAGGGCAGAAAGAGAGACAGAGCCTCGGCACGATCCGAAGGCGCAATACGATCGTTCATCTCGTTGCCCGGAGCTTTTGTTTGCTCCCAGAGGGGGCATGGTGGCGGAAAAGTTTCGCGACCGGTCGCGAACTCTGTCCGAGGAAAGGGTTCTAAAGGGCCTGGGTTAGGTCTGCCTGGAACCGCCGAACCGTCTCGCGCGATCGTGTTGGTCTGTTCGAGCGCGTACAACGGCTTGTATGCAAGTTATTCCACGCGCAGGCTACTCTATTCCTATCCTCTTCCCTCGACGTAGTCTCGGCTTGCGTGTATCCGTCTGTGTACTTTCCTAGCGGCTAGTAGAAAAGGGGACGGCCAGGAAGAGGGACGGGGGCACGGTGCACGAAGCCATTTCCAAGTTGGCTTCCGTATAGTCCGCCCTTTGGAAGGAAACATCAAACGACTCGGATATTGCAACGAGGGAATTTAAATCTCTGACCCCGAGAGCGCCGCCTCTCTCCATCCATCCATCCACCGGCTATCCAGCCCAGACGTGTATGTGTGGATGGGCCGTCCGGCTACATCTCGCGGCAGACTCGCCTTTCCTATCGATGAGACTGATCCTAGCCGCGTTCTTAGCGGCGCGCGGGAAAAGGCGCCTTCGAGAGTGCCGGTTCAGCTTTGCCCTAGCCGTGGGATCGAATATTCCTTCGCCCTTTGGACAGCTCGCCGAGGATTTCATATTCGTCGAGAACCGCCGGCCGAGATTCTCTAAGCAAAACGCGGACTCGTTTCGGCGAATTTGCCCCGCGCGCGCGGATCTAGGCCTCGGTGACTAGAATCGTCGCTATGAATAGCTCTCATTCTTTCGCCGAGATCCATCTGACACATCGAGGCCTAGATATTTCCACGGATGGCGCAATCACTCATCCGACCAAACGTTTCATTCGAATTAATCTTCGTCGTTCCCTCTCTGAGCGCTTCTGTTCTCGCTGAACGTTCAAGCGGACGCGTTGAGGCGACCGACAGATGTTGGAATCCGCCGGTCATGGATATGTACTATTCTACGGGCCAGTGCCGGAGCCCTGGAAAAACTTGGAGCGACGATGCCACGCCCACTTGGGTTCCTCTGGCCCCGTAAGACGATACCTACGTCACACCTAACCCAGACATGTGACGTCCACAATCTCGCAATTTACTTTAAGACAAGTTAATTTTATACTAAATCGTTTTAATATTTCATGAAGAAGGTACGTTACGTTTAAGAAAACACTTCGATAAGGAAGCGAAAGAAATGCTGATAACGAACATGTTAGGTTATCGAAGTCTATTTTTTTTGTTGAGATATCTAGATATCTGCTTCTCCGATGTCATATGCTCTCTGGGGTAAATCAAGAGTCCCTTTGGCCCCGGAATGCACCATATTTCCCTGGATGAAAATGATAGAAAGGGAGGGCCGTCTTTGAGCGGACGGAAGGGGCGTGGCCATGTTGCTCTCGGCTGCGGTGGAGCCGGTGCCCCTCGGGGCAATCTGTGCCCGCGCGTCCAGAGTTCCTGGAGTGCTCGAGAGTTCCAGGAAGCGGCGTGGAGCTATCCGTTAGGTGTGGGTTTGGTTTGACCACCCGGAACTAGCAAAGTTTATCGGAAGATCTCTGATCCACTTAGCCGGGTGGGTTCGCCGTCTCGACGAGATTTAGCTATGCGTTATCGAAGATGCTGGCGCTCCTCAAAGGGCTCTAAGGTTCAAGTGGAATTCCCTGGACCAGTCGCTGATCCTTCGTTGCAGGGTATTTATACTCACGGCTAAACAGCCGCGGTCGGTACCCGAAATATTTCCATCGCTCGCTGATTAAACGCTCGCACAGGCGTCCCCTTCGGTGGGATCTCGTGGCAACGACAGACTCGGCGGTGTCAATGTTGGCGCTAAGCCGGTCGAGAGAGGTTTACGAGGAAAGTAAGGCGTCCTTCTTTTAATTAAAAACTCCCCCCTACTCGCCGAGCACCACGAACGTTTCGGCGGAACGGCAATTAGAGCGTGGATGATCAAGAAGAGCGTCCTGCAACTCCTCTGAAGGAATATGTAAACGAATTAAACGATTCGTTGATCAACACGCCTTCTCGGGATGGTCGAGCGCGCGTGTATCGATTCGGACAGAGGTCGGTCGACCGTCGAGCGCGAAAAAAGAATAAACAGGACCCGGACACCGTAAGGACGGAATCAATTAACTATTTTCCCGGAGAGCTTGCGAAATCGTGGCCGAAGAACCGAGCGACGAATAAATTACTCTGGGCAGTGCAGCAGCACGAGGCTGCTGGACCCAAGATAAAAGGTCCACGCCGCCGGAGACCAGCTTTATCTTGGCCAAATGGGAAATGCAACTCGCTGCACTCGGAGAGCGTTAACTTAACAAGACTACCTCGTCCCGAGTCGGAACACCCGAATGTTTTCTAATGTTTGTAATACTCTCTCGCTCGTGAATGGAATTTATTCATTTCACGAAGTTCTTCGTTTTAGGGTCTCTGCACACCCATCCGGGACGGGCCGGACCGTGATTTAGGTAGTTACTTTAGATAGTTTACTTTAAGGAGCTGTGGAGCTCCTGAAAACATTTTTTTTGTGCCATGCACAGAGAGAACTGTCAAAGAATCGGAATCACACCGGATCAGAAATCTCGGAGACTCCTGCCTATACCAAAGCTATGTAAAAAAAACTCTGCGGGGCCCGTCCCTTATGGGTGTGCAGAGACCCTTAAGGTCCAACCATACTGCCGGGACGTGATTTTTTTACATAGGATGAGGTCTAGAGAAAACCCCGACCGTAGACCCCATCCTATGTAAAAAAAAATCACGTCCCGGCAGTATAGTTGGACCCTTACTCGGTGTCCTTTCGATTACACCAGAGGCGGGCACGGGTGGAGCCCCTCAAACGCCAACTTCTCCCACCACCCTCTCTTTCATGCAGCGCGCACGTTCGTTGCGTACGCTGATGTCTCGTGTCTTCGTTGCCCCATTGTACCGCGCTTGCTGGAAGGTGATAGAGGGCGCTACGGTGTGGACGGTTTTGCCTCGATTGAGGCAAAATTGCCCATCCCTGGATTACACTGTCCAACAAATTTCAACTTTTTTTATGTTTCCTAATAACTGTTGGGCGATTCTTAAAGTGTTTTTTTGCGCTGATTCCGAATCTGTCCTTACTTTTTCGCCTACAAGTTTTTAAGAAATTTGAGTTTGAAAAAAAGACCTATCTTCCAACTTTAAACAAGTATTGTGATGTTATTATAAAAGATATTGATTGGTTCTCAATTTCTCAAAAACTGTACGTGTAGGCGAAAAAGTAAGGACAGATTCGGAATCAGCGCAAAAAACTCTATAAGAACCACCCAACAGTTATTAGGAAAAAAATTTGATGTTGGACAGTGTTGTCCGGGTCCGCAGTGATTCGCCACGGGTGTTTCTCTTTGTGGGAAAACGTCGCGTCCCGACCAGCAATTATTTCCCGTCGATTACAATAGCATCGTTCGACAAGTTTCTCTGTGCGTTACGAGCTTGAATCGACTGCGACGTTGAACAAGCAATAATTATTACAACGACAGTGGCAGCGAGCGGTATTATTTGTCGAAACGTCAACATCAATGAGTCCGACGGTGCATCGGACGGGATCAGGCGGAAAGGGGTTCCGCCTCATCTCATCGCAGTGCTTTATCGTCAAAGGTGTATCGATCATTCGTGGACTCCCTGTAGCTGACCGCGTCGCGTCGGTTGCTTTGTCGTCGGGAGGAAGGCATTATCCTTTGACGCGGCCTCGAGTCGTTTGGCCGTGGAGTTGTGGAGCTGTCGAGCGAGGCCTGGGTCCCTTCTTCCGTTGGTTTCCAGGGCGAGGAAAGAACGGGTGGATCGTTGATCGAGCTTGGAAGCGGATTCTCGCGCCGCGTGCTCGCGCCACGTACCTACTATACTCGCCCGGTATCGATCGGCACATTTGCCGGGCGGTTATCGTTCAACTTAGCGGATTCTTTTTCAAGAGATTTCGAGGAGAGAGGGAGAGGGAGAAAGAGAGAGGGCGTGGGCACGGATGGACGGTTCGGTTCGGGGTTGGCTGGCCTGAGAACTATGCCAGTGCCTGCGAGAGACCGGCAATATTGGCGCGTCTCTCCCGGGCCACCTGGATTCCTCTATTCCCAAGGCTGGCGCGATCCTGTCGCGGAATTCCGCACGTTCGCCGGCACAGTTGGCGGGAATGAAAATCGTTCGACATGTAACTATAACCTACCGACCGACCGGCACGCTCCGAGAACAACGGTTCGAAATTATGTTGGGTGCCATCCTTTATCCGCTATCATTCCTCGGAATCGTGAACGTAATCCGCATCGCCGGATGCTCGAAACTGGTCGCCGGAAACGTTCGCGCGGCTTGTTTCGGGACACGTTCTCCTACGACACCGTTCGCCGCTTATTTTTCCGCGCTCTATTAGAAAATAGGAATGCTCGCGACGTGGCGGGACGTTGTCTCCTTCGTGTTTTGTCGGAGATTACGCGACTTATTAAAACAGTGCGGGTCGACGATCGTCACCGAAAACTGTTTCGTTCAGAGATCTCGTTTAACCCTCGAACGAACGACGCTCTTGACGACTTTATAATCGTGATGCCTGGATCCATTTCGACCCTCGTTCATAAATTTGTACGACCGTATTTTTGAGCTTCTCTTAAATAGACTAAATAGGCATAATTGACAAGCTGAAATTGTCCCAGATGTATTTATCGAGCTTCTCTAATTGGACCTAATGAAAATAATTGACTAGAAGCTGGAGAAGTTGGATGAAGCCTTAGAACGGCTCGATCGAAATGGACCCACATATCTCCCGGAGGTTTAACCCATTTGCATCGCGAAGAATTCATGTAGAAACATGAATTACCGATTACTAGACCGCGGAATTTTGTGCGAAATAAATACTGTCTCCGACCTATGTAGACATTTATTACTAGACAGCGGATCTTTATGCAAAATAAAACTTTTCTGCCTGAATTGCAATAAACTGGAATGAAATAGAAATTTATTGTCTTTCTTAATATGTTTAATTTGAAAATAATATAACAGTATTTTCAAATTCTTCTAATCTTTTTACTGTTTTAAATTGCGCCTACTCATTTTTGCCATAAATGCATAAAATCCGCTGTCTATTTACTACTATTAAATATTGTCTCTATTTATCGTTCGATGTACTCTTTTTTATCGTAAATGCATAAAATCCGCAATCTACCGATTACTAAGAAGAAGAACAAACGGGTTAATCCGTGGGGCTGGCAGCGCTCTTACCTTTGAGATAGGCAGGACGGCCTGTATGTCGTCCTTCTGTATCTCGAACCGCGCCTGCAGCTTCCGTCTCTCAGGATGATGATCCCGCATTCCGTTGAATTGAGACGATCCGTTGTCCTCTTCGTCCTCGAAGGTGTAACGCACGCCCCACACTATGCGACCACCGTCCCAATTCCCTTCCATCCCCTCCTCGCTGGCTTCCAGAAGCATCGTCAGGATTTCCTCCGCCGATCTGAACAAGGAAACAACGATCTTAGTCCGGTGACCCTAGGATCATCTCTCTCCCTAAGGAAACACGTTCCGACCCCTCGTTTCCACCGCGGCAAATTGCTTCATTCCTGTGGAAACTGGTTGCAAGCTATCGTATATACTTTATTCGTACGCGATACGGGGACACGAGGCCGGGCTCTCTCTCTCTCTCTCTCGCAGTCCTAGATTGTCTATGATCCAGTCCCTGGATCCATTCGACCATCCCCAGTGATGGGACACTGTCTGACGCAGCAGATAGCCGCCGCCGCCAGTGGACTAAATTACGAACAAATGCAATTCGATCCAACAGGAGTCTCACGGCCTGTCTAACATTCCCGTAATTAGTTGACGAAATAAATTCTTGCGAGTACTGATATGTATATATATATATATATATATATATATATATATATATATATATATATATATACATATTCCGCGCCGGCAATCGAACCCGGGACCCTCGCGGTTGTAGCTGATCAACTCTTACACATACCCACGGAACCCTCCTACTTTTCCTAATCCCCATACAGTATTTGGTCTGGGACGTCCTGAACCCACAATTATACAGGGTGAGTCACCTAACGTTTGTACCTCAAATATCTTTGTTGTTTCTAAAGATACGTCAAATATGGTAAGGACAAAGTTGAATGGTACAACGGGGCTGACACGATGCCAGAAAATAATTTTGTTTCTATGCCATTTTTGTCGAGATATCAAGGTCACCTTGACTTTTTTAATTGGAACCACCCTTTTTTAAACACCTACAACGATAGTCCCTTTCATTACGAATTCAGTGACAGAGTTCAACATTCCTTCAAAGCCCGTTTACAGGCATGTATCGATATTAAATCTTATACGTTATCTCTGTCCGCGACCTTGAATGACCTTGAATAATTATAGTCACTGATTTCGTAATGAAAGGGACTATCATTGTATGTGTTTAAAAAAGGGTGGTTCCATTTAAAAAAGTCAAGGTGACCTTGATATCTCTAAAAAAAAAAATGAAACAAAAACAAAATTTTTTTTGGCATCGTGTCAACCCCGTTGTACCATTCAACTTTGTCCTTACCATATTTTACGTATCTTTAGAAACAACAAAGATATGTGAGGTACAAACGTTAGGTGACTCACCCTGTATATTTATATGCATACATATATGTATACGTTTTGGTGCCATATCTACGAGATCGTAACATTGTATTTCGCGGTACCTTTAAGTTCGGAATCATAGATAGAGTCGCGGTCCTTTGAGTCCACATGCCGACATAGGCAACGCGATCCAACGGTTCCGATGAGCTTCCGAGCTCTGTTAGCCGAGGTATAGCTTTTGCAATAAAAGTATTGTATAAAGACATCTGTGTCATTATTATAAAATCACCTAGCTTTCCAAAACCAACAGCGAGAAAGACAATTCATTGTGCTCGTCTCTGCCGATGAGCTCGGATCTCTGGATCGCTAGAGACACAGTGTTGAGTATCAAACTCGGCACTCTCGAGTCACTTCCGAGTGACTCTCGACACAGCATCATTCACTCGCGAGAAATACTATCCAGAGCAACCCGTGAGAGTTTTGTCAAGAAAGAACTTCGGAGGCATCGAGAGCTGCTTCGCCAATCAGGAGTCCAAGCTAGAATGTTCACACGCGTGGCAAATTAGAATGTGCGGTGTGTCTCGACGGTTGCATAAAGACGGGTCGATAACTGTCCGATGGTGCCAACTTTTTAGAATTCTTGCGTGGAGGAAGAAAAACTTTGCGCTCGTTTGACCGACTAGCTAAGATCCCTGAGACTTGTTCGAACATTCGGAAGACTGTAAGAAAGAACTTGGGATGCATCGAGAGCTGCTTCACAAATTGAGAGTCGGAAGGTTAACTAGTCCATACGCGTAGCAAATTAACATTTCGGGTGTACGTTAACGGTTGCATAAGAACGGGTCGATAACCGTCCGACGGTGGAACTTTTTAGCGAGATTAGGCCGGGAGGACGGGTGTCTCTCGGCTCCTTTGTTTTCTATGGGGAGTTGCTGGGTAATCGCCGGGCTAAACCGCCGTCGCGTCCAGAGTTTGCCGTCGGGTTCGAGTAGCTGACGAGAATTTGAACAGTTAGAGGAGACGATGGGGGTGTTTGTAGTTCGCAAATGGCCGGGGTTACGTAACGGCATGCGACACGGCGCTGCGGGGCGTCGCGGGGCGCTGCGAAAACGGTGAAACGTTACATGGAAACGCAACGACGACCCGTCCGGTAGCCGTGGGTCGGGTCGTTATGCCAGGTCCGCGGTTGGGCGTGAACGAGAGGATCCCGGGCGAAATGGACGGCTATTACGACCGTATTTACGAGTCGAGACGATCGTGTTCGCAGACGGTTCTCGATGAGATTGAAGGGTAGCAAGCGTCTGGCTTCGTTTCGCGGCGCAACGAGTTCAAGGATCGCGGGATCTATACAGGAAATTTGACGCCGGCGGTGGAAATTCTCAGATAGGACTTTACCCGGGTGAGAGAGCAAAGGTGAGCGATTCGACGCTCGTGTTTAGACGGAACGAGTTCGCATTTCCTCCTTGCGAGACATGTCGCGAACGCTCGGAGATATCGCGATGCTGCAAGATGCCGGATCCCATTCCCGGTGATCGAGACGCGATCCAACGATCGAGAGAGAGAGAGAGAGAGAGAGAGAGAGAGAGAGAGAAAGAGAGATCGAACCAAATTAAACGGGGAATTTTTCGTCGTTGCCTGGGAAAGGAATCCGAACCCGGGCCGCCCGAAGGCGCAGAGCGTCGACGTCGTTGGACGACGCCGACTAAAATGGAACCGGATCGAAGGGAATAGAAGCGAAAGGAAGCTGGAATAAAATTAGCAGGAGGGGCAGTAATTCTCGAGTCGATAGATTTGCGCTTTAAGCTCCGCGCACACCGGCCCATTGTTCACGCTTCTCGCTCGGGAAAATTGCGAACTGTTTCGAACAGGAGAAAATATGATAATCGCTCTGTGAAACGGAAAAATCTAGTAATACTATCGTGGAAATACGACGTGTGTGATACGAGACGTAAATTGTGAATCTCAGACGGTGATCGAGACGCAAATAGTTAATAGTTGAATTATATATACTTTCATATTTATCGTCTTTGATCATACAATAATGGGAACTCGGAAGCTGCACTCGGTTGCACGGTAACAAAATAAAAGCTAACGCCGACGCTTTCAAGGTAGCGCATCATTTTATCGATCGCCTTTGTGCGCAGCGGAATCGGCCGCGCAAGATACGAGAGAGCGCGCACGATCAACATTGCGTAGGATTTGGCTAAAGCTGCTGTAACGCAAATACCATTGATAAGAGAACGCGGGGCGTGAAGAGGAATGAGGAAAAGAAACCGAATCTTCGGAACGATAACAAGATATCGGGAGCATAGGTCTCGACGCTGTCTATTTTTGCGATCGATGGTCCGAGGAACACCCTGGCAATCGACTGCATTGATGCCGCGCGATTCGCGAAAAAGAGAAAAGAGTCGAGTAGGGGCAAAGAGAAGCAGAGAGAAAGACGTAGGGGAGGGAGCGAGAGGAAATCGAACCGGAGCATCGCAGGGTTAGCTGCCTGTGATAACGAGCTCCACGATACAGTGATACTCACACGGAACTTTGACTTTTTCCGCGTGGCCCACCGAAACGAACGTTCCCGATAAAATCTTCTTCGAATCCTCGGCCGTGCCGCCGGCTTTTCCGGCGTTCGTTTACGGTGTGTCGTTTGCATACACCGTCCCTCTCGTTCCTCTGGAACAGCCACCGGGCATCCGACAACGGCTTTTCGAATCTCGAGTCGCGGATTATGTCGCAGCTCGGTGAATTGGTTTGGCTACGGATACACGGAATCGATTCTTTCGTTTCGCGAGAGAACAACCGTGCGCGAGTTGATGCCACCCTCGGGAAAATTGTCTGATTCGATAAACCATGGCGTCTCGCGCGCGTAAATACGTAGCAAAACGAAAAGAAGCAAAACTAAATACAAAGAATTCTGGAACAGCGATAGAGAGGAGTCTGGTTCTCCTGATGGTATTATATAGCTTCTGTTATTCGGGGGAACAATTAACTCTCTGTAATTATTTCGTGCGACAGTGGCTCGACCTACAAAAATAAGACAATTGCGAGATCCGGGAGAGGAGGAGGAGAGAGAGAAGAGAATGGAAGAAAAGTAACCGAGTTAAAAGGGGGATAAAAAGAAGCAGAGTTTGTCCCGCCGCGCCATCGGGATTCTATGGCCTTTGCCGTGATTAGAAAAGGGTCGGGCCAGGAGAGGAGACAGCCAATTCCGTGCGGAACGACGTTAAGTAGGATCGCCGCGCAATTTTCCCTGCTAACCCAATAGCGGAGTAATCATTGTCGACGGCGATCCATCAGTATCCTCTCTGACGTGAGTACCACTGGCTCCGATACGCGGTGGGTCTACCGATTGCGATTCTAGCTGCAGCTATAAAAGCTCGCGTCTGGTCGCCGCGATCAATTCGATATCGACGTATCGACGCGAGTCCATCTCGTGGTATAGAGCAAAATGCGCGCCAGCGCGGTGATACTAATTTCCTGGACGGTGTTCGTGGTGATCTACACCGAGGCCCACCCGGTGCACGATTTCACCGCGGACGAAGTTCTCTCGAAGCTGCCGGATGTTATTGCACCGGAAGTCGAGGCGAACATGCTGATCACGATGATGACGAAGCCGAACGACAGGGAGGAAATATTGCGGGAGAGCGAACAAAAGCTGGACGAGGCTGACGTGCTGATCGAAGAAGACGAAGAGACACTCGAGAGACAGGCGCGGTATGCTAAAAAGAAGAAGCACGACGACGACGACGACAGTAGCAGCAGCAGCAGCAGCAGCAGCAGCAGTAGTAGCAGCAGCAGTAGCAGTTCCTCGAGCGACAGCGACGACGACGACGATAAAAAGAAAAGTAAGTGCCGAAAGAACGGTCACGACGACAGCGACGACAGCGACGACAGTGACGACAGTGACGACAGCGATGACAGCGACGACGATAAGTGCAAGAAAAAGAAGAAGAAGAAGAGCAAGTGCAAGGACGACGACGATTCCAACGACAACAAAGCTTACCGCAGGAGACGGGACGCGGATGATGTAGAAGACGAGCCTGTCAAAGATTCAAGCAGTTCCTCTTCGGAAGAGAAGAAGGAACCCATGCAGAAGACATCGCGGCTTGCGGAAGACGAGCCTGGCAAGGATTCCAGCAGCTCCTCGTCGGAGGAGAAGAAAGAACCCAAGCAAAGGACAGCACGGCTTGCGGAAGCCGAGCCTGGCAAGGAATCGAGCAGCTCCTCGTCGGAGGAGAAGAAAGAACCCAAGCAAAGGACAGCACGGTTTGCGGAAGGCGAGCCTGGCAAGGATTCGAGCAGCTCCTCGTCCGAGGAGAAGAAAGAACACAAGGAAAGGACAGCACGGTTTGCGGAAGCCGAGCCTGGCAAGGAATCGAGCAGCTCCTCGTCGGAGGAGAAGAAGGGACCTACACAGAAGAATTAGCGAATCGAACTCGCCCGGCCAAGAAGAGGAGAATGGTCGATCCGGAATCGAAAAAGGTGCAACAACTACGAATAGCTACATTGTGATGCTGCTTTGCTTCGCATCGAAAGATCCAACGAATGCAGTGTCACGTGTCGGACATTGATATCTTTCGTCAACAGCTATTCCCGTGAATCCTTTCGGACCCGCATGTATTCGAGCAGGCGTCACGTTTGCTGCTTTTTCAAGGATTGACGTAATAAAGTGAGAGTACACGGATCTTCTGGTGCTTTCTTTACCTCGTTCTCAGCCTCCCGACCCTCCCAGTCCCGCGGAAACCTTGAAGAACGAGGTGCCGTTCCTTCCTCCGTCGGATAATAAAAGTCCCCTCGGCAAAATTGTGACGTACTTACGCGCTTGGTACTCTGGGCACGCTATCCTTTCGCCTCGCGATGAACAGCGCGACCGTATTCTTCGTGTTTATGTCGATCTCCACCGTCCAGTTCGGGCTGCTCGGCGAGGCTCCAAGGATCTTCACGCCGGACTTCACCCTGGCCCTGCGGAAAACAGGAACACGAGCAATTAGCGATTTTTCAGGACGGGGACAAAGCAATCGCCCAACGGCAAACACCCGAGTTTGTTCGAGCCAATTACTGCTTTCACGTTAACGGAAAATATCGGGATATTGGTTTCACAGAAAGAGAAATTCCCGGTCGATATTATGCAACCTGCTTCTTTGATAGGCTACCTGCCGACGAATGTAGCTCGTTACTCGTTCCTTATGATTCGAAGCTTAAAAGCTCGTCGAGGTTCGCTTTATGTGTCCGCCTGCTCTCGGGTAGGGGAATTTGCCGGATATAATTAGCGCGAACGACTTCGTTCGTGCGAGGACGATAAGATCTGCATAGTCCGATCGAATTATTTTTCTAGGGTATAGTAAACCGGTGATTTTGACGCGTTGATCCATCGTACGAGGTAAATCTGCACGCGATGTTACGGATTAATGCGAATAAAATACGACGAGTTTCCCCCGTCGAGATAGAGGGCAATAATAAGTTTACCAAGTTGGACGCGGAGGAGAGGAGAGGCCGGAGGAGGAAGAAGAAGAAATCTGTCGTAAAAAGGTGGGGAGCGGTAGGAGTTCAAGGGTGAGGCGATTCCCTCGGTTTCCTTTTTAACGTCGCCACGATTTCACCGGGCAATTATCGGCTCGCGACGACTATTGCATCGGCGATTAACCGTCCGTTTGCCAATTTCATCTGGACGAGAGGAAATTCCAGGACGCGACGGTACAGCAGTTTTCCTCGGGAAAAAACGGCGAAACGGTTCAAAGAGCTCGGTCGACGCACCAGTTTCTGGTTTCGCAAGTTGCCGGTTGCACTCCAACAATTGTAGATAATTAGATAGCCATTATGCGGTGCGCGGGTGGATTGAAACGCGCTCGCAATTAGTCGAATTATTCCCGTGGCGTTTCCCCGATGCCGCAGGCTCCTCGAACCGAGAACGCTAAAACTTTTCCGGGACGGCGATTCTTTCGATTATCGCGGGCCAATTGCAAACGAAGCGTCACCTTCGTACGTACATATCGGATTTCCGTTCGATCGCGTCGCCTGGGGCGTGTACACCCTCCGCGTGGGCGGTACAGTTTCATCAGCGGTCCCGTCGCAATAACCACGCTCCGCGGTCTATCTATCTATCTATCTTTTGCCCCGACACCGCTCGCTAATCTCGCCTCCATATTCGCGATGGGCGACGGGCGAAGGTCCAATCGTTCCATTTAGATCAATATAATAATGCGTATGCATACATACACACGCGTGAAAACGAACTCGACGCGCGACAAACAAAATAGTTGAATATTTTAACGCGTCCGCTCTGGCGACGCTCAATTATTCATCTAAATTTTATAATTGATTCCTGCCGCTGATACGCCGAACGCACCGAATCCGATACGAAAGGGTTGACAGAGTAATCGCTGGATCAAAGTTAATCCATTGTGCTTGGAGACTTTTCTCAGATCATCTGACACAGAAAGCAGCGGAAGCAAAGCTTCGGATAAAATATCAAACGGTGTACAATAGGTTCTCGCTCATTGCAGTCTCGATCAAATGCCCGTATTTTACGAGAAACCTCGTTCCTTGCATTTTGTTGGCGCAACACGAAGAATGGAGCTTAGTGGAAATGGTAATTTTGTAAAGGTGTTGCGAGTCGAGTCGCGATCGTTTTTTTATGTTGTTAACACTTTATCTACCGGAAGCCTATTAATCGGCTTTTTAATATCTGTGGCTGAATGTAAGAGAAGTTGCATAATTTTTTTATAAATAACAATTTTACATGAAATTGTTACACTATATAAGTTCCAAGAATTTTTGGAATGGTTTTGAAATTCCTGTCGCTTTTGAACAAGAAATTGTTACACTATATAAGTTCCAGGAATTTTTTGAATGGTTTTGAAATTCCTGTCGCTTTTGAACAATTTATTTAGATGTTCACAACCACTAATCTTTGATTTAAAAAAGACCGTTGCAAAATTTCCGGTAGATAAAATGTTAAGGTATAGTTGGGAAATCTAATACGATCGATTGGACAGCTGGGATCTTGCCTGACATTCCGGTCCAGTTCTTGTGTTACGAGCGAGTACCTACTGTATACGATGTCCCTTCAGAGGAGACGGCGCAAACGGTTAATAGTATTTTGCTTCTCTGACAAAGAAATTTTCAGGAATTTCGAGGGCTAGCGGAGGATCGACAGGATCTAGCTCGGGAAGGATCGAAAAGCCATCGGCAGAGGATAGCAGGAGGAAAGCTGATCCTCGCCCGCCTTAGCCTCGGCGATTACAAAACGCCGGATCGGAAATTGAATTTCGACGAGAGAGAGAGAGGGAGAGTGTGAGATAGGCGCGAGTGAAATATGGGGCTCGATAGTGGCCATTCTGGAGTCGAGCATCGAGGAGGAGGCTCGAGACAAATCGTCGTTTCCGAGCGAAGTTCATATCGCTTTTTTTCACAAGTTTTCGAGCCTCGAATACCGTTGCCGCGTCGACGATCCACTCGACGACCGAGCGCTCGTAATTACAACGGAAAACTTGCGCGAGCGTCGTCGTGTTTTCCGCGTGGAACCAGCAGGGAAGCGCGTCACATACGAATCGTGCGAACGAATGTTATTTCTCGATGATTTGCCGAACAAATTTTCCAAATAAATGTCCCGTCGCTGTGCTTTTCCGCGTCGAAACCGGGCCGCAAGCGACACAGACCATGGGACGACGTCACGTTGATTTATGCCATGGTGGACAAATTTTTGGTAACTGGTAATTGCTACAGAGAACGCATTTTAGCTGCTACATTTATCCCTTCCGACCGCAATGGTGTGAACACAATGGTGAACTAACTCTGCTGCTATTTACGGGCTACTGAAGCTACGGTTCGAATAAATAACAACAAATATTAATGAAAACTGTGTAAAGAACGCGTTCACTGCCGTGGTGATCACTGGTGACCGACGCTACCGATTTGCTTAAAAACTGTGGCACTGAATACATCAATTTATTTGGTCTGAAACGAACTAAATTATAGTGTAAGGTGCAAACTAATAATAATTATTAATAATTCTGATCGTTTACACGAATGGAGTGGGCAAGACAGAACACGGAATTGCGGCAATCAGCGTGTTAAATTTTGAAAAATTGTAAGCTATAGGTCGTGGAAATTTTCTGGATCTAAGGGACGCGTAGTAGTCACTCGGATCGTTGCCCGTGAATGTTGCTTTAAGGGCGAAAATCAGAGAACTAAGAACACTGCTAAAACGAAAAGCCAGACAAAGGTATCCGGATGCATTTTTCACATGAACTGCAAGCATGGAGAGAGCTCGAAGAAGATAGAGGATACGCGGTACTTTAAAATGCGAGCAGCATGCACCGGGACCCGTGACGCGAGTTACTGACACACGACGTACAGTCACGGTTTTCTAAAATCGTTTTGCCCGCGCGCGGGAAACTGTCTACCTTTGAAAGCAACATTGATTGACATTCGATCGAGAGGGGTTTAAAGCTTCCCCTTTCAAGGGTTCCAATTTCAGACGCCATCGATCCGGGCGGTACGTTTGCAACACGGTCGTGTGCCCGGTTGATTCGCAGCACGCCCGGATTCGCTAAAATAGTCGGAAGAATCCTCGGATTTGATCGAAATCGGAATTGTGGAGCAAGGGGAATAGATTCTGGAGGGCGACCGGAAAACTATCGGCAGGGTCTTGGCCAAAAAAGCGACCGGGTTTGTGTTTGTCTCTAACTCTATCGCGAATATATGCCGCAGACATGCGGGAATTATTCATCCGTCGACGGTGGTCGGGCCGCGTCGCGTCGTGGTTTGCTGCGCAAGATTGCAATTTAATCCGCGGAGTTCGAGGCGGCGCGGATTCGCGGAGCACTTTCGGTTCGCAATATTGGGACGTTAATAATGAGAAATCTACGTAGCGATCGCAGACGGCTGTGCAATTAAAGCGTCCCGAAAACGAGGGGATTATCGCGAAGAGAGAGAGAGAGAGAGAGAGAGAGAGAGAGAGAGAGAGAGAGAGAGAGAGAGAAAGGGAGAGAGAGGGGGGGGAAGCGCAACGACGGTAATACGTTTTAATTAGAGGCGCGAAACGCGCGAATCGTCCGCGAGAACGCCTAATCCCGTCGTCGAAAACACGAGAGAGGGAGGCGCGGGAAAATTAATCCCGGTCGTTAATTATGGCGGGCGTCAAAGGTTGAGCAGCCGGAGTTTCCGTCTGCGAGCGAGACGCGAAGGAAAAAAGAAACGTTCCTTCGCTCGCGACGAGGGAGCTGGGGAAAACCTGGGAAAATGAAGTTCCGTAGCGCGAGACGCCCTCGACATTTTCAGGCAGCCGGATCAAAACGAAGTTTCGAATGGGACGTGAAACGGGAATGAGGCAAATGCCGATCAGTAGCTTCGTCACGGAAGGGAAAATGCTGCTCGTGCGCCGCTACTCGAAAGGACGTTTGCCCGGCGTACGACGCGCGGCGTCGCGACGCCAACTCGACTCGAGTCGCCTACGCTCTCTCGCGGAGTCTTTGCTCTCGAGAATTCACGCTCTAGTTACGTGACCGGGTCACGGGGTCAGCGTCAGAGGAAGGCTACCGTGGTGGCGTAGGATCACGCCGTCGTCTATCCGACGCCACGCTAGATAGATATCTATGCTTCCTCTCTGCTCTCTGCTCTCTCCGCTTTGCGCTCTTTGTACGTCCAGCGCCGCGTCACAAGCCGCTAGCAATCGCGACACGAGCCCGCTACGCTACCGACAGTATTTCACGGTTTTCGAGCGGACACGCCGAGATTCTCTGTACCGGAAACAGGATTGCAGGCGAAAAACATCTGCCGGTATTTTTCTTTCCGGCCCCGTCGAAGTTTCTCAAAGCCAAATCTTTTCGTCCCCTATGCGATTTTCTCTTGTAAATCTACCGTGCGGTCTATCCTGTTTTTCTATTTTTATTCTTGAAACTTTTACAGGATGCTAAAGATCGAAGATGATGACACAGAACTGTCGCTTGTCCTCAGCACGCTCCGTTTAGATCAAACGCGAGAGAAACGGTCACTGAATGGAGATCAAGAATAACGCTGGCACATCTCGGTCTTTCATTTGTTATTTTTACGTTCGCGACAAATTCCGCCGGAAGATTGACAACATTTTGGAAGAATCGACTTTCCATTCAGCAATCGCTCCGCTACTTCCACGCCGAAAGCCCTGCGAGCAAAAACGAGCAATCTCCGAGTGCATGATTCTCGATTTTCACTCCGGCGAAAATACCCAAACTTTCGTGGAAGTTATAAAATCGGAGCCCGGCGTTTCTGATTCGAACCACGTATTATTATTATCTCTTTCGCGAGGAGCGAATCGCGGCGAACCTATTCAATTCGAGGCGCGAACGCGAAGGAAGTTTCGAGGAAGAGTTCGCAGGTCTCTCAAATTCGCGGGTGAATTTTCTGCTCGCGGATAAGCCCCGGGGCGTTATCGTAAGACGAGAAAACTGCCGCCGCGTCGGAGAGCGGGTAACCTGATCACGCCCGGGGTCTCGTCGGCTTCGTTTCAGCGATAGATTCGTATTTTCCAACGGTGGAAGGTTGTGAAAAAATGGGTTAGATGAGGAAGAGGATTCAGAGGGTTGGCAAAGTGTAGGGCCATCATAGGACGGAATCGATATTCGCAGCGAGCGCACGAAAATCGGTCGGATGAATTATCGAGAGACCGTTTCCCGGGTCGCAAATAGACGCGATGCGCCGCGGCTCGGCCGGAGGCAAAGGGACCGATTAATTCGATCGACGATGCAAAATAAGCGTCGGATTCGATTTGCCTGGCCGTCGACCGACTAAGTCTTCCGGTTCGGCCTCGTTTTCCCGCTTCGAGGAGCGGCGAGGAACGGAGCGGAGCGGAACGTGTGCTGGTTCACGCAGCCCCGGAAGCACGCGCGAGAGGATCGATAACGCGCCAGGGGAGCGTGCGATCAAACGAGAGGAGCAGCGTCCTCGTCTTTTTCTCTAAATCGAATTACACCTGGTCGAGGCCGATTATCCGGAGCAAACGAACCCCGGCCCGCGGGATAATTAAGTTAAACCCGGTTAGCAGCGAATTAGGGTTACGGAAGGTTGCGGGCGAGCGAAAGGGCCATTCCTGCGGGGGAACGATGAAAAAAGCGAGTATCGCCACGTCATGCCCTGCCACGCCACGCCGCGCTGGGGAGAGACAAGAATTGGTCGGCTTTTCAAAAGAGCCATAAGCACAAAAGCGGGCAGCAGCCCTTTCTGCAGCGCCTGCGAGCGGACATACGCTCCGAATCCCGATGGTATTACACCGAAAATATTGTTTATCGATCGCTCGCACAGGGAATTTCCTTTGCCTTTCGCTTCGCTGACATTTTCAATACGATCGTTCTTACAGTCGCCTCGCGCAATTAGCTACCGGTCGTGCAAATTAACCCCGGAGACCAGCGAAACCGCCGAGAGCCAATCACAAGTTTTCGATCAAGTTATTTCCGCGAGGCGATCGACGGCATTTACATACAAATCGGGCGACGCGCAAAGCGGCCGGTATCGAAGCGTTCCCGGATCGCGTTGACGAACGACCGGTGTCGAGCGCCAACCACAATTTATTCAATGACTGCCACCATGGTTCTCGATCGATCCCAAAACGAAACGAAACGGCGTGGCATGACGCGACGCAACGCGAGGCGGACGTCCCGGCCGATTGCGTAACTGGTTCGCGAACGGCGAACGTTCGCTCGATTAAGCTACAACCTGTCACCGATAATTCGCCTGGTAATTATGATCGAAACAGAGGGAGAAAGATGGGGTGCGAGCAGAGTGCCGCGCTTGGCTATACCAAATGTGCGCGCATTTCATGCAACACCCGTCGGGCTTGCCGATATGTCGGTGCATACATCGCTGCGGTTCGCGTTTCTATTCAACCCTCGTCCCACCCACCATTCATTTCTCTTTCATTACATTACGATACTCCCCTTGTACAGGGTGGTCCAGAAATCGTGGCACAAGCCGTTGATTCTACATACAAATCCAAGTCGAAAGAGAAGAATAACGTGTTTTTGTTCGACGTCTCGTTTTCGAGACAATCGAAAATTCAAATTAAAACCCAATATTCAAATATTGGATACGAATGAGTAGGTGTAATTTAAAACAAAAGAAAGGTTAAAATGATTTCAGAATGCCAATCTATTGTGTTCAGCTTGTTCAAATTATTAAAGTAATAATTAGACTGCGGATCTTTATGCAAAATAAAAAATGTTTGCGCATTGATTGCAAGACACAGGAACTAAACAAAAATTTCATTCTTCTATTAATTATCGTATTAAGCTGAAACTGATACACTGATGTCCTTAAATCTATTTAATATGTCCACTGTTTTAAATTGTATGTACCCATTTTCGTCATAAATGCATAAAATCCGCAGTATAGTAATAATGAACTGTCTATCTGGCTCCAATCTTCTGCAATCGACGCAGGCAATTATTACTTTGCATAAAGATCTGCAGTGTAGTCGTGATCCTACCACTTTTACTGCAAATACCAAACACGAATCTTGAAACTCATTTTTCTCGAAAGCGAGGCGTCAAACGAAAAAATGTTATAACTTTTTTCCGCTTATTTCAGTATTATTTAAGCATGTAGAATCTCCCACTCGGCCAATCGTACTATGATACAAAAATCTACCTTTTTTATTGCGTAGAAGGATGAAAGAAAAGATAAAGGATCCGACTAGTGGGGCCAATTATACGCGGAAACTATACATATAAAGAGTCTGGAGTTTAAAACCAGGGGAAGACAATTCGCGCAATTATAATGAACTTGGCAAGAGAATCCAACGAATCTCTCCGGTCCTACGAGATTGTTCTCCAATTATTACGTCCTTACGTTTCTCGATAATACCGCTACAATTACCCCTGTAAACTTCCCGTGCCTCTTTCAGCGTTGTCGTTTATTTCCCCGGATAAATTTCATTCACAGCGAACTTCCGGTTACGCGGTCCCTGCGGACCTCTCGAGCCGCACGAGCGAGAAACCGGATCATCCGAATATGAGCAGTATATAGATTATTAAATTACATCGTATATTATTCTTATTATTTTGTTGCGAAACAGTGGAAAAAGCGTGGCGCGCGTTCCCCTCGGGGCCAGGATTTTCCATAAAATTCTTCGGCGACATGTGAACCGATACCGGGGAAATAAAGCACGGAATCCCGGGGCAAGTGTCGAAGGTACGGCGTATATAAAATAACCGAGCAGTTTCCGGATAAGACGCGAGGAGGGGAACTATGCGAGTAAGAATTCCTTTATCTCGGGCCGGTTTGAGACTCGACCCGGTAAACTCGGCTCGGTAATCGAATTTCTAAGCGACCCGCCCCGCGCCGCTTCTGATTCCTCGTTAAGGGGACAGGCGGCTAACTGGCCTGCTTTGTGCGCTCTTTTTTCCTCGGAGCTGGCAGAGCCAGAGCTCCGCTCCGACGCGCTCTTCCTCTCGCTCACTTACTCGCTCTCGAGAGTTCCAATTTTTACACGTTGATCGCGACACGGTGTGCTTCGGCTTCGCTGCCCCGCGAGTGCACACGCTGGAGCTGGGCTCAACTTCCCGCTACATTTTTATCCGGGGATGCGACATAGAGCCCCGGCAAACTTGTCCCGCTATCGATCGGTCTGCGAGAATTCGATTACAATTGGCCGGGCGCGTCACTGGGAATCGCAAACTCTCTCCGCGATCGAGATAACCGACGATAAAACTCTTTCGAGCACCGATCTCTCAAAATCTCCTCGAACATGACGACTACTATCGTTCGATCAACCGAAGAGAAGCGCGTCGAAGAAACAGAAAAACGCGAGGGATGACCGTCGACGGTCTCTCTCGAACTTCCGGTTTTTAGGTGGACCGCGATCGATAACGATTATCGAGACGGAGATTGCATAGCGTCGACGATTGCCTCCCCCGCGAGAGTTTGCTAACAACGGAGGTTACAAGTTCGGCCGCGTGCTCGACGATTCATCCAATTAGGAAATTTTTGTCCCGCGCACCGACCCGCTTTTTGTCCGCGGGAAAAGAGTTCGCCTCCCCCGACTAGAGAGGGTGCATTAAAACGGCTTTCGAGGGACGCGAGCACAGCGAAAAAAGCAGCGAGCAAGGCCGGCAAAGTGAATTCCAACTCGACGGTCTTTGCCGCATTTTCGTCACGTGTTTTCCGGCCGTTGCGTGTGTGTATAAACGGAGAACAGGGTACGCGAGTTAGAAAGCGGGATGTCTTCCGTCCAAGCCGCTTTTGTTTTTACCCCGCGGCAAGCCGTGTGCTTCATATTCTTAAATTAGTTTTTCGGTAACGCGCGGATCACGCTGCCACTGACAAGGTTCGTACACTGTTAGGTTTAACTGCGTTTTGGAGAACTCTTTTTTTTCACGTTTTTTTATACAATCTTATAGATTTCGACGAGAGAACACCGAAAATGAAAATCTACAGGCTCACATAAAAAAAAAGTTCAAAAAAGTTAAGAACACGGAGTTCTCCAAAACGCAGTCGAGCCCACTGTTACGTTATCACGTCAACCGAAGAGATATTTACCTTTCCCGGATTTTTCTATGATATTCCGCATCTTGATTCGCAGCAGGAAATCGCTGAGTTACGAGGGAGTCCTCCAACTTTTGAAACGAACGAACTTTGCTGTTGTTGGAGAGATATCAGGATTCTTCACTAGTACACTATCGCCGCGATTCAAAGTTTGACACGCGTCCGTCGACGACCGCGGAACGACTGAACCCCTCCCAGAATCTAAGGTGCAGCTTGAATTGTTTAGGCACGGACCGTTTCACAGGTAGAGCCATAAATCAATGTCCCCTCCGAGTTTATCGGTGCTTTCAATGTTCGGCACGATTGACCCTTTGTGAACGGACCTCGTTGAGCACATCAGTGAGCCGCTAATAAAGGGCATCGGTACGCGACGCAGTAGCGATGCGACGCAATATAATTATACACGACAAATTATTCGAAATGGAAATGAAATTCTTTGTCCATGTCCTGGACATAGGAGAATCGTAAATTTTACATGGGCTCGATTAACACCTTCGCTGCTACCGTCACACATATATGTAGGATCTTAGGAAAAATGAGGAATTCCGCGGCGAGAATCGAACCCGGGACCCTCGCGGTTGTAGCTGATCAACTCTTACACATACCCACAGAACCCTCCTACTTTTCCTAATCTCCATACAATATTTGGTCTGGGAGGTCCTGATCCCACATATATGATCTCTGCAATTTTGCAGTTTACTCGAAGATGATCAAATTAATTTTATCTCCTTGGTTTCATGACTATCTTCTGATAAACTGTTTCAATATTTTCAGTAGAAGGAACTTGTTGCGTTTAACATAAACCCACCCAGATTTTTGATTTCACAATTAACGAAGTCATAAAGCTGCCTTCATAGGAATCGATTCAATAGATTTTTGTATTCAATTGTGATAAAAATCGCAGAAAATCTAAATGAATTAAATCTTGTTATTTTTAATATCCGGCGCGTCTTAGCACCGTTCTCAAATGGTTAACATCTCGCAGAAGGGCATCTTCTACAATAAATCGACTGGGGAGAGCATAGATCGGTCACCGGTGGTGAAGACGATAAGTCGAACGAATGGTTCGAAAGGTCGGGTCGAGCGGGACCCAGGGAAAACAAGGGTTGAACAAACAGGTCTCACCTAAGGTACACAGTGACGACGAACTGGATTCTGCCGTCCCGGGAATCTGCGGGTTTGGACGGGTGCAGGAAGACCGGCACATGTAGCCTGGACCTCGGGTAGAGCGGTCCATGAGGGACCAGCAGAGTCAACGAGTCGTCGGCCTTGAGCTCCTTGTAATCCGCTCGGTTGGGGGCGAGCGGTATTTGTCCGAGAGGCGTGACGGGCTGGATCTGCACCCTGGGTCTGCAGAATCCGGCGCCGTTATCCGCCGAGCCGACATCCTCTGCCCGCGGCTCGAGCACGGAGTAGGCGACCTGCACGAGCCTCGGCAGGCTCTTGGCGACCTTGACGCGGCCGGAAGCGTCCGGGGGTGGTAACGGTGCCCACCAATCGGCAGGTATAGTGATCTGAGCGAGGCAGACTCCGTTTTCTCCGTCGGGGCTGCAGGCGGCCGTCAGCGCGGACGTCGAGGAGGAAGGAACGCTCGAATAGGCCGAGGACGAAGAGGAGGAAGAGGATGAAGAGGACGAAGATGAGGAGAAGGTTCTACCGTTGTTCCTGCTGGCGGTGCTCCTGGCTGGGGAGGCCAGGCTCGCGTGCAGCACCACGCAGACCCTCTGATGCCGAGCCAGCAGCAACTGACGCCTTCCGCCTGCCTCGCTTCCGGCATGGAAGAGCACTCGCAGCACCGGCGAGTCGCGCGGCACGCTGTTTCCAACCAGATGAGCAGACATGTCCAGGTGTCGTGCCCCCAGCTCCTGCGCGTCCAGAATCGTCGCCGCTGTCAGATTTCGCCTCGTTTCCGGTCCCGGCAACGCGTCCAACGGGTCCGGGACTATGTACCGAGCCGGCACGGTCTGTTTCGTGCTAAACGGACCATAGGTCGCCCGCACCGAGACCGGCTCGCTCGTTTGAAACACCGTGAACTTGTCGATCGACAGAATCGAGCCCGGCGGCGACGACGGCACACCGTTGCCAGTCGACGACGTCCCCGTCGACGAGCTTCCACCTCCGCCACCCCCTCCTCCTCCTCCTGCTCCACCGCCATTCGACGACGGAGAGATCGCCGGGATCGACTCCCCCTGAGCCGGGTAGAACTGCTTTGGCGTGTGCTTCAGGAAGAACCCTCCGTCCTTGTTCTCGAAGTGAACCTCCACCGAGGCCGCCACGTCTGAAAGCAAACGGTTTCCCAAGTTAGCGATGGATTTCCCCCGTCAAGCATTACGCTGTGTCAAGGATTATCTAAGCAGCCGTAGCTTCTGTATTTGTATCAAATGAGGACATTGGGAATTAAGGAGGCAAGTATATCATTCTTGGAATGAATTCTCTGTACTTTATAGATTCTGCTTCTCTGCCACGTAGTATCTCGTCAAGAAATTGAGCAGAATATCTTGTTTTCAATTTATAAACCACTTGCGCTACGATTTAACTTTCGGTTGCCGTGTCGCGCTCTATAATATAACATGGGGTAAGGCGTTACATTGACGACACCGCGGTTAGCCGTGGGTTAGCCGACGCGACGAACACGTTGTTTTTGTTTCTGCGACAAATGCCTAGCGACGTGGTGTACACGTCGCTGGCGTTTTTGGAACGAACGCATCTTGACGTGCGTGGCACGTCTTTATAGCTCAAGTGGTTAAGAAGAAAATAAAAATCTATATGGTTATTGTTTCTTGCAATTCACGCCAACCATTTATTATTCTGCATAAAGATCCACTGCGACCACAGCCTATTCATCAAGCATTAAATTACGTTAAGACCTGTCTATGTAGCTATTGCCTGTCCACTTGACTTTTTCGAGAGACTGCATAGTGGCAATGAACCTTAGAAAACGTTTTCACAAACCCTCAGGGTTAGCGTATGGTTTGCCACGCATCGCTGGCTGCCCGAGAGTCTCGTAAATAAAATTCCTACCTCCGTGGAAGATGTACCATATGTTTTATCGATCCTTGTATCGCATAAGATTTCGAAGATAGCACAGGATTAACTGCAGATGCACGATCCATAGATCGTACGCACGTGTTTTGTTGAGCACGGTTAACAAATCCGGCGCGCGCGTCACGTCGCGTTTCCATTACGGCCGAGTAATTTTCCGAATTTATACTCCCGTCGGATTAACATAGAAATGAAGTCGGCGGGTCGCGAGCGCGTCGTCGCTGCGCCGGCACACCGGGACCGGTAGCATCTTTCTGCTCTATTTCCTAAGTTCCGCCGGCTTATTACACTGGGGAGCTTGGACCGAGAGAGAGAGAGAGAGAGAGAGAGAGAGAGAGAGAGAGGCAGCTTGTACCGGGAAGAATTTCCCGGATGGAAGTGCGAGTGGAAAGTCGTGTCGAAATATCAACGATTTCCGGGGGAGGGGGGGGGGGGGTCAGAGTGTTTGTGCGCCGCATTATTTTCCTCGCGTGGTATCGAGGCTTTCGCGTTTCCCGTCGCACCGATAAATCGAGGAATTCTCCCCGGTTCCATCGCAAGTCACGGGATCGACTTCGATAAGACGGGCGTCCCGAATTTTCCCAGCTGAAACAAAGTTCGCGCCCCCCCCACCCCCCGGAAAGTCCGCACAGGTGAACGGAGAAGTTGTAAATCGGCGTGGGCGGAGGTGAAGCCGGTTTCGAGGCGTGGGGTGGCGCGACTGCGCTCGATCCGCACATAAATTTCACGGGAAATCCTCCATTAAGCGCCAGCTGCCCGCACACCCCGGAACCCTGGCCCGTAAAATAGAGGAAAACGCGTGAAAAGGTGATGCCAATTCGGCCTCCGCCACCGCTTATCGCTCGCGCTTTTGTCCCGCCTAAAACGACTCTCTCTTTCTCGCTCGTGCCAAACACCGAGAGCACGCATTAATTCATTCGTGATCGATCGCCCCATGATTCGATCTTCCCGCCGCGACGCTATCGTTGTCACGAATTTATTTGCTATTGCGCTTCCCTCTTAACGCTACGGAGAAACGGGTGTACGCGAAGCGTTTGCGGTTGCTCGAGAACGGAGATCAAAAGGATTGTTGCATCGATCAAAGTCTAAATAAATAGCTAAAGAATACTAGCGCTCTCGATTTCCGCTTGCGGCTACAAGCTTATATATTGAAATCCGTCGAACGGATGGAATATGAAAGGTATGCGATGGGATATCGATCGTGGTGTCCCACAGGAGCATAAGGCAATATGTACTATCGAAGAATTTATTCGGCGTTACAATCGTTACAGTCTACCGCTGTTGCATCGGTGCTGCCTGTCCGGTCGCGAACGATGACCGGCCATATCGAGGCTTTACTTGTAAGGAGGCACGTCGAACCACTGGTACTTTTTCGGTTGGCTCTCGTCCAACTCGTACTCCAAACATCGTCGAGGAAAGCTGTCGGAGATCGTTAGAGGTGCTCTTTAAACTGGCTGAAAACTCGGCCGCTCCTCTGGACTGGGGTTTGGCCCGCGAATATCCCGAGCAATTAAACGCTAGATCAGGCATAGGCAACTGTGTTCTGTACCCTCGGAGCAGAAAACCTCGAAGAACAAAAAATAGAAAACCTATCTCGAGTAAAAGACTGTCTACTTTCATTCTCTCTTTCTACACAATGTTCCCAGTAGGCGTGGCTCTCTTGCTCCGAGGGCCAGAATGTCCTGAGTGGGCGTGGCTGCGTTGCTCTCGATTTTAACGCGTTCCGTACCACCGTTAGACACGCACGTGACGTTTACGATCTTGCAAATTTATTCAAATACAGTAAAATTCATTTTATAAGCTTTGCTATTTCATGTGGTAGTACACAAGTGTAATATTCAGAGACTCCACAACTCTCTTCGGTTCAACTGTTTTAATATTTCGTGAAAAAGGTGTATCGCATGTGAACAGTAAGGATCAATACGAAAACATTTCAATATTGCGTCATCATTTCGTGTATCCCGTTTATTTATGAGACCGTTTTAACGCACGATAGCCTAGTTCTCGAGGGCCAACGGAACCAAAGAGAGGTACCCGGAAAGGGCAATTCGTGCCCATGCCCAAGCTAGACGAATTCGGAGCAGATGTCTCGACACTTACGTGGTGGCGCGTTTGCAGCCTACGATAGGGTAATCCTCGCGGTAGCATTTCGTGTCCAGGATGCTGAAATAGAGGAAGCCGACTCTAGCGCCCACCCCGTCTTCCGATCGGTGCAGGCAGTCGAAGAACTTCTCGTCGCAGGAGCATTCCAACCTGCTCGCAGCAAACCACCGTTTCGATTTCCGACATCGATAAGCCTTTCTTGTTCCTGTTACGCCCACGCCCGCGTCGGGAACCTTTCACGCAAGATCCACAAGCCGGTACGCGAGGAGAAGCTCGAGCTCGGGTCTCGATTAATTCGCCACGTACGAGTCCGACAGGCGGCGAGCCGCTGATCTTGACTCGGCCGCCGTTCGATAGTCGGTTCGAGAATGATTCATGCGAGGCTGCGACCCGCCCGACACGCCTACAACTCGCGCGCGCGCGCGCGCGAGATTCTTCTCGACGCACACGGCGGACACGCGACCGGCAAAAATAAATTCTCCGCGTGGGCGTTCACGCGAACCCGGCGTTACGTCGATCGTTAACCATCGACGTCGAACTGCTTACCATGTGTTTCGAGGTTGTCGTAGCGGCTCGCTGGCTACGATCTCAAAGAAATTGTGTCGCGGTTTGTCGAGAGCCCCAGGGGCTCTCATGGACGTTCATTCACCGATATTTCACCCCGAATACGCCTCGAAAGACTGCGCCGTCGAGCGGTTCAGCGACCGGAATACGGTAAGAAACGAAGACGGCCGCCAGTTTCTTTAGAGGGAAAACCGTGCACTGAGAAAAAAGCACCCCACGAAGCAAGAAGAAGAAGATGAAGAAGGAGACGAGAAAGGAGAGGTAGTAGAAGAACTAATTTAAAACGGCCACCGCCTCGAGACACGGCCTCGCCGAATGAAAGTTCCCCGACGAAATAGCGCACCGGGACCGGGTACGGCAACTCCCATTTAGTCCGTTCCGTCGCCGACGAGCGAAGACGTATATCAAGTTTGGAAAAAGAACCTGGTGTAGAAGCTGGGATTAGTGAGGCCGTGGTTGGTCTGGCCGGCCTCGATCACGTCGGCGCACATATCGTGTTCGCGGCAGCAGGCGTCGGTCTCCATATATTTGCCGAGATCTTCCGGGCCCGTCGCCACGTTCCCGCTTCCGCACCATTTCGTCCCTGTCGGAAGGAAGCACGCCGGAATATAGTACGAGGGGAAGCTCGTTACGTGCACGCCGGCTCTCCTCTCCTCTGCCGATTTCATCTCCCGATCTTTTATGCTCTCACCGTACCCCCAAAGGCTTCCGCCCCTCTCTCCCACTCATCACTCTTTCTCCTCGTCGCGTCGGTACGCGCGACGTCGCTTACCTGGAAATATCAGGTTCATTCTCTCGGCCGGTGTCTTTGGCAGCTCGTTGCTTCCGAGTCTATTGTCGTCGTCATAGCGAACCAGCCATGCGTGAACCGGGACGTGGATCAGCAGACAACAGCACGCGAGAGCCGACGACCAGGATGATCCCGGCATATCGTTTCCTCGAGACGCGCGAAAGACGGTTTACACGGAAGAACGACCCGCGTCTCTCGACTTTCTTTCTCTCTCACCAGCCCTCCGCCTTTTCACGTAAATCGCGGGCTTTTCAACCGCGATCGAGCACGGAAGCTTGTAACGCCTTTGTGCAGTGGCAAAGGAAACTGGAGATCGCGCGCCAATCTTGTCTCTCTCTCAAGCCAAAGAAAGCTGAAAAATGCGTCTCACGAACAAGGCAGAGAGGGGTCTTAACTTTGAACGTCGCGCAAGAAACGTACCTCGTGAACGTGCCGCGAGGAGAGCCTCTTTTTCGGAAAAGAAAAGAGGAACAAGAGAGACCACGGGAAAAACGGTCCCTTCCGGCGGTGTTCACGGAGCGAGAACAAACGCTGCCAGCCGGTTCCCGGGACTTATATGCGAACCAACCCTGCCCCTTTCGACCCAGTTTCCGGACGGGTCGCGTCTAATCGCGGGAATTGCGGAAAACGGACGCACCGCTGCGCCCCGTCGTCGATAATCGCCCGACAATATTCGAGACGCGGGAAAAAACACGGCCGGAAACGGGCTCCGGAAGAATCCTCGTGTCGCTTACGGAATCCGAAATGTCCGGAACTCGCATAAATTCGACGACTGGTCGCCGTAATTTATGCGTAGAGTTAAAAGTCGCACGAACAGCCGTGAGGCCAAGCGCATTCGTCGATTCTCATTCTGGACACCCTTCGATCTCTTTCGGGCACAAAATTTGTGCCGATGCTGTCGGGAAACGGACACTTATCGAGCGGGGGGTGGTCCTAACGGTTAGTTACAGAGTTCTCCCGACTAGCGGTTATTGGGAAGAACTTACTTAATCCTTTGCGGACGGGAAGTACAATTTTCCTTGGGAAATGAAATGGTGTACTGAAAGCTACGCATAAGAATTAAATGAAGGAGCAAGTGTTGTGATTGGTAAAAATTTGTTTGATATCCTTTGAGAGTAATAATTTCTTTAAAAATTATTAAAATTATTTGAGCTAACCCGCAAAGGGTTGAACGTGTACAAATATGACCGTCGCAAAGGACCATCGCACGCGTCAATCTTCAAGCGTTTTCGAATACCGCGCGAGTCGCCGGAGCTCTCAGAGAACGCAATCACACAAGCCTTATTAACCCCCCCCATTATAACATCGAGTCAGACTCGCGATGAAGATTCCGAACAGAGTCAAATAATTATGTATTTTATTATATTGCATTTACTATTTTGTTGCTTTCCATCTACAGCCATTGGAGAACTTATTAGCAAACAGTAGATGTAAATTTCCATCTTCTTCTACTAAATGAACTACAAAGAAGTTCTATTCACTGCAACCATAAAATAAATCGTACTGCAAGGGGTTAAGTTGTATCGGCTTCCATTGGCCAGTGCAGTTAAATAAATTTGTCTCTTTCGATCCCGACACTACGGAAGTTAACGATCGATAGTCAATCGCATTTCTTCCAAGTGTTTTCTTCCGATTCACGAAGGGTACACTTGTATCTACTTTCTATTAGCGGCGAGCGCGCAACAAAGACAAATTAACGCGATTACTCGGGTGTTGGTGCCCGAAAGCGATAAGATAGGAGATAAGAACTCATCCGGCAGTGTTTTATGTATCCGAACAATTTCAAGCCGCGTCGTTCCACCGACTAAATAATTAACGCGGTCGTAAATCTCCGGGGCTTCGAGTTCTTCCTCGGTTTCTTCGGGCCGGCCTCAGTCCTCGCTGATGTCGCCGCAACTCTCTTGCAAATCGGGGCACAGGAAGTGCTTGAGGTTCCTCGGGCCGACCATTCCCTCTTGAAGCCGAGCACACTCCGTCAGCCACATCCCCACAGCCGTGATACGGTTGGGGCAGGACGGTGGTCCGATCCCTGGCACCGGAAAAAAGGTCGGCAGCCGGCCTTCGTCTTGCTCCGTTTTCATCCTCTCGAGGAAATCCCCGAAAGGGTCTGGTGGCGGAGGTGTGGGTTCTCGAGAGGGTTCGCGCACCGGTTCCAGACACTCGCAGATGCCGCGGAGAATGTCCTCGAGCCCTATAGGCACGTAATCGTCCACATCGCCGAAGGTAGTGACGCTCATCTCCCCCGCTTCCGGGCCGAAGTCCGTGTAGAGGCTGTCGGGCCTTTCTTCAGAGAATTCTGTGGATACATCCGGGGGCACGTTCTGATCCTCGCGATGTTCTACCGCCGGCTCGGATCTCGATCTAGACAGCTTGGAGGGCTGAGCGAAATTCGCCGGTCGGTGGGGCTCGATTAATTTTCCCCGTTCAATTCGTTGGATAAACACGGCGCGGCTGCGCGCGGTCGGGAAAGCGATTGGTCGATTCGGAAAAACCAGGGTTCCAAAGAAGCGGCGAGCAAACACCAAACTCGTTTCCACGGGAAAATGAAACGGACTCGGGTTTTTCATCGGTCTCTCCTCCGGCCCGGGGAAATCAGATATTCCAACAGCGCTCGGTGTATCGTCCGCTCGGGCTTAATTAAGTCGCGAAACTTTGATCGACCGACTGCATTTTTCATGCGACTCGTTGTCGGGTTGCATTCGCAGCCGCGCCCTTTTCCTCGGCTACCAACCTCTATGCTCGATGGAGGATCATCTTGCGGATTGGTCGGGAGCATCTGGACACCCTCGAGTGGCACATCGTTGTCCTCCGGTTCGGACGGCCTCGGGCCCGGGTCGAAGTCCTTCAGTACCGTCAGGCTGTCCGTGGATCGGCCGTCGCTGGACATCAAACCACACACGTCCATTCCAGGCTCCTCCTGCGGCCCGCGAAGGTTCGTTCAGAACGAAAGGACTCGCGGATAAAACGCAAGCCTGAAACGGCAATCGCCGAGCCGTCGACGACTCTGCCCCGCCATAGAAACCAATCGGGGTTCGATCGATTCCGACAGGTCTGACCCAGCGATTTCAGCCTCGACTCGTGCCGACCTGTGCCGACCCACGCCGACCCGCGCCGACCCACGGCGCGGCATTCTGTAAATTTGCGCGGCTCGTTTCGACGCAGGGAACACCGCGCCCGAGGTGCGTACACCAATTATTTTCCGGGTTACCGTTTCGATTGCGCACGATTCCATTTGCACCGGTGCGTTATTAACGAAATTATATTTGGTTATCGTCGGTCGGGTCGGAACGCGGCCGGACAGAGCACCCGAGTTTGCTATTGCAACCTTTTCCGTTCCATTAATCGTGGTCGAACGCAAATGGCTCGAAAAATGAGACGCGGTGCAGTCGATTTCAGAATGCTCGCGTTTCATCTCTGATCGCCGAAAGCTGGGTTCGTTTGAATCCACCGGTTCAAAGCGATCGCAATTTCTGTAATTGAACAGGAGTCTAGAAGTGGGAGGTGTCTGTTGCGTTTGATGAAACTTACAGGAAAAAGCGAAAATAATTCGTTGCTCGAGAAATTTTCATTTCTTAAAGTGGAAGAAGGAGGTATTTTACGGCCAGCAATGAATTGTTTTTAAATCATCTTGAAAATCTCACGAAGTCTGACATCCCTCTTTTGATTGTCCATTTTCGGACAGAATCATACAGTGACTGTCACTCGTAATTTAGGAATAAAGTTCTTAGGTGTCTCTAACCCCTTGTGCTATACTTAATATACATATAATAAATTTTATGATTTCGGCGCAAGGTTCGATCGAATTACGCCGAAATCATAAAATCTATTATATACTTCATTTTCGATCGAGAGGAATTTCACCTGTACTATACTTAATATCGTGTCACATTCGTGGTGTTAAGCATCGGTGAAAACATCTATGGCGGCTGGAAAGTGTGTGAGAGGAGAAAAAAGGAGAAGGAAGCGTTTCGTCCTAGGCCCGCTAGAGGACTCGTCATCGGTAAGGCTATCTAGCGGACCCGTGCCTTAGACGCGGGATGTCGTAAGGACAGTTTAGGACGGTATATATACAAACAGAGGAAAATTCAGGTAGTAGCGGAAAAGGTGTTGTCGTAATGTCCCTCTGTTGACGAGCATAGGAAGTAGCCGCCACACATCGGAACATCGCAAACAACAAACTTTCGTTTTCTGCTAGGAAATTCTAAACTACAAAAAAGGTCTAATCATTGTAGATAGGATCGTAGCGCAAGGGGTTTAGGTTTTGTACTGGAACCTCGAACTCGTTGCAGCTGGGAGTTCTATGCAGCTGCGAGGATCAAGCGTAACTCAAAGGAGAATCGAGAGCTGGTACGCCCACGCAAATGAGAAGTATCTTTTCCGACAGGGGATCGTCGAGCCAATAAATTCGGGGGAGGGGCGTGCGTTCGCATTGAACGGAGCGAGCCATTGTCGGCGGAATCTTTCTGGGTTTTAGCTGTTCCGCGTGGCTGTTACAACCTCCTCTCGCTCCTGCTCGTCGTCGTCGACGTGGTACAGACTCGAACGGCAGGATTCGACGCGAGTCTCATCGGAAACGGAAGACGGGCCACAGGGCTGAAAAATCTCCTCGGTGACCACTCGGCTGCAGACGCAGGGTTCCACTCCGCTGCAGTCCAGTTTCGCCAGGTACACGTACAGACGCAGGAACGTGGGTAACAGTATCATCGCCGATCCGCCTTCAGGCTCTTCCGTCAGCAATTCGCACACGTATATCATCGTTTCGTATAGATCCTGAGCGACACAAAGGGGGTGAACACGTGAATCGCCGCGAATTGTAGCTCGGCAACAATGGCGGGTGATTAATTTCATTCAACCCCGGCTAACGATGATTCATCGATTCGCATTAAAGTCCGCGAATTAAATACAACCTCCCTTCCTTTCCCGACGTGGTTATGTATCTTCGACCGACTACCGAACAATGCGAGAGCTAAAACTTTCTTGGGACCAGAGCCCGAATGAAAATCAATCGGCAAAAGTATTACTACCACCGGCCATTGTGCCACGAATTCCGGCGACTTCGAGAGCAAAAGGATAAATCGTTTCCAACCCCCTCGACGTAACCGATCTCGTCGGCCTGGTGATTATTTTACAATCCGTCCAACTAAATCGCACCGAGTCTCTCTTTCTCTCTCCTTGGACGATTTGTAACGACCAAGCGGGACAAATTTGTCTCGATTCGAGCTAAAAGCGAAACCGTAGGAAGACAACCGATCCCCAACCAGAAAAAGAGTCGTCTCCCTTCGAGGTAGATTATGTTAATACCCGCAGCGCGATAAAAAGAGGCGCGTCTCGGTGATCGATCACCGGTGCTAGCGATGGCCCGTGCCACCGGCGAATCGATTAACGACTCGTCTAAAAATATCGTTTATACGAACCCGATGAAGATCACGCGCGGAGGGTGCCGAGAAGATGGAGAGAAATAGAGAGAGAGACCACGGGCCGTGACTCTATTTTAGGTATTCCCTGAGAGAATGTCGCGAGCCCGCTTCTATTCTCAGCCCAGACGGCTTACCTTGCCCAAGAATCCGCAGGCGATTGCGAGGAATTTCGGAAAGTTACAGTCTTTCTTGCACAAGAACTGGCCAACCTGCAGGATCTGATACAGGCTCGTCTCGGGCAGTACCATGCCCTGCCATTTTTCCAGCACGGCCTCTAAACTGACCCTCTCGACGGAACCGAACGAGTTCAAAAGAGTCCTCAGGTACCCGGGTGTGATACCCGTCGGGTGGACGAATGGCGGATACTCCAGTCTCTCCTGAGGAAATACTAGGATGACTCTGTCATCTTTCACGGCTCCTTTCCAGTTTTCGAAGTTCTATCCCTTCAGTGGTTTCTCTTTCTTTTGTAATTTTTTTGTAGGAGAGTTCCTAACATCTGCTGGCGACTGTTCCGTAATTTTTTACATTCCATGGTCCATGGATAAGTATTTTTTGATAAATCTTTCGGTAGCAATAGCAATTTTAAACGCGAATTCAATGACTGATCCCTAACAACGTCACGTAATAATTAGATTGTGGATTTTATGGATTTATAGTCAGAATGAGTGAGAATGGTTTCAAACAGTCGGGAGAATAAGATTGTGGGGAGAAATAAGTGGGGAGAAAATAAATTTACTGATGAGAGAATTACATTTCTATTTGGTTCCTATATCTAGCAGTTGATTCAAACGATGTCAATTTTGCACGAAGGTCCGCAGTATGCTAATAATTTCGTTTGGGATTAATATAGAAATGATGATTTTTAAGCGGTCTTTTGGTACAACGGAATTATTAAAAATCCTATTCATAGACTTCCGATAGATAAAGCGTTAAGAGTCTATCACGCTGGTCATGAAAATCATGAAAATCGGAACTAATTAAAATGTGTTGAGTTCTCTTAATATTGTAACAGTCATCGCCTATATCGCCGCAATATCCCCGCATAGTGTTCTGCGATGCTATTGTGAGGCCACGTTAGAATAATTGAACGAACTTATTCGTGAATTCGCAAAGCGTTTCAATATTAGACGATCTTTATCGAACGATCCAATTTTATTGGACAGTGGGTCTCCCGTGACTATAGCCGATCGTTCTCGTCCTATCAAAGATATAGAAACATTTTCATTAATGTATGTGTTTATTTAAAATTGCATAGGACCCGATAAAGGCCCCGCGGGGGGGGGGGGAAATCCATTTCGTTCTACTTCGTTCCAGAATTAATTTTAGTTTGTGGGTCACGTTCTGAGCAGCTGCACCTCGTTCCGCAGATTTTGCGCGCGCACACACAAGCACGCTCTCCCGTGTTTGCGATTCTACACAGCTTTTCCGCAACAAAGACAACATATAATAATGATCGTGATAACGAGTCACGGTCGTCGGTCGATGATTGGCGGAAGAGTCGGGTCAAGGACATTATCTCTACACGTAGTTGTCACGCGGCGGTGAACAGTCCTCGAAGTATCGGGGGTTATTTATTAACGAAATTATGAAAGTGGAAGTCGGTCGGGCGCGTTGTGGCGAATCGATCCCTTTTCCCTGGCGAAGCGGAAGGGCACGGGTTCGTAGCCCGACGAGTGGCGAGGCTCTGGATCGCGTGCGGCGATTTTATGGATTCGAAATTTTTCCCCTCGACGCGAGCATTGGACACGGGGTCGGTTAACGTCCGCGATATTCGACGTCTCGTTGGGTATAAAGCCGACGTCGGGGACAAATCTGGCTGTCGAGGCGCGCAGCTGGAATAAAAATACCGGCGGCGATATCATCGGAGTAATCCTCCGAGTATTGTATCGGGTCACGGACACCGCTCTCACAGCCTTTGTCTCTCTCTCTGTCTCCCCGTCTCCTCTCGCGAACGAAAAATCTTGTCGAGACGACGGCGGCTAGAGAAATAGGAGGATTCGATAGTTCAAGGCTCGAGCCACTGCGTCATATTCGCGGCCGGTCATGGACGTCGTTTATTATGCATTGTCGAGGAGATAGAAAACAGAGGACGAGAGAGCAAAAGAGACTCACTGGCCGGCGCGCGGTCGAGCGAATTAATTTATAGCGACGAGCCGGATTAACCGATTTAATCGTTCCACGGTATTTCGGTCCATTAACCGAACTCTGCGGTCGAATCTTTCGATTGGTCCCGATGGGAATTGATAGCGTTAGGGAACTCGATGCGCTCGCGAAATTTCGAGAATCTCTCTGCCTGTCTCCCTCTCTCTCTCTCTCTCTCTCTCTCTCTCTCTCTCTCTCTCTCTCTCTCTCTCTCTCTCTCTCTCTCTCTCTCTCTCCATGTGGAGTTGGCTTAAACTTTTACGATAGGAATCGACTGATCGCCCGATACGATTAGACGAGCTTGAAGATCTAAGCCGGCCAGCCAGCCCTGTTAATTCCACTCGGATAATTAAATTCCCCCGATCGGATTGATTTACCTATCTATCCACTTAGTTACGAAGCGGACGGCGCGGCGCAAGGAATATATACGTGGCACAATGAAGGCAATGAAAAAAGATTACGTTTAACGACGCCACTCGAGCCGAAACGAGCTCCGCCTGAAACCGACTTTAATCAACCTTTTGTAAGATAATGGGGATGCGGAAGGGACACGTTCGCTCCGTTCAAACTCATCTCGACTCGCTCCGACTCGCCTCGAACGAAACCGAGACACACCGACTCCGCGAGATCGAGTCGGCCGTTTTCCCACAGCGATTCACTATTTACCCAGGTATTTTCCATTCGAATGGACATCCAGTTTAGTTGCTTCCATCAAGCGGCAGGGGATCCAGAGATCTCACAGAACATTACCGAGCTGACTTGGCCGAGCCGTTATTAGCCCTGTATAACTGACCATTCGCAAAAATGACGTCGCCGTTTTCACGAATACCTGGTAATACCATTACTTGCAGGAAGAGAACAGTTCCACGCAAATTATTCACCCGTGACGTCTGAGAAGACGAATGGGATCGCGTCATTGGGTTAAAAACGAGGTGCAGGTGCTGCTAACCTAATGTAACCGGAGAAATTTAAAAATTCTCTAGAAAACGTCGTCGCTTCGCGTCGGAGATCCGTCTAAAACTGCCAACGGAGTAAGAATGCAGTTTAACTTTTCCGCGGAGAAGAAAATAGAACAGAGGAACAATTTCTTCAGAATTGCTTGCGGGGAAAAGAGGTTAGAGCAAGAACAAGAGTATGTACTTTGACAGGGGGTGTTTCATCGCTGGACAGAGCCCGGAAGTAGGCGCAGGTCCATCGTAGAAGATCGTAAGGCTGCGTGCGAATCGCGGCTTTCGCGTACACCTTCAAAATGTGCGGGAACGTCGGCGGGATCTTGATCTGCTCGGCGCAGTAAATCACGTCGTTCGACATGTTTGACGGGCAACGACGACTCGTCGCGATTCGATCGTGCTCTCTCTCTCTCGAAAGTCATTACCGTCTGGAGGGGAATTTCGAGCGAGACTTCAGACCGAACACGGTTAATTCCGACTCAATGATGCTCGACCGCTGATGTTTTTCGACTGCTCTCGCTGGTCCGGGTCTCTCTCGGGACACTTTTTTCGGGGAGGGCTCGTCGAGGCCCGCGCCAAAGAGTCTGTTCGAACGGAGAACACGTTTTACGCTTCCTCGAGCGCGGTGAATTACCCTGGGTCCACCGACGGGACCCGTTTGTCCCGCGAAGCTGTCGAAAATTACCTGCCAGGATACAGACTCGTTTTAATTGCCGAGATTCTTGTCGCGCGTGCTTTAACCCCTTGCCGTATGATTTATTTTACGGTTTTAGTAATTAGAATTTCTTTGTAGTTCACAATTTCTTAGAAAAAGGAGAAAATGTAAATCTATTACATGTCTATATGTTCTCTAATGGCTTTACATTAAGAACAACAAAATAGAATTATATTTCGGTTTAAAGGAAATTAATAACATACATCTTTATTAGACTCTGTTCAGAATCTTCATCGCGTCTCTCAGACGATATTGTAAGCGAAGGGGTTAAACTCCGGCGCCGCTTCAAGAAATGGCCGATCAGTAGCAGCATTCTCGCGAATGCACGCTAATTATCAGCTAGGCTAGCAGTGTACAGTGTACGGAGTCTTCCAAGGCTGCTGTTCCGTTCGAATGCAACACTTGTTGAACCCGGAACCTCGTTGTACAATTTTTCTCTCATTTTCCTGATCCGACTCTCTCGTCCAATCGGCGTTCGATGCCCCGTGCGGAATCGTCGAAAAGATAAATAAATAATTAGCAGGTCGAAAGCGGAAGCGTCGATCAAAGAGAGCAGCTTGATTCTTCTCCGGTTTCTTTTGCAACAATACGGAAACTGGTCGCGATCCTGAATCGACGCGGAGGAAGTCACGGAACCCACAGGAGGATATATAATTTATTATTTACACGATCGCTGGAAAAATATCGTTCGAGCAAGAGCGATTGGTCGAACAAATATTAGGACACGGGTTGATCCGGATGAAGGACGGATATTTATCTTTTATCCACTTAAATTTCCCGATGGTCGTAATAAAAGACGTCGCCGTAACAGATTGCAGACAATTTTCAATCCCGTGCGGGGTAGACCCGGCCAACGGATCCGACGTATCCGAGGGAGAAGTATCGGAGAAACACCTGTAGAAAGTCGCGGAACGTCTCGGTGGCGGTTTCACGTGCGCGAGTTTACCCTCCAATCCCGTTCCGTCGCTCCGCCCGAAATGGAAGTCTCATTGTGCTCGGGAATCTTTCAATTCCCGGGTCTTTTGTGCGTCTGTCGTCGGTTCGGAGAGCGAGAACGGCGTAGCGGAGTTTCTCCCCACCCGGGGCTCGTGAAAAGTCATATAAATCGCGCGTATCAAAGAGGAACGGCACGGCACCGTGGAAATCGTCGTCGAGGGTTCTGGGGGTGGCGAAAGGGGTGCGCGTCAAACGTCGGGGAAAAGACTGGCTCCCGTCGAAGCGCTCTTTGTCTCTATTATTAGCCCGTTATCGTGGCCGTGGTACGGTTACGTACACTCTGGCGGCCTCGTACACATTATCGTGGTCGCACTCGCAAAGATCTCGTTCGGATGCATAATGAATCGCTCGCTCCAGGGGAGCGGATGGATGCCGCCCTTTTCCTCGCGACCCCTCTCCGAACGATCCGACCATTCTCACTGAATCTCTCTCTCTCTCTCTCACACACACACACACACACATCGGGTGGTTCTCTTTCCCTTTCGGTTCGTTATCTTCGTCGGTCTCGTGGCCGTGGCCAGCCGCCCGGTAATGTCCCCCGTTCTCTCTCCGGTGACTACTCCCAACGTAATGGCCGGGAATAGTTTCCAATCGATCGATCGCGACGAGTGCTCTTCAGCCGGCTCGTCGAGTGCAGAAAAAGGACACCCCTACACGCGAACAAATCAACGGGAGCCGCAGAACCACCATCATCGCCGCTCACCGCGGCCCCGGAATATAGGGCTCAACCCCCCAACTCCCCTCTCGTTCCTTCATTTCGTCGGCATGAATATCGAGAGCAGGCTCGAATGCGAACGGAAGCAATTCCACTGTCCCTCGGGAATGGCCTTGGCATCGCTGCCTCCCTGGGAGGGACCAATGGCGCGAGAGACTTCGCGGAGCATCCTTCGCCACCTCTATCTCGCCCTACCTCTGTCTCTCTCGCGTCCCGGAAAATAATCAGCGTCGTCAAAACCCGTCGATATTGCCCTTTGACTCGCCATCCGATCCACGGATTTATCGAGGTCCCGTGTTTCGCCGAATACGTTTGCCGTGCGCTCGAAAAACGCGCGCTGCCCAAACAAAACGGCCCCAAAATCGTTCTCTTTCCTAAAGCACAACCCTCGCCAACCTCCGCGACGGTGTAGCTGCTCTGCTTTCCGTCTAGCGCGTCGACCGCGTGCTCTCCGTCGAAACAGGAATTGTTTCTGCCCGGCGAATCGGTGGTCTTTAAACCGGACCGTGTTTATTGTGGTTTTCGGCTGTATAATGGCTCGTGGCTGCGAGAGCTGCATTCTCGAGGAGCTTGTCTACACCTCCAGCTTGAAAATAAGGGGTAGCAAACCACTACCAGCGGCGCAGTTAGATAAATTGCGCTGTCTCCCGTTTGCTCGCTCGAGGTTATCGACCGTGCAGATGTCGGGAAGACGGAGTAGCCCTTTTCGTCGAAAAATTACAAGGGAATCTTTGCGAGAAAACGAAATTTGAACTGCTGGTTAAGATTGAGATGGAGAAGGGTGCGGGTTACCAGAAACCCGCAAGCCGGTGACTGTATACCACGGGTATGGCTGCGGCTCGTTTTACCGGTCGCGTTCCCTTGCCAAATTCTGCAGCAGCGGTGTCGCCAGTGATTTCTGGCCCACCGGTGTTCCACGACGGGGCGAAGGTGCGGCGAACGGCAACACGCGCGTGGCCCAAGTGTAAACCGTACGCGAGGGACACGTGTTGATTTCTGGCTGCCCGGAGAATTCGCGCAATGCGAATTCGCCCGTCGAACCAGATCGTTCCCGAAGAAACACGGCAGAACTCGCCGCGATGAGCAGATCGAAGAAATCCTGGTCGAACAACAGGAACAGTGAAAAGTCTTAATGAAAGGCGTGAGCGAGGAAAAGGGACAGTCACAGTCGCAGGGAAGTGTCGAGGCGAGATTTTTATTCCGCGGGACATTCATTGGCGCGATTATCGTGGCATAAATTAACAGGCCGCGCGCGAATTACTTCGCCAAGGCAATTCTTATCGCGCGACACGTCACTCGGCTCCGCGGGATGTGTCGGCCGTGTTAATCGCTGGCAAAGAAACGCGCGCCGCGGAAACATATTTAATCGACGGAAAGGAAAGTGATCGATCGGCCACAGCTCGGAACAGCCGCCGCGACGCAGCTCGACGCGATGACCGAAATAAAATCGTCCGGGAGCCTACCGCAAAAAAGTTAAGTGCCGATCGAGACGGGCCTCGCGAGAAGATTGATAATCCGGGACACGGGGAAACCATTAAGATAAATCAGCGACGTCGGGAACGTGCTCGATCGGCTGGAAACGGCAGAAACAGACAGCTTCTTCAGGATCCTCGCGACCGGACGTGTCCAATCTCGATCCGCCAAATTGCTCATATTTTAAACAAAATTCCTTCGGATGCTGAGCGAACAAATTACGCCCGAATAAATTAATCTTCAATATCAGAGATAACTCGTAACATTAAAGTCTGATAAAACACTTAACACTGCTTTGTATATGCTACATGAAGCAAGGAGCATTGCAATTAACATTTAACCGAGCCAAAGGTATAACGAGAGCTTAATAGTTTAATTCAGAGTAATTGCAGATTTATCCTCGGTGTCTCGAAAGGAAAGAGGACCCGAGACACAGAGCACGCAAATTCTTTTAGTCGGTACGCCTCGAAGGATCCAATATAGTGTTGGATGACCAACCCGCGATATCTGCCAACGCACCGCGTTGTCTTAGCGAGTAAGATGTTTTCGACCACCTTCCACAGAATCACCTCCGAACTTTGAATCACGACATCCAGGGTTCAGCTTCATCCTTGCCCTCTCCCTTCCGCTTTTCTAAGTATAAGTACGCGACTCCCTAGAACAGTGGTGGGCACGAGTGGAGCCCCTCAAACGCCTGCTTCTCCCACCAACCTCTCTTTCATGCAGCGCGCACGCTCGTTGCGTACGCTGACGTCTCGTGTCTTCGTTGCCCTATTATACCGCGCTTGCTGGAAGGGGATAGAGGGCGCTACGGTGTGAACGGTTTTGCCTCGATTGAGGCAAAATTGCCCATCGCTGCCCTAGAACTGGCTAGCTTTTATTTCTACGACCCTTCTGCGCGACAGTCTGTTATTTTGTTTCCGCGAAGTATACGTTGTATCCAGAGCTGTATATCTGAAACGTCCGAAATATATTTGTGTAAGAGGGGTAATGCCTGAGGAGGATTAATATAATATTTATTTGTACGTTAGGTCGTTCCTCTTTAACAGCTCTACCGAGAGTGCTCTCTCCTCGTAAAGCGACGCTGTAACAGCGTTGACCACGAAGCCTCGGCTGATCGTCTTCTGTTAAACGCGCGATCGATCTCGCCAACGGACGATTCGCGCCCGCTGATCGCATGATTTGTGGGGACCAACGGACACTTACACGCACACGTTCATTCTTACGGCAAGTCTGTCGATCGCATTTGCCTTAAAGTCGCGTTGATTCCGTTAACGGACATTCGCGAGACCCAACGGACACTCACGCACACATACATACATCCTCGCCTCTATCCTACATTTGTAAGTGTACAAATCGGTCTCTACGTTTCTCACCTGGATCCCAACAATAGTATTAATTTCGGTCGCATCGCGATGGAACATCCACTGTGCGGGAATCATCGGGAAAATAAAAAATTCGAGCGCTAAGTGTCGGCGAATGGTCCGGTCGGTTAACAGGTTAATAGTTTCGTCTTAATGAAAGCCGATCACCGGGACACGACCACTCGAACGCCGAGCCGAGGAGCGTTCATTGTCAGAAGGCAGGTCGGCGTGTTGCAGACCGCAGGCCCGATGAATACCGGCGAGTAGCAACGCGTAATGTACGTCCGCATAGTGGTTACGTGACCGGGGAACGAAAATAGATGCACCCACCCATTTTCCGTCACGCCAACTCGTGCACGCGGCCGCGAGATAAGCCTCGCGGGCACGTTTTCAGGAAGAATAATTCCTTGTCCGGGATTAAGGAAACGCGACGGTTCAACAGCCCTGGCAGGGTGCGTGACAGTTCCTTTGGATTTGCTTGGAAACGAGAGCCGCACGAAAAAAGAATCACGCTAATCGTCTGTTCAAACGAGCCTCGCACGGAAGAGAAACTTGCGGTCGGCTACGGCAAATTAGTCGGCTCGACGTATTGCTACAAAGACTTTGCTCGACGGCATCATAGTATCGAGATGCAGCTCGGGGGACGAAGCTCGGCTCTGCATCAACGGAATTCGATTAAACAGTCAGGCGTCCGGGACTTTGTAACCGGAAAACGCGAGTTCCTCGACTTCCGCGCGCTCATTGATTCTCGTGACGCGTTGCGACTAATAGCGAGGCGAACGGTCTTTCTCTCGCGAAACTTTTTAACGCATCATCTAATTCTGGAATCGGAACAACTTCGATCGGAACGACTTCCGGTCGATAAAGCGTTAATATCGAGACGCACCGCTATCGAAAGGAAACATAGGTTTCCCTGTGGAAGATTAAAGATATCCAATTTGGCAGAAGTAAAAGTTCCTCGGACAAGGAAGGAGATGCATCGTCGGAGACACGTCACGCTTCCGGTTTGCCCTCAAAGGCTTAGGGGACAAGGTCTGCGAGGGTGCGCGCGCGCGCGCGCGGAGAAATTATGCAATAACTGCGCCGCTACGAAATGCGGGCGGGTAATTCTACTTGAACAGTATAATGATACAAGAGGAGGGCGAGGCCTCGTCAAAGTAAGCCGAGGGACTAAAAGGGACTTAACCCTCCAGTGCATAATTCATAACGCATTAGAGAGTCGGAAGCGCGTGCGCAAGCTAGCGAACGAGCCGAGCCGTGCCCGATATTCCGATGCACGCGTTTCAAGCGAAGCGATGTCCAATTAAACTGGAGCGACTTACCGAGGAGAAAAATCGTCGATAAATGGATTTTATTTGCTCGGGGGTCTCGTGGAAAACCGGTCGACAGGCAGACGACAGATTTGATTGTTTCTGTCAAGAAATCGTGGCACGGTACTCGATGAACATAATTATCTCGATTAATTCGAAATGTCCCCGACGTGTACACTGCGTTTCGTAATGCCTCTGTGCAGCTGCGGCACAATAAACACGGTAGAAACAGTGGACTGCGGTGCTGCATGCTTTCGTGGTATTCAAACATTTACAAATTGCGAGAAAAAGTGCTCGTTAAATATTAATGGGATTTTTATTATATTTTCCTAATAAGAGACCCTTTGATCAACGGCGACGAATGTTTTCCTCATTTTAATTTTTACAAGATAGTCCGCGAGAAAGAAAATTTGCATAAAGAGCCAAGGTAATCGTGACTCGGGGATGATCGAATCGGTCTTGGAACAAGAGCCTTAAAATTTAACGCGCGGTCGTATCCGCTGAAGAAGCGTCAAAGATTTTTCTAGAATCGTCCTCTCCCAGATTGTCTTTTTATTTTTCGGTCGAACGAGGGAATTTCTATCTCCCGACGTGGTGCGCGCTGTGAGAGGCGGCTCATCGAGGAAAAATTGGCGAGCGTCCATTGACGAATTAAAGCACGTCGACACGGCCGATGATTTCGCTGCAATTTCGACGTCAAATTCCTCGTCGCGCGCGCACGATACACTGCTCGATGAAATTGCAAATTATAATTTCGTTACCGTTCCCAGCGAGACTCTCTCCGTCGCTTTCTTTGATCATCCGACGCGTATCCGACGCGGGCAAAACGAGATTACCGTTTCACAATGTTCGCGCCGCGTCGGGCGAGAAAGAGAGCACAGTCTAGAGGAGATCGAGGCAGATAGAGAGAGAAAGAGAGAGAGAAAAGGATATCACCGAGTGCTCTTCGGAGAAAATTTCAGCCAGAGTGTCCGAGAAACCTTTCCGGTTAACAACAGGATCCGTTTTAACGCCTCGCGGAGATCCGACGTCATGAAAATCCAGCACGACGGGAGTGACGGCGGGGGATAAAAGCGACGCGGAAAATACCGGGAAAAGTCTATCTCGATAAACGAACGAGAGTCGGCCAGGCGAGAAGCGAACCAACCAACCCAGAAAAAGAAAAGCGGAGACGGTGACTTTCTGCGGCATTATCCCTCGCCGCGCCGATACCATTCGATTTCAGCTCCGGGGATAATTACCCGGAGTTTTTCACCGAACGGAGACGAAAGGTCAACAGGGGGGAAATCAAGCGGAATTTCTGGTGCACCGTCGGGCGCGATCGGCCGATTAGATCGCGTCTACGAGACAAAAGCTCCCAGAGAGTAGCTAGACGTCTCGTCGTGTTCTTCTTCTTCCTCTTTTTCGCCGCCGCCGCCGCCGTCGTCTTCGTCTTCGTCTTCGAGCGGGAGAAAGAGAGCCGCACACGGTTCAGAATCGAGACGAGTCGAGTCGGGTCGAGTATCGATTAGGTCGGTGTAGATAGAGCGAGCCAAAGTCACCGAGATACCAAGAGAAAGAGGCGATGGAAGGTGGCGTCGGCGGCGTCGGCGGTGGCTGCGACGCCGCCGAGGATCGATCGTCGCCTCTGCCCCAGCCGAAACAAATAAAACCGTAACGAACGCTCTCGTGACCGGTTTACGCCGGACCCTTTCACGTTTTCGCCATGGTGCTCGGCGCTACTAGCCGAGAATAGTTTTTCGTTCGGAACTGTACCCCGATCGATGCGAAATCGACGCCGAAGGGCAGATTTTGATTTGCGATTCGGAGGGGCTGATGCGACACCCCGGACATCTATTTCTACACAATGGAAATGGATGTGGGGTCGAGCGAAGGGGCAGAGATCACGGTCCCGGTGATTTTCCTGCGGGGAACGATAGGGAAAACTTCTATCTTGTGCATTTTATTTTCCCTTTGATCGACCCGCTTCTCTGTGATCTCCGTTTACACAGGCTGTCTCGCCCCGGGTGGTGCAAGCATGTCATTAGGTGATTCTATTTGCAAAAATAAGTAAAAAGGGGACGCCTAGCGGTTTTTCGGTTCACGCTCCGTTTTCGAGGATATTGCGTTTGAAAGTTCGACGGATTCTTAGAGTTCCTTAGACGTGCCTTAGAGTTCGCGAGAAGTATTATAGAATTGGTTGGTTGTGATCGGATGCGTTCCTACTTAACGACTCGCTAATTTCCTAGAAAACAATGCGTCAGTGGAAAACATGTTATTCGTTCTATTTTGCTGATTTCCGCACGTAAAATTACATCGTGCTCGCTTGTATCTGAGACAACCCTGTATCGCAAACTTTCTTTCAAAAGAAAATCTCGCGTTTCAGTGATTCATCGTCTAACACGGCAATACGCTGTAATAACGGCCAGAAAAATCGCGCGGGTGTACACTCCAACGACGCAAATGGGTCAATCAGTTATTTTTATTAAAAAGCGGGGTACGCTGCGGATCAAGCGGACAATAAATCGTCGCGGGAATAAATCCATTCCCGCAGGGATCCGCAAAGCGTTTTTGACAAAGCTCGCCGTTATCCGTATCTACGGCGAACGGCGGCCGCCGTGTCCGATTTGTTTCGTCCGATGTGTCCGAGGCTTTACCGATGCCTTTTCTTCTTTTTTTCCCTCTCTGTACTTTGAAAACGTTCCGCTATGAAAAACGCAATTGCCGTGGACCGACGGTGTCCTCTCCCTTCGTCCGGGAATCGTCGATAATTTGACGTGCCGGTTGATTACGAAGCGCACTTCATATCCGCGGAAAGTCAAACGCATACCGAACACCACGGGGATAATGATGACGAGCGAGTGGGTGTGCGAGGACGTGTCATCGATCAACTCTCTCGTCGGCCGACCGGCGACGGGCGACGAAGGCTTATAGGCGACGCGCGAATAGGCCGGCTAGAGCAAAGAACCTTGACGGACAGTAGGCCATACGATAATTCGCAATACCCGGCGTCGATTCCGAAGTTTAATTCCGAGAACAAATAAAACCTACGAACGGGGACAATAAGCGGAGGAAGAGCCGCTTTAAAATCCTTAAACACCACGGAGGGGCGGGGACGTCGTTCCCGCTATGGAATCCACTTGCGCTCGAGTTTATAAACCATTCCGCCATCGTCGTTTTATTGCCGGTTCTACGGCCGTTTCTTTTAATCGGGTTCGCTTAAATATCTGAAAAATACTTCTCTATGTGAAACGACCCTCATAGTAGCAACCGTTTTACGTCGCTGATGATTCATGGGGCTCTGCTTTGGCTGCGTCGACGATAAGAGCAAAAAGGCCACGCCTACGTAAGATTAACCACGCCTACTATACAGATAGGCAAAATTAAAAGAAGTTTAAAGAAGTTTATTCTAGATCGCGCGTAACCATAGATTGCCCCGTGGGTTTCTGTGACGGCTCCGAAGAATAGAAGAGGAAAGAAACCACGCCTATTTGGATCTCCCGGAGCAAAGAGGTGTATCCGGTGAGAAGAAACATCTTGTACGCTGCTGTAATGATCACGGTTGCGGTTGGCAGACGCCTCTGGGCGTCGAGTCGAGGACTAACTACCAAGAAATTAGATATCGAATGGCGTCGATCTATGCGTTGCTTCTTCGCAACTCCCACAAGTTTCTTGACGCATTGTTCCATTGTTTTCTCTTCCGATTGATAGGTTTCTTTTTTGGCGGAGGACCGTCGCGAATCTTCCTCTCGTCGACGATATTGTACGCTTTATCGGGGACGGGAGACAGGAATGGGACGGTAGAGAGCATGATCGATCATCGAGCAAGAACGGTTTCGATGCGGGAGCTTACACGGTCGAGCGGCCATACATTTTATGGTGAGGTTGGCAGATCGGCTTGGCGAATGCAGGTTATTCAGTCGTGGCGCGATCGATGCGATTTCGCGCCGGTCCTATCTCTCCGTTTCGATTATTTCCTAGAGGCGGCGAGGTAAGTCGGGGCCGTCGACCTCCCGGCAGTCCTCCCGATAATCCGATAAACGGTCAGGAGTAGCCGGTTCGCGTAATTGCTCGATCAATTTTCTCGCGGAGCGCGTTGTGTGCGGCGCTCTCGTCCACGCCTCGCGGCAAAGAGGCCCGAACCCGACCCGACCTGACCCGACCCGATCCGATGCGACCCGGTTACCCGTGTAACCGCGTTACACGCCCCGAGCAAATCGAGAAACGTTACACTCTCGGATTCAACCAGGACGTCTCGCTCACTCTCTCTCTCTCTCTCTCTCTCTCTCTCTCTCTCTCTCTCACACTCCCTTTCTCCGTCTCTCCGCTAGTTACGGGGCGTTCCTAGGACGCCAGTTCCCGTCGGCCAATTTGAATACAGATCGACACGCGGCGACGTTATTAAGTCGATGCAGGAATTCTCGGCGTTCCGACGACCGGCACACACCGGTGTGTGCCGTCACCGGAAGCGATCGAATCGTGCCTCGGCCCGACGAACAATGCCGGAGAGGCAACGGTAAGAGGATTCCGCCGCGCCGGGTGAATCGCGAGCGGAATTGCAAAGAGACCCCGGAGAAGCCGCCGTTACTGCCGCGATTGATGCACGCTCGTCGGTCACCGTGTAACAAAAACTTGCACATGCACCCGGGACTACGCCGCACCGAACCGTCCGCTCGTGAAACCCGAGCAACGATTTATTTTCCGTTCGAACGTTAATCACCTGAGGGTACCAGGCATTTTCATTACCGCCGCGATACGCGCCACACGTAAGTAGAATGAGAAACAAGGGGACTGGTAAACGATATTAACCCTCTCGAGGATACCGGGCCACGCGTGCGCGTTTCATTGTTAGTCGAACAAAAAGCCTGATAATCACGCTTGGGCACGTTGTCTTTCGCGATCCCGCGATTTTATTAGATGAAGCAGGGATACGTGGAGGGTCCAGTTAATTATGCTATTGCGGTTACTTCCTATGCTCGTCAACAGAGGGACACTACCGCAACACCTTTATCTTCCTCTGTTTGTATATGTACAATTCCATAACGCTATTTCCGAGCGCTTCAAGTACCTACAACTCGAAACTTCAAACTGTTATATCTCATCATGGAAGTATCTGACAAAAAAATGTTTCGGACAAAATTGACTTGTTTTTTCCTGTAGAATCTAAATATGTAACATTTTATAGGGGGTTCCATTTAAAATTACAAAGGTACCTCCCCTCCCCCGTTAAAGGGGAAGGGAGGCCACTGCACGTTTATGTAGTCAGAAAGACCCTTCAGTTCCATGCAATTTAAGACTAAGAACTTTAAAATCGATGGCATAGTTTTCGAGATATTGAGCTGTTCAGAGTTATGTGGGCCACCCTGTATATACCGTCCTAAACTGTCCTTACGACATCCCGCGTCTAAGGCACTTCTCCTTTTTCCATCTTTTCATAATTCGACAGCCGCCATAATGCTAACTCGTGGCTCTAACAAAGTATAAACTTTAAAACGGTGCAAGAAATAACCTATCATATCTCGCATTTATTTGTACGATCAAATTGAAGATGAATTGGCAACCTACATTTGTTATTACGCGACCTAACCACCCGCCATATAAACGTCCCCCTTTTTCCGGTGGATATTTTCGCGCGAGAATAAAGCTCGAAGAGTTTAACGCACGACCAGGCACGTTCGCCGATTCCTGTAATAAACGCGAGAGCTCATGAAAAATTTCATTTAGATTTACGCTCCCGCAAGAACGTAACCGCAGCGACGTCGTCTGCCCGCGCACGGTGGTTCGGGCACAGGTGTCGAAATCAAAATCTCTCCGTTGTAATAAATGTGTTCGAGGTCGACCCGCTTCGGCAAGGTGCATGCCAGTGTAAAATGCGGCGCGTGACCCGGGGCTCGAACGAAAACCGCTACGCCGTGTCGCAACGGTCCGAAACCATGGGAAAGTTATTTATTTGCGCGGGGGTGACGGGTTACGTGCGTAAGTCTCCGAGAAAGAGACCGCTGCGCGCAATTTTTCGTTATTCTGGTTTACGAGGTCGCGGCCGTGTCCACGGAATGCGTGGCCCTACACGCTCCGCGCGGACGAACGCAGGCGACACGGGTCGCCCGGGTTTACGAGCAGATCCATAGTCGACAACGGCCGGCTATTCGGGTTAACTGCGGTCTGAACGCAATTTATACTCATACCGATGCACGGCCCCATCACATGACCCGACCCGCCGGAAAATGCTATCACTCGACCGCGCCGATTTATTGCCGAATCTTTTCATCGTTCGGTCGAAATCGCTGAATTGATTATTGCATAACAGCCTATGTCCCGATAGTCATCTATGCAGCAAGTGGGGACACAAATTTTCCTGTGGACCACTCTGTTCGGTTCGGCAAGAACCATCAAACCACGCCTACTCGGGACACTTTACACTGGAGGAGGAGCAAGAAAGATAGTTTTGCAACGGTGACAAAGTTTGAGGAAATTCTACTCTTTCTAGATCGATCCAAACATGTGCATAAGTTGATCTAAGTCAGGCATGTTCAGAAGTAGCTCACTTGGAGGCAAATTCGAGGGAGACGCCTACTTCTCCCGCCCGCGCGTCTCACTCTCCGTGGCGGCCATAGTCCTCCGAGTTCCTCGGACCCGTGCCTACCGTGGGTCAGAAAGTCGCCGCAACGCGCCACACGCAGTCAGTGATGGTATATGGTCTCGGTTTTTTCGCACATGCGCGATTATATGCAGGAACGTACCGTACGTCTTTATGTTTGTGGGGAAAGTAGGGGAGAACTGTTATTGGCGGGAAACCGGACAGAAGAGTGCAAGACGACACGACGAGACGACCGTACTTCGAAATTTTGGTAATTTAATGTTAATATATTCGATTTCATAATGGCAACTAGTATTGGAGAAGGAGCTACTTGTCAATTCATATTTGAAAATCGAAAAATAATTTGCGAAACTATGCGGGGTGACCAAGGTGCCCCATTTTAGCCCAACTTTGTACTTTATTGACGCTAAAATCGTCGCGCATGCGCGAGAAAACAGAGACCACATACCATCACTGCACGCAGTACGTGCCGCAAGCGGTAGGTACGGGTCTGAGGCAGAGATGGGAACTCCGTGGGCGCTGGACGAAAATACTACCACCACTCTGACGTACCATCTTCCCCTACTTTGCTTCTATCGCGCACGCGCTACACACAAGCGTACCTCTACTCTACACGGACAGAGTAGAGGTACGCTTGTGTGTTGCGCGTGCGCGGTGGAAGCCGATACTCGGGTTCGGGTCAAGTCGCAGAAGGTCGGTCGGGCCGATTCGGGCGCGCGATACTTCATAACACATCGGGCTACCCGAGAGTTTCGGGCGGCCCGAACGTTTCGGGCTACCCGAGAGTGACTCGACTTCGTTGTGCGGGATCGTCAAGAATCGGACAAGTTCGGGCGAGCGATTTATCGCGATACTCGAGATTCAATTTTGTGGTTTATGAAATAGATAATAGTAATTATGGTATTACTTTCATAACTGATAACATAATTTTTAATACACTAGTACTTCTTTTATAATTACTTTAGGTTTGTTTGACAATCATGTGCTTAATCTCTATTTGTATTAACATTTGCAATAATGTGCGTTACACGTGAAAAACTTAAAAGAAAATGTTTCTGGTAGTCTGACGAATTTGTTACGAATGAAGTTGCATATGTATCGATAATATCATTAAAATATCCTTACTTATTAACTGTTATATAACTTACTTAATATCTTCTGATATAACTTATTAATTAACTATCATTAAGCCGACAGAAATTCTTAAAATGGAATGTATTATAAAATAACAAAATAGAAATTGTTATGCCCCAATCGAATGTGGTAAAACTGTATATATTAAATGATGTTTATATGTTTAACATAATATGATATGATAACAATAAATATAATATGATAAATATAAATATTATAATGTAAATATTAATTCACTTGCTTTAATTGTAATTTAACTTGTTTTTAAGATTAACTTATCTTATTTAAATTACAATGTAGGAAAGTCAACAAAATTGAATCTCCAGTATCGCGATAAATCGCTCGCCCGAACGTGTTCGATTCTTGACGATCCCGCACGACGAAGTCGAGTCACTCTCGGGCAGCCCGAAACGCTCGGGTAGCCCTATGTGTCGTGAAGTATCGCGCGCCCGAATCGAGCCCGCCCGACTGTCTACGACCCGACCCGACGATTCGGGCGCTCGAGAATCGGGCGGCCGCACATCCCTACTGGTCTGAGGAGCTCGGAGGACTACGGCCGCCACGGGGAGCGAGACGCGTGGGCGGGAGAAGTAGGCGTCACCCTCGAATTTGCCTCCAAGTGAGCTACTTCTGGACATGCCTGATCTAAGTTTTACTATTGTCCGTCTATTGTTCACAGTCCCTGTCTGTATAAATTCAGAGCCAACAAGCCACGCCTACTCGAAGCATTTTACACAGAGCCCTACCCCTTCCAGTATTTACTTACATTTCTATAGACAAATTAAGATTGTACAAACTATGAATTGTAATTTGAAAAGTGATTTGATCCGAGAACTGTACATTTGATTAACGGATGCCCAAGTTGGGAGCCCCTGCCGCAGAAGATAAACGGAGGGGAACTATGCATCGAGGAGAGAAAGAATTTCCTCATCCCAACTCGTATAACGTGAACGTAAACACATATTACGCTTATCTTGCCAGAGTTAGATAATACAGCGGCGTTGCGCTGGCGCTGATTCTCGTTGCAACGACACAGCATCGTGTGCGCCGTTGCTCGAACACGTATACATGCTGTGTCCCTTTTCTTTTTCTATTTTGTAGTCATCGTCGAGCGCATAATAAAGATGCACGATTATCATTAGCAGCGGGGCCGGAGTATTGTAATACAGCTGGCGGCCACAAAACGTTCTAATACACAGTGCAGCAGTGTGTCGCGTCGGATGGCGCCGCAGCGTCTCTCACTCTCTCTCTCTCTGTTTTTTGGCCGAACGTAATTAGTTCTCGGCAAAGTGAGCCGCCATCTGGGTTAGCTGGAGCCAGACAGGGGAGAGAACGAATCCAACGAAGTTCCCATAGGGGCGGTTGGTCGGTCGGGGCAAATAAAAACCCGGAATCCCGGCTGCCGGCAAGAAGGAAGGCGGAAGATACTCGGTCGACGGTAACTCCACTAATTGCTCCCAAAATTGCGTCTAATTGTCGGGCAGACGCTTCATCAGCATTACCGGGAAAAGCTTGGGGAGCAGGTGGCCGAGCACGGGCTACGGGTTCGCGCGCCGCCCTTCGCAGCCCTACAGGTTTGTTTCACCGAGGGGCGAAGGGAGATGGAAAGGGAAACAGAGGGACAAGAGCAACGCGGATGAAGATGCTGACAACGGGCCAGGCTTGTCGGTTGTACTAGGAGAACCAGGAGCATCTTCTGCTGTTTCAGCAGATCGTGCTCTCTAACGCGTCCTCGTCGTTGTCGTCTTCGTGCTCATCCTCCTCGCGTTACAACCCGGTTTTTCGCTTGATATCCTATCGATCTCCTTGCCTAGACGATCGTAAGTCACCCCTTCCCGGAGCCGCGTACCCTCCCGGACGATCCGTCGAGCTTATCGCCTCCTCCCTGTCCCAGGAACACGGTACCCGCCACTTTCCTGTCCCGCCCACGACCTTTCGGGTCACGAAACAAAGGAACCGCTCTCCCTCTCTCTCTCTGTCCCAGAGTCCTGCCTGATCTCCGTTATCAGACCGTTGCCTGTGAAAACAAGCTTCCGAGGACTGCGTCAAAGCTGGTTACCGGCGATAATAATGATTACACTGCGGACACCGTGCATTCATCACAAAGATGAACCCGTTAAATACAAAACGATAGAGACTTCGCGAGAACATAAGAACAACGTTTTTTGCAATTGCTTCGGAATACGTTGATCCTCCAAAAAGATGTTCACCCTTTGCGCTCGGAAGTATTTTAACTCCATAACCAAACTCTTTTTTCGATCAAGAATATTTCCGTTCTATATGATTTTTATCATTTTGAAGAAATAGAACTGATATAATACTTCATAGAATACTTAAATGTTTGGTAACTAATTTATTAAATATCAATTTAATAATGTAAACAATATTTTGAATAATGATATAGCAATTTTTAGTGGTGCCTCAGAGTCACCACTCGAGTGCTACGCACCGACAGCAACCTCCCCAAAGCTGCATATCTCATTGCGATTTTATGTACTAGCTACTAAAATCGTTGGTACAAGAGAATTCTGTTTTAGCTTGCGTTCTCGCTGCACGGTTGCGACAGAAATTTGCATAAAATTTTGCATCGGGGTTAACGAGCTAACCCTATCCGACAAGAGGGGCTGAAGCGTTCCCAAAGGTCGGTGCGGTTTTTTAAATGCAAGGCGCGAGTCGCGCGAGTCGCCCGATCGAATATTCGCTGCTGCTGAATTATAACCGAGTCTCTCGGTAGAAATCAGCTCGCATTGAAAGGGGGTAAGCCGGACTGTGTTACGCGACTCGTAAGCGGGAGAGCAATGCAAATCTTTGCTACCCGAGGAACCCGGCGCTCCCAGGCAACGGAAACGGGCTTGTATAATTCAGCGTCACCGAGCCGTCGAGAGAGAGAGAGAGAGAGAGAGAGAGAGAGAGAGAGAGAGAGAGAGAGAGAGAGAAATAAAGAAAGAGAGAAGGAGCAGCACCGCGAAAAGCGGCTCAAAGACTGGCCACGCCACGTTCGACTTCTATTATTTTTCCCGGGCTTTCGAAAAGTAAACCGATTAATGGAAGCGGCTCCTCCGGCTTCGCGTCTCTTACCGGAGGAAAATCAATATCGGATTCGCAATTTATTCGCAACAGATGCCACGAAGGAACAAGTAAAACGTTTTTACGGAAACAGTTAGTCGGGCCGAAAACGCGAAGAGCTATGGTACACGGCCGGCTGTTGGTGCATCGGATACGCGTGGCTCAGAGTTCGCGACTTGGCCGAGAGAACGGGGCGGAACTTCCGAGAGAGCGACGATCGGAGTCTTTGCTGTTGGCGTCGTTTTTCATTCGGACTAGGTTTGCTCCCGTTTTAAAACTACTGTTCGAAACGCTGGTCCCGCGCACGCCGCGCCGGCTACGTGCGTCCCGATTTAGAACATCAAAGAGGCTGAAGCGTCCGCCGCAATTCCTTGTCGCGTTCGCTCGCTGCAAAAATGACGGTGTGCAATCTGCTCGGAAAAACATCTTCTCTTTCTTTCTCTCTTCCGGAACGGCTGTCTCCCTCGGTCCATGGAAGGTGCACGAACGAACCGGAGAGAGGTGAGCAACCCGTCTAACGAGACCTCGTTGAGGCTTGATTTAATTTCCAAGCGGGCCGAGGCTTTTGGTGAAAAGCTCGCAATCACCGGCTAATATCCAGACGACGCGGAGAGTTAGGAGTGGCCACGATGATGGACGTGACTCGCAAATACCCGCAAGACGAAAAAATACGTCGACGGAACCGCATCTCGCGCTACGGACGAATAAAGTATCCGCCGCCATTGTGCCCGGCAGCCAGCCCGAATCGTATCACGATGACGCCGCGATAGCGTAAGGAAATACGAGCTCGTTCGCAACAAAAGTTCCCATTCTTATCGAGCTCTTGAACACCATTACCGTTTCCGCGAGCACCCCGGGAATAGGATGCGGCCCGAACTCTGTTTTCGGAAGGCGACGCGACGCGAGACCACTCGACCCGCGCGAGCGTTCCATTACTCGCGAAATTCTTGGCAAAGTAATTTAATGTCGGAGAGTTCCGCTCCCCAGACGCGCAATCTTAATCAATTCCACAGCCAAGCCGAGCCGACACGTTCTAACAGCCAGACCGAGCAGTGCAACGCGGAATGCGCCAGTCCAACTGCATCTCTCTGCACTCTCCATCGACTGACAAACGCGACTCGTGATGTCCTCGTCCTTTGCCACCGGGACGCGCCGATATGAACGTCGCACAATGTGCCGAAATCGCAATTAAAACCGGACAAAATTAACGTCTCTGTTAGTTATGCATTATTAACCCTAGAATTTCTTTCCATTGAATATTTATTTTTAAAATATGATCTATATTAAAATATAGACTCTAATAGGCGTACGTATATTTTTTAGATTTCTCTAAAATTTAGACGTGAACACCATTAAACCAGTATGCAGATAAAAATCAGCTTGCAAACAGAGGGTTAATTACAAACAAAACGGTTTCGGGATTTATTGGGGGTTGTAGACTGTAACTCTGGTATTAGAGTAGTTCCTCGATCTAAGTTCTTTTTCGATTCCCTGCCGGGACTTAGATCGCGAAGAGACACTATTCTTTTGTGACCGCGTCGACCGCGCCGAACGTAGAAAAGGACAGCATGCAAACACGGACCGCGCGGCCGAAGACGCAACAAAAAATAGCGTGTCGGTGAGACAATAATAGTGCGATAATAAAACTTCTTTATTTTTTGTTATTTTTTTATGGAACTCTCACGAACATATTCGTGGCATTTTTCTAATGAAAATGATACCAAATATGATATAATTCCGATGATATTTACTTGTGTAATAAACGATGAAAGTTTTGGACGTAAAGAAGGACAGCGTATAGCAGAGATGGGCAATTTTGCCTCAATTGAGTCAAAACCGTAAACACCGTAGCGCCCTCTGTCCCCTTCCAGCAAGCGCGGTACAATGGAGCAACGAAGACAAGAGACATCAGCGTACGCAACGAACGTGCGCGCTGCACGAAAGAGAGGTTGGTGGGAGAAGCAGGCGTTTGAGGGGCTCCACCCGTGCCCACCACTGACGTATAGGAAAGAAAGGCCCGCGTGTCCGTACAATGTAATGATAATAAAAAACTTCCATCGTTCATTACACAAGTAAATATCATCGGAATTATATCATATTTGTTATCATTTTCATTAGAAAAAATGCCACGAATATGGTGGTGAAAGTTCCATGAAAAAATAATAAAAAATAAAGAAGTTTTGTAATTGGATTAGTGTGATTCACACCGATATACCCGACCCAGGATCAGATTACGCGGCATGTTTACACTGCTCGGCGACCGAGGCAGCTTGAGCTCCGCAGTGGAAGGAGTAACCAAGGGACATAGATCGAGACGTTGGACTTAGATCGCGGAATTACTGTACTTGTTTGTTAGAATGAGAAACTGTCGTTAAAAAACCGCGAGTTTTAACCTATTTCAAGACATGAAAATGTTTTAATTAACTCTAGCTATTTTATAGAAGAGACCCACTGTGCGTCATCTCGTTTCTGACGTATAGAAACTCTCGACGAGATCCGACCCCTTTGTGCTTCTTGTCCTCGAGCGGGGAAACCTTGACACGATTGATACCGTGGTCCGTTTTGATCACGTTTCCACGGAAGCCTCGGTGATTGGCGGCTGAATCGCTCGGTCAGTTTGCGCGAGATCCGCAGGGGATCGAACCGTTTCTGCGAAGCGCAATCGAAAATTATAATTTGTTTCACGTCGGAGCGGTAAAAGCCTGACAGCGACATCTGGAAAAATTGATGAGCGTACGAAGGAAAAGGAATCCCCGGAGGGTGCAGTTTCACCGGCGTCGCAAATTCATTGAAGATGCACCGAGTAGTACCGGTGGCGGAAAGCTCGAAACTCTCGAAAGAGAAAAATTGAACCTCATTTGCGAAAATTCAGTTTGGAAGCTTTATCACCGACCTGGCTCCATGCACCATGAGCCAAGGTGTTCGAAACTGGCTCCGAGTCTAATGCATTCGGTTGTCCAACGTATCTGAAACTAGTGTTCCGGTTTCCGCTGTAACATCAGCAAGTTTGACCGTATAACACCTCGGTGCTAGAGTCCTCGGGGTGGCGCGAGCGCGAGACAAAGACGGATCTTTCGAAGCTGTTTGGCTGTCCATAAACTTCTCCTGCTCGCTTCATAGCGATCTACGAGCTCGAGTATAGCTCGAACTCGTTGTTCGGATTTCGCTGCGCCTTATCAAGCCGCGATAAACTACACCCTTTTCCCTTTGCATCGAGCCATTACTTTAATTCCGTTCTCCTTCTTCTCGAGATACACTCGCTCCGCCGTGCTTTTCCGTCTTTACGCTCGGCTATTTCCGTTGATTGTTTCCTCTTTATTTCGGCTCTTGATATTTCATTGTTTCCGCGTGCACCTTCCGCGGAGCGTGCGCGCTTACGTTTACGTTTAATCCGTTTAGGTGGCGTAACGAGCGGGAGCCGACCGTCGTTCTTTCCTCGTTACACGTTACACGCGACGTAATAAACTCGATGCCGTTGCGATTACTATTATTATTATTATGCGCGCACTCGCTGCGGTTAAAAGAAGACGTCGAAATCGCGGAACGAGAGTACGAGCATACGTATGTATGGAAAGAGGTTGCGAGAGCCACGGAACGGCATCGCGCGCGGCTGCTTTGTTCAGCGGAACGGTGGCGTTTCTGCGGGCGACACACATTTCTGCATTCGCCAGCAGCCCGCGGCACCGATCTAATATAAAAGATTAATGTAATATGTAGCCACGATGTACCGTACATAGGAGCCCAGGCGAAGGGAGGGCAGGCTTTAACGAGGTCTTGTCGCGAATGTCTGATTTCATTTTCAGGACGCGGAGGCATTCGACTGATAATACGCGCCCCGTTGCCGACGAGAATCGCTGCTTGCTTGTCGCTTGAAAAAAAGGAACGTGGTTCTGTCTTCTTAAATAATTAGTGGGTTACCCGACGAAACGAGGTAACCTCTTTTGAAATTCGAAAAAAAATATTTCTGAAAAGCCACGAAATCTGAAATCGAACATCGATACCGCATAATTCGCTGCTCCGGATTGGTTCATCGATATAATTAGCATCGCGTTATTATGAGGGACGCGTCTGTATCAACGCGCGCGAATTATTAAGCTGTTCGTTACACCAACACCGACGGCTTATTACATAATTGATCCCATCAAATTATTGCCCATTAGCAGCCCATTTAATGGCCTGTAATATCCGTGTTGCTGTTGTAACAGAATGCTGCCTTCGTCATCGACGAAAATTAATCTTTCGCGGCGCGGTTTCCGATCGAGAATCGGTTGGTGCCTTATGCTAACTTCACGGCGCAGGAATATCGAGCAACTTTTAGTCGCCTCTTGTTGCCTTTTTCTTCTTTTCTACCGGACGACCGCGCGAACGACAGAAGAAGAAGAAAAGTTGGTCGATTTTCCTTCAGCGTGGACATAGCTTTAGCTTCGGTAACAACGAAACCACGCCCTCCAGGATGTTGCTGGAAGTTGGCGAACGAGCGCCGAACGAGAATCGATTGTAGAACCGTTTCGAAACTGAAAAAGCAACGCCCGTAGAATCGATATGGAAGCTGAAATAGGAAACCATTCTTTTAGCACGTTCTCTACCACCCATCCGTTTCGCTGCCTGTCTTCATTGTTAAAATATTAAATTAAATCCAACGTATCCCATTTGCGAAATATTCAAATAATTTCATGAAAGAACGTCTCGGAATCTGAGAATGAAATTATGCTGTGCGCTACAATTTTAAATAGCAATGTGTACGTGAAATGAATTACGCTGTCTCCAAGTAAATTATGAGAATACGAATTGTCACACACGCGCGACGGTGTTAGCGAGCATTTTGAAGAGTTATTTTCGAAACTGTTTCAATCCCCTGGACGTACACACTGGTGCAGCTCTGAATTCGTAAGATCGAGAGTCTGCTCCGGCTCCGACGGTATTTGCTCCGAGACGTTGCCCCAGGGAGCGGTTCGGGGCGGTCCCAGGGCGAGGCTAGTGGCCCGTGGCAGATTCGAGCGATCACGAGTCCTCGAAGATGTTTCCCGTAACGAAGTGGACGGTCACGGTCGCGGTTGCGGTTTATTCATAAGAGGGACTCGTTACTCTCGCTCGGCCGCATCTAAATGCGCTGGCGGCTCGGCGCTCGAAGCGCGGCATTTCGCCTTTGCATTCAGAGCGGTGTACGCTAAGTCGGAAGCGTGTTTACATGTGCCAGGGCGAGCGCGTCGGCCGGCTAAGTGGACCACGCGAGTGACCAGTCCTAACGAGGCCTCGTTGCGGCTTGATCCAATTCCCGACGTTCGCCGGCATTCGGTGAAAAGCTAAAGCCAAAGCTAACGGGCCGAGCAGAGATTCCGCGCTCGGACAGCCGCCGCCGCAGACGGAGCTACGCGAGAGGGTTACAGAGAGAGAGAGAGAGAGAGAGAGAGAGAGAGAGAGAGAGAGAGCCACGAGAAACGGTGCCCTCGCGAAGGAGAGTTCGGATCAGCGCAATTTAAGAGCCGCAGTCTGCGCTCGTACACAAACTTAATCCGTCCGATGCACGGAATGCGGAATGACGAGCCGAGAGACTGTCCTCCCTTCTTTCTGTATATCCATCTCGAGAAATGGAGTTTCTTCGTGGCTGCTGCGGCGGCAGCCAGTTCCCTACCGGAATACCGAGACCGGATTTCGCAGCCGGATATTTGTTTTTCCGGGCTGAATGCTGAACACTGCGACGAATGAAGTATTCATAACGAAGCGGACTCTCTATACAGGGTGTCCCACAATGTCGCTGTGAAAGTCCGTCGAAAGGGGGAACTCGAGATTCGTTACGCACACGGTTGCACGCTAGCCTTCGCGACTTATTAACGTAGGGATTTCCTGTACACGACTAGTTCGTTAGATCCTTACAAATTTTCCACCCAATTCAACGCAACGCAGAGCCAAATAACGTCTACGCGACAACTACAAGGCTGCCACACACACCCTCCATCTTAACGTGCTCTTTGTTGTGCAGTCATCAAAGGCTATAGCCGGGTTTGGGGGTCAAATTCGCCCCCGACCTCGATTTTAACGATTTTGAACCAGCCGATACCCTACCAAAAAAGAAATCTTTCTGCCAAGTTTGAGCCCGATATCTCATCTGTAAGGGTAGTTATAAAGGAAAATCGAAAAACCAGTTTTTGGCCCATTTTCCCCATTTAATGACAATTAAAAATTCTGAAAAAAATCTGACACATTTCGAACACCAAGCCACATATTATATATCGTTTCCAGATTTTTCCGTTGCAAATTCTGGTTTTAAGACATGAAAAACATGAAAAAAATCGAAAAAATTCAGATTTCATATAGAAGATGAAAAATAACACCTTGTGCGGGTCGGTTGTAAAAAATATCAATGATAGAAAAATTTCTTTTTTTCCTTTATTAAATTCTTCGAATATGTCTACTTATGACCGCATAAGCAAAAGAAACGGCAAAACGGAGCGCGTGTACGGTGGCCTTACGATAACGCGAACGCCGTAGTATTGAACGTGCAGAAACGCGGCGGAAAAATTTCAGAATTTCTTACCGATTCCACGATTCCACCGCGAAGTAACGTTTATTATATTTTCGATGAGAAGAGGCTCCCTTCGCCCACCTGACGAGAAAGTTAATTGGACCGTGTTCAAAGACATCGGCGCCAGGTCCCATCCATCCGGCGCGACGACATTGCTCCGCGCCGAGCCGAGGAGAACTATTAATTCGACGAGGAAACGACCACCGGTGGCGGTCAAGTTTAAATTGAGCTCGTTCCCCGAGTTTCGAAGAATCGATGCCCGGAAAATTTGTTTCCAAGTAATACGATAGGGCACCCCGTCTCTCCGCGGTTTAATATGGAGGATCAGAATAGACCGCGAAGTCTGGAGAACAGGCTCGGAAGCACGTGAAACCAAAGCGGGAGTTACTGGGTGTCGTCGTCACGTAGCCCGGGGATTCCTCCCGGTGAATTATGAATCGTATGGTAACGAGAAAATAGACGGGCCGCGGAGCGAAGAGACCGGAAAGACAGGCCCCGGCGGTCGTATATTGGACAGACGTCGCGTTCAATGTGCAAATTCAGGGAACAAACGCGACGCGGAAACTGGAACGAGAATCAAGAACGGCAGCGACACGCTGACGCGCACCCTTCCGATCCGTTCCGTACCTTGCGACAGCCCGCAATCTTGACGCGAACCCTCGTTCCCGAGACTTCCCGGCAGATTAATGCGACGCCAGTCGAAAAACTCATTGCCAGGCCGCGAACGATCGCTCAAAGCTTTTGGCGGTCGCTTTCTGACACACGAACGCGAAGAAAAATTGATTTCATCCTCGTGAACACACGTATTCCTAGTTCGGTGGAAATAGAAGTTTGCGTAATGGTTGCATTTATTTGGGAAAAGTTACGGCCATGAGATTGTAGTCGCTGTGGTTCTGGAAACGGTTCGAGTCTGCGGAGAATTGGTGTCGCGCGCGATGGGGTTTCTACCTCTAAAACGAGGCTAGTCGCTCGAAACTTTTGCGCATTGCTGCTCTCTCTCTCTCTCTCTCTCTCTCTCTCTCTCTCTCTCTCTCTCTCTCTCTCTCTCTCTCGCTTTCTATCTCTATCGTCACGAATTCACTCGAGCTACGTTTTCATTGGCTGGATCTGCGCTTGAAAACCGCGAAATTAAAGCACCCGCGGGGACTTTGGAAGCCGCAGCGACTGGTTCAATTATCGAATGGCCGGGTAACTGGTACCGGTGCGAGGGTCTTGTATCTCCGAGGGTCCGGGATCACTCGAAGTGATCCCGGCGTTGCGAGTCTATTTGAAGCCGGAGTTGATTTATTCGATTAAAAATCCAACCGGGAGCAAGTTGCCGTTCTCTTTCGCTATTCTTTTTGCCGTGTCCCTCCGGTTCTCCTTCCATTTCCCAGTGACTCCCGGCCTCTCGTTTTTCCACACACGTTTCTCTCGATGTTCCCGGAATTTTCTCGTTTTCTCATTTTCTCTCTTTCTCTCTCTCTTTCTCTCTCTGTTGCCTCCCTCGCTTCGACGCGGCTCCGTGTACACATGCATACATGTATGTATCGCGGCACGTGCACGTGCACGAGCATGTGTGGCATACATGCGGTCGTGTGCTAGATTCGTGCCTTCCGTGTTTCCAAGATTGCGGGCCTCTGTTTATACGCGGCACACGCCACCGAAACGATCCGAATATTCGCGTTCGATGCGCGCCGGAAGCGCGACGCAAAACGATGCAAAAAGGGGCAGGAATTAAAGAGCCGCCGGCAACCCACAGGCGGCAAGTTCGCCGACGGCTGCACCGAAACGCCCACGCCCGCTCCTCTTTTACGCCAATATTTTCGTTCCCGGCGATCGAGCCTCGCGCTCTGACGCTCGCCGCGATTATGCCATGAGGTGCCCAAAAAAATACCCGATTTTCACCGTTCTTTTTTTACAGAGAGAAAACCACCCCCGAGTTTATTGCGCCCCGAATATAGAATATATATAAATTTTCTATCCAATTTCCGTCAACTTTTGCCGTCCGATATAGAACAATCACTGCTGCGATGCGATCGTAAGGACTTCCGTATCCTTTGAAATATGTGACGTATTGGAATTTGTTGCATCGGAAAAGTAGAATATATTATGAACTTTTTATCTCAACTTTATGCCCATTTGCTGTCGTACAGTATTCGCTCCCATCGTCGAAGTGATTTAATTACATAATACTAATGTAGAACCTGAGACAATTATTTAATTTCACTTTTGATGGCTCGTTGAAAGATCTCGAATGTTCCAATGATTCGACCGGCAAGCACGCGAAGAGTGCGAAATTTAAAGGTGACGCGGCCGGTAAACGTCGCTTCGAACGCCATAAAAGCGAGGTTGCGCTTTTATTCGGCACGACCCGGCTCTGGAAATGAATGGGCCACGGGCTCTTCCCACCGGTGAAACTTTCGACGGTCGGATCGTTCAACGGCGAAACGAGCGTGTGTTTCCAAAAACACGACTCCGGCTGAAGTCATTAACGCGCGGCTACGGACAAAGTTGCAAGGCAGAGGGAAAGAGAGAAATGGAGAAAGAGGAAAAGAGAGAGAGAGAGAGAGAGAGAGAGAGAGAGAGACGGCAGACCTCGGTGTTGTGCACTACCGGGGACTTTTCAACTCCGTCCATAAATCGTTGCTCGGAAATTTGCAGAGGGAAATCCGCTCGGACTCGCTCGTAATTTTCGTCCAAGGCCGATCTTCCGTCCGGCCGAGGATCGATTCGATTCCGCTGAACGGCGACGACGATCCGGAGCGTCCCCTGTTTTTCTTCAAAAGAATTTTTCCAGTCGAGTTTCTAAAACCTCGAGATCCACCCCTGCACCCTCCGCTCCCGGCAATTGAAGCGCACAATACGGCCCGTGGAGTTGGAAACGGACGAACGCGCAGCCACGCGGAACCGCGATGTTTAACAAATAATACAGCTCGTTACGGTTTCGAAAACGGCCTCTTCCCGATACCGTTCTCTCCCCTCTATGGAAATTTCATACGCTCGTCGACGTATTAAAGGACCGGGCTCCCGAGTTTTCGCGGAACTATGATGACGACCCGAAGCCGGCACGCCCAACGTCAGCGAGCGTTTTATCATACATCGAGTTTAACCTAAGTACTTCTCGAACTCAGGATACCGTGGTTCGAGTACGCTTTTCCGATGAACCTTCCCGGGCATATTAAAAAAGTTTTTCCCTTGGAATTCGCGTTCGATCCCGATCCCTTCCGATCCGATTCCCTGTATCCTCTAATTAAAAAATTCCACGGGATGTCGAACTCGCTGATCGTCCATCGCCATCGCGACGATTCACCGTGGGTCAAACGCTTTCTCTTTCTCCTATTTTCTGCCACCTTTCGCTCTTGTTCAATCCACCTCCAATTTACACGCGCAGCTTTCCCCTCGATGACCGCGTACTCGGAAGGGATGACGAGACTTTTGAGAGCAGCCGAGGCTATTTTCCTCGCGCACCGATTGGCCCACGAGATGGAAGAGAATGTGGGATTAAAAACATGGTTTTTACGAAGATCTCGCGAATCTGCTGACGATAGTCATTGTATTGGCAAGGAAAGGTCCACGGTGATTCCTACGAGGCGGTTAGTGGTAGACCGCGAATTTCATGCATTTATGATACAAATAGGTAGATCGGTAAACAAAACAGAGAAAATATTTAACACGTTGAGTGCCAATCCAGCAACGTCAAAAAATCCATAAAAACGAAGTGATTTATTCAATGGAATAAAGATTGAAAAGGTTAAAAGTATAACACTGAATAGTCCTTGTTTAGTCGTGCACTTTTTCAATTGAACTGAACAGTGCAACGTGTGCAAGCGATACTCTTGTGCGTATCTACTTGTACTTTCGGTACTGACGTTATCAGCACCGAAGGATATGTAAAAAACACTTGTATTTATGAAAACTGAACTATTAACGGTTGGTCGCTACGAGGTTGACTCTTTGACTAATTTAAAATATTGTGTACTGAATGGTGAACTTGAGCAGAATGACTTTCGTCGCTTGTGTCTCTTCGCAGCTAGCCTCGCTGTGGGTGAGATGGAAGCATCTCTGTCTTATATTTTATCTTTCATTGGTTATTAGAATAATTTGCAACGCCCACCTTTGCGAAAGAGAGGGTAACCTTGTGCGCGCCTCTCCGAGCAGTCTTACCCCCTTGGGTATGGAGGAAAATCCGAGATGGACGCTTGGTACCCTCACTCGATGGGGGCGGTAAGGTGTTGTAAACCTTGGCCTGGGCCGCTACCTTAATTGATATTGAAATTGGAAAAGTGGCAGGCTAAGGGCACTAAAGTCTGCCATGCAGATGTTTGCTTGTAGCGAAACATCAGTTTCGTCTTAGGACGGAACAGTCCTTCAACCTTCTTGTTTTTTTTATATATTAATCAAATTTGGTACAATGAATAGATAAAAATTTATTTTGAAATCTGAATAAATAATTCCATCAGCCATATATGGTTGACATGGCAGCCAACGTGTTAAAGCGTTCAAAGACGGTACTATTGTAGGATCTTAGGAAAAATGAGGAATTCTTCGCTGGGAATCGAACTCGGGACCCTCGCGGTTGTAACTGATCAGCTCTTACACATACCCACGGAATCCTCCTACTTTGCCTAATCTCCATACAGTATTTGGTGTGGGGGGTCCTGATCCCACACTATTGTATCATTTCCAACCTAGAGAAATTGTTAAAGAAAGAGAGTCTATGTAGTTCCTGTAGCTTGCCATTAATGCGGACAATTTTTATTTCACATAAAAATCCTCGGTAATCATTGGTATGCGGTTAGGTAACATATCGCCGTGCAGGCACGTCTGTCCCAGCTGCGGGTAGAAATGTGGACACAGCTTGAAGCAAGGAACGCCAAGCACCTTGTCTTTTCTTCTCGCTTGTTCCGTTTCGAGTTGGAACAGTTATGAAGAAGCTAGTGCGATGGTAGCCTAAGCTATCGCGCCGCCGGAAACCTTTTACAATATAATCGTGTGATCGTGGAGGAGCACTCGCGGGAGAGCCCCCGTCGTTCCTCGCAGAGAGGGGCCGAGGAGAACGAGAAAAACTGGAAAGCCGGTGAACAGGGAGGAAAAGAAGAGGTCTGAGTGGGACTGCCTGCCGTCGGCACTCGCGATGCGCTACAGTGGCACTCGCTTTCACCCTCGCCTTGGCTGAGGGAAGGCGAGGCAAGACGAGGCAAGAGGGAGCGTTCTCGTGTCTCAAGTGTCCCGCGGACCTCAGTCAGAGACGACGAGGTCACCGGCGATCCGCCGTTGTTCCGACCGGCTCTCTTGTCACCTGCACTCTCGCAGTCACTTTGACACACCAAACCAGTGTTATGATATGGTCCATCTTTTCTCGCGCATGCGCGGACAAAACAGTAACGTATCTATATCATGATGACGAGGTAGTGGAGCCCTAAGACAGTTATATTGGCGGGAAAGTATCGAAACAATCTATTCCGGACAAAAAGACTTCAGGACGTGTCCTACGAGTTACAAAATATACACAAATACACATGTTACACATTCATTTCTCAGAATCAAATCATACCAATTTTTTAAAATTCTGCTGGGTGCTCAAGGTACCCCATTTTATCGAGAATCTTACTTTACTGAGGCCACAATCGCCGCGCATGCGCGAGAAAAGATGCACCATATCCCAACACTGCACCAAACCAGTGTCGCCAGATCCATCCAAAACTGGGTGGATCTTCCCCTCCTCCTATTCCCCTTCCACTACCATGAGCACACTCCAACCAGTGATGGGAATGTTGGCGCTTTTCACGCGCGTGCGCGAGTTTCGGCAGCACCGAAGCTACGTCCGAAGTTTGTGGGGTACTATTGGGGCGAAAGTAGTGGGTTTGTTATTATATAGTTCGTTTAAAGTTATTTTAGTACCCTTCCCTTCCTTATTCCCAAGATGATGAAGGAGAGTAAGTTATATTATATTGTACATAGATACATAAATATTATATATTTATATATTATATATTATATATATGTATTAAATTATTTATATATGTATATATATATATATGTATATATATATATGTATATATATATATATATATATATATATGTGGGATTAGGACCCCCCAGACCACAAATACCGTAGGAAATTAGGAAGAAGGGAGAAGGGTTCCATGGGTGAGCGCGTTAGTCGATCGGCTACCAACACGAGGGCCCGGGTTCGATTCCCGGAGCGGTGCCTTCCTTTTTCCTGAGATCCTACATATATATACGTACACATGTTGTACATTCATTTTTCAAAATCAAATCATAATAAATTTTGCGAAATTAGCAGGGCGACCATGGTCCCCGATTTTCGTGCTTGACTGAGGCTAAAATCGCCGCGCATGCGCGTTAAAAGCGCCAAGATTTCCATCACTGACTCCAACGTCCCCCACTAAGACCGTAGACGGGTCACGTGACGTGCCGCGCAACGCGTTACGTTGTTACATATCACTCTGGTCATCGGAGAGGTGGTAAACTGTATTCCCCTCGATTTAACCGATCTGGCAACACTGCAGCCCGGAACACCTCGTTCGACGCAAGCGATCTCTAATAAAACATCGCGCCGGAAGAAGAATTCCCCGGGTCACCTTTTTCTTTCTCTCTTCGTCTTTGCAGCAAAAATGCGCGCCGGGACATAACAAGGTTCGCACGACAACGACCGTCGCGCCGCCTCGCCAAGGAGAAACTTCGCCCGAGTCGTTACACACCCTCGACGACTCCCCCGGGCTGTGCGATTTGCAAATAAAATTGCTCGCGAAATGGAGTTGAACGAGGTGGCGCAACATGGGTCTACTTTTAGCCGGCGCCTTTTTCCGGGGTTTGAAGCGCGTTGTTTGAAATCCTTGGCAGAGTTTGTTACCAGAAGCCTCGGACCCCCAGCTGTCGATGAATAATCGTTCCAGTCGCGGCTCGAACTTGTTACCTAATCCTCGAAATTACCGCCGCTCTGGCATCGCCGTATCAAGGACCTGAAGAAACTAATCTCGGAAACGACCGACCTACACGCGCCAACAAGAAGATTAGGTCCGACGACTTTCCGCGGCTGGATCAAGGATACTTAAGTCCGACATCGATCCTTTCCGGGATTTAACCAGTTAGCTGTTTTTGCCGAGTATACTCGTCATGGAATAAAATTAATTGCTTGCTATTTATGTTAAAATTTGTAGTGAAAATTAAAACGCATTATTAATTTGTCGACATTTTAGAATTGTTCGAGTCAAAGACGAAGTGAAGAAACGAAACAAAGAAATTGACGGGAGGTCAATATGTGATAAATAAAGTGTTCAAAAATTTTTAGCAGCCACATAAAAAGTCGTGTTACACAGTTAACTGGTTAAAAGAGTCGTTCGTGTTTACCCGTTGCTACATCTGTAACACTCTGCGTTCTTACTAACAACTTTTCTGTTTTAACTATTATTGTAGGCGATTACCTGTTCCGAAAACATGCAATAGTAAGATGAGCGCCGTAGTAGGGATAAGCGTTACCGGAACCCGCGACGATTGCGTCAGTCGCTCCGAAACAATCAGCATAAAAAGACACGTGTTAATTTGTATTCAATACTTGCGTATTCTCCTAAATATTAAATATATAACTATTTGTACAATCAGATCAGTGCGTAGAACAATTATCATTCTAAGCATGCCTGACGGACACCATATTCTGAATCAAAATTATATTATTTTTTAAACGAACAAAGATTCTTTTAAATTATACACCGAGAATAAAAGTTGAAACTGCAAATCGATGGCCGAGCTGAATAATTTGGAACGATAAGGGTGAACAGGTTATTTCGTATCCCAAATGAATTCAAGTCCTGCGAACTGGTACGATGTTGCTCGGAAACGATGAAATAAATGTCGACAAGCCGGAGCGGAGCGGTAAAATTTGTCGAGACCGCAGAGGGTTAAAGAATTCGGAGCGCTCAGGCATGTTTTCGCGATCATTCGTTTCATCGCAGAGACAGGTGCCACCGATGCTGTAAAGCAGGGAGAATGAAACATGCAGGCCTGTCTGTGTCGGCCGGGCTTATGTGTCGCGTGCAATATATGTAAATAACGTTATGTACTAACTAGACCGTCTTCCGGTTTTCCCATCGTGCAGGGAGAGCCCGGCGATCGATGTGCCTTGCGGCTTCTGCAATATCCAGGAGCCGGTCTGCGTGGTCTGCAGGCTGCGTTTCGGCTGACTAATGGCCGGGGGCCTCCGGAAGAAAACTCGCTCGTGCCCGGTATTTCATTCTTCTGACTTATCACCGTCGCATCATCGGGAAAACGAGCTGTGCAGACTCTGAAATTCGTCCCGAGTGCGAGATCCGAACGAGCGTACTTTTTCACGCCGGCAGCCGAGCGAGAAGTTCGAATCACTCTCCCGATATTCCCCGGCGGCGAAACTTCTCGAGCGGACCGAAGCCGGGCCGAGGCGGGCCGCTGGAGCGAGCTGTCTCCCGCGAGATCTACGATGGGAATTCCCTTTTCCACGAACCGTGTCAACTTTTGCAATTGAAATTACCGCGTGGGGACAAGCGGTTGGTGCTCGGGTTCGCGATCGCGACCTTATCGCGGCCGCAATAATCACGGCTGGTAATTCATCGCGTTATTGTTTAACGAGCCAGTTAGGAGTCGCGCGACGACTCCGAAAACCCGGCAAGAAACACAGCGTTGCGGCTGTGAGGCCGGCCAGCCGGCTCTCCCGCAACTTTCCTCGTATACGTGTCTCGCGCCGCGAGTTACTCGCCAACTTCGAGCACATCGTAACAAGGTAATGCACACGGCTGCCGCTCGCGTGTTCCAAGATGCAGAAGCTCGGTCCGGGTTACCGTGGCGGCGCTAGACCAGCTAATTGAGTTACGAGACTGCGTCCATTCCTGTTATCACCAATTAATGCCAATCCCGAGTCAATAATTATCTCCGATGCATCCGTTGCGCTGATTAAAGCACTGGGAGACGCATATTTCTACGTTATTCCTCCACCCTATGTCCCATCGATATTATCGCATTGCAATCTACGAAAAATTAGGGACATTGAAGCCACGCCTATCTAATTTATAATACGTTTAACAACGCAGGCCAATGGAGGCCGATACAATTTAACAAGGTTTCGTATATTTGATACAAAATAAAATTCGTAATAAAACAAGAGAATGACACGTTTAACACTAGGTTTACGGGAACCGTCAAAATGACGGGTTCTAATATTTTGAATTTACGATTGTTTAGATTGTAAAGATGCATCAATGAGAAATTAGTTAACAAATTTATTTCTTTGGGTATATATTCTTTAAAAAATGGCTAGAAATTTCGATAGACTTATTCTTGTTATTTTTAGATAGCTATGTAAAATATCACTTTTAATGCTCCGTAAACCTAGCGTTAAATACGTATGTAATACAATAGTATTATATAATATATCCACCCTCTCTATTTTTCTTGGATCCGCTCGAACCTTCTATTTCGCTCGATGTTACTCTCGTCTTCGAGGGCTCGGGAAGCTGCGGCGGCGAAACGAGAGGAAAGCCTATTAGGTGATCGCGGAGGCCTCTCTGACTCGCCGCGTAAGGTAAAAGAAAAGTGTTGTAACCCAGTGAACGAGGAGAGGGACGAGGAGAATTTACAAGAGAGCCGCACGCGAATGGTCCATAAAAGTTGCCTGGCAGGAAATCATATTCAAAGTCGGTGGAAAAATGAGGCTTTATGCAACGTCTTGCCGATAGGAGGATCAGAGCCGAGAGCGGCCTGTTGTCTCGCGAAGGAGAGTTTACGTCGAAGTTCGGGGCCACGGTAACAAGGTAATATACACGCGGTGCACGTCTATGGGGCCTGGAGCCTGTAATTCGTATCACCGTTAAGCGCGTTGCACCGTGTAACTCGGTTACCAGCCTCGGCTCCCGTCTGTGCGCAGGCTAAGACGCTTTAAACTGCGATGCTCCGGGAGACAAAGCGACAGACCAGTCACGAATTTTCAGCTACCGGCGGTTTCTTGCCAGGAACTCAATTCCGCTCGCGTTTTCGTAGCCGGATCGCTGGGAAAATGCTTTGTCTACGGTGTTGAGCGCGTTTCTCTGCACGGAGAACTCGACGCGTTGCCCTGTAGACGACACAAAGGGACGCCGCCATCGCGAACAAGCTGTGCGTAAGGAAACTCGCTGCTCGAAATTTCACGCGAGTACCGCGAGCGGGAAGCAGGCCGAGCGGAACGTATCGGAGCGCGATCTGGCTCCGACTACGTTACCGCAAACACCGCCACCCGATATCGAGAGTGGATCTGCGACCGCAAACCGGAACGGTTAATCACGCCGATCGAGCAGCGAACTTACAAGGAGAGACTCGATTGAAACGCTCACTTTTTAATGAGCTTTTGCCCACCGATAGCTCTCGCGCGTTCGCGCCGCCAATGGATCGCCGTGCCTCGCGATCCAAGAGATATAATTTTAGTCTGCGTTACGAGATGATGCGGACAATGCACTCCTTATCCCCTTGGCCATCTAGCAGCTACCTTTAGACGTGCGATAGCGTACAGTTTTGGTCAAGAAATTATATACTATTTCCGAGAGCTTCAAGTACCTACAACTCGAAACTTCAAACTGTTATATCTCATCATGGAAGTATCTGACAAAAAAATGTTTCAGACAAAATTGACTTGTTTTTTCCTGTAGAATCTAAATGTGTAACATTTTATAGGGGGTTCCATTTAAAATTACAAAGGTACCTCCCCTCCCCCGTTAAAGGGGAAGGGAGGCCACTTCACGTTTATGTAGTCAGAAAGGCCCTTCAGTTCCATGCAATTTAAGACTAAGAACTTTAAAATCGATGGCATAGTTTTCGAGATATTGAGCTGTTCAGAGTTATGTGGGCCACCCTGTATATGCACGTAAAAATGGTCCAAGTCAAATTATTCCATGAATGTTTTGTGTTCGAACATTTCGAAAAATTTGATTCAATCTACCTAAGAGTCGACCTATTACTTTGACACGATGGTTCTAGTAGTCAACCATTTCGTATTAAATGACACTGAATGTAGGCTAAATTCTATACGCAATTCTCTAGCGTAGGTCTTCGTTTTCTACAGAAGAATCAGGGGGACCCTTGCGGTTTAAAAAGGGCGAACAAAAGCGTGCGCTGAACAATGCGGAAATTTCTCCGGAAGCAGTCCACTGGAATAAGCCGAAATTTCCGTGGACGATGGAAAATATCGAGGCAGCCATACGTACTCGATGAAACGCGTCGACCGATAGTAGGTCCTATTAGCCACCGCGGGAAAGGTACGGGCTGTAGCGAATCAGATTTCCGCGTGCGCGCGTGGTTGGCCTGTTCCGTCGCGTTTTGAAACCGCTGTCGACGGGGCAAGAGCGAAAGCGCGTTTGAAATTCCACGGGAAAATGCGTGACGCGGATCAAACGCCTTGTCGTTGTCGATCGTGTCCGGAAGTTCGATTCCCGGTGCACGAACTTCCTCTCGCACCGATGGAATCGGGACGGCTGCGAAACACGAGGCTGCGGTTCCAGGTAGCTATGTATATAGCGAACGCTGCCAGGTAAACTAAAGCGAACAGAGGACGCCGCAGCGTGGCGTGGCACAGAACAGTGGCGCGTCTCGTTGCAGGGGATTTAACCACGGCCAATGTTCCAGACTTTACCGGCTCGTTCGAGTTGATCCGACGGATTCGGTATACGTGGACGTGCAACCTGATTGGGACGTTTGAAACCCATAAGCTGAGCCGTCGATAACGATTGACGCCCCGGCCGCGAGCAGCCTCTCATCTCTCTCTCTCTCTCTCTCTTTCTCTCGCTGTCTCTCTCGAATGGCAGCAACCCCTTGGCCCACCCCGCCGGCCGTGAATTCGACTGCACTGACGCGGAACAAGGGAAGCTGCTTTCGACGAGAGCCCGATACGCTAGTTTCCCGATAATAAGCCGAGCGGTGGATCCGCGTCTATCCCCGACAACGTCCCAGATTCGTTTCGAACGAACGCCGGCGTGCGTGCACAAAGGGAGTCAAGTGCGATCGATTGCCGAGCGCACAAGACGGTTTACCCTAAGTTCTCGAAGCCCCGAGGTGTGTGTGCATTTGAATGGAGCTAGGCGTCTCTCGGTATGCGCCTAAGACACGCTGCTTTCGGGCTCGACCTATATTCCTACCCCGCGATTCTTTGTCAGCCAAGAAAGCACCGGAACCTTCTTCTGCCTCCACCCCCCGCGGCACTGAACAGAGACTCGATGGAACTCGCTGCTGTCCCGTGGCGATCTTCTCTCCGCAACCTCCCTCTTCCCTTTCCCCGCTATCTCCGGTGATTCTCGACTCGACGAGCACTTACAATTTGGCACCGATAGCTCGCCGGAACGCTCCCGGCGACCATAACACCGACTGCTTTTCTTGGCCGGGACGATCCGCGATGCGAGCGAGCTAGCGAGCTCTACTCGCCTTCGATCGCGGCCCAATTTTAGAAAATCGATCGCGTCGAGACACCGTTTTAAATATCAGGTCATTTTCATAAAGATCAGACTGGCCGACTGATATATTAACCTATTCAACGTCCGGTTGGCAGATGTTAATTTCAAACATATCCGAAATAAAACTGATACAACAATGACGACGGATGGCCCCGAACAATAGCAAGAGTGTACTTATTTCAGAACATGCTGCACCACCGTATAAGCCAATTATATTCCCGTATGCAACTTTGCTAACCCAGTTGGAACAGTCGAGGGACACCGCAATTGTTCTTGCATACCATGGTTTGCGACATTATCGACAAATATCGGTTCTTGTTAAAAATTTAAATCTAATGAATTTTTATAAGTTATATTAGCATATTTTAATAAAATAGTAATTATTAAACAAGTTCCTCTAATAAGAATATAAAGCCGCTATAATATTTAATTTTAATGATTTACATTTAATTATTAATTTAAAATCGTTTTAGCAACGTTCCTCCTCCATGAAATATTAAAATAATTTGGCAGAAGAAAGCAGCGTAGAAACAACAAAGTGTGTAAAATTATTTTAACTATTGTTGGAATACAACCATACCATGCGTCCTAGTATAAGTGCGTAGGCTTAAGGGGAGGTTTTTCCCAGAGACAGGGCACAGGCGAGGGCGTAAAGTTAGGACCGTCGTCAGTCCCGTCATAGCAGCTAGCCTGAGCGCATCTTGCAAAGTAGTCTTTTCACATACAGTTATACAGTCGAACTATATTCGCAGTTTCATCACATTATAAATTATACATTAAATACAGAATACGTGGAAACACTCCCGTGGATTTATTTCATTCCCAACAACTATCTTTCTGCAAACTACGAGGTTGTAGACGTCACATATCTCCGACTGTGTTAGCGAACGTATTAAACGGTCTCTCGCAGAAACGATCGCGCAGTCTCGAGTTATTATGCGAAGCGAGTCTATCGAATTCGAGCAGAAAAATTGCGAGAGACGTGATAGATTACGAAAACGAGTAGAGCAGCAGGCGGAACTTGAACTAAAGTGAAATACGACGCGAATATCTTTGAAATTGACAAAATACGTCGACGGACGAATGAATATTATATAGATCACCGAGGTCGCTGCATCCCGATGTCCCTCGCGATTCCACTCGAACGACGGAACACTCGTCGCTCGAAAAATTCCCGAGCAACTCGAAATACTCGGAGATTTATGAAACGACCCTGCGCTCCAAGAATTCAACTTTTCAACTATATCGACCCGGTGCTCGCCCCCGCCTCGTCCACGGATAAAAGATCGTTCCTTGATGGACTTTCGTACTCTCGAGTCTTGCAACCATTGCGTGAAATTAAACTGATTCTAACGGAGAAGGCAATGAAACGGCTCATTATATCGCCGCGCGAAATATCCTATTTCTACGGTGTACGTACAGTAGCTTAGAAAAGTCGTTGCACCCTCTTCCATACTAAATTCGGATAAGAAATGGTACAGTGGCGCGACATGAATTTTTCGATGTCCCACTGCGGAGCCGAGAGAGTCAAAGAATTCCCTGAGCGGAAAAATTATTTGAAAACTCGCGGCCGAATAACTCGAATAAAGGGAACGAGTCGAATTTGAACCAAAACCTAGCTCTTTGCGGACGCGTGTCTGCAGACAAGTAAAATTGCCACTCGGTGACTAAAAATCACTTTTTAAAAAATTATTACTCTCAAAAAATCCCAAACAAATTTTTACCAAACACTTGCTCCTTCATTTAATTTTTACGCGTAGCTTTCAGTACGCCATTTCATTTCCCAAGGAAAATTGTGCATTCGAACCGACCATAAGTACGCTAAACATAATTCCCGTCCGCAAAGGGAGCTAGACCAGATCCGAAGTAGAATTAATAGTCGATGAATACCGCTAATAACATCGCAAACATTACTCCTCTGGAATCTGCACAGCTAAACGAGAACCAAGGCAAAATGCGTAGTCAGCAACAATAGAAGAATTTGATTTCAATAGCGCAGAATTAAAGCTGCATGAACGACGCGAGCGAGCTTATTTATAGAGCGTCGATTGCTGGCATCGTTTACAGATCGTGTCCCAATATCGGATCGGCTTTTCATCGTTCGCATCTGGGTTTTTGGGGCAGCGATTTTTTTCGCGACAGGACATTAACGTTTCCGCGCGGCATGTTCCGAGTGTGGAACGTCGCTGCGGAAAATAGCGGCGAAGAAAAGCCGAAGATACAAATACTTTTTTGACCCACTGTACCTATGTGCCGTGAAAAAGGACGCGGCGGAGGGAAGAAAAGGTTTTTCCCGGAGGGTCGAGCACGGTGCTCGAGAGGGTCGTGGGTGGCGAAACTGCGCCGTTTCTCCACGCGAGAATTCCGACGTAGCGAGCGGCTAGAGTACGTGCACTTCCACGGCGCGGACAAAAGTAGCGTCGATGCAATTTCACAGCCGTCGCGTCGCAGGCACGAGGAAATGCATTCTTCCGGGCCGAGCGTTAACGTCGCGCTGCGTTTCCCCGCATGACGCGCTCAAGATCGCACACGAGATTAGAAAACCGCGTGTGTTCCCAACGCCGCCACAATTGCGTTTCCGCGGCCTCGTGCCGATCGAAAACTACTCGACGACAGGCGGCGATTAACCGAGCTTTTCACTCTCGAGCCCGGAATTATCGAGTCGAGAGCCACGTTCGACGACAGAGTCGGCGCCGAAGCGTTGTCGCTCCGCAAACGCATTAATCATCGCGCGCGAGCTACCGTTCACCGCAAACTTTGAGAGCACGCGCGATCCCTCTATGGGATCTAAAACCTGCAGCGAAACGTGCAACAATGGCACTTTTAACCGTTAAATCTTTACCTATCGATCTCTAGGAATATTTTAGGATACGCTATTCCGAGACACGTCATACCCTTATTAGACCCGTTATGCATATTTGACAAAACCCACGTTACCAGGTAGAAGATATTCCAAAAATAGACGGCTGCCCTTAAAAAGGAGGATTCAAGATGGACCACTGGTCGTGGGTTGAAAGTAATAATAATCAGCCTTCTCTCGAGCGGCGGTTGCACAGTGTTGCTCTAATAGTTTTCAAGAGGTTCCCGGTTAATTTTAAGATCGTCGTGACCTGTATCCGTGGCAAGGGCCGTTTTGGTAGTGAACGTGAAATCCTGCGAATAGCGACGCGAGAATTTTTCCCAGCAAATGTCCGGCCAACGTTTGGTTTCGTTTTATCGGACGGGAGATGGAAAAGGCAACGAGGTCGGAGAGCGTTCAGATTGCCGATAGGGAGAGCACGAAGGAACGGTTCGCGTCGCTGTTAGTTAGTTAGTTAGTAATATTGTAGGATCTTAGGAAAAATGAGGAATTCCGCGCCGGGAATCGAACCCGGGACCCTCGCGGTTGTAGCTGATCAACTCTTACACATACCCACGGAACCCTCCTACTTTTCCTAATCTCCATACAGTATTTGGTCTGGGGGGTCCTGATCTCACAATATTTTATTTTAATGTGGTCGCATTAACAGCAAGGTCATTAGCGACCACATGGTTTACAGATTACAATTTGTTAAAGTACGAATAGTATGTATAATAATTTGCAACTGTTTAAAGTTAATATTGGAACTTGGGTGGAAGAAAATAAAATATGCTTATAATAATTTATATATGTCGATGGTTTTAAAGAAGAGGAGGACGTTTTTGTTGTTATCTTCGTTTAGATTCGACTTGAGGTCATTTTGAATAGAGAATCTGGATCGCTCCAAGTAGAAGCTCGGACATTCGAGTAGTATGTGTTGGATACTGTTGGTCACACCACACGTGTTACACTCCGGTGGGCTTTGTTTGGTTATAAGGAAGTCATGGGTATATCTTGAGTGTCCTGTTCGAATGCGAGTGATTGCGACCTGGTCTGTCCTAGAAAAATCGGAATCTTTTAAAGTTTCATAGACATTAGATTTTATATTGTGAAGTTTGGTTTGAGGGCCGTTAATCCAGTTGGTATTCCAAAGATCTATAATGGCATTTCGAGCAGAGGATTTTGCATCCGGAAGACTGATTTCACAGTTGGCGTTCCAGGATGGTAGATTGCAGGCTGTTTTTGCCGCTTTGTCTGCAGCTTCGTTACCAGTGATGCCAAGATGTCCAGGGATCCATGCTAGATTAATATATTTGTTTGCGTTTCGAATTTCTATTATGGTTTTTTGGATAAATTGGATAGTTGAGTGTTGTGACGGTTTACTAATGGCGTCAAGAGCGGATTTGGAGTCAGTAAAAATGGAGAATCTGTTTTCGTTAGAATTTTGGATATACAATAGTGCATGTAATATGGCATGTATTTCACATGACCAAGAGGAAAAATTGTTTGGAAGTTTTTTTAGTGAAAAGGTAGTTTTCGGTAACAAAGGAACAACCGCAAGCGGTGGTAGTTTTAGAGCCGTCAGTATAGATGGGGGATGTAGTTATTTTGGTGGATGTGATCTTGGAGAAAGGTGTTTAATACAATACTGTTAGTGTCACTATATTGATCCTTGTGTTCATTAAAAGGAGAAGTTGAAGGTATGTTGAAAAGGGTCCATGGAGGAAACGGAAAAGGAACACTGTCTTCAATGGCGTCGCTGTTGTTCGGGACGATCGAGCGAAATAATCCGTGACACGGCGCGGCGACCGAACGTTTATACGGCAAGCACGGAAAAAGCATTCCGCCACTCGATACGCAGGACTCGCGTTCGTCGAATCGGATATGGGTATCTAGTGGCCGGTGAGCGAGGAGATCGATATCGAGTAAAGCGGAAAAGCTGGCGAGAAGGAAAAGGAAAATAGAGAGGGGATGAGACAAGGAGGAAGCGAGTCGCTATTATATTTGACTTTCGGCTTTCGTGCCACGTCCAGGTATCCGCGATTTCACTTCTGGCTTTCGTTGATTCAAAAGGCTCGCGCAGGTACGGCGCGCCACGTGTGAAACGATTTCGCTAGGGTGAACGCCGGGGTGGAGGAAACGATTGCCTTAAGTCCGCCGATAAAAACGAAGGAAAAACTGGTCCCCGCGGTACCGTGTGTTCCGACGATGTTTCTTGAAACGAGGGAGAGTTTCCCGGTTTCTATCCCGGTCGCTCGCGCAGGAGCAGCTGTCGGTGTTCCCGTGGCGCGGGCGGATTTCGCATACACAGAAGCCGGACCAGGTAAGAATAAAAAGCGTCAGGACAAAGCGGGCATCGCGTACAACACCTGCTCCTCTCTACGCGTTCCAGGGGATACTCGTTCGGGATAGGAGTATATAGTGGGTTGTCTCTACAAGGTTTCCTGGCTCCGCCTCGCCTACCTTCCCGTCTACCTGCTGCCACGAGCAACACCGTCCCGGCGATCTATATTTCCCCAAAAATATTTCACAAGCGTTCCGAACCTAAATAAATAAAACGTCTTCCCTATCTACGGTATACACCGTTTCTGACGCTGTTCGCTGGACCCTTTGCATTCGGAGCATCTACCAACAATCCGGTTATTCCCGAATAGCAGTTTTTCCATATTTCGATCGACAATTGTTGATCAATTTTTCTATGTTATTGGCGCACTGGTCATATATGACAAATTAAGCTGTTTTGCAAATTTACATCAAGTTTTCCGACGTTTCGATCTGGATTTAGATAATTTTCAAGAAAAAAGTTATGTTGTAATTGCGTTTGCTTAATACAAAAAAATTATAAAACTAAATTCTTTAAATTTGTTGGAAGCATGTTGGTTCAATGCCGGTTATTTAACACTAGGTTTACGGGACTCGTCAAAATGACGGGTTGTAATATTTTTAATTTACGATTATCGGGAATGAAAAGACGCATCCATGAGGAATTATTCGATACATTTATTTTGTTGGGGTACATATTATAAAAAGAATGTCTACAAATTTAGATATACACATTTATGTTATTTTTACACAATAATGTAAAGTAGTCACTTTTACTGCTCCGTAAACCTAGTGTTAAACGCAATGTAGCCTGAAACTCTGTTGATGCGTATCTCACGGAACAAGGATCGAATTGTAGACTTTTTAATTGTTCGGTGTATGATATCTCTGAAAGAATCACCCACGTAAATTTTAGACCACTGGTCCCTAACCGGTGTTCCGCGAAATTATGAAAGCCGAATATTTTTTTTTAAATGATTTTTATAATATAGAATCTATTTATTTCTACGCTGGATGTTTTTGTTTGTTTTTTTCTTATCATTACTTTTGGTGTTCCGCTAATTTTTCATATAATAAAAAGTGTTCCCTGACATCAAAAAGGTTAAGAACCACTATTCTAGACCTATTAGCAGTGGATTTTCTGCAAAAATGTAATTTGGAAGAATTTAAGAGTATAAAGGTATAATTTTCAGCTTTTCGAAGTCGGTTAAAGAAGGAGAGAAATTTCTACTTGGTTCCAATTTGTTGCGACGGACGTGGAACATTTTTATTTCGCATAACAATCCGCAGTCTTAGAATTTATCTACCTGGACAGGTGATACGATATTTCTTTTCAAAGTTGCAGAGAATCGATCAGCCATGAGCTTCACAGGTTATTAAATGCGAGAGAGATTGTTTGAGTTGTCAGGGATGAAGGCATAACCGCTTTTTAACCGGGATCCGATAACCCCTAGGAAAAATATTAGCTCGCACGCAGAGTGTGCTCAGGCATGCTACACCGCGACACCTTCCCCTGGTGTCGCGCTTACGAGCTCGTTACAACGGTCGATGTAGCTGACATCAGAGACCCCGTGAAATCATTCTCCTTCGTTGCCAAGACGACCCGACGTGTATCGCGAAATCTGGAGAGGAGGCGACCCTGACCACGAACGCACCCCTGCCACGGTCGATCGAGCTTCCCCCGTGGCTTTTTTATGCATGCCCTACCGGGGTAATTTCTACGGGGGTCTTTCTGGCTCGCGGAGCCGCGTATTCGATCTTGGTAAAGTGGAATCGAGGAAACCCGGCACCCTCGCGACAGTTGAAACGATTAAAAAGAATCAAGGAGGTTCGGCTGTATTTATTAATTCGACTCGCTTCGAGTCAGAGACTCTCCCTCACCCTATTCTTACCACTGACACGAGTACGACTCACCCTTGTCGTAGCATCATGATTTACAACTCATTGTGCACAACCCTCGGAAGAATCAAGATCAATTTTAACCCTTCAGTCAATAACCAGGGAACCCGGGCACTCACTTACGTTTTTCTTTTGAAAAATACTTTAACGATTTTCCTGACCAATAACAAGATTATTGTAAATTTGTATGTTCTTCGGTGATCAATAGACTGCAGATTTTTATGCGAAATAAAAATTGTCTGCATCAATTCCGAGGAAAAGTAGAAAACTTTGGTTATCGACATAGAAGGGTTAATCCAGATTTTCGGAAGTAAAACCGTAAGATCCATCGATGTAGAGATTTCAGACAATATTTTGCGTAGACGCAAGAAAAGCTGCAAACTTTAGAGAAGGTGCGAGGTCTGTAGACGGTCCACGAGGACGATTGCGTCCGGAGCTGAGCGTCGCAGATAGCGAAACCCTAATTATTTCCGATGTTGTAAACTTTGATGCGACTATTACGAGGTGGGCGTCGTTGCCACTGAACAATAGAGAGTCCACGGCGGAGTTCAGTTTTGGGGAGTGAAAGTCGACGGCGATGCAAGGTGGACGGGAAGCTAGAACGGACCAGCGAAGATAACAGATTGCTCTGCTCCGGCGAGCCGCACTTTCTTAATTCCCGGCGTGCCACGATAGCGAAATCACCGACGCATCCAACAACAACGAACGCTCGCGTATGTACACACATATACGCACATACAAAACCAGACCAGTCTTTCGTGGAAGAAAGGAAGGCTAGCGAGAATTTTATTTGACACCTGATGAATATGCCGGTGCAGCGAAAAGGTAATGAGAATTCCTAGATCGTGCGCGACCCGAGTATGAAGTATCGCTCGTACGGATAATGAAACTCGGAGAGAGCGAGAGAGAGAGAAGAGAGAGAGAGAGAGAGAGAGAGAGAGAGAGAGAGAGAGAGATGTTGTACAGGAGGATGTCTAGCAGAAACAGTCGTCGCAGCTATTTCCGACAGCGGCGCGGAAGACTCGGGAAAGTTTCTCGAGGCTCGCGTTCGATCGATCGGACGCCTTTAGATCTGGCCGAGCCGTATCAGTTTCAGCGAGATAATAATTTGTATCGCGAGCATAATGGAGAGACGATCTCGTTCGGAGTCCGGTGAAACGGGCACAGTGAAGAAGATAAATACACGGAATAAACGTGAATAAAATGCATCAAACAATAGGTTCCGTTCAGCCTTGAATAATGCATGCTACAAAACTCGAGGCGAACGGAAGAAGAGTGGATGCTCGAAGCGGCGGAGACCGTGGCGCAACGGTAATTGATTCGTTACGACCCCGTAAACGTTCGATGAATGAAAGCTAATATCTCCGCGCGAAACAAGGCCAGCCGGAAGCTTATCTTTGAGCGCGTCTCTCGCGCGAGAGGAGAGAAGATGGAGAGGCGAGGGTTGGAACTGGCGCGCGAGAAACGCCGCACAGTTTCCGTTTACACTGTACGGTATGCGGATCACGGGAGGCGATCGTCGAAGAGCCGCTCGTGACGCGTTTCGTTCGTTTTCGAGTGTTTGAGGAGCAACTCGAACGGCACGGCACGGTGAAACTCCGTCCATACCGGGGGAACGAAACGCGTTTCTGTTCGATAGCGGCGTGGAGCACAGCTCGCGCCGGATGGAAATCTCTGTATCGTGCTCGATCGTTCCGCAAACGAGAGAATTTCGATCGACGGAGAGAAAAAAAAAGAGTTTGCCCGGAGCCTAATTAAAATTCCGAGCGATTGCAGCCCCGCGCGAAAACTTAATTTTCGTTCGGCACGAAACCTTTTTTCTCTGAAAAAAACTCCCGGGAAATGCGGAATATTTTCCGTTTTCACAAACTCAGAATTCCGCGGTCGTGCTCCCACCGCGTTACCCACTGACTACGGCGCTTTGTTTCGCGACAATCCGCGAGCATTCAGCGGCGAACGCGACATTTCCCTGTGGAATACCACGGAATCGGACCACCAAGGCCATCAAAGGGCTCTTTCGACGAAATCCGCAGGCGAACGGGCCACGGAAGCACCGATTCGTTACCATTTATGGGCAGAACCGCCGGAGAAAGCGACGTAGAAGCTGCGGGGCCGCCGACGGGCTTCAAATTCGAAAAATTCGAATGTTGCTTGTGCATCGAGCCCCTACGATAGTGTTCTACATCGTTTCGTTCGCAGATGAGTCCAATAAGGCCCGCTATGCACATTCGTTTCTTCAACGTTGCCAGCGACGAAATATCGGATGAGTACATTGACCGATAGATTGTATGATCTTGTAATTAACGACCGTTTATGCGATTGCGTCGATCGCACGTTCATCTTGGAAACTGTGTTTAAAACAAATGTACATCGTCTGATTTAATTGACAGTACTTCAGACGGCAATTAGCCTCCTAGAAGCTAGCTCCCCCACTTGTTGAATTAAATAATTTCAACAGTTGTGGTGAGTTGTGCTAAGTTTGTGCTACATTGTTCCCGAATATTATAACAATAATATAAACAATAAGACCAAAAATTGAGAAAAACAATTTTTTTTAGTAGCACCCCACTTTTCGTTTTTTTTCAATTTTCTCAATTGTGCTAGGTTGTGCTAAGATTGTGCTCGAATATTATAACAATAGTATAAAAAATAAGACTAATAATTGAGAAAAACGATTTTTTTTAGTAGCCCCCCCACTTTTCGTTTTTTTCAATTTTCTCAATTGTGCTAGGTTGTGCTAAGATTGTGCTCGAATATTATAACAATAGTATAAAAAATAAGACCAAAAATTGAGAAAAACTATTTTTTTTAGTAGCCCCCACTTTTCGTTTTTTTTCAATTTTCTCAATTGTGCTAGGTTGTGCTAAGATTGTGCTCGAATATTATAACAATAGTATAAAAAATAAGACTAAAAATTGAGAAAAACAATGTTTTTTAGTAGCCCCCCACTTTTCGCTTTATTTTAAATGCTAGCTAGGCTAGCACAATTCAGATATATGATTATATGCTGTTTGGATAACTGTTACTAACTTAAACGTTAATTGCACGTCCAAAACGATTATTTACCATAACCTCTTCATTTATTATTTCTATAAAGTAATACTTTAGCACAACCTAGCACAACTGAGCACAATTAAGAAAATTTAAAAAAAACGAAAAGTGGGGGGCTACAAAAAAACCGTTTTTCTCAATTTTTAGTCTTATTTTTTATACTATTGTTATAATATTCGAGCACAATCTTAGCACAACCTAGCACAACTTAGTAAAATCAAGAAAATTGAAAAAAAACGAAAAGTGGGGGGCTACTAAAAAAAATAGTTTTTCTCAATTTTTAGTCTTACTGTTTATATTATTATTATAATATTCGAGAACAATGCAGCACAAACTTAGCACAACTCAGCACAACTGTTGAAATTATTTATTTCAACAAGTGGGGGGGGGGGGGGCTAACTTCTATGATACCGGCAATTACGTTACCGCACCGTCGCGTCGTTGATCTTAAAGCTTAACACCGCAAGCTCTGCTTCAGAAGCGATCCAGTAGGTACTTGTAATTGTTACCGAACGCGATCAAATCGTTGCGTATCGTTGTAATGACTGTTTCGCTGCGCTCCAATCTATTTGTGAACGTCCCCCAAAGGTAGACAGACAAGATATCGCCTCGACGCTGAAATGTATCTACACCAAACAAGTCCGGGTCGCATCCCTAATCGCAGTCGGCGAAGACCTAATCGAAAAATGGACATTTCGTGTAGGAGCGAGGACGATCGTGGGGGACGTTAACGGGGTGGCTGACTGCGTGAACGGCAGATAGGACGGGAATGGACAGCCGGGACGACGGTGGTAGATTACAAGTAAAACCGGCTGCGAGGAGGAAAGAGTCAAAGTAGCGGACGAAGAAGGGTGCCGGGGCAAGAGAAAGAGAGAAAGATAGGGCAACGGTGGAGATAGAGAGAGAGGGTAGGGAGGACGAAGAAGAAACCGCCGCCTGGATGTGTTGAAATAGAAGGTTGTAACGTGCCCGGAGTCTGATGGATCGAGGATCCGAGTGGAAGGAAGACGGAGAGAGTGGGAGAGAGAGAGAGAGAGAGCGCACGGCGAAACACGGGAAGAAGCAAGACGCAGGGGACGACAAAGAGGACTTCCCTGATCCCCTTGCTCGTCACCGAGAATGTCAGCCATCTGGCAGTGTATGTACGGGAGCCTCGGCTGCTCTGGTGTGCGGTGTCCGAGAGCATGTTGTACTCGGTGGCGCCTACCCCACGAGGTTCCCGATAGAAACGAGACGAAACGAAAGCAAACAACCGTTCGTTCGAGAACTGGTAGTTAGGTAGCTTCGAAGATAACTCGGCGAGGAATTCACGAGCGGAATCGCGGGTTTTCGACGGCGCGTGTTTTCTCACGACTGCGGCTTGCATCGATTCCTCGAACTGTTGGAACACCAGCCGGTGACGCCGTGGCGTCCGGAGCCTTGAAACGTTCCAAATGCGGAATGGAGCATATCCATCGGGTTAAGAACGAAAGTGGCGTCGATTACTCGCTCCTCCTATCTCTCTCTGTCTCTCCCTTTCTCTCGCTCCGGACTATCTTCCTCACGCGCTTTCTCTCTCTCTCTCTCTCCCTCTGTCTTAGCAGCGGTGTCTTGAATGAACCGAGTCTCTCAACCATGGCACAGATACGACGCACTTAGTCAGCGTGCCGCACGTGCCTGTCGTGCATACGTAATGCGTATTGACACGTCGAGTGACAGCACGCGGACCGAGTCACGCTGCGAGCACCTCGTCGAATCGATAGACCGAGAAACGTCACGGGTTAATACCGTGGACGACCGGCGATTTCGGAGCGCCGATAAGATCGTGAAGGGGAGAGACAGAGACGGACGTGTTGTCCCCCAAATTATTCAGTACCGACTCCACGAGTTTTGCTGGTTTGCTAGAAAGCGTTATCTCGAGCATGCGATCGCGAGTGCACGTATGCAAAGACAAAGAGAGAGAGAGAGAGAGAGGGAGGAAATGAGAGATAGAGATAGAAAGAGAGAAAAAGAGGAGGATCGAATCGAGATCACGAAATTACCAAAGGAGATTGTGCAGACTCACCGGCAATGGCGACGAACAGGACGAATATCCACGTATCCATGAGTAAGCTGGCGAGGCGTAGCTGGAAGCTGGTGGCTGCGATCGCGAGCTTGTCCATCACGCTTCAGGATGCAGCATCGTCGATCCTTGTGGATCCTGCTGGCAGCTTACGAACTGGTCCCGTAATATTCTTTGTCTCACTCCCGCTCCCTTTTTCTCGCTGTCTCTGTCTCTCTCTCTCTCTCTCTCTCTCTCTCTGTCCGATGTCACCGAATCACTGTCCTTGTCACTGAATCCGCCGTGAACGCCGGAAAAGTCCTGTGGCGCGTATCGCGTCTACTCTTGATCTCACCACCGCGGAACGTGTCCTGACACTGTTCTTCGGTCCCGTACGGTCTTCTGCGGTTCCCCTACGGCTCTCCCACGGAGCAGACTCGCATCGTTCGAGCGTTTTCGCGACGTTCCGTTCGGTCGGCCCGTGTGTGAGCGCTCTCTAATTCTCGGAGCCACGCTCGGTGGTTATTGTCACCGTGAAGCGGTGCGATGCAATCAGACGAGATCTCCTCGCGTTCGGCGTCGCGATTCGATGCGCGCGGCCTCTCCGTTGAATCGCGCCGCGTGCGCCTCTACGCGTGTACGTGTCCGACGATGCGCTGGTCCGCGCGCGTACTTATCATCCGCTCGGCTCGGCTCGGCTCGCTGGCCCGCGCAAAAGCGCCGGATATCTTAGCCGGAGCGGAGCGATCGGCCTCTCTCTCTCTCTTTATCTCTGTCTATCTGTGCGCTCCGATATGTACGCCCGCCGGGAAATCACCGAGAGACCACGGATAGATCGCGCCTCGCAGACGCGCGACGGTACGGAAGAGAATCTGGTGCGAGCAAGCGAACGAGTGAGCGAGCGAGGCGTGCACTCGTGCGGGCGACCGTGGTGTGCTCTCACCGCCGCGTTGCCCGGAGTATTGACCGACTCGGCTCGGTTCGGCTCGGCTCGACACACGGTGCGCCTCGCTGCGGGCCAGACCAGGCGGGGAGAGATGCGGAGGGGGCGCCTGCTCTCTGACGACTACTGTACTCTCGGCTGCGCGCGCACTCTGGCTCCTAAAGCTCGCGAGAGCGGTCCCGACGAACCACCTATACCTACGCGCTTCGAGCCTTCGAGACTTCCGAGCCGATTCAACCATTCGACGGGCCTTGGACGGGGTTCCTCTTTTTTCTTTTCTTTTGCTCCTTTATAGAACTTTCTCTCTCTCTCTCTCCCTCTCCCTCTCTCATCTTCCCTCTTAGCTCCACACCCTCGCCGGCCAGGCTTCGCTCTATCTGTCCCGAGACCTATCGTATTTCTTCAGGTACGCGAGTTACGTCAGGGTCACGGGTAAACAAACCACGCTCGACCCGGCGAACACCCGAGCCAAGCGATCTTGGTCTCGCGATTCATACTTTGTGTTGCCTTTTTGACGAATGACTCTATCCGTCGACGAGTAGTCCTCCTGAACTCTCCTCTTTCCTCGGAAATCGGTGACCCGTGCGTCCGGAATAGAACCGATGAGTAACTCGGCCGTTCTGGAAACGAAAAAGATAGCTACGATGCCTTAACCTTTCAACTGTAGCGCGGGCCTGATCGCGCAGCATTTAAACATTTTAAAACACGTTGCCATGGTTTCCAATGCCAGGAAAACAAATTGACGATATTACGGTAGCTAAAAAGGTCAACCGTGCTCCATTTGGTAATAGCAAGGAGTTTCGCGGAATCTGGAGTCGTCGCCGATGATGGAGCAATTCGCGAGTCGGAAGTCTTTTGCAGATAAGCGTTATCGCGGCGGCGGCCGCTCGGCTCGAAAGCCGGATAAGGGGGCGTGTAATAGACCGAATGAGTCGCGGCATGATGGATGATTGTATAAACAATGGCAGAGCAAATGCCGCTGCACGGAACCTGTTTACCGGCAACGAGAGATTCCGCGATAACCCGCTATCGCCCGCCGAAGAAGCAGCCTCGCACGAAAAACGAAAGGTTTGCTGACGCTGACGCAACAATGTCCCCCGACATCGCGACGACGACCGTTCCGTAGTACTCTACGTGTTCCGAGTGCTACGCGAACGAGCTTGAGATGCCTAAGGCCTAAAGCCACGTACACATATCTCTTCGAGAACTGGGGCTCGGGATCGACGGCATTCCGTCACGATTTCAATAGGGCCAAAGGATTCGTCAAACTCGGCCACGGCGAGTTATCCCAGGCAGGGCCTTTGCTCTATGTACTTTATGCTGGAATCATAAAAGAGACTATCGAAACTATAAAATTGCAATTTCAATAGGGTAACCGTACAGTTGACGAGTTAATCAAGCTTTTCCCCTAAATTTCCACCTTCGTTGAGTATTTTCCAGAGACCTAGAAGACAGCCCTAAAGATACGAACAGTCGTTCACCGCGAAGCAATGCCGAATCCTCTGCTAATTGACTTTAACGAACCATCGAGACTCGTTCAGAGATTAACCAAAGTCTGCGCCGTCTCCCGTTGTGCACGGAGCCTTAGCGAAAGAGACACGGTTCTTCGGTTGTCTTTTACCGTTTCGCGAATAGTTTACGACCCGGTCTGCGTTTCCGGCAAGCGAGTGCGGTTTAGGTTCCCGCAAGCAAGCTGATTTCCACGAAAGAGCCCGGATGAATCGTCCACGGAACGGTTGACACAGGGAAATCGACCGATACGTACACGGCGAACGGTCTACCGATAGTTTCCTCGGTCGATACGCGAATACAACGTCCGCCGAAGGAAGATCCGATCTCGGGAACGGCTCGAACGCCTTCCGGACTTCAGCAAAGAGATCTATGGGCCGGATAAGGACCCGGCTTCAAAGATCCAGCAGGTTGTTCGGCGCGGGGAAGAGTGGAAATAGGGGAAATCGTTCGTGTGTGCATCGTTCTTCAACCCTTCGGACCGGTTGAACTTTCTTTTCGGAATCGCGAGGGAGGCACCTCGAAGAAACGATTGGTGTCGATTTTATCTTGGCGAGACTATCGAGCCGTGAGCTCCGGGACCCCATAAACGTCGGCGACAACGGCGTCGAGCCTGTAGTTAGTCGCACGCGACCAACCGAGCAGGGCTAACGACCAGCGACGAGCCGCGCAGCAGGGTTCCTTTTGTTTAACCGAGTCGTTTATTAATCAATTGCATAGCTCCCTCCCTCTCTTTCTCTCTCGGCCCGTGGCTCACCGAGCTCGGCAAAGAGTTGCGCATTTGACGGTCAGACGCTTTCTTTTTCTTCTTTTCAAGCGACCCGCGTCCCAATACCCGGCTCGCCAAACCCCCGGAACCCATCCTTTGATCTCTCGCAACAACGTCTTGTTACAGGGGAAGCAGAGGATCCCGGGGCAGAGTACCTATGCGCGATGTAATTTTCCGTACGCGTTCATTGGAAACGCGAGACCGGAGCATTCAATTACGGGAGCAAAACGAGCCGTGCCCGTGGCTACCTATCGAACGGAACAATCGTTTCCAAGGAGATTTCAAGACTCGCGACTTCCTCAGGAAAATTACTCGACTCCGGTTCCATGCCGAGCGCCCGCTTTCATTCGAGACTCTGTACCCTTAACAGGATCACGTAAATGCCGTCTATAGGCGTTCAATGCTTGGAATTATAGATGTACGATCTTAGGAAAAATGAGGAATTTCGCGCCGGGAATCGAACCCGGGACTCTCGCGGTTGTAGCTGATCAGCTCTTACACATACTCACGGAACCCTCCTACTTTTCCTAATCTCCATACAGTATTTTGGTTTGGGGGGTCCTGATCCCGCATAGATGCGAATGACGGCTATAGACATCCGCTAATTTTTATGAAAACTTGTTGGAAAAAATAATATTTTTATTCTGTAATCGAACAGTATCATGCGCTCTTTTATTAACACTCGTTTAACACTTTGACTGCCAAAACAATGGCCTCAAACATTTCATAAAATCGAAGTAATTTATTTAATGGAAAAAACTATTGAAAAATTAAAATTTAGGACACCGAGTAGTTCTTTAACCTTCTTGCATTTCCCAGATATTAACCAAATTTGGTACAATAATTGTATTAGCGTAATAATTCATTTTTAAGTATGGACAAATAATTCTGTCACCCATATATGGGTGACACGGCAGTCTACGTGTTAATCAGAGGTTCCTGCCCGGGGATCATTGAGAACGCGATATGTACTTCGATGCCGTATCCTGTTTTCCGAAAGAATAATGTCCCTGGTCACAAAGAGTTGACCTTATGAGAAGATTAAGCAAGTTCAATTTGTTTCCACCCTTAAATATCAGATCATTACTTTATAAACCGAATATCCAGGCATGTCATGTTCTGTTTCATTTTTTCAAGCAATGTAATTTAAAGATTTAAAGTTATGTACTTAATGCGTTCTATTCTACTGTACCTACACTACTAATTTATAACTGTAAGATGTATACGTATTACCAATTGTATATCAGACATTATGTTAATCCTAATGTATAGCTTTATAACCCCACATGGGGAGTTCCACTTAAGCTTTCAATAAAAAAAAAAAATAATGTCCCTGGCCGACTTCTTCGTTATTCTGTTTGATATGCAATTTTGATACTACTCGATGGTACGCGTGATCAACACGGGAAAGTAGAGAACGCGTCCAGGTCTGTGCGGAAGTGGGTCGAAAAATCGCGAGGAACATAAAAGATAGATAAGAGTCGATCTAATCAACAGGTTGGCCGCGAGAATGCCGATACGAAACGATCACGGTAGTCGTACATTTTCTTTATCGTCCTGGCTGGCTATTGAAAACACAAATCGTGCTCGTCTGTTCGTCGAAAAATGGGTCCTCGAATGTGGTACATTGCTCGCGGGAGGCAATGTTCCTCGCGGAGCGTTAATTGCTGTTGGGTTAGCGAAATATGGATATGTGTACACGGCGAAAGAATAATAGCCTCGCGGAACAATGGCTGCGCACCGGCTATTCGAGGCAGCTGCGGCGATTTCGGCTGCCGGCGAACACTATAATGGTCCGATTTACATTAATGGGTCCACCGTGTCAATAGGTCGACGCATTCCGCGATACGCCGAGCTCTGGACCGATTGGTATTACGATTCGACGAATATCAATGTCAATAAACGCGGTTTGCTCGAGCCCACCGAGGGAATCGCGGATGCTCGCGATTACGAGAGCGTTAGATGAATCGCTCGCGGCTGGTACGTGTCGGGTACAATGGGAACGGAACTATTAAAACAAGCGTCTCGCGCACTCGAAACATTATCGTTAAAGCATTAACGACGAGCGTATGGATCGAAGCGGCATAACCGACGATAATTAAAACGATTCGAGGACGTCGACGAGGGTTTTTGAAAGGATTTAATCGAGGAAAACGTCGTTTCGACGTCGAACACCCGGCTCGCAAAGTCGCGCCGCTCAAGCCACTTCAATCAGGGAGGTTCCCGCGTGGACGTTTTTTAATTAGGCTCTTTTTCCCGGCTCGCTCATCGCCGATTGGGACAGGTGAATCAGGCGAATGCTGTCTTCCGTTTCCATGTTTTCTCCATTTTTTTCTTTTTTTTGTAAACACGTGTTTATAATTTATTATCAATTGTGTGCTTCATACAGTGACCTGCACAATTAGTGACACGCTCGCACACACGCATCCACCTACGCATTCTCCCTTGAGAAAAAAAATATACACACGCTAACGTAGCGTGCGTAACACACACACACACACGCTCGCACATATTTATCTCCATACACATGTATATACGCCAGCACGTATATAACGTATATTATCCCGGTGTCTCTCGTACATAATATAAGTATATATAACTATCGTCGTGGGGAGGAATTTTTCTGTGTTCTTCTTCTTCTTCAGCTTTTTTTCACTTTGTTCGTTTTTAAAATATATATGTACATATATATTTCCGTAGCTACCTATAGGACAAGAACTGTGGCAACGATCGTACTTCGTCTTAAATCCTATTACTCTCTTATTATACGCGTGGCTGCATCGTTTACTGTGCGTCATTTAGATGATTTGTTCTTCGTTTTCATTCCCGTGAAGAGTCGTGGTTACATAGCGCTACAGACACGTGCGGTGGTTTCTGGTGTTTGCGTGTGGTTATTTGAGTTCGTGTGTGTGTGTGTGTGTGTGTGTATGTGTGGTAGCGAACACTGGAGCAGGAGGAGGGAAACGTGGCCGTGCGAAGTCAGTGTGTTCGCGTATGCATGTGTACGCCGCGACTTGCGAATTTTGTTTCTTTCGTGATCGGATAACAATAGTTTAAACAATGATATCGCGTTGGTCGTTCCTGCAATATTTCGTCGAACATGGAATACACGCGCTCAGTCTTTCATGCTCTAACTCTAACTCTTGCACACACACACACTCTCTTCATTTCCTACTTTCAGTTTATGGCATGGATGAAACTGACTTCGATGGCTCTCACAACCACAGCATTCGCAATGTCGTATCTCCCCGTACTCGGTATCACAATGATTCAACGTATTGACTATTTTACAGATAGATCATCCCTCTCTCGTATCCACGATCTTCACCCGACTTTTAATTTCTCTAAAAGCGTGCGCACTAATCTGACGAATCCTCCGGCCACGCTGAGCTCTGTCTCTCTCTATCCCTCTCTTTCTCTCTCAGAGCTTCAGCCGCTGAACGTGCGAATGGTTTTGTATATCGTGGTCGTCTCTAATTGTCGTGTGCCTTGCGTAGATTCTAACCGCTGGTGAGCCTCCGTTTCCCTTTGTTCTTCCGCGATCATTTCTCTCGTATGGACGGCGATAAAAACGTAGCGCTTTTGTTACAGATTATTATAGAACATGCGAGGAACGCTAAATATCCTGAGTCTCTGAAATATTCGCACAGTACATTGGGTTTCTGGACACCTCTCTGCGCCCTCTCTTTCATTCGTTTTTCCACGATAATCGCTGCTTTCACCGTGGAAAAACCGAGTTCCCCGGCTTCCGGATAGAACAAAGAATTTTCCATAGTGCTTCAAAGGACATGGACCGATGTGTTTTTAATACTCAGTTTTTCCAGGGTCGATTCGTTGCAATCCGGACACCATATACGCTCGAAACCGAACGGAACATACTTTCAACGTGTATATACGTTCACCACCGAACCACCATGGAACTACCATCAAATCGAAGCGATTCGTCTAACTAAACAGAAATTGGACAAGTCAAGATTCATCGTCGTGGTCCTAACAAAATTTGGCACGCAAAAATACGAGTCTCGCGGCAGCGAACGTATTGCGATCGGTAACGAAAAGTCATGTTTCTCGCGAGTTCGATTGCTTTCCTGTCTTCTCTTTTGTCTCTGCGATCGTCGGATTCCTTGGGAATTCGCCTCTTGCCGGAAACGAAACCGTGGCGTTCGCGACGTCGTCTAAACGTGCCCGATCAAAATTTGTACAATCGCGCGACTTTAAATAATTCATTGAGCTTTCTCGTGGAGCAAGATTACAAAGTCGTTCGTCCGATAATGTTGTAATACTTCGTTGCGGGCCCGGAAAACGCACCTAACAAAGTTAATTCGATGACGAGGCTCGACCGGATCCAATCGAAAACACGCGAGCGAACGCACGCTGCAAACGGGAACGAAAAACCGAAGCGGAAAAGTTTCTCCGTTCTATGGCGACTACCCGGATCGCGTCCCCTCTTCCCTAAAAGACTGTTCGCGACAATCAGATTTACTTTAATCTCAAGGCAAATATGTTTCACGGTTAGATTAAATCAGTTTTGCGCCAAGACGTTTTGTGCACGATTATATTATTTAAATGTTATGTACGTTACGTATTGTAATGTATGTATATCGTATCGTAAAATCACTACGCAACTTCTCACCGATCCTACGGTGTGTAGGAAAAGCACTTTGTGCGTTACGCTAAAAACGCGACACGTTGAAGCTCGCGACTGCGACCAGGTGAACGAGAATACCCGAGTATACTTCCGGTTACAAGATTCTACATAATCCTCCTCGCTGTAAAAAACGAACGTCTCTCAAAACGAAAATCGAATTCGCGACCCGCTGAACCGTCTCTCGCGTTCTCGTGCCTCCTTTTCACGCGCTATAAATAACTTCGGAACTAATAGTTATTAGTTTCACCAATAATCCGCTCGAGCCATTCGCGCGTGCGACTAATCGCTCGTCGCAGCTCGTCCATTTTCCTATCTCTCTCTCTCTCTCTCTCTCCCTTGTATTTTTTGTTCTCCCCTCGTTTCCACGTTTAAATACTAATGTAGGCCATGGCATTATTTTTCTTAATACATATAAAAAGGTCCGACGTTGATTAGGACGCAAGCGCTCGAAATCTAGGATAACCGGTGGAGAAAGAAAATAGACGCGGCGATTAATTGTAATTTTGTCGGTGTCGCGGGGAGCAACGCTCTTTCCGCTCTCATTGCACAATGTCCAAATAAAACGGAGCTACCTAATAATGCACTAGTCTCGCGGCTCGCGCCATCTACGATCAATTTATTACATGTACGTAGTTGTTTTTGTTCTTCGATTTTTATTTTTAGTTCGTTTTGTTCATCGGATCTCCGAGTGCACGAAGGCGAATAATCTAGTAGCAGAGGCTTGTGAATACTTTACTCTTGTTTCGTTTTTGTTCGAAATGTTAATTTGCTTGTTGGGCGCCGGTCGCCGAACGTGATTATTAATCGAAGAGAATGAACGACTCGATTCGTAAATAATGTTCACGTTCGCGTCTACGAGAATACTACGTGTCGTGTAACAAGCTGGGAGTCGAAGGTAGAATCGAGAACTATGCGTGTCAAAAAGAAGAAGAAAAATGACTGCGATACGAAATCGCAGTGACAATCAGTCGGAAAAATGTTCAGGACAAGGATCGCTGAATAGAAATCGAACGGAAATAAATACGCTTAAAGCTATAATCTTCGACAACTGTTCGAAAGATGGGGATCGAGTCGATATACGAAATCGTTATAGTCATTTCATGACAAGACGTTACGCGAAGAAGTTAAAAAGATCTCTCTCGCTCTTACTCTCTCTCTCTCTCTCTCTCTCTCTCTCTAGAATTATGTATTCATCGTGCAATAAAAAACGCTCAATTCCATAGTGTTTCGTCGATGGTAGAAAATTGATGTGTACGCGCGTACTGAGACGTGGTCTCGTGTTGTCGAGATGATAAACAGTGAATATATATATATATTTCCAACGAGGTTCTTTCGTTACATATTTTTTCTTTTTTTTTTCTCTCTTTTCTCTGTTTTCTTATATCTTCGAGTCTTAAACCGATGTTGAGTTGGTTTCGTTACGTTTTTAAAAAATCTAGTCACGCCTCAGAGATAGCGTCGTTATCCTTTTCGAATGCATCTCTTATCGTTACTATTTTGTACAATTATTATACAGGGGGGCATGGGGGCAAGGGGCGGGATATCGATCGCTCGTTAATGCTACAAAATAATACGGTGAATGGATAAACAAAAGAAAAAATCGTTCACGAGTACCTATATATATATATATATATATATATACGATGGGGTACTGAAGATCCGTATTTTTGTTTGGCAGGTGCGTCTCACTTTCCCGATCGAAAGTGACCCTGTGCGGACATCTCTCTGACACTCTTCGCCTGTCTTACAAAAGATTACATTTCCCCAAACATCTCCGTTTCCTACGATTCTTCTCCAACTCGGCCGGAGGCTGATTTCTGATAATACGAACGACCTAAGACAAAATTGAAACGATCTCTTTAACCGAGCCCTCGATCGGCAAACAGATCGGAAACTGCTTTTATCCGTACCTCGTGGAATGCTGCGTCCACGTTCAACGGTGGATCTTTGGCAGAGGTTTCAATGTAAGGTATACCCAGACGGTGAGCCAACTCTCTTCCCTGCTCCTCCGTGACCTTTCTCAAATGCACCAAGTCTACCTTGTTGGCCACCAGAAGCATGGGATACACATCTCTGTCGTTTACCCTGAGTATCTGAGTGTAGAAGTACATAATATTCTCGTAGGACTGTTTGTCGGTCACCGAGTACACCAACAGAAATCCATCACCCTTGCGCATGTACTGCTCGCGCATGGCACTGAATTCTTCCTGGCCTGCTGTGTCCAGCACTGTTAGGTTCAAGAAAATATTCTTCCTTGTGTACCTTGTTAATATACATCTAACATAGCTCGATCGATCAGCAGGTGTCCTTAGAAGTTTGAGAGATAGCACAGAGGTAGTACAAATATATGGAAGGTAGTCCTATGACGCGAATTGTCCATCCTTGAGCGGATGCTTACTTCTCTACCACCAGATTCCCCTCCCACGACAAAGCGAATCTAGCCACGTTTAGGGGTAGAAGAGGAAGCCGATCGCAGACTGTGCCATCTCCCATACTCCCGATGGTAGATAATGAAAGATATAAGTGCAAATATAGTTATACAGGGTTGTACTCACCGTCCAGAATGCACCATTGCTTGTCTACCTCTGTATGTTGTATGTAACTGTCCTCGATAGTGGGATCGTAGTCGGTGACGAACAGCTTTTGAAAGAACTGTATGGTGAGAGCACTCTTTCCAACACCTCCATCTCCTACTACGACCAGCTTGAAGGTCATAAGGTTGTCATTATTGGGAGGACGTGTCATACCGCCTTTTGCTCTCCCACCCCCTCCCCCGCTGCTCTGCCTTCTTCTGCCTATTCTGTCAACTGTTCCAATGTGTTGTCAGCAAAGTGTACCTGCCCTTAAATTGTGGAGCTACCGCTGTCTGGCCGAGGTACCCTAGAAACACGATCCGCTCGTTAACAGTCGATCGACGATTAACACAAAACATGAAAAAACGGACTCGGGCTTGACACACCGGAGTTAATGGTTTTGTTTACAGGAACTCGAGCAACCGAAACGCAACGCACGTCGTTGCAATGTAGCGGGTGTGTCAATTGCACTTAATAGGACAGAATTAGGGAGACAGGTTTCGGACGCGCGAACACGGCTCGAGAGATTGCAACGGCGTTTGCTCAGGATGCTGAACGGATGCTACACGCCGTGAAAAAACAAAGGCGTCTCACCTTACATGATCTGCCACTCCTGCTTCGCGTTCTTCCAGCTGTCAGTCTGGGCCACTGTGGGGTCTGTGGGCAACATTCGTATCCGTGTAGACAGTGTGTTTGTGTAAGCTGCCAACGTAAGTGTCGTAAGTACACGATAAGTCGAGTAGACTTTCGCGACCATGCGCGCAAACATTACTGCCACTGGCCGTAGCCGTAGCGGCGACTGTTGCAGACAACTTCAGACAGCTCGCGAGCCGACTACCGATTTCTGTAAACAAACAAAAAATCGATGGATCAGTCATAGATCTACAATACTTGTTCATTTTCTTGAGCCTCTGTTACGCAGATCTTACGATGATCTTTTGTTACTAATCGCTGTACGGTTGTTTATCCTCTATTGAATCGAATATCGTACCGATGGCGGCTTCTGGAAGAGGGCAAGTTGACAACGAATTGAACTTCCTCGACAGTACTTGATCTGTTGACGATTACTACACTTACAATAATTAGATTACGGATTAGAAGTAGCGTAGTAGAGGTTCGCTGTGTAAATAATTGAAATAACTCTCTGATGGATTTAAACCGTACTAGTCGTTCGAATCAACCGCTGCAGCTCTCTACCGGCGCGTCCTGTAACTAGCACCGCAAACAGTGCTGCCAACCGTGTTTGTCTCATCGAAGTACAAACTAAAAATACAAGGAGAAATAGGAGATTGAATCTGAGATCTCTCCGAGTCTCTAAATGTACTTATTTGCTAAATATGTCAACAGCATTAGGACAATACCTAGTAGTGTACAAAATAAAATGATTGAACCACCTCACATACAACCACTGTCACATTGGCATGTTGTTTTCGTATTTATACTGACTTCACTCGATTCAAGTTGCACGAGTTTGTATACACGCGAGAAATAAAAAATTATCTTGTCTGTCTGTCCATCTGGTGATGAGCGTAGGAAGTAGCCGCCACACAGGATACATAACCAAAGCGAATACAAACACGACGTCAATTTAACGTTTGCTATAAATAATACTGTTGCCGGTAAGTACACAACGTTAGCGACCGTTCTTTCTAAACGTTTTTATGTGTCGGACAGAGTTGGTCGATAATTACTAGCGTTTTTACAATGTTATAAATAACCGGTTACTCGTTACTGCCAAGGTTATGACTCCGTAGCTAATTCGTAAACAATCATTTTTTTTCTTATATACATTCCCTGTGTTTGCAGTTATTTAATTTAAGAGAATACTTATCATGGACGCCGATCTTTATGACGAATTTGGCAACTATATTGGCCCTGATTTGGCCTCTGACAGCGAAGACGAAAACGAGTATGGAAACGCTGGAGACGATGCAGACGACAGAGACCGCTCCGACGAGGAGATGGAGGAAGACAAAGATGAGTCTAGGGAGCAAAATGACCAAGGCAACTCCATGGCAGTTGTACTTCATGAAGACAAGAGATACTATCCTAGCGCATTGGAAGTATACGGACCAGAGGTGAGTCCATCGAATGCAACTATATTTTCCATAGTGATACAACTGAATGTATTCTAGGTCGAGACATTAGTACAAGAAGAGGATGCCCAGCCACTGGATAAACCACTAATAGCACCAACTAGAAAGCCAAAGTTCCAGATCAAACAGCAGCAACTCCCAGAAACAACGTATAGCATAGAATTCTTAGCAGACATGATGGATGCACCGCATTTAATTAGGAACGTTGTTCTGCTTGGTCACTTGCACCATGGGAAAACTACTCTAGTCGATTGTTTGGTGAGGCAAACTCACCCCTATCTTCACAGTGTGACCGATGAAAAGCCCTTGAGGTAAGAGCTAAAAATCTTTCTAATTCATTGCAATTAGACCTCATTTTAAAAAATGATTATCAACACAGGTATACAGACACCCTATTCACGGAGCAGCAACGAGGCGTATCAACGAAAGCGACGCCCGTAACTCTGTTGTTACAAGACGTGAAGTCCAAGTCTTATCTATTAAACATATTTGACACTCCTGGCCACGTGAACTTCTCCGACGAGGCGACAGCCGCGATACGATTATCTGACGGCGCGATACTAATCGTGGACGCGGCCGAGGGCGTCATGCTAAACACAGAACGGCTACTGAAGCACGCGCTTCAGGAGAAGCTTGCGCTAACAGTCTGTATAAACAAGATAGACCGGCTGATTCTCGAGCTTAAGCTACCTCCGCTAGATGCGTACTATAAATTGAGGCACATCATTGAGGAGATCAACGGACTGATCGCACTTTATTCGGACAATGAGAACCCGTCGTTCGTGTCGCCCGCGATTGGCAATGTGTGCTTCGCGAGTTCCGAGTACAACGTCTGCTTCACTCTAAAATCCTTCGCCGCATTATACGCGAAGACCCATCCCGGGTTAAACGCTAACGAGTTCGCGAAGAGACTATGGGGCGACATATACTTCAATTCGAAGACTCGAAAGTTCACCAAGAAGCCGCCACACAACACTGCTCAGCGCAGCTTCATCGAGTTCATTTTGGAGCCACTGTACAAAATCTTTGCGCAAGTAGTCGGCGACGTGGACACCACTTTGCCCGATGGTCAGTAATGTCGATTTTCACTACTACATCTCTGTATACTCATCTCTGTTTAACTCCTCAGTGCTGGACGAACTGGGTATCAGATTAACGTCCGAGGAGATGAAGATGAACATCAGGCCCTTGCTGAGGTTGGTGTGCACCAGGTTTTTGGGAGACATGTGTGGGCTGGTCGACATGTGCGTGGCCCATGTACCTAGTCCCCAATCTCACGCTCCTGTAAAGGTGCAGCACGTGTACACGGGGCCAATAGACTCTCCCCTGGCACAGGATATGGTCAATTGTGATCCTGACGTGAGTATCTTCGAATCCTTTCTAAATCCCATGGATCCATCGAAGTTCGGTCTCTACATCTTGCCGGTACGAATGTTTCAGGGCAGGCTGATGATTCACAGCACGAAAATGTACCCTACCGAGGACTGTACGTTATTCGTAGTCCTCGGAAGGGTGATGTCTGGCACCTTAGAGGCAGGGCAACGGGTACGTGTATTAGGTGAAGCATATTCTCGCACTGACGAAGAAGACTCGCGAGTTCTCACTGTTGGAAGGTTGTGGATCAGCGAGGCCCGCTATTCCATCGAGCTGAACAGGGTTCCAGCTGGCAACTGGGTCCTCATCGAGGGCATCGACCGACCCATAGTGAAGACCAGCACGATCACCGACTTGAACAGCTCGGACGACCTCCACATATTCCGGCCGCTGAAGTTCAACACCCAGAGCGTGATCAAGATCGCAGTGGAGCCTGTGAATCCGTCGGAACTACCAAAGATGTTGGATGGTCTCAGGAAAGTGAACAAGAGCTACCCTCTGCTGGGCACCAGGGTTGAGGAGAGCGGCGAGCACGTGGTCCTGGGGACCGGCGAACTGTACCTGGACTGCGCCATGCACGACTTGCGTCGCATGTATTCGGAGATCGACATCAAAGTGGCAGACCCTGTCGTCGCCTTCGCCGAAACCGTGGTGGAGACCAGCTCGTTAAAGTGTTTCGCCGAAACACCGAACAAGCGCAATAAGCTGACGATGATCGCCGAGCCCTTGGAGAGAGGATTGGCGGAGGACATAGAGGCGGAGCACGTGAAGATCACGTGGAACAAGTAAGCTTGCATTTCGATGGATCAAATGTAGAGGGAGGTCTCAATCACTTTGTAATTTTCAGGAAGCGACTGGGAGAGTTCTTCCAGACCAAGTACGACTGGGACTTGTTGGCTGCAAGAAGTATATGGGCGTTTGGACCCGATGCCACGGGTCCTAACATTTTAGTCGACGATACGTTGCCGTCCGAAGTGGACAAGACGCTGTTAAACAGTGCTAGGGACGCCATTATTCAAGGCTTTCAATGGGGCACCAGAGAAGGCCCCCTCTGCGAGGAGCCGATTAGAAACGTGAAGTTCAAAATCCTGGACGCTGTGATTGCCCAAGAGCCTTTGCATCGAGGAGGTAAGGACATTGGATTATTATATCGTTGGGAGTTGAGAGCTAGGGAATTGGCCATTCTCATTTCCCGATATCAAAGGTGGAACAATTTTTAGGGTCGGGCTATTTAAACATAGGAATTGTTAATTGTTAATTTCGTTTTGTGCGATAGGTGGCCAGATCATTCCAACTGCGAGGAGGGTAGCGTACTCCGCGTTCTTGATGGCGACGCCCAGATTGATGGAGCCATACTTGTTCGTCGAGGTGCAAGCTCCCGCGGATTGCGTGTCGGCGGTTTATACGGTCCTGGCTAAAAGAAGAGGCCACGTTACACAGGATGCTCCCGTCCCCGGAAGTCCCTTGTACACTATCAAAGCGTTCATTCCAGCGATCGATAGCTTCGGGTTCGAGACCGATCTGAGGACGCACACGCAAGGACAGGCGTTCTGCTTGTCCGTGTTCCATCATTGGCAGATTGTACCTGGCGATCCCCTGGACAAAAGTATCACGATTCGACCACTCGAGCCTCAGCCGGCTACACACCTGGCCAGAGAATTTATGCTGAAGACGCGGCGGCGGAAGGGGCTGTCGGAAGACGTGTCCATCAACAAATTCTTCGACGACCCTATGTTGCTCGAGCTGGCGAGGCAGGACGTGCTTCTGAATTACCCGTTATAAGAAACCAACGCTGTATAATTCCGATTTTAGCGCGAATACGTATCGATAATAAAATTAATTTTCTACAAACGTTCGATTTCTTTCCACCTCCTACTCCTATCTACCTGTATTCGCTAAATGGTTCTACATTATTTTTTCGAGAGAATGTTTCAAAGAACGATCGTCAGAAGTTGAAGTATCGAGGCATTGAGCGAACGAAGTTCACCCTATGCTCCAAGTAAAATGGAGGACGCCCGAATCAATAACTGCGCAGGGACGCGGAATGTGAGCTGCGGAGAATGCGAAGCGAAACATTCCACTCAAATATATCGAGTAATATCAGAGGCGGCTTAGATCTATCGGCAAGAGCCTAATCATAGCTTTATCGATGGCTAAATCGTTCGATAAAGGAGAATTTCCTTGCGCGATATATGTAGTTAACGAACCATGACTGTGCATTTTGCAGAATACTTGACAGTCACGTAGCAGCAAAGCCTTTCAATTTAAACGAAATGCTACCGCGAACTTTGCAGTAAATAATTACTACCAAAAGAGGGCTGTAAAGCAAGCGACGACACGGGTTGCTCTATGGGGCACTGCTCCGGCTCCATGAAAGTCGGGGGCCAACGAATCCACGCCTATACGAGGCGCGGTAAATGAATAAAACAAAATCAATGGTTTCTTTGACGTCACTTGTCCCAAAGCATTGCCCTAAGCAACAATTCGGGGCAAAGAGCGTTTGTTGCTTTCTGTTCATAAGTTTGTACATTCCATAGACTAATAGAAAAAGAAATCTAAAACTTCCGACTCGCTAGGAGGCGTTCAAATGTAAAGAGAAAGGAAAGAGCTGTAGAAACTTTTAATCGTATTCTTGCGTAATAATCGTTTCTAGATCGGATCGTTTGATGCTCCGGGCCTCAAATTTCCATAAGATGGATCGGTAATGATCGTTGAGACTGTAACGAGCAGATAAAACTCCAACTCGAACAAAGTTGGAGCAGATTTTGACAAGCTTTCTAAGCAATATCAACGAGGAGACGCCTTTCGGCGGCCATCTGGTGGTTGTTGGCTACTTTACGTCGAGGCGCATCGAATTAGAACCTGGCGGCTGATGAAATTTTTTAGAGGATTAATCAACGAACAAGGAAACGAAGTAAAGAAAAATGTAAACCGGATATACATAGAATTACTGCGGGAGATTCGGAACGAAACGGGAAGAAGAAAGCAGAGGAGAGGCAGCGCGCGCAGTCGGCAGGCGGGGCCGCAACTGCGCGCAGCCGAATGGGTGGTCAGAGTGGTCGGGGCTTGACGCCATTTTACCGGCTGTAACCATGCCCATCAGTCCGCCCATGAGCGGCGATCGACCAGAGAGCCGTACTCGCCCGATGGACGCAAAACCGGGTTCGCTCGGCTCGATTGTCTCTTTTTCAAGGCGACGGTCGCTACGGGAGCGAACTACCGCGTCGCCGCTGATCGATCGGTCGGCTCCTCGTTCTTCTCGTTCTCCCATTCTCTCTCTCTCACCCTTTCTCTCTCCCTCTTTTTCTCTCGGCAACCCCCGGCGTTGAGACGCCCTGCGTTTTCTTTCTCGCTCGATCTTCGCAATGTTGTAAACGCTATTAATCCATCGATCCGCTGATCTTTCTTCGACGAATACTCGCACCGCGTGGATGCGGAACCGAAGATGCACGATCACGATGGAAAAACCCTCCTCGGTAATAAATTGGAGCATTGTTTATGTAATTCCCACGAATACGGATGTTATGAAGCAGTTGAATGCAAATTTCGTTGCATAAGGGACTGAAGAGTGAAGGGAGATGTACGGTGGAATATCAATGGCGAATTAACTCGTTCTCTGCGGTTAGTACATTGAACAAAAATTGTACATTTTTAGTGACGTCTTTAGTTACACGATTGAAGTAAGTTTGCAATATTTCGAAGTGGAGAAGTCGTCGTACAGCGAGCCTGAGCTGTTCGTCGCGATTCGATCTCTGTACCGTATTATCGATCTTCAGACCCAATATCTTCTAGCTTTTGTTAATAAAAATATGGTAACTATACTTACCGAAGAAGTATTCTGTAAGTAGTTTCTTTGTCGACTGAGTTTCCAAAGAGTATTAGTTATGATACTCCAATTCTTAGCGATCTCGGAGGCGTGCCTCAAGTTCTTCTTCATTTCCAACGATCTGAAAGCGAAGTTTCTACGTTGATAACTCTCTAAATTTAAAAATGACGCAATAAATTTGTAGAGTAAGAAGTAATCACTAGTGTTAATATACTGCTGGAATCTTAGCAAAGGGGCACTGAGGAGAGAAACGAGACGAACCGAAGTTTCGAAGACTCCTCCGAAAATCGGTGCGTTGCTACGACGTTCCCGGTTGCGACAAACGCGCAACCAATCGGAATCAACCGGTTACCGGGTTCTATAAATAGCGGGACAATTTAAATGTACAATAGCGCGTGATGTATCGTCGCGCGAGTCACTGTTATACATATAGGTACACACGGAATACTTTTCGAATACAGTTCGGTCGGTTGTCGCGACGCGTTATCGGCGTACGGCGTGCGCGTGTGTCGGTGCGTACGCGTAAGTACTACGTAGCTGCGTGCGTGGCTATCATCGAAACTAGAGTAACGCCTTTGCGAGCGTGCAGGCGCAAGCGGAATGTACGACGGCTGTTTTCTTCGATACACAGATCGAAGTTACGAAACTAGAGGCCAGGAAGTATGCATAATGGATTGAGCCGCTTCTACCAGCACGGCGCATACGAAACGTCGATTTCCGGGACCTTGAATTTCGCAGCACGGTAACGAGAGTGCCAGAGCGGCGGTATCGGCTCGATGACGACGGCCGATCGAACGTGCAAACGAGAAAAAGATCACGGAAAAACCGGGGGATCCGATGACAAAGAACGTTACCAGCGATCGGCCACGTTCTCTGGAGCCGCCGTTAGGTCGCCGCATATTTATCGCGCTCGTCCGCCGACGTAGTTTTATTGTGGCACGGACAAGTCACCGTTCTTAACACGCCGCTGCTCGAAAGCTGCTTTTTATGCTCGATGCGCCACGTACCGGTACTCGATGCATCCGATAATTAGAGCGACGTGGAAATCTCCAACTGGATTGGCTCGTTTCGGTGTCTAGTCGCTATTAGGTAAGTGCATGTGTCGTTGTAACAACCTGTAGCGCGTCGCACGAGTACACAGGGTGTCCCGAAAGATCAGGTGAAACCGGAAGCTTCGGGATTTCCATGCAAAAGTAGCAGGAGCTTCGTCGAGCAATTGAAGACGATTTTGCAGAGTTGTCTGGTCATTGCCAGCTAACTCTACTTGCGCTATATGCGCCAAGCAAACATCGAATTACGAACTTCTTAGGAACGAGTCGGCGGAACGTGGGGGTCTCCGCAGGGATGTCTGGTCATCGCTCGCTAGCTCGACGCACGTCGTACTCGCTTGGCAAACATGAAAGACCGAATTTTCTAGAAACAAATCGGGATTTGAATAAACTTTGTGCACTCTCTATTCTGTTTTCTTGAGGAGGTGCCCCATTTTTGGATGAGGTACAGTCGCTGGGGGCACGTTATACAGGACGAGCAAACCAGATACTCTACGATCACCGAAACGTTGCCCCGCGAGCAATCACGGATGTCTCCGGGGCAAAGGGACGGATATCCATACTATCGAGATCCTGGAAGGTTTATGGTTCATTTCAGGGTTTCTCCTTCTCAGGAGTGACCCGTGCCCCAAAGGTATGGAGGGACATTTTGCTAGGAACACGAGAAAGATGCGAAAAAGGTGAAAGAGCACGACGCAAACGACCATCATGGTTCGGAGGCAAGATCGATTCGCTCCTCGGTGGATCGACGGATGAAACGAAGATTTTGGGGGGCACGAGGGATCGAGGAAGAGGACAAGCGTCTCGGAAACCGAGTCGGACGAAAGGAGGAACGACAGGAATCGCGGAAAAGGACGAAGATCGGGGAAAAGGGGACTTCGCCGGTTCGTCGACGCTCGCCGACGCTCGGCGTCGCTCGTGCGGCTCCGTCGCAGTAAGGCGGGGTTTAGGCGGGGTCGATACGCGGCCAGAGCCGTGCCTTCCCGTCGTTTCCGTGCAGCGTCGTTCTAATCGCACCGTATCGAAATCTGGCAACGGCTGCGGCCGCAGTTCGGCGCCACCGCTGCACACACTTGCTCTGCTCGCCGATCGCCTCCGCCGCCTCCGCCGCCTCTGTCGTCGTCGACGTTTTCGTTTTCGTTGTCGTCGCAGCCGCCTCCGAATCGCTACATTATCGAGTATCGTCGCGCTTCGTTCGAGAGTCGTTCCGAGTGCAGCGAATCGAGAGAATCGCGACAAATATATACAAAGAGAGAAAGAGCGAGAGAGAGAGAAAGAGCGAGAGAGAGAGAGAGAGAGAGAGAGAGCGGTGTGTTACGTTGACGTCGAGTCGCGAAACGAGAACCCGTGGAGAGTCCTCGAGGAGGAGGGTGGGAGCGGAAGGAGCGACAGAGACCGTGGAACAACGTACGATACAGGGTGGGGAGGGAGGCGGTCGGTGGGGGGAAAGAGACCACGAAGAGGAGAGAAGGAGAGAGAAAGAGAGTGCGAGAACGAGGGAGAGCGTGCGCGCGCGCGCGCCTGTCGACCCACCGGTCGATCGACAACCACGTCGTGTCGTCGACGACGAGCACGACGAAGAGGAACGTGGCGCGCGTGTACGGGAGTGACAACACGTAGCGGAGCACGCAGTGGCGGATCGTAGGAAGACCGATCGCGAGAGCGTGCTGGAAGAGTAGACAAGAGAACAAGGGGGAGAGAGGGAGAGCTAGAGAGATAGAGAGAGAGGTGAAACGCGAACCGCTCCGTGGAAGAGGGAGGGAATGAGGAGGATAGGCAGAGACGTATAGACAGACAGAAGCGACGCGAAAGGAAGGAAGGAAGTGGAAGAAGGAGAGAATCGGGTCGAAATCGTGGAAGGGACATGTGCGCGGCGCTGTGCTCGCAGTTGGTAGGGACGTGATGGTACGTGGCTCGCGGCGGCGTGCGAGTTATCAGGATTGCTCGCGCTCGCGGTCACGGGTTCGTGACAACGGCCGTGGCGAGGAGTGCGACGGCGTGAGCGACGACAACGAGGCGCGCTATCGCGGGAGAGAGCCTCGGGGCGCCGCACGCCGACGGACGGAGCGCTGTTGCCACCTCTCCTCGGCCGCTGCACCGCGAGAACCGATACGGCAACCAAGAACACCGTCGTTGCCACGTCCGCTGCTACGTTCCGCTGCCAGCCGGGACGGCAGCCCGCTGGCCACGACACGACCGTATCTTTCGCTTAGCTGGTAAGCAACTTATACACCGCTGGGTAAGCCTCTCTATACCACCCCCGAAACGTCAGCTAGGTCGCCGCGAATTCTCCTCTGACCGCCTAACTATATTACAATTTTACCGTTCATCCAAGTTTTGAACCTGTGAGATATATTGTACCCCGGTATCAGAACAGCGAGATGCCACCGCGTGATCTTCTCCTTTGCCTGGAGTAGCCGCCGCTAGTACGTTCGCCGAGCGACACTGCGGACGACGGATTAACCCTCGGACCGCGGTGACGTGGGTCCATCTTGACTTTCGCAAATTTTACCCGGCCTATCCGCCGTTCATGGCGGCTAACTCGACTCTTATTGCGGTCGTAACAACGTTTTTGCACGCGTATCCCGTTGGTCGGTTACCTATCCTCGCTCCAACTCCGAGAAACGCGGGTTCGACGAACCCGACGATTTCAGCTGGTGGTTGTTTGTATTGGATCCGTAAAGATTCGCGCTGCTCCGAAAATCCTCGAATGCGTTCGCTCCGTAAGGGTTGAACGGAGGGTGGTGGGCGTGTTGGTAAACAACGGTATTAGGTAAAATACGTCTTACAGTCTAGTCGAGTCGTGAAAAAAAGTATTCTAACGATCCCTGGTCGAAGATACACCCTTTGCATATCCGAGATAGTCGTAGAAACACGAGCTACATTTCCGTGGCAGCGATGTCCGATCGGCGATACGCTTTTTTCCCATGTTGCGCGCTGCCTTGCGATCGAATATCATTTCCTCGGCCGTTTCTCCGGCCGCCTCGCGATCCTCGAGCGCAGAGAACGTGACCGGAATCGGGGAATAGAGCTTGTTCGTCCGAGCCGATGAAAAATTTCGATCGCGGATTGCCTCGGGGGAACCGCTCCACGAGGATCACCGCGAACCAATTCGTCCTCTGCCGGCTTGGCGCCAGACCTTTCTCAAGTTCGAGTCCAGAGACCCTGCTACTGCTCCCTCCTCTTTCGTCTCTGTCACTCTTCTCTCTCTCTCTCTCTCTCTCTCTCTCTCTCTCTCTCTCTCGATCGCTCGCTCGGTCTCTCTTCTTCTCTTTCTCCGTTTGTCCCTCTTCCTCTGTCTCTGTCCGTCTCCGTCTCCCCTCGTTTCCGCCGTCGTCTCTTCCTCCTCGTCGCTCCTGCTCATTCCTGGTGACCCCACTTTCGTGTCTCCGCCGTGTTCCCGGCCTTGGCGAATCATTCACCAAACCGAAATTGCCTGAACACGAGTAGTCGGCTGTGTTATTCCCGTACGCAGGTGGTCGAGCCTTCCTTTCCGGCCAGTTTCGCCTGCCATGCGCAGTGACACTTGCCCCGTCGTGCTCGCGAGCTCTCGTCGCACGCGAGCCGTTTCCCAAACCATCCGCGGTACGTTCACGGATTCTCCTCGTCGAAATTTTCCACAGTGAAAACGGCGGGTCGATCTCGCGGACAGTGCTCGCATCGGTCCACGAGTACGATCCTCGTCGGCAACGTGCCCCATCGAACCGAATAGCGACACTCGAGTTGGGGATAAATCGCGACGAGGCGCAGATCCGCGCCGCGACAGCTCTAAAAACCTAGTTTTTCCAGGTCGACGTGGTGTCGCGTGACCGGCCGGTTTCACTGTCAAGTACCTTTCACGCGAGGACCTCGATGTTCGTCTCGTGTTCGGCTCCGATAATCCCGCCTTTCGCGCCGAGGCGTTTCTTTAATCCGTGATAATCGCAATCGAAACAAATCTCATTCGCGATCGATGATCCGCCATGATAATTGGACATCGGTTGGCCTGCGGGCTTGCGTAACGCTCCGTGAAACTAGAATAAAAAGTAGTACTCAATTGCGATACGCATCGTAGAGAGGGGAGTTTGTAGGACAAGCGGCGACGAAGACAGATATTAACTTGCTAATCGGAGAGTATACTTTGCCTGCGAAAGAAAGCACGCGGTAGCAGAATTCAATCGTAACTGTATTCGTTACGAGACAGATCCCCTCAGACCGGTGTCCCTCGAACCTTTGCGTTACGAACTTCCATTCTGTAACAATTCGATTAAAGATTCAAAATTCGCCGATGAATTGCAACATTTCCAGACTCTTTCTCATAGATTTATACATTGACATTGCGAAGCCCGGAGATTATAATGTTATTGAACGCCGTGGAAAATTTTGGACATCGATACCGTGGGTCAAGGAATGCTCGGAAGAGCGAGCGTCGCGCGGCTATTCGAGCGAGCAGCGATTCGCTCGCGCGATACGATTCGCCATAGTCTTTCGAGCTGTTATCAGGGTGCGGTACGCCGGCCGGTCTAGTCGAAAGTATTGCCGGGTAGTCGAGACGCGGGGAAGGGATCGAGAGAAAGCATCCCCTTTAAGAGATAGACCTTAAAGTGGCGGCGTAACGCGTCCCCTCGGCAGGATTTCCACGAGACATTTCATTATTCTAAATATATCGACGGACGGTGGCGAGTCCCGGTTAAACGTGAGATCGCTGGCTGGTGTGCACTCTAACCCGATTACCTGTGCGGATTCCCCGTGGGAGACGGCGCGGTTGGCTACCTGCGTTTCGGGATCCTCCGGGCCGCCGAACGCTCTCCGCCTATCGGAACGCGTATCGACGTCACCGGTGTCGGTACTAATGACCCGCGTAACGCGATTTAATTTTAGATAACCGAAAGACCGCCCGGATACTCGGTAGGTCCTCGCTAGTCGAACGGACCACATCACCGGTCCGCGATTCAACGACTTTTAACCTCTTAGCTGCCGTTAGCCGCTACAGTAGCTCTCGTTTATGTCATTGTTTTGTGCGATGCGCCACTACTCGTACGCCACTGTAGTGGATCATTTGTTCAAAGCCATGCATATTATATCGGTGTAATTTCTTTCGATCGAAATTAAGTATATTGATAAATCTTATGATTTCGGCGCAAGGTTCGATCCTATTAAAAAGCAGCAAATTTGCAGTTAGATTATTCTCTCAACGTTTCGATCCTTGTGTGGATCATTTTCAAGAGGTTTTAATGCGTTTGCTGTGCAACGGGTACAATGAAACAAAAAAAGAAAAAAAAAAATTTTTTATGAAAATTTTTTATAAAAAATTTGTTTTCTTTTGTTGTTTCATTGTACCCGTTGCACAGCAAACGAGTTAAATCTCTTGGAAATGATCCACACAAGGATCGAAACGTTGAGAGAATAATCTAACTGCAAATTTGCTGCTTTTTAATAGGATCGAACCTTGCGCCGAAATCATAAGATTTATCACTATACATGCATATTATATTGGTGACGGTGAAATTCCTCTCGATCGAAAATGAAGTATATAATAAACTTTATGATTTCGGAGCAAATAATTGAGTTGTATTACTTTCGACGCCTTCATTTAAAATGATAGTTACACCGTTTAAAAAGTGTTGAAAAGAACGAAATAAATGGTAATACGACGGTACATCCTCTCTGTAAACAGCATACAACTTTTTCCCTAATTGCATTGCGTTTTTGCCATACCCGTAACAAAAAAGCAAAATGAGACGGATATATTCACTTTGATTTTGCATATTTGATGCAATGACAAAAGAAATGCTTGAAAGATTATAAAGTTCTATAAAGCACGAAATGACGTTCGAAATGTCAGTTCTGAAAATATACAATGATTTTGCGACTTAGGATAATGTTATGTAATAATAAATGGAAGCAATACCATCTCTACACGAAAAACGAAATTACTTTCCGAACAACTCAATATATTTTATATACTGTGGCAACGTCATTTACGCACAGTTGTATCGCCACGCGATCAGACCCGCCGAAGCTAAAAAATTAATCGCCCTGATCCGACAGCCGCGGATTAACGATCCGATCATCACAGCTGTTTCAGAACCGAATACCGACATGGAGGCGACGGAGAGGGAGAAGCCGCTGGTTAAAGAGTTGAACGAACATATCGTGTGTCCTCTCTGCAGGGGATACCTCGTGGACGCAACCACGCTCGTCGAGTGCCTGCATTCCTGTTAGTATTCTCTTCTACCAAACCGAAACACCGCCGACCGATCGATCGCGAATTATAAAGCGTGTGCGTCGTTCACTCGTTAGCATCCATTCGCGAGGAAAAAGCGCGATCGACAGCGCAATAATGTACAGAGCCTCCCGGTTACGCTTGCCACCGGAAATCGACCGGTTTCCAGCTAATAAGCGCAAAATTCAATTGATTTGCTTGCCTTTCTTTTCCGAAGAAATCGAGATTGACGAGTCCGAAGAATATTAACATCGATCTTAACACTCTTTTTATATTATTGTCTTTTTTCCTGTTGCAAGGGAATCTTGATCGCGATTATCGGGACGCCCTGTATAATCACGCAATAAAGTCGTCGATCGCAGCACTCAAACTATTCGTACGGGTCGCCGCTCCGCGTGCCGTGCCTTCATCATCCGTATCTACTTCGTGTGCGTGAAACACTCTGTACGTTTGTCCGCCCTTTTGGCGGGGCATCTGAATTCACGGAGGGTGACTCTCTGCCGCTCTCCGTGCTTTCTAATTTGTCAGAACTCGACCCTGCAGACTTCGAAAACATCAACTAAAATTTCTCAAAATAATTTCACTTTCCAATCGGAGCGGTTGCGCCTTTGCATCTTTATCCTCGGAGAGATTGGTCGGAGAAGACGAGCGAACATTAAATTGTTATTGAACGTGAATAAGTAGGTAACTGAAAGTGAAGTATAGATGAATTATGTCCAGTTTAATAATCTATACAAAGGCATATTTTTATTGTTTAGCAGATGACAGAGATCAACTTCGTGAGTCTTTATATTGAGTTGTAGCTTTAGATTGAGTAGTAGGAGGAGCCATTCAGTCAGAAAGGGAAACAACTATTGATTTGCTGATTTTGGCTAACGTTCGAACCTACGATGCCGTATAAAGCTCAGCTTCCTTCGATTACCTACTTATTCTCCGATAGTACAGAAATAGTGCGGTCAGACAATGCACTTTGAACGTACGAAAGCTTTCACGTTTAATCCTTTTGGTGCTACCATTAGGGGCGCAGGAGTTTGTCACAGCGATTACAATAACGTGGGAGGTAGTCCCAGATCCCTAAAACTATATTCATGAAGTATTTCTTCGTTGTCTTTGTCTTTATCCATTTTTTGAACCAATAGACTGTGTCAACTCCCGAGTTGCCAACAATACGCGCAAAAGGGTTAAAGTCGAGTGTAAGCAAGTTGCGTGGCGGAGTGTCAGGAAAAGTGACGGCGCCCGTGTAAAGAACAAGGCGAACGGTGCTCAGTTTGCAGAGGTTGCATAGTCAGGCGGCTGAGCAGCGGAGCCCGAGCGTGTCCGGTGTGCGACGTCGCGACGTCCCCGCCCCTGTTGCCGGACGCGAAGTTGCAGAGGCTGGTGTATCTGCTGGTACCGGGCCTCTTCCGGTCGGAGCTCGAGCGAAGGCGTCACTTCCGGCTGGTGAACCCGCAATGCCCACCTTTGGCCCCACCTCTGGGCGCACTCGAGCTAACCTTGGACGACTTCGTCAGCCTGAGCTTGTGCGAGCTCGATGAACCGGAAGAAGAGGCGCGCGGCGGTCAGTCACCGGAAAACCGTGCCGGGTCACGACACAAGCCGCAGGCTGTCGACCAGACGGAGCGGGAGGAACCGACGGGTATCAGGAACACAAGATACCTCAAGTGTCCGGCTGGAGTGACGGTGCGTCACCTGGTCAGACTGTTGATGCTGAAGAGGGGCTGGGAGGAGACCAATTCGACCGGGGTCAACAAGATAGAGATGCTGTGCGAGCGGAGCAACGAGCAACCGCGCGACACCTCGAACATGATGCCATTGGATCACTCGTGGACCCTGCTGGACCTGGCATGCATCTTTGGCTGGAAGAGGGTGAGTACTCTCGTCTTTGACCAGCCTCCGACAAAGAGTACAATCTCGAATGAAATGTGGAAGATCTATTACTTCTATTCTTACCTTAACCCTTTGCATAATGACTGTACTACGCGACTGAATACGCTCGATTTCGTATAAACAAAATCACTGAAAACATACGGAATGGAAGTATCCTCGTTCAGAAGAAACGTCAGAGTTCCGAAGTCAAATCAGCCTCGAGTGCAAAGGGTTAACAATAACTCTTTAGCCTTTGAGTTCCAAGGAAAACGTTCTGCTTGCGACAAAGTACGCATAGAGGGTAACCGAATTTCGCGTTTCACGTTTCGGACGAACCGCGCGTCGCATCCAGCGAGATACCACAGGGTAGGCGGGTGTTTTCACGTTGCAGGACTCGCCTATGAAGCTGTTCTACCGGGTGACGCGAAAGGAGGCCGGCTCGGTGTCGGTTTCGAGAGCGAGCCCGTACAACGACGAGACGAGCAAGGACGTCGCGGCGACCATGGAGAACATTCAAAGGCCGCCGACGCCGCCGCCGAGTCCCAAGCCAGTTCAAGAATGCGAAGTCGAGGCCCGCAGGATTTTAGAAAGTAGCATCGAGCCGGCGCGGTCCCTGGAGACGAATTTGGAACGCGACAAGGAGCCGAAGGCAAAGAAACCCCGTTGCGAGGTGACACCCGTGATGAGGACGCCGGATCTGGTGCCGATGCAGCCGAACCACGTGCCGGAGAGCTCGAAGAGCAAAGAGCTGGCCAGGCTGGAGCACCGGAAGCGCAGGAAACGACGGAACAAGCGAGTCATCGCCGAGATCACGACCACACCGAGAGAAGACCTTCTGAAGTTGAAGGTGAGGCTGACGCCGTGTCCACCGAGGATCACGTCGACGTCTGCTGCCGGCCAGACGAAGGAAAAGCTGTTGCAGATGAGGGCGGTCAGGAGGGAGAAGATCAAAGCCGGCGCGATGGGTCAGAGATCGACGAGCTCCCTCGTGCGCGAGGAGGGCGCGAAGGAGAGCATCGGAGAAACGGAGGAGACGATCGAGGAAATCATAGACAGCATACCGGACGAGGTGGTCAGAATCGCACAAAATATCAGCACACAGGCCGAGGATACGGGAGCGGAGAGGCCGGAGCAGAGGAGCGCGCCGACCGTCTGCAGGTCTCCCTTGAAGTCGAAAGAGGAATCAGAGCCGGAGACAACGAAACCAACGGAACAGGCCGAAGCGGAGCGGCCGAAGAAGGACGAGGAGATTTTGCGGCGGCTGGGTCTGGTTGCGGTGAACGAAGCCAACGACAAGTTCCGCGAGAAGGCGAAACAGCGTGTTCAGAACAACGGCGAGAAGATCGACAGCCTGGATCGAGAGAAGCTTGAGAAGCAGCTGCGCGAAAGCAAAGCGAATCGAGTTAGAAGTTTGCTGGCCGAGAAACAGATGCGCGACACGCTCAAGAGCATCAGGTCCAAGACAAAAGAGGAACAACCACCCCCGTCGGTACCAGTGAAGGTCGTTCCGAAGAAGAAAGGCCCGCCGCCGCTCGCACCTCTGCGGGTAGCAAAACCGTCCGGCTTTGCGGCGTCCAGCGCCATTTTGGAGCCGAACAACTCCAAGTACGAGATCCCGCTGGACCTGAGCAGCGGCGGGACCACGGTGCACAATAATGTTCTCGACCTGTCGGCGAACCTGTCGACGAACCTGGCAGCGAACCTGTCGGCTAACCTGTCGGCCGGCAACTTCTCGTCGTCCTCCTCTTCATCATCCTCCCCATCTTCCTCCACGTCTTCGTCTTCGTCCTGCTCCTCGTCGCTGAACCCGAGGCCTCCGAGACCAGGAATCGCGACGGGAAGCTTGTTGCGCGGAAAGACGAAGGATCTGGACCAGCGACGGGGTCAGGAATCAAACCTTGTTACGTTGTCCGACGCGGCGGTGTCCCTGTTGAGCGGATGCATATCCGACAAGAACTCTGTGGACCCGCTGGTGCTCAGCTCAGCGAATATCGCGAGCAAGGTCGCACTTCGGATACCGCAGCCCCACCAGAGAATCTCCGGCTTCGGGATGAAGATCAAGCCTAACCTCGGCATCAGGCACATACCCAACCCGCAGGCGGTGGTCGCCTCGCAGTACAGGAATCAAAGAGCCAGTTTCTACAACGCCGCCTCGCAGCAACCCCCGTAATGCAACCACGGAGGAGCCATAACTGCGGTTTCATGCTGTCCGGGCTTCGTCGTCCGGTCGACGAACGAACGTTGATCACTGGTATAGGTAATGTTTTGTACTTCACAGCTGCGATGATCAAAATTTCTCTGTCCCCAAGAATTTTCTGTTGAAAATGTAATGCATTGTATGATCGTGTAACATCAAGATCCGCGTAACAAAAGAATCAAATAACGATCGACATTGGTTTGTCAACTGGACCGCGAAAATCGGACAATACGAAGATGCTTCGAGAGTCGACGAATAGGACACCCGAACCCGGTTTCCCGTCTTCGATCCTGCTCCCCCAATACTTCCTATTATTGTTACACGTGTAAGAACCACTGCTCCTACTGAAAACGAGATTCCTATGTGACCAACCCAAAGGCTGTACGTTACCATATATATTTTTCCTTCTTCCCGTTTCCGGCGAAGCCGCGTCGTACACGCGCAATTCAACGCGTTCCTCGACGATTTCGTCGAGACGCGGCGTGGGCGCGAGGACACACGGTACACCCGGTAGCATGAACTAGAACGCCGCCCGGCTTCGAGAGTGAAAGTGTACGAAGATCCGACGCGGTGGCGTCGAACGAACCTTCTTTAACCCTTGAACGTGGCGGAGTCTCCGTTAGGAAGACGATTCTGGCTTTTGTAACGAACCCGAGACGCGAAACGTTTCGATTTTTCACGTGAGTAGAAAATTTACACCTCGACGAGTAGATTAGCTTCGACTGGATAATTAGCGTAAATTATAAGAGAGAGGTTTTGAAATGATTGTACCTGGAAAATAGAGTCTTCGAGGAATTGTTTCGTTCACTGCTTTTTGAACAGTTGATTCGAGTGTAGGAGAAATTTGAGGAACTTGTCTTGAACATTTGGGTGTAGCTGGGGTTGCCTTGTGTCCTCGCCCCCGAGGAATAAACGATGCCGGCGTTCGATCCGTTGTTACCTAGATATGTTAAGTTAAGTATGTTTATAATGCATGTATGTGTGTCTACGATCCACCATTTATCCCAAGTGGACGAACGATTTCTCGAAAACGGGTCGACGAATTCGACGAACGGCTCTACGATTGACCGACGGAGATAGATTAGCCGTATACGCGTAAACGAACGGTGTTTAGGGGTTGCGTAGAGAGGGTACTGCGGGTGAATGGGAATGGGAATGACGGCTGGACGGGTAAGACGAATGCTTGTTGCACCCACTTCCGTCCCGCGTGTCGTCGCTCCTTAGAGATCTAGAGAGAAATATGTACTTCATAGAGATGCCAAAGAACTTCGGAGAACGTGTGCAATGTATTAGTGCAATTTAATTATCGTCTATTACAATATACATATAAAAATATATATTATAAATATATTATATATACATAGCGGATTTATCGCGGTGGTAAGCCTGTCAGGTTCGATTCGTGGCAAAAGGGTAGATGCTAGTCGTGACGGCGTATTTGCGAATTGGATGAACGCGATTCGAGCAGCCCCTAGGTGATTGTACGAGATGTCGGTGTTGGATACGTTCGCGAGTACCGCGAGAGGCCATCTTTTATAATTGGTAACGGACAAGGAGCCTCGCGAAAGCTCGAAGCCCGTCTTGATCGCGCAAGAGAGAGAGAAAGAGAGAGAAAGAGAGAGAGTTTTTATTTTATAGAGTTACGGACTCGTATCGCTGTTATTGGTTTTCTGAATGATATATATTGTGGTTGAGCGGTTCGGAAAACGTTGCCGATCCGACGACAACGGGTAGCGATATTTAATGCCGCGCCTCGCTCTGGCGAGGACAGCAATAAAGATCAAACTTTGACTCGAAGCGTTCACCAGGAATCCGGATCCTACTCGAACGATCAGAACTCAGCGTGTTTGCTAGGACTACCTATCGGTTTGTACTTTTTTAGAAAATTAACGAGCCGGCGTGTGCGCCGATTGCTCCGTGGAGCACCGTCTCGACTCCACCGGGAGCACCGAAGCCACGCCTACTCAGGGAACCACTTACAGAGCGAACAGTCGTTGCCCGTGTCTGTTTCGCAATTTTTAACAGGCGGATACGTTTAGAAATCGTCGACGGAAATGCGCGCAAACTTTAAAGTGGGACTTCCTGAACGCGTCAAACGCCGCAGCGTTTTACCGATTTGTTACTCCTCTCGTCGTAACTTCCTAGACGCGAACGTATGCGCGTCAAAGAACACGCGTTCGCAGTATGCGATTTCGCATCGCCTTTTTTCACTTGAGTAGAAAGAAGGAAGAGTATCGTGAAATTAGACACAGACGCGCAGGGTCAGTTTCGATCAAGTTCGACGAATAGAATATAAATATAAGTAGCAAGATAATCGCAAAAGGTAAGGGAATAAAGCATTCAGGAAATCGCACGTTAACGCGTCTCGGGCCGGAATCGGTCGCTGCAGCCCATCGGTCCGGGTAGTTCTAGTGTTAATGAATCGCGGCCGGAGCGCAAAACGAGAGTAGCGTAATTGTCGAGAGAGAACAGAGTCCAGGTGGGTATATGAAAGAGCACAATGCCGATCGGAGTATTCGACACGAGTCGGCGCTGATTAAAAGCGCGCTGTTCGCGAAAGCGAACGAGAGACGAGAACGAACGGGAACTTTACCTACATACGTAGAATGGTGGTGCATTATATAATAATGTTCGTGTAGGAAAGCAGCGCATCAATTAATAGACACATATGTGTGTGTGTGTGTATAGCTTGTACGTATGGTTACGATGTCCAATTATCCCGCGGCACGGTCGCGTGCGTGTACGCGTGTGCGTCTCATTCCCACACTCTGGAGAATGTGCGCTCGCGAACGAGAAACGAGAGGACGCGTCTACGGTTTCGTAAACGGAATCAGCTATCCGGGTTAGTAACGAAATTTCCGTCAATTAGTTTTGGCGGTTGGGTCAGCAGCCGCGCGTTTTTCGATCAAGCTGAAAATCAAAAAGAGTGAAAGGTAAGGAGAGAGAGAAATAAAAAAAAAAGAAACTGCCAGTTCGCGAAGACGAGGCTCGCCGGAGCTCGCCGGAGCTCGCCGGCGAGTTCAAAGGGACCCAGATTTTTTACACGTTATTTTTCTAAGGGATTTTTTAAACGAAACCAGAGGGGGACAACGCGTTACGTTCTATCGCCACCATCGATACACACCATCGATCAGAGTTTCCCCATCGATCCACCGTCTAATTATCCGCGATCCATTAGCAGCGTGACGACCTTCGTTCGACGTTTCGATGATTCCCGAAGACTGCGGGTGTTGCGCGATTCTTTTAACAGCGGACTCGACGAAACATTAGATCGATCGTTTCACGAAATTCGAAACGCTCGGCGCTGTTCTCCTAATTGCGAATTCGCGGCTCCCGAAAGACTTCAACGCGCAGGTACGCCGTGCCCGCGGCATAAAGTACCGAGGGATCCAGAATTCTTCCGATCTATTTGAAACCCGCCCCCCTTGTTTCACGGTTGATCGTCAATTCGTTTCGGTAACGTTGTTCGACAACGAAAAAACTTTCGCGAGATTTTTACCAATCGGAACAAGAGGAATGATGAACGAGCGAGCGGTCGTTAAGAAATCTCGTCTTTGATCGATCAAGAGTTTCGCACGCGAATGTTTTAGATTTCAAAGTGTTAATCGAGATCACGCGAAAAACGAGATTGTGTTGTTGCGTTTGTTTTTGTTTGAGAATTATCGAGTTATTATATCGCGCGAGCGTGATCGGCTGCATCGTCGACTCATCGTCGTGGTGTACGGGTCCCCAAGCATCGGGGCTCGATTAATTATTACCGTTAATATCGATATTATTGTCGCCATGAATAATAAATATGTAACTCAGTACAGTATTTCCACGATTAAGCAAGCTGTGAATTGTAATCGAAATAAGAGTATCAATAATCGCTAAAACTACAGTTATCCGAGTAACCGAAACTTCTTTCTTTTCGTCCATTTTACCGTTCTTTCGTTTTCGTTTCACTTGTTAGAAGCAACCGCGAAAACGGCCCTAAAATTTCGCTTGTTCGAGAACACTGCAATCAATGGAAAAAAAATGGATTCGAAATATCCCGCGACGCCGAACCACAAAGCGCGTATCACAATGTAACCGATGTATCCGGTACCATTGATCGTTCGAGTATCTAATTATCCAGACCATTGCGGTAATCAACTTTTCATTTAATATTTACTCCGCTCTGCATCTCGTCGCCGATGGACAACCGCCGTCGGCAGTGTTTGTTGTTGCTAATTAATTAACGTGTCTAATTCGATATTTTGTTGGAATTGTTTTTTGAAAATCGTGTTGCATCCAGTGTACGATCATTGCTCGTCAATAAATCGTGATGTGTATAATCATACACGCGTGTTCATTTCAATCCGCCCACGCTCTCCTATCCAATTAATACTAGGATGGAGCTGCACGTAATAATATACCTATCAAATAACGAATCTCATACTTCGGAAACCTATAAAGTGCTCCAACATACAGGCCACTAATCGCCATTTTTTCGTTCGTTCGGTACCCCCTTGCAGCGACTTCGGAAGCGGCGAGACGTTGCACACGACGACCCTATGATCGGAAGACATTATTGTACGGTTGCATGAGATGCAATCTAGGAGTCGTGATTTTTTATATGGTTCCTGTATATTAATAATATTAAATCGCAGGCTGAATCTTTTCTCGATTTGATGGTAACGTACTAGGACACAGCTAGTGGATTCTTAGCTCTATTACAAATTGATGTAATTGTTTGCAGATGAATACTGTTACGTTCTTAATCTTCTTACACGCCCTTCTGGCATGATTTAAGATTGCAAATGTATGAAGAAATAATACGATCATGGAATCTATCATATCGCTACGAGATCGCGATACTTTGCAAGGCAAAAACTAAGATGGCTAACCAATGAATCGTGAAAACTTCGACGCTCCGGAAGCTAGCGGAATTTTCTAACGAAAGAGGGCTTTGTCATCGAATGCGCCCCTCGAGGGTGCACCCACAGGTCATAGGGGCGTCACGAGGGTGCAACCGTATTTTTTTTCGAGGAGGTTAATGGTCTTCCCTGGTTCGCCTGATCGGCGAATGGTCCTTCGAGCAAGTTGGGGGTCGCAGGATTTCCAGAAGGGGGCACCGAATAGTCGGAGAGAGAGAGAGAGAAAGAGAAGGACGAAGGCAGAGACTGTTGGAAGACTCGAGGTACATCTTCAGGGAGTCAGGGATGACCTTCGTTACCTTTTGGCCGTAGGAGGCGGCAGGCATCGAAGGTAAAAAAGGCGAGGAGGGTACGGAGGATGCCTACCTTCGGCAACCTACATTAGGTACGGTCGACGCGGAGTCACCCAGAGGCCGCGGGCCACGGAAACTCGCCCGCTGATTGGCTACTACCTCCCCCAGGGAAGTGCGTCGGAGAGCGTCGGAAGTAAAGAGGGGTGAGCTTGGCTAGAGCCAGGCGGTTGCACACGAGGCGGGAAGGACCGACGGCTAGGAAGCGAAGGGCCGGGCACGAGGATCTGGCGTTGCGGTGGCAAGGACCTGGGTGCTCGATGCTTGCGCATCGTGTGTAACCGGCTGCGCTCCCTCGGTATATACCGCTTCTCCCTTTGGCTCTCTTGGTGTCTCTTTTCCATCGCCTTGGAAGGATCGGCCTGTCCTTTTCTAGGGGAGAGACTCTTCGGATTTCGGTCTCCCCGCTTGCTCCCCTCGGCCTGTTGCCCCGCTCGGTACGCGGTAATGCCGCCACCCCTTCGATCCCTCCACACAAACCTCCCGTCCCATCGCGGCCTGCCCTTGTAGCCCTCCATCCCACCGAGCTATACTTTTACTGGCTTCCGCGCGCGTGCACGCGCTCTCCTGTGCGTCCGACAGCGACAGAAACATCCGCTGAAGGAGCGAAGGAGAGGAGGAGAGGAGGAGAGCGGGAGGCAGATCAGGGAAGGGGGGGCAAAGAGAGAGAACGAGGAAGGGGATGATAACGAGAGACGAAACCAGGGAAGAGGACAGAGACTCCGCCAAGAGAGAGAGAGAGAGAGAGAGAGAGAGAGAGAGAGAGAGAGGCGATACAGTCGGAAAAGAGCGAGAAAAGAGACGGGCGTATCTGTGCGGACGTAGCCACGCATACAGAGACGGCGACGCAAGTGCATGTCGCGTGATCGGCTGCGAGGGATACGGACGCACACACTCGCGCGCACCCTCCTGCTGCCGAATGTAGTAGAGAATGAATAATGTACCCACGTACAACCGATGTCAGGAGGGGCTCCAGGGAATGCAAGCATCGGACCGTCCCCTCCGTCCTAGGCTTTGTAGGCCGTTTATCGAAACGGCGAGGTTCGGCGCGGCTCGTCTCGGCGTGGCGCACCGCGGAGCAGGATCGTACCACGATCACGATCGCCGCGGATCATTCCGCGTCGATGACCGTCCTCCGCTCTTTCGACGAGACCTCTCGGGGTAGCACCAGTGTGTGGTTGTTAAACCGCACCGATCTTCGAGAGCAAGAAGATCGGTAGAAAGACGCACTATTCTTATCGGTCCTTTGACTCCCTACAATTTTCTGCCCTCCCTCCGATAGGATTCTCTCCCGTATTCTTTCCAAGCAATACCAATCTACAAGAATAAAGATCGGTGGAGGAAGAACCAGATTCTTCTGTTCCCTATTTGCCTGATATCGATTTCCAAGAAGAAATAAATATCGGACAAGTCCATAGTTGTTATCGGGCCTCTGCCCCCCCCCCCTTTGTCATCGAGCTGACCGAGGAGATCGGTCACGCGGCTCCCCGAAACACGTGGAAGGTTTCCCAAAAGCGTGTATATCGACCGATAACGCGGCGCAGGCTCACTGTAACGTTTCCTGGCGCACGGGCGCGCTCGGTAACGACAACGACGCGTGTACATGTATATCCTCGTGGCCGAATGTCGAGGATCCAGAGGGGCCGCCCACGTATCACCTACGAGGTACCGTGCACGAAGACGGGAACGATTCGCGGAACGGTGGACAAAGAACGAGCGAGCCTCGGAAGCGGAGCAAGGATCAAGGGAGAGATAGTCGAGGAGACGGGTGATCTAGCGGCGTCTCATTCGCTCGTGATTCGAGCCGCGTTCCACAGCTAAACGACCGACCATCCGTCCGAGGCTCGTTCTGGTGGGGATAGCCCTCCAAGGGATCCTTTCCAGAGAAAGCCTGCCTCGGGAGGAAGCCCTCGGTCGGTGTTCCCGAACGAGATGCCTGTGTACTCCATGGGGGGAGAGCGCTGGAGAAACCGAGAGAAAGAGAGAAGCAAAGGGAGATTCGCGAGACCGACCGAGGGTTGGAGGGGAACGGAACGCACGCACGCACGCACGCACCATGCGAATATTTTCGTCGGCATCCTCCGACTGCTCGGGGAGAGGCAGAGAAGGGGGAACACAGTTCTTAAAGTACACCCAGGGAGTGTCACGATTGGAAGGTCGATCGCCGTGGTGGGAGTGTGCCACTAGTTGGCTCATAGCTGACTGGTGTAATTAAAAACGCCCGGAAATTAATGTTGCCGCCACCGACACCCCTGTCCGAGGAATCGGCTGGCCAACCAACCCCCCGAAATACCGAGGGCCCTGGAAACTACCCCATTCCCTGTCCCCACCCTCGTCACGGTTCAATCGTTGAAAATTTTAACTATCGTTTCTCAGTTTACCCCTTGCCTCGCTATTTAATTCCAAAATTTCCGACTAAACACGTACTGAACGTGCGTGGATGGAAAAGATCTTTATATTTGACTTTTCTCGCATCCGTCACTTCTGGCTTGGCTACTTAAAACCGCGCCAGATGATTAATAAATGTTGAGGTGTTTCAACTAACGGTTTAAAGAATTATATAAAATCTGTTAACAACAATAAAGTATAGAAAGCTATGACGACTGTACAAAATTGATATGGCTTACGTGGCTCATTACTAGAAGACTGACTAATAGGAAAATGCCTGTTAAGAGATGTGAAATTTATGGTGGAGGTGGCAGAACACGTCGGTAGAAAATTGGGGGTGAACTGCGGAATTGGTGGAGACGCTGTTTTAAAATGTAAGTCTTATGGCGCCGGAAAGTTGCAGAAAAAATAAAATAACTTTTAGACTAATTTATTGTCTCGAGTCGAGTGGTCGAAGTTTTTGGCATTTGGTGTCAGATTCTGAGGAAACTCTCGTGGGAACCACATTACGTTGCGTTTCAACACTTACCGTTTAATTCACTTTGTCTCTAACACGTCTTTGTAAGGCAAGGGGTAAATATTCTCAGCGAGAGTACGCAAGTAAAGCTGTTCGGGAGCGCAGGCTGCAAAGTTCAAAGACACGGAAGCGGTGCGGCTGAACCGATTTTTCGTCCGCAGGTAGAAGGATTTATCGCCGGCGCGTAATCTCCGTACGCATGAATGCGAGCGTGTTATTGTGCGCCGGGGAGATTAATTATGCGCATTGTCGCAACGCGTTCGGAGCGCAAGAAAGATGCTGCTCGTAGTTGTAGGCCTTGTGCTCTTTGGTAGCGCTCGGCCATCCGTTCCGTGCAGCGAGATCGTCGGCTGCCGTCCTGCTAGGGCACCGCACCACCATTTTGGTTCTCGCGAAATTACGATCTCCGAAATTTCAGGATACTCCGCTAGATCTTCGCGACACGTTTGTCTATTGTCTATTATGCTCGGCAATCTAGCAATATTGCAAAATAGTGTGCTGGTAGTGGCGCGGAATCGACGACGCAGTTTTCAAGGGAGAGAAATCGAGTCTCGGGCATATCGGACACCTCGTGCGAGAGCCAGTGCTCTTTTTAAACAGAGTTTCACGCCTGACCAACGCCAATCTCGCCAGATTTCTAATAATAGCCTGGAGGATCGTCAAGACTACGTGTCTCCGGTGAGACGAGAGCGTTGGCGGATTGAAAGATTATTCGACAGCGCAAGCGCGCCATACGCGCAAATAGCGAGCGGGTGCACGTCACGGAGATCTGTACGCTGTACTTGCACACGAAGACTCTCCATTCGGCTACTCCGATACGCGAACGGAAATAACGATGATAACAATGTCGTCTTTGTTGCTGGCCGCGGACCGAACGTGTTTGTCGTGGAAAGTAAAAGGTTTAGAGAGCGGCGAGGTAAGAACAAAGTCAACACGTAACGCGGCAGAGAAAGCAACTAGGAAGAATTTTAATTAAACGGCTACCGAACGTGGCAAACGAACCGCAAAGTCAAACGTTGCATTCACAGATTCGATGAGTAAACACCGTTGTCGAGACTAGTCTAAACAGAATTCGTTGGAGACGCAGTTCTATCAATGTCTAGGCGTCTCTGCCGAATGCTCTTTTCGATTTCCAAGTAAAGCGAGTTCCAACTTCGCGCGGAGAGGGATAAGATACCTATTTTCGAAAGATATTTTTCAATTGCATGCAGCCGCGTTAACGCTTGCTCACGATAAGATGAAATAATGTAATGGACTCACGATAAAGCGTTGAACAACCTCGTTTAGCGTTAGATTAGATACGGAGGCCGGCGCATCTGCGCTGTTTTTCGGCAGGAACCAAAATGGCGGAGCCCCGAACACGGCGAGCTCCGTTGCAACAAAGATTCGGAGCACCGCCATCGAGGAACGAAGCAGACAGGCTTCTCGTATCATCGGCTGTCTGCATTAACACCTGGATCGTTTTAGTCGTCGAAGAACTATGATTCAACTTTGCAGGGAGTTTGTACAGCTTGCGAATAGTATCGTCGTCCAAGACCGAGCATAAGACTTCATCGAGCATCTCTCGATCGTCTCCGAGCGTGGTTCACGTAGAAGAATGGCGTCTGCGACCACTCGATGACTAACTGCAGGCCGGGGCCCCGGTGTTTGTATTAATTAGTGCACATGGGGTCCTTGGGACAAAGGCAGGTATTGGGGTGCTGAAAAATTTCGGCACGATCGCCACGCCCATTGCGTACGAGTTTGTTCCGGGCACCGAGAGGTGGTCATCAATGTCGTCATGTCGGAGGACAGCTTGCAATGTGGACTGCAGCGACCGATGCGTTTACACCCGTCACCTTAGGTGTTAATTGCTTTATGGAGCGACACCCTCTTGCAGGTAAGGCGCAGGGGGTTGATGAATAACTAGTTAACGGGGCCCGAAACGTAACTCATCGCTCGTATACCCCGAAGTTCCTTTGTCCCCTTGATAACTTGCCTACAAATTTCTGCTTTTTACTGCGACATTGCAATCAAAGAAATACGGATTCCATTGTGCTCACGATTACCCATAATCTTCTAAACTCTTATAGCCCTTGGCTATTGCCTTTGCTCGTAGTTCTTTTACCTTCTCGATTACTTGGGTCCGAGTTCTTGTCCTCGGTTGTATCGCTGTCCTCGAGATTCGTCGGGTATCGTCATCTTTCTGTAAAATGAAATGAATGGTCAGAGACTTTTCGGGAGCGTATAGGGTTTCCTAGATGAGTGTTAAGAGGGATGGCAAAGAGGATCGAGGGCTTCTACGAACATTAGCCTTCATTTTCTTTCGGTTTGCCTTTCCATTAGCGCGACGGACACGCATTTCCAAAGGTCCAGGGGCCTCTTGCGGGAGAATGCTGTATCGAAAGCCGAGCTCCCGCGATAAAACCTGATATACACCCCAAAAAGACGACGCGGCTCGCATGTGCAAGACTCTGCGAGGCACGGCACAGCGATATCGCAAGGCCAAAAGCCCTCGGCTCCTCTCGCACGGTATACGCGAAATTAACATCGGCAATAAAACTCTCCGGCGGCGTGCACATAATCTGTCTGGTTTTATCCGGCGGCGGGGATCCGTGCGTCCTGCAGCGGCCAGGAGAGGACAGGAACCGTGTCCTGAGTGCGGGGCGCGGTTTTTCCACCGCAAACGGGTTTGCCGCGGGTCCGGAACGGGTACACGCGGAAATCTATCTGGTGGCGTCTCGAGTGCCGATTTCCGTTCTCGGCGCGCTGTAATTGGAGGTTACGATCGAAAACGAGAAGAAGAAGGGAAAGGATACGCGCGAGCTAGGGGGTCGTTTCTACGTTCGCGGCTACGAAAGAGGATTGGAGATGCACGACGAGGAGAATCGGCGGTAGGAGAAAGACGGAAAAGGAAAAAGAGAAAGCTAGGGGCCGAGAGAACGAGAGAGGGAGAGAGAAAGAAAGAGAGAGAGAGAGAGAGAGAGAGAGAGAGAGAGAGAGAGAAGAGAGAAAGAGAAGCCGAGAAGGATGGCAGAAAAGAGGGGTAACTAGCGAGAAGGGTGAGGTATCGGCGCAAACGAATAGAGGGGAGCTCGTAACCGGGCTGGTAACGCGGCAGTCGTCAATGGGGTGAAGGGGGAGAGTTGTCGGGCGTGTTGGTGTGCCCGGTCTAGCACGATGGTGTGTGTAGCACACGGTGAATGGAGGAGGGGTGGCCAGAGGCGAGCGCGCATAGAGGAGTGGAGAGAAAAACGACTCGCACAGGCAGGCAGGCAAACAGACAAGGCAAGGCAAGGCAATGCAAGGCAAGCCAAGGCAAAGCAAAAGCAAGGCAGGCAAGCAAGGCGAGGCAAGGCAAGCCGAAGCAAGGCGAAGGCAAAGGCAAGTCGAGCAACACGGAGACGGAGAGTCAGGTCTGGCGGCAGGCTAGGCAGGCTAGGCATCGCAACCCGAGTTCTACGGACACGGTGCTCGAAGGGGGGGGGGCAGGAGAGAGCGGTTGCGAGCGGCTGCGACCCGCTGCGAGGGAGAGACGAGGACAAAGAAGGCACCGACCTAGAAGGGGGGAACGGGAGGAGGGAAATGAAAACGGCAGGCGTAGCGAGGAGCGTGTGTACAGCCTGGAGGACAGGAGAGAAAGACCGGTGGAGGGGGTTTGGAAGGAACGGAACAGGGGGTGCGCGGCGAAGGGATAACCGGGATTGCGAGAGAGAGAGAGGGGGGCGACGGAAGGGGAAAGGGCATATCCCACTCGGGGTTTCGGTTTAGTTTGGCGTGAGTCGCCGTGGTGCTAGGTCTCGTTGGTGTTCTCTCGGCAAGTTCTCTCGTTCCCGCACGCTCGATGTCGTTCATTTCCGCGGCTTAGTTCAAGGAAACGCCACGCCGTGTTCCGCGGCGCCTTTGTACGGGCGAGTGCGGGTTCGCTTCGTTCCTTCGTTCTTTTTTTCCCTCGTTTTCCCGTACGTTTATTTCCCGTTGGTTTTGTTCCGCTCGCGGCGATCCCGTGTGTCTCCACGGCCACGGATCCCTGCCGTGTTCTTCCGGAGCACGGCACAAAAGGTGAAAGTACGGATCCCCGTCAGTCGCGTCGCTCGAATCCCAGTCAGGGCTCGAATGACTGCCAGGGAAGCTGGTCGTTGCTCGCGGTTCTCGCGATTCTCGCGATCGTTCTCGCGTACACGTCCCGTCGTCGGCCACGCGACATAGTCGTCGTCGTCGTTGTCGTTGTTCCTGCGCCTGCTGGATACCCCGCGGCACACGCGAGCAACAGCCGCAACTTCTCTCTTTCGTCGTCCGACATCCGAGAAGGCTGAGGAGGAGGCTGTGCATTTGGAGTATCGTAGCACCGAACCCCTCGGTTCGTTCCCTAACATCATCGAGATCCTGTGCAGTTTCGTGTGTGTGTGTGTGTGTGTGTGTCGAGTGTTTCGAGGCTCGAGCGACCACGGTCGGCGGCCGTGCACGTCCGGGACCAGCATGCTACACCACCGTAGAGGATAGCGTTTGCCACTCGACGAACCATCGCATGCTCGCACGTAAGTAAACCCGCTCGAGTCGCACACCGCGCCAAAGTATATAACCGATCGCACGTACAGACGCTCTTTCGAGCGTGTAAGCCTGTGTGGGTAGAGACCTACACCTCGCCGGTTCAACGCTGAGAGACACAACAGAGAGAAATAGAGGCGGAACGGGAGCGAGAGAGACGGAGAGAGCGGCTTCCTCCATCTTTTTCTCCCCCTTCTTCTCCGTTTCTGTCCCACTACCATCTTTCTCGTTATTACTCTTTTTCCCCCTCTCCCCGCTCTATCCTCTCGCGTATGTACCCTCCTTCTCTAACCTGATCCCGTCTCTCTCTCTCTCTCTCTCTCTCTCTCTCGCTCTCTGTCTTTCTCACCGTCCTTCTCGCTTTCTCTATCTATCTCGCAAGCACGATACTCTACCGGCTGGCTCAAAATACACGCCGCTACCCCAATGGAACTTAACGAGTCGCGTGTTACCTTGTAATCGATTGCCCCACCACGAAACCGTCTTACTCCGATAGTTAATTCAACGTTTATCGGGTGACGACCCGCTCGAATTGAACGACCTGTAGAACGGAGTAGCAACTGTTGCGACACCCGACCGTTTGTTCTCGTAACAGTAATTTTTGGTTGGATAATGTTGCTGCGTTGATCCGCCCGAGAGGAATCTTCCCTGATCGTTTTGCTGCCGCTTTTCGTGTCATTTTTCTCGTTGGTTCTAGGACGTTAGCTACCCTCGGCCCAACGAACCCCAACCATGGGGTGCGCGTACACAGGAAGCACTACTCTTGTTACCAAAGACTCGAATTTCTGTGTATCCTGAGCAGAAATCACATAACACATTTTGGAGTACTGTCTTCGTCGCGAGTGTTCCTTGAATACTCCAATTCGCTAATATTCCATCACTATTACTAGACACTGTCCCATAGGGTCTTGAACAGTTATCAATAGCTGCGCGAGGTCCTGGTAAAAATAAGTCGAGATCGATCTTGCTCAGACGCATAGTTGCCGGCGAGAACCTTTCGGAGCGCAGTTGTTGGAAGTCTCTTTTGGAGCTTAACACGTTGACTGCCATGGGGGGGGGGGTCATCGGTGACCGGCACTCGACTTGGCTACAGCGCTGTGGGGGCCACCGGTGACCGGCGACGCAGCAGATAATAAAAGTACATAATTAGAGTAAATATGGATACTGATAAATTTTTCAATAATACCATTGTTACTATAATAGTTTGAAGAAATTAATGCGCGAAAAATGCTTCAAGCATGATTTTATAACTCGCTTTATTTACTGCAAATAATATTTCAACATAATATGCATCGCATAATGAAAAATTCACGTTGGCGCCTTGGGCAAACCATGGAAAATGCGTCTGGCAGTGTTAATCTATGATAATCATGGGCAAATAATACCGTGGGGCACTGTTCTAGCCCTTTCAGAGTCTAGAACAGCGTAGCCACGCCTCCTCTGGCCATTACACGGAAAAAACGCTGTAAACAATCTAACGTTGATCTTCTCGCTATTTCTACAACCTGAAACCGTCGCCAGGGCAATCTATACTTCGTCCAACGAGTCAAATCGGTAAAGGTAAACAAATGGTATTTAATAAGATTTTAGTTTGAAGAGTAATTTTAGGATTTTACTTCACTGATTTTTCTCTTACATATATTTATTTTAGTCAAGTTCACACGTGTTTACACACAGAATGGTTCTTAGAGACTAGCTCGCTCGTCACTCGTGTCACTTCACGCATCCACACACACACATTCATACGTTCGATTCGGTCGATACGGTCGCTCGATATGCCACAGATTCGCAGTTGCCTATCTAACACATGATTTCTTCACAGTATTCAAGCGCGACAGAGTTGAAATTACGTTTCTCTAATAGTGAGCAAATGATGCACAATTTCATTTCTCTACACTGATTCGTCTCGTTGAATCGAGTATAGTACGTGATGTACTACTATAGTAGTACGTAGTATAGTACGTGAGGAAAAATTGCAATCCTAAGGACGAAGCGAGAGGGGAACGAACAGAAGATGTATCGGGTACCGGCGTTTTGGAGCGGCCTGTATCGGTACTTTTTCTCACATTCGCGCCGCCTCGTCTCTCGTCCTCGACGAAATCGGTCGGTGCGCGTTCGCGATACGCGCGACGATGGAATAAACATCGCGGCCGATACGAGGGCGAAGCGGGGAGCGAGAGGTTCGCGACGATACACTCTCGTTTCGCTCGAATGTGGCCGAGAACCGTGAGCCGAGCCGTGGCTCTCGGCTAGAGCGAGCGCGCGATCTATCCCGTCGCGTCGGCCGAAATCGATGTAACGGTCGGCCGGGACACGGGGACGATCGAAAGCTTTCCAGCTGAAAAACTCGTCGCGCCGCTTTCGTTCGGGGCGTTCGTGCCGCCGATCTCGCAACGTCCGTTGCCTACGAGACACACGAGAAAACGTGTCCCCACTGATTAATCAGCTGGCTGCCTTGGCGAGACCAGATCTCGCGGAAGGAACGCTGCGGTGTTACGCGAGAAGAACAATGGGCGGGAAACGGCTGGCTGGATTCTGTTCTGAACACCCCCCATGACAACGATGACGATGACGAAGCCACCGATTTTCCCCGTTCGCGGAATGCGGTTCTCCTCGGCGTGGCGTCTCAACAGTCTTCGAGTCGAAACCGCACCGCGCGAAGAAGATACGAGCGAGCCACGTTATCGTCGCGTGACCGAATCGGAATGCGACGACGACGACGGAAAAAATCGGCGCGGATCGGTAAAAATATGATTACCCAATCGTTTTCAATTTCGCGCCGGCTAACTCTGCGAACGACGTCGACTTTGAACGCTCCCTCGACGGTATTTCCCGGCCGGGAGAGTATGTATTCCTTTTTTTTTTTTTTTTTGTGCGTCGCGTCGTGTGGGATTCGATGCCCGATCGAACGGACGCCTTTTCTTCTGCAAGATCTCTCTCTGCACACGGTCGCTAAGGTTACTTCGAATCACGGTCTCTTCCGGCCGGTAGGGTCGTCGTCTCCCTTCTCTCGTTTCTTGGGGTACGAGAGCTTATAGAGAAGCCGACAACGATGAACGGAGAGCAGCTGGGGGTCTAATCTGTAGCCTTGCGTGGTGCGCGATAACGCAGCCAAAGTTTCGCGAGGAAAGAAATCTAAGAGCAGGAATCATTTTTAATGGATCCTAGCTCCTCGGGCTCTTTTCCGGTCAGATATTCGAGCGAAAATAGTAAAGGTGTAATTTAAAAGACGCGGTTTATAGGTCTAAGTAAGTTATGTACATGTACAAAGTTTCATCGAAATCGGTTAACGTCGTTATGAGTTACAAACGTTTAAAGGTAATTACATAAGGACAAAATTCCCTGGAAAGACCGAAAATCTGCGACTCCCACCCTTAAGCTCCCATCTTGCAATGTTCGTAGCTTATAACAACATTAACACTAGAACTACCGGACCAGTCAAAATGACTGGTTTCTAATTTTTTCTTTTACAAATGTTGAAATTATAAATACGTTTCCAAGAGTAACTTTTTAGTAAACTTCTCTATCGAAGTACGTATTTTAATAAAAAGTGTACGAAATCTGAATAAATACAATATTGTTATTATCATAAGGCAATATACACCAATCGCGTTTAGTGCTTGGTAGTTCTAGTATTAACCGACATCGATGAAACTTTGCGCATGTATATAACCTATGGAGATCTACAAAGGGTATATTTTAAATTTTCATTACAGACACTGACAAAAAAGTTAAAAATCATGACTTACTTTTTTCTTCACAATTTCGACCATTAGCAATTTGTAAACTAATCCTTCTAACATCTCAAAAAAACTCAAACCGTTCGAAAATTTTGAAAAAGTTATTCGTTTTTAAAGGGTGTCCGGATACTTTTGTACGCCACTGTATAATATCGAAAGACTGTAACAGTAAAACATCATATGCTCATACCTGTTATCAGAAGTTGGTCTGCTTCGTCTCTTTTAGCTCGCAATCTACTATGTTCGGTAGGAAGAAGTTTGTCTTCGGTACAGAGAAAGCATACTCCGTAAGCTCTGCACTGTTACCGCAGTCTGACCTAGCCGATAACGATATCTAAATTCGAATCGAATATGAAACGCCCTGATATCTACCCTTGGAAAATCTAAAACGTAGGACCTAGTGTCCAGGACCGTTTCATCCCCTGTTCTCGGAAGGCTTTGCATAACATCCGAGTTTCCTACTACCTCAGCTTCTCTTCAAGAAGCAAGTCTTGTGGAAGAACTTACCCAGAAAAATGACTAGAATCGTTCCCGAACGAACTCGATTGCTGTAGAAGTCGGAAGGTCCGGCAGTGTTGGGTCAAAGGGCGAGCGTGCTTGTAAAAGTTGGAAATGTTGGGTCAGCCAGGTGCGGCGAAGCCCCTGGCGTACGAGCCGTAGGGGTAGTTCGATCGTTTTTTTTTCGGTACGATGGGAAACGGGCCTGTGGCATCATCGCTCGCGATCCCGCTCGAGAATGTTGCTTCTCACGGAGCAGATATAAATAGACGAAGTGCTAAGACATCGCGGAACGTATGCGGTATATATGCGCGAGAGCGGTGCCCGACTCGGGGTCCAAATAGTACGGCTAATTTCTAACGAGATAATTGGCCGTGATGCGCGGCGTGCCAGCCTTTGTTCGCGGCTCGGACATCGTCGTTGTCCTCGTCATCGTCGTCGTTAGAGACGAGTTAAGAAACAAGTTTAACGCTTCCCCGATTCCACCGGCCGACGAACGCGATCGGTGTGGACGGGGCTTTATTCAGGCGCGTCCCTGCATTCGCGACACGTGCTGCACTCGGTGAATAGACGACGACGACGACGACGACGACGACGCGAGCCTGCAAGCAAGCGGACGAGGAATAACGAGATCTCCGGTATATGGTCGTGAGGAGTAACTTTAACCCGTTAACCGGCGGAGACGAGCTAACTCATCGAATCGTGCTTGCCAACAACGAATGAATACGTGATCGTTCGCGATACGTCCGCGTCCTTTCAAAGAGCAGAGAGCGAATATTCGACGAACCGAAGGAAATCAACGGAGTTAGATCGGTGCCACGAGGACACCGTCTCTCTGCTCCCGTTCGCTCCGGAAGCTTAGAATCTCGCTGTCAATCTCGAATAGCCTCCGCGGATAAGTGAACTAATTTATAGGACAGCCTCAAGGGCTGTGGAAGTTTCAGTAACTATAGTCTGTCCAACGAGATGAGGTGTGTAGTTGTCTAGAATTATCTATTTACATATCGTGTCTGGGTCTGTGCTACGGTCGAGTGGGACACTGTCATTTTTTCAGATATTTATTAGCGTGTTTTGCACTAAGAGTTCGCTACGGACTTGGGTACGGCTAGAAGTTAAGTATTTTGTTTGGAAACGGAAAAACAGACCAGCCGGTTCTCCACTCAAAGATAATTAACGTGTCGCAGTCCCACACTGAACGGAAAGGCGACACCAAGTTCGGGTGAGAGATCCTTGAACAAGGGATCTCTGTGGAACGTCTTACAAGGCTTATGTGGGAAAATGAAATCACGGAGTTAGTAGGCGTTGCACAGTTTTTTTAATACGCCCTTTTATTCCTACCAAGGGAATTATCTCTTCCCGAACTTGGGTAGGAAATTAAAACACAATGAACTGTTAGAACATATCATCGAACCGTTGGAACGCATAAAACCTTTAAAATCGTTAGAACTATTTGGAACTTCGAACTATTCAGAACTTCAGAACAATATCGCACCTTTTAGAGTACTATACTCAGAACTTTGAACTTTATGAACATTAAGTTTATTTTACGAATGTGAAATATACAGGGTGGCCCATGTAATTCTTAACAGGTCAATATCTTGAAAACTATGCCATCGATTTTAAAGTTCTTGGTCTTAAATTGCATGGATCTGAAGGACCTTTCTAACAATATAAACGTGAAGTGGCCCCCCCCCCTTCCCCTTTAAGGGAGGGGCGGGGGTACCTTTATAATTTTAAATGGAACCCCCTATAAAACGTTACATATTTAGATTCTACAGGAAAAAAGAAGTAAATTTTGTCTGAAACATTTTTTTGTCAGATATTTCCGTGATGAGATATAACAGTTTAAAGTTTCGACTTGTACATAGGTACTTACTTGAAACGCTGGGAATTAGCGTTATAATATGAGTTATGTGGACCACCCTGTATACTATTTTTACTGTTTCAAACTAGAGCGTTAATTGCCTTGAACTAGGGACAATATTGAACAAAACAACGCTCGAAACAGCAGTAGACGTAAACAAATTCACGGTAGTAGCCACTCGTGTGCTACAAAATTGAAGTTACGCTTCTCAGACAATTGGCAAGTCTCGGTCTCGTTGGATAAACTATAGTTCGAAGAGCAATCGAACGGGGCGAGCGATTTTACCGAAGGATCGGCAGGCGATCGAAACTTTTGTCTGGCAGTGTAAGGTCGCGGAACGACGAGAGCGACGTTCCGAATTCAGAATAATTCGTAGCCGCTGCTCCGTATCTGTCGAGGCGATTAACGAGCCGAGTCTCCGGCTCGCGTACCCGCTCTCGAGGACTCGATCGCCGGCAAAAACCGGGCGGCGTTAATTTTCTTGGGCAACGATAACGAGCATCGAGGAGCGGGTTTATCGCGGGCATCTCTCTCTCTCTTTCTCTCTCTCTCTCTCTCTCACTCTCTCTGGGAAATAGCACGATATTCGATCAATACCGGGCAGGTATTCGACGGCACACGCGTTTCGTTCGCTAGGCAAGGGCTGCTGGTGCTTTGCTCTGTTTGGCGGTACTGGCTGTGCCGCGGCGTTCTGCCCGGCAGGCGAGCGGAAAAACGGAAAGGACAATTCTCTTGGAGCGAGCGGGGAGGACGAGTATAAAACGCGCCCGTATACCCACCGGGTGGTTGCCACCCGGTGGAGGGGGAGGGGGGGACAGAGAACGAGGCAACGGGATTCTAGCTACCTGAGAAACCTTCGGGAAAGTGGGCTAAACACCGTGACACGGCCTAACCGTTCCCCAGGCCGCGTGCGATCTGTCCGAGAAGCTTTTGCGAACGTCGACGATCGTCGGAAATCGAGGCAGCGCGCGCGCGGATACTTTGAATGTAAACGAGGGACGGTTCGTTTGTGTGAACTAGATGAGTAATGACGCTGTTTCCGGGACGAGCGAGCGCTCGAAACGGGATGAAATATGTCAGGCACGAGTCCTCGCCCCTTTGCGAGAAGAATTTTTAAGCATACAGCACGGTCAAGATTTAAATTCGTTTCTATTTCTACTACAGTCGAAAAGACGATGTTCCCTCGTCTTCTTCGTCCGATGAAACTGCACCGGCGCGGCGAGAGTGCATCGGTGTCCCTTGCGGTTTTCCAGAGCGTGGGATCACATCGTTTTCTGTTTCTCGTTGCAGGTATCATCACGGGCAGTTCCGTTCCACAATAAGAAAGATGTCGGGACCGGGCAAAAGGACTTACCTCCGCGAAGTGAATCCCTACCTCGTTTGCCTGTTGTGCAGGGGCTACCTCATCGACGCGACCACCGTCGTCGAGTGTCTGCACTCGTGTAAGCGAATCGAATCATCTTCCGCGAATGATATCTCCGAGGCCGACTCCGAAAACGGATAATAATACTGTGCCGCTTTCCTTCTGTTTCCAGTTTGCAGGAGCTGTATTTTGAAGCATCTGAGCACCGAGGCACAGTGTCCCTCTTGCAAACATGTTCTCAACAAGGCGAAGCCGAACATCAAGTACGTCGACCGTTTATACCCCCGGTCGTATCGAATCTCCATCCATGTTCGAACGTTTGCATTTTCGTTTGATTTCAGAGCGGACAAAGCGTTGCAGGAGATCGTATATAAATTAGTTCCCGGACTGTATCACAAAGAGATGCGCAAGAGAAGAGAGTTCTACAAGAAGCACCCGGAGCACGGTAACCATCCCCGTAGAATTATTAAATTGCTCCCGACTTGCATGCGAACATAAAATAAATATTCTCGTCTTTTTATCGGCACGTTTGCGATAGTTTGTGGAAATGAGATCTGAAAGAGCTGAACAACTTCCACAGAAAATTCCGTTTTCCCTCGGTGATCCGAAGATCCGATTACCTTGAGAAGTGTATTAACGCAAGATTGAACTTTTCAGCGGATTTCGCGACTCCGGAGCAACGCGGCGAAGACGTGAGCGGCAGATTGATCTTCGCACCGGAGGATGCGGTCAGTTTGAGCTTGGAGTACCTACCACCCGGCGCGGATCCTCTGACGATTCTACTCAGCACGAACGACGACACGAGCAACGTGAACGGGCTGAACAACCAAAACAACAATAACATCAATGCCAGTAGCAACAACACTAGCAACCACAACGCGAACGCTACGAGCAACCGACGGTACCTTCAGTGTCCCGCGCTGGTCACTATAGCGCACCTGAAAAAATTCCTGGCGCTGAAGTACAGTGTCGACATGACGAGATACACCATCGAGATTTGCCATCGGCGTGCTCCGCTTCCGGAGCACTGGACGCTCATGGACGTGGCGTATATTTACGCTTGGAAGAGGGTAAGCCAACTCTTATGTATCCTTGTTAAAAACGTAGTAATCAAAATTCCCGCGTACAGTAATTCCCAAAGATTAGTGCGTATGAATGTGTTTGTTACAAATATACTCGTCCTACTTCCTTTTTCCGTGCCTTCCAGTGTGCACGCGGTGATACTGACCGTTGCGTTTTTCGTAAATCTTTCTAATTTAGAGGGGTGGCAGAGTTAAATGAGACACCCTGTATAATACGTCATATATGTAGTATAAAAGTTCAAAAATCTTGAAGTTCTTGGTGTCTAACGCTCTAAAATTGTGTTTTCAGAACGCACCTATGCGATTTTTCTACCGAGTAGCGTTAGAGGAGCAACGACTGGAGGCACCTCCGCACGACAGACCTTCCACCCCTGGTTTGGGGGCTAGTTTACCCCCTGCGGAAGCAGCTGTGGTCATGCAGAATAGAATCAACACGGAGAACGCACAGAACGACGCGGGACACAAGCCCGAGATCGAGCAAGCGAAGAATGGGGAGGAGAGGCATCAGTTGGACACTAGAAACGAAGTTCCGAACGAGAAGGTGAGGGTATCCGTCGAGCAAAAGGTCCCGGAGGAGCCTAAGAAGGTCGAGACGAAAGAGGAACAGCAGCCTCTGAGCAGCGCGACGGTGTCGACCACGGTGACTTCGACGACGGATTCGTCTCCCACGACGAACACGACGACCACGGTGGTGACTAACGCAAGCCCGTCGTCGAGTACCTCCGCGAGTACCTCCGCGAATCCCTCCGTGAATACCTCCGCGAATACCTCCGCGAATACCTCCGCGAATACCGAGGGCACGAAACAGATCAAAACGCCCATCAAGATACTGAAGAACCCGGACGGACGGTACGAGGTGTTGAGAAGCCCGTCTCTGAACTGGAGCACGAAGGAGCAGAACACGGAAACAAAATCCTCGAGCCCCGAGTTCAGCGTGGTCAGTATAGGCAGCGGGCAGAACTCGAACGGCGTGAAGATTACGCTGAAGCAATGCTCGCCGAGCAACGCGAACTCGAAGAAGCCGAAAGTGATCAGCAACGTTTTGTTGCATTGCGGCCATCCGGAAAAGGATAGCGCGAACCCGAGCGCATCGGTCATCCAACAGATACAAAGAGACCGAGAGAAGCAGCAGGCGGCGGAGAAGCAGGAGAAGCAGCGGCGCAGAGTCACGTTCGTGGAACGTCCGGTAGCCGTCGAGAAGCCTCCGAGTAACACGGTGAAGCCCGCGGTAAAGAAGCCGGCAGAACAGCAAGACAAGAAACAGTTCCTTCAAGGGTTCCAGCTGACCGCCCGAGAGACAGGTTCGGAATCGCTCGTGGACACGAAAGCGCCCGAGGCGAGTACAAGCGGGTCGCCTGCTGAAGCTCGGACGAAGGCCAACGCGGTGAAGAAGGAGGAGGAGAACGCGAAGATCGAGGCACCAACGGAAGAGCAGAATAAAAGTTCTTTCGAGAATGCCGGTGGTGTTAATACGAGCGGAAACGTCGCGAGTAAACCGCCGGCAACTGTCACCGGAATTAGCGGCAATGCGCGAGTGAACGCGAACAAACAGTGCAGTGACGTGGACGCGCGGCCGTTCGGGTACGCGAAAAGTTCGAGTGCGGCTACCGTGAACGTGGGAGCCGGTAGCAATCCGGCAAAGGTTGACGTGTACACTTTCTCCAACGACCCGCCGGTGGTCCCAGCGGGGGCGGTTAAGAGAAAGTGTCCGCCGGGTTTGCCGATCTTCGAAATCAAGCGGAAGAGGCAGCAACAGGTGCAGACGACGCCCAAGAAACAAGCTCCCGTTGCTCCCGCGCCGACTCCTCTGCCGACTACGGTACCGAACAACCTTAAGTCGCCGAGGAAGATCGCTGCCGAGCACGCGATCCCTGCGAAGAGACCCGCTAACGCGATGGGAGAGCCCGGTCCCAGTCGAGCGCCAGCTCAGAATCCCAAGACTCAGACGAACCCGATGCTTTCGAGCGATACGAGAAATATCTTGGACGGCTGCGGTTTGAACATCCCCGCGAGTCTCAGTATAACTCTGACCGCGCCAAAGTCCCCTGGTGCCAACGGAGGATTCATCGAGCCGAGCGATCCGAAGGACAATCGGAAGAACGCGCTGGGGAAGGTGAGTCCCAGCATCACTCTGAACGATCGATCCGTAGATCCTCGGGTGCTAAAAGCGCTGAAAGCGGGACAGATCAGAATGCCGGCACCACCGAAACCGAGGCAGACCAAGCAACCGGAACGTGAGATCAATCCACAGAGACAGACGCCCTCCGGTAAGAGGAAGAGGGAACAAGAATCGAGAGACATTCTAGACCTGAGCGGTGGAAAGAAGATGGACATGCACCCGTTAAGAATACCTCAACCGGTCGCGAAGTTAAAAGCGAAGTCGTCGGTCAGAGACAACATGCCGAACCTATCCGACCAAGGACAAGTGGTAACGTTGATGGGAGGACACAGGTACTACCGAGCACCTCCAGGATCTCTAACTCCAGCGGCCCATCGAGTAAGCGACTGTCCTATTCCAACACCGACACGCACCCCGGTCTACGCTCCAGGACTTTCGAGTCCCATGAGCGGGAGTCGATCGAACACGAATCTTTCGTCCGTTTTCCCCAGCCTGCAGAGCCTCTACGCCCTCAGCCAAGCTCCTAATCTCCAACAATTTCAAATGGACGCAAGGCTGAGGCTTCCGCGACCACCCGACGCAAATTCCTCGGCCATTAACACCGATAACCGAAGTACGAACAGCAGCATGCCAGGCAAGAGCCACTTAGCTGCTCAGTGTGCACCAGCGAAACCCGCTCGATCCTCCATCGCGCCTCTTGCCGTGCCCATTAGCAAACAGCAGCAGTCCAGCGAGAGATCCGCCGCTGCCGCTTGCCTGAATCGCACTCTGGCCAACGAGATCAACAAGAACGCCGCGTTTCGAAGCAACGAGTCGGTGGACACCGCCGATAGTGGTCAACAAGAGCAGTTGTCCGTCCAAACGAAGTACCCCGCGACCACGGACGCTAGCAACCGATACTCGCCTCGAAGTACTACGATTAACAACGAGAGAACCGAGGAGAAGGCGAACGTCGAGATAACTCGTGAGTCGAACGCGGAATCGAAAAACGATACGAAGAAAGAGGAGAACGTCGCGAGGCAAACACCTCATCGCGAGGCTGCCAGTCCCAGGGTCTCTTCGACGGCTTCACCGTCCCCTCCACCCGGTGATTCTAACGCCAGCAACAACGAGAACGTCGCTGCTCGTAACGACAACGTGACGACCGGGTCCAACGGGATCGACAATGATCTACCCGCTCCGAGCCCAAAGAAAAACACCACCCCCGCGGCAGAAGTGTCCAGCAGCAAGTCCCCGGCCAGCCCTGACTCCAGCTCGGTGACCATCGAGAGCAGTCCTTCCAGGAAAAGCTGCTCCACGATCGAGCAAGGGCTCCCGTCCCCGTCCGACGTGTCCAAGTCTTCCTCCGCGAAACCGGACAACCCTGTCGAGGACGCGGCTATCGATACCGAGAAGAAACCCGCGTTCAAACAGTTGGACGCGAAGCAACTGACCTCGGAGATGTTCCAAAAGAGACTTCTGGCCGCGTTCCCTTCGAACGAGTGGGCGAACAACCCCATAGCCGCCGAGCACCTGGGCAATTTTCTGAAGAGCTTGAACGCTTCGATCAAGTCGGAGGCCAAGCTCGATGGGATCGCGGCGGAAAAGATCGAGGCTCAGCTGGCGTGCAACGACGCCGCGACCGTTCGCTTGAACAACGAAGCTTCGTCGAAGACCAGGCCCGACGTGGCCGAACGGTCTTAACCACACGGAACGCTCTATGCACGAGCGAAATGATTGTTCGTCGAGATAGATAGCTACCGACACTGCCAGACACGTAGGACTCGCGAAGCGAATTGATCCTCTATCGGAGGACCAGCGGGGATCGAGGAGGAAGAAGACGCGAATGTGCTTTGTGGATAAGGTACTCGTTCGGTACTAGTCGTGAATCGCGTTGCTGCACCCCGAGCCTCGGGGTGTTCAAGATTTAACCCTTTCGTTACGGAGCAGTTTCCTGTGATCCTACGTCTCGTGTCGCGAGAAGTCAACTTCATCATTGTGTATGAACACGAACACTGAGTGAACGTTCGAGAATGCAAGATCTTGACCTGCAGTCTCCGTTAACAGAGGAAGGGTTAATCGCGAATCGGACCACCGAATCGTCTCTTTCTATGGCTCCGTTGTCACCTCGTCTCGAGCCGTACCGAGTTATCGAATATCGTTTAGCGTGGATGAACGACTCAATTTGTATAATCTATTTTGAACGCCTGGGAACGTTAAACGCGTAGCGTTCTACCAACAAAAACGAAAGAAACCTGGAACTATGGGTTCGCGGGACGCTTCGTACGTAACACGGTGTACCGCGTCGTACAATACAGGGAAAAGATACAGCTCGGACGCTGGAGATTTTATTTTTTCAAATTTTTTAAGGACTCACACACTCTCACAGAGACATACACAAAACATACACACGAACGCACGCATGACATCCCCCCCCCCCCCCCCCCGTGGAATTTGAATCTGCGCGCAGTTGCTTCGTCGAGTTCGCTGCGTTTCCGCGAAAACGATATCGACTCGTGCGATTCCGTGGTGTTTCAAATGGGAATCGTTCCTATCCCGGTCCAATGGAACTATGCGAAAGCGGAGTGTTCGACCAAGTACCTCGCATTGAATTTACAGTCTGCAGAAAGCTTGCGGGTCGTTCGAGGTAGCCATCCACTCCAATCGATTGCCTTCAAGACGGTCCTGAACGACCCGCGAATCGTGATTCCTTTGTTATTTTTTTCGCTCAAAAATCATTGATCGCAGACCTTTAGAAGCCATTTTTCTCTGATGAATTTACAAAAACGGGAATCAAACGGAAATCCGTTGTTCCTGTTCGAAGTTGTGCGAACCCTTTCGCTATTCCTATGTTAACTTGACGATGTCTGAAGATTCTTTTGATGTTATTATTTGAAAGGAAATTAGTTAAGCTTCTTTTAGCGTTAATAGCAAGCTGAGTGGGTTCATTGTAAAGACTATAGTTGAGAGCTCATTACAACAACATCTAGCAGCGAAAGAGTCAAGCCGATGGTAAAGTGTGAAATTCGAGTTAATCTTCATTTATCGATTTTGTAATCGATCGTAGGAACGCATTCAAATCGATGGAATAAAAATTGTATAGACATTGGGAAAACCTGCTTAGCGCAAACATTTTTCCTATTTGTCTAACTTATGAATTCTATACGTGAAAAGGCACGTAGTAATCGAAAATCGACGGAGAAGCTAGGATACATTTAATTGTACGACGTATGGGTCTATGCTATTGTTAGTTTTATTTTATTTACCTTCTTTGCGTTACGTTTCACTATGAGTTACTACTATGTATACGTTGTACGATAATTGTTATGTTATGCAAGTGTATTATATTATATGTATTATTTCATGATCTGTATATATTTATAATTATACTTAGTCAGTCGTTCTTTGCGAGAATGCGCGCAAAATCCTATTACTCCGTAAGCCCGACAACCGTTTCTATCAAATCGAATTTCGGAACTCGTGAGAACGATCACGGTCAAAAATTTTATAAACATGAACCGCATCGAGCACATCGTTGCGATGCACGATGGACATTCATTTTCAATAATAGAGAGAACGGACATGTAACAACTGAAGGAATATATTATTATATACCTAAAAGTAAAACTGTAGTCGCTTTATTATGTCCCTCTGGCGCGCGAACGATTTCAAATGTGTCGGCCATATTGGAATATCGGCTTCGAACCGGGCCGAGCCATATATTAACAATATACTGTTAACAATCGACTCGCCAAGCTGTTAATCCCACCGGTGTCCTCTCGTACGATAAACAGTCAGCAGGTGGTTCAAAAATCTGTAAAGGATACAAGGAATTACAATTTTGTTGCAACGATATTTGTATCTCTGCGGAACAGTAAATTTTGCGATAAGTTGGTATTTCGAGATGCACTCTTTCATTTTCTACTACTTTTCCGTTAAATTGAAACAAAATGACCGTTAAATTTTGAAATTTATAAACTCCTAAGACGACCGTTACGTGCGCACTGCTTGCGTTCCACAAACTGTTAAATGGCGACTTGTTGGAAAGACTGCTGCCACCCTAACAAAAACATATCTTGGAACGAAATTATAACAGAAACTGATGAAGTTATCGAGTGCATTATATTGGTAGATATATAAGAGAGAGATATTATATTTTTTTCGAAATATATTATTCGTATCGTTAATATTATATAAATGCTACAGTGTGAGAATCAGGAGTACCAACAGACGTATGCAAGTCGATTGCAGCGTTTCACACAGAGCATCGAATGCACTCGAACAACCCTTCTATGTTCTAAAGGTATAAAGTATAAGTTTATGGTTTTATGTCGGAGGTATGGTATGGTATGGTACTCGGAAAGATGAAAGGTTAACTTGGTGTGCGAATAGTGTTTTAAACGACTAACAGTTTTGCTTGTCTTTGTATCGTAAAAGAGAAAATGAGTAACACGAAAGAAAATTCTGTCGTTCCCGCGAAAAACGCGACGACAGGAAACGCGAAACCGTATGGAAAGATCGTGTTAACATTACAGAACTGTCTTCTACCCGAAGAGAAGCTAAACTCGACGCCGTCACATTTAGATGGACTGGATGCAGAGACCGAAACCGATCTACGAATACTAGGATGCGAGCTAATACAAATAGCCGGTATTCTACTGAAGCTACCGCAGGTAAACGATCTAATTTGAGAGTAAACGAAATGTTTATAAACGTTATAACCTCTTTAACCTATAAATCATACTGTAATCGTTTCTCCTTCGATTACGTCGAACAGGTTGCGATGGCCACAGGACAAGTAATATTTCAACGATTTTATTACAGTAAATCGTTAGTTAGACATAATATGGAAACGACTGCAATGGGTTGTATTTGTTTAGCTAGTAAAATTGAGGAGGCACCCAGACGCATCAGGGACGTCATTAACGTTTTCAATCACATAAAACAGGTATCCAGCCAAAAGTAAGTGTGACTCTGTACAATATCTACTGCCTTTAAATCTCTTGTGATTATATGCATGTCTCTTTAAAATTTCTTTCAGACCGATACAGCCAGTGATACTGGACCAGAATTACGTGGCGTTAAAGAATCAAGTTATCAAGTCGGAGAGAAGAGTTCTAAAGGAGCTAGGGTTCTGTGTTCACGTGAAGCATCCACACAAAATCATTGTTATGTACTTGCAAGTATTGGGCTATGAGAAGAGCAAGGCTCTGATGCAGCAATGTTGGAATTACATGAACGATTCGTTAAGGTCCGATGTATTTTTAAGACATCAGCCGGAAACGGTAGCCTGCGCGTGTGTCTATTTGGGGGCCAGACAATTGCAGCTTCCATTGCCGACCTCGCCCGCTTGGTTTTCCCTTTTCAAAGTTAACGAATCCGCCATTAGGGACGTTTGTCGTCGTATATTACGCCTTTATTACCGACCTCGCGTAAAACCGGAACAGCTAGAGAAACGCGTTGAGGAGCTTCGACGGCAGTATGAAGAAGCTAGAACCAAAGCTAGGGGAGGGGACGTTGATAGTCACACACCAAGTCCGCCGCTGCCAAAACACCACAACGCCTGGGGTGGTTTTATCAGCCGTAGCGGTACACACGCGGCTCCCGAAAGAACAAAGTCCCCTAGGTATGGTGTAATCTGATGAACACTTTATCTACCGAAAATTACTCAACGGTTCACTCGCTTAACATCTGAAATTGCTTGTCTTTATCTAGGCGTTCAAAGTCTCCGAGTACTTCGCCTTCAAGAGGCGAAGGAACAAAGCATTCCAAGAGAAAGAAACATAGCCGAAGCAGATCCCGTAGCCATAGTCACGGCCGTTCCCGGAAACCGAAGAAAGCGCAGCGAAGACGATCGGGCAGCCATAAATCGTCACGTAGCCGATATAGATCTCGTAGTCGATCTCGAGATAGAGATACCGAAAAATCAAGTAAACATCGTAGCAAACACAGACGACATTGAATACATTCGTTTGTATGAACAAAATTATTTCATATTACAACAAAGACACTGCGGGCTCGTTCGGCAGTTGAATCCATTTTGTAATATAATACGAGGCCTTTTTTTACCTCCGTTTCATTGACAGAGAACTTAAAAATAGGACGATTAATTTCTGTTGTGTGGTACATATCTTGAGTTTATTTAATAACGCTAACTATAGGAGTTGAAACGAATCATTTGTAAGAGTGTCCACTCGAAGTACCTTGTAAAGAAAGAAAGAAAGAAAGAAAAAGGAAAAGTAAGAACGGTATCATTCTCAGAGAAATATTACGAATAACAATACTTAAAAGGGCGTGTATTTAATACAAATGCAATTTAAAAAATAAAGTTTTATATTCATGTAGCGCCGTATACCATTTTATAGAATCCAGCTGGCGGTGCTCTCTTCTTCTCGACAGAGAGTATAGCAGAAAAATCTAACGATGACAATTGCGGAAGGATATGAACGACATATCCCCTGTAATACGGAAGATTTTCTATCGGATTTCCATGCAGCGTTAAAGACCGAAGGTTTTGCAAATTTTTAAATTTCACAACGTCGTTGATATTCGATATATCGTTCCCGTGTAAATAGACGATTTTTAGATTCGGAAATTTTGTAATGTCATCGCCTATTTTCTTTATTTCGTTAAAAGAAAGATCAATCCAGCTGAGGTACGCAGGATCGTCGAGAAGCTTCTGTGCAAGATTCTCAAATCCGTCCATCGAAGTTAATGCATTATGGCTTAACCAGAATGAACACGTTACAAATCGGTCTGTAGGAGTTCGCAACGGGATTTTACCTGTTCGTGCTGCTTGCGGACGTTTGTCTGCCAATTCTCTTGGAATAAAACGATTTTTATTAAACCTTTTCGTTCTCTAAAACACGAATGTTATTTAAATTAATGGCATACCTTTCATGGATGTTGCTTTCTTAAATGACAAATCCAATGGCGCAGCTATCATCATTTCTTGCCGTTCGCTTCGTTTGTAACGAGAAAGCTCATTTTCGTACGGATTAGAAACATCCATGGTAAGTTAGAAATACAATTTCCACTGTCAGTTTAATTTAGAGATAATTTATCAAATACTAATACTGCTTGTATGCACACACTCTTCTATGTTCACTCCGATTTATGATAGTCGTAATTTTTCCGAATTGATATAGACAGTCACTTATCCATTAATTGATAATTGAAGCTAACGATTTAAAAAATCCCTCTAAATTTTCGTTCACAATAATTTTAGAATCGAACAAATCATTTAACAACGCGCTCTGATAAATTTGCCGCCGTTATTCCTGTTGCAAATCAAATTGAAGAAATTCTACTGTATGCTTTTCCGAACGCTTAAATTCTAGTTTTCAAAAGTTCGGACAGAGCTCGCTCTTTTCGTATGCGCGCGTGTTGACGTTCTATCGTTCGCACTATCACTGGCATTAAACTGTAAGTTGTTAACGGCAGTGAATGGCGGTAAACGGAATTGAAAACATTGTTCTGGTGTAAGTCTTTTCGCCGAATAATTTGCAAAGCAGAATACTTCGAGAGATTTTGCATCGAACAGACGCGTAACTACATCAAAGACTATCAGACGATCCTATCGGATTCGGTATTTCAAGCGAGGAAGGAACATGCCGCGGACAAAACATGTTCGAAAACAGAAAGAGGAGCTGCAAGCCATGAATGAGACCGATACGTTGATGAAAGATTTCGAGCGTCAAGCTCATATTCGACTTACAAAAATGGAAGCGGAGGCGAAGATGGCGATACGAGGTCTCGTGAACTTCATTAATCTTACTACATCTCGGCTTCCGATAGAGATACGGCAGATGACCCTCGGCGAAATACTGAACTCGGATACCGACCAGCAGAAAGAGAATTGCGAAGAAGTTTCGTCGTCTGTTGACGAAAATTCGTTGAAACCGCCTTCAACGGTAAGAGGAAGGAAACCTACAAAGAGAATTACCGCTGCATCCGACGATGGATACGTGACCGAAGGAATCGGAACGTCCCGCGCCTCGAGAACTCAAAAACCTGAGCCTCAAAATAATACAAGAAGGACACGCAGTAGTTCGAGATCCAGACAAACAAAACTTAGCGAAATTAATCAAGATACTACAAAGAAAACTAGGAAATTACTTAGTAAGGAATCTATGAAAGCTGATAAATTTAAAACTCCTGCTATGCTAAGGCCAAACAATAACGAATATGGTCTTGTGACTCCAAAAGTCAAACCAAATACACCGTTAAATGTTTTAAGAAGACCAAGGCAAGGGGAGATGGTCCTTAGTATGCAAGGCAGTCCCTTGTTGGTTTCTGCGGTTGTTCAGGAAAATATTGCCAATATTAATGTACCTTTGGCCAATGGCAGTGTAATGTCTCTGCTACCTAAAGAGGGTCTACGCATGTCTCATGTCCCATCACTAGATGTAGAAACCATGCGGCAATTAGAAACCCTGAAAAGTCACATTGAAAAAGTTATTTCAGCAAAATGACAAGTTTCTTTAGAATATAAGTAACGAGTGCTATGAGTAACAATCAACCCAAGAATGAATTATATTTTGAATGGTTTGTTGAACTGATAGATTAATTAGAACTATAGGTGTATCTGATATTTATACACTGCTGCTTGCTACATTTTTTACATGACAATAACAAATGTGTATTATACTAAGATAGCATAAGATTAATTGATAAGATATTTGTGTAAAGAAATGTTTTCAAAATCATTATAATAAAAGTTGAATACTGTAATATATTTATATGATACATTAAATTATATATGACAATACAACAAGTATAAACTTAGGATTTAAGATGTTGTCTTTTTGCTTGAAAGGTTCTGTGCCTTATTATTAGCTTTTTATTTAATGATTAATCTTAGAAAATTACAAAAAAAAAATTCGGAAGCTAATTTTTTTTATATCGTAAATTTATCGCATCGACGGGCGGTAAAGATTAAAGGCGCGTAGGTTGCACATTTATATTTTAATGCACATGCGCGTAGAAGTAAATCTGTCAAATGAGCCGAGTGTATTTGCTTTCTTCTACTTTATGATATTAATAGTGTTTTCAATAATAATAACGTGTAGAATTATGCACGAAGTATCGTAGCATCGCTTTCCGATGAATAAATAGTAATCAACACGATTCCTTCATTGTTCCCTTGTGTTTGATGAATCACATTATTAATCGCTATACAACAAGCGTGTGAACGCGTGAAAAATTATTAAAATGTCAAAGTAAATACTTGTTACCTAGTTCGTCAACACAGGTGTAACAAGTTTAGTTAGATTTTACATCGCTAGGAAGATCGTTAAGTGGCGACTTATCTTGTCTCCTTTTCGTTAACTCTACGCCTCGCTGATATCGAAAGGTTCCGAAAAGACAACGAATTTATCCTTTCGAAAACCTCTGTCCGAATAATTATTATATCAGTAATTGTACATAACACAATGTAAGATAACCTCCAACGAATTATGCAACGGATATTTCGAAATATGATTTGACTGCAATTTGTACGAAGGAACACAGGTGAGAGAGAGAGACAATTTCAAATAATATTGTCCACGCACAAGTGATTTGCTTCTAAGCGCGATAAAAGGTATGTTCGTAAGCCTGTTTAAGTAGAAGCAACAACATGGTGCGTGTAATCACAGTACATAATTTCCTGGGACAACACATTGCTCAAATCGAGGAGTCGACTGCCAGCTGCACAGCCAATGCATCTGGACGTGAAATGCTCCTCCTAGCACTTTCAACGCATTGCGTTGAAGTGTGGGAATTGACGATGTCCGATGTTAAATTACATACTGTATTTCCAACAGTCGACATGATCAGTCAAATGGTACATTGCACCAAAGGTGATTATGTGGTCACGCTAGAATCAAAATATGCTAGGGATGGAACTATTAATAGCGATACGGGCAAAGCAACTAATAATTTTGTTAGAATCTATGTCAACTGGGCCATAGTAAAAGACCAAAGTCAACCCATGCGTGCTAGAATCGCGGGACGTGTCACTCCAAGCTTAAATCGGCCTCTGAATAGCTTAGAGATGATAGAGCTACCGTTAAGCGTGCAGCCGACATTAATCGCCTGTTGCCAAAGCACTGGCAATCTTTTGGTAGCAGCTGGAAACAGTGCTATTCTCCACGAGTTCAAAGTTGAGACCCAACAAGTCTCTAAAATGAAATTCATTGATTTCGAGGCAAGACCATGGTCTTTAGGATTCTCCTTCTGTCCTACGTACATGGAGATCGTTGAAGATTTTATTGCTGTCATGGATAAATCAAACTTATGTGTTTTTAGGCTCACTAATTCAATGTACGAAGATATCGATCAATTGAGCTCTTTAACTTCTACAAATTCTTCATCTATCGACAAGACATCCATATCCACAGACTCTTCCCTTGTGGAGTACAGCAATAGCATGGGAAACCAAGATGAGAACATGATACTGCAGACAACAAATGCAAAACACAGAAACTCCATGCAGGATCTTCATTATGTTGGATCAGAAACCAATGATACAAAATCTAAGAAAAAACGTAAGAACTCTAAAACAAGCGTATGGTATAAACTAGAAACAGGAGATTTCAACACACTAAAATGCAACAATAACAAAGCTATTATAGATTTGGATCGTTTAGCGCACAACGAGAAAGACGAATTGCAAAGACTAATTGCGCAGGATGTGGTCGATGGGAGTTTGCAGTCGTTAACTATCAATTTCCCATCAATTAGTTTAGAAAGAGCAGGTCCAGGACATACTTTAAGTCCGTTTATACTAAATCCGTCGGATGTAAGGGTCATAATTAAAACGAATTCTCCAGATTTAGGGTGGTCGGAGAATTATACAATAAAAAATTTGTTGTCTCTGAAAATTGTAGCAGTTAATAATAATTCGAAATTCGATGGAAGCTCCGAACTGTTCAGCTGCTTGTTGCTAAAGCCACTATACACGAGAAAGGAATGCAACAGTTCCTGCTTGAAGAAGTCGATCCTCAGGTCTGAGAAGTACAGGTATTTGCAGGGTGTAAGCTGTTTCCTGTGCACGTTGCAAGAAGGATATCTTTACCACTTCTCTGCAACCAGTTCGAATCCCACGGATGCAACTTGCTTAACAACTTATCCATTCACTGCTCCTGTTAATCACGTCGCTTTGGAGCACACGGTCCTTCATGCCCTAACCGAGGCTGGTCTGGAATCCTATACTTTACGTTTGTCTCATCACATCGCTACAACGTCGAACAATCTGGAAAATTACAAAGTTATATGTCCCGGCGTGACAGAACCCGTTTGTCTAATCGGCTTGCGACCATTTTTAGGAATACAGCAACTACTGCATAGTAAAAGTTACCTAATTCTCTTAGCAAAGGCGGATAACTCATGGACACTATACTCGTTGATCCTTCCGAAGCTAGAGAACTTGTATTACGATGTTTTAAATGCTGCAAGAAGCCACAAAGCCTCTAGTCCTGGAACTTACAGGCATTTGCTCGGAGAAGCTCATGCTCTGATACGTTTAGCTAAGGACACTGTATGCAATTCTTTGGAGAACGAGGAGGTCGACGAGGCAACAAACAAGAACGGAATGAAAGTGAAGAATTTGTACAACCAATCCTGCGCACTGCTTGCCGATTATTATATCAGGTCGGAGTACGAATCGGACTGGGATCTTTGTATACCGTACTACAAAATGTCTGGGTTGAAGCCTGCGGAGGTTTTGTCCAGAAAATCGAGCAAGGATGCTCCAGGTCTTGTTACTTTCTTAACAGAAGTTTTACTGACTCTGAAAAGCGGCTCGGAAGCCGATGCGTTGTTCCAGGGGTATAATATCGTGGAGATAATCTGCAAACTTAAGAAAGGCGACTTGCTCAAATTAATCTTTGGCAGTCCCGTCCTTCGCGAGTACACTACAGAGAAGCTGATACATCTTTTACTATTGTACGAGACCGACGAGTTAGTTAAATTAGCTTTAGCAGTTTTGTACATTCAAGCGGAGAAGCAAGAGCAAGCGGGGAAGGCGCTCGAACCTGTGTCCTCGCATTGCATCAAAAGAGTGATCATCGAACATTGGGATTTGTTATTCGACATGACTGCCATGAGAAAGAGGAGCCCTATGATCCCGACGTTCTCCGATTTCGCTGGCATGTTGATGCGCCAGAAGAATTTAACGTTCGTCGAGATTCTGATACAGATAATCGAGGACGACGGAATCTTATCTCTGCACCAGATTATACAGGTGTTTTTAGAGTATCTTCCCTCGAGGGTGGGCCGGGACGGCCACTATGCCGCGCTGGCGTTGCAACTTTTCCTCGAGAAGTATCTGCACAATTATTTTAGTACAAAGCTGATCACGGACTCATCTAGTATAAACAAAAATCAAATACGCACGGACTTTGCCCTGGTCGAGGCGTTTAAGCTGTTGGTACGCTCGTACCTCGGCAAACTGTCTCAGACCAAGGTGTACAAATTAGAGAGTAAAGAGAGTATAGACGAAAACTATAATAACTTCATATTTTCAAAGTTCAGACCCGATTACCTAGATAGAATGCCACCGTACGCGAAAGATTATCAAAAGATGTTGAACGCGAACAACTTGAAGGATTTAGCAAACATCAATAAGACTGAGAATGAGAAAGATATACCCGCGGAGTTATTCAAACTGCAATGGCTGCTGTCCTGCGACTTTATGCCTAACGAATGCTTTCACGAAGTGAAACAATTCCTCGACACGCAGGAAGTCGAGGGCAGCTTGTCTTTGAAAACACTGTGCATTCAGGATACGGAGGAAGTGACCGCCATGCTGATGGAGAACTGTCCTCAGGCTGTTGTACAGTACGCAAAGGTATATTACAATGTTCCTAACGTGACCAGTCGGTCTTATAAAAACATTTCATAGGATTCTGAAATTACAGGACGTTTATACTAACGAGACCGAGTGGAAGTATTTGATCGATTTAACGCAAAATAAAATTGCTGCGTCCAACATGCGAGAGGAATTGCATTGCTTGTACACGCAAATCATGAAAGGTAAATTGATTCGAAAAGTTGATCGTGTTCATTACTTACAATGTAATCTTTCACATTTCAGAAATTCTGAATTACCTGCCGCACACACTGTCGATGGATGGTCTGCATCGTATAGTCCCGAAGGACGACATCATTGCATTTCAAAAGTGCACCGAAATGTGCACTCAGATCATGCACGCGGAACACGTCAAGTCTTTGATGATGGAGACCGGACAACAGCTTTTGTCGACGCTAAAATTATGAGCAACAGTCTTAACTAAATAATCGCATCGTCTCGTGGCGATAGTATAGGTCCAATTCATTTTATCTACAGAAAAATATATATTGCGGATGCAACGGCGCGAATTGCGTCGCACGCAAACATAGGACAGATACGTTCGGAACAGAGTATACTTAGTCAAATTTGTTATGAACAATAATTCATAATTCCTCATGTGATACGACATTTGCGAATTCCTATTTCACTCGCAATTCATAGCTTAGCAAAAGTTACTTGACATTCGATATAGTTGTATTGTCTGTTCTTTGGGTTTGATCGACTGTTCTTCTATTTCGCTGAAGATTTTTCAAGTTTTAGTCTCGCTTGGCTAGGTGTCTTTTTTATATACGTTGGTGGTAGAATTTGCAAACAATTGTTGTCTAATGCACAATTTTCTCAACTATCGTTGCAATCTAGTCATTTTTACGATATCTTAAAGAATGCACATGTCTTTGATCGAATTTATTAATGTGTTCCCGTTTCTTTAGAATGTTTCTAGCCACGCACAAAATTTCTATGGACAAAGTTTTGTCAAAAAAATGTCAAAAATCGAAAACAAATACTATAGATGAAATGAATTCATATTATAATCGATTGTTGAGATGTTCTATATAGATATATTGTACTGTGTCTAGACGAATGTTATCTTCCCCTTAGCCGATGTCAAAACGGAACTATTTATTAAAAGTTTATGCAAAATCGGATGAATAGAACTCGGAAGTTTACAGTGCTACATGTTCGTTCCACGGATTGCTTTATATTATATAATTTCAATTATCTATTACAAATCATTTATGTTTTAATTACTGAGGGTAAGATGACGCACGTTTAGGAAAACTAATAACGCTAAGGATGGTTACTTTTTACCAAATTCGTTGATCGTGTAATGTAGTAGTTTCATCGATCTCTGAACGTTACGAAATATGTAACTTTAATGTGCCTTTAGGACTAATTTCTCTTTGTTACAAATATAATATAATTCTGTTAGAAGTGATCTACGATATTTATAAATTAACGATAGAAATAATATATCTGTAACTCATATCATAATGCTTCTTCGCTATATAATTACACTTTTATAACGACATTAATTTATCTGAAAGGAGAACGGAGATTTTTCTAATTCGCGTATATCTTTAGGGTTCTGAAGTTAATTATTTTACTCAGGGATTAATTCGATTTTATTGATTCCATAACAATTTTATGTACATATAATTTATATAACCCATTTTCAATTTATATAAAATGAAACGATAGGAGCTGTATACCTGTTAGAAATATTGAATCAAAACAACTTCTAAAAAATATAAAGTATCATAATCGGGTATATAATATTGTTAAATTACCCACTCTCGTAGCAATGAAATATCTAAAAATCATGATTCTAATCGATGTTTATATACAGAATTCTGAACTATTGGAAAATAGCTTTTAAGCATTTTTATTTCTGTTACCATAAAAACTAAAAACTGTTTATACTTTTTTAACAAGTAGCTTCAACAAGTTTGCATACCTTCATACAATTTCGAACTCCTTATTCAACCTCGCTAGATCTCTACAAATAGATAAAAGAGTTTTATTACACGACTAATTATTAAATGTTCTTACGAAATTCGCGGCAACTGTTTGAATCGTACCTGCTTTCTATGGCATCGTTCAGATGGTATTTGTGCATCAACAAGATCACAAGTCTCAACGTTGACCAAATAGTATTCGACATTGCTTTCGGTGATAAGTTTTCACCGTGCGCTCCACGACCAGCCGCTTGTTGATTTAAAGCAGTTAAAAGATGTTCACAAGCTTCTCTGCAAGATAACAAAGAAAAGTGTTGTACTTATCGAAAAATAAAATACTTGGAAACGTGAAAGCAGATGTTATTTACTTGTATGCATTAAGGTTTATACAAGAAATTCCCAGATTATAACGTGCTCTTATAAACCCCGGGGATAATTTCAAGGCACGATGGTACGCGTTTATAGCTTCCTCCGATTTTTGACCATTGGCCAAAGTTGCACCCAATCTATTCCACAATCTAGAATCCTATACAAAAATGCGATATCGTTAATACGACGAGCTTAAATAATTTTAATTCAACGTAATAAATTGAATTATACGTACATTGGGGCGAACTTGTAACGCTGCCTGAAAGCAATCACAAGCTTTATCATACTCGTTGGACAAGTTAAAAAGTACTCCTAATCCGCATTGGACATCAGCATCTATTTCGTCCCGTGGATTCATCCGTGCAGCTTGTATATAAAGACTTTTCACTTCTTCGTGTACATTGCTGCAGAAAGAAAGTATAACGTAGTAGGTTTCGTCACAATTTCATACATCGTGTACTATTGCAAATAATCCTCTTACTCGAACAAAATTGACGAGACACCGGGTTTGGACTGTTGATCGATATCAATTTTTTTCGGCAAAAGATGCTTGTATTTCTCGTTTTTTAACAGCCATTCTTTTAGAGTTAAACATGCTTGGTTTTGATAAGATTCGTTCGTGTACGAGACTGCAAGAGCCATTAAAGCGGTGCTATTCATAGGATCGAGAGTCAGGCAGCGTTTTAAAGCTGCGATCGCTAATGGATCCTGCTCGTTTTCGGCTTGACTTTTACCAAGTAGCAACCAAGCTTCCGGATCGTTTTCGTTTTGTTTCGCCGCTGCTTCGAAGCAAAGAATAGCACTCGGTAAATCTCCAGCTTCTAATCTCTTCTTCCCTTCTTCCAATGGATTGGGCACATCCGTCATTGGATTTTCTTCGTGAAATTCGTATTCTTTAAAAGGGTCGTAGTATGTGTCGTATTCTGATAACCATGGATGTTTGCTGGATATTTTTTCACTAGACGATATCTTCTCCCATTCGGTTTGGAGTTTCAAAATTGTGGAATCGGCATTGTCCGCGTCTAAAATACAAATCATCAGCTAGAACCTTCTTAAAACAATATCAACATTTTAAAACGGAGCGATAAATAAACCTGGAGATGGGTTGTCTTTCTGAAACTCGTCTATCCAGTTACCAGCAATTGCCAACTCCTCTTCACCCTCTTGTTTCATGAATTTCATGAATTTTGAATACGATAAATCGTTCTCTATCTTCTCGGTTGTGTTTTCTTTGTTAATATCAGTTTGTATGGCATCTATGCTGTGCTCTATGTAATCCTCAGCCCATTTTGGTCCTAGGCCTAATTCGTGTGTTTGAGGCGATGCAACAGTTGGGGCTGCAACCTTCTCTACATCAGGTTGCCAGATATCATCTGTATGGTTTTCCTACATTACAGGAGAAACAGACATTTATTTTTTAAGATTTCTATAATGTCGGTAACATGCGCTCCAATAACGTGTAACGGAAATAATTACACTAAAATGACGTCCGGATTCGAGATACTGATTTGCCCAAGCTGTGTCTAAACCAGTTAATTCTTGAGCTACTCCTGGAGCTGCTATAGGTGGATGAATGTTGTGATCAATCTCTCGCATTTCTTGTAATAAATTATCCATTCTAAATGTCTGAGGACACGAAGCATTTTCTTCTAAAAATTGTTTAACTAACTGATCTGAATCTATAGGCTGAAATGGCTCCACATGTCCGAATGGGTGATGTATTCCTTCTTCTTTGAATCCATGATCGCGTACAAAGTGTGATGTTAGGTGGATCAAAGAGCTAGGTCCACCACAGTCACCCTCGACCAATTCACGAAGTGCCATTTTTCACTTGCTATAACTATTTGCCTGGTTGAGATAAAAAATATTCCATTAGTAGCTCGGAGAATATCATTAATAGCAGTGGTGGTTGATATATACACATGTAACTGCAGTCATGAACATTTATTTTTTCTGGTTTGAAATTATCACATTCGATAAAACACTGTAAAAACACACGTCCTAATAACAAGGTTGCATTAAGCAATTTTACTGTACGCGCTTTTTCTATGGAGATTAAATGCCAAAGTACAACATAGCAAAAACAAAATAAAACGTCCGCTAAGAAAATCGTACACATGAGAGTGAATGAATGTTTGCGATGGGAAATTTCACGCGCGCATCAAAGAGCAAAGTGCACAAACCTTTTCTCCTGAGGAATATTATTTAATATTCGTACGGTGCCGTTGATGTTGCACTAGAAGCGCGTTTTTTTGCGAAACACACTCCGTTCGATGAGCTTATTCATTTCTCTGGCATCGCGCAATGTCGGGAATATCTACTAAATAAATTCTGCTGTATAATGGTGGGGTGGATGGAATTATCATAGCAAATGTACGTGTTAACGTTTGATACTAACAAGATGCATATCATAAAGACATTGTGCATGAACAGTTGGCGCATGAACGTCAAATCAACGAGTTGTTGAACGACGCACTGTCGAACATCTTTTTCTGAAATGAAGCTACATGTACATTGGTCGCGTTAATTAGTGCACGTGATTATGTACAACTTTTCACGACGAGAACGTTGAATATTTCCTTCCGGTAATTATCAAAAACCTTTCATCTGTCGAATAGTTATATAACTAATTAAAAATCCTATGACTATTGTATATGTTCCCTCGGCCATTTAACAAAAATTTCAATATCGACAACATCGATTATTCTTAAATGTCGTATATTTTATATGGAAAGACGAATGTCTATTTTATCGTGTTCACGATGTAAATGTCGAAAATTATTCAGGAATTTGAGAAGCATTTCTTGAATGATCGAAATTGGACAAAGTTACTGTAAAACATTCCACGTGCAATCCTATCGCAACGCCATCGTGCGATGGACGCGGAAGTCAACTCGGAAAACAAAGTAGTTTTGATTTACTAGGTTCTTCAACCTCATTGTTATGTAAAAACGTGGTCATCTTTGCCGATTTGAACGATTTTGTCTGTAAGATTTCAATTACACAAACAGACAGTTTAAAATGACCGATTTTGCGAAAGCACAGCTTTTAAAATACGGCTGGACGGAAGGTACGATTTCTCGCAGGTTATGGCATTTTAGTATAGATTACTTTTCACTTTAACAATCGTTTGTACACTATGTTTTAAACAGGTAAAGGTTTAGGAAAGAATGAAAGCGGTATCACGGATGCACTGAAACCGAAACTGAAATTCGATTCGGCTGGAATAGGGCACAAAGAAGACTGGAACGAATGGTGGGCAACTAGTTTCAACAATGCGGCAAACAACATTATGGTTGAACCGCAATCGCAAGGTGTCACCATATCCGTGTCAAAGGAAAGTAAAAACGAGTTACCTAAGCACTTGTCTCGAAATAAATTTAGCTATGGAAATTTCCTCAAAACTTCCACTCTTCTTAATGGAAACTTGATGCAAGAACATGAATCAAATGTTCCCAAAGCAGATAAAAATGAACAGGACATTAAACCTGTTTTTTTAACAGATGAAGAGTTGTTTAAAGTATGTGGCGGTAGGACTGCTCACAAGGGAGCTAGGCACGGTTTAAAATTAAATGGTAAATTGAAGAGGATCGAGGAACAAGAGAGAAATTTGTTACGACCTCATAACAATAAGTCTGAGAGTGATCCATGCGACACAGATGAGGAAGCTCTACCTATTAATCTTTCTCCCGAAGAAAGTGTTCCAAAAAAATGCAGGAGTTCAAGAAAGAGGAAGAGAAGAATAAATGATTTAACTCATCAATTAGATAGTTTATGCAGTATAAATGACACTGTGGAGAAATCTAAGCCAAAAATGAAAAAAAAAAAGAAAGGAAAAGATAATTCAGGAAACCATAAGTCTGATGGAATTGGAGAAGAGGAAGGAGATAAAGAAATTGGTGATATGCCATTTCCTGTAGGAGAGAAGTCAGATAATTGGATGACTAAGACAAAAAATAGAAAAGAAATAGTGGACTTCGATTATGAGTCTTCGTACAAAAAAAAGAAGAAAAATAAAAAGAGAAATGAGAAAGAATGTCAGAATGGTAATTTTGATCCAGAGGAGGATAAAACTGTACAGTATCAAAGTCAAGAGCACTGTCTCAATAAATTGGATACTACACATCACAGAGAGCTTCCTTCCAGTGACTCACCTTTAAATTCTAGTAACGATGTAGAATCATTTCCTTGTCCAGACTCCCCAGATACACACACGAGAAACGAGTCGAACAGATTAAATTATAAAATATCAAAGAAGAAAAAAGCAAAACTTCTTACAAAGCACAAAAATATGGTGCAAAATGTAATAGAAAATTTTAGACTTGTTCATGTTAATGCTGAGGGTGCTTCTGAAAAGATTGATAGTAAAAGAAAATTGAATAGTATAATGAAAAAAATGGTAGATATTAATATTGCAATAGATAAAACAGAGGCAATAAAGAAAAATAGTCAAAATAAGGAGGAGGATGACAAAAGAAAGGATAAAAGTATTAGGAAAAAGAAAAAACACTGTAAAAAGAAAGAAAAGTATGGCAAAAAAAAGAGAAAGAAGAATAAATGATATTTAGTATTAAAAGTGTATCACATTTACACACCAATGTTTTTGATGTATTTATTTTTTAGATATATATAGATAAAATTTTGCCATGCAATATTTTATAATAAGTATGAACATTTTCAATGATTTTTCATACCGAATAAAGTACATTTGAAAAAAGAAGATTTCCATTCTTGTAATGTATTTTCTCTCATCTGATCATTACATAATTTATTGGATACGTAAATGTTTGACAATTCGATAGATGCGCATAACAAAAATCGGTTGTACATTTATACGAATTCGTACAATTAATGTAAATTTGTTATTTTCGTAATTTGAAATACCGTCTCTACTTTTACATATTTCGTCTCATAAAAAACAAATACTTGGATGTTTTTTTTATTAACATCCGTTATTAAAAAATGTTCCTTATCGAAGACATAAGTTTCTTTAAAAAATTTGTCGACGATCAGTGCACGAGTACTTACATACGGTAAACATATAATTTAATTACTATAAATAGCACCAAATTTCATACAGTGCTAAGAGATTATAAAGTTTAATTTCACGAGCAATATATTTGTACAAAATAAAACGAATTTTCTAAGGCCACTAGGATACTCCGCAGAGTGATTAGTAATCGTAGTTTCGTTTATACTAGTGAATGAGTCTCACTCGAAAAGCTTAATGAATATCAATGGATATTAATGTGAATGTATATTATATCATTTGAGCTAATAATTGATTTTAATATTGACGGTCTAGATAAATGACGATCTCGATTCCTCAATAGGGTCTGATTTAAGAAATGTTGTTTATCTTACGTTTTCATTATCAATCAAACGAAAATCAATTCAGATACCCATAGTGGTTGAACATCGGTTGTCCTTATTATTAGGCTAGTCTTAATTCATAGATCTTAACAAATTCCTGAAAAATTTGACGTCTACACTAATTAATTATAATTAAATATATTAGGCTACATACATCGAGGTTTTTAAACAGTAGTTATAGTATATTTATTGATACTCAAGTAAGTATCTGTAGTGCTGCCTTCACAATGATATTGTATAAGGGATACATTCATTGAAGAACTGGATGGATGAACATACTTTTACATATTCCTGCAATGTTATCAATGAAGAGTATCGTTAAATGAACAAATTGTACAACATTGCCTTTAAAAAAATCGTAGCATCTAAATGAAAATATATCAATATTACTTTGTATAGGTACAGTACTAAGCATAGACGAATTTTAAATAAAATAAGCTCTTCATTCATAGAATAGACTTGTCAAAGACTATCAACATTAAGTATAAATAGCATAATATACAACAATTCTGCGAGAATGCGTATAAATGAAATACGTATTTCGATGAGATTCCTTTTTCACATAGGCAATAAGTGCAATACAATACACTTACAAAGTATTATTATCGTTATACTTATTCAGATAAATACTTTAATCATTTTCAATACGCATTGCATTGTCGAGACAATGAACGTGATTTAATATCGTGTTTATAGCAAATATTAGAAGTATTTCTTTATAACATGGAATGTAAATACATTGTCCAATAGAAATTTGTTATCTTTTATAAAAATATAAGAACAATTCGAAACAAAATACAAGTATTCAAACATCACGGTATATACATAATATCAACATAGAGTACAACATATAAGTCTTCATCTTAGGATTTCAAAACCTAGTCGTAGTAAACTGCCTTCGTTAACGTTAATGAGATTCTAAAGGAAGCATGATAAGATTGAGGAAACCGTTGGCAATCTACGGTATGCGATTCGATATGTTAAATTATCATCGTCCTCCCGCACCGTCTGTTAGAAATTTTTTTCATAATTGGCTTTGTTACGTGTATGTAATCAACAGCCATATTTTTAAATTATTTTAATGGAAGCTGAATAGATGGTTTGATATTTAATCATCAAACTTTTATACATTTAGGCAAAGAATTTAACTGTTTATACAAGAAATCTAATTGACAGTGTTTCCTTAAGAACTACTGCTATTTAAATGGAAAAATACCGTATAAAACCTTCATTAATTATCGTTAAACATCAAATACAAATCTTTCTTGCTGTAAAAATATATAGCAGGGATTATAGCATCGTCGAACGTAATTTAAAGGAAGCACGGTTTTTAGTTTAATATTTAAAAGTGTTTCCAGATCTATTAATAATACGCAGACCTTATGTTATTTCGAGACAAGTTCAATTGGTCTAGTTCAGATTTTCGTATCTGTTGAATTGTTAACTTTTATCAAATAATAAAGCAATAATGAATAACAGTTTCAATAGTTAAAATACTAAACATTTTAAATGCATTTATTGATTACTGTTCTTTTCATTATGTAATATCCAACATTTCTACCTTTTCTGCTTAATTTCACTGATTTTTTGTCGGTGTGAGAACGAATGTTGCAAGATAGATTTGTATCGTGTAATTTGTTCCATATTACGTACATGTTAGACGAATTCACTTTATGTGCTGTTATAACATTCCTTAATATGCAAGGGTCTAATTTCCTTTGTATGTAACTGAAACCAAGATGATTTACAGGCCGGACTTTTGCACGTTTCGCGCAAAGGCCCGTGATGTAAACATCTTCTAAATGTAGCAATGGCATTGTTAATGCTGCCTGGTATAATTTAAATGCAACATCTAGACTCATTACATATCCTGTACCTGATAAATAATTAGGATATATTTTTTCTGAATACATATATTTCGGTGTGTACCTAATAAATAAACCGATATAAATTTTAGAAACAGATTTCATAACTTGTAAGTATCCCTTAGTTACTTTCTACTTACCATTTGTTGTTTGGGTCTAAAATGGGTTTTGCATTGCAAATAAGAGATCCCAATAATGTATCAGTAGATTGTGGTCTGGATTGCAATGTCTTCATTAACATAGGAATATTTACAAACATATCATCGTCGGTTTTCATAAGATATTTCGCTTGTTTACAATTGAATGTTATCCATTTCAACATCATAACAGATTTCAATGTTAAGTTGTTGTACGTATCAGAGAATCTTTCTTGAATAACATCATTGTATTGTTGATATTCGTCGGCGATTAAACTCTGTAAAGTGGTAATGTTGTCAAACATTTTTTTATAGTTTGCATTTCGAAACATTTTTAAGACACATTATTACATACATTCAGCGTGTCATTGTCACTCTGTCCCAGAAGAAAAGCTACCTTTACCGTTGAATTATATATGTTTTCGAGACTGGTCTTATTAGCCCATGTGTTCCTTATCGCTGCTCTAGCTTTGTGATTTGAAACAGCTGAACAAACAACTATTAAAAGATATGGCTGCGGAGAACAAATACCAATAGGACTTAAGACTGAAGTTGTGTTTTCTGGATGAATATATGTACACAGATCTCTCGAGGTATTATATGTCCATCCTGGCAGCTGTGCTGTAAAAGAACTTGTTTAGAATTCGATTCTTTTTTAAAAACGGAACTATTTGTTTGTATCCTATCTTTCCCTCAGCTTTATCTAACATGCTAGAAAATTATCCATTCAATTTAGCAATATTCAAGCATTCTACAGTAGAAAAGCAGGAAAAGAGATTTCAACTAATTCTACTACCTGTTGTATTTCTAATTTTTAACATTTGTTTATAGACCTTCTATAATTATAAATGTTCTCATACATAAACTATACCTCGATAGGTATATATTAATTAATAATTGCTAATCAGAAAAGTGAGAGTAAAAAAACCTAATCGAAGATCAATACTGGTTAGTTTTGATTACAACAGGATTCCAAGCAATGTTAGTGAATGCATACCCAGGGAGGCTACTGAATGTGTTTCACCGACAGACACTGCAGGGGATGGAGTCTCACCTAAGCCTAAGAATGGGCTTTGGGCAGAGTGATATGCCGGTACATATAATAAACCTAGTGTAGCCAAAATGACAAATCCTACTGCTAATCTTCGGACGAATGATATCTTCCCTTTGACTATTCCATTATTATTTATACTGGTGGCTGATGGTAATTCCAATGGCAACAGCCGCAATCTGTCCATCTAGGCAAAAATAATACACATTGTCTATCCTAAACATTTGCATATGAAACAATGCAATGTAATTAATATTATCCGATGTTTTAATCACTGCGTCTTCAATGAATCAATACAACAGTCGATAAATAACTCAGATAACGTTATCAAACCATAAATATCTTGTTCTGTACATGAATAGTGCAATAAATCAAAATGTAGTTGTAAGTATAAGAATTTTAGAGCCATAGGGAATAATGGAGAAACTAAAAAATTGTTGCTAAATAAATTAAAAATTTTAAATACTCTTGCATTGTTTGTCGATGGTTAAGATCATTAACGTAAAGTTTATTAGTTGAAAAAGTAATGCAAACATCTTTATTTCACAAGTAGATGTATCAGAAATTTTTCGTTAATAAATGTATTGTTTTCGTACGACAGTGTTATTTGTTACGTTAGAAACAAACAAATTGCTTTTTTGAACAATGTGAAATGTAACGCATAACGAAAGGCTAATATAATATAAATATTATTGAATGCAATTACTAAATGCTATGTGCTGTAAACAATTCTACCTTTGAGATGTGTTGATTGCGTTTCGCTGCATTTGGCAGCTCTCCATTTACTGTTCCCTCGTAAGTTCGAACTTACGATTCGTGGAAAGGTATCGTGTAATTTTGACAGTACATTTTTATAATCAAGGAGTTAAAAAAAATAAAGAAACTCCTGTTGCAACTAAGCCGACTCGTACACACCTGTCAACACCTGTGCACAGTACACACTGTCAGTGACGGGAACACACTGTGCACACTGTACACACCGCAGCAGCTCGTGCAGGTGCAGTCTACTGATTCGGTAACTGCGCTCTCCAGGCGCTATTAGCGTCTTTTGTTGAGCTCATAAGGTATGGTGACGTAAATAAACACGTCATTTGATGATGAAACTTCACTCGATATATAGCATTGTTAATCGGTAATACACAAATAAACGATAACAAACGGCAAGAAGAATGCTACAGAACATTATGGCTGACTGTAAATTAAGCTTTATGTTTGACTTTAAATTAAGCTCGTTTCAAATTTTACCGCCCTCCGATGAACAGATTTTTATGATCTAAATTATTATTAACACCCTTCGACTAATTATTATTAAAATACTATAATCATTGTAATAACCATCAGCAGAGAGCCATCAGATATAATAAACGAACAACTTATTTTTCAACAGATTTTCATTTGTTTGAAATAAGATAAGTGACAGCTCCATCTATGTTACACTACTTCATGGTAAAAATTGTAGTTGCATCACAGACGGTGATCGCAATAAATTCGTGCCGTTCTGCCCATAAGCAACCATGTAAATGCTCGTATGAATTATATAGGTGGTTTAGTACGGGGGCGCCATCGTGAGATGGCGAAGTTGTTTTATACCTGTGGTGGATATGTCTAAATAAATTATTTTATTTAATTTAGAATATGTTTATCTCCACACTTATAAACTCTGTTGTTAATTCCGACTGATCAAATTGAATTATTCAAATTCAAATAATTTATTCTTTCGTTAATAAATTATATTTCTTTTGAGAACTAATTTTGTATGTTTACTCTTTGAGTATTTATTCAGTTCTGTTATTTACAAAAGAATTCCGTTGATAAGAAACAATAATAAAAGAATTAATATTTACATGGTGTCTTAAAAAAAAACAATTTAACAATTTAAAAATAATCAATATTAACATTATCGGTAAAATAGAATTTGTCATTATCGACAACCGCCACGTAACCCGATAGTTTTTCGTCACACTTTATTTCTGATTAAACAGTTATAAACAATTATTCTAAGTCTTGTTCTAAAATAAACTTAAATAATTTAACAGATTTCCGGTAAAAATGATCTTCCATCTTTAGAAATTTAATTTATGTAGTTTTGCGATTGGAGAATATTAAAATGATGTCTTAGCTACATTTCTGTTGCAGTTTTATGTACATTAATTAGTTATTTACGATTTCCAGACAGGTGACACAACGATTTGTGTGTTTATCCTTGACACACAGCCGGACTTTCTTTGTCTTACACATTGTGGGCATAGAAGATATAAGTTACCTGCTCAAAGATTTTTGATAAATAGTTAATCAGGGAATTTTTATAAATATTAGCTCTCGAAGAATATAGAATGGACCTTCGGCAACATTCATGTATAGTTTTCAGTTCGATTCTGGAAGAGGTTCATTAATTATTAATAATTTTTGTAAGTTTTGTTCGAATGAAACCGTGCATATTCATGAGAATTGAATATCTTGTATATTCCAAATGATCATGCATAAAAGTTACTCTGTATCTCGTGTACTATTAGCCATATTTACTAAAAAATTAAGTGGTGAGGTAACCAATTATATAATTGTTGTAATCGTTAAACAAGCAGAGATACTAAATTCATTAATTACATTTTCTCGATATAATTATGCTTAGTAATATTCATGTATCGTAAATTATTCTGTATCCCGAGCTCTATTACCTACTTTCACTAAAAAAATGAATGGCAAGATGGTCAAGGGAGTGCTTGTCGACATTGTTGACGAAAGGAATTGTTATAAACATTATACAGCTTGAAATAATAAATTTATTAGTGAATTGTGTTCGATAAATTCATGCGCGCGAATATTCATGTGTTAAAAGTTATTCAATATATCGAGTTCCATTACATGTTTTTACTAAAAAATTAGATGGTCAGATAGTCGAGGGAGAGCTTGTCGACATAATTGGCAAAAGGAATTGTTATAAACATTAAACAGCCAGAGATAGTAAATTTATTAATTACATTTGCTTGATACAATATTCATTGGTAATATTTATGTATTAAAAGTTACTCTGTATCTCGATTATTATTATCAATTTTTACTAAAAAATAAGATGGTAGATAGTCAAGGGGATGCTTGTCGACATCATTGACAAAAAGAATTGTTATAAACATTATACAACCCGAAATAATGCATTTATCAATAATTATTATCACGGTGATCGAGATCTACCAAAATTAACCGGGGTGGGGAGCGTTGCGCTTCGCTGCCTACCTAAGCCCGCGGAGCGCGTTCAGTCAGACAGTCGGGCCGGGCCCTCCGGCAGGAGCGGACGGGCTCCGGCACCAGGAGGGTCTCCGGCTACCTTGGGGCTGACCTGCGGTCCTCGAGAGGTATCCTGACCTATCCTGCCTGCCTTGGGGATGACCAGTGGATCTCCAGAGCTACCAAGACGTACCTTCAGCTGGCTTCGGGTTGACCAAGGGTCCTCCACTAGTGGCCTACCCTGGGTTTGACCAGTGGTCATCCAGAGCTATCCCTGCTTAGCTTCAGCTGGCTTAGGGTTGACCATGTGCCCTCCAGCAGTGGTTCGCCCTGGTCCACCCTTGCCTACCCTGAGGTTGACCAGTGGTCATCCAGAGCCAAACTAGCCTACTCCTGCTTACCTTCAGCTGGCTTAGGGTTGACCCTGGGTCCTCCAGCAGTGGTCCGCCCTGGTCTACCCTTGCCTACCCTGAGGTTGACCAGTGGTCATCCAGAGCCAAACTAGCCTACTCCTGCTTACCTTCGGCTGGTTTGGGCCACCCTGGTCTACTCCAGAGCTACCCTGACCTACCCTTGCGGTTGACCAGTGGTCGTCCAGAGCTACCCTGGCCTATCCTTGCCTACCATCAGTTGGCTTAAGCTGAACCAAGGGTCCTCCACCAATGGCCTACCATTGTTTATCATGGTCTACCCTTAGCTAGCTTAGGGTAGTCCAAGGGTTATTTAAAACTTCCTTGGCCTACTTTAAGCTAGCTCGGGGGGGGCCATGGTCTCTTCAATGCTGTCTTCGTTTACCTTGGGTTCTGAGCCGGTCCAGTTTCAGTATCCGGCATGATGTCAGTACCATGCTGATCGGTTCAGAGAGGGCAATCATTGCAACGGCTTCGCATCTTTGAGTGAGTCATTTCGTCACTACCTTATCACTATATTTGTCTGTAGAAGTAGTAGTATAGAGTAGTAGTAAAGTGTAAAAGTAGTTAGTTGCATGCATGGGCAGGCCTCGCCGCCCCAACGATCAGCCGAGATGGGAACGTCCGCGATTTGCACTAGAGTTGCGAGAAAACCACGCGTTGCATTTAGTCGATTTTGAACAGAGATTAAAGTTGACATTACGATATAGATTGTTTAGAGCGTAGTGTTGCGAATCACAAATAGTCGCGGCTCAAAATTACATTTCAATTTGATAACTGTGCTTTTCAAGTTCATGTTCCTGTCGTTTTACAGACAATGTAAAGTAATCATTTTTTTGGATCTCTGTTCGTTGAATTAGCATTGCGCACCAAAAGTTCGCGTTTGCTTTCGAGTCTTTCGACTTTTCAGGCTCCCATGCTCGAGCTGCAACGATCAACTGTGAGATGGGCACATCCGCGATTTCAAGTAGTGTTGCGAAACAAATTGTTGCACGCGTTGTACTAGTATCAATTTTTAAAGTTGATGAAATGTCTAGTTAATGTTGCCAATAAATAGTCGTAATATAAACTAGTTCTAAAGATACCTGTTTAGAATTTTAGACGTTAGAGTTTTAAATTTCTTATTTAAATAGCATTTTAAATTCGATTTGTTGAATTAGCGTTGCGCATCAAAAGAATCGCGTTTGCAATAGAATCTTTCGATATTTCAGGCGCCCATGCTCCAGTTGCAACGATCAACTGTGAGATGGGTACTTCCGCAATATCGAGCAGCGGTGCGAAACAAATTGTCGGGATGAGGCCGAAAGAGCAGACGAGGTTTTATGCCAAACATGCCGGACAAACTGTCATTCAAAAGGACAATCATTGCAACGTCTTCGCATCTTCGAGTGAGTCATTTTATCACTACCTTGTCGTTATACTCGTCTGTAGAAATAGAGTTGTAGTAGAATGTAAAAGTAGTTAGTTGCATGCATGGGCAGGCCTCGCCGCCCCAACGATCAGCCGAGATGGGAACGTCCGCGATTTACGCTAGCGTTGCGAAAAAAGTACGCGTTGCGTTAGTCGATTTTGAACAGAGATCAAAGTTAGTCTTTCTTCTAAATATGATAGTAGTCTCTATCAGCGATATAGCTTGTTTAAACTATAGCGTTGCAAAACAAATAGTCGCGATTCGTTTTGCAAAAACTGTAGAGTAATCTTTTTTGGATCTCTGTTCATTGAATTAGCGTTGCGTACCAAAAGTTCGCGTTTGCTTTCGAGTCTTTCGACTTTTCAGGCTCCCATGCTCGAGCTGCAACGATCAGCTGTGAGATGGGCACATCCGCGATTTCGAGTAGTGTTGCGAAACAAATTGTCACACGCGTTGTACTACTATCAATTTTAAAACTTGATTAAATGTGTAGTAAATGTTGCGAATAAATAGTTGCGATTTAAAGTAAATCTAGACATACAGATGTACAATTTTAAACGTTGGAATTCTAAATTTCTTATTTAAATAGCAATTTGAATTTCGATTTGGTGAATTAGAGTAAACTTTTTTGGATCTCTGTTCGTTAAAATTAGCGTTGCGCACCAAAAGTTCGCGTTTGCTTTCGAGTCTTTCGACATTTCAGGCGCCCATGCTCGAGCTGCAACGATCAACTGTGAGATGGGCTCATCCGCGATTTCGAGTAGCGTTGCGAAACAAATTGTCACACGCGTTGTACTAGTATCAATTTTTAAAGTTGATCAAATGCCTAGTTAATGTTGCGAATAAATAGTCGCGATTTAAAGTAATTCTAGAGACACCGATATAGAATTTTAGACGTCAGAGTTCTTTTCTTATTTAAATAGTATTTTTAATTTCTTTTTGTTGAATTAGCGTTGCGCATCAAAAGGATCGCGCTTGTATTAGTATGATTCGATATTTCAGGCGCCCATGCTCCAGTTGCAACGATCAACTGTGAGATAAGAACATTCGCGATTTTAAGTAGCGTTGCGAAACAAATTGTAACACGCGTTGTAATAGTATAAATTTTCAAACTTGACTTAATGTCTAGTTAATGTTGCTAATAAATAGCCGCGATTTAAATTATTTTTAGAAGAACCGATCTAGAATTTTAGACCTTAGAGTTTTAAATTTCTTATGTAATTTGTAAGAATGGTAATACTTAATTTTGTAAGACTTTCAAAGTTCAACTTTATCAAATTGATACAATATTTTTGTCTAGAAATTGATATTTTTCAGGAAATTGATATTTCTCAGAAAATTGATATTTCTCAGAAAATTGATATTTTTCAGGAAATTGATATTTCTCAGAAAATTGATATTTTTTTCAGGAAATTGATATATTTGTCTTGAAATTGACATATTTGTCTTGAAATTGTTATTTATTTCAGGAAATTGTTATTTATTTCAGGAAATTGTTATTTATTTCAGGAAATTGATATTTATTTCAGGAAATTGATATGTATTTCAGGAAATTGTTGTTTATTTCAGGAAATTGTTGTTTATTTCAGGAAATTGTTGTTTATTTCAGGAAATTGTTGTTTATTTCAGGAAATTGTTGTTTATTTCAGGAAATTGTTGTTTATTTCAGGAAATTGTTATTTATTTCAGGAAATTGTTATTTATTTCAGGAAATTGATATTTATTTCAGGAAATTGATATTTATTTCAGGAAATTGACATTTATTTCAGGAAATTGTTATTTATTTCAGGAAATTGATATTTTTTATCTTGAAATCAATATTGCTCGTATCGGAGTTCCCTCAGGGGCTCACTCTCGGGATGGGGCCCGTGAGTGGGTACGGGGACTCGCGTCCCCGGGGGCACCCGAATCGCCTATAGGTCGTTGCGTCCACAAATCATTAGATTTGGGCTCGATGTGGTTTCGATTTTGTTTCGACTTTGTTTCGACTGGTTTTCGATGTGGTGTCGATTTTGTTTCAACTGATTTTCGATTCTGTTTCGATTTTCTTTCAATTGGTTTTCGATTCTGTTTCGATTTGGGTCGTTCATCCTGCTCTTGTTAGTCAGAACAACCGAAGAAAATTCATCAAAGGAAGAAAATTCATCGAAAGAAGAAAGTTTACCGAAGGAAGCAAATTCATCGAAAGAAGAAAATTTATCGAAAGAAGAAAATTCATCAAAGAAGAAAATTCATCGAAAGAAGAAAATTCATCGAAAGAAGAAAATTTATCGAAAGAAGAAAATTCATCGATCGAAGAGGAATCATCGAACGAAGACACCAGATTATTTATAAATTATTTTTAGTGCGTGCGTTAGTTATTAAGATTGTATATCGTCGTTGTAATTATGTCGAGTAATTATTGCCGTAATTTGACTTTGCTCGCTCCGTTTTCTGACTCCGACACAGCCTTCTGCTGTGTCGGCCTTGCTTGCAGGTTCTGAACCGGTCCAGTTTCGGTATCCGGCGTGAAGTCATTGAGAGGGATGTCTAAGAGACTCGTTCACTCGTCTTCTGACGATCCTCTGTGTTAACGTAATCCTGGACACGCCATGTTCTCATGTCACCCAGTAGCGCCAGAAACCGTTTGAGCGCATCTCTTTGCCATCTTTCTTGGTGATGGAGTGGCGGGTATCGGGCTGGTCGGCTCAGGACTTGTAAGCACTGAACGCGTCGCGTCACCCTTGAACCAGAGCCTTCTGCTCTGGTTCGATCTTGTTTGTCTCTTTGAAAGAATCAGAGCCTTCTGCCTGATTCGCTTTTGGTCCCTCGTGGATCGGAGACTTCTTCTCCGATTCACACTTTGCCCCGCAATAATTACTCGACATACGCTAAATGGAAAAGAAGTCTTTTCCACGGAAAGGACTACTTTTCCATTTAGCGACCTGCGAACATAATTTTTAAGTATCGTCGTTGTAAGAAAGAGAGTCAGAACGACGGGAGATTTCGTTCTGACTCCCTTTCGGGTCTCTTGTGCAGCAACCTCCTCGTGGTGAGACCTGGGCAATCGGTATTATCCACAATTCGCAAAATGCTATAACTTATAAATTATAGCATCTCGCATGTAGTGGATAATACCGAGCTAATAGCTGCACATTTACAATTTTCGTTAATATGTATTTTATATTAGAATGTAAGACTTAACACCTTCTTCGTTTTCCATTATCTCATCTTCAGCATTTCTTTTCAATTAATAATTGAAGTATGGAGTTTCTATTTCAGAATACATGTACCTTAAACAAACACCTGCAATATTAATTTTTGTGTTTGTAATTGGTATATGCTCTTGAACTTTCAAAGTTCAACTTTTCCAAATTGATATGTTTGTTTGAAATTGATATTCCTGCGGTCGGCTCCCTCAGGGGCTCACTCACGGGATGGGGCCCGTGAGTGGGTACGGGGACTCGCGTCCCCGGGGGCACCCGAATCGCCTATAGGTCGTTGCGTCCACAAATCATTAGATTTGGGCTCGATGTGGTTTCGATTTTGTTTCGACTTTGTTTCGACTGGTTTTCGATGTGGTGTCGATTTTGTTTCAACTGATTTTCGATTCTGTTTCGATTTTCTTTCAATTGGTTTTCGATTCTGTTTCGATTTGGGTCGTTCATCTTGCTCTTGTTAGTCAGAACGACCGAAGAAAATTCATCAAAGGAAGAAAATTCATCAAAGGAAGAAAATTCATCGAAAGAAGAAAGTTTACCGAAGGAAGCAAATTCATCGAAAGAAGAAAATTTATCGAAAGAAGAAAATTCATCGAAAGAAGAAAATTTATCGAAAGAAGAAAATTCATCGAAAGAAGAAAATTTATCGAAGGAAGAAAATTCATCGATCGAAGAGGAATCATCGAACGAAGACTCCAGATTATTTATAAATTAATTGTAGTGCGTGCGTTAGTTATTAAGATTGTATATCGTCGTTGAAATTATGTCGAGTAATTATTGCCGTAACTTGACTTTGCTCGCTCCGTTTTCTGACTCCGATACAGCCTTTTGCTGTGTCGGCCTTGCTTGCAGGTTCTGAGCCGGTCCAGTTTCGGTATCCGGCGTGAAGTCATTGAGAGGGATGTCTAAGAGACTCGTTCACTCGTCTTCTGACGATCCTCTGTGTTAACGTAATCCTGGGCACGCCATGTTCACATGTCACCCAGTAGCGCCAGAAACCGTTTGAGCGCATCTCTTTGCCATCTTTCTTGGTGATGGAGTGACGGGTATCGGCCTGGTCGGCTCAGGACTTGTAAGCACTGTACGCGTTGCGTCACCCTTGAACCAGAGCCTTCTGCTCTGGTTCAATCTTGTTTGTCTCTTTGAAAGAATCAGAGCCTTCTGCCTGATTCGCTTTTGGTCCCTCGTGGATCGGAGACTTCTTCTCCGATTCACACTTTGCCCCGCAATAATTACTCGACATACGCTAAATGGAAAAGAAGTCTTTTCCGTGAAAAAGACTATTTTTCCATTTAGCGACCTGCGAACTTAGTTTCTAAGAATCGTCGTTGTAAGAAAGAGAGTCAGAACGAAGGGAGATTTCGTTCTGACTCCCTTTCGGGTCTCTTGTGCAGCAACCTCCTCGTGGTGAGACCTGGGCAATCGGTATTATCCACAATTCGCAAAATGCTATAACTTATAAATTATAGCATCTCGCATGTAGTGGATAATACCGAGCTAATAGCTGCACATTTAGAATTTTCGTTAATATGTATTTTATATTAGAATTTAAGACTTATCACCTTCTTCGTTTTCCATTATATCATCTTCAGCATTTCTTTTCAATTAATAATTGAAGTATGGTGTTTCTATTTCAGAATACATGTAACTTAAACAAACACCTGCAATATTAATTTTTGTGTTTGTAATTGGTATATGCTCTTGAACTTTCAAAGTTCAACTTTTCCAAATTGATATGTTTGTTTGAAATTGATATTCCTGCGGTCGGCTCCCTCAGGGGCTCACTCACGGGATGGGGCCCGTGAGTGGGTACGGGGACTCGCGTCCCCGGGGGCACCCGAATCGCCTATAGGTCGTTGCGTCCACAAATCATTAGATTTGGGCTCGATGTGGTTTCGATTTTGTTGCGACTTTATTTCGACTGGTTCTCGATTTGGTGTCGATTTTGTTTGAACTGGTTTTCGAATCTGTTTCGATTTGGGTCGATCATCTTGCTTTTGTTAGTCAGAACGACCGAAGAAAATTCATCAAAGGAAGAAAGTCCATCGAAAGAAAAATATTCATCGAAAGAAGAAAGTTCATCGAAGGAAGCAAATTCATCGAAAGAAGAAAATTCATCGAAAGAAGAAAATTCATCGAAAGAAGAAAATTTATCGAAAGAAGAAAATTCATCGATCGAAGAGGAATCATCGAACGAAGACTCTAGATTATTTATAAATTAATTTTAGTGCGTGCGTTAGTTATTAAGATTGTATATCGTCGTTGAAATTATGTCGAGTAATTATTGCCGTAACTTGACTTTGCTCGCTCCGTTTTCTGACTCCGATACAGCCTTTTGCTGTGTCGGCCTTGCTTGCAGGTTCTGAGCCGGTCCAGTTTCGGTATCCGGCGTGAAGTCATTGAGAGGGATGTCTAAGAGACTCGTTCACTCGTCTTCTGACGATCCTCTGTGTTAACGTAATCCTGGGCACGCCATGTTCACATGTCACCCAGTAGCGCCAGAAACCGTTTGAGCGCATCTCTTTGCCATCTTTCTTGGTGATGGAGTGACGGGTATCGGCCTGGTCGGCTCAGGACTTGTAAGCACTGTACGCGTTGCGTCACCCTTGAACCAGAGCCTTCTGCTCTGGTTCGATCTTGTTTGTCTCTTTGAAAGAATCAGAGCCTTCTGCCTGATTCGCTTTTGGTCCCTCGTGGATCGGAGACTTCTTCTCCGATTCACACTTTGCCCCGCAATAATTACTCGACATACGCTAAATGGAAAAGAAGTCTTTTCCGTGAAAAAGACTATTTTTCCATTTAGCGACCTGCGAACTTAGTTTCTAAGAATCGTCGTTGTAAGAAAGAGAGTCAGAACGAAGGGAAATTTCGTTCTGACTCACTTTCGGGTCTCTTGTGCAGCAACCTCCTCGTGGTGAGACCTGGGCAATCGATATTATCCACAATTCGCAAGATATTATAACTTATAAATTATAGTATCTTGCATGTATTGGATAATATTGAGCTAATAGCTGCACATTTAGAATTTGCGTGCATATGTATTTTGTAGTGGAATGCAAGACTTAATTTTGTCTTCGTTTTCCTTTGTCCCAGACTCAGCATTTCTTTTCAATTAATCATCGAATACAGTTTCTACTTCAGAATACATGTACCTTCAACAAACATCTTCAAGTGAGCGAGTACGGGGTGTCGCGTCTCCGGGGCAACCCGAGTCGCCTATGGGATGTTGCGTCCACAATTCATTAGATTCGAGTTTTATTTGGTTTCGATTTGGTTCTCATTTGGTGTCGATTTTGTTTCGACTGGTTTTCGTTTTGGTGTCGATTTGGTTTCTATTTTGGTTTTGATGTAGTTTCAATTTGAGTTCTTCATCATGTTCTTGTTCTTTAGGCCACATTCGTATGCGGGGTTAGCTTTGCTCTCGTGAGCGGGTGTTAGGTTTGCTCTCTTGAGCGGAATTTAGGTTTGCACTCGTTTGTGGGTTGTAGGTTCTGATGCAGGCCAAAGTTGATGTAGGTTCTGAGATATACGTTACACATATTGCATATTAAATAATTGGTTGAAACTAGTTCTGATCCATGCCAGAGAGGAGTTGGTGAAAAGATAAGGTGGTTTCCGATCCAGACCACGGAGAGAGGAATACCCCGTGGGAATACCTCTCTGCGTCTATTAAAATACCTCGTCCGTGACCAAAGTGAATCGATTTGAATGTTGATACGGTCACGTGTCACCGTATCTACAAATTCTTGTAGTTCCCGTATGTACCCGATAGATGTCTACAAAATGGTTTCGAGCCATGCGCAATAGGAGTTGCCAAAAGAAATCGTCTCATTTTGTGATTTTGATTTGTTGAAGTTGATTATTGTAATCTACAGTTGTGGAATTATTATTGACGATTGCGATAATTCAGAAAGTAAGTGTTGCACAACGCTACCGTTAAGAGGTACGTTGAGAACGATGAACAAGAAGTGAAGAATGGTTAGAGTTTGCGAAGAGGGTTGAACTGACAGCTTTATTATGAGTTATTCACACATGTAGTTTACCTTAATTTTTATCGGACACAAATGAATATATTTCGTCGGTGAATGAAAACGAAATCAACGTTTACGTTAGCAACTGATCGTTAGTCATGATTAAGGCTATTTTAGTGTTCAATAACCATGGGAAACCACGACTCTCGAAATTTTATCAGTACTTCGTAAGTACAATAACAAGAGTGTTTTTTATCGTTGCAATTAATCGTAGATTGTTAAAATATATTTTATTTCTTCAGAATGAGGACATGCAGCAACAGATCATAAAGGAGACGTTTCAATTAGTTTCCAAAAGGGATGACAATGTTTGTAATTTCCTAGAAGGTGGAAGTTTGATCGGCGGCTCCGATTACAAGTTGATCTACCGACATTACGCGACATTATATTTTGTATTCTGTGTCGATAGCTCGGAATCGGAATTGGGAATTTTAGATCTGATACAAGTTTTCGTGGAGACATTGGACAAATGTTTTGAGAATGTATGCGAGTTGGACCTAATTTTTCATGTAGACAAGGTTCATTATATACTGAACGAACTGGTGATGGGTGGAATGGTTCTAGAAACTAATATGACAGAGATACTTTCGAGGATCGACGATCAAAACAAATTGGAAAAACAAGAGGTACGTAGTCCTTTGTTATCCGATATTTGACAAACGGATACTTGTTTGAATGTTTAAGCTTTAGTTGTATAGCTCATGAGTATTTAAAAATAACAGATTTTGTATATAAAACAGCAGTGCACTGTGATAAACTTGAACTTGATTAAGTCATACTTGTAACAACTAATTTTTATTAAACATCCCTTAACTTTTTGGGCCTGACTCGGTATCAAATTGAATATATAATGAATCAATCATTAGTAGAACAACATTTCTAATTCATTGAGCGTAATTGTCTGGGCTTGAAGAAGTTAACAGCCTTTAACAGTTTATTTGATAGCTGTGCATGCTTTGGAATGTTTCGTAGAGCAGTTTCATATGGTGGTAGGACTGATTTACCTAACATGAATTTTAGGGAACTTACAAATCAGGACGATCTTGCTCACCTCGTCCGTTTGTCCTTCTGGGGCCCCCTCCCTAAGTAAATCGGCAGTAAAAAAATCAGACCATTTTGTACACTCTCATTCCTTTATATATAGTTTATCTGTGATCTTTCTTTGTTCTTTTTATTTTTTTTTATACTAAGAATCTCGAAGCATAAATCTTTTGTAGCTTTACAAAACAAGTTCTCATAACACGCATGATGGTGCTATCGTTTGTAAATGTCTGCTCGGATAACAGTGCCTTAATGCAAATGTATACGTCGCTATGCTCGAAGAATAAAACATGTACTGCGTAGCTACTCATTTGTCTTTACTTCTACTATTTAACTTAAGCTCAAGTCGATCCTCAAAGTTTCTCCGTTTTCCATTTTTTCCATCCATCTGGTATGTGCAGGCAGGAATCACAGCAGCGCCGGCGCGTGCTGTTTCTGCTGTCAAGAATATGAATATACCGCAGCAGATAAAGGATATGAAGTTGCCTGACTTGCCACAGGCTATAAAAGATCTCAAATTCTGACCAGCCGTTACTTCGTTGGCCCCGAGCTGACTGGTTTCCACTACGATTTCGAGTGCGAGTGATACCACGACAAGGGTTTTTTTTCCTTCCCTACAATCGAACGAAAGTGCACCAATACTGCCTACAGACACTCCGTATGTTTCTTCTCAGCAGTACCAGAATTAAACGAACGAAGATCGGTTTATCCCCGGAGGCTTTCAAAAAATCGTTTCCCCGACTTGTGAAGAAGATGTTTCTTACGAAATTTAAAACAAACTATTTATACCAGATTTTAATACAGAAGAGTTGGAATAACTGAATTAGAATTTCCAAGATATAGAAAGAAAAGGTAAAGATTTACAAATTTCGAAACTACCGATATATTATGTTTACAATAACGTTTCATCATTCCTGTACAATACTAAAAAGAAAAAAAGTATATTTCCATTATAGTGTAATCCATGAAAATGCATTTCCTTTGTCACGTTCAAAGCAGTATCTTTAGTATTATCTTGTTTGTGAACATCTTCCCATTTGAATGATCGAAGATTGTTAGATATCAATGTTATATTGTATCGAGAAACATATTAAATAAATATTATAATACTGCATGATCATTTTTATTTTTCAAGGATTCATAAGAATTCGTTAACTAACAACTTTACAATAACAAAATTATCAAATAAAACATTATTTTTTAGATATAGCTATTTCATTCCTAACTGTTGTCCATATGTATCCAGTACCTCTTTCTGTAAGCGGTGGTGGATACGGTGAATTCTTTAATTTATAGTAATCCGATGGTGCATGCATCACAAATTCCATGCATTCCAATTTACGTGGGAGGTCCTCTTCTGGACCTATAATATATGTTTCAGGACTGAATCCTTCATCCGGTGGTGGGCTAAATAGATAATATGTACATATCATTATTTTCTTTCCTTTGAATAGTAACCGATTCATTGAAACAAATATACAGGGTGAGACTGCATATGTATATCTATGCTCATCCTGTATATACTCTATACCTTGCAGTGGTAGGCAGGAGCCAAGTAACAGCAGCACTTTTTTCACAGTACTGATCGGTGAGCAGGCCACGAATTTGGGCATAATAAATTCCTCCGTCGATATCTTGCATAGAGACTATATCACCCACTTGAAAATAAGTGCCTTTATAGAACACGTAATTGCTTGTAACGGGAGTTGCTGTGGCTGTTGGTGCTTTAACTGGCTAAGAGAAAGAAAAAAAAAACAAAAAAAGAACGTAAATGAATAAGGTAGAACGTAGTTATTTTTCAATGACTAACAATTCTCAATAAACATACAGTTTTCTTGAATAAATTTCTTCGTCCTTTCCCCTTAGGTACTACTTTGTGCGGCCCGGCAGATTTTGAGTTACAATATCTCGTGATCCTTGTACTTCTCCTGGTAGGCCTCAATGATCCTCCCTTGTCCTCGTCCTCGATTTTCGCAGTCGTACCGGCCTCGGAATTTCTCTCCTCTTCAAGGCAAGCATTGCAAAGGTTACCGGCCTCGGTTGAGTGCCAAAGCGGGGTCTCTCGAGTCCCACACTTAACACACTCAGGTTTGCTGCCGAGAGGCATTGAGTTCTAATTAATTCGATCTCATTAATTATTCATTCACCGACGGTCAACCAACGAACGTTTCTTTCAACCTGCACCGCGATCTCTTGGTCGGTTCAGTCTCACTCGATCTCATTCTGACTCGAAATTTAATAATACCAAAGAAATGTTAACGGGTTTCGTGTACATACGTGGATTTCATAAAGAAAAGGGCTATAGAAATGTTCGATCAGATCGTAAGAACATTCTCCACGTTTGTTGTGGACAACGGGCGATTGTATACAACCTGATACAACGTTGGTTACACGCTCGAGCAGTGCGTCCAAAGTATAAAATCCCTAGCATTCATACACACAAATGCAACAGTCACACGAACATGTAGTTTTGGATAATTGAGCGGTGAATTAAAATGAATTCGTGATCACTGTGATAGAACATTTATTTTGCCGGTGACATTAATAATAACGTATGTTATGCGAAAACAATTGATTTTTATTAAAATCTGATCGATTGGTCTTTCACACAGTGACAGAATAGTGTACCACATTCATTGGTATTCAATTTAATTAAATCTTCACATAGAAATGTACAGTCCTTTTTTTTTTGTATTGCTATTTATTTACTGTATAAAGAGGATGAAAGTACGACGTTACCTAAACCTGTAGTAAAATTGTTTTAAAATTTAAGAAACACACATTTGTTTAGGTACAACTACAAATAGTGATGATCCATGAGAGTATGTAAATAGATTTTTTTATCAACATTTTCTTTCTATTGCCTCGCCTCTATTCGTTTAATCTCTTTCGAAATCTCAGCTTTTCTCGATAATTTATCAAGTATTTCTTTTTCTGGATTTTTCAATAATCCAGACTTAATCTTCTCCTCTAACGTTTCAATTTCTCTGATCTTCTTCCTTAGGGTTTTTAGTCTTTTTTGTGGATCTGGTATCGAAGTCTCTGACTGGTTAATAACATTTGGTTTTGGTGTTAGGATTTGATTATTTGGTATTACTTTAGCATTGGACTGTGGTTTGTTGTTATTTTGTTGCAACGGTTCTTTTTTCTGTTCCAGCTCGGAGATCGTGGTTTTAGCCAATTCTTCTGTTATATGTTCGGTACTCTTGTTTTTATTCTTTTTCTTTTTCTTCTTGGCTTCTGTTTTCGCTGGAGCACCAGCAATGGTTTTAGCCTTGGCTGCCAGTAGCATCTCCTTTTTAGCTTTATGTTCAGCTATGAACTCTGGGCTTGCACCTACTGGATATATGGGTTTATTTTTTATTTGTTTTCCTTTGCTTTCATATCTGAAAAGATAATGGTAAGGACACCGTATAGAAACCAAACAATTTAAATACGTTCGTTCAACAAATCATCACATACAATGGAACTTCTTCTTGTGGAATATAGCCGTCCTTCACACGTCGTGGCTTGCGCCACGTACCATCTGGACGTTGACTAGCAGGGATGAATGTTCCGCCTGTGCAACAATTGATGGTGATAAGAAAAGAATAAATTGATGAATCAAAATGGAATCCAAGGTATAAATATTTCTGTTACAACAGTCCCATGAAGTTACATGAAACGAAATATTTATATGATATCACATGAATCTGTCGATAATTAATAATGATATAAGGACAGAATAAGTATCAGAATGCGGCTTACATTTTGAGCAATATAGGTTGTTTACATCCTACAGGTTATAAATAGTTTATTCGTCGAGAGAACCGAGACTTTTTAACAGAGCGAAAAAACGGTTTTTACCTTGCTCATTTTTAACGTAAGCCGACGCCATCGTCATTCGATACGATCATTCGCCGTGAATATTTTTTTATTATATTTCTTGGATAATTTTTACTATCCGCGTGCCATTTTGCGATCGCGAGGACCTCAACCTACCGTGCGATCAACCATTTCGAACCAATGAATTGAAATGCTTCTCCCATTCGCCGTAGGATGCCGCCACTGCATAATTATGATGCTCTTATCACTAGATTCTAGACACAGACTACATATAGAGAAGAATGAGAATCGAAGCTGATGAGTGAGAAATAGAAGCGTGAACACTCTCGATCAATCACCATATGGGCATCGACGAGGTCGTTGATAAGGGGATTCCCTGTTACACGATCTGAAATACCGACCATGCTAACAATTCGCAAATACAAGACCAATCAGCTAGTTAATTCTACAAGACAGCAGCACAGAAATTGAAAAGGAAGAGGAAATCTAGGGAAGGGAGGAGGAGGAGATTTAAGGAAGGAAGGGAGTACAGGTGTGGATTTAGGCATGAGAAGATAAGAGAGCAAAAGGCCAATTTTTGACAGCGCACCGATGTATATAGTTTTAAATAATAATCGCAAACCGATGGCGTTGCGCTGTGATTGATAGAGCGTACCAGTTTCCCCGAAAATGTCTTTCAATCCAAGACAATAACACCGCAGATAAAATCAATAAAAAAAGATGTGTGTCGAATTTCTCGAGATGCACTATGTCTCATACGATGTTCGTCAAAATTGGAGAATCTATAAGCTGCAGGTTTTATTCAACCATTTGTGAAGAGAAGCAACGTCCAAAGATTCAGCCGGTGAACTGGTCGAAAACACGATACGCACATGTGCCCGTGGTCAAAGTGGTGAGGAACAGAGGGTAATGGCAGTATAATGTATAGGTGAGACAAGAATACATTCACGGGAGCGGAAGTCGAGCGCACACAATCAGGATCGGAAGTAATTCCGGTGACCGAACACACTGGGATGGCATTGTTAGCCGATCCGCTGAATAATAATTGGCGTTCGTGCATTTACATGGCCACGATCGTGGAGCGTCAATATCTTTCCGGATGGAATGGAAACGTCACCCGGTGGCTTTGCTCCGTGATATAGCGTTCGTTCAGTATTTGCTGTGGATCTATGCCCGTGACTTCATCGTCGCTCTCCGCGTACGTATTAACAGTAAATCGAATCGAATCCTTTCGTTTCTGCGACAGAAACTTGCCGCGTCTCGTTTGTTCCGCGAGCTCTAGAATTCATAGTTATCGTACACGCGGCTACAAGTTCTTTCTTGTTTCAATCGAGGAAAAAACCCGTCGGATCGTGCAGCGAATTCATTTGAATGTTCCGTTGGAGTCCTGATACATTCTATTTAAGACACGAAGCTTTTCTAGATTAGTAGATTTCATTCCAGGATTGTTTCACTAGTTTGATCAGAATTTGTTAAAAAACGCAAAACAACCGTTTATTTTGATCCCAGCTAAAAAGAGAGTATCGCGCGAAAAAGTCACGATCGTCGGAGTACAGCGGCATGCTGACGGAGACGTATGCACGGAATTCGTCGTTAAAACGAGGAATGTACATTCCCGAGGAATTCCTTGAACGGTTCCGAAACAAGTGCCGGTTGTTCGAGGACGAAGTCGAGCCCGAAGCTCCAGAGACGGTGTGATTTAACCCTTTAACGCATTATCTTGACTGTATGCACCATTGCAGAGCTTTATATTAATTTTTTTTTTTTTAATCAGAAAATCTCCTATGAGATTTATTACAACTTAATTAACATTACAGAGTATTACAGTGTATACATTTTTAATAATATCGTGATAAGTAAATAAATATTATAATAAGATAAGATAAAAAAAAAAAAGGAAAAAGCCTTTAGACACGTAGGTTACAAGTATTTAAAAAGTCTATCATATATACGCACGCCATAATATTGGGTTCTATTATCTTAAACTTGTTTCCGCTTTTCAAGAGAGTTGTTCCGCCACGGTAGGAAGCTGAAATCGTGGGGTTAACCCCTTGCCGTACCATTTTCTTTACGGCTACAATAATTAGAACGTCTTCACCCCCTAAAATGTCACCGAAGAGGAAAGAAAATTTATATTTTTGCCTGAATACATTTACTTCAATGCTTAAATATTAAGTACACAAAAGTAAAATTTTATTTCGTCTGAAAATAAAGGTATAATTTTCATCTTTGTTAGACTTTATTTAATATCTTCATCACGAGTCTGACTCGTTAAAATATGGCAAGCGGTTAACGAACGTTTCATATCGAGCCTCCTTCCCAGCGGTTTATCGCGTTTCTTGCACAGTTCTCGGTCCTGCGCGACGATTCTTATTGGTCCGGAGAAATCAAATTCTACGAGCGCGTTTCCGGTCGAATGGAGAACGATTCCCGAACACTTCTGTCTGTCGTTCTAGCCGGCTAGCATTGATTTTAGCCAGAGTATATGCGCGCAGAGTCGCGTACCAACGATCCTCGGTTATGTATCCGTGATTCTTGTTTTTCCCCAGAGGAGGATGGGCTGCTCACCTAGCGGACCTTCGTGCGCGAAGGGCGGCATACGATTAATGGCCACGAAGCTCGCTTTCACCAAGGGTCAGCTGCATAACCTGAACGCATATTTCCGCGGGCTGGCCGAGGAGCCTCAAAACGGTGAATGTTTAACGAGTTTCTCCATAAATCTTGCTCGTCGATTCGACACGAGTCGCGGCAAGATTGTGCCGGGGAACAACGCGACCGTGTTGGGATCTGACATTTTGAGTGGCGCCATCTGCTGCCGAAAAGTAGAAATACTTTAAGCTTGGCTTATAGCAGCTTACAGTGTTAACAGGTGTTAATTACAGTATAAATTTGCAGTGTTAAAACAGGTGCTAATTAAAAATAACGTTATGGAAGCTCCAATTTTTCCACCGCGTAGCAAAAATAATTTTTATTACTATTCAGAGAAATATTATGATAGTAGAGCGAGCAAATTTGTTACTCCGTTACCACACTTTGAAATGAAGTATGTGAAGTGAACTGCTTGAAATTTATAAGACCTCCACTTCTAAAATATAAGAAACAATTTAGTAAAGAACAGTCTACTTTAGCAGCTAAGATAGCTAAAGCTAGAGTGCATATTGAAAGATCTAACCAGCGTATAAAGACTTTCAAAATTCTTGGTTCAGTGATGCCTGTGGCATTGGTGCCTCTAATAGAAGATATTTGTAGAATTATTTGTGGAGTAATTAATATGTCCTCACCAATTATAAGCGATTCGAAATTTATGAAATTATAATTGCAAATTTAGAAGGTATATTAAAGAACAAATTTTTTTTGTAAAATCAATTATTTGATTTGAAACCTCGTTATTTCCAACCGATTAAAATCTAGATCGGAAGACGAAACTATTCGAAAATGAAATTGTGAACTCATACTACAATCATGCTACATTATACCTCGTAGCTTCGATTAAGTACTTGTAAAAGATTGCCCGATTACTGGGACACTTTGGTAGAAGTGCACCACAGCGGTCGGGTCCGCGATTCCTCATCTTTTTTTTTACGGCCGAACGGTGAACGAGAATGGCCATGTTACAGATTCCTCGAGCGCTACCGCGATCGAAGCTATCGTCGAGAGATTGGTTCAACGTTTGATGCTGGCCGCCGGCAATCTTGACCGGAGATTCTCGTCCGTGTTCCTCGTTTCGCTGAACGAGCCTCGGAGGATGAAGGTAACAGGGTCGGGGCGGCAGGCTCGAAGTTAGGGAACGAGACGCGCAAAGGCCGGTCGCTCTTCACCCCTTTCTTTTTCTCTGTGCAGCGACTGAAGTTCGAATATTTGCTGCGCATAGACGCGCTGTCTACCCCGACCGCGAGCTCGGAGTTGGAAGTCGAAGAGGATGCGGCAGCGGGTCTGCCGGGGTTTATTCGGTTAAAGATACTCGACGCCGGAGCAGAGCCCTGGCGAGAATACGCGGACGCTGTCGGGAGATTAAGGAGGGATATCGTGAAAGCGAAATTAGCAAATTTGTTGGCCGCGGCTATTAAACGAGGTACTTTGTGCCAGCTTGCGATGTTCTACCCGGTGGATTTTGTTGAATTATCCACGGAACTCGTGCTCTTGTATTTTTTAGACGGCGTCGAACCGACGGACGCCAACGTTTGCAGATCGCCGGGACAAGTGGTCGACGCGGAGGTTCTCGACAAGATACTGAAGCAGCCGGACCACTGTCGGATATTTTACGGGCCAGGTAACGTGTTCCTTAGCTATCGGGAAACTTAAACGCCGCCGTTAATTAACGATGATAAAAGGTACACGATAAATTCCCGCCGCGGATAACGCTCAAGTCTCGAAACGCATCCTCATCTTAAGATATTACCGCACGTTTATCACCGCAGGCAACAAAAGCGACCCACTACCGGGCGAATCGTAAGAAAGGAACGAAATGCCCAACTACCTCGTTATCATCCCGCCCGATTCCTCATTTCGCGGGAGCCCTTTCTGCCCTCTTATCAACGTCAAACTATCGTGAAACGTTCCGCGGGCGTCTCGCGTGTCTTCGAACTTTCATGTTCCGCCCCCCCCCCGGTCTTTCTCCTATTCTCGTCTCCCATTTCATCCCCTTTCATTCGTCTTGTTCGTCCTGCGCTCTGTCCCCTCCTCGTTATTAAATAACCGATGCGCTGAAGCAACTTGGTAATTCGATACGCACCGAGTGTTCTATAAATCAGAACAGGACGCTCGGGCAAAGTTGCTTTAATAACTACTGCAGAGGATTTAGAGTAACGAGCGCCGCGAAATATGCCCAGTTTCTGTGTAACTGGATTAAAGAACGCCCAGTAAATAAACCGGAGCCCTGTCTCGCGAAATTACGGGCCTGGCTAACGACGTGATTTTTAACAATCCGGCCCGTGCTCTGCGGGAGAACCAGCTGCTTAAACCTTTGCGGTCCTATGTCCTCGTCAGTGGAGTTGTTAAGAGATGAAACAAATCGTTCCGCAATTGTTCGCAGCCGTTTCAGATGGAGCGTCGCCAGAACCGAGGGAGCATCGAGTGGCGTTGATAGAAGACTCCGGAGGAATACTTTTGCGAATAGCGTTGAACGGGTGCAAGTCTCGCGAGGTAGAGGTCAGGCTGTTAATCGGCATAGGCCTGTCCTCTTGGCCCAGTTCGGCCGACTATCCTCGAAGATTGCCCCTCTATCACTGCGACGCTCTTCTTCATTACACCGTCGCGCAAAGCGTAAGTATGCCGATTCAAAGTCTGAAGATCTCTCTGCTTCCCAAAGCTTCTACGACTCACGGGTCTGTATTATCTCGTGTCCTCGTTTTCCCGTCACCGTTCCAGGGCATGTACGCCGTGGCCGTTGGACCGTACCCTGGCGCACGCTGCGAGGACCGAGCAACTCTCTGGGGTATACGTGTCCCGGCAGCAGAGAAAATTATGAGTCAACACTACGCCGCCGACAGTGTACCCGCCCTGACGGAGTCGGTGCTCATAGAAATCTTGCATCAGCTGCGCGAGGGACTCCCTTTGAATCCTACAAAGTCGAAGGTGGGATCGACGTTCGTCCGACGTACTGAGTAATCTTGCAGTTCCTGCTCGTTCGTCTTCGACACTTTTCCTGGGGGTATATTCACGCTAGAGTTGCGATAAACGATCATAGCAAAGCGTAGCAATACGTTCCACTTCATAATGGAAATGTTCATGACCAACGATACGTTGGGTTGCATTCGTATCGACGATGGGTATAGACAAATTATTATAGTAAACGAAGATTTATCATTGACATAAATAATAGTCTGTCCATTATCGGCCCAACAGAGACGCAGCTCTATGCGTCTATTCTATAAACTATCTATCAGAGTATCAAACTCAGTTTCTGGAGAGCTAATCAAATGAACAGCTGCTACATTTGACATAGATATGTTTTAAAATATTGATAAATAAACCAACGAATTGTCCAAAATATCATATCGTTACAAGAATGGCTCACCGTCCGAGGGTTAACGAGACGCGATATCTGTGCTTCAACGTTCCCGGAAAGTTTATTTTGTGAGAGCAGGCGACGCAATGGCGTTCCATTCCCAACCGACTGCGCGACAAATGCACTTCCTCCCGATGGATTTTATTTGGTCGATTCAGTCGGGCGTATCATTTGTTTCCTTTTCTCGAGCATCAGCCAGACCGTAGAGATATCCCGGTCTTCTGTCCTCGGCGTACTGTCCCCCCTCTCTCTCTTTCTCTCCTCCTCTCGCTCTTTTTGACGTTTTCATCTATGGGAATATTTGGCGCGTTTCATAGGTTCGCGGGTGGCTCTGCGACGAATGACTTCACGCGACGGCCCCGACAATAATTCAGACCGCGTATCCGGCTGTGCGCGGCGCATGGTTCATCTCGTCGCGCCTCGGTCCACTATTCTCTGGCCTATTTCTCCAAACACTCCGACCTTTCCCCTTTTCCTTGGGTCTTCCTTCTATCCTCTCGCAATTCAGGTGTCTCCTCGTCGACGCTGAAGACTCATTCTTTCTCTTCTTGACGCGTTGTCCATAGTCCTGGCTATTTAAAACTTTGAAGTTTTGAATCCCCCAGAAATGGGGGATTAATTTTTCCGTTTGATTCTCCCGAATCAAAAATATTTGCTCAGGCTCTTCAACAGCGCGGTAAAACGTCCACGAAATTTCAAAAAGACCGGTTTAATAGACGGCTGAAAATAAATTCGCAAAAATTCGTTAATTTTGAGTCTCGTACATCAGGCTCCCCTTAATAAAAACGCCGTCGCTGGATGCGACTCGGCAACAATTTATTCGGCCGGCCCCCAGTAACCGAACACGCAGCCCCGGTGAATACGTAATGAGAAAAGTTGAATCGATTTGAAAAATTTCCATCCCGTCGCAGCCGCAGCCACCCTCTATCCCGGCTTCCGGTTTCGTTGCCGCGGTGGCTTGTACTCTGCGCGAGCAACGAGACTTTTTGCATGGTAGCAGCGGCGGGCTGCAATTGAAACGGTCGTTCTATTATTTCAAATTAAGCATTCAGTGGTATGGGTCTGAATATTGATTACTATTTTCCAGGCGGCGGCGGCGGCGGCGGCGGCGAGCCGGAAGGGAGATAGTCCTCCACTGGACCGGCTGAGAGTGGTCTCCAGACACATCCTGAGGACCATGCATCGTTGGTCGTTGGAACGTGCCGGGCCGGATCCGTTGACTTGCTGGGCGCCCGACAACCTCTCGCGTCACGTTCTGCTCGTGCTCGACGAGTTAGTCACCGCTTTGAAATGCCAGAACCTCAGGTGTTACTTTCTGCCGCGCTGCAACGTGATGCTACAATGCGCGAAAGGTAATTCAGTTTGCGGTGGAACCGGGAGAGAAAAAGGAAGGTGGACGGAGGACGGCTTTTCGTTTCGCCGAGCGAGATCCATCCTCCTTTTTGTCGTTATTTTTTTACCCACAGGACAATCGATATCACGGTGACACGAACACAACAATGCACGCGCATTGACGGCCCGCGGGAACGTCTCGTTTCCATGGAAATCCTTAATTGGTGACGATAACGACGCGTACCATTATCGCGGACGTATCGGCAATTTGCGCGCGTCCATAAGCTGCCTCGCGGTACACCTCCATTGATATCTCATCAGCATTTCACAGCGTCCTCCTTCGCTTCTTCGGGATCCCACGGACACGCCCCCTTTACGCAAGCTTTCAAAGCTCGCGATTCGATTAAACTTGCCTTTTGCCTTCGGGATCGTCTATGACCTTGCACTTTACAGGCGGGATAGTGCATCACGAAGATTCCTACGCCTCCGATTGTCGGCTGCTGGAGTCCTATCTGGAGACGCTGCACCATCGTTCTCTCTCCGCGACTTCGTGTGTGCCCAGACCTCTAGACGCTATGGAGATGGAGCTAATCGCCAGGTGGCGAGACATAGTCTTCTCCTTGCCCCGCGGCACGGCGGACGCAGATTATGGTTACAGTCCTAGACAATTGGAATATCTGGGTCTGATCCTCGAACAAGCACTGCGAACCAGAGACTGTACCGCACAGGTAGCGTATCGCGCTAATTCAAGTTCAAACGGAACAGTACTCTGGTTTCTCTTTTCGACCGCAGGATTACTCAGATAGTTGTTCCTACCTGAACTTCCCCGAGTGTGCCTTTCGCACAAGCGAGCAAGTGGAGAACCTTGTGTTCCTGCTGAAGCTGGTGTTAACGCAGGCCAAGGATCAGATTCGCGCGATGACCAATCGACGCGCGAGGGAGCGAGAATGCCCCAGGGACTCGAAGAAGGGAAGGAGGCATTGCAATACGACCAGCCAGTTCGATCGATCCGTTGGTCTCTTGATCGACGAGGCTCGAGCCGACAGAGAGACCGCCAGCGCGGACCTGGAGTCTCGGCCGGTGATGGCGAGGATGCTGCTGCAGTGGCTTTATTTCGGTAAACGAGCACTAACTGCAATTAACGATAGGACTATCGAGAAATAGTTCTGTGGCGGCTACTTCCTATGCTCGTCAACAGAGGGACATTACGACAACACCTTTCCCGCTACTACCTGAATCTTCCTCTGTTTGTATACATATATGCCGTCCTAAACTATCCTTACGACATCCCGCGTCTAAGGCACGGGTCCGCTAGATAGCCTTACCGATGAGTCCTCTAGCGGGCCTAGGACGAAACGTTTCCTTCTCCTTTTTCCTCCTCTCACACACTTTCCAGCCGCCATAGTTCACTTGGCTCCCTTTCAAAAGTAGAACAAGCGCGTGAGCGTGTTATTTAGATCCCTTTGGGTAGTTCTACCGTTGGATAGTCTTTTTTCTTCAAACTCATGACACTTTGGCTGTTCAAGGAATGGACTACGACACAAAGTACCTGGAGCCAGTGTTGCGACCGTACCTGAACACTCTTTTCTACAGTCTCCACGAGAACTGTTGGTACGCGGCGAGCTGGAGGAGCAAGCAGGAGATTTACAATTCCGAGATGCGTTCTTTGTCCACGTTCTGCGAATCCGTGGTGTCGCAGGAAATAACGCCGGCGCTGGGAATCGTGGAGTTTCTGTCGAAAGGCTGGCGTTGGGCGGAGAGCATGACAAAGATGATCGAGCGTTCCGGGAACTCTTTGAAGCTGATTCTGCTCGCCGGGGATAAGGAGCTGAGGTACAACCTGACGTTCACCGAGAACAAAGGGCCGAGCGCGTTTTCCACGTGGAGCAAGGCCAGGAGCGTAAACACGATCGCCAGGAGAAAACGAACGAGTTTCCAAGCCGGAGAGATCTTCGACTCTCTGTCCGAGTCCCGAGTCGCCTGCTGCGAGATCAACGGTGAGAACGCGATCTTTCTCGATCGAGTAATTTCAGCCGGACCGAGCCGGGTCGATAGCACATAAGACGTAGCGTGAGAAACGGGGCGGTAGACCGACACACGAGTAATTACAGTGGGCGCGAGAGCTCCGCTAAATCAGGTATTAAGATATAAACTTGGGCAAAGACCGCGGAGGAGCTTCCGCCAGCTCTCAGTCCCGTTGTGCTCGCCCGGAAACTTGTCGCGACCGTAATAAGGCGCTCCGGAAAGGGTGCGGGTTCGAGTTCGAGTTTAGAGAATTAATTAGATTCGTCGGTTCCCGCTCAACAAGGGAAGTCGGAAGGGAAAAAAGGTTGCCAGTTTCCCCGACAGTTCCGCCGATCCCCGAAAACAACGAGTCTCGAAATTCCCGCTGAGCTGGATAAGGGCGATAAGAGGAATTTACACGGTATTGATTTCACGCTCGATTTATTCGCACAGTTTATGAGATCCGTGATCGATCTCGACCGAGGCCGCGTTTCCATCCGGTTTATCCTGAATAGATAGTTTCAGTCCTTAAATATCCTATGCAAAATTATTGCAATTGCAAATACTTTCGAAAAACGATTCTTCCCTGGAACGCACAGGTCTTTTCGTGAGATTTCTAATTAAGAGAACAAAGTCCCTTAGAAAAATGGTAATGCGGGCTTGCGCTAGTCTATTCCCTGGATGAGTGCATCGATAGAGACCCGACCTGATTGGTCTTGCATAAGAATTTCTGAGAGATCTTGCATGATTCGCAAAGGAACCTGGCAACACAGCAGAGCCAGTACATCTTGTGTAATAACAGCGGGAGAAATCAATTATTACCGGAGCCGCGTGGAAGGAGCACGCGTCGAGCTTTCCGAGTCAGGAAGAACTCGGGAAAAAATTCCCCGGTGAGATTTTTCCAATACATCCTGCGGCGTCGGGTTCCTGTTTCGCGTCGGTCGAAAAAAGAGGTTAATTACCTCTCGCGGAGGGACGCGCGCGTAGCTTCCCGCTCGTAAAATCGCCGGGCAGGATCAATCTCCGGGTACGAAGACGAGGCGTGGGCGAAGCAGGAGGCTTCCACTTCTGCGCGTTTTCCTTGAAGCGGAGTTCGCCGTTCGATAAAGATTTACGGGACTGTATCACGGGAACATCGCCTCTCGCTGTGGGCTTTTGGCTCGCTCGAGACTCCCAGAGCCTTCGGATCCAACGCTATCTCATGCTGGCAGTGTTATCGGCCGGGGCCGGCCGGCCGGTAGCTATCGAGCGAAATCCTTCCCCAGGAATACATAGTCCTATTGTTGCGGTATCGGTTATACGTGTCGGCAACGACTGACCGGCGTCGTTTTATTACTTCGGAAATGTCGTAAACCGGGAATCCCGACGGTCGAATCGACGCCCAACTATTCCCGACGGAGGACCGTTCGGTGGAACGACGCTATTTAACCCTTTCGCTCCTAATTCCTTTTTAAAATGAACATCTTCGATCGTTGGATGGGTTTGGTTTCGCAGTAACCTCACGCGCTCCACCTAGAATAGTTTATACGTTATTATTACTTTGATTATTTTCTATAATCTTTGTCTTTCGCTTTAACCCTCTATCTACCAAGCGGGTCCATTGGATCCGACTGTATGTAGATACTGCGGTTATTTAAACTTTTAAAATTCTTGGGATCTTGTCGTTGCATGACTTTGTTACTTTTCTTATTTTTTATTATTTAAAGCTAAAAGTTTTTTTTATATTTATTAAGTCATGCAACGACAAGATACCAAGAATTTTAAAAGTTTAAATAACCGCGGTATCTACATACAGTCTGGTCCAATGGACCCGCTTGGTAGACAGAGGGTTAAAGTAACTGCTAGTTACAGATATCTACATTATATTATTCTAATGCTAATTTAAGCTATTAGTCATTGCTTCTATATCATTATAGACTATCGCTAAATTATTAAATAGACTCGTCCCAATACTGTAACTTTTTCTTCAAAGCGCTGCCATCACCGCAATACTACAGGTGCAGTAAAATGCTCCCATATGTTCAAAAGCTTGCTTTGATACTTTCATTGCCATGTCATCCATATCTGGGTGACGGAAGTATTTATACAGAATTGAAAATTAATTTTTACGTTGGTAGATTGTGTGTACAAAATTTCCTTACGATCTGAGGAATAGTTGAGGTTTGAAACAGTAATTAATATCACAAAACTAAACTTCTTAGTTTTCGTTTTGTTAAATATATTGCTTTGATTTTGTGTAATTTTTATGATTGTCGAATGGGCGATGAACGTGTTAACCCTTAGCACTCAGTGGTGACTCTGAGCCACCACTAAAAATTGCTATACCATTATTCAAAATATTGTTTACATTATTAAATTGATATTCAATAAATTAGTTACCAAACATTTAAGTATTCTATGACGTATTTTATCAGTTTCATTTCTTCAAAATGATAAAAATCATATAGAATGGAAATATTCTTGATCGAAAAAAAAAAGTTTGGTTATGGAGTTAAAATACTTCCGAGCGCAAAGGGTTAATAGAACGTTTAACATAATTCACAGAAATTCGTTTGGTTCTCAGCAGTTTTCGCTAGTTCGCTTTGTAAGGCGTATTCTAGTCATGAGCATTTTTCAAAGACCGCAAGGGACGCGCTTGTCCCAACGGGAGCGAGAGGGTTAAGATTTCACGATGTAAGGCGTACGGCAACGCTTGGCTAACCGGGATTGCACATAGAATAACGGGTGGTCGTGTTAAACATTGAGAATGTGGCTGGCGCGTAGGACGGCTAAATGCGCGGCGGAAGGGATGGAGATTTACGCCGGTGTCGCGGGAGGACATCATAGGTAACGGGGAGCGTAAAACTCGAGCTGGAAACGCCTCGGGCGATAGATCAACCGTGTGCGCGAGCTGCTCAAAAAGAGCGGTTCGGCTGGCGTGTTTTAAATCAACGCCGAGCCGCGGTGGTGACGTAGGCAAATTTCTGCTCCGTATCCGGACGCCCGTTCCCTCATCCGGTCCTGGTCCCGGGAGACGTTTATGCGAGTTGCAATGGCAAAATCAATAATCTTGTTAGGTGTTGCAGGCCACACGGAGCTGAGAGATGCCAGCCCTTTGACGTACATCGCGTCAATGAGCAGGCAACGGGCTCGACACCGTGGACCGGGCGACTTGGTTCTGGCCATGCTCTCCCTCGGCAAGTTCAGGGTAAGTTTCAGCTTTACCTACCCTCAACGGTGACCGCAAGTTTCTGTTTCACTTTGCTCGCCATTCTACTTAACGTTTCGTTACCCGCGGTCTCGTTTTGCTCCGTGGTTTTTTGGCGTTCCTCCGACACCGGAGCAATCAATTAAAATGTCGCCAACCAGTCAAGTTATTTAGGACGATCAAACGCACGACGATCGATCCGTAGTCTATTGCAATGAAATTATTCTCGACGTTTCGATCCTTGTGTGGATCATTTTCATAGAGGCTTTATTGCGTTTGCTGTGCCAACGGATAAAATGAAACAAAAAAAGAAAAATTATGAACAGAATATTAGGAGTTACGGAGGACGGTGATTTAACCCATGGTGGCAGACACATAACTGTTAGGTTACGTTATATTTCATTAACTTATGGCGGCTGAAAAGTGTGTGAGAGGAGGAAAAAGGAGAAGGAAGCGTTTCGTCCTAGGCCCGCTAGAGGACTCATCGGTAAGGCTATCTAGCGGACCCGTGCCTTAGACGCGGGATGTCGTAAGGACAGTTTAGGACGGTATATATACAAACAGAGGAAAGGTGTTGCCGTAATGTCCCTCTGTTGACGAGCATAGGAAGTAGCCGCCACAGTTCTATCGTTAAATTAATAAACGTTATGATTTCGGCGCAAGGTTCGATCCTATTGAAAAGCAGCAAATTTGCAATGTCGACAAGGATCGAATACAAGGATCGAAACGTCGAGAATAATTTAATTGCAAATTTGCTGCTTTTCAAGAGGATCGAACCCTGCGAAAAAATCATAAAGTTTATTAATATACTTCATTTCGATCGAGATAAATTACACCAGTATCTATCGTTAAAGCGTGAATTTCATGGTAGATGTGTTAACAGAATTCGAGGGCTGACTAATCACACAGAATCCACTAAATATTCCGTCGTAACAGGAGCTAGAGATTTTTTCGAAAGAGGAATTTCCAGCGAACCAAGATTAAGCGGACTAAAGAAACAAAATTGAATGGTGTTCGTTACCTCGTACAGAGGGCCGCTTTGCCAAGGAGATCGATTCGTTTAGCTTGTTACCTGTAGTTCCTCGCATCTGTTTTCATGTAACGATATCAGTTTCAAAGGCAGTCTAACGCGAATAAACTAAAGTTCGCGGCTGCTAGCAAAGTTCATCGTCGGTGTCGAGAAAAAGGGAAGCACATCGCTGTGAAACTCGCCCGTGAGTTTCCAACAGAACACCGGATGGTGTAAATCAGTGGTAGCGTCGCAGTTTCTATCATCTTGGTCAGTATATCATTCCGGGACGCAGGTTCGATTGCCGATTATTTGTCAGAGTAATTTCCGCGGTGAGACTCGCATTCCCGGACGTTCGAGTCTCGGGTGTTTGCCCGACGGAGTTTCGACTCCGCTTTCATTCCGTGCTGCAGACGACGCGCGGGGCAGCTTAATTACACACAGTTCGCGGCAGTTTCATTAGATTAGACGAGCACAGATTTCCGACGCGGGGCGAGGACGCGGACGCGCGTTTCGAGGAGGTAATTCCAGGACAGTAATTTCGCAGGCTCGCCCGCCGGGAAGGGAACGCCGCGCCGGAACGACGTCGAAGCGTCGCGACGGCAGATTCTACGACAATAATATCGATGCGACCGGCTTGAAGGAAACTACGGACTTCGCCCGACGGAGTTTCCGCAGTTCTCCCGACGATCCGCTTCTTCCCCTTAACGCGCCTCCTATTATCCGCTCGCTTGTATAATCGGGTAGCAGCCGATTTAATAGCCCCGCTGATAACCGCTTCACGGCCACCGCCCAGCCCTGCACGGTCTTTACCAATTTTCCTAGAATCCTCCTGCAGCCCGAAACCGCCCCTTTGGAGGTTCCTCCAGCGGACGAATTAACTCTGGAACTTGCAAGCACCTGCGAACCCGCAGATTGAACAGTTTTAATTGGCATTTACGAAAATAACATACTCCGAAATTTTTGCCATCTCTTCGGATTTACAGTCGTGGACAAAATTAAGTGGACAGGTCTAATGATCAACAAAAAATCAACGCAATTTAAAAAATAATTTTAATAAACTAGAATTGTACGGTACATTTAAGTTAACAAAGTGTACTTTAATGAAATAAACAACAATATCAATAATAAAAGTTAATATAATAGAATATATTATCATTAATCAAAATTGTATACAATTTTTGGTGGTCAAGATTAAGTGGACACTTTATAAATATTTAGAAAATAAGCAATTAGTATTTGGTATTGTAACCTCTTGCTTTAATTACTGCTTCTGGAGGTAACTTCGATACAAGTTTTTGGAGGTAACTTCGATAAATTTGTTGAAATTTTATTTGCAATTCGTTTATAATACTGTTTTATTATGACGTCTTCCTAATGGTATTTCCGAATCTAATAAGCTCCATAAATTTTCTATAGGATTAAGATCTGCACTTTGCGGAGGCCAATAGAGAACATCTATCCCACAATTTTATACAAATTTTTTCGTTTTCTTCGCCGTATGCTTTGTCCACGGTCTCAAAGACATCCATACAAACAAATGTGCATAAATATTAACAGAAACATTATATTTATGCTTTTACATACTAAATAAATTCTTTCGTTGTGTATAAACATTTTTCATGTTAAACATCTGCAATCAATTTATAACACAATAAATGAAAATAGAGATTATTCAGAATTTATGTTCTGTCCACTTAATTTTGTCCACGACTGTAAATATGAATGCTACTTCCACAGAGTATTATCGAAACGAACGTTGGTAGATCGTTTTAGTAACGTTAAGAATGTAGCAGCAATTTTTAGCAATGCCTTTCAATTTGTTCTGCCATTGGAGGCTGTGTTACGGGCGCGAGAAAGTTCGAAAAATGGTTTTATTGGCTGAAAATGGGGGGACAAGTAGGAGAAATTGGAAATCGTTCGGAGCGTCACAGTATTTATTCCGCTACTTCGGGCATTTACGTTTCCGACAGCGATAGGATGGGGAAGAGAGAGAGAGAGAGAGAGAGAGAGAGAGAGAGAGAGAGAGAGAGAGAGAGAGAGAGAGAGAGAAAGAGAGAAAGAGTGGAAATCGAAGTTGAATCTCGGCCGAGACGGTCGGGAGGAACAACGGGAAAAATTCAACGAACCGTCGTCGGCACTGTGTTTGCCTGGCTTTGGCGTATGCATCGGAACCCTCGTATGCACATGCACGTGCATGTGTATGACGAAGGAACGTTTATCTCCCGCCAGGAGACTTCTTCCTTGACAACGCGAATTAAACGTCGCTCGCACGTCTCCACCGTGAAAACCGGATCCTCCTTCTCTCCCTCTCTCTCTCTCTCTCTCTCTCTAGTCTTGTACCTGTATCGCAGTGTTTCCCCCTCGCATAAATCTCCGACGAATATAAATCGACTTTTAATCGGCTCGCAAATGAGCGTTAATGCGACGAACACGTTGGACCCTTGTTCCTGACGAATCTCTCCCGTGAGAGCGTTTGATCGCAGCATCGGTCACCGCCGTGCAGTACTCGATAAGTATGAAAAATGGGGCGAAAATTAAAAAAATTTATGCAACGAGTGCGAACATGGAAGATTTCTTTCAGACCCCGTTGGAATTTTCATTAGAACAACTCGTCATGATCGATGGTGATGTTAAACATTACTTGATAAGAACGATACATCTACCACGAATAAATTTTTTTTTATTATAGCACCTTGAATCTCATTTGAGATTCATTTTGGCTATCATGAAGATACATTATCGAACATACAAACAGAAAAATACAAACGCAGTTACTATGTGATTAATATCCTGATTGTGATAACCACATTGGCACTTCGGATTGTCTATAATGCCAACTCGACCACCACGAATAAATCTTCGCGAATAAATTCAAGTCGTACTAATTTTTGTTCCATTTTTCAGAAAAATCGACCACCGTGCGCCACATTTCCTGCATGGGGATAGCGTTATTGTCGTCGGCGGAGAGAAACGGAGACGGTGAAAGGCGTTTATTCGAATTACCCACGATTGTTAATTAATGCAACAGACTGTGTAGAACTTTCTAGACACGTCCGATTGACAGAGCCGATCTAGATTTCGGGGACGAGCGTTTTGAAAGCGGCGTGTCCACTTCTCGCTCGCGGGTGTGTGTGTCCCCGGTTTTCATGAGTTTTCGAGCGGCAGAATTGAAATCCGGTTTAATGTTTCGGGAAAGCCGGCTGCCGGGAACTGCGAAGTGAAACCTCGGTTTATGGGAGAGATCATAAAAATCGGGTTGCCGCGTTGCTTCAAAGTATCGCGTCGCTGTAACAACCGACGAGAAGACTGTTGCCGCGCCAGTCATCGCAGCGATGGGAACGATACCTTCGCAAACGGCTTCTCCCATACCTTGCAGAAAAACGCTGCGAATCGCTCCGTTTCGCGCGGCTTCGATCACCTTCCCATCGCCGCTCGAATCACTGTCCATTGTGAGGCTGTTTCGCGCTAACTGTTATAGGAGTGCTCCTCTCCTACCGATGGAATGTCTAGACGTCGCGGTATCGCTTCTTGATACACGAACGTTATCGGTCCATCCCTTTTCAATTCGAGACGCGCGATCGCTTTGATCGCGGTCGGGTTAGAGATCTCTGGATGTTCTCCATTTGTAGCCGGCGGTGATTTCAGCTTTACAAATTTCCAAATGTCTGACACATTTTTGTCTCTATATTGCATCGGAGAAACGGGGGGTGGAAATGTCGCGGTATCGCTTCTTGATACGCGAACGATAGCGGTCCATCCCTTTTCAATTCGAAACGCGCGATCGCTTTGATCGCGGTCGGGTTAGAGATCTCTGGATGTTCTCCATTTGTAGCCGGCGGTAACTCCAGCTTTACAAATTTCCAAATGTCTCACACATTTTTATCTCTATATTGCATCGGAGAAACGGGGGGTGGAAATGTCGCGGTACAACGCGGAATGAAAGAGAAGTTTTAGACGAGAGTGGTGTTCCAGGGATGGAGGTTCCTCCGTCATGCATCGATCTATCAATCCGGCGATTTAATACGGGTTCGACAGTCTAATTTTCTTGGAGATTCCCCGTGGAGGATCTCCGGGTACCCGGTCCGTCGATTAAACCGCCGGATAATTAGACGGAAGCCTCTCCGCTCTCGGGCCCGAGACGGACGGACGAAAGTCATGCAAACGATGGGACACGATCCTGCACTTACGGGGACCGAAACTTTTTTACGACCCGTTAGGAATATCGCCCCGTCCACTCGAATTTCCGGGTTCGGTCCGTTCGACGCAGAGTCTTCGGGGTCGCAGGGATTTTCCCGGAGTTTTGCGAGTCTCCGGGGGATCTTAAACGTATCAGCGTTCGAGGGAGGGTCTGGTTCAGTCGTAATAGGTGTCAGCGAGTTCTCGCAGCTCGAGAGGACCTTAAGCACCTTCGATATTCTCGTCCCCGGTTCGATATTCGTCAAACACGTCCGTGTTCGATCTCTTTTCGAAAGACTTAGGTGAACTCGATATTTGAATCGGTGTTTCACCGATAAAACATTCGAACAATTCGGCGAATGCTTCCGCTTCGAAAGCGACCAGATCTACGGGCGTACGGCGAAGAGACTTCCGGCGGCGATCGATAAAACTCGGCTCTGGCGAATCGGATGCTGTTCAAATAGAATTCTCTTATAGAGGCGGTCGCTACTTATCCGATTAACATTCCCATCGGTCCAACCGCCGACGTTGCGAACTATTCTCCCCGATGAAATAAATTGCAGACGCTTCTTCTTTCTCCGTCGAGACCCAAGCCGCTCCAAACTTTTGCTAATTTTTCACTGGGTCAATGCCTTCCGAGGATTTTTGTTTGTCTTCTGATCGATTCGAGGTAGGGGAAAGTAGTAGTCTAATTTGAAGTAACGCCCAAGTTGATTCGTCATGTTCTAATCATTGGATACTAAAGAATTCTCATTGAACGGCTCATGTGAAAGAAAATTTTTATTGTCGAACATTTTAAGGTTTGAATCGAAGTTGCTAGATAACACTTTGCAATAAGTGTTCTTTAACACTAAACCTACCGAGCCTTAAAAGTATGCGGCGCATATTGACTTACAAAAAATACAGGATTGAATTTATTTAGACTTTCTGCGGTTCTTATTTTAATATGCGATCTACTAAAGATATTTATTCAACCATTTCTCATAAAAGTATCTTCATTATATCAATAATTGTAAAATAAAAAATCTGGCCCTGGTCATTTTGACCGGTGGTGGTAAGTCAATTTTAGAACCTGTTCCCGTACGAATTTTTGTTACGTTTTCAGGGCTTGAATTAAAGATGGAAGATAGCACTTTATGATAGGTATACACTGCGTGAAAGGCGGTCGTCTTTGTTAAGTAAATAATAAATAATTGACAGTATTTCGAAACCTTGTATCGATCCAGGTTAGGTTTGTGTGCCCTAATTATTCTTGAAGAACCAATGATGGTACCACGGATGTGAAACGTCCTGTAGAACTCCTTTTACCTCCGCTATACGAAATTCGTTTCGATCGGTCGCAATTACTGCGTCGAACGCCGAGTTTTCAACGTACCCACGGAATCGTCGCGTTTCTTTCTGGAGAGAATATCAGAATCGGAGAACCTTTCTGTGAGCGAGTTTCTCCATCCAGCAGAGACAATCGAACCCACGTAGGGGATGGAGCGCAGCGTCGCGGTATTTTCCGCTTTGTTTATCCGCGACGATGGCTGCCGTAGCGCCCGGGGCCACGCTCTTCAACTAATTTCCGGTTGCACGTGCTTCCGTCATTTGAAGTATCGTTTCCATGAGAGTTTCTTCCGAGCGGGAGGGATGAATATGTTTTTACTTCACTGGAGGGTGGAAAGAGAAGGAGAGTGAGATCGTGCGACAATGATCTATAGCTTCTCGCGTCTATAATGGAATTCCCTGGGCCTCGCGGGGTTATTCAGCACGTTTTCATTCGGATAAGGCAATAACCTCGTTCAAAAAGTAGCCGCCCACAATGGCGCCTCGGATCGGCGCGAATGGAAAATATCAATGCGAAGCATCGGTGGATTCCGTCGATGAAATTATATCCTCGAGGCGCGAACGATTTTTCTCGATCTTCTTCGACGATTCCTACGTGCCCCGCCACCCCTTGCCGATCTCCTCTTGGTCCTCGGAATTGCTCGATAGCCGAGCCACGAAACTGTCTCTTGAAGCGCGGAATAAAAAGGAGTCTCGCGTCCCCCGTTCGCTCCGGTGTGGATGCGCGTACCTAAACGCGCGCGCACTCGTGTGTGTGTGTCCCGTCTGTACGCATATATGTATCTCCAGAACCACCGAAGGCGAATAAAAAGGGAAAAAGTGGACACGTATTTACTTTCCCGAAGCGCCCTCGCGAGCTATACCAGCCAGCCGAGTAGCTCTTGGCTCCTGCTCCTCGTCTCCGTCCTCCGTGTGCCAACTAACTTTCTACTTAAAGAGCGACAGCCCGAGAGTCGGGGCCCCCTTATGCTTATGGAAAATGCGTTTCGCGCTTCGGAACAAAGTTTAATCCCTCGTCTCCGCCGTCGAACCAGTCCCGCGACTCCGAATCTCTTCCTCTCGCTTCCGGCTCCACTTTTTAATCGAACTTCCAAAAATCACGCAACACTTCTCTTGTCCCCTCTCTCTCTCAACGACGCAATCAGAAATTTAGAGTGCTCACTGCCAAGGCCTTCAGATGCTAACCGAGTCCTGTATGATTTCATTTGTGCTTTTATCGTAATGCTTTTATCGCAATGCTTTTACCGCCGATTTTTCTCCTTATTGCAAATAGGCGACAACTTCTTCAATCCGAGATGCTCGATTGACAGTCGTATTTGCGAATTATACCACTTTCGGGTCCGAAAATCGGGTTAACGTTAATTTTGTCTTTTCAGATTCTGCAGGAGGTGGCGGCGCTTCTTCCGCGAGAGCAACAACTCGTCTTGTTGGACCTGGTGCATCGAGCTTCGAGAGAGTCCTCTCGTTCCAAAAAGACCGCCAGCTGCAATTTAGATGCGTCCGAATCAACCAGACAAGTCTACAGACCCAGGCACGCGTTCCTCTCCGAAACCGCCGCTTTAACGCTTTGGCTTCAACAAAGTCTCTCTTCTCCTCGTTTCAGCTTTCGCGATTAACCGGCGGCATTCGGGACCGAAGTCAAAGCGTTGAAGAGTTGTCAATGGCCACACCGCCTAGACGCCTCTTCCGCTATACACAATGATTTCCTCTTTCCTCGGTTCCAGGGCCGAATCGGATCTCATGGACTCATCGCTTCGAATATCGCCCGGCATTCGTGAGAGGCGCATCATCCTCGAGCACCAGAAACAGCTCGAGAGGGAGATGCAAGAGATGCACGACACTCTGCGACGCAACGCGGTGACGAGACACCGCGGTTCCGTCTGGGACTCTAACTCGGTTTCGTCCTGGAGCTCTTCCATCGATTCGTTTGCCGGCACAATAACGCTAAGGAGATATCGCGCACCTATATGGGAAGCCCTCAAAGGTCCTTCCGCTCATAACATCACTCCAATTACGTGTCCACGCTCGTTATCTATCGCGGAAGTGAAAAATCGGAGAATTTTCGAACGTTGGTATTTTATCAGAAGACGAAGCCTCCCCCTGTGCTTCAGTTTTGCTTTTGGCGATCCAGCGAGCGCCCGGTATAACTGCACACGCTCGAGGGTTCTCCGCTTATAATTTCGCTGTAATTCCGTAGCTTGCATGCTCGCTGAAACGATACGGCCCCGATCGATTTTCACGAAGTTAATTATTTTATTCCGCTCGATGCGCTGCCGCTGTATTATTTGCGTTTCGCCTCGGCTCGAGTGGCTCGGCCGATTCCTTTTTTATTTCCGCGCACAGAGCTCTAGGAACGCGTGGAGGGGCTCTCGCTTTTTCGCGGCCGAAAGAGTCCGGGAGGGCAACGCAAACAATACGGCAATCGATTTTTCAATTTTCAGGGAACTCGCCGGCGCGGGTCGGCGGCGGGCATCCCGCGTTGCTCGATCGCGGCGTCGTCGCGGGGAATAAATCCGAGGAGATGATCAGCCGGGAGGAGTCGCCGACCTGGAACACGCTGAACGCCCGACGGCTGCAAGACGACGCCAAGAACGGAGACGAATTGCCGTCTTGGGACGCGCTCGAGGCGACGCTGAATAGAAGGCTGTGTAATTACGGCAACGCTCTCGCGGAGTCCTCGCGGATTGACGAGCAGCGTATCGGGCCACAGCGAGAATGATTGTTTCCCCGGAAAAATGAAGGTTCTATCTCTAGACGGGTCTATGTGAAAAACGACTCTGCGCTAGCGATGGGCACTATCGACTAAATTAAACTATCGATTACTTACTATTTAGTAACAGCGTACTATCGACTATTTAGTCGATAGTTTTTAGTCGATAGTTTTCAGTCGACTGAAATTTCGCTTTAGTGGTTATGTCCAGTTATGTCATCAAATCTACTGCAACACCATCGATGTATGTACCTTTTGTAAAATTAATTCATAATTAGAATTTCAAAATTGTAAGAGGTGGACAAGTTTTTTTATAAGAATCATTACTATTTCGATTTATCATAAGGTATTGTAGGATCTCAGGAAAAAGGAAGGCACCGCGCCGGGAATCGAATCCGGGCCCTCGTGTTGGTAGCCGATCGACTAACGCGCTCACCCACGGAACCCTCCCCCCTTCTTCCTAATTTCCTACGGTATTTGTGGTCTGGGGGGTCCTAATCCCACAGTATTTAATATTTGTACTTAAACAGTTACCTGCTCTAAATTTTTGGTGAAAATCAATTATAAGTAATAATTTCCTGAATTCTTGAAAATATTATGTAAAATCAAATAAGTGTTGCTTTAATATAGAGCTATTTAAAATTATGGCATCTATTTAATAGTAAAACTCATTTAAAAGTCCCACCGCTTAAATTCAGTTGATTGATAGCTCCAGCATTGTATGGATCAAGCGACAGCTTCAGACAATTGAATTTAGTCGATAGTTTGGTGGTTCAAAAAAGTAGTCGACTGAAAATAGTAGAAATTAGTCGATAGTTTTTAGCCGATGGTGTCCATCGCTACTCTGCGCCTGCTGAAACTGTCTCTCTGTGTTCCAGGCGCCTCTCGGACCGTCCTCCGCCTCTCGCCCAACATTTTCGGCGACCGGATGTGCTATTGGACGCTTCCTCTGGAAGATATTTACCAGTCCCGAAAGACACGTACCAGGTCTATCCATAGGTAGAATAGTATTTTCCCGATTTTCCAGTGAAGACGTTAACAAACGCATTTATTAAATGAAGAGGCTCCTATAAACGAATCAACTAAGCATGTTTCAAGCGAGACGGCAGACGACGTTACTCACGGGACGGCCTAATATTTAGCAGGCTCGAAAGCAGCGTATTTCTCGCGGGGCGACCACGAATCCGCTAGTTGACTTGTGAGTATACATACAGGGTGAGTCACCTAACGTTTGTACCTCAAATATTTTTGTTGTTTCTAAAGATACGTAAAATATGGTAAGGACAAAGTTGAATGGTACAATCGATGCAAAAAAAAAATTTTGTTTTTATGTCATTTTTTTAGAGGTCACCTTGACTTTTTTAAATGGAACCACCCTTTATTAAACACCTACAATGATAGTCCCTTTCATTAGGAATTCAGTGACTATAATCAGTCCAAGGTCGTTCAAGGTCAAGGACAGAGAAAACGTATAAGATTTAACATCGATGCATGCTTGTAAACGGGCTTTGAAGGAATGTTGCACACTGTCCGCGACCTTGAATGACCTTGAGTAATTATAGTCACTGAATTCGTAATGAAAGGGGCTCTCATTGTAGGGTGAGGCAGTAACTATTGCCACCTCAAATATCTTTGTTGTCTTTAAAGATACGTCAAATGTCTGAAGGACAAAGTTGAATGGTTCAGTGGGACTCACACGATACCAAAAAAATATTTGTTTTTATGTCATTTTTTAGAGATTTTCAAGGTCACCTTGACTTTTTTTAAATGGAACCACCCTTTTTTAAACACCTACAATGATAGTGCCTTCCATTACAAATTCAGTGACTATAATTACTCAAGGTCATTCAAGGTCACGGACAGAGTGCAACATTCCTTCAAAGCCCGTTTACAGGCATGGATCGATGTTAAATCTTATACGTTATCTCTGTCCTTGACCTTGAATGACCTTGTGTAATTATAGTCACTGAATTCGTAATGAAAGGGACTATTATTGTAGGTGTTTAAAAAAGGGTGGTTCCATTTAAAAAAGTCAAGGTGACCTTGAAAATCTCTAAAAAAAATGACATAAAAACAAAATTTCTTTTTTGCATCGTGTCAGCCCCATTGTACCATTCAACTTTGTCCTCACCATATTTTACGTATCTTTAGAAACAACAAAGATATTTGAGGTACAAACGTTTTGTGACTCACCCTGTATAATGGTTACGAGGAAGACCTGAAACAGTCGGAGCAGCGTCTTGAATTTTCATTCGCGCCCGAAAGCGGCGATTACGTTCGTTCACCCCGGCACCAGCTTCCGTTACGTCCACCAGTTAATTAATGGGAACCACGGACCTCTCGGAATTCCAGCGGGGTTAGCGTCGACTGATTTTGGCAAATTCGACCGAAAGGAAAATTCCTTGGCCCGACGTTTTCTCTCGGAACAAGCACGCGCGCCTCGTGCCGTGCCGTGCAGCGCCTTGCTCCCATCAATCTTCACCACCTAAGGCTACTCCGTGACCGTACATTTTTATTAAGGCTCCGCGGCACGGCCAAGGCAAGGTTTCTCAACGGAGAAGCCTTCCTGTGTACACGGAGTCTTTGCTCGCTTTCCACGGGAAAGACTCTCTCTCTCTCTCTCTCTCTCTCTCTCTCATTCTCTCTCTCTTTCGCTCGACCGCTTTAAATTGCGAAAAGATGTAAGGGTTACTCCATCGAGGCAAGATTATTCGATTCCGATGGCCTTCTCGGAACACGGAATATGAAATAACGCGCTTCGCCGTTCGACACGGACTTTTCATATCTGGGAGATCGACTGAGAGGGAGTTGAGGAAAATCGCGGCTTTTTCTGGCTATCGAAAACCCTTGCGAATGGTATTTAACCCATTAAGGACTAGAGTTAACGCAAGTTTTCGTTTGCAATTTTTTCCAGCTGATTTGGATTGTCGAATTCCGTTTCTTAATATCAGCGCCGCGGAAAGGAAGGAAATTCCAGGGATTTGCTCGAGACAATTTTTATCGTGGCGCTGTTCTCTCTGCGGACATGGTCTGGGGGAATTTTTAAAAAATTTTATAAAGAACAGAGACGCTCCAGGGTAAAAATTACATTGGCACGGTGCGACGTCGTGGACCGTCTTCGAATAAATAGTCTGCGCGTAAAAGCAGTGTGCGCGCTTCTCTTCGAGCTTCTGCCAAAGAATGTGTTTGCCTTTGCCTCGAAAGTTACATGACCGCGCGCGGTCCAACCAGTGGGTCAAGTTCGCGGAGCGGCGCTTAAACTAAATCCGCTCGGAGGGTCGGTCGGCGTGTATTAACTCGCCTACCGGCCGGGGTTAGTCGATAAATTTCTATAGTCCGAGCGGCGGCGGGAAGAAAATCGCGGATCGAAAACACGGGTCTGGATTGTTCCCGTCGGCTCATGCGACCGGCTCGAATTTTCCGATCGGGAAAGTACACCGGTCGGCGACGTTCGATTACCGATTCGCCGGGACTTCGAACGAGCGCGAAGAGCCGGCGCGTAAATTGGAAGCAGAAGCGGCCGCTCGGTATGGACGCGATTCGATTAAACGAATTTAAAATGGCGCAAGTTTGCCAATCGGTCCGGTAATTGCCAATTAAAGTCGCCCGGAATGAGCAACATTGTTCGAGCTCTGTCGAGGCGAGTCATTGAGCCACGCTCGTGCGAGATCGAGCCTCGCGCGGGCCCGTTCCGGCACGGTAAACCTCGAACGCGTTCCATTATTTTTCATTTATTTATTTATTTTCCCGTTCGCACCCGAACACCGTTAAACTGCGACTGCGAATCGCCGGGCCGATTCCAGTCCCGTCGTCTCTCGTCGCGCGATCGCTCGAGCTCCGTTAAGTCCGTGTTAGTCCCCGTTTTAATCCTCCGTCTTCTGCTTGTCCCTTGAAACTTCATCCGGAACCTCTCTGCTTATTTTCAGCTATCTGCAACGTCCTCTTCCGCAATCTTCTGGTCCAGACGCGACTAGCGAGCGTTGTTTGCCCCGGGATCTGCGTCGTGGATCAAATTGCGTCGGGGAAAGAAGAGACTCTCGATCTTGCGAGTCCTGCATCGACGAAAGACCATCCATCATTCTCTTGTATCCAGGATAATGTGTGTTCTGTGTCTCAAAAAAGGACTTCTTCCCCTCAAGTACAAAAATCGCTTGATTTTAAAAATTGTGGCGGCTACTTCCTATGCTCGTCAACAGAGGGACATTACGACAACACCTTTCCCGCTACTACCTGAATCTTTACTACTATTAATCTTTACTATCTGAATCTTTACTACTACCTCTGTTTGTATATATACCGTCCTAAACTGTTCTTACGACATCCCGCGTCTAAGCGGGATCTCCTAGCGGGCGTAGGACGAAACGCTTCCTTCTCCTTTTTCCTCCTCTCACTCACTTTTCAGCCGCCATAAAATAAAGTATTTTATATTCCGTAAAATTGTGCATAGTTTTCATACGTTCCTACCATCTGTATTCCTACGTCTCCTAAAAATCTATCTACGTAAATAGTCCCGAGTAGGCGTGGCCTAGTAGCTCCCAGGTTCCCGAGAGCCAAATCACTGCCCCACAGAGCAATCTCCGCCGAACACTGTCTCGGTCACTTGATCTCCGCACGGTATACAGACTGGAGCAAGTACAATGGACAGTTGCGGTTCCTTCCTTTCGCCTTGCAATCAGTCGATCGATCAATTAGAGCGGTGTCGAAACAAAGGAGCGGTTGCTGGATTCGTCTGGAGTTTGAAGACTCGGAAGCGCTCACCAATAACAGTGGAAACGGAGGCCGTCGATGCCTCAAGACTTTGATTCGAACGGAGGAAGATGTTCCACGGTTTGAACGCCGAAAGTGGAGGAAGGAGACGAAGGACAAAGGGACGGGGAGAGGAAAAATGGACGCGGCGTAGCCGACCCCGACGTCCTCGCCGTCCTCTCACCATCGTCGTCGTCGTCGTCGTAGTAGTCCTGGAGAGATGTAAGTAGGGAGGGACGAGGGGGGTAGCGTTCGGTTGGCCGGGCTGCTTCCGTGTATTCCGGGGGTGGTTTTGGTGCGCGCGCGCACCGGGGTTGCGCCGTGGTTTCATCTCAGTTTCGCAGCCTCCCTTCCGCGGTCCGCATCAGCTCTGGTTCTCGCCGCTGGCACAGAGGTGTGTCGTTTTATCCGCGTTTCACTCACCGTGCCGCGTCACCGACACTCCGTTCCGTCGATAATCCATCGTTGAACCGTTCGTCGGACGTTTCTACGCGGTCGGCGCAACCCTCTGCGAGGTGTCCGCTCCGCCGGAAGCGGAGAGAAACGTCGTTCGACGATTGCGAGACAAGTGGGAACTCTTTTGTCCTCGACGTGCGACTTCCGCGCGCTTCACTTTTTCTCCGTCTCTATCTCTCTCTATTTCTATTTCTCTATCGGAGTATGTTCACGTGCGACAGATGATCCACCGACAATTGCCAGGACAATGGTGTGGTATGCGGAGCCTCCTACGCGTGTAACTTGGTAAGAATGCATTGGTTTTTGCGACGTAACGTTTACCGATCGAAGTCCAACTCGTTTATACGGTTCTATAGAGCTAGAGGATTTTTCTCAACGGGCCACCTGTCAATTATTCTCTGGGGTTGCCAAATGGAACGTTGAACGCTAGAGACCACCTTTGTCGATTGTTCTCCCGGGGGACGGAGCCCGTAATTCACGAGTTCCAGTCGCGGCGGTCGGGACTAGCAAAGCCCCCTTTGACCGGTCTAGTCCCGTCATTACGCGTAATGTAACTTAATCGCCGGGAAATCGGTCGCTTTGATCGTCCGGCGGGACGGCCGTTTCCGAAACCGGAGAATCAGGAACCAAGACGCGCTTAAGGGCCCGAGGCTGCAGCAGCAAGAGGGATGTTGAACAGCAAGCGGGGACGCGACGGTAGAGAACGTATTGCACATGCAAATTGCGTGAAACTTGCACTCGCGAAATGATTTCATGAGTTTCGAACGAGGTTCCTCGGGGTCTCGGGAAAGCTGATTTACTATTCAGTGGCTGGTTCTTTTTCTCTCGCCGTCCGGGTAAACTTTCTTTGTACCACTGTGTATCGGGCCGGCGACCGTTGCGGCTGCATCCGGTCTTGTACAACGATTCATTTCTCGCCACCTCCTCGCTCCCACGCATTTGCTTCGTCGACGGATGGCCAGCCATCGAGATCGGTCAGGCAGAATGTACTTTTGATAAAGGAGGCTGGCCTCCGCTCGCGCGGGTCGTTTATAACAGCCGGTGGACGCGCTCGAAACACGTACGAACCCTGTTTCCTCTTTTTCTCCGCGCGCCGTGGTCATTTATTAAACGGACGCCGATATTGACGCGGTTGATTTATAGCCCCACCCCCTCGGCCTTTCGCGGACCTTTGTAGGATGCGTCCGCCGATTCTTCTCATTGCCGACACTGTCCAGCCTGTGGATCTCGCCTCGGAAAAACCCGACGGGACTTAATCCTCGCGAGACCCGAATAATCCGCCGGTGACGGCTCGTCGTTCTTGCAAAAACTGGCTCGGACGGTTATTCAGCCCGATTCCGAGCAAGGGTGCTTCAACTGCGACGACACATTGTCGCGATAACGCCACGTTTGATACGCGCGAAACGCGAGAGAGAAAAAGAGAGATAGAGAGGGGGGTCGGGCTCGTCTCGCGATGAAAGACGCTCGATGATCAAAGCAGAAATTCTGACGGATTAAGAAAGATGGAATCTTCTCGGAACAAGAGACGTCAGAGAGAATACGCTACCGGGGGATACCGACGCACAGTGGTTCCGATCCAGAAATATGGGGACATTTTGCCAAAAAATCAACTATCTCGCACAGATGTCTGTTGAATATGTTTTGCTTTCTCAATTTCCGGCAATCTCGAAATTGAAAAAAGTAATAAACTGCAATAAAAATTGTTACTGTTATCGACAGTTAAAGTTGGATGTTTTGAAGATAGCATTTTTCATGGAAGAAATTGGTTCCTTTCTTTAACATGTCCTGACGACTCTTTTCAATATTTTTCCACCACTTTTTTTTTAAATGAAAAGTATATCTTTAAATTACAAATTATCACTGACAATTAAACATTACTGTTTGTTATTTAAAACAAATTTAATACTGACTCCATTGGGGAAAATCCTAAAAATTTTTAGTAATTCACATGGAATGTCTTTTGACTCTCGAATATTCCCAGAATTTTACAAAGTGGACTATCCTCAGCATATTTTCTTTTATATAATCCTGCAAGAATCGGAATCACCTTCTTCCATTTTTACAAATTATCATTGTTTAAAGCTGCGCGCTTCGCTGTGCGTATAGCTGCTATGGGCGCATTCATCGTCGAGACTATGCAACACTAAAATTCCTTTGGCCACACGAAGTGAGGTTTTCAGGATATAGAGCGACATCATAGGGAATTCTTCAGAAGATACACACTTTCAAATGTTTATGCTATAATATATATAAACCTTCAACAATGATATTCACTGCCATTCTGCATTCGGTTGATACAAAGCCATACGAGAGTGAATCGTGCAACTGTTTGAGCGTTACATTGTAATTTGAATGTAATTATAAACGTATGAAAGCTAATTTAAGTAGTTCTATGCATAAAATAGAAATGTTATCAGCAGAGAAAGCTCTTTGTACGTTTATAACAGCAGACCTGTCCAAATTTCAGTATACGTCCATTAGAAATGACGCTATACTGTACAAAACCAATCAATGGCCGTCGTATGCGGCATTATTAAAAGAAAAAAAAATTGTTATCCACCAAAGGAAGCTATAGATGTAACCGAAAAATATGCAAAAGTCGAGTTACAAAGTTTGCTAGATGACGCGGCTAAACGAATTTTAAAAAGCGTAGGTGATTTACAAAATAAGTCAATTGTCTGAAGAGGCCTTAGAGAGGAGACATAAAGATTTTCAAAATTATAGAAGTAATAAAAGCCGAAAATTTTCACGCACTGCTACAAATGAAGATATATTTCATAGATTATTACTAACTTCTGATCCATATATATCTTCCTTGCGTATAAAGTCCAACAATAATAAACCTAAAACCCTGGACTCAGAGGCTGAGGAACTAATAATTAAATAAAAACTTTTAACAGAGAAGGTAAGAATAATTAATTTAATTCTGTGTCACATAATTCTCAACTGATCACGAATTAAACTTATTGTATTTATTATTGCTTATATTTTAATTTGTGCTTTATACAGGTACCATAGACTTTGTGAATTTTTAAATCTTACCTGGAGATTCTGGAAAATACAGAAACAAGTTTACTCAACTAGCGATTCGTTAAACAAGTAGAAGAGTATTATTAACTAATTAATTAATTTGGACCTGTTTATTTAAAAAAAAAAGTGCTAAAATTTGTTATACTTGTACACATATTTAAAATTTGCAAGAAAGGCTATTAAATAAACATAAAGTATATTACATTTTAGAGTATTAAAAATGAATTCTTGTTAATATTCTTCACTCCAAATGTCCCCGTATTTCTCGATCGGGATCACTGTGCGACGGGCCTGTGGTAATAATAATAAATGGACTTGGTTGCATTATCCGGCAGAGAGTGCCCCGAATTCAATCCGACAATTGTTCGAAGAAAGGGACGGGTTAAGAGGAGGAGCCTGAGGGAGGCGAAAGAAGGGGCATTATATTTAAAGAGGTTGCACCGTTCGGAATATTAGATCGAACGCTATTGTAGCTGGAGGATGCAGGTCTAGAATACTTGACGGAGTGCTCGAGACTGGTGTATAGAAGAATCTTGTAGAATTCGAGAAAACAGTGGTGTACCAGTGTTTCATGCGAATTTAGCTTGAAACGCTCGCGGAAGGAAAGAGCAGGTTCTGCTGCGGGGGCCGAAGTTAACAAGGTATCGCAGGGACGATCAGTTCCGAGACAACCGTATTTTCCGGCTAATTGAGCCGGGGCAAAGCGAATTTCCATTAAACGATGCATCGACGGACGTCCACTCGTTTCAAATAATCAGCAGTCCTAGCTGATTGTCGACCGTTCGCCCTCGCGCGTTTGCTCGATCAGCTTGCACTCGCAATTACTAGATGGCCGATGGGGGACGCTATCGAATCTGCGAGCACCTCGCCATCGGCATCGGTATCCGCATCGTTGTCGTCGTCGTCGACGTGGGAATCGAGCGACGTTTCCGCGGAGAGTAGGACGGTAGCTAGCGTAGGCGCGCAACTTAATAAGCGAATAATTTGTCCGCTTTTGTGCAGTCCCGTCGAACGCTGTCGACTGGTAGGCGGACAGGTAGCATAACCGTTCGCGAATCAGCATCGAAATAGACGAGAACGCATGAGGCAGCGGTGCTCCTTTGACGAATTACCGTGCCACGGCCGCGCGCAGTTAACTTGATTTCTCTTCCAAGGAAAAGTTCGCGTTTCACGGGACACGGCCAGCCAACTCCACCGCGAAAACGCGCCGCGTTCCGCAGTTCAGTTCCGCGCATCGCTTAATGACTCCGGCCGTTCCTCTTCTTCGTTCTTTTTCCTCGCGCTATTTTTCCCTGTTTTTAAAAATTGCTTTACCATTTTCCCGTGCTCCAGCTCGCCCGGACCGGCGTTCTCGTCCAACGATTCAGTCGACCATGCTTTTTAGCTTGACCTCGTCGCACTAACAGCGGAGCTCCGTGTACCCCTGGCCACGCTGTCTTACAATGCGTCTACGCGATCCTTTCAAATTTCAATCCCGTTGGTCGATGCCTCGTCGAAATCTTTGGGCGTCGTGGTGTTACTTCGGTCTGATAAGTTCTGGCTTTTTATTCAATCGATCGTAACTTTAGTTCAAATGGTACTTTCTGCTGGTTCTTGGTGGCATTTTAATGCGCCGATCTTCAGGTTTGAAAAGAACCTCTTACGCGCAATCGATAACTCCTCGTCTTAACATGTTGGGTACAATTCAAAAGCTCGGTCGTTGGGTCTCTCTTGAACTGAGCGGAGAAATCAAAAGATGTAGAATTGATGCAACAGCGAAAGGAAGAGCCTCGATCGATGATATAGTCGTGGAGGGGATAAATTCTACAAGAGAAAATACGTTGAAAATATGGAGTGAAGTTTGTTCACTGGATGTTTCGTTTTCGAGAAAATGTATTGCAGTTTGAAAATTAGTCCAGCCTATTGGCTACACAGGGATTTACGCAAGTGGAAACGGTAGGCCATGCTCAGACACGCCAGTCGAACCCTATTCAATACCATGCGTGTTGCACGCGGATTTTGAAACCGGGGTTTTTTCTTTTTTCGCAAACTAAGCTTCCAACGAACAAATTTTGTTGCACACTTCTTGTTTGCTTTAGCGCTGGGGAATTGATTGGCCCAATTCTACCGTACTTTCAGTCGTAGAGCGTATATTTGCAGAACTTGATTGTTATTTCGGAGTTGTTTGGACCTATTGAACCGTCCAGATGGGAGCCACTTTTTTATTCCTTTTTAATCCATTTGCATTCTTTTATTCTCATAGGTATTTTACATTATCTATTGTAGAAATATAAATAGGTGAACTTTCGAGAGTCAACGGTACACTGGGGGTTAATAAAATATTACGGTAGCGCTTTTTTAAAATTAGTCGAGCACCCGCCTACACGAGGGTTTCCGGTAAGGGGAAACGGTAGGTCATTCTCAGACACGTCGGACGACTCTTATTCAATACGACGCGTGTTCCATGGATATGCAAATTTGTCTTATGTGCTGAGTAAGCCTTGGACCGACAAACTTTGTTGTATACTCCTTGTTTGTCTTCGGGTAGAGAATTGATTGGTTTTGATTGGTTTCTACCATACTTTTTGATCAACAAAATCTGTTTGATCTTTTCAAATTCTTTGAAAACTACAAAACTACTGGACCATTTTTCTATTCTTCTGCTACATGATTTGCATTTCTTCTTTCTTCCATTTCGTCCCTGTACATTGTCTACTCTACAAGTAAAAATGGACGAAGTTTCACGGGGTTATAAATTTGATATGTTTTTCAATCGAAATTTTAGAATAAATGTGCGATGATTTCGGCGCACAGGTTCGATCAGTAATACAATAATAACAATTCTGCAAATTAAACACTCGACGGGTTTTCACGGGTTAATCGATCGCAGGGGGTTAGGGGAAATAACAGTAGTATTTTTTAGGAAGACTGAGCGACCTTCCGGTTTCTTTTCTGTTTGTTTTCGGTGGTCCAAGATCCCGTGAGCACCCAGTATAATTACACGAAGCGGTGGCAGGGTCTCGCACCGCGACGTAGCTCGGTAAACAGTCTGATCGATTGATCGGTGTCCGTGCGACGACGCGTCCGCTTTTATTTATAACGCTGACCCGTGGAAAGTTAGAAAACTGGTCGCTCGCGGCTCTCGTGCCAATATCCCCGGGTCTAATGACTCTTTGAAATGAAATTTTCCGGCGTGGCACGGACGAACGTTTGTCTTTGTCCGGTCGAGGGGGCGCGTACAGATCGGCGAATACGGTTTGCAGACGACCGCGCCATAAATTTCCGCGGCGCCGATCGTCGTCGTCGTCTCGATGCACTAACGGATCCAGGTTCGACGGGGATCTCGATAAATGTTCGCATGTTAATGGCAGCCGACTCGGCACGGTCCGGCGCTTGCTCTGCGCACGCGTCGCGATTACCTTTGAATATTTCAGCCATTCATTTGCCGGCCGGAATGGCTGACCTGGATTGCGAGCACCGCGACGAATCGGCCGCCGATTTTCGGCCACGAGCGCCGTCCGCGAAATAAATCGGCCCCCGTCGAGCCACACTCGACCCTGTGCGAAGCTTACAACGATGAGTCAAGGCTGGATCTCTGTCCCCTAATCGTTTAACCCTTAGCACTCGAGTGGCGACTCTGAGGCACAAATTGTTACACCATTATTCAGAATATTGTTTACACGATTAAATTTGTTTATATGTAATAAATTACGAAACATTTAAATATTGTATGAGGTACTATATCAGTTTCGTACGCATATAATGAAACAATTTATGTACAATGGGAATATTCTAGGTTAGAAGAAATGTTTGATTTTTTAGTTGAAATAGCTCCGAGTGCAAAGGGTTAATTAGGCCTGAAAGATCAGAATTCAAATACATGATTAGACACTTAGTAAGTGAAACACAAAATGGAAGCGACATGAATTTAATATTTCTGGTACATTATTTGCAATCTATTACAATTATTAACACGTTCCGTGCCGCGTTGAACTTTCCGTTAAAGCCATTGGGTATTGTCATTGTAAAATGAAGAATTTCTTCAAAATTTATTATGCAGTCAATTATGGGCATTTTAATATTATTGCTGTTGCGTTTATTTGATCGTGGGGCGTACGCGCCCCACGTGGCGTAGTAGTAGTTTGTTTCAACTACACACGTGATAAGAAGGCGGTGTAAAATTTCTTACGAAAAAAATGTTAAAAATTTAGGTTCCCAATCACATAAATATTAAATAATAAATATTAAATATATTTCAACTAAAATGTTTTATTTTAAACTAATATAGACATCATATAAAAATATTATTTTTATTAAATATATTAGTGTTTGTTAAATTAATACCTGACACGATACCAAAAAAAATTTTGCTTTTATTTTCATTTTATTCGAGATATCGAGGTCACCTACATTTTTTTAAGTGGAACCACCCTTTTTTAAACATCTACAATGATAGTCCCTTTCACTACGAATTCAGTGGCTATAATTACTCAAGGTCATTCAAGGTCGCGGACAGAGAAAACGTATAAGATTTAACATCGATACATGCCTGTGAACGGGCTTTGAAGGAATGTTGAACTCTGTCCGTGACCTTGAATGACCTTGAGTAATTATAGTCACTGAATTCGTAATGAAAGGGACTATCATTGTAGGTGTTTAAAAAATGGTGGTTCCATTTTAAAAAGTCAAAGTGACCTTGATATCCCTAAAAAAAAATTTCATAAAAACAAAATTTTTTTTGACATCGTGTCAGCCCCATTGTACCATTCAACTTTGTCCTTACAATATTCTACGTATCTTTAGAATCGACAAAGATATCTGAGGTGCAAACGTTAGGTGACTCACCCTGTATACGTTTAGATGTGCGCAATTTGGGATCAGTCGGCTCAGGAAATCGAGCTTCAAAACACGGTTGGATTCACGCCGGAATTTATCGGCGTCCGGCGAACCCCACCGCTTTTACGGTTCTTCGAACGCAACCCGCGCGGTAATAGAACAAAGTGGAACAACTGCCGCGCCAATAATAATAATGGCTTTGCGTGTCGGGTGTCGGCTCGCATTGTGGCCGCACAATACGCGAAAATGTGCCCGAGAAATTGCGCTGGCTGCCTCGAGCGGAGAATAACGAGCTTTGTCCCACTCGCGTTTCTTCCATCCGTCTTTTCCCGTTTGCCTTCGTCTAGCTTACCCAGCCTCCTAACCTCTGATGATGTGTTTCATAAATTATTTAAATCATTCGCGAACCCGCCTGGCAACGGCGGTGGTGTCTCGCTGTACTTAACCCCATCCTCCACGATTTCATCTCGATTTTTCTTAGCGAAACTTAGTTTCGCTTCGCTTGATGCTTTCTGTACAAGAAAGCTTTCTTGACGCTTCCACTTTACAACGAGACCTCAAAAATCGATGTACGATTCTTTCTCACCGTTTTACGGAACAAAAGCGAGGAACAAGTTCTGCCATGTAAAGAATGAAAATTTTTATTTAGAAATTTAGGGGGTATTTAAATAAAAATTAGATTATTATAAAATTTTGATTGTAATTTAAATTATTAATTTAGTACCAGTAATATTGTATAGAATGAAAATTTTTATTTAGTAATTTAGGGGGTATTTAAATAAAAATTAGATTGTTATAAAATTTTGATTGTAATTTAAATTATTAATTTAGTACCAGTAATATTGTATAGAATGAAAATTTTCATTTAGAAATTTAGGAGGTAAAACGACTAAAAAAAATCGTAGATCAATTTTCAAGGTGTCGTTGTAAAGAGAAGACTTCAATTTCTAAATCTGTGGTGGTATCGGTAATGAAAAAATTTTTTTAACCTTGTCACAGACGTTTAATCGTATAGCATTTTCGAGAAAAAAAACGTATTCAGTTTCTCGCCCGCTACATCACGATAACAAATTCTAGAATGAAATGAACTTTTTGAAATTAAATTTTTTACGAAGTAATCACAGTTTTAATATACGCGACTTTTCGAGAATCATTCGAGAATTATTCAGTATTCAAATATTTCTTGAACCCATTTTATGTTATAAATATGAAACATATAGCTATACATATAATATAGTATAGTATATCGATCTTAACGCAGAAAAAGTACTATTGCGAACGAACAAGAATTTGTGTAAGAAAGGCCGTGACGAATGGCTTTGAGAATCGCATGACCCGCGCCTCGGTGGACGTCATTTTGGGTCCAGGGGATAATCCTTGCGGAGCCTTGATTACTCGGGACGTATCTCGCAAGAGGCTTCCAGCAGTGGCGATCGATAATCCTTATCATCTCTGCGGGGATTGTCGAACACGCAACGACGATAGTCCGCGGGATTGTTTGGTGGATTTTCGCGAGGCGTGGCGCAAACAGACAGCTTGGTCAAGAGATTATCGCGCCGGTTCGGGGTTAAGTTCGAGTCGCCTTGGCGGTTGGTCGAGGAAACAAGATCAGAGGAGTGGTTTCGGTGCGGCGAGTTGTGCCTTGCTCTTCGGACGAGTACCTACTCCTTGACCCGCGTTTCCTCTCTATTATCGCTCGCTAACGTTCCTCCTCCTAGCCCCCGCACGGAGGGAAACACGCTGAAAACGTTTACCGTGCTCGACGCACCCCCGGGGTCTTGTTGGATCGAGGGTCTCCGAAAGACGGATACCTTCGCGGCGAAAAACGTTCACGGAAAAACGGAGGGTCGTTGATGTGCAGAGAGCATCTGTCGGATCGTCACCAGGCGCAGTCAGCAGTTTGACTTAACTGGAACGAGCGGCGCCGAGTGGTCCTTGACCCCTTCTAACCACTTTCTCGTTGTACGATCATCCCGGAGTGGTCGTCTCGTGTTTAACGTTCTCTCGTCTTACGTTTCTTCCAACCCTCTCTCGCGCGGGCCCGCGATCTCCGCGTCTCGAGAGCCTAGATCCTTTTATTTAGAATATTCCCTCGCGTTGAGCTTAGCGAAAATCGACGGTCCCCAACCGTCTTATGGCGGCTTTGAATTATGAAAAGATGGAAAAAGGAGAAGGAAGCGTTTCGTCATAGACACGCTAGAGTCGACCGGTCGAGTGAGCTTTACCAACTGAAAAAGTGAGCAACGTTCGGCCCAGTCCCGGTGGTCAAACTTTAGAGTTTCCAATAATTAATAGCCCCCTGCGCGGAGGGGCATTCGTCCGCTGCAAAAGCCAGAGACTCGGCCCAGTTTTCGGCTTAAAAGGGCGAATCATCCGTTGCTGAAACACGAGCGGACCTATAACACGGACTTAAGGACTGTGCATTATGCTGCAGGGGTGAGGCGAAAGACGGAAGGGGTATCAACTTGTCGGCCATCTTGGATGGCAAACACTGTGGTGCGCTCTATAGGCAGTGTTAGGATATGGTGCAAGATTTCACGCGCATGCGCGGCGATTTCAACGTCAGTAAAGTAAGATTCTCGATAAAATGGGGTACCTTGAGCACCCAGCAGAATTTTAAAAAATGTCAGGTCCTGTGTGTGTTTCGTAGGCGTGGCCGCCGGTGTTTTAAGAAGGCGTGGTTTCGAGCTGCTCTCGCTTTCTACGGAGCAAGAGCAGCGGCCGCACGGAGCTATTTATTCGTAGTTTGATCAACAGGCAGAGCAGGCGTGTACGAGTTACGAAGCGAGCAAATGCAAAACGGTCCCGCAGACAAATAGGGGATGTACACCAGGCCGAGCTAAGACACCCGGTATGCCAGGTCATGTTTTAATAGCAGTGTATAAAAGGTGGGCGCGATAAACCGTGCGAGAATTTACGGGTGGGTCGGTCTGATTTATTTCGCACGGTGTTTAATGGTGTCTGGAACGAGAGAAAAATGTAGTTCGAGGAAATCTCGGCGAAGCTGCCGGAGACGCTTCGGGCCGATACATACCGGAAAGGCATCCTGTAATTAACCGGCTCTGAGTAATTAATGAAAACTTCGGCAGGAGCCTGGGGAGAAAGTCGTGAACACCTCAGGGGGATCGAGCGTTTCCGGAAAATATAACTGGAACTTGAAATGTCGGCTTCGTCCTTTCCCTCGGTGTCGCGTTATTAATTTAATTAATACATTTTGCCGCCTCTGCGTTTCTGCCTCTCTCTCTCTCTCTCTCTCTCTCTCTCTCTCTCTCTCTCTCTCGCTGTCCTTATCGTTCGCTGGCGGAATAAAACTGCTCGTTTGGATTCATTCGATTCCCCTCGACTTGTTCTTGTGTAATGCTTTGAGTTCCAACTTCGTATTAAATCCTGCGAAAGCAATATGAGTTCGCGGATGCTCTGATGAAATTGTACGCTGCAACGTTTTTAACGCTCGGTTGGACGTCCGCTCGGAGAGCATCGTGTTTTCCCATCAGGAACGCGCCCGCCGTCCATTCCGAAGTTCTGACCAAGACGTGGCATCCGCGATGCAACGCGTGCACTTTGCGGGCTGCGTGCCCGTCCGACAAACTCCGTCGAGCTTGTCTGGCAACCGGTACACGTGTTACTCGTTGTGTACGACACTCTATTCCAAGGCGTTCGCCTCGCACCGGATCCCTGATTATACACTGTCCGATTATCCCCGTTCCCGTTTTCGAGCCAACTCCGACATCCCCGACATCGTTGTCGAATATTTACTTGTGTAATCGGCGATTAAAGTTTCGGGCGCGAGGAAGGATATCATCGGAATTATATCATAATTGGTATCATTTTTATTAGAAAAATGCCACAAATATGGTTATCGAAGTCCCATAAAAAATAATGAATAATAAAGAAGTTGGAAATTCGGATTAGTATGGTCTCACCGATATACCCGAGCCGCATGGTGTTATATTTCTCGGCGACCGAGGCCTCTCGACCTTCGCGTCCCCTTAAGGGGGTACACCCCGCAGTAGTGGGGATATCTCAGGGACAATTCTGTCGAAGACATTTGGGACAATTACCGGTGAAATACTGTATATTAATTGCTATCCGAGGCTCGCCAGTTCCGTAGAATTGTCTTGCGATTCTTATCGCGGGGAACATAGGTGTTTGCGTTCGCCGTGGGGGGTTGCAGGTGGTTTCAATTGACCGGTTGCAGAAGTTCGGTCTCGTTTCGCCGTGAATTCCCAGAGTCGATAATTGTCGCGATTACATCTCACGAGCTGCACGGTACACGAAATTAATCGAAACTAATTCCTGACCGGGCGTATCCGTTCGCCTTGGCTGCACGCCGCATCGAATTCGACCAATTAGACTCGGTTTCCTATCGATAACCGTAATTCGATATAACCCCGCGGATCTCGCTCTCGGATCCACTTAATAGAGCTTAGTTCGCTGCGACGAAATTTGTTTAGCCCCGGCGACCCGACCCGCTGGAGACACTGCCGTGGATCAACCGCGACGTTTGACGACGCTCTTCCCCCGAACTTCCGTTAAACGGGTTATCGGGAGAAGCCCCGGCGAGTCCTCGGGAAATAACGTCGATAATTCCCCAAGAATGGAACTACAAATTGACCAGGCAGAGGAGTGACAGCCCGAGAGAGAGGCACAGAGAGTCGAGGAAGACGCAACGGTAAACACCAAACTTTTTCTGCGCAAACGTGCGCGCATTATTTTTCCCGCAATTCCGAGGAACACGAAGAATACGCGAGGGAACGGGGTGATTGGCAACACAGTTACGAGGCACGACACGTTCGCAACTTCGGGGCTACCCCCAGGCTCTGGATCGAACACTTCGAGAAGCGAAGTCGTGCCACCTTGTGCCTAAAAGAGGCACAAGCCTTACAACCTACCGTCGCCGTTGTTCCTCCAGCTACTTAACCAGCTGTTCCCAATTCAACAACTTACGAAATCTTCATCACGAGTCTGACGTTTATAGGACAAAGGACTAATTCCAGAGAGGAACTTCCGGCGATCGTTGGAATTAATTGAGATACCTCGGGAAAGATGCTGTTACCACCTAGACCCATTTCGGTGTCCCATTCCTTTGTCACTTGAAGGAAATCTCTGATAAGTAGACTGCGGATATTTGTGCAAGATACAAATTGTCTGCATCAATCGTTAGAAACAGGAGTCAATTTAAATTGTTATTCAATGGACTGAAAATATTACATTGATAAACCACTTGCTTAAATTCCATGTTTACTCATTTTTGTTAAAAATGAATAAAATCTCGGCCGGTTAGAAAAATTAAAGACAGAGTAGGATTCTCATCTGCTGCAATCTCCACAGTAGTTATATCTGGGTACCGACACAAGAGTAATCCCATACACATGGAACATGGTCCCAGGAATTCCGCAGGAATGCGTGACAAGAAATTTCGTCCCCACAGTTTTTTAATTACAGACCAATTACAAAGTCTTCGGGAAGTCACGTTGTTCGAATAACGTAGTTTTCTGGAGTTGGCCGTGGAGTTGCGGAAAGTTTCGATGGAATTCCATTGTAATCCCGGTTCCCGGCGTGTCTCGTGATCGATACTAGGCGGAATCGCGTGCGCGTTTCGGCTGGCAATCGTGGGTCGACATTTTCTTGCTTGCCGTGCGTTCCGGTGTTTCTCTCTGCCTCTTGGTCTCTCTGTTTCGGTCTGTTTTTTTCGGGGTTTCACAGCGTTGGGAAAATATAGAGGCGCTCTGGGAAATGGGAACGGTGCGTTTGCACAGACGCTAGAAGAGTCGCCCGAAATCTCATTTCTCCGCGAGAAAGCGCTATTCGATACGCGACGCCTTCCACAATTCGTCTTCCTTTTCTTGGTTCTTCCTCCTGCTGTTTCGATATCTCGTCTCTCGCGTCGGTCGAACCAGGCCGCGTTCCTGGCCTCGTGAAACGTTTATTCCTCGCTCGTCGAGAGAAGGCTGCGGCGTTGTTGTTGCGTTCCTAACACGGTATTCTGCGGCGACTAGTTCGCGTGGGACGAGGCTTTTCAGGTCGCATTCTGCCGGTCCGAGGGAATGTCAGTTTGATTTAGAGCACCGCCGGGAGAGGGCTCTATTCCCCGTCGAAAATTTTCGCACGGAGCTTAATCGGACCCGTTCCACCATTATTTACACGAACCTTTCGCTCTCGAATTCCTCTATCGAATTCTATGCGCCTCCGTCGATCCTCTGTTCGTCGATCACATTCGCAAATACCTGGACTTCGGCACAATGGTCTATTCCGCAAAAATATCACCGCACATCGGTTCTGCTCGGTGTACGGTAAACAACACCGCCATCTTCGACGGCCTTACAAAACATCTATTCGCTTTTTAAATCTTTCGTTTTAAGCCACACGACTGGAAAAATCAATTTTTAGAATAGAACATTATTTGAGATTTGTACGATCTAAAAAGAGTGCAAAAAGTAATCAATTTTTAAATTTGATTTTATGGGTGATTGTTCGGCAGTCGACGTGTTATAGCTTCCGGGTGTAAGTCGAATGGTTCATGTTGGAAATAACGAGGTTTTTATCGTTATAACAAATAAAAGTGTATTATTGTGGGTTTAGGACCCCCCAGACCACAAATACCGTAGGAAATTAGGAAGAAGGCGGGGAGGGTTCCGTGGGCGAGCGCGTTAGGGTCTCTGCACACCCATCCGAGACGGGCACCGGAGAATTTTTTTTACACAGCTTTGGTATAGAGAGGGCTCTCCGGGTTTTCTGATCCGGTGTGGTTCCGATTCTTTCCTCCCGCGACCGGAGGGCCATAATTCTTGCATTTTCGAGCGCGCGTTGACAGTTCCCTCTGTGCATGGCACAACAAAAATGTTTTCAGGGACTCCACAGCTCCTTAAAGTAAACTATCTAAACTAATTAGCTAAATCCCGGTCCGGTCCGTCCCGGATGAGTGTGCACAGACCCTTAGTCGATCGGCTACCACCGCGAGGGCCCGGGTTCGATTCCCGGCGCGGTGCCTTCCTTTTTCCTGAGATCCTACATTTGGGGGCTCGTCCGGGATGGGGGGAGCACCGATCACAGCACAATGACGACGATAACGAAGACGAAAACAAAGCGAGCGTAGCGAAGAGGTCGCACGTAAGCGAAGCGACAAAAAGTGCGAATTGCGAAATACGAGTTACGAGAGCGAGAAGTTGTGTTGATGGCGCTGAGGCCAAACATACACAAAAAGCGATCCTGTAATGAACATTCGAGGGCGAATGTCATTGCAGGACGGCCGAGTGTGGGATTAGGACCCCCCCCCCACAGATACCGTAGGAAATTAAGAAGAAGGCGGGAGGGTTCCGTGGGTGAGCGCGTTAGTCGATCGGTTACCACCGCGAGGGCCCGGGTTCGATTCCCGGCGCCGGTGCCTTCCTTTTTCCTGAGATTCTACATTATTATTATTTATCAACAGTACAAGAGAATAAAATGCTCGGCAAACCGAATAGACGCCATGTCCGAATAGACGGCTGTCCAGTCAGAGTTCAACTGCTCTCGCGTCGCCCACGCGATGCGCTCCCGCGAGATGGGAGGAGAAAAAACAACAGATTTTTCTCCTAGAGCGCGTTCTATAAACGGAGTATAAAAGCTTTATAATCCAACAGTTCAGAATATAATTCCTCTAGAACATGGTTTACAGCCGAAAGACTTCTCGGTTTTGATTCAACAAATTGTTTAGAATTTCGAAGGCTCGATCGCATGGCGATCAAACTATCGAGGCAAAGTCGCTTTAACAGACGACTCGAGTTCTCCGGTCGCGACAATAACCGAAATTTCCAGGCCGGTAAACAGTTCGTTTGCCTTTTGACCAAGCTGATCCACGGATTCGCATCGAGTCTCTGCCGACTCGACGCGAATCTGCGCCACGGGCTATGCAGTCTGACGGAACTTTCAGCCGAGAGTTTTCCAGTAGCGTAAACGTGGTTGCGTCGTTCCCGGGGAAGCTGGAAAGCATGTTGCTCGCATGGAAACATATAACCAGGGGCGAGAGACAAATTCGGGCAGGGAAAGGTCCGTTGTCGATCTACAAAAGCCATCTCGATCGTCGAAACGAAGGCTCATGGCGGCTCGTGGATGCGTCATAGGTCACGGACTTAAAGGACTGAGCATAAAGTGGGTTTATGGGTGAGAGGGGTCGTGCTGCGAGCGGGGAGGGATGTTAGACTGCGGCCATGTTGGATGGCAAAACTAGTGTTGCCATCTATATAACGTTGCGGGAACATTGATATGATTTGATTCTGAAAAATGAATGCATAACAAGTGTATTTGTATATATATATATATATATATATATATATATATATATATATATATATATATATATATATATATAAAATATTGCACATTCGGCTCCAATATAAATTTATAAATAAATTATGTGTATCTATTTCCCTCATGATTGCATTGCAAATTCGCACAACTAGTATTTAAAGTTGCCTATAGATAGCGTTGGGATATAGCGCAAGATTTCACGCGCATGCGCGGTCAAAACAGTAATGTATCTATATCATGATGACAGAGGTAGTGGAGCCCTGAGACAGTTATATTGGCGAGAATGTCTCGAAACAATCTATTTCGGGCAAAAAGACTTCAGGGCGTGTCCTACGAGTTACAAAATATACACAAATACACGTGTTATACACTCATTTTTCAGAATCAAAACATACCAATTTTTTAAAATTCTGCTGGGTGCTCAAGGTACCCCATTTTATCGAGAATCTTGCACCATATCCTAACACTGCCTATAGAGCGCACCACAGTGTTTGCCATCCAAGATGGCCGACAAGTTAATACCCTTTCCGTCTTTCGCCTCACCCCTCGCGTTTCAGCAACGGATGATTCGCCCTTTTAAGCCGAAAACAGGGCCGAGTCTCTGGCTTTTGCGGCGGACGAATGCCCCTCCGCTCAGGGGGCTATTAATTATTGGAAACTCTAAAGTTTGACCACCGGGACTGAGCCGAACGTTGCTCGCTTTTTCCGTTGGTAAAGCTCATTCGACCGGTCGTGTGTTCGTCTTTCGTTCCTCCCTTGATATTCGAGCATAAAGCTCTGCAACTTCCGGCGCGCGTACCCCCTCTCCGAGCCGTGCCGTCATGCCGATTGGATTTGCATCGGCGGAATGCACAATGGAAACACGTTCCGGCACAACAAAGCACGCGATAACACCGGGAATCGTAATTGCGATAGGAGACGACGGTCTATCGAGATAGACGTTCATCTGCTCGCCTGTTTCGCCCGTCCTCTCTCGGCCATTGTTGTCGCTGCCTCGCGACCGGTTCGTGTGTGTGCGCGCGACGATCGGCGAACTATTACGTAAATGAGGCGCTGTTAGCCGCGAGAACCCACAAATTAGTTGTTCGCAAATTGCCCCCAGTTCGGGCCAGTGTTTTCGATGCCGAGCGTGAGAACAAACCCCCACCTCTCTCTCTCTCTCTCTCTCTTTCTTTTTCTATTCGTGCAGGGTTTCCGCGTCATTTACTCGGAAGGAAAGGAATGGCGGGCTGAAAGCTCGCTGCGATCCGAAGCTAATACTCGTAGCTAGACCGAGATAGACAAAGAGAAGGAGAGAGAGAGAGAGAGAGAGAGAGAGAGAGAGAGAGAGAGAGAGAGAGAGAGACAGAGGCCTTTGTTCACCGCGCCGGTGACTCCGCCGATCCGGCTGGATCCCGGATTTCTCTCGGGCGCGTCGACATTCTTCTCGGTTAATACAGGGCCGGGAGAGCGTCATTCAGCTGGTAGACAAGCCCGGTGCATCGTCTTCCCGGATTTACATGTTGCGGTCGAAGTACATCAACCCGGCTCGCGCAACCTCGCAAAGTCGCCGGAGCGATTTATCAACCGGAGACTCGCGCCGGAAGATCAACTGCCGTCCGCTTTCTTCAACGTTCGCCGAGGAAATTTCTGTTCCGAGCCGGACGACACACTCGTTCCTTACGGTTAACCACTCGCGACACAATTTTCTCCTCATCTACGGTAATTAAAACTTCTTCGTCGTTTGCTGTTTCCTTTCCATCATCGCTGAATTCCTTTTATGGAAGCGAACAACGTTGTTCATAACAATTGTTAGTTACTTTCTAATGAAGTTCGTACCGTACATTATAATCTAGTTAATTTCGGCATTAATAAGTGTATGTATGTATGTTTATTTCTTGTTCCCTATTCGGGTTACAAGGAGACCCCGTTTCCTTTACAATTATCTTATTTAATTTGATCTATGGTTCTTATATGTAAAACTATTTATACTATATACATCTATACTATATTATATACACTATATACACATGTTATCTTTTTTCTTTTTTTTCTTCACACTCTCTCTCTCTCTCTCTCATTCTTCCTTTCACTCCTCTGTCTTCTCATCCCTCTCTCTCTCTTCTTCGTACTTTCCTTCTTGTCTCTCCTTTCTCTCCCTGTCTAATTTTTTCACCCATTCCTCTCCCCTCCCATCCTCATCTAGTACTTCTTTCACCTTCTCTTGTATCCCATCTTCTATTAATAAGTGGAATTAATTTTACAACAGTCATTGTTAGGTAATTCTGTTGATGAAATCTCGCTTTACCAAGAATGATTTTATGCAACAGAGCAACAATATCATTATTACAATAAGGATTTTATACGCGTCGAATATAAACTTACGAGGACAATGAAATGCATTTTTATTTCACTTCTGTTTTTCTACAAACGACGGACAATTTTTCGTTCGCACAAAGATCTTCAGTTTATTTAGGAAAAGCTCTCTCGGTTTGCAAGAGAAACGTGAACGAGAAATTCAATGCATTTGACCCGTGTACCGGAGGAGAATTACAAAAGGTACATCGTATTCGATTCGGAAGGGTTCTTCTTTTTCTGGAAAGAATGATTCATATTGTCCCGATCAAACGAGTATTTTGCCCATCGACCAGGGATGCACGTTCGTTCAGCGTGAAAAATCATGTTCTCCGTCGATCGTTACAAGCGTCGGCTGATTAAATAACAAACGGCGGCTCGACGGTCCGCTTTTGTCGCGGCCGAGCCTCGGCATAATTCGCGCTGCAAAGGGCACAATGAATACGTCGAGTTTGTAATTAGCGCCATTAAGCCCGAAAAGGTCGACTAATTGAATTGGTCATTGATTACTTGGAACGCGGTTCGCGCGCTGCCCTCCAGCGGTCGATCAGACATCCATGGATTAATTAATGTCGCTTGTTGTTCGAGAAATCGGAGCCGAGCGTTGCGGGTCAATCGTCGGCGCGTCGCGAGCACGCGGCCGTGCATTATCCGTCGCATTGTTTTGCAATACGAGCACCGTGAGACGACTCGGTTGCATCGGAGCCCGGAGCAGATGAAACGAGCGTGGGCGATACCTCGTTTGTCTCGACAGGATCGATCTGAAGGTCGTTGCATCGTTAGGTCCATTTTGCGTTGCAGCTTCGATATCAGTAACGTCGATGAAAGTATTTACAGACACATTACTGTCGCTTCACTTCAAATCACACACTAGCACGATATATGCAGAGGAAATGTTGGGTTGTTCGGAAAGTAATTGTTGATAATAAACCACTAATGGAGAGTTTGTAAACTGGAATAACCAACTTTCATATATATATGTAGGATCTTAGGAAAAATGAGGAATTCCGCGCCGGGAATCGAACCCGGGCCCTCGTGTGGTAGCCGATCGATTTACTGCTACAGAGGTTTTTTTACTGCTACAGAGGTTTTTTTCTTCTCTGGGTAATTTTTCCTCAGGTTGCAAAAACTAATATGGACATCTTTTATTAAGATATATTCTGTCATACCGAGTCCTCCCAAACTGTTATTGTTAGTTCCTAAGTTATAAATGCGTTTATACATGTTACCCTCATGTATTATCGTATGGTTTCATTTCAAATGTTTATTCTAACCATCCAATGTAAAACTGTACTCATACCCTAATAATAAACATTTTTTCTAAAAAAAAAAAAAAAGTAGCCGATCGACTAACGCGCTCACCCACGGAACCCTCCCCCTTCTTCCTAATTTCCTACAGTATTTGTGGTCTGGGGGGTCCTATCCCACAGTAATAATAAATGGAAGCAATACCTAACCTACCTAACCAAACCCAATAATAATACTCACACCCTAAGATGTGTCTGTACCTTAAATGCTATTCAAGCTATTACAGGTTTCAATGATTTAATCGTTGATCGTTGCTATACTCGCTGCTTGGCCGTAAACGTCTCGATGGTAAAACAAGGAATCATATTACTACGCTTCGTTCTTATCGAGTATCCAAGTTGAAATGTAAACGCGGACTTCGAAACGAATCGAAAGAAACGATGTGGCCGGGTTCAGAAAATCGTGTCCGGCATAACCGGAGCTATAATCGATCCGTTGTTCTCCCGAGGAAATGGAATATCAGCGACGGACGACACGGGCGTTGATCGCGGGTCTGGGCCGTCCCCCGAAGGTGTACCGAGAAGCTGTCCGGCAAAAGTTAATTATAAAGCTGGCCGCTGGCTACCGGTATCGGGGATCAAAGTGAAAAACGTGCCGCGATCTTGCTCGGGCGGAATTTATTCATCGGGGCAAATTAATTAACAGTTTAATGAACTAATAGCGGAGAGAAAGGGCGAGAGGAGCGAGAGAGAAAGAGCGAGTCGTCGACCCCGAAAGTTCGCAGGTTTCAGGCCGGTGGGGGCCGATAGCCATTTTTGACAGGGCCGCCACTGCCGTCGCTGTCGCCTTCGCCGCCGCTGGAAAAAACTGCCGTTGCCGCCGCGCCGGTTTAACGAACCTAACGGAATTAATGTCGAGAAAGTTTCTTATTAACGTCGCGGATGCGGCGATCCGCGTCTAGCGGCTGCTGCCACAGTTAACTCGAAAGGCTGCGAGCAGCCTTTCCGAGTTCGATTATGCAAATCGTCTCGCGGCGAGTTAGCAAGGCTCGCCCCGCTGAAACCATAACAGCGTGGCGAACCCGCGAGTCCTCGCAACTCGAAAGAATCAGGCTCCCGGTAGGACCAGAGAGGCGCGGACTTTTCATCCGCTTACGTCCTTCTCCTACACGGGCGGCAGGTTAAGCTGATATTCCCGCGAAGATGCATGACGTACCGGTCCCGACGCGACGGGTACCACAGCCAGAGCCAGCACAGGAGAATGTAAATTTTCATTAAAATCTCGGCTCACGAGCACCCACCCACGTTCCGGCGGTTCCGCGATCCTTCCGCTGATTGCGAGCTAGGAGCGCTGCGCCGTTCCCTTGATTACACGGACCCGCAGACTCGCTGAAATCTTTGTCTCTTACGTTTGCTGATCAAACATTTTCTTTATCAATCTGTGGATTAGCACTTTGACTTCTTACAGAAGCCGATTGATTTTGAATGCATTCCTACAGATCAAAGTGCTCTGGATCTAAAAGCTCACACGTCCGATGTTCTCGACGATGTTGAACTTTCTCAAAGCGAGAGATCAATGGAAGTATACTTATATGGTGGTTGGACGTCCTAGCTGGAAAGTACAGTCTTTTAGTTTCTGAAGTCGCTTCGGATGAACTGACTTGGCGAGAATCAATCTTCTCACCGCTGGAGACAAGTTTTCGAAGCGAGTAGGGCTTTCGCCAAGAAATACAGCGTTTTGATAGCGAGCCACTGGAATTGAGAACAGTCTGAACAAGAATGGAAGAGCTCTTCTAGCTTCTAGCCCTCCTCGGATGTGTTGAACCGGTTAAAATTAACCAGCTAATCGAACCTGAACTATGGAGGCGAGTAGGGCTTTCGCCAAGAAAGACAGCGTTTTGATAGCGAGTCACTGGAATTGGGAACAGTCTGGAGAAGGATGGAAGGGGCCTTCCAGCTCTCCTCGGATGTATCGAACCGGTTAATATCAACCAGCTAATCGAAGCTAAACTATAGAGGCAGGTTGGGCTTTCGCCAAGAAACGCAGCCTTTTGTTAGCGAGTGAAACGAGGAACAGCCTGGACAAGAATAGGCTCAAAGGTCTGCGAGTTGCTTGTAAGAAAGTTTCCTCGGAGCGAGCAAAGGATGGATGAGGACGCAAAGGAGCACAGGTGTCGCGTAATCACCGTTACTCCGTCGTTCTTACGTCGAATCGATGAAGTGACTCGGCAGGGGTCTAATAAATTATAACTGAGAGCCGGGCGTTCCAGGCTGAGGAATTCCGCTCGGGACAAAAGCGACTCTTCCCTCGGCGCGCCTTCTCGAAACTCGTCGAATCGCTTTTCAATCCGATTAATAATTTCGCCGGTGTGCCGGTTGTTATACGTTCACGTCGTGTCTCGTTCGAGTTCATTATACGACGTCGGGCGGATGCATCCTGCGACAACCACGACGAACGCGAGCCCGAGAGTCCGATCCGGAGCCCGGGTTTCTCGCAGGAGTGTCCTCGAGGCAACCGCAGTGCAGTTGCAATTTCAATGCGCTGTGCCAATTAATGCGAAACCGTGTTCGAACTACCGATGGCCCGTGTTAATAGCATCTCGGTCCGGCCGTCGAGTACCAATTATCGATACTAAAGGTCGAATTAAAACCACGTGTCCCAGCGGGGCCTTTTAACCTCACCGCCTTTAAACTTTCGTCTGCCCATGAAAACCTATTTGCGCGACCCGACTCGTTCCGCCGCGTTTACTTTTGTTCACCGGGATTACGTAGAAAAATGAGGCTTTCTGCTCGGGCACCGGGAGTAATAGATATTTAACCCCTTTACAGGCTCGGTGTTTCGATCGCGCTTCGGTTCCGTGGGCGTTCGCAATTAGGTTCCCCTAGAACTCTGACCGAACGACCATTGTCAGCGATTAAACAGAAATCTAGGTGAACATTGCTGCTCTATCTCGCGTCGGGGTTTTCGCGGAGCGGCGATATATGTATTTTCTTTGCGCGGGCCGGTGCGAACGAGTTTTCCATTCGAGGATTTATCGCGGTCATTGTTCCGCGTCGAAATTTCCGAGCTGGTTGGAACGAGAGGCCGGAAAGAGAAGAGCGGGCTGCGCGCGGCTCTACGCGCGGCTCTACGCGCGGAAAATTGTCGACGCGTGTGGGTCACCGAGCAGATTTCTGGCCTGCGGCACGCGCGCATAGGTTCGTTACAAACTCGCGCGCTTATGAATAATTACTCGGGGCCTCGGAAAACTGTTAGCCGCGTACAATGCCGTGCTAACTATCGGGCAAGTTTAATTATCGAGCAGGGTGGCGTCGCAAGCCCCTCTCTCTCTCGGATCCCGGCATGGCCTGCACAGTACACGCTCTATCTCGAAATTGGCCGAGCGTGGCCGCCTCGAATACGAGCTGAATCAGTGTCGCCTTCATGGAGGACGGATGGTCCATGGAAATCGGGGGATCAATCCTGGTCCGGACGTCGATCAGAGGCTTGTTCCGTGATATCGCGGCCATTTAGATCGAGCCACGGGGAGCGAAGGACCTGAAACGCTCAGGAATACCTATGATCGGCTAGGAAACAAAGGGGAACGAGGGATGATGCGAACATGGCTGGCTCGTAAATCCCCCGTATCTGTAGGCTTTTAGAGGCCATTGCTCAAAATAAACCCGAACCGATAGAGCAATCGCTCAGTCTCTCGACAAATGAATCTGTAACCGCTGTCGCCTTTATAGACCGTCCTGTGATTATTTTTGTCCCTACGGTATCCGTCAAGCTCTAGATTCCCAGTGGAGCCGGCAAAATTGCTTTTGGTAATGACGGATGACGAACAGCCAGGGTTTAGGGACCATAACTCAAAACGAGCCCAAGCGATCCTTCAACCTCTGGGCAAACGAATTTGAAACTACCGTCGCGTCGTGATCGTCTTTACAGTCGATTAATCCTCTGCTCGCTTATGCCTATAGAGCCACCGATATCGGTTCTAATAACTCGAAGAACTTCTCGAATGAAATTGATCGTCTAGGGAAAAAATTATAGAACGGTGCCGTGTCGGGAAGGAAGCCAAGGGGGATGACGAGGCAGCGTTAAATGGCCTTGAAAAGGATTTCTCGGGGACAGGGAACACTTAAGACCGGTAACGAGCGTGAAGTCTGGAACGGGGGTGGGTGGGTGGCAATCGCGCTCGATTCCGTCCGTTAACGTTCCCCGCGACTGCGACGAAAGTAATCTTGGTCGCCGGTCGTCGAATTCCCCGACAGGAAATGAAATTACACAGTCAATGCAGAAACACCGGTTCTCTTTCCTTTCTGTTGCAGAAGCGGCCAACTCTCCGGGGAGGCGAGAATGAGCGACAACGGGGTTCGCTGCTAACGAACACCGCCAGGATCATTTTCCACGCTGGTGAGATTGAACCGGGAGGAGAAAAAGAGAGAGAGAGAGGAAGCTCGATTTTCTTGGCCCCTGAAATTTCTGGGAGAACCCTTGATCCGCTTCGACAACTGTTGTAGTCTCCTCCCGAAGCGGTCGCGAAGATTCCCGGATACATCGAGCAATAAAACAGTACTGGCAAAGTTCGAACGAGGAATTTAGAGGGCCGAGGCGGGTCCGGAGCGTCGCAACGTGAAATCCCATTCGCCGATAGGGAGATGTTCGTAGATCCAATTACGCGGCCATCTTCGAGGACACCGGTCTGAGTGGCCCGGCTAATTGCCCACGGATCAGCTTCGAAGACATGCGAAGCGCTCCGACTAGGTTCCGCGTTGGTCCTGCGTCCCAGTTCCAAGCGAGTCGGCTTCAAGTTCGTTTTGGATTCTCTTCGAGGCTGTCCCCATCTCGAATCGGAAGTCCGTCGCGCGTGCAAAGAGTCTAAGTTCGTTAGCGGTCGCCTGGAACCGGTGCTGGAGGTTTTGAACGTTGTCTGCGAGGATCTGCCAGTGGATCGACGAGCTTGGATTAGCTCCGACTTGGATCAGCACGGAATTGTAGTAACGACGTGTTGCGGTCGCCGTGCGGAGCTAGGAATCTTGATCTCCGGTGATATGCGAAGCTAAGGCCGGACGATGACGAGCGAGCTGAACGCGACCAAGGTCGAGAACTCGACCGGCACCACGATGAATCTCGTATCAACGATGTCCTCGTCGCCGTCCAGCGCGGTTGCAGCCGCGATCAGCGCTGGCACAGCAATTCCCACTAATCCGTCCACGACAGTAACGGGCGGAGCAGCGGTGACCAGCACCGCTAAGCCCGACCATCACATCTACAACACTACCGGCTACCTCGTGGAACACGACGAGCTCGATCACAGTAAGTAATAAGAGGCCGGCAGGATAGGTTGACAAGCGCTGCGCTCCGCGCCGCCCCGGTCAAAGCCGGCCCCCTAATGGGACTGCATTAAGCCGTGCTCGCATGGAAACGCCACTCGTCGATCAACCTCTTTCGCGCTCTCCCGACCACTAATTCTTCTCCGGCTGTTCGCGAGCTGACACTCAGGCTCTCTGCTAGCTATTTCCTAGTAAAATTCACTCGATCGTGACAGAATCCGCACGTCGTACTCTCTCGTTTTCTTTTTTCAGCTTCCACTAGCTGACCTATCTACTTCCCCACCTGGAAAAGCTGACGAGCATGAATCTGAATAGCTCTAAGTAGAAAATGAAATTCTGTCGCATTATCCATCGAAGATCTTCTTCGTTAAGCTCCGAGTCTACTATCCATTCATCGAAGGCTCCCAAAAATTATACGTGATCGCTCTACTATCCGGATTTTATGCATTTACTTAGAAAATGGGTAGCTGCAATTTCAAACAATTTGAAACCTTCCAAAATTAATAAAGATAGACAGAAATTTTAAAGTGGTCGAAAACGTTTACTTTGCATAAAGATCCACAATCTAGTGAGCTCGCTTATTCATCTAACTCTCGGTGCTGGACTACTCGAAATTAGAAAAGTAATAATCTGGACACAGTCAGCGTTGCAAAGGTTAAAAATCGAATTAATTTGTGGCGGTACAGGATGAATAGTTACCTATTCGTTCGATGAATTCGCACAGAATTTAGCTGCCAGTCCACTCGCGATTCAACCCTGTCTCAGGTGAAGAGGACATTTCCCTAAAAAACAACATTCGACAGGATAGCGCCGGGTCAAAGCCTGGGATGGTTTTCGCTGGATGCAGCGAGCCGTTCCGTGCCGGTTCGAAAACAGTTTCACAGTTTGCGCCAGCGGCCAACCGCGTTCCCATCGAGTTAGCTGTGCGCCGCCCGAAACGCGATTCACCCTGTTCAGTTTTTACGCCGGTGACATTTATGTCCCGGGGATCGATTTTTCCAGAAAATGCCTACGGCCTCGGGACGACGATCAACCCATCCGAAGGTCCGGAGCTGTTTCTCTCTTTCTCTCTCTCTCTCTCTCTCTCTCTCTCTCTCTCTCTCCGTTTCACCGGGCTTTCGGGAGAGGATTTTGGGAATTGGTCTAAACGTCGGTCGTCTCCATCCCCTCGGTCCTCTGCCGATGTCACGACAAGCTACCCACGGATTCCCAGATTTACCCTCGTTTCTCTTCTCACAGGCGACGCGCGAAACCATCCCCTGGCGTCGCTTAATCCTACCCGTTCCTGCGAATTTATTACTCCAATGTTCCCCGACTTGCTTCCCGATTGCAAAAAAGTATCCGTCGACGACAGCCGCCCCCATGAATCTCTCTGGCGATCGAAGGGTCAAAAGCTTCGACTTCGCCGAGTTTCTTGCACGCGCAACTTCGTTCCTCGAACCTGGACACCGTGCAATATTGCATTTTTGCTTATTGTATCCAGCTTCTCGAGGAAATTGCGTTTCACGAAACTTCTGTTCCCGCGGGCCCTTCCATCGTGTTACCGGAAATAAGACTCTGCACTCTTAACTTTCCAACTGGACATGACGAGTTGATCCCTCGCTCGAGTTAGTCGTCGTCTTCCTCTCTTCTTAATTCGTATTTTTGCTTAACGCGTTCGCTATCACCATTTGTTTCGCTGCTTATCTTCTAGAAACAATTTTCTAGAAGAGAACCATGGACTCTCCGAATGTTATACTGTGACTACTACTCGAAACAACAAAGTGTACATTACCAAATTAGCTATCTTTAATAAAACTGCGAGATTACGGACGTTATAAAACCACGACGGTGGTGGTGAACGCGTTAATTTCTTCCATGAGAAATCCAGTCGACAAAGAACGGTGTTCCATCGTCCCAATCGGGATCGGAATTTGCGCAAAGATCCACGGATAAGCGTTAGACCCTCTAATAACAACTGTCCCTGTAATTCCAAATTTCTAGCATGGGAGCAACAGGGGTAAAATCGACAGCTACTGCAAACACGATCCTGGAGTCTCTCTCGCTAATGGACGGTTGTTAGGGCGACATGTTAACGGCAGCTCGGTTAGCTTACTTGCGAGACGCGAGATGTTATCGGCTAATTGCCGGCTCATCGGCGGGTCTGCGCGAAGAATTAGCGCGTCTCGGTCCGGACTCTCGCGTCTTCGAGTCACGCGCTAATATCGTCTCGGACGTGCGCCTTTTGCGGGATGCGGTTTCGATCGGTGGATGGCACCCGTTATCAGGCTCGCAGGTTCTCTCGTAGGCTCGGTCTCTCCTCTCGCATCCCCTCGGTTTTGCTCCCGGGTCGGGCGAAATCTTCCCGTCTTCGTCCTTGTTCGAAGCCGGCTGACTGCGACACCGACAGAATACTAATCGTAACGCTGCGGTCGACCAAAGTCGGATCGATACGATATCCGCGCGCGGCCATCGCCGTCTGATGCACGACGAAATTCCGCGTCTGCCGCGCGCCTCGCCGGTTCAAGCGTTTTTGTCAGTTAGATATTCATGCTCGTCGCGAGGCGGCTTTTCCGGCAATATTTATGAGCGCCGTCCGCGAGAAACGACAAAACCGACTCTCTTCTCCTAAAACCACTGGCACGGTTTCGCCCGCAGTCAGGTGTTTCGGGCCTGGAAAATCGGGCAGGGTATTTTTAAGCGAGATGGTGCTGAGTTATTCAAGCAAAGAAGCTCACTTGTTATCTCGCTGCTCTGTTCTTCCGCTAGCCTCTCGGTCGAGGACATTTCGCGGTCCTCTTCGACTCGTCCATAAAATTCCTCAGTAGTCTTAGGATCTCCATCTTCGCTTGGACTGCGAGCGGGGTCTTCAGCTTCCTCAGACACCGGGAAACGATCGTACAGAACGACTCGTCCGAAGAGTCTGTTTCGCAAGTGTACGTGCTCGTCCCGGACAGTCCCCGGATCCTGAACTCGTGGCAGCGTTCCTGTCGCGGAACAAGGAGCTTTGCGTGCTTCCCGGGGATGCAGGAATGGCGCAATTAACCCTTTCGTTCTACCGGCGACTCCCGGGGGAGTGGATTCCCTTTGGACTTGTCGACACGGCTCGAAAATTGTTATTACCGGCAGGCAGACTACACATTCAGATTTTCTTGATGCGCGTTTTTATCGTAGCCATTTTGTAGTGGCTGCGATGAGTTAATATTTGCACTGTCGCAAGTCTCGTAGATTATTTCGAGCATTAAATAATTTATTGGAGGAGCGACATAAGAAAATAAGATTAACAAGTCATTCTTGCATACACGAATTCGCAAGAAAGGTACAAGCGACGCTACACACGTTATCATTTCACTGTACATACAAGAAACAAATGAATATTCAATTGAGTGCAGGGCAACCTTGAGTTATGCACCCTGGAATTAGGATAGTCTTTTTGGGAGGCATTCGGAGCTTCGCTAGCAAGAGCAGCGTTCATTTCGGGTGCGATTTCGATTTCGAACGAAGGGGTTAATTCATCCCCACGCGATCGATCAAACCTGTCGCGGGCCGTTGCACACGTCGCTGGCAGAGAGGATCCTGTGACGTGGTTTTTCGTAACACGAGCTGGAAGCGGTGACATCCAGCCTGACCGTTCGGCTCGCGTAGCTGGAATCGACGCAGGAGGAGCGAGGACATGTCCCAGGCTGAGCCTTGACCTCTGGCAACGAGACCGCCGGGGAGCTGATCGAATACATGGTGCCGGGAGCTGGGAAACGTCCCTCGCAGACTCTGTCCCTCCTCCTGAGAGGACAGTCGGAGTGGTAGCGATCCGAAGGATCCCGGCTAGGATCCCGGTCGTCCGTTTCCCTCGGATCAGCACCAGCTCGGCCGGCGTTCTACGGCGGGGAATCGGATTTAACGGCGGCCCATAAATTTCGTCGGCCGGGGGATAATAGCGCGGAAATTGCACGGAATAGGAAATCTATTTTTAAATATTTACGGGCGGGGCTTTGCGCGCCGCTTTTGTGCACGGGGCTCCGAGCCAAACGCGCTCGTACATCGCCGTTTCGGCGGCGGTACTGTTAAGCTAGCCAACCCCGAACATTCTACCCTGTCTGCCGCGCGGCTGGATACGCTTTACGAGCTACTCCATGTGTATCTCTGCACCAACCCCGTTTCGACCGAACAGATTAGAAAACCGCACTAACTTCCGATCCAACCAGCTAGAGTTGCGTCGACGCTGTGGCCGAAACTTTCGATTCGGGATGTTGATCGCGAAAAATGGGGGAAGAGGAAGTTACTACTTCCTTTCAATGGCTTAGTTCTCATACAGGATCTTCGAAATTTTCCTGCGAAAATTCGCTCGTGCAGGTAGTTTACCTGTTAGTTAACAGTAAACCTACCAAGAATAAAATATATAAAAGTGAAATGCTCTATGGAAGTGAAAAGATTCAATTTACTGTGGGATCAGGACCTCCCAGACCAAATACTGTATGGAGATTAGGAAAAGTAGGAGGGTTCCGTGGGTATGTGTAAGAGTTGATTAGCTACAACCACGAGGGTCCCGGGTTCGATTCCCGCCGCGGAATTCCTCACTTTTTCCTAAGATCCTACATTACTTTAACTTGTTACGGTTGTCATTATAATCTGTGTTTAAATAAAGAAAACAGTTGAATCATTTCCTATGAAAGCGTTTTCATAATTTCAATAATTGTGGAATAGAGAACCGGTCATTTTACCGTGGTAGGTTTAACGTTAAATTCTACTGGGTTGGCCTAGCTAATTTTGAGGATCGTCAATTACCTTTTGCAATTTTTGTCTATCTACCATGGGAACAGAGTTTGCAACACCCTGTATGAAACATAAATGATCGCGACTTATTCGGATAGGGCTAAAAGAACAAATCCATGCAACAACGTTTCGGCCACAGTGATAGTCTCAATGGTTGTAGAACAAATATCATGCATAGACAGCAGTTGTTTATGCAATATAAAAATTGTTTGCATTGGTTGCGATGATCAACAGCTAAACAGAAATGTCTTCCTTACTTTAACGATTTCGAAAAGCTGAAACTAATAAAGCTACTAAATTGTCTGGATCAGGTTTAAATCGCACTCGTGCAATGTGCAAGAATTTTGTGAGAATAAAATCAATACAAACTCGCAGTTCGATCGCCTCGTCATAGTCCAGATAGGGATAGAGGAATCGATGCAGGTCGTAGAACCAGGAGATCGATGGCTCGTGGCAGTTGCAGCACAGTTCCGTGTCCAGCACCCTCTTCAGCTCCTCCACGTACAATCGTCGCATTTCGCGAATTTTCAAGACAACCCCCACCACCGTTAATCCCGGCATCCCCATGGCCTCTTGGATCCTCTGATAAGCGCGGTATCTGCGCTCGCTGTTCAAGTAGTGGCGGGCATCCTTTTTCCACAGGCAGCTCGTTTTTTTGTACAACGCCGCCAGCTGCCAGAAATGATAGTCCATCCATTGTTCTTCCCCCGTGGCACCCGATGTCTCGAAACACACGCTCGTATCGCGATCGAATACCATGTCCATCAGTTTGTCATCGTTGTCCTCGAAAGCGACATCGTATCCTCTTCTCGAAGCATTTTTCTAGCGGGAGGTTAGCTGTCGAAACATTTCATCGATAATTTGCTGGAGGACAGCACAGTGAAAGGCGGAAAGCTACTTTGGGACAGATGTCATCGTTGCTGTTGTCTTCGCAGAAAATTTTCGTCGTGACTAGGCGAACGCGAGGTTATGGCACACACGCGTGTTCACGCCAGTGTTGGGGTATGGTCCATCTTTTCTCGCGCATGCGCGGGCAAAACAGTAACGTATCTATATCATGATGGCGTGGTAGTGGAGCCCTAAGACAGTTATATTAACGGGAAAGTATCGAAACAATCTATTCCGGACAAAAAGACTTCAGGACGTGACCGACGAGTTACAAAATATATACAAATACACATGTTACACATTCATTTTTCAGAATCAAATCATACCAATTTTTTAAAATTCTGCTGGGTGCTCAAGGTATCCCATTTTATCGAGAATCTTACTTTACTGAGGCCAAAATCGCCGCGCATCCGCGAGAAAAGATGCAACATATCACAACACTGGTTCAAACTGGTGATTTGGTTCCCGAATTTGATCATCGATAGTGGCGATAGCGACTCGAGTGGCAATTCAGAGCGATGCTTGATATTTCGGGTGAATTTAGTTAGCCACGATTTAAGAACTTGTGCACCGTGATATTTTGTCTGTAACAGAACATTCGCGTTTTGCAGGTATACTCGCCGGTTTCTCAGATATACAGACCGTTTTTCTAGCGTGTATCTCGACGCTGCTGCCGCTGATCGTCGCGCTGGGAATTGCCTTCGGCGTCAGGTAAGATGAACACAGTTACCTTGCGACTTGCTACGTATGCGCCGCGCAAATTTCTCCCTCGCTTGCATAGCTTCTTTCCGGCGAATTCTTTTTTCCTCTCGCCGTTTCTCGAGGAAACGGCTGCTGCAATCATTTTCGCACGCCCTTCCTTGACCTCTAACTGCTGGCAGTCGTGGAACTTCTTGAATCCGCCGTCTAGTTTCATGACGAATCTCTGAGTCTATCACTGCGATATTACCAGGCTGCGTATCTTTATGCAAAATACAAATGGTGGCACGACTGCGTTTTGGAGAACTCCGTGTTCTTAACTTGTTTTTTATGTGATACTGTAGATATCGATGACGACATTCGTCGATATGCCGATGCCATGAGCAGTTTTAAGCGTTTTTGACAGGTTAGAGCGTCGCCATATTGGATATTCGTTGAGTGGTGGAGGTAGATAGGCCTGTTCGGCGCATGCGCTGGATAGATCGTGAGTGTTCAGCGCATGTGTCAGATAGATAGTATGGCAATTATAAAATGGCAATTCAGTGGTTACACATACTTTGTAAACATAAGCAATTTCAAGTGTTTTTCACAAATTAATAATTAATAAGTTTATTGTTGATTTTGAAATGGCTAGTTCAAGTGTTAGAAATTTTAACTTTAGAGACATACCAAGTAGTAAAGAAGAAGCAATTACTTGGGATCAGGATTGTGTATTGTTGCGGAAATTTAAAAAATGTCGTACTCATCGGTGCGAAATGAAAATTTATAACAATAATCATGGAATCGTTCGTTTTCGGTGTCCAGTAATTAAAATATACAGAATCACATACAAGATTTCAAAAAGAAGGTACAGATCAAGATTGTTTTGGGGTTAGGTCGTCGTGGGAACGGAGAAGGCCGGCCCGACCATGGTAAATATGATGTTTCGCATTTTGATTTAGTAAATGTGTTATTATTACGTACATGTTTCTGCTGCCATCTAAAGAATCTATTCGGAAGTATTTATCCCACTTTATGTGTATCACCTAGCAAATATATCAATATGGCGGGGCTTTAACCTGTCAAAAAGTCTTAAAAGTGTTCAACTTTATACGCGTATAACTTTTTAAGCAATGAATTCCGCGTAATAAGATTTTCATTTTCGGTGTTTTCTCGCCGAAATCTGTAAGATTGTATAAAAAAAAACTTGAAAAAAAGAGTTCTCCAAAACGCAGTTAAACCCAAATAGTTTCTCAGTAGTAATTTATTACTCTCTCTAATAATCTTAACAAGTTGCGTGTCATATGTCTCGATACTCTCACATTCCTTTAATCTTCGTATTCATCTAAAATCTGCAGTCGTGCTTCAAACAAATAAATTAGTCTGTGCCTCAAAATTCACCTCCGCAGTTAAGGGTTCCCCTAGCCAGCAGTATCAGAAGTTTATTTTTTATTTCGGGTGAAATTCTCGGCGCCGAGTTCCACCGAAAGTTTTCGGCCGAAAGACGGACGAGATTCGCCTAACCCGCGCAAATGGCTCGGCAGACCGTTAAGTCAGCGAATAAGTTAACGGTACCGGGACAGTCGCGTTATAACTGCGAAACAAGACGGACGCAGACGCTGCAGCCTCGCGAAAGCGAAAGCCGGGGACGTTGATTAATGAAGCAATTAAAGGCTTAGTCGGCCCTGGCGCGCGACTCGATCACTGTCGAACCTACTCGCGACAATGACGCCGTTTGTCGCGAATACCCTGGATCGATCGCACCTTTCGATCGCGGCGATCATTATTTATTCGCAGCTGGCCGTTTGATCCAAGTAGAAATATTCAACTCATAAGGGAAAATTCGGAATGAAAAATGAATATTTATTATTCTGTTACAAATCGTGTAACCCTTCCGTTACCGTTGTATTTTACATTAGTCGTCGAACTTGAACAAACTTGTTAGTAAATACGGATTTTTTTACGAAATAAAAATTGTTTGCTTCGACTGCCGGAAACACGGGAGCTACATAGACATTTATTGATTTTTCAATTCATCACAGTTTTTACATTACTAAATGCCTTTATGGATAATAAAGTGCTAAATGTTGAAGTGTGGCGCGAGTAAATGCACTCTATAAAAATATTACAAATAGTAACAAAAATATTCTATATTAAAGGGAACGCCTGAATTCTGGAGTCGATACAACTCTAATATAACAAATTCTGAAAGTAATACAAAGAGATTTTTAGATTCTATGTTTTCACAGTTTCGTGTTTCGTGTAGTCATTTTTGTTATAAATTTATGAAATCCGCAGTCTATTCAGGGTAATAAAATCGTCGGAAATAGCGGCGTATCGATAAATCGCGGCGTCTCTGCAAAATCGCGACAATCGTCTGCGAGGATACAAAGCGGCAGGGATTCCTCGATCCCTTGATCCGTGGAAATTAACTCGGGCGTTAGTTCCGTTAATTCCAGCCTCGCGATAAAAAGTCCTAGTGTCCGGCGGGTCTCGCAAAATTTTCGCGACGCCGGGTAATCCCGCGTTATTGCAGAAATTGCGGCGTCCGGGTTCCGGATTACGTCGGTTCATTCGGGATAGGCGGCAACAATTTATTCGATAGTTGTTGAACCAGCGTCGGAAGTGGGCGAAATTATTTGCCGAGTCGTGGTGGAGGGGGAGGGGTCTCGGGATTACAACAGGGGACGTTTCCCAGATTTCCCGGCGAAATAATTGGCGTCGTTGCTGCACGAACGTTTCGGCGCGACAGACGCACGAATCCTCGCGCGGAAATTACTACTAATTAGAACGCGGTCGTGTCGCTGATTCGTTGAACACGCCAGGGTCCGTGTCGCTAAGGGCCGATTCATTTTTAACTGTTTCACTCCCGCGGCACCCCGAGGGATTACTCTTCTGGCTGGGAGGAAGCTCCTTTCGTCCCTTTGCCGTCGAGACTCGTGGTAGAGATTTCAAAGAATATATGTGATAAGTAGACTGCAGATCTTTTTGCAAAATAAAAATGTCCAGTTCTTTTTATAAGAGATGGGAACCACTTAACAATGTTTTCCTTTCTTTAATGATTGTACTAGGTCGAATGTAATATTATATTAATGCTATTCAATTCTTTCAATCTTGACGCTGTGTCAAATTGCAGCTACTGACTTTTGCCATAAATGCGTAAAATAAGCAGTCTAGTTACAATTATAAAAATTAGTACTCTCTTTTAAGTCTAAACGCCAATATTTTTCTTCTTCCAAGAGATTCACCCTTTGTACTATTACATCGACCCGCGACGAAGACTTTGAACAGATTCGATTGAATCTGTATATTATTCACTTCCTTCAATCTGAAATAAAATTCTATTTTGCTGTTGTCGATATATAGTCATTGGAGAATACAATGGCAAGCAATAGATACGAATTTTGCTTTCTCTTTTAAGAAGCGACCGTAAAATAAATCGTAATAAAAGGGATTAATAGAGACAAAGAGTGTTCAGTTGCAGTAATTACGAAGAGGATTGTACGGAAAGGGGTTGAGAGTATTGGATCGTTGTTTCTTTAGAAGTTTCGTGGACCAACGCCACCGTTGGTGATAAATAACCGTTTCGTCTGTCTGCCAGGCACATGTGGAGGAAATATCGGAACAGACGGGACAGCTCGAGCGGATTGCCCTGGTACAGGAGCGTCTGCTCTCGAGACAATACCGCCGAGTCCTTGCATCATCGGCCACACACCGGAAGCACCACCATACAATCTGCCACGAGGATCCTGTCTGCCCAAGACGTAAGTACAATCTAGATATCGGAAATTAACTACTTAATCAGCTGGTTCTTCTTTCAAGCAATTCGATCTTGTGCTAAGCCACGAGAACAATTGAACAAGTGATCAGTCCCCTATTCGTTCTTGTATCTCTATGCCATCGAAATTAACATCTGGAACAGATCATGTATATTTTACGACATCGCTGTGCTTCGAGCTATAAAATTGCGCTGTTCGAAAAAATATCCGGAGTTTCATGGATGTTTTACCGCGTCGTAGACATTATAGTATGAACCCGTTTATCCAAACAAGTCGAGTTACAAGGTCGCTCGAATAACCAAGAGTTCGTATAATAGTGACTCGTATATTAGCCCTTTGCGTACTTATCGACGGTTCGAATGTACAATTTTCCTTGGGAAATGAAATGATGTACTGAAAGTTACGCGTAAGAATTAAATGAAGGAGCAAGTGTTGCGTTTGGTAAAAATTTGTTTGATATTTTTTGAGAGTAATAATTTCTTTAAAAATTATTAGCATTTGCAGAATGGGAAAATTGCTTGTGCGACTATTTGCCGACACTCGTCCGCGAAGGGTTAGGTTGTCGAAAGAAATTGCACATTGCATAAGTAACTTTTGTGACAACGTAATATGTATACGAGGATTATCCTGAATTGGTTCGTACAAACGAGGTTCTACTGTAATTTCCACTGCATCGGAGCAGAAGGAAGCGCCAAGAGAGCACAGGGAGGAGAGGAGCGTCGTTTTCGTGTAGCCGTCAGGGTTTAGGTCAGTGAACACGTATCTCGGGGAGGCGTGTCCCTGACGCGTTCGAAAATCGATTTCCCGTCGATAATTCGGTGGCGGCCAATGTTAATTCTAACCGGGCGAGAACGCGAGGAATAAAATACGCTCGGCCCGTTCGAAAATCGGTCGGTCGCGCGTCGTCAGGCGTGGAAAATGGAATTCTCGCGCCCCAATTGCTGCCTGGCCTGCTGTGACTTCGCGCGCTTCTCTATACCGATCCCGAGTATGCGAACAAAACGACCTTCTATTTCGCTTTCGTTTTTGGCGGGGACGCTGGTCGGAATTGCGACAAATGCATCGTTAAATCGTCCAAGGTCCTCGACGAGGCGCCAACACCTGAAAAGAGGGTGGACGCCGAAGAAAAAGTTAGTACCGCTCCTGGAAATCCGCTTACTCCCCGTTTAGCAGAATCCCGCCCTCGCCTTGCGAGCACTGCAGCTGCATTCGCGCGTTCCTAATCCTCTTCGCGAATCAAAACTCGCTTTCCCAGCCTCCCACAACCCCTCCTCTCCTGTGGGCGAGAAACACTGTCCGGGGAAGTAGTTCCGCGTTGAACCTCGCGCGTCGCGTCGTCGCGAAAGCGAGAAGTTGCTCGCGCGCGAGACGTCGGCGCCGGAGCTAACGAACGGGAGCCGCGGGGGTGTGTTGTGTTCCGGGTAAAAAGATAATGGACAACCCCATGGAATCGGTAGTCCGACGAATGGACGCGACACCCTGCAACAATGCACCCTCTACACTGTTTTTCCATTATGCGGCATTACCCGCCGGCCGACGGGGACATTTTTAGCTTTTATTTCGGCCGAGCTTCCAGCCGACGCGGATTCGTTTTTATTCTTCCTCTGGCTTATTCATCGATCGTAACTGGCCTGCCTCAGAACGCTGGCGAGAGAGCGAGAGAGAGAGAGAGAGAGAGACCATTGCTCTCGCAGTTACCTCGAAATCCCTTCCGGTTTGTCCTTATTATTCCGGTTGAACGTGCGCGGAGAACCGACGCGATTATGCCAGAACTTTCCGCGGCCACGCAATTATCCTCGATTTAGCTCGCGGCCTCCTATCTCTAAGAAAACACTCGTCCCTGGGGAAGGGGTTGCTTTCCGGCCGGGGAAATCCCAAGGGGTGAGTATACCTTGTCTGCTTCCCCGACTCTTAAACAAATTTTAATCGTTCCCCATTTAACCCTCCGATGCTATTGGTTGAACGTATTCTTGAAAATTTATGGTTGTACAATATAGAATATGAAAAAGCATTCGCTGAAGGATATTACTTCTCATGTCTGATAAAATAGAAATTAACTGTTTGCACTAGGATACTTATTCGCAGTGCAAGTTTTAAGTTGTCCCACAAGTTCGTGCCGTTTACTATTCTACTACTTAACCCTTTTCACTCGGAGTTGTTTCAACTAAGAAAACCAAACATTTCTTCTAACCTAAAATATTTCCATCGTACATAAGTTTATTTCAATATATGCGTACGAAACTGATATAGTACCTCATACAATATTTAAATGTTTAGTAATTTATCACATATGAACAAATTTAATCATATAAACAATATTCTGAAGAATGGTGTAGCAATTTGTAGTGGCGCCTCAGAGTCGCCATTCGAGTGCTAAATGTTAAATTAATACTGAAAATATATCTTTGAAGTTTACGCAGATATCTAATCACCCTCTCGTTCTACAACTTCGTTTCACCTTTTTGGTAAAGACATTATACCGTTACTGTAAAATATCTGTGGTTTTTAATATCTGTGATACGAACTTAAGGAACGACCTAAGACCATTAGTAGACAGTGGATCTTCATGCAAAATAAAAATTTGCTGCATCAATTGCAAGAAACAGGAGCCTAGTAAAACGTTCTTTCTTTCTTTACCAATTTTAGCACGTTGATGTCTCTAAACTTTCTTAATCTTTTCACTGTTTTAGACGGTACCTACCAATTAGGTGTTACGAACGCATTAGAACCCGCTGCCAGTCGTTCGAAACCCACGAAGCACATTCATTTCCGTTTACGGCCGTCAGCTCCTGAAATATTCGGTAAATAAATTTCCCAAGCCCATCACTGAAGTTCGATAAAAAGGTGGAGGTAGACAAAACAAGACGAAATACTTTTGCGAGCTCCGGCGCCGTACTAAAAGCTTTATTAACGTAATCTGGTAGCTGTACCGAGGGAGGCGCGTAAAAATCAGACTGCGCCCCCGAGTGCGGTGGTCTCGCCTACCGCCTCGTCCGGCTGGTTGCCGTATCTCAGGCGTCGTTCGTTCCACCAGATGGGAGAGCGTTGTCCCCGTTCTCTCTCTCTCTCTCTCTCTCTCTCTCTCTCTCTCTCTCTCTCTCACTCACTCACTCACTCACTCACTCGTCACAGTTAGATCGGCGCGGCATGCGCAAACCTTCGTTACAAAAGAGCAAAGCCACTCTATTCTCAAAACAACGATGGACGCAAATTTACTCATAGCAAATGGGATTCCGGGGAAGCGTAACGAACATCGTCCGCAACGTGTCCCGCGGGATCGATGGACACGCCTAAGGCAACGCATACTGGTCGTTTCGTTTGTTTCGATATTTTTAATACCTCTGAACCATTTGCACGTCGACGCACTCGTCGGAGTGGCTCGGTTGCATAGAGAGAAATGAAAATTGCATCCGGTTTCAAAGGATCTATAGGTTTTGCTTCTTCTAGATTTTCAAAGCATTGTCAAAGTTTAATCAATCTCGAACGGACTATAGTAGACAGTGGATTTTTATTCAAGATAAAAATTGTGCTGTATTAATTTACAGCTATACGAGCCACATAGACATTCATTTTTGTTCTTAATAATTCTAATAAGATGGGAACAATAGAACAGTATATCTAAATTCTTTAAATGTGTTTATCGTTTTAAATTACACCTACTCATTTTTGGTATAAATGTGTAAGATCAGTAGTCTAGAAACGAGAGATCGACTGTGTTCGATCGCATACGCTTTTTAGTATAACCGCACAATCGTTTCATTTGTCTCGATGCGATCGGATGATCAAGATGAATTAGTCGTCGCGAGAACGATTCGCAATTGGTAGAAACGCATTGAAACAAAATGGTCAGACCGTTCAGGGTAACCGAAGCCTAACGCTGTCGGGAGAAAGACAGCGTTGCATCATTGTTCTACTGCTCGTTGGAAATTCCGTGTCAGTCTGTTCGGAATCGAACAGGGTAGCGTGGCCGGATATCGGACATGGATCGAATGCGAGTGCGAAAGCGAGAGGAGCGAGAGGCGCGAGATCGGAAGCGGAATCCGGCGGCTGCAGGCTCGGTTTTAAACGGCGAACGTGTCGCTCGGTTTGGCTCGAAGCTGCTCGCCTCGACTCGGTGTTCCTGCATCGACTTCGAGCCGAACAATGTAGGTCAAACGAGCGACTTGCAGGCACGGGCCTCGCGTCGCTGAACACCCGGCTCGAGTTCAACTTTACGACCGCGTTCCGCCCTTTTACGATGACTTTTCATGCTCGCTACGCCCTCCGTCCCGCCGCTGCTCCCCCGCGATTTTAAACATTCATGCCTTCAGCCCCCTTTTTTTCGCGTTTGTCGCTTTTTTTCCGACGGCCCGGGCCAAAAGGGAGCTCGGACTTTGAATCACGTTCGTCTAACCGGGAAACCTGTGCGTCGCTCGTACGTTGTTCAAAATTGCGATCGTGGCCAGCGTGGACCAATCCTTCTATCGCAAGCTTGTTACCCTAGCGAAAAAGGGGACTTGCAATTACTTTGTTAGGCGTGCGTGCGTGCGTGCGTGCGAGAGTGACTGCCTGGGAACAGTCAGCTTAAAGACGTGTTAGGGTCTCTGCACACCCATCCGGGACGGGCCCCGCAGAGTTGTTTTTACTTAGATTTGGTATAGGGAGGGCTCTCCGGGATTTCTGATCCGGTGTGGTTCCGATTCTTTCCTCACGCGACCGAAGGGCCATAATTCTTGCATTTTCGAGCGCGCGTTGATAGTTCTCTCTGTGCATGGCACAAAAGAAATGTTTTCACGGGCTCCACAGCTCCTTAAAGTAAACTATCTAAACTAACTAGCTAAATCCCGGTCCGGCCCTCTCGGAGACCCTAAGGGTCTCTGCATACCCATCCGGGACAGGCCCCGGAGAGTTGTTTTTACTTAGCTTTGGTATAGGGAGGGCTCTCCGGGATTTCTGATCCGATGTGGTTCCGATTCTTTTCTCACGCGACCGAAGTGCCATAATTCTTGCAATTTCGAGCGCGCGTTGATAGTTCTCTCTGTGCATGGCACAAAAGAAATGTTTTCAGGGGCTCCACAGGTCCTTAAAGTAAACTATCTAAACTAACTAGCTAAATGCCGGTCCGGCCCGTCCCGGATGGGAGTACAGAGACCCTTATCCGTCCGCCCGATCGTGCCACTTCGCGTCGTAATAATCTTCCGTTTCCTTATTTATTCGCCACTGGATTCGCGGCAGATAAATGTTTCGTAAACGCGTGTGTACGCACGTCGGGACACGGCTCGCCGGCACCGTTTCGCTTGTATTAGCATAATTGCCGATCACGGACAAGCTATTCGCGATCGCGACGCCTGCAACGTGGGGAACAGTCGGTGCACATTGCACGGCTCGCGTATGCATAATAGACGCGGTGGCAGCAGCGCGAGCTACATCGTTTCGGATCACTACTTATTCACCTTTAATTTTCTGCGTTCGCGGGCGATCGGTAAATTACCTGGTTAACGGGTTGAACACTCGCAGCGACACCAGCTTTCGATCGCCGCTTCGAGATAGCGTTAGGGAGTGAAAAAGAGAGATACTCGCGGGTCGATGGATGAAATCTCGATCAGAAAAAGCTGTAAACGCTGAAAGGAACAGGGGCAATTTCTATTCGACGGGGGAACTTTGATCGTCGTGAAACGGCTCTGCAAAAACGCCTCGTTAGGGGAGCAGCGCACGATGCGTGCTCGTTTCGCTATCGTGAATGACGTTTAACGCTCGTTAATGCTCCTCCTGGAAACACAACTGGGACGATCGCGCTCGACCATGCCAGATAAAATCGCTGGGATAAGACACTGTTGCTTGTGTCGTTATTCAATCCAATTTTCAACTTACCGGCAGCGTTCAACAATCTTTTGGAGATGCTTAACACTAGAACTACCGGACAAGTCAAAATGACTGGTTTCTAAATTTTTCTTTTACAAATATTGAAATTATAAAAATGTTTTCCGGAGTAATGTTTTAGTCAACTTCTCTATTAGAGTACATATTTAAACAAAAGTTGTACGGAAGTTGAATAAATGCATTCTTGTCGTTATTAGAAGGCAATATACATTAGTCGCGTTTAGCGCTCGGTAGTTCTAGTGTTAAATAATACAGCGCTTTCGTTGCCCTTTAATCAGTATCGCGTGTGCATTATTTTCGGCCTGCGGATGCAATATTTACGAGTTAAAACTGCTTCAACCCGTTGGGAACAAATTTGCTAATAACAGTAAAAAATTGGTCAGGAATAAGAAGAGGCAACGGTAAGGTTCAGGTGATTAGAATGTTAGTATCAGAATGTCATAAGCAGTAGGATAGTAGTATAGAGAATTATCTTCTTCAACATCAGGACCAAGTTGAGTAAAGATTGGTGAATATTAGGCTAAAAAATCGTTGTTCGCAAAGGGTTGAAAATTTTGGGATAGAGACGAGATGTTCCAAATTTGAAAGAGTCAGTGAAAAGAAATTGGGTGAATCGCGAGAGTCGCGGGCTCTGTCCAGCGTTCCTGATCTCCGTGGTGGTTGCAGGGGCAGCCAGGCGATCTATTAATGCTATCGACCGTTCGGTGACACGGCGCAGCGTTCCCGATTTGTGCATAGAGCGAGCGCAGGTCGCGCGGTAACGTTGAAGTCTGAAAATACTGAGAGCGGTCGTTGCGACCGCAGTCAGCGGCAGTGACCTGATTTTAATATCACGCGTGCTCGATAGCAGTCGCAGCTCGCACAGCAGCGCTTAGACGCCTCGAGCTGCTGCTCTCCTCTTCGGCTCCGCTCGGCTCGGCTCGACCCGCCGCGAATTAATCGCGACGCTCACCGACTCGGACTCTAACGCCACTCTTCGCTTTCTGCGCTACCGGAACATTTGCATCCGCTAACTGGATCTACAGGAATTTTAATAACCGAACCGCTCGTAGAATTTGCCAGTCTTCGAGGCAACGCGAAACATTTTTGGTACATGCTACATCCAACGTTGTAATTGAATGGTTGTCTAGTAAAAGGGCGGGTGTTACATTGTGTAAAACAAGAAGACGTAAAAACAATTCGTTCCTGCACGTAGCAACGGAAGCTGGTATAACATTCTGTAATATAGAACCTGCGGTTCTATTGTTGAGTACTGAACGCTTTACCAAAGTAATTTGTACATCGCTGCATGAAAAAGTCCGTTTCAGAGAATTTGTAGCTTTTCTTCGAGATGTTGTAATCTATAGCGATGGAAGAAGTAGTTGAAAGGCAAACGGAAAGGCAGGGTGTAGGAGATTGAATTCGGTGAACAGAGATAACTGGTAAAAGTAAATATATTGATGAAGTTAGATATGTACAATAGCGGCGGAGTAATAAACAGTAGAAAAAGATATGAAGGATGATAGAATGAAATGAGGCACAAAACGTGAAGCGCACGAGTTGTGTGATATGAAATATTCACGTGAAGCGCACGCGAATAATCGAGATTTAATATCCGAAGCGAAGCGCGCAACGGTAAAACCGTAAACAAAGCGTGTGAACGTAATAGAAGTCAGAAAACGACGAGATCGAGTGCGGTTTCGGCGCGGCTATTTATACTTGCCTGGGGCCATCGGTTAGGAAAAATTGAGGAGTGGGATTTTTGAAATTGCAAGGATCCGCCAGCACCTAACGTTCATTGGCAATCGGGGCATTGCCCTAACGACCGGTACGGCGAGGGAGACAATGGAAAAGATCGTTGGATTTGTAATATGGAATTTCGGAAGGATGGCCCGCGAGACAAGTACAGCGTGACATATAAACAGACGGTGCCGAAGACGTTTTACAATCGCGGTCGTTCACCGCGATGCACAAGTCGAGCTCGTCAGTTGAGCTCGGCGAGGTAGGCAAAAACTACCGAAACACGAAGTTCTTATGTATAGACTGTCGATGGCTGGAGCGAGAACTATACATAAGAACTGGTTGGGCTAGGACGAAAGAAAACGGCTGGCTCGAAATAGCTCGCGACGGAAAGAACATTCGAGAGGTTTGAAATCTCGAACAGAGACATTCATTCAATTATTTCATGTCGAAATACCATCGACCGAGCTGCCACCTTAAACGAGTCACGCTTTCTGTTTTCAGTGTCCCGATTTTTATTCATGTTCTCCGGTAGTTCGCCCAAATTCGCAGCCTCCGCTTTCTGTCAGGTCGATGGATGCGCCGCGCTTCTTCACGACGTACCAGCTCCAGAGAAAATCGTTAACGAGCTCGGACCGGTCCGTTTCTGAAAGTCACTTCCGAGTACCTAGCCGGGTTCTCATCGCGTTTCCTCGTTCGCTTCTCCTCGAAAATGGCGTCGAACGTGCTCCCGATGGACAGGAATCTGAGCGAGTTACCCGACACTACTAGCTTAACTTCTACGCGAACTATTTGTTACATCGACGAACTCTTCGGACAAAAATTGCTCGAATCGACACGGAAGATGCATCAATCAGTTTCTTGTTACTTCTTTCGTGATACGAACTTCGAGAGTCTTTTTCGTTACTTCGCTACGGTTTAAATAGAAAGAGCGAAGGGTTCGAACGTTAGATACTGCATTATGCAAATCGAGTTCTTTTCCCGTTCCGCGCTATTAGAGAAAGACGAAGTTCGTTCACTCCGGCGAATGAACAGATCCGGGTCTAAAGGTATCTCCACACCGAAGCAAGATGGAGCAATTTTCTGTCGCTGTTTGGTGCTTTCTTCTCTTTCGACCGAATAAAGTGATGCTTCAATGCGGACATAGCTCAACGAAAGGCAACGAGAAAACTCGACCCGCGTTGCAACCCTTCGACATGGGAGCATGAGCTAAAACGATGCTAGTGTTTTGCGTTGGATGGTACGAGCACGATTCTCCGGAAGTCTTTCAAAAATCGCAAGAAAGGGTTCGTGACCGCGGCTGACCGCAAAAATCGGACGCAGCAGTTTGTCCGCCCCTTTTGCCACCGTGTGCCCGCCCAGAAGGGCCCTAAGGGTATAGGGGCAGCCTTTTAGAGTGCATTGGCGTTTACTAACCGGTTACAGTTTCCCGATCTCGACCGGTCGACCCGTGGCCACCGTCGTCGTCGAGGTTCTTTTGTCGACGTGCCAATATTTGCGCGCCCCCGGCATCGGTTAACTAAACGATCGGGATCTTTGTAGTGCCGGCGCATAAACCGCATCGCGTTTGCGTGCATTATCGTGAGATAGAGAAGCCCGGGAAGCGAGAGACCGCAGCTCCGTGTCGTGCGAGAATAGCATAACGAGGGCGAGCAGAAAGTGCGCGCGACGTGTCCGTGCGCGCAACGTAGATCCATGGATCCATGGATCAGGGACAATGGGTGCCAGATGGCGAGAGAGGTACAACCTGGTTTTTGGGAGCCGTGTGCACACCGGCACCGAGTGCTCGAGTTACTAAGCAGCCAGGTTGGACGCTCATTATCTATCCGGAGGCTTTTTTTTGTAATCGGAGAGCACGCGGAGCCCGAGGTTAGGCGAGATTGCGTGCAAATAGGAAGGCAACCGGTGCTGGATGCGTCGTTGCCGATCCGACAGTAGCCGCAGGGGCGGTACGAGGGTATGGAAGATAGTGCCTGTGTCCCAAATTGTACTAAATTGTCCCTAAAACCTGGTCGATTGTAGTTGTGAGCGGTTGCTGGAATCTCCCTTAAAGGTACACGTCCATCCGAGAGTAAACCTACCGCGAGTCGCTTTTGGGAGCATTTCTGGCAAATTAAAGGATTTGGGCTATGGGCTAAATAGGCTATGGATCTTTAACACTAGAAAGACTGAAACTTAGTATATACCTATATTGCCCAAAAGCAGTCAAAATGACTGCATTGTGAAAGAATAATTAATGTGTAAAGAAAGTTTAAAATTAATTTTTAATATTTTTTATATTATTTACAGTTATATAACAAGTTATTAGTAAATATTAACAAGAAGAAAAATTTACTTTTCCTGGGCATATTGATGACACTTTCATTTTCATCATTGGTGATCGACTCTTCTTCTAATTGAAATTAAAAAGCAGTCAAAATGACTTCCTTGGGCAATCTAGTGTTAAACAAAGTAAAAATATTCTCCATCGATAGCGAGAAACTGGAGTTAAACGAAAAATCGATGCTCGCGTTTCTAACAAACGCGTAGAAGCAGTTCGTGGACGAACGCGACGATTGAGACATTCGAATGGACAGTGTGCGACTGTGGGCAGGCACAGCATGGTTCTCGAGTGTGTTTCGAGCGGCGGCGTCACAGTAAATTGCATAAGCCTCGTCGTCGCGCGCTAATTCGTCCGGCCTTTGTCCTCGGATTTCGTCCGCTGCGGTGCGACGCATAATTGTCCGTAAACCGTACAGCCCGATAATCCCCTTTAGCCGTTTTAATGCCGGTAAATGTTCGTTGAACGGCGCGCAGTTCCATGCGACGACCACTCTACTCTCTGTCACCCGGATCCTCCTCCGCCCCCTTGTCTAGACCAGCTTTGCTCGCCGCGTCCTTTATTTCCAAAGCGCTGTCCGCTTTAAGGGAGATTTCAATTTTTGATCAGGAACGGTTCTACCGTCGACGACATCCTCGGATTTGCCGGTGCTCTCTGATTTCCCCGACGTGTCGCTGGCCAACGGGAGAACCGCGCGTCAGATTCCCAAACGTGCGGTTCAATTTCGTACATTCGATTTACGCGGCCCGAAACCCGACTCAGTTAGATCGATCACGCGATACGCTACCTATACAATCGACAGCCTCGACCCCTAAACGACTGGGCCCCTGGTGACCCAGATTTCTCGAAGCTTTCGACCTCTTGCCTCCTGCTAGACTCCCTAACGCTCGTTCGCAGCGGGTCGATTACACTGCGAAAGAAACGCCACGAAATAGAAGAGGCTTCGAACTTTGCCGCATCCCCTAACGTCGAATTTACGCGAAAGAGTTGACCTGGTCATTACCAGACGTTTCTACTTACGTAGAACAGGAGTTTCCTCGAGAGGCTTTGTAAATTCCATCCATTCTCAATTGAACAATCGTTGGTACACGTCTTGGATTTGAAATGAATTTACAGAAGTCTCCAGAATTTCTCGGAATATAAACATTTATTTTTCAATCTATAATTTTACGTCTATGTACACTGTAATTGTACATCTTTGCGATCACTTTAGAGAATTTCCGTCTCGCGATATAACCAGTGAAATTCCTCTCGATCGAAATGAAGTTTACTAATAAATTTTATGATTTCGGCGCAAGGTTCGATCAAATTAAGAACCAGCAAGTTTGCAATTAAATTATTCTCGACGTTCCGATCCTAACGTTTTTGCGTCTGGAAAATAATATATATATATATATATATATATATATATATATATATAATACAGTTGAACAAAAAATAATATTCCGACACAGCCGTGTAGAGAGAACTTTTCCGTTTTCTGTTATTATGATTATATATATATATATGTTATTATTATTATTATTATATATATTATTTATATATTATTTTTCAGACGCAAAAACGTCTCTGAAAATGATCCACATCAGGATCGAAACGGCGAGAATAATGGTTAATTGATTGCAAATATGCTGTTTCTAAATATGATCGAACCTTGCGCGGAAATCATAAAGTTTATTATATTATTTCGGTACGTTGGAAAAAAAGAGAATAATTATGATCGGAATATTAGGAGTTACGGAGGACAGTGATTTAACCCATGGTGGCAGATACGTAACCTAACAGTTAATGAAATATAACGTAACCTAACAGTTATGCGTCTGCCACCATGGGTTAAATCACCGTCCACCGTAACTCCTAATATTCTGTTCATAATTTTTCTCTTTTTTTGTTTTATTTTACCCGTTGGCACAGCAAACGCGATAAAGCCTCTGTGAAAATAATCCACATTAGGATCGAAACGTCGAGAATAATTTAATAGCAAATTTGCTGGTTCTTAATTTGATCGAACCTTTGTGCCGAAATCATAAAATTTATTAACATCGCAATATAAGGTAGCCAGTGATCAAACTTTTGGGAACCGAAATAACTATTAGCTTAGATTTGTTGCGGACGGGAAGAACGACGCGGAACCGCTGAAAGAGGCTTTCTAAACTGGAAGCGTAATGGATCGTTGAACAGGATTTTCGTTGAAAGGAATCGTAGCATGGCTGGGTCTGACTTCAAGGCTCCTCGCCGAGAGCGAGCGGATCCCGCGTAAGCGGTGCAAGTCGTAGGAATTCGCGATAGATAGGGGTGATTCAGAGATCCCGGGACAATGCATCTACCTAAGCATTCCGGAGAATACCTCGGTTGATGCATGGCGACCATTAAGTTCCCGTTTGATAGTTTAATCACGGGACCGGCCTTCCGCAGTCTCGTTCCTTCCCCGTTCGACCCAGTTTCACCTTTAAAACCCGCAATTCCGTGGCTGCGAAACGGTTCCCGGGGCACAGGGTAACCCCCTCGCGCTACGTCTCGGCCCGAAAAATCCCCTAATTGATCGCGCAGTCACCGTCTCCATTTCACTATTCCGAGCACTCTCACCGAGCTCACCGGGTAGACACTGTGAGAAATGCGACAATTCCAAGATAACCGGGCGAATCACGCTCGAATCTCGCGTTCGATCACCGCACGAGGAAGCCAGAGGACACTTTCCACTTCGGAGCACTCCAAGATTATTTTCTATTTCTCACTCGAAGGTTCTCGCGTTTGGAATTCCGAAATCCTGAGGACAGGAGCCGCGCGGAGAGTTTCGCGTCGGGAATGGCTGCGATTACCGAGATTTCGGGACGTGCCGCGATAAAAGATTAGATCTCTCGGACGTGAGGCGCGTCGGCGAGAGCGAGGATGTTGCTGAGGTTGTTTTTGGAGAGTTCAGATGTCTGGGAGGTTCGGCTACGGGCGTGTCTAGGTGTTCGGGGGCTGCACTTTAATCTCGCAAATGATGCGAGGACACGGTTCGGCAGCCGCGGCTACCGCGCTCGTAGATCGCGGATAAAGAACGCGCCGCGGCTTTTGACTTGTTTATCCCGATGTCGCTCTCGGCGAGAAAAGCGATTTCCTGTTCGCGGAAATTCTGCTGCCAGGAAATTGAAGCTCCCAAAGCCGATTGAATTCCGAACGATGGGGAACAGCCCTGAGAAAAACCAGCCCCGAAATGGTCGCGTAAAAAGCTTGTTTTCGAGAAGAAGCAATATGGAAAGCGCCGATAAGTGTTCGCTGGATAAACCAACGGAGCTTCCGCTCGTTTAGGATAATCGTGTTCGAGCCAAGGCTCTCGGAGCAGCGAGGGCTTCTTGCCGAGCAAGACCACGCCCGCTTAGAGCTCTCGAAACGAAAGGAGCAGTATGGGTTGTCTTCTCTAAGGATTCTGACATGATTTAAAGAGACTCAGCTTGCTTTGGATCGCTCTAGAGCAAACGCTAACACGAATTGCGCCGGGAAGCACTATTCTAACTTTGTCGAAGACGGGAGCAAAGAAACCACGCCTACTTTAGACCATCTGTATAGTGACAGAAGAGAACAGATGGTCGTAACGATACTGGTAAAATTTAAAAAGGTACAGTTTCTTTTCGATCAAATGTGGACTCGGGGGAGGGACTATTTTGGCTCCGCTGATAGAACGAGCGAGAAAACTAAGCATAACCGAAGCAAGCCACGCCTCTTTTACAAAAAAGGATCAGATCAGACAGTTTTTGATCACTGTTCTGACAAGATTCGAAGAGCAAAACTGGTCCATGGCACAATGGGAACCACCAGGAGCTACGGAGAGATAGATGGACAGGGTATACTGTGAGTGTAAGCTTCGATTGCGATGCTCCGACGGGATGGTACTGGGGGGGGGGGGGGGGGACTATTTTGGCTCCACTGATAGAAAGAGCGACAAAACCATGCATAACCGAAGCAAGCCACTCCCATTTTACAAAAAAGGATCAGATCAGACAGTTTTTGGTCACTGTTCTGACAAGATTCGAAGAGCAAAATTAGTCCAGGGACCAATGGGAACCACCAGGAGCTACGGAGAGTGTAATAACTGTGAGTGTAAGCTTCGATTGCGGTGCTCCGACGGGATTGTACTGGGGGGGGGGGGGGACTATTTTGGTTGCGCTGATAGAACGAGCGAGAAAATCAAGCATAACCGAATCAAGCCACGCCTACTTTACAGAAAAGGATCAGATTAGACAGCTTTTGGTCATTGTTCTGACAAGATTCGAAGAGCAAAACTGATCCAGGGACCAATGGGAACGACCAGGAGTTATGGAGAGATAGATGGACAGCGTAGACTGTGAGTGTAAGCTTCGATCGCGGTGTTCCGACGGGTCGCGCTTGAGAATTAGGCGCGAGACACACTCGCGGGTTATGCTAACAATGCGCCCCGGTACGTACGCTCGCGATCCAATTTTCCACGTGCTCCGGGAGCGTATCGCCACCGGCGTAAGCGGTTTACAGGTCCGGCATGTCATAGCGTGGCCACCTGTCGAAATGCAATTGCGGATCACCGGCAGCGGCATCCGTGCGCCGACACGGTCCGTTGAATAATTTTACGATCCTCGCGATGGTCGGCCGGGTTTGTAAAGCACGTCGAGCCGCATCGAGTCTCTGGGAACGTGTACGATTCGCAATCGCAGAGTGTTCGCAGTCCGCGGGTGGAGGAATATTAACCATGGGCAGCGATTTGATTTTCAAATGCGAATGCGAGCAAGCGAGCGATCAAGTATGACGTTCGTCGCGGAGGAAGAAATCGGCGACATAGTTTTCCGTGGACGAAAAATTAGTTCCGCTCGACAAAGAGCGAGTTTTTCGGACACTTTTGCGGTTCGCCGTCCGGGAATTCGCGTAATAAATTGCCCGCCAATCGAGCTCCTGGCCCCGCTCTCACCCTTGCCCTCCGAAATTATAATACGGACTGCGCGTTTCGCGATAAATCACGCGCGGGCAAAATGGTCGCCGGGAGCTGGCCAACAAACCCGTATAAATCTGCAGCGATTTAATCGATCCGCGCGGAAATTTCTTCGCGGATAACGGTCTCGGGGGTCTGACAAATTGCGCACGGACGGACGCACCGGTAGCGATCGGAAAAAATCCCGGAACGGCCGCACCGGTGAATCGCGACGCGTGAACGATCACGGACGTTGCACGATCACCGGCGAGCACTTCGTCACCGAAAGCACACACGCACACAAAAGCACATGAACGAGCGCGGGCACACACTTAGGGCACCGTCGACGGCGGTAGTCATTTATCCTGTGGATACGTCGGGGCGACGGGACGCGTCGCGACGCCAGAATCCCAGTGATACTGCAAATTGAATTTCCTTCTGGTGGCTGGCCGTAAGGGCGCGATCTCCTCGCCGTTTTCCGAACGGCAATGGTGCGTGCCCGATTCCGGACATGGTAATCGAATTCCACGAAATCCGATCGTCGCTGCGGCCGAGGTTCAGCGTCGACGCCATCCAAGATAGCCACTTTTGATCGGGCTTAATCGAAAGCCGTGTTTTTCGAGCGGACTTCCATCCTCGAGCGTGTCTCGTTCTCGCTGCTGTATCGTTCTCGGAAAATGCGTTCGAATTCATGGCAAGCCAGCCGGGTTAAATAACACCGTGAAAATCTCGATCGGCGACGCGACGGCGCTACGAAACTCTTCGATACCGGATTCCGCCACGTTGCTGCCATAGTCGAACAAAGTCGAGGCTGCTGAATCACGGATCGTTTTTTCCTCCGTTCCATGGTTATTTCCATTTTTCAGAAAATTGCACGGACCTCGAGCCGAGACAATTTTCAGGTCCACGGGCTGGCGGATCCTCTTTTAACGATTTCCAATCTTTTCCGCTCACCCTGTAGCCGAGATACGTTCCCGTTCGACGGTATAAAACTGCATCTGCTTCTCGGCATTTCACATTTTCCAGGAGTCGTAGAATCTTGGCCGGTACGTTGAACTTCGACGATTTCTAGATCCGTCGGCTAGCGAATTTCCTTCCAAGCCATCTATGATTCGCATCTCGCGAAATACATACAATCTTGATACTTGCGAAGACAGAATTGTTCGACTCGTGCGAAAACAGTCGAAGGACCAAGCTCGACGATCTTCCACCGCCATCAACGTACTCCGAGTCCGAGTCTTCCGAATCGAACGAATTTTCCGAGGAATCCGCGTATCAGGCTAGGTGGCTCATTTTCCTCGCGATATCGGGCTCCGTTGTTCGATAAAAAAAGTGGACGTCCTCGAGTCGAAGGGGGCACACTTTCACCGATCGATTTCCCGCGATGATTTTCCGGCGTGGTCGACGGCTACGTGGATCCAACTATTTTCCAGCAATAGTGTAAGCGCTCGGCTTGTCTATGTCGGCCGCTAGTTGCTCGCGTAGCACTCGAGGGTGGGGGGTTGACGCGCGCCTTCTTAAAGCTTTGCGGTTTTTTCAAAACCGGCGCGCCTCCCCCACTCCACGCAGTTTGTTCCCCCACCATCGAGCGTCGAGCTCGTTCGCTCGCTCGTCTCTCGCTATTTTCCTCTCCGTCTCCTCGGCGCATTCGCTCGCGTCCCGATTCTTTCGTCTCTCTCCGACCGGCCTTATCTTTCTCTCTCTCTCGTCTCTCCTGTTTCCTCTTTCTCCGCCCGGCCTCGCTGACGTTCTACGGTTCCCCTCCGACTTCCCTACCCTCGCTGCAATCCTCGGCGCGCCTCTAGCATGCCTCTTTTTCCGACGAGATCGCCTGCATCGTCTGCATCGCCTGCATCGGCATCGTCCACGCTCTCGCCGCGAGTCTCGACCTCTGCGCGGATTCAATCTTTTCCGTATCCAATCGAATTTCCATGACCCGTATTCCTTATTCAAGAACGGCCGGGTTATTTTCGAGGAAAATTTACGGCACGCACGACCAACGTTATCGCCGCGAGGATTTCGCGGTGAACCAACCGCAAGGCTGAGTTCTTTACGAGCATGAATTATTTATGCACCGTCGCACCGCTCACCGGTGATCGGTTCCTCTCCCGATCATCGTCGCCTCGAGCACGTCAGAAAATTTCCTGGCCAGCGACCATTTTCCAAAAAAAAGTTCCCCGGGAAACAGTACTACCTACAACTATATTGATAAATCTGATTTCGGCGTAAGGTTCGATCGTATTGAAAATCAGCAAATTTGCAGTTATTCTCTCAATGTTTCGATCTTTGTGTGGATCATTTTCAAGAGGTTTTAACGCGTTTGCTGTGCAACGGGTACAATAAAAGAGAAACAAAATATTTTTATGAATACGATATTAGGAGGTACGGCGGAAAGTGGTTTAATCCATGGTGGCAGATACGTAACTCCAGTTACCATGGGTTAAACCACTTTCCGCCGTAACTCCTAATATCTTATTCATAAAGATATTTTGTTTCTCTTTTATTGTACCCGTTGCACAGCAAACGCATTAGAACCTCTTGGAAATGATCCACACAAAGATCGAAACGTTGAGAGAATAACTGCAAATTTGCTGATTTCCAATACGATCGTACCCTGCGCCGAAATCAGATTTATCAATATAATTCATTTCGATCGAAAGAAATTACACTGACTGCCTACAACCTCCAGTATGCTAAACTCCTGCCGAAGAAGTTCTCCGTGTCGCTCGATTCCCGGTTTCTCGGTTGCGCGCAGTTCCTCGAGTTTCGAGAGAATGTTGCTCGTGGAGGAGGAGGGGGGTAGAGCCCGGAGTAACTGTAACGCAAATAGGGGTAATTATTTCCGCTATCAGGAACGCTTCCGCGGCGGGAATCACGCGAGCGTGGCCCTCCCGAAAAGCTCGGTGTTCGAGGAGCACAGCCGCTCGAAGATTACGGCTATATTCCCCTGTGTCTGCCGGGACTTGGGGCCTGGAAGCAACAGAGGAACGTCGCTCGCTCGGGGGACGGTAAACTTGTTAGGAACGCGTCCCGCGATCGATAGTCTGCTTCGGAAAACACTTGCCAGCCAGCGAGGCGTGTTTTATCGCAGCGTCTGGTAGCTTGCCAGATCGCGTCCGGATTTCCACCGGCGGCTTCTGGAATTATTCGCCTATTCGCCCATGGTGGATCGGCGGCTATACTCTCCTCGATCTCCTCGATCGTCGGGACGGAGAACCGCGGACCCGGGAACGGGCCGTTTCGGTCCGAGAAAGAAGAGGGGGCTGGCCGACCACGAAAGATATATAATCCTGCCGCGGCGCGGCGGCGAAACGAGCGGCCGATGCGGCCTATGCAGCCGAGAGAGATGCGCTCGGCCTGCAAGCGAGCGAGCGAGCGGGGAGAACTAGCTGGACGCGGCGCTAATGCGCCTGCTAACCTTACTTTCGCATTGCTAGACTCAATTCATGCCAAGGCTGACTGGGTGCGTTGCCCTCCATTGCCCCTATACCGCCGTCATTCCCGAGACTCCCTCTGCCCCCCAGGAGCCCTGGCAGTCGCCCGCTACCATGCCGCCCACCGACAGTTCCTTGCCCCCTTGGACCCCCGACTCGCCGTAGAGTCAAGCCTCCACCGCTTAGCTGCTGCTAGGCGACTTCAACTTCGTATCCCAACTTCCACCGTCTCTTCCAGATTCTTTGCCAAAAACTCCAGCCACCACGTCTAAAAAACGCCATCTTCTTTCTTGGTTTCACGGCTATCGGGGCTCTTTGGGTTACTTCGATCTGAGATTTTACCTTCCCGAGGTGAACAGTCCCCCCACTCCTCTGGGTCTAGACGCTATGGAACGATTTGCACAATGTTCAGTTGAAATCCATCGCTGAATAGCTAGGCGATGCCTATAAAATGATGTTAAACATCTCAAAACCGAAACTTGTCGGCAATCGATATTAATTTAGGAAACATGTTGGTAAAACATTATGAAGAGCTGTTTTGTTTAAATCGACAAACAAGCGAGCAAGCGAGGTTAAGGCAGGCAAGAAGACGAACAGAATAACGTGAAAGCGTGGAGCGAACAGACATATTTGGAATAAAGTCTTTGCAATATTAACATTAAACCTACTACGGTCAAAATGACCGGTTTTCTATTTCATAATTATTTAAATTATAAAAACGATTTCATAGGAAATGACAGAATTGACTTCTTTGTTTAAGCATATATTGTAATGGTAGCGATACAAACTTTAAATAAATTCAATCTTCTCACTTCTTTGAGGTGTTTTAATTAGATGTGCTTTGTGCTTGGTAGGTTTAGTGTTAAAAGAGTATAGAAGGTGTTCGTGTTTAATTAACCAGTTATGCGTGTTTGACGACTATATCCGTCATGGAGAATTTGATATTTAAATTGTAATTTTGGCGAAAACTAAATTATATTCGTCAATTTTAATATGTTTAAAATGTTTAGAGGTCAAGACGAAATGAAACAAGCAAATAAACATTATAAATAATTTTAGTTGGATTCATAACGTCAGCGCTTGATTATCGCGACACACATTGGTGCGCGCTTTGCAAAAAGATCGCCACAGTTATATATCGAAATCAGAAGTGGGAGACGAGCAGTTTTAATACGAGTGTGCCAGAAGAAACCCCTAAATCAAGTGGTGTTGTTTTGTGACCCTAATATATTGCTAACACAATTATTCGGTTTGTTGGATCGTAATAACGAAGCGTCTACTTCTACTACCAAACCAGCAGAATTACGACGAAATTTTTTTTCAAAATCACAACACTGTACCACTGCGTGAAAGCTCTTAAAGAAATTCGCGTCGTATCTCGGGACTTCTCCTCGTCGGTGTAGTATAGTATACAAGCAATTCTCTGTACGAAAAAATTTGCCGGACCAGGCGACGCGGTTGGACAAAATAGTAGCAAGTTTGAGGCGGGTGCCCGGTTATTGACACAGGGTTAATCGACTGTCGGGACGGTCCAGTGTCCCTCGAGTTCTGCGCGTTTCCGTTCGTCTGTTTTCTGTCGGAGCGTGGCTTGAGAAATATTTGGCCAGAGGATCGGCCGATGGAGAGAGGGAGAGACAGAGAGATAGAGAGCGATCGCAATCGATAGGCAAAAACGTTGCTCCGTGCCGACGGAAATAGAATTCGGAGGAACTGTTTTTCGATCGAATACGGGAAAGCTATTTCCGTTCGCGGATCTCCAGTCGGTGGTGGCCAGTCTCCTGTTCTCTCTTATTATTGTTTCGGCGGGCTTTCAAGGCGCCCCGCGTAGCTCCGCGGGGATCTTCGCTGTTTGGCGCGCGAATCGTGTCTCGATTCGCGAGAGACGTCGACTCTAGACGAAATTTTCCACGTCGTGATAGACCGCTACGTGTACGTTATCAGAGAAGGATTGCAGGCGTGCGTTTGATCGGCGATAACGCCGCGACGAGCCGCGCGCGTTCCGCGCCTCTATTTCCAGCGAGAGTGCAACCGCCGCCGCTCCGCGCCGCGCTGACTCGATTCGCAGGCCGGCTGCACTATTCGCGAGACCCCGCCCGTAGTACCGCCGCCTATTATTAAAATCCTCGAGCAACGCGTAAACTCCCCAAAAATAAAACTGCAGCATCGCGTCTGTGTGTCGGACGGGGCAGTCAAACGGGGCTCCGGTCTCGTTTGCCTCCGAGAAATCGATGTCTCTGCACTCTCTCAAGCCCTGATCCAATAAATATTAATTTACTAAAATAATATAACTTAAATTATAATTTAAGAACCAACGAGATGCCCATCATTTCGGGAAATGATGCCCCGTTCGTTTTTAGCTCAAAACGGGCTAAATCGCGACTTTTTTCCTACGGACCATAATTTCTACACTAAATCGCTACGATAGAAATCAGCTCGCCGATTTTCTTTCTATTAAACTTTGCACGCTTGCACGAGCGTACAAAATCTACAGCCTCTGAGAAATCGATGTCTCTGCACTCCCCTAAGCCCTAATTCAATAAATATTAATTTACTAAAATAATATAACTTAAATAATAATTTAAAAACCAACGAGATGCCCATCATTTCGGAAAATAATGCCCCGTTCGTTTTTAGCTCAAAACGGGCTAAATCGCGACTTTTTTCCTACGGGCCATAATTTCTACACTAAATCGCTACGATAGAAATCAGCTCGCCGATTTTCTTTATATTAAACTTTGCACGCTTGCAGGAGCGTACAAAGTCTACAGCCTCCAAGAAATCGATGTCTCTGCACTCCCCCAAGCCCTGATCCAATAAATATTAATTTACTAAAATAATATAACTTAAATAATAATTTAAGAACCAACGAGATGCCCATCCTTTCGGAAAATGATGCCCCGTTCGTTTTTAGCTCAAAACGGGCTAAATCGCGACTTTTTTCCTGCGGGCCATAATTTCTACACTAAATCGCTACGATAGAAATCAGCTCGCCGACTTTCTTTCTATTATATTTTGCACGCTTGCACGAGCCTACAAAGTCTACAGTTTGGCGATAGTGGTCAAAGGATTCCGTGGCGTTTGCGCCAGTAATAAAATAGTAATTATTTGTCGGAGCATCCGATAGGTTCAACGAGAGAACCACTCGAAAGAGAATTGTTTTCCTCTCGATGCTTCCCCGAGGTAAATGTTCCGTGTCTACTATCTAGCGCGATTCTGTTTGTTCGAGCTTTATCTAACAGCGCGCGGGGCTCAGCGTAGCGAATCGTCGGACGGTCGATTCGATCCTGAAACTCGATCGGCGCTCTCGAAATCCCCGGGGGATAGGAGACGCGTTAATTGGCCCGCGATCGGTGTCGGCTCTGTATTTGCATGAGCAACGAACACGTCGTCGAACGCAATGCTTATTTATAACTTTTTCATCCGGCGAGCTCTCTTATCTGGCGTCTTGCCATCGACTCCCTCCCTCTCTCTCTCTCTCGTTTTCTCTCTTTCTCCCGGTTCTTGCTCGCTCGTTCTCTCCTCTCCTCTTCTGGTCCTCGTTGCAACTGCACGGCACGTTGATCGGTGCCAGCGCGCGTGTCCGCGCGTCTAGACGTTCTCTATAGAGGATTCTTGCGCTCGCGATTCTTGCGCACGAGGATCGAAGGAGCTCGAGAGAGAGAGAGAGACTCGAGACTGAAAGTCCAGTTACTCGTTGCCCTTTTCGAGATAAAAAGACGGTGACTCGCGAGAACCGGCTACCCCGGTCAGCAACGAGGAAAAGGGCACGGGACCAAAACGGAGCTCCTTCGCCACGCCTCGGATCATGGCTAATCGATTCTCGCGCTGTAACGAGCCGATTGGCGTCGACGCGATCGACAAGTTCGTCGAACCGTGACAGAAAACTGCGCGGAAACCTTAAACAGCTGCTATCGTGCACTTTGCGTTCGACGCGAACCGTACTAACACCGCGGGACTTGACTTGCGTGCTGCGTCTTTCTTCCTCGGATACTTGTTGCTCGAACTTTTACCTGAGAACCTCGAAATATTTACAAAACCACCCCCACTGTACAAAAGCATCCCTTTTTCGAAGCTGTACTATTATTATCTTAATCATTCATTGAGTTGAACAATTTCTTAGATTGAATTTTAAGGATCTGATTCTACTTTAAAAACTGAGTAGAAAATATAAATACACTTTTTCCATACGAGGCTTTGTTATCGAGAAAATTGATTTTGAATATAACCGTGTACAGGAAGTAGAAAACGGAAGCCTCGTATGGAAAAACTGTATTTTACATTTTCGACTTAGTTTTTAACGCAGTATCCACTCGTATTCGATTCCAGCACAGGTACCGAGATATACGGTGCATATTCAACATTTTTTTGACCAGTGCAATGCACTCGACGATCGAATCTTATCTCTGGTCCAAGCATCTGCTCGGTGACCGCAGAAGGAAGCGAATTGACGAGTGCATTGCTCCACATCCGTTTCGTACACCTGTTTATAAGGCTCGCAGAGTGGACATCCCGACATTGAAAGGATTTAGCGTGAAAGTTCGCCGAGAATGAATCGATTCACGCTTCGCGAGGAATACTTTCCGAAGGCGCATCAGCGTCTAGCTGGTAACACGACCTTCCCGATGCTCGTGGAAAGCGGCCTTACATCTTTCAGGGCACGCGCCTATACTGCTCGCTGATTCACACGGAAAGCTATGCGGTCCGTGTCAAAATTCTACGCGGTCCTTCCATTGTTCCGCCGGGTGTAATTAGAATACGAAATGATTATGATTTTCGGCGCGAACCGCTCACCGGTTTGTCCTCGATCGGATCGGGGAAGCAGTTTGCATCCGGGTAGCCAGAACGCGAGTCCAACTGGCTGAGCAGTAGCCGATCGATCCTCGGATCACGTTGCCGAGCCTCCGTTTCTCGATAGTCAGCGAGGCTCTCTGTTATTGTGTTTCCTATAGATGCTAGGAGGTTTCTCCTTCGTTTCCAATATCATAGCCGAGCTTTGTGTCTGCGACTTCCGTCGAGTGGAAACCAATAAGTGCATCGGGGAGAGTGGAACTCTCCGCGAGCTCTTTGTTCCACTGGCGCACGCCGAAATTCCGTTTCCCCCTTGAAACACGGATTCGGGAGAGCGTGTAACTCGATACCAAGCTAGCCGCTGTCTTTCCACCCATATTTTCCCTGGTATAGTATTTCGCAAAAGCGGAACGAATTTTCCGGTTACACTTCCAATGGCCCTCGATGGCCACCTCCCATCCTGTTGACCTCTAGATCACCGTTTTCACGGGTGTCGCCACTGTTCAATTGTTAGCGCAGCATCGGGTCTCTAAAAATTCTTCTCTGAAATCTTACAGAATAATCTAACAACTACAGGAATTGTTACGCGTTTTCTATTTTCGAAGGATTATCCGAGCCGAAAAGTCAAATGACGTCTCGAGATCGTTAACTCTGCTCCACTTTTCCCTAGAACCCTACATCCGCTCTAGATCAATTATAGAAAATTGTTATGGACTCGGTATTTTCAAAGAGCAACCGAAACTCGGATTTCCGAGCCATTTAACCGATTAAATACGACGGCCATTCAACTTTGCGAGCCACGGTAATTCCTAATATTTAACGAGCGACCTCGGGGCGACCCTTTCGCGACCCGCAAGACGATGGATCCTCGAGTCAAGGGTAAATGACGCGAGTCGGGGCTCTGGTTGATCATCGTGGAGGACTCGGTTGGTTTGGTCCGGTCGTATTCGCGAATCGAGGCGGAATCGCAGCTCGCGCGTGCGAGAGAGAGAGAGAGAGCTGGTGAGGCGGTTGCTCTGAACGCGTGATTACACGATTCTCCAAGTTCGTCCATCGGACTGTCCATTCGTCTGTCCATCTGTCCATCCGTATGTTTGGTCGACCACCCGTCCGTCCGTTCGTCTGTCCATCGGTCCGTCGGTCCGAGGCAGCTCGTGTTGCCTGGTCCGTGGGGTAGCTGACCTAACCGAAGGGGTCGTTGCACTCTGTTGGGCCCGCTTTCATCCCCTCCACTCCATTTGATTTCTCTGGTCAGCCTCGCGGACCTAACCGCTCTTCTCTTTCGTCGATTCTCTTTCTCTCCTCGTTCGCCTGATTCCTCTTTCTCATTCTTTCTCTCTGACTCTCTCTCTCTCTCTCTCTCTCTCTCTCTCTCTGTTCTCGGGCCTTTGGTCCCTGTTCGTCTACTCGCGGCCGCAGTTTTTCCTCTTCGTCTTCTTCGGACCGTTCTTCCTTCCTTTCTTCTTCCTGTTCTTGCGGGCCGCTTCCTCCTCGATCCTCTCTCGAATCCTTTCTCTCTCGCTCGCTCTCTCATTCGCGTCCTTCTATGCGCGCGTGTGTGCAGCACATACGTACTCAACCCCCGTGTGCCCGTAGCCAGGTCCAAAGGAAATTATAGTTATTTACCGTCGGCCCATTCGGATAGTCGGTTATTTCGCGGTAGTTGTTCCCTCTCTTGTAGGCATAACTCGACTTGGGAACCGAGAGACAACTTCTTCGCTCGGGCGGAGAGATCAGAGTCACGATAGAACGAAAAGCTGAGAGAGCGAACGAGATGGATAGACCACGAACACCGGAGCTGAATGTAAAGAGGGAGGGATGAGGGCTGGTAATGCCGGTGATGTTGCTGCCGTAGCTGCTGCTTCTTCCACCGATCCCTGCGCCGATCTCTGCGCCAGTCCTGAGGAACCAGGAATACCCTCCCTCTCCCCCTCCCTCTCTCTCTCTCTCTCTCTCTCTCTCTCTCTCTCTCTCTCTCTCTCTCTCTCTCTCTATCTCACCACTTTTTCCCTTTGACAGGGGACTCGCGATAAGTATCGTATGCGATTCTCCTATCTCCTCGCGCGATCTCCTGGAAATTATGATTCCCTCCTCACGAATCCGTCTCCCCGCAAAAGGCTCTCTTCTCCCACGTTCCAACTTCCCGACGATCAAATTTGTCCCGCAAGTGTCTCGCGAGACTCCTGGACGATGAATCCATTTCCATCATTGGATATCTTCTCATCGGGGGTTCGTGAACACTTTGACTCTGATACCGATATGCTGGGGAGTTCCTAAACTCGTCAGAGACGCTATTCACTTTCAACTATTTGCCAGCGCATGCTGCTTCGTCTCTGCTTTCGAAGTAATAAGTTAGACATGTATCTGTGTGTACTCATCGAACGTCTCAACGATTTTGTCGTTGCGACGTTTAATTAAGGGTTGCGTGGAGAATTCCGAGTCATAGATTTGCCAACAGATAGATCCTGGTGCCAATGCATCAAGATAAACACACTATACGAGCCGTTTAACGCGTGCAAGTCAAAACCATCATTGAGTAGCGAAGGGTGTTAACATTGGTTCGTGAAAACCGCACTAGAATTATATTGCAACTAACTTCATTTCATTGAGCTCTTGAAATGTGGTGTTAAACCAAATAGGCAAATATTGATTTACATCGTTTTCGAATTAAACGTATGGTGGCTGTCGAATTATGAGAAGATGGAGAAAGAGGAGAAGGAAGCGTTTCGTCCTAGGCCCGCTAGAGGACTCGTCGGTAAGGCTATTTAGCGGACCCGTGCCTTAGACCCGGGATGTCGTAAGGTTTTTTTTTTTTTTTGATGTTGTTCGATGAGTTTGAAGTCGTACCTAGGGGCAGAGAAAAGCTCCTTTACCGACTAGAAATGATGTGTTAATTTATTAGTGGTATTACCAGCTTGAGGTAGGTGGTAGTAAGATGAGTTTTAAATATGGGAAAATTTGCAGAAACCAAAAGACATGAGTAATGCATAGGGACCCGGGATGTCGTAAGGACAGTTTAGGACGATATACAATATACAAACAGAGGAAGATTCAGGTAGTAGCGGGAAAGGTGTTGTCGTAGTGTCCCCCTGTTGACGAGCATAGGAAGTAGCCGCCACAAACGGATATATGGTCTCGTCTAAATTGAAAACGCAACTTCTGATTGCCAACGGTTCGCGGCCGTACGAGATAGAACCAGGGCATAGTCTACGAGGAACATAAAAGTCGAATGGAGCCATATCTTTTCCATCGGATAAATCCTTGTGGAGGTACGTCGTTGTGGGTTGCAAGCGGGTTAACCGACTGGGGTTTCTTGCAGCTCCGCACGAAAGAGGAGATCGAATGGAAGCGGTCGAGGGGCAGCGTCGCGTCTAGATCGTGGTTCGTCCCGCGATGCTCTCCGCAGGAGTCAATGTCTTCTGATTCGGGAGAGAGAGAGAGAGAGGGGGGAGGGGAGGCAGAGAGGTAGAGCCGCAGGGGCGCTGTTCGGGCCTGGTCGGGCCAGGTTGTGCGAGGGGAGGGAAAAAGAGGGCCCAAGGAAATCACGCTGTTTCGACGGGATTCACGAAGCGTGCATGACGGAAATGCAACTCGGCGTGGCGCGGCGTGGCGCGGTGGCATGAAACCTCCGCCAAGACAAAAAGTTCTTCTCCGCAGGGGAGGAAGAGAAAGGAGGAAGCGCATAGAATGGAAACGAGAGAGGGAAGAGATTCTCTGGCTGGTCGAAGGGGGGGAGGGCCATCGACCAACAGCATGTGCACACACTGCACACAGAAACGTGCCTGGGAGCCTGGGGGGTGGCGGGGTGGGCGAGAGGGGAGGAAAAAAGTTTTGGCAGTGCCGTGGTGTGTTTGCGCGAGCGCGAGAACACGCTCCCCGTTTCGCGGAGCCGCGATCGGCTAGGTATTTTCGTGCGATCGTGATTATAGCCTTCTCGTGTTTTATTGCCGGCGACCTCTCTGCCCTCTACGCGATTCCCATTTCACGCGCTCTTGGCGATCCGTAGCCGCACGAAAACCCGCTCGAACACGGAAGACACTGCGACACGGCGGTCCCCAACGTTCGTCCAGAAAAGCCGATTGCCAAATTCGCCGAATCGATCGGCTTGCGCTCGCCTCTAACCGTGCCGATTAATTCTCTATTCGCAAACAGCCTGTCTGGCACTTATCCCTTTCAGAGTTGTTTTGGATCCGTTTTTTCGCGGAGGTCGGTGGCTTTGAAGCTGACCAGAGTCACTTGTAGATTTGAAAGATTATTAGCCTGTGGCTGCTACTTCCTATGCTCGTCAACAGAGGGACATTACGACAACACCTTTCCCGCTACTACCTGAACCTTCCTCTGTTTGTATATGTATACCATCCTAAACTGTCCTTACGACATCCCGCGTCTAAGGCACGGGTCCGCTAGATAGCCTTACCGATGAGTCCTCTAGCGGGCCTAGGACGAAACGTTTCCTTCTCCTTTTTCCTCCTCTCACACACTTTTCAGCCGCCATAATTGGTGACCCCGACAAAAGAACAACAACGCTACCTTCTGAGCAGAGGAGACCACAACATCAACAAACCACGGACAACATCGGGAGGGACTGGAAGGTGACTACTCTGTCACTGCCTTGCCTGAATTACTGCCCGGCCAACAGCGAGGACTTCTCCCTACTATGCGCTTCTGGACGTCATCTTCGCAGCATTATATGGTTTAACGTTTCCGCACCTAAATTTGTGCGACGTTTTCGTATCTACATTTGTGCGACGTTCATCCATTGTTTGTGCAACTATATGAGTCCTACAAGCGGCTTAGGGAGCTACTCAACTTTGTCGATTCGGCAGCATCACTGGCGGTCACACTGACAGCACACATTCCAGCGACCTCCTTGGATTCCGGCGGAGATCAGCGTAATTAGAGGGAAATTTGTCCAGATATCGTTGATCACTGGCAAGGGGGTAATGTGGAGGCTACTTCCTATGCTCGTCAACAGAGGGACATTACGACAACACCTTACCCGCTAGTACCTGAATCTTCCTCTGTTTGTATATATACCGTCCTAAACTGTCCTTACGACATCCCACGTCTAAGGCACGGGTCCGCTAGATAGCTTTACCGACGAGTCCTCTAGCGGGCCTAGGACGAAACGCTTCCTTCTCCTTTTTCCTCCTCTCACACACTTTTCAGCCGCCATAAGCCCTTTGCACTCGGAGCTATTTCAACTAAAAAACCAAACATTTCTTCTAACCTAGAATATTTCCATTGTACATGGTTATTTTCATTATATGCGTAAGAAACTGATATAGTACCTCATACAATATTTACATGTTTCGTAATTTATTACATACAAACAAAAACAATCATGTAATGAATATTCTGAATAAGGGTCTCTGCACACCCATCCGGGACGGGCCGGACCGGGATTTAGCTAGTTAGTTTAGATAGTTTGCTTTAAGGAGGTGTGGAGTCCCTGGAAACATTGTTTTTGTGCTATGCACAGAGTGAACTGTCAACGCGCGCTCGAAAGTGCAAGAATTATGGCCCTTCGGTCGCGCGAGGCAAGAATCGGTACCACACCGGATCAGACATCCCGGAGAGCCCTGCCTATACCAAAGCTATGTAAAAAAACTCTCCGGGGCCCGTCCCGGATGGGTGTGCAGAGACCCTAATGGTGTAGCAATTTGTAGTGGCTCCTCGGAGTCGCCATTCGAGTGCTAAGGGTTAGGTCGTCCCATAAGTTCCTGTCGTTTACTGTTTTACTATTTAGATTAATATTTGAAACGTATTTTCAATGTTAACGAAAAAATATAACCACGTTCTCGTTCTACAACCTCTTCCCACCTTTTTAGTAAAGATATTATACCTTCGCTATAAAATTTGTGGTTTTTCATTAAAATACTTTTCAATCCACGGTACGAACTTATTGGACGATCTAATATATTTATAGTTGTTCGTAAAACTTTGGTCATAACTTTAAGAAGGTTACGGAGTTCCCACTAAATTCTAATCTCTCTATGCAGCTTAGACTGCGAATACGTATTCGCCCAATATCCATTGTGGGAATAGTATTGCCCGGGTAAAAATAATTAGCACTCACGTATAACACACGATAAACTTTAATACGGATATAACAATAACATTAACAAGTACTAACAACAACAAACAATAAACAATAAAATAAACGGAGAAAACTCTTAACTACGCGTAATAAGAACGCGTAAGGAAAAGTGTCGAGCTCGACTAACGTTACTGAAAAAACGAAGACCGATACGAACAGTACGGCATTCAAAGAGCTTCTGCCTGTTTTCGTGGACGCGCCGAAAATCGTCCCAACGACAACCAGGCTAGAAAAAACTCTACGCGTTTCAAAGGCATCGTGGGAAAGTCCTTTCCAAGAAACGCGTAAGATCAGGAAGTGTTTCCGCGGCGACCGAAGCTCTGGCAATCGTCAGTTTTATTGCCCGCACTCGAGTTCGGTCGCACGCAGTGCATACTTTCTGGAAAAAGGAAAAGTATCCTAAACGAATCTTTCCCTTCTATCATGTACGCCACATCCATGATCAATTATCATTTTTTTCTATCTTGCGAGGTCAGTGACCGCGAGTGACCATGGTCATTCGATCACTGACCACGAACATCGACCACTTCCCTCGTAAACGCTTTCGGAACTGGCGCATCCGTTTCCCTCGTGTCGCCATAAGCACAACTTTTTCTCGACGGTGTCGTCTTATTTCCCAGCGAGGATCGCAGGGGACACCCTGTATAATTCAGGAGTTAGCAAACGGCGAAAGAGACGATTTGCTGTCGGGCGAAACGGAAAGCTCTCTCTCTCTCTCTCTCTCTCTCTCTCTGTGTGTGTGTGTGTCTCACTGTGTCTCTTTCTAGCTCTCTGTTATCGATCCGCTCGTCGCCGGTCCGCTCCGGCCAGCCTGGCGCGTACGCAACGGGTCGCGAGCGCTACGTGTTCGCTATTATTCGCTCGCAGATTTAGGTTTTCAGCACGAAATGGCGGTGGTCCGCTTATCGGATGACGTTAGCGGCCACGGTCCGCGATAAGGTTGGTTGTTTGCCGTGCGTTCGCGAGGCGTTCCAGACTATGATAGAGATTAGCTTATCGCGACTACGAGTCACAAGGAAGTCACTGTCCGTTCGCCGGTACTATGTCAATATTATTTCAATGACCGGCGACGAGCAAACAGCGTCGCGGAGCTTTGAAATTGCTACGCGTCTCTATCGGAGATCGTGTCTCCAGCGGATCGTCGATTCTCCGGCGCCAGCGGACATCGCGAATCGAATCGAAACCGTGCCCAGAGTCGAAACCGTATCGAAACTTTACCGGTACCGCGTTCAACGTCGCAGAGTTGTTCTCGCGATAACGTTAGTTCGTCCCAGACGATATTGAAACTACTTCGAAGGACCTGGGTTCCAACGTTATCTAATCGCGGCCAAACCGTCTCGTTTTCTAGAACCCAGCACACCCAGACGGAACGCATGAATAAAAGAAAATAGGAAGAGACGAAATAACTCGAACATTCAAGCTGCAACGTGATATTATTTAAAAAAATGCTAAGGAAGTCGCCGAACGTCGGTAGGAATTGTCATAAATGCCCTCCGCTGCAATTGCATCGTTGTTCAGCTCTTAACAATAGAACTACCGCGCTGGTCAGAATGACTTGTTACTGATTTCTTCTTCCGAGGTTATTGAAATTATAAGAATGTTTCGATGCAAACTTTTTCAATGTACTTTTCTATTGAAGCACATATTAACATAAAAATTTCACGAAAGATGAATAAATGTAAACTTGTTATTATAAAGCAATGTATATTAATGTGATTTAGTGCTCGGTAGTTCTAGTGTTAACACTGCCATCGTCAATTCACGTAGAAATAGGTAGTCAAATTTATTTTATACGCTGCGTTGCCGAAAGTTATCCTTGGTCTGCTAAATTGTTACAATACTTCGAGAAGCAGGTACGCTGCATTTAACACTAAACCTACCAAACACAAAACAAATAAAACTAAAACGCTTTAAGAAAGTGAGAAGATTAAATTAATTTAAACTTTGTACCGTTTCTATTACAACATGTGCTTAAATAAAGAAGTCAGTTCAGTCATTTCCTAGGAAATGGTTTTTCTAATTTCAAGAATGGTAAAATAGAAAGCCGGTCATTTTGACCGTGGTAGGTTTAGTGTTAATAAAGTATTTTAACACTGAAGGCGAGCAATGAAGCGAATGCTGGTAGCGAACGTATTAAACTCTCAAGCACTATATAACAAGCTTCGTTCATGGTCCGTAAAGTGTTTTGTCTATCTCCCCTCCACAGCTCAGGGCATCATAAGCCAGATGATCGTTTCTAATACTCGAATTATCGTTGTTTCTCCTAGGAATCAGTTAGGCTTAGGCTGTTATTCGCGCGAGCGTCCGTGTTCCTTATGCCGTCAGACTTAAATTATTAATGCCAGTTGCTTTGGGCACTCATGCAACATTTATGGGAGCGCAGCGGTTCGAGGAAACGCGGACGAGAGAGATTCGCTGATTCGCTGTGAGCGAATTCGCTTGACCTTTATAATAAAAACGGCCCGGAATAAATCTAGTCGCGGATTCAGCGAGCGCCGCTTATTATAGTTCGACGATACGATTCTTTTCTGTATACTCCTTTTCCGTGAACGCAGCCGCGCGGGTCGTCAACAAACTGTGCTGCAACGACAGCTTTTGTCCTGTGACCACTGGGTCCATCTTGACCCAGTTTCTTCCAAGCTTTTAGTACTTCGCGTCCAGTGAACTTGTGATTTCTCAGTCCATCTTCTTTGAAAATCTTCGGTATAAAAACTGATACATATAAATTCGTGTTAGCTGTCGCTGTACTACGGATTTTCATGCAAAATATTAATTGTCTGCCTTATTTGCTATTTCAATAATCTTAACCAGTTGAAGATAATGTATCTTTAAATATTTGTAACCTTTCTACTGTTATGAAATCGTGGCTATTCCTTTCTGTTAGTACGTTCTCATTCTTCTGACGTTCGTGAAGCTGTTGGTATATTTAGACAGGATATTAAAGAATGCATCAAGGTATCCGAGGAGCTCGTTCGATAATACACCGGGCAAACTGAATACGTTAGCATCGCGAAGCATTTAGGCCATCGTCCAAGAGGTTAAACTCCTTTGGGAACCGACATCGTCGTCTTCTGCACAATTCAGTGATTCTAAGAGACCGCGCGAGTGCTCTTAAAAAAAAAAATAACCAGAGCCTCGCAGCGAGTTAAAATTCCCGGGCGTAATGGCGGTCTGGCAGCGTCAGAGACCCCACGCGACTAGACGCGATGGACAGATTCGTTTCATCGAATCGCGATGTCGAACAAATGGAGGACCGGCTACGATATTTTCGATGGGAGTCGCGTGGACGCCTCATTTGTTTTCCACGCTTTCCAATTTCCTTCCGAACGAGTTCCCGCTGCCCGGTTAGGTATCCGGGCTACTAGCTTAATACGTTTTCGAGAACCCTCGATGAATATCAATCTACGGGTCGGTCCGTGCGCGCGTGAAAAGCTTGAAAAGCGTCGAGCGTCCTCGAACCGGTATTTCGCCGAATTACGTTGTTCGCGACCTGCCGCGCCGAGCCGGGAAACTTGGAAATCTGTTTGCGGAATCGACGCGCGCGGAACGGCGCTACGGCCCCACCTCTGTCAGAAACAAACGACGGACTCGGGGAATAGAGGCGGAACGAGGTGTCGCGACAGCTCAAACGGAAACCGCGTGACGTTTCTATCCGTCTTCGCCTCTCCCTGTCCCCGGAATTCGACTTCGATTACACTCGCAAGACGCCGATGCTTTCCCGAAATCGATTTCGCTCGGCAAGAAACGCTCTGGAGAACAATTGCTTGCGGCCAGAAGAGTCGAGCGACTTCAATGGCTTAGTCGAATGAACCTTTTATAAGGCGTCGCTGCAATTTATTCTGTTCTCTCTCTCTCTCTCCCCTCCCACCGCTCCTCTCCAAGGCTTTCCTCTCACGCTATCCATCGGAGCCGGGTATCCTCTGTGTATTCCCGCCGAATGTTTCCTCCGAGGAGCAAACGTGCAATTAAGGACTCCTTTCGAGGACGAGCGATCGCCCGAAACGAGACGACTGAAAATTTCATTTAGAAACTCATTTCGATGCAGCTACCAGCGACTCCTGGATTAACGTGCTTCCGTTTCCGCCCCCGGTTTTCTATTTTTCATTAGTCCCGTCGGCATAAATTCCTTCGGTTCATCGCGGCAACGATTCCAACCGTACCATTTCCACGCTCTCCTGGAATTACCCGGTTCTCTTGTTATCTCTGCGGCCGGGAAACCGTCGGCCCGAGCTGCGCGTTAATTGCGAGCCCGGAACAACGAATTCGAGGGAAAAGAAATGATCGCCGGAACGAAGTTTCCACCGTGGAAGACGGCGATCATTGCGATACCGCCCGAACTACCCACCGACTACGAAACTTCCTGCGGACAGCCTATCTGCTGCCCGATCCGAACAAAAAACCGAACTGTAATGGAAACTCGTTCCTGGTTCCCTGAACCACCATCTGATCCGGCGATCGGTTGTTAAGAACTTCTACGATCGAGAAGCCCTGGTTCCCCTTTGATAATCCAACCGAAAATTGCGGGAGATTGATCTCAACATCTTCGGTTGACGGAGTACATCTTATTCTACAAAGGATCTCTCGTCCTTATTCCAGTCTAGTCTCTAAGATTTCGTCATCGCCAGCATCAAGTTATAAAAATTACTTTAAGATGGTATTCTATTGATATAAGGGCAAAAAAATTAATACTACAACGTCACATCGGTTCTCTGTCTTAAAGCAGATACCGTAGAACGAATATTTATCTTCCAAGCCAAGTCTCTTAGACCCAAGAGGCCTCGGTAATAAAAGACCCAAAGACCATGTGTTTAGACGCAGATAGAGCGAAGGGCCGTCAGCCCAACTAGCATGGGTCCTGTTGCATTTTCGTAGCTGTCGTGCAGTCAGTTGCTTTTGAAAAGGCTCAGAGAACACTTCTCTTGCAAAGATCAAATCTAACATAACGCATTTCTTTATTTACAATCCTGCTTCCCAGAAAACCAACATATTCTGTTTCTTCATGGAAATTTTAGGAATTTTTTTTTTAAAAAATTTCGAATCATTTGCATCGGGTTTTTGCACACATATGATTCATTGGTACTTGAAGTACATTGTGGCGGCTACTTCCTATGCTCGTCAACAGAGGGACATTACGACAACACCTTTCCGCACATTACGACAACACCGGAATTTCTCATTTTTCCTAAGATCCTACATTTGTGGGCTCGTCCGGGATGGGGGGAACACCGATGCCCGCATGGTGACAGACGACGAACGCAGTAAGCAAGCGTTGCGAAGACGGTCGCACGTGAGCGAAAGGACGACGAAGTGAAGTAAGGGAGACACATCCAGGGAAAACTGCTAGAGAGGGCAGTAGGATGGTGTTCCCGAAAAGTGACGAGGTTGATGACGAGTTGTGTTGATGGTGCTGAGGCCAAAAAGACGATGGCGCTGCGTCGCACAGAATGGTATTTGAGCTGAAAACCTGGCCACAAATCAAAATTGTAAATATTTACATACAGGGTTGTGTTTGTGTCCCAGAATAGATGCAATCACGTGGTGCACCCCTTATCATTGATTACCCATACAGTCATCCGTGCCTGCGCTTAGAACATAGCATTTGTTCGATAGGCATCTGTTTATTCGCAGCATTCGTTCGTACGCATCTGTTTCTCGTGATAATATTTATTTTGTAAGTGATCTTTGTGGCGAAATTTGTGATGGATATTCCCGGCGCGGAATTCCTCAATTTTCCTAAGATCCTACATTATTTACATTAGGGGCTTCCTCACCGATTTTGATGACGTTGAAATATGTTGTCAAGGTCATCATTCTCAACAAGTTTTTCCTATACATGTTACCGCCGCTCAGCTTTAGTTTCCGAGATATTCGCAAAAAAGTTTCAACATCTCGAATTTATCAAAATTAGTTGCTTCTCAATGAGTGTGATGTGGTTATGGTCTGAACCGAAAGAAATGAAAAATCTTGTTTTGCAACGCCTTAGACCAGGAGACTCCCTTTTAACCCCAGAGTAGTCGCGCCTTATTTTGTGACATGAGAGGTCGCGCGCGGTCTGTGAGACCGCATCGAATATTAATCATAATGTTTAAGGTGTTTTCGTTTGTAATTGCGAATATGTTCATATGCAAGAATATAAAAGTCTTTAACAAAACAATAATGATATATTTTTCATTAAAAAAATTAAGCATAAACAGAAATTCAAAATTAACCAAAAGTAATATTCTTTGACTATAATCTTGCTTCACTCTCTTCCAAAATGCATTGGAGACGCTGCTGCTCCTTCTCGTATGTGTACTTCCACATGTTTATATCACAAACCACAATGACAAAAGCATATAACACCAGCGGGCGCACGGTGTTACAGACCGAAAATGCGTATAACTTATACAAATGGCAATAATTAATCAGTTAATTAGAAGTTACGTTTGTGAGGTTATAATAGTCAGCTAGACCGAGAATGCGAAATCTGGGCACAATAACAATTGAAATATGCTACAACAAATGACGGTGCGGTCTGTGAGACCGCGCGCGACTACTGACGGGTTAAGATTGAGAAGCGATTTCGCGCGACAAATTTCCCGAAGGTTTTGCTAGGAGGAGGGAATGCTCGATCAGAGGGCGGACAATAAGGAAGATGTTAGGGGATGCGAAGGGAGCCAGCAGCGACAGGAATCGTAGATGCAGCGCTTGGGTCCGGGTCGAAGGATGTAACGGACTTGCACGGTGCAAAGCTGGCGGCGCAGTATCGGCCCGGGCCATCTTTGGTCTTTGTCTCGGTGACCTCTCCGACGCAGATTGCTTTCGGGTATTATACGAGAGACGTGGGCATAATACTCGCGCGCCGGCTGCCCGTCGCAACACACTATTCCTGTACTAACGGTATACGGCGCACCGTGCTTGCTCGCATAACGGAGGACTGGTTTACGACGCGATGGCGGGCCGGCTAAGAGGTAGCCTAAGTTCCTCTCTTCTCTAGCCTGGAGTGCTATCGTCGGCCGGTTTCTACTAACGAGGTCGATCGAGAGACGGCCAACGTCGCAATTTGATAGCCCAATAAAAAAAAAAAAAAAAATAGAAAACACTGTGCCCGGGGACCGTGAGTGCCATGCTGGATCCTCTGCGGACAATTCCGGCATGAGGTCACGGCTTAATTATTCACGCTCGCTTCGCCATATTTTATCGACCATAGTCGCCGTAGTCGGTGTTTGCGTCCATCCTTTGCGTACTTGAAACGCCTCACCTCGCCGCGAGCTTCGCCGAATAATACATGCTCGACAAAGAACAACGCGATGATGGAAAACGCTCCGCTTCTTCTAGAACTCGCCCGAACGTCCCGATGAATAGCTCATGGGTACGCGAGGGAAACCTTCCCGTCCATCCCGGGTGTTATCATCTGCAACTTCGAAAGAACTTGCTCCGGGAACTTGGAACTTCACACCTGGCCATCTTCATTTCTTCCTTCTGTGACAAGCTGAACCGTTCCTCCGAGACTTCTTCCATGTCCAGTCTTCTAACTCAGGATTTATTCATTTATCTTTCCAAACTTTTTGTCCGTGATCACCTGTTGGCAATCTCGGGAAACCTTTTGGGACCTAGCTCGAATTCAGCTGGCATAAAACATGCATCCTCTTATTAGTCTGCTAATTTATTGTAGTTTCTATCTCAAATCAATAAGCTAGTCACAGATCCTATCGATTGATTCGACAGATGACAATTTATCTATTGTGGCAGCTACTTCCTATGCTCGTCAACAGAACACCTTTCCCGCTACGACTTGAATCTTTCTCTGTTTGTATATACAGGGTGTCCCACATGAATGGAAACATCTAAATATCTGTCGTATTTACAGTCCTATCAGAAAACTTCAGAGGACAAAGTGATACTATTACAAGGGGCAAATATAATGGTAAAGAAACAAATTTTTTATGTCGTGTCTTTTAATGAAATTTCAAGGTCACCGATGTTTTTTTAAATGGAATAGTATTTTTTTTTTACGATAGCATGATAGACAATAAAAAACTGAATTTAGTGATTACCACCTTTTTGACCTTGAAATGACCTTCAGCAAGAATAATCATGTTGGAGCGGAGCGTCCTAAGCTGTCCTAACAACATCCCGCGTCTAAAGCACGGGCTCGTTAGATAGCATTACTGACGGGTCCTCTAGCGGGCCTAGGACGAAATGCTTCCTTCTTCTTTTTACATCTTTTCATAATTCAACTGCCGCCGTACTATCTTCTCAAGCTTCTTGATCTTAACCACCTCTTAGGACTCTGTTTTTTTTCTTTTTGCTGATTGGATACTTCCACACTAATCTACCTGTTAACCTATCTACCTGTCCCCCAAGTTTCTCATTCCCAATAAAATTCTAGAAATTTTCTAGGAACCTTTTCCTCTTTGCCTTCTATCACAAGATTAGATCCTGCAGGGTGTTCGACCAATGTGAACCAAAATGCATCCATCCACCATCGCAGATTGTTCTTGTAGCGAAACGTCCGCGACCGTAATTCCGGGATGATATTTATGAAATGGAGGATGCCAAGTCCGGGTTAGGACCTCGGGACAGCTAATCGAGGCGATGTTTCTGATTCGGGTCCGAATAAAGAACGGCGGAGACAAAGTCGCCGGGACCGAGTGCTATGTGTTCTCATAAATTCGCGAAACGAATGCGGTACGAGGCTGAGTACACGGAACAGCTAGATAACGCGGAGGAACAAAAGGCCGAGAGGCCCGGGGCTGGCTTTGAATTTTAAAACGCGGAGAAACGTTCGGCCGACCGGTTTGCAGTCAGAAATAAAGAGGTAAACAAACGGACGGAAATAGCGGGGCCGGCTTGTTCCCATTGCCATTATCGCGGGAACGTTGTAATTATTCATTTCGACGTTTCAAAGGCCGAAATCGACCGATCGTCGTGGAAGAACTCTCCCTCTCTCTTTCTCTCTCTCTTTCTCTGGGTATCTTTCGCGCGTACGTGTAACAGCGAAAATCGGCGTGTCGGTCAGCCGTGGGGTCTCCCTCGATTAAATACAAATTTACTGGACGCACGGACGTGTCTCGCGCTAATTACTTCTCGCCGCGGAGCTCCGCATAAACTGCAGACCTTCGCAGGCCAGATGGTGCAGCGCCGCGACGCGACGCGACGCTCTCGCCTCTAATTCCGGCGATCCTTTGTCTAGCTTTTCCACGCCGGAGCTCTGGGACTCGACCAACGTGGTTCAAAGTACCCGTTACTCTACTTAAAAATAGAGAAAATCCTCCGGGCAAAACGGATCCGCCAAACACAGAAAGTTTTCGCTTTACGGTCACCGAAGTCACAGAGATTATCAAATAGACTTGTAAGAAACTTAGGTGAAAAAGGAAAATAGAACGGATATAATGCGACAATGATCTGGTTTATTAAGCTCAGAGTTGTTCACTCGTCGGTCGTCTCTTACAGAGTGCCTCCTCGGCCAAAATCTAGTCCTAAGGACGCCTTGCAGTCAACGTGTTCTCTGTCCTACTTTATCGCACCCTCAAGTGCCCTGAACCTTTCCCCCAAAAGAGAAAGCGTCGCGCCGTTGGAAAACACTCACTCTCGACATTCCAACGCTCGCATTTTCTTACAGATTTGTTGCTTCTAATTTCAACGAGCGCGCGTTCCAACAACTATTGTGAAATTTGAAAACTTGCACGCTAGAAAACTGACCAGTACGTGCAACGTGTTAAACGAATCGCCGACACGTTCAAACATTTTCCTCGTTAAAACCGACCACGTTTTACCGCGCGGAGTGTTCGGAAAATGATGAAAATCCCCGTGTGGAGCCACCGAGGCTCCAGCCACCGAATAATGGACATTTCCTATGGAACGAATCCCGGAACCCAGAACCAGGAAATTGAACAACCGGTCTCCCTGTCGGGGAATCGCGAGCACTCGTCCTTTCGTTGATCTTGGCCGGCTTTTCACGTCGTCGGCTCCGTTCTATTCCGGTTCTAACGTCACGTTCGAACTTGACCAAATTTTCTAGTCGTTCTCCGAGGCCGTTCAACCTCACCGAGGCCGGTTTCTAATGGCGTGGTGGTCCGTCTGCTTGTTGCAAAGCAAGAAATTGAAACGCGGAGGTCGAATGAGACCTGGGTCTCGTCGCTGGTCATTACCAAGGTCCGAACCGAGACAATGACCTCGGCTCCGGAACTGGCAAGGTTCTGCGTGGCCCAAAAAGAATGCTGTTCTCCGCCGTAACCTAAATTCCACCGGGAACACGGGTGCCCTTGGTTTATTCCTGAAGATATTTTACCGCGGGAAATAAACGCCGTTATAAAAAGGTTCACGCTTCTCTATAAAACCACCCTTGCTCGCCTGAACAAGCAAAATTGATTAAAAGTCGATGCTCGCGTAACCTCTTTAAGAACGAGCAAAATCGTTAGAAATTTAATTAAAAAGAATCCTTTGCGAATTTTCACGGAGCATTCCGAGAACTGTCAGGCAAAACTTTTCCTCCACTGTTCCGCCTTGCTTTTGACATTCGCGTTAGAAGAACGGAGAATAATCGATGAATTTACCGTTGGACGGATTCGAAATATTCGGCGACAGGTCTCGATTGTTCCGCGCTGTTTTTCGCGCCGGAAGAATAGGTGCTTCATATTTCACGGGTGATGGTTCCCGTGCAGGGGGTGTTTCGAGGCTGAGCAAAGTGGGAGGATCCGTTGGCAGAATTGGACACGGGTTTCAACGCCGTCTCCCGTCGTTTCGGAAAAAAGGAAAACCGTGACACGGAGTATGGTGAATGGGGGATGATAGGCGGGGATGAGAGTTATAATATGCAGAAAGTGCGACGGAGATTCGCCTCGAATGGGGAGCCGAAGGGAACGCGGAACTGGCTTCGCTATTTCGTTTGGTATTCCCGCGACTGGAAGAATCCAGTTGGCATTTCAAGTTTGCCGGGGCGACGTTCGCAGCTGCCTTAGGCTTGCTTAGACGCTTATGTAATATTCAGAGGCGGAGAGCGTTACGACTGTTGCGCAACTAAGCCGGAATAATAAGTATCCTTGAGCCGTTCTAACGACTGGGGAGATTGCGACCGTCTGCGACCCTGCCGTTAGAAAGCAAAAGTTAAAGGCCGCCGTTCCATTCTAGTCAATCAAGACTATTTCCTCCGGAGACTGTGGCCTTGATTCCCGACAAAGTCGTCTATCGTCGCGATCGCCGCTCAATTTGAGCTCTCGAACAGGAAATTTTGCGGGAATTTGTCCGGTCGGACGTTTTTAGCAAATTGCTAATTATATTAATGCGGCCGATATGGCCGATGCGCGACAGGATTGGCTGCCCGCCGCTCCGAACCGACGTCGTTTCAACGACAGGTCAATTATTTAATTGGCCGCGACGCGCTCGTGATTCCGATTAGAAATTACGAGCGGACCGGTCTCCGGTTTCGCTTGTCGCTCCGTCCAGCGAAAACCAGCTCCGTCGAGATCTTTCGACCGTCTGGAACCTCTAACGGTATCGGCAAAAAACATTCGACACGCACACGCGACACAGTCCATGGTTCGCGACTAATCTCTGCCGGCCACCGTCGCCGCCTCCTAATAAAAATCCGCCGGCTGTTCTAGCGTTGACTGTACACGTCGAGGATGATCGTACTATACACGGCTCGCTTCGTGACCCGTCCGCGTACCTCCTGGTACAGCGTGCAAACGGTTGTCCTTGAGCGGCGATCCTCACTCGGCTACACAGGAATTAGCGATTGTCTTCGGCTCAATAGATCCTCAACCGTGAAACCCGACGACCGCGGAGCCTCGCCGGTTAGAAATCCCCTTTCGTCTAATTGCGAGCGTCCTCCAGAGACGCTTGACCGTCTGCAACCTCTAACGGCCTAAGCAAAAAAGACCAGTCGGTGAATAAAGATGGTTATCCTTGAGTGTCTAGCGCGTTGGCCGCGAGCGACTACTCTCTTGGACGCGCACGAAATAGACGATTGCAAAAGTTCGTGCTTCGATTCGATAATAAATTACATTTCCAAATAATAGCGTTATTAATTTTGAAATTTTATATTGGCTCCAACATTTTATACCGTTGTCTTCCAACGTTCTACAAGATGGCGGATTCTTTTTACTTAGAAACGGCGTGGTTTTCCGGTATAATGGCGCACGATCATTACAAAATAAATGTCTCGCAGAACGCAAATAGTGTGTAGTATACGATTAGTGGGAAATAATGAATGAAAACTGGAATTGACAGAACCTGAATTGGACGGGATATATATTGTAAAAAATAACAGGACGTAGATATCTTTCGAACCCTACGAAAGAGAAACACACAGTCCCTCAAGCCTTAAATCTTCGAAGTGGCAATCGTTGAGCTCCAACAGTCTGCTAAGGCTATCGCGAGATTCCTTTCCGCCCACCTTCTAGTCCTCAAATCGCGTCACGTTCTCTAACCACGGCAAAAACGCTAAACGATCTTTTGTTCCGGCGCAAGGTAAAAAGTAACACCTTTCGGCGCTGTCTTTTCTTCCCAGCGTTCCGCCAGGCTGGTTCTCTTCAAGGTAGCTAACGATCGCATGCAAAACTTGATGGATGCCCCGATCGACGTAGTTCGATGAGGCAATACGTCTTCCTCTTCTTCTTTGGGAGAGAAATTAGCTAGACATAGCTAACGATGTTGTTTTCTCCGTCCACTCTCGATCACTCGGAACGCATTCATTCATTTATTATTTGTCAAGGACAAACTGGAGAGAAATAGAAATTTATTTTCTTCCTTAACCCTTTGCGGACGGAAATTATCTTTAGCGTACTTATCGACGGTTCGAATGTACAATTTTCCTTGGAAAATGAAATGGTGTACTGAAAGCTACGCAAAAGAATTAAATGAAGGAGCAAGTGTTTGGTAAAAATTTGTTTGGTGTTTTTTGGGAGTAATAATTTTTTAAAAAGTGATTTTTAGTCACGGAGTAGCAATTTTACTTGGGCGACCGTCCGCAAAGAGTAAATATGTTTAATACGTTGAAAATAATGTATAGTATTTTTTAGATCCTTGATTTTCCTCGTAAATGCATAAAATCCGCTGTACATTTATTATTTACAGAAATAATTCCTGCCTTGAAAGGGAACACGACGTGACATTTTGTCGATACTAAAGGAAACAGTCAAGTGCAGAGGGTTCAAATGTTAGCAGTAACGGGAGAATGGTCCACGGACAGCTTACATCAGCTAAAATAGTTAAAATCGCGGGAACGAGTAAAGAACGAGCAAAGAAAAATGCAAAACAGCTTGAAAACCTGATCCCGACAGCCACCGTTGTCCCGAGCAGCGACGATCGTTAGGAGAAATTCGAAAGTGGCGCATGAGGAACGGACGACCATGGTCAGACGACGAGCAGCCTTGCGACTCGAGACTTTCCGTGGGCGTGTAGCGTAAACACTCGTCGGCAGACTAAGCAATCACGGGCCGCGTCTAATCGGGCAGTCCACATGCTATCGAACTCGTTTCCGCAGCTTCGAGAACGGCGTTTATCGCGATTTTAATTCCGCGAACACCGGAATCGCGTTTTCTAGCCGGGCCGGGACGCCTATGGGAATAAATGCGAACGATGCAGCTCTTCACAGACGCAGCGCCTGTTTCCTCGCACTCGATCGTTCGTAGAATCGTTCGTCTAACTTTAGCGTCCGTGCACATGACTCACGACGACGGCCGTGACTCAATTTTTTTTCCCCCCTCGAGTCTCAATTGACTCATTGTTTGAGCGACGGACCGCGTGAAACGCGCGCGAAATTAAGCCACTTAAGCGGCGATCGGTCGGAAACCAGGCCACCGAATTTACGATCCTCGTGAAATCGGCACGACTCAGCGAAAAATTTGATACTCTCCTCGCTGGTATTTGGGACGGCGAAATAGAATTTCATGGTGGCAACACCGGTCGTCGTTTCAAAGAATTATTGGCGGCGAGCGTTGCACTTCGAATCATTTTGTTTTTGTGTTGAAAATCAGGTAGGAATGGGGGTAGATTGCCCTGTGGGGCACTGGAGCCACGCCCTCTTCGGCTAGACCACGCCCACGTAACGCGCAGAGACAGATTTTTAATCTTATTGGGACTCTGTCGAGATTGAAAAAGGATCAGTTTCTCTTAGACGAACCTGCCAGCATAAATTGCCCTATGGGGCATTACTCTGGCTCCCTCAAAGGCACAGACCACGCCCACTCAGAGCACTCTGTACAGCAGGAACCAGCTACATGTTTTCTATCTCGTTTTTTGACTTCACTTTTGATCGCATAGCGTTTTCAGGGCATCGCGTTGGCGACGAGCGTTGCACTTCGAACCATTTTGTTTTACCGTTGAAAATCGGATAGGAATGGGCGTAGATTGCCCTGTGGGGCACTGGAGCCACACCCTCTTTGGCTAGACCACGCCCTCGTTACGCGCAAAGACAGATTTTTAATCTTATTGGGACTCTGTCGAGATTGAAAAAGGATCAGTTTCTCTTAGATGAACCTGTCAGCACAAATTGCCCAATGGGGGACTACTTTGGCTCCCTCAAAGGCAAAGACCACGCCCACTCAGAGCACTCTGTACAGCAGGAACCAGCTACATGTTTTCTATCTCGTTTTTTGACTTTGCTTTTGATCGCATAGCGTTTTCAGGGCAACGCGTTGGCAACCGATTGCACACCACCGAAATTTGCCCGATCAGGCGACGTAAAATTCCACTTGATCCACTTCGGCCGATACTTTTCTATCGAGGCTGCAGAAATTTGCATAGAGGTGCAACGCAGACAGTTTTTGCTCGATGCACTGCGCTAACGAATCGCTAATGGGAACTATGTACGCAAGAGCGGCTCGCTCGCGGAGACGTCGCGAGATTACGGGCTGACTGGGTGCATATTTTTAAACGGCTGGTTGGCGTAAACGCCATTAGATCGCGTCACGATCTATGACTCAATCCGGTCTGGCCGTGTGCTAGGCTCGACCTTCGCGGTGTCACTAACCTATGGTTACCGTGTAGATGCGACCCAGACAGACGCGTCTAATGCGCTCCCGGACAGCCGAAGAACGCCTCGGGCGCGTTAATTCCTAATGTATTCCAAACACACCGAGCGCCAGACTTCCGCTTGCTGTTTCATATCCTTGAACTAGCGTCGGCAACCTTCGGACCCGTACCCGACGGCCATCGCGTCTCCCACGAATAGATCTCGAGTCTCGAAAGCTGAAACGCGTCGCCCGGAAATGATCCGAGCGGTCTTCGCACCGAAACGCAAGGCCGCTGCGATCTATAGCCATTTAGGATCGGTGTCGGAGGACAGACGACAGCGACGACTGGATTAATCGAACGAGTACCATTTAAGGCACGAGCACTTTTTATAAATTCCACCGAACAGCTGGAATTTTTCCAAGAAGCTGAACGGATCAGTTTACCGGATATAAACGAATTAAGTTTTCAAAGAAAATCTCCAATGAAAGTTTTCAAAGAAAACCTCCAATGAAAGTTTTCACGATTTTCTGGTGCTTTTTCGTGGACGGGTCGTCCGAAAGCGGTGAGAAAGATTGTCTCTCGGCGTTTCAAGGACATCGGAAAAGTGCCATCGTTACGCCCGCGCTGGAGCGACCTCTCGACCGAGCCGAACATATGGCAAATGTCAATTTTATTGGCTACACTCGAGAGACCGGCCGCACGAGGTGCATACTTCGGGAAAGGAGAAAGTTTTCCCTGAGAAAATACGTCGTCCACACCGCCATAGAGGAGAGAAAGTGAAAACCCATAAATCGCCGACAGATTGGAATTGGGGACGATCAAGTCGCCGAGGCAATTGGCGCCTGGCCGGTCAGGAAAAATGGAAGCAGCGGGTTTTCTGGGCGTGTTTCAGCTAGAAACAGCCCGCGCGAATAAATCGCAATTGAGGATAATTGTAACGGATGGCATTTTAAATAGGAATGGCGACCGGCCACTTGTTTCTCGGGGATATTTTAATAAAAGTACATCACTGGATCGTAGTTTTCGAACGACTTAGCGCGCAACGCGACGCGCATCGCCGCACTATGGGGTATTTGACCTTCAAATTCAATAAAATGTCTGTTTTATAGACATCCTCGAAATTTAAAAAAAAAAATTCTATACAGATTGTTATTTGAATCTTTGGAGCATAATGTGTTATAATTATTTTTTCGCATTCATTAACCATTAGCACTCGAATGGCGCCACTACAAATTGCTCCACCATTGCTCAGAATATTGTTCACATGATGAAATTTGTTTATATGTAATAAATTATTAAACATTTAAATATTGTATGAGGTACTATGTCAGTTTTGTACGCATATAATGAAAAAAATTATGTATAATGGAAATATTCTAGGTTAGAAGAAATGTTTGGTTTTTTAGTTGAAATAGCTCCGAGTGCAAAGGGTTAATTATTAACTCGTCTGCACAGCTGTAAAGAGTCAATCTCAGCGCTTTACAGACCGACATCCGAATTGTAATAGGATTTTCAATACTCGTACTGTACCTAAAGGAAGCTTAAAAATTTTGTTTTACATTATTTTAGTTACTGGAAGTAATAGTCGCCGGTAGGTAATCTGTTAAAATGACTAAATACTAAGATTATGATTTACAAGTTTGTTGTTGTTACAATTTGACTAATTTTTAATGGAGCTCGGTATACTATATATATATAATAATTCACACACAGACATATACATTTGTAGGGAGTGTAGGGATGATACTGTACCAAATTACCGTACCGAATACCGCCGATTACTACGATGATAGTAACGATAACGACGCGACGATCTGTTAAAAACAATATTATTTTTTTTTTTATTCAGAAAATCTCATAAGAGATTTATTACAACATTAGGTACAGACAAAACCAAAGTGTACAGAGAAATTATTGATTGCGGTTTTCAGAATAGATAAAAAAGTACGACGTGAATGATTCGAGACGAAAATTGTAAAATCTCAGACGGAGATTGAGACGTGAAAAGTTGTGAAAAAAGTTTAATTTATTGTACCAATTGTGATTTTTTGTGTTAAATTATATACATTTTATATTTATCGTCTTTGATCCTACACATTTAAATATATATTTTTTTGTAGGAAATATACGGCTCGTCGTCCGGTTTTTCAGCCGCCGCGACCGTGAATTATGTGCAACGGACGTTAGCCGGGGTCTGTGACCAGCGGTCAATGACGAGGATTAGACTCAAGGCCGAATTAGAGCGAATAAAACGGCTTTCGCGTTGCGAACACGATCTCGAGACTATTGGAGAGTCTGGTTCTCTTTTGTGCTCGCGACTCGCACAGAAACCGAAGCCGCGTCGACGACGACGACGACGACGCGACGTTACCCCCGCGACCTTCCCCGAACGCGAAACCGTCTCCGATCGATCGATCGTCGGATCGATGGCCGTTGCGTAACGAGAAACCGCAGGATTTCTGAATACTCGAAAGCACGCTGTTTACAGGCCAACGCGATCGTGTTTGCCGCGTGACTTCATTCACCCGTCGAATGCCAGCGCTCCGAACTATTTTCATTCTTCGAATCGGCGCTCTGTTGAGCGTCGCGCGAGTCCGTGCACTCGCGAGCATTGCCTGGGTGGTCTGCCGACTGAAAGAAAAAACAGAGAGCTTGATGCCAGAGAGAGAGAGAGAGAAAGAAAAACAGAGAGAGAGACAGACGGACGCGTTAAAAGAAATCACGAAGCGCTGCGCTTCGAACCGTTCGATTTCCTGGAATCCGCTCCGCCAGAGCTACTCGAATCCTGGAAACACGAGCACAAGCCTTTTTCTCTCTCTCTCTTTCGAATTTGAAGAGCCAAGCCTGGAACACTGGGTGAAAAACGTACCATGCACCTGGATATAGGACGCTTTAATCAATTTCTGCATGGGGACCACAGTTTTATTTGTGTACCGACGATTTACCTTGGATTTCATAGTTCAATCGTCCTTGTGGGGATTGTGGACATAGCACAGTCGTTGGAAAACATACTAACAAGTAGACTGTGCATTTTATGCGTTCAGAGAATTTTTTATCTTCTCTGTAAATCATCTCAGGAAAGATCAGGGACATAGATCAGGAAACTATATGTCAACAAGCTTTTAGTTTAACACGTTGACTGTCAGACGCATTTTCCATGGAACGAGATTATGCTTCTCAATGTTTACTCTTTACTTTGGGTAGATCATGGACGACATTGTCTGGATTTTCAAGTTTGATCTCTGCTTGAATAGTTGCATCAAAGATTGAGAAAGTAGAATGAATGGATAGTAGAATTTTAGATATTTGGATTATTATGGAAAACGTTGTCGGTATACTGCAACTCTCCCAGCAAAGTATCCTTCCAAATCAATTTCATTAACACGTTGGCTGCCAGTCGCATTTTCCATGGTTTGCCCAAGGCGCCAACGTGAATTTTTCATTATGCGATGCATATTATGTTGAAATATTATTTGCAGCAAATAAAGTGAGTTATAAAATCATGGTTGAAGCATTTTTCGTGCATTCATTTCTTCAAACCATTATAGTAACAATGGTATTATTGAAAAATTTCTCAGTATCCATATTTACTCTAATTATGTACTTTTATTATTTGCTGCCTCGCCGGTCACCGGTAGCCCCCACGGCGCTGTAGCCAAGTCGAATGCCGGTCACCGGTGACCTCCATGACAGTCAACGTGTTAACAATCGTATAACCATCGCTGTTGCCATTTCGCAAAATGAAACCACAAAACAAGTCACACAGTAAAACGATTGTTTCGCCGGGTAATTCAAGGATTCAGAAACGTTCCGATGATAAATCCCGCTAGTTTACGGTCGACAGTTACCAATATGAAACTAGAAAAAATTGGGCAGGTGAGAAATGGTGTTCAGGTGCGAAAGTAATTCGCCTCGACCTCGGCATTCTGCTCGTGAGAAATGCCCGGGTAATAAAGGAGAGGCGAGCCGAGTCTATGTCGCGATTTCCGGCACCCAGACGTTGCCGAATTTCTCCGAGAAGATCGCGACGCGACGGAGCTCTCGAGAGATCGTGCGGTGTGCTTGGGCGCGAGTCGACGATCCGCGTCAAAGGTGAAAGGCCCGGTATATGGGACACCGGCCGGCCAAAACTCGTCTACGTGGTATCCTTTTCGCGACGAGGAGGACGAGGGGCTACAAAGGGGCCGAGAGGGGCGAGAGGGGCCGAGAGGGACCCCGGGGGACGATCTTAGCCGAACCTTTTATGGGGAATGCGAACGACCAGCCGAGAAATCGGAACGCGAATCGCTGGACTATGCTCTTTTTTCGAGCCGAGTCTGCTCTGTCTAACGAAGATGGGATGGGACCAGATCATTGCGGACCACGAGCACCGTGTCCTCGATTTTCGCCGATACCCAAACCGCGATCGTACTCTCGGCGACGTTTCCGGTTACCAGTCACGGTAAGACTGTGCGAACGTTCTCCGATTGCGAACGTCCTGAATTCTAATCGCACGAATCCCTGGACACGTCTCTCGCCGACGCTTCCTTCACCTGTACGCTCTATTGTCTCTTGACTGAACCTGTCGAGCGCCAAATCCGACTGACGCTTGTCAGCTTACGAGCGTGACAACGTTCAATTTGTTTAGACCTTGCGCATGTTTCAGTAAAAAATTTTAGTCCATCCTTTAATACATGTTTGAGTAAAAAATTTTATTCGATCCGTTCGCGTGAACGGGTCTTCAAAAGTTGTGTTAAAACCGGGAAGTTTATTTTAATACATGTTTAAGTACAAAATTTTATTCGATCCGTTCGCGTGAACAGATCTTCAGAAGTTGAAGACTACATTTGATCTGTGATTACTAGACTGCTGATTTTGTGCATTTAACGAAACGCACTGAATTAAAAGAATCTCGAAATATCAACGAGCTAGTTTGAGTTGATTCAAATCATTAAAGTACTGTTTTGTACACTTTATACAGACAATCTTTATTTTGCAGATAGATGATTATAGCGGGCTAGTAATTACCTTCTGTCTGAATTCTCTGGAGTTCTCTAAACTTGCGCAGGAACGCAATAATTTCCGTTGTCCCGTAAACAGGTCCGGTAAACACAAGAATTGCAAACTAAAATAGCTTTGTATTCTTTAAAAACTAATTTCAGCGTTCAGTATGATCGATGTCTGCGTCTACGCCTTGCTCAGTATCAGGATGTTTATAGTAATTCTGTTTGCTTGGAGACAAATTTGAACAAAGTGATGGTAGCTTCAGCGTGGAAAAAAAGAGAAATGCAAACTGCATTAGTTCGCTGCAACCTTTTGTCGAAAGTGTCTTTATACACTGGTAATTCGATTTAACGTATCCCGCAGACCATTAAAAAATTGACGTGGAAAGCCCGCGGCACGGTCACTGCCGCAATAAAGCATATAAGGCACACGAGCATGATTTCCGAGGGTCGAGGTTGCAAAAGGCGCACGTGGTTTTAATTTTCGCGTCGGAGGAATAACGCGGCATTCGAATAAATGGCAGAGCCCCACAGTTTCGTCGGTGCAGAGATGAAAGGTGCGCGTCGACAGATAGAATTTGCGCGGCAAACCTAATATATTCCGCGTTTCGGAAACGGTCGAGGAAATTTGAGTGCCTTTTAGCGGAACGGGCTCTCTCTCCCGCATATTTCCAGCTTAACAAGCTCGCGAAACGGGGGAAAATGTCGGTGGTACTCGGCGACGGTTCTCAAACAGATTAATGTTACTGCGGGGCTTCTACGAGTTCGCGAAACGTCGCGGATTATGAATCGTTCGCCTGATCTTTTCGTTCAAGGGGAATTAGAGCGAATACGCGATCAATTTCGCGAGGTCGCGGGACGAATCCTGTTTCGATCCGCTCGGGATCGCTTCCTGGTTCTTCGCGCAACGCCCGAATCCGCTCGGATGTCTCGGCATCTGCGGGAAGAAAGATTCGCGGCGACGCCAGGACATCGGTTACTAAGCTGTCGCTACGCCGGTGTGAGCGATCTAACAGAAAAGGAACGAAAGGCGAAACGCACCGTAGGAGCAATGCCCCTTGGGTCAGGGTCAGTACCCTTTGGCACAAGCCACACGAACCACAGCCACGCACGTACACGATCGTACACGATCGTACACGCCCGGGCCTCGCACGCTCGCGCGACTCCACACGCACACCTGCGCCCGGCCAGTTTTCGGGTCCGATAGCCGAGAACGGCCGAGAGGACGCGTTAGAACCCACCGTCTTCCTCTCCGGGCCCCGCTAGGCCCCGTTGGGCCCCGTCTCCTCTTTCCCCGGCCGAAATAGCTGCGCAAAGCACACTCTGCTAGTCAAAGGCAAGACCCCAAACGTTGTTTCTAAATACGCTAGGAACAGCAGACTAAACGGTCTTCGATTAATTTATTCATACATCGGTCCACGGTTGTCTACGTTCTCTAAAGTTAAATACTATTACACACCCAGCGTGATTTTTAGCTGGACAGTTATTGACACATGTCAACAATCTTCTCTGTCTGGCTGCAGTGAGTAAACGGAGGATAAATGGCTTGATCTGCAGTCGGTACATTTGTCTATCCTTCCTAATCAAATTTAAATAGCATCAGACACTCGCAGCTAAACGAATCTCTTCTAGAAGTTCCTCGAGCTCTTGTCTCTAACTGCACTGAGGAAAACAAAGCCCAAGTACAGTGTTTCATCGATAATTGTCCACAACACGGGATTGCGGAGGGACAATTATGCCGGAGGGATATCATTGTTTGAGGTTTGCCGAACGTGGAGAAGGACAGCCGAGCTCGAGAGGCCTCGGTCACCGAGAAATGTAAACATACCTAACCCGAATTTCCAACTTCTTTATTAATCATTATTTTTTTATAGGACTTCGATGACCATATTTGTGGCATTTTTCTAATAAAAATGATACCAAATATGATATAATTCCGATGATATTTACTTGTGTAATCGACGATTAAAGTTTCGGGCGCGAGGAAGGATATCATCGGAATTATATCATATTTGGTATCATTTTTATTAGAAAAATGCCATAAATATGGTCATCGAAGTCCCATAAAAAAATAATGAATAATAAAGAAGTTGGAAATTCGGATTAGTGTGGTCTCATCGATATACCCGAGTCGCATGGTATCATATTTCTCGGCGACCGAGGCCTCTCGAGCTTCACGGCCCCTCAAGGGGGTACACCCCGCACTAGTGGGGATATCTCAGGGACAATTCTGTCGGAGACATTTGGGACAATTACCGGTGAAATACTGTAGCTTGACTTTCGACTCGTACGAATAGATTCGAACACTTTTACAGCCAGACAGCACTCTAAGAAGTCTCTTAGGGTCTCTGCACACCCATCCGGAACGGGCCCCGGAGAGTTTTTTTTACATAGCTTTGGTACAGGGAGGGCTCTCCGAGATTTCTAATCCGGTGTGGTTCCGATTCTTTCCTCACGCGACCGAAGGGCCATAATTCTTGCATTTTCGAGCGCGCGTTGAGAGTTCTCTCTGTGAATGGCACAAAAAAAATGTTTTCAGGGGCTACACAGCTCTTTAAAGTAAACTATCTAAACTAACTAGCTAAATCTCGGTCCGGCCCGTCCCGGACGGGTGTGCAGAGACCCTTATGCTCTTATCTCTAGCTTCAGTATAAGAAATGTAGAATAGATTGCACCGATTTGAGTCAATCCTTCTTGCCAGGATATCTCATGATCCAGCAGATCCTTTCGAAAGAAGGCTCAAAGAAGTTTCCTCTAGACTATTTCTCTAATACTCGAGCAAAAGAGTATTAGACAACTTTTCGAAAAGAATTAGAACGCTTGTAACGCTCTCGTCAAATTGGATATAATTTATGCCAAGATATTTCACGCTCATGATACAACATCTAATCTTTCGCTGCACCGTGCTTCTCTGCACAACTTGTCTCCTTTTCAAGGAAGATTCGAGAGAGCAAGAATATCTTATCTGTGAGTTCCACTCAGACTGTTATCCTCTTCTCGAGAGATCTAGCGGCTGAATTTTTTGAAAATGTCGCGTCCCATTCTGGAGCAAGCTCCTCGAGCAGCAAACTCGTTCCAGTTAGAGACGGTCGACCGGGTCCGAGCGATCTTGTTATGCAGAGAAGTGCCTAGGCTATGTGGCCAGCTGTAGCACCGACGCGATCTGAAATTGTAATCGTAATGCGGTGTCCGGTCGGGTTACCGTTTTGCGATGTCGGCCGTTGTCGTTGTCGGTCCCTTTGACCGCTGTCTCCGGTCCCCATCGTGATTCGGAAGACCGTCTAGACGATCAGGTACCCCCGTTCACCTGGCTAGACTAGACTAGACTAGGCTAGACAGGAACAACCTTGACCAACCGGTCTAAGAATCTACGTCTAGACCGAGTCTAGCCAACCGGAGCGTGACTAACGACTATCGTTTCTTCTATCGTTGGTCTTGAGGTCGAGAGTCTGGTATGCGAAGCCACTTGCCAAGCGTTCCACCGTCATCGTCCGATTCTATTGTCTGCGTATTTCACATAGACACCATTCGTTTCATTCCTACCGGCTCCAAACGCTTGCAACGAGCGATCTTTGTTCTTGCACCTGTAGCGTCCGGTCGTACGCACGAGAGAAAGTTTTTTCTTTCGTGCAAACGGCCAACGTAATTTACGACTCTCGCTCGACGAAACTATTTTTGAGTCGACGATTTCCAGATTTTTGCCGTCGCATGTTTAGTAGAGTTTTTCCTAAAGTCCTCAATAGTAAACAGAGACCGTTGTAAATTAGGGGATTAGCATAAGGACACTCGAGGCGGACTCATCGGGTGGCCCGAAGGAAAGTCCCACGACAAATTCATCCCCTCCTATCACCTCGCCGTTCCGAGAACAAGCGCGCTAAGGGCGTAAGGAACAGGCGGTGAAACGGAAAAACGAATAACCCTGATTGGAAGGACCCAATGCGTGGGGTTAGCCAATCAGGGTGTTTAGGAATTTTACCAGGGCAAACTCGGGATAAAAGACGAAGCGAGAGGGAGTCCAAGGAGATACGCCGAGTCGTGTTCGGCGGAGTCGGATTAAACGTTTTTGTACAGTTCATTAAAGTTATCAACCCCTCGTACAAGTGAGATTTATTGAATAAACACCTTAGAACCACACACCTTTCGCTTTACACAATTTTGATTTGTTATCCTTTCTAGTTGAATCGACAGATTCGTCGATAGAACAGTTTATTAACCGGCAAAGTTAGTTATAGAGACGCAAACGTTTGACACATTTTGCGAAACAATCGATCGAGTCGATTAATACCCGCGCTCGATTATTCATAGAACAACTTAACAGCTAACGCTGAAATTATTATAGACACACAGACGTCGACACTGACGCGCTCGATCGAGCAAATCAATGTCTAAATTCAATTTGCATGTAGAGCACGGAGCTATTAGCAAGTATAATGAATTCTGAATGTCGGTCTCTCTGTTCCATTAAACAAAGTACTTCAATTTTGTGGTATTTTAATGTTCGCCGGTTCGATCGTCATATCATTCCGAAGAGTGGACGTCGAGTGCGGTGAAAAAATGTTCCGAAGTACTTTAAGCTGTGTTGCGCGTACGCGCGAATCGCGTATAGGCGATCACGAGAGAGACACAGGATGGGAATGATATTTGGCGATAACAATGGAACCACCCGGTGGATCCTCGGTTGTTTAACGATCGCGTTACACGCGGCTCGCGAACGTAGAAATCCGATGACGAAAATTTCGGCCGACCAACCACTCGACGCCAGATAATAAGAGCCGGCCGTCGTCGCATCGACGGGACACACAGGGGATCGATATCGAGCGTGCGTTTATCGTTTTCCACCGTTATTTCGTTCGACTGTCCGAGGTCGCGTTTGCGCTCCCAATTAATTATTATCCGGTCGGACAATTACGGCGTCGCGCGACCTGCAATTTAATACAGCTCACCACCTATTACATAATTACAATTTAAATCTAATTCCGGTGTCGCCGTGAACGCATCCTCGCCCCGAATCGATAACCATCGGGTCGCTGCAGAACTTCTTCCCCCACGAAGAGTTGCAATGTCTTTCTTTTTTTCACCGGCCTTTAATTTGCAGGTCTCTCGTACTGCCATCGATAGCGGTAATTGGTAGAATTTACAGCTACGGAAAAGTCTTCGAAATCCATAAGATTGCAGACCTAACTTTGTTTTGTCTTTAACACTAGGTTCACGGAGATTTTTGTATACCTATCTTTACGGACAGCCGTCAAATTGACGGGTAAAGGAAACCACGTATTTTCTTTTAAAAAAACGTATAATTTAAAAATAATTAAATCTGTTAGAATAGCATAAATAATCACAAACATAAACAAACTTTTAATATTCGTACATTTATTCCGCGCATTTTTTGCAGATATATTCTGTTGTCCGTATACATTTTTCGCAAACGTTCTTTTTACATTTAGGCACGTACGATTGATAGATAAGAACACGTGACTAATTCGTTGGTCTGACGAACCACGGGGCGTTGATATTAGGTTTGTAGCCATCGAAGGATATCTCCGTTGAATTATGATTTTTATTTAGTATCTATGTTCTAACTACTTTTGCATTTGTCATCGGAAAAATAATTTCATGAAAAAATACGGTTTATTACGATTAACTATGAAACTAGCTTATCCGTCATTTTGACGGGTATTCGTAGAGATAGGTATACATCATTCAGAATTCTGAAATTACAGGGCTGAGAGGAAAATAAATTTGGGTATTTATTGGTCTTACTAAACCAATAATTGTCAGCACAAATTGGAAAAAATTAATAGTAATGGTTTTTGTAATTTTGCTCATGAAGTACGAAATCCGTCAAAATGGCCGGTCCCGTAAACCTAGTGTTAAACCTGGATCTCAGTGAAAATTCCTTTACGTAAATAAGACGATATATAAACCTATGCGCATGCAGCTATTGCAATATTTCGAGGTGGGACTAAAAATGTCCCACCATACATTACGGCGCATCAAAAAGGTGGGACACATTTAATCCCAGCGTGCCCCAAAGAGTTAAACGAACCTAAGCTCGTAGAAACGCAATGTGGCGCTGACACAGCAGTCGCAAATTGCCGATAACGAAAATAAAGAATTATTGAACGTTTACCTCTGGCGAATCTGCGGGGTGGTGCAGCGAACGTGGGGTCTCAAGAATGGACAGTTCGCCTAAACGGAAACGAAGGTTGTCGGTGCCCGTTCAGCCTATCCCAACGAAACGTATAATCAGATTTAATCGCATTAATCCTGACTGCGCGCGAGAGGGAGGGGGTAACAATTAAGATGGTACGTGCCGTGGCGCGAACCGTATACCCGAAAGTACAGGTTCCTCGAACAACTACCATGAACAGCCGTTCCCGTGCGCTGTTAGCGTGGCAGCTCTCTGTACGGTTCTCGATCTCCGATCCTGCTGTCGATAAAATTCGGTACGGAGATTTCCGGTAAATTGTCGGTTAGCCGGCTACTTTCTTGCCGAGAGGCAGTTTCGGTCGTGATTGCCCCGGTGGATCTTGGGCGCTAACTTTCTTGCGCGCCGCTGACTGCGTGCCTGGCCCTGACAGATGCGGGCCAATTAGGGTGGTAGCGATCGCTCGTAATGAGGGGGCGATCCCCTTCGCTCTCGATTCTACCTAGAGAGAGGGAGAGAGAGAGGGAGAGGGAGGGTAGATCTCGTCTCGATCCCCGGGATCGTAATCGAATCTCTGCCGCGATCCAGGAGACGCTTAGCCAGCGCACGGGAGAGCTACTAAAGTAAATACTCGGATAATTTAGCGAGCATGTTATCGCGTTAGCGCCGGAGAAATCGTCCCCGAACCTCTCGAGACAGCGTGTTACAGCCCGAACCCTCTGACCTCGTTCGGGGACACTCGAAACCCCGCTTCCATTCGACGAACCAGCAATTATTTAAATGAAAGAACCTCTTGCCTCGAAATAGTTGCTGCCGAGCGTCGCGCGCCAGGTTTAATACGCGATCCTATCCCGGCAAGATTATTCTTATTTCTACTCGTTCGTGGTTATCTTTACCTGCTTCGTATGCAAGTGAGCAAGAGGAATTGTACGGGGAGGGAGACAATTAATGTTCTACGATTCGTATTGAAATTTTTCCAAGATTGTCCCTCGTTATATTTTCGCAATAACTTTTGCCTTCGTCTCTCTATAGAGGCTTTCCTAACCTTACAAATGTTGGATATTACAATTGCCAGCGAAAGCCAGCAAAAGCTGTGCTTCAAACCTGCGAAAGTACTCGTTGAAATACCTTAACACTGGAACTACCGGGCAAGTCATAATGACTGGTTTCTAAATTTTTCTTTTACAAATATTGAAATTATAAAAATGTTTTCCGGTGTAATGTTTTAGTCAACTTCTCTATTAGAGTACATATTTAAACAAACGTTGTACGGAAGTTGAATAAATGCATTCTTGTCGTTATTAGAAGGCAATATACACCAGTCGCGTTTAGCGTCTCGGTAGTTCTAGCGTCAACACATCATTTACCGGCGATTATTTCATAATTTTCGTACGTCTATGGTCCATGGCTAAGGATTTCGTAATGGATCCTTTAACAGCAGTAGTAATTTTATTCGTGATCCAATAAGTCACGCTCAGTAACGCGATCTAATTATTTCATTTGGGATTATTATGAAAAAGAAGATTTTTATGGTTCTTTTTAATATAGTAGAATTCTTGAAAAGCCGATTAATAGGCTTCCGGTAGATAAAGTGTTAAGGAGAAAAGATTGCAGTCCTAGCTAATGATTCTCATTAATTTGATTCTACTCGGTGGAGCGACCAACATTTCCAGTACTCAATTTTCTCATTAACATTCAGCAGCGACTGCATTTGAAATCGACATTCGTCGTTCCTGAAACTCGGCCAATTCTCCGAACGAAGGTAGCGGGGAAACGCGTCACCGGTATCGTTTCGCGCGGAAACTCCCGGAAACGCCGATAAGGAGACGAGATAAGGCTCCCAGGTACGGGGGAACGAGCTGTATCGAAATGGACGTTAGTTACGGGGCAATTTCGAGCGTTTCCGGGGGGGTCGGCGGTTGCCAAAAATTGTGAATTCCGGGTATCGCCTCGGTTTCCACCGGTCTTGGCGTCCGCCGGCGTCGTAATTGGAATAAAGGACTCGTTAAGTGCAGACCGGGAGCCCGGAAATTATTTCCCTCTCGATGTCGCCCCTTTAACGAACGCTCGAGAACGTGACCCCCCGCTGTCGTTCAACCCCTCGCGGATCGCTGAGACGACCGACCAATCAGCCTCTCTCGATCGAGAGGGTGCCGAGAACCAGGTCGCACACCCTCCGAGAAGCCTCCCGGGCTGCTGGGAAATTCGCGGATCGTTGCCGCGAGATATTCGCACGCGAAGAAACACCTGTGGTACGTGGAATCTTCCATAAACGATCGTCGAGATTTCAGAGGGAGCGATTTTCTGGGTCGTGGGATTCTATCTCTAAAGCTTCGAGATTGCTGCTGATGGACGGGCCAGTGGGTCACGGGATCTTGCATCGAGGACTTGGGGTTGAAAGTTTGAATTATGTAGAAGAGAGATTCGCCGAAGAGTTACAGGCTGTTGTATTTGAGAGTATCAGCGTTTTAGATATTATTAATCGCGACTCTGCTCTTTCTGGGGTAAGTGCTGAGCGGTCTCACACTCTTACTAGAAAGCACCCCCGTGCCTTCCCCACTCCGTGGCTAGCTCCTTCAGGGCAGAGTCCCAACCCTTGTGCAACGCACTCGTCGCTATCTCTCTCTCTCTCTTTCTCATATAGTCATTCCATACTTTCACTCATCTGTTTCTCATAAACATCCCCGTGACGGCCGATAGCCGGAAGACCCAGCGCGGTCGCCTGCCATCGTCTATCGACCGTTCTGTTTAGTCTCAAGCATTCCTCTTTAACCCCTTAACTTACGATTTAGATTCGAAGATGTTGGGCCGAAATTGTATACAAGCTCGCGCAGCGTTCGGGACATTTGCACGACTTGTTTATTTAGGTTTGGCCCGACCATCGTACGCGGGCTATGCCCGTAAAATTTAGGTTTGGCCCAACCATCGTACGCGGGCTATGCCCGTCATTGTAGGTTAAGGGGTTAAGGTCTCACGCAGGCTAAGATCCTGCCATAAATCCTTCCAGGCCTAAGAGTCGCCTCGATACAAACCCTTGACCTGGCTTAAAACACATTGACGCTAACAAGCGTTTTAATTCGAATTTCGGGATCGTTGCAGCGCGCAGAGCTGTTCAAGTGTGCCGGAAGATTTCTTCAAAAAGTTGCACGTTGAGGTCTGAAGTAAATATTGAAAGAGAACCCTGCACCTTTTAAGAGGTCTCAAGCCGCAGACCGAGACAAATATTAAATAATGTCAAGAAAACCGCGCTGTTAAGGAATAACCGAAGTTTATTGGCCACTGGAGTAAAATAGAATACATCAGAGATGCACGATGGTACACGTCGGGCGCTCAAGTTGGACCCATAAACGGGATCGCGTAAATATCCCCGACGTTTACGGTTGTACGGAAAACAGTTTATACCGCAGTAAACCGTTTTTTTCCCGCGTGCCCGTAAATTCCGAGCTTGTTTAAGGCAATACCATTTACATGGACCACCCGGTTTATACTTCTGAGAACTTTAGAGTAGTCTATGACGCGCGGCGTGTATAAAGATCGAACTGCAGGGAAAAGAGTATATCGGAGACGGTGAGGAATTTACGTGAAAATCCGGAGTTGTTCGTTAAGAAGGAATACAAATGATTACCGTCGCGTAATTATCGAAGCAATTTTAACCCTTAGCGCTCGAGTGGTGACTATGAGGCACCACTAAAAATTGCTATGCCATTATTCAAAATATTGTTTACATTATTAAATTTATATTTAATAAATCAGTTACCAAACATTTAAGTATTCTATGAGGTATCATATCAGTGCCATTTCTTCAAAATGATAAAAATCATATAGAATGGAAATATTCTTGATCGAAAAGAAAAGTTTGGTTATGGAGTTACAATACTTTCGAGTGCAAAGGGTTAATTCCAATGTAAAGACACTTATTTCAACCTAGAACATTTTCATTTGATATAACCTTCTTTATATTATGCACATGAAATTAAACCTGTTTTGTCATATAACACTTGAATGGTTAGCAATTTATAGAATACAGACGAATTTGATAATACAAAAACTATTTTGAATAATAGTACGGCAATTTTGAGTGGTGCCTCGGAGTCACCATTCGAGTGCAAAGGGTTAAAGTTTGCGACCGGAATCCGCGCGACAGCCATTAGACGGATAAAACCTGTCGTCAAAGAAACGGCTCTCGAGAAGCGAGTAATAGTAAGCGATGTCTATCCGGAGAGATTAGACGCGATAAGCACTCCTCGTTAGCTTCGATAAAGCGATCGACCCGTTCCGCGAGGCGACGGTTTCGCGCGCGCGGCCAAGTCGTCTTGCGTGTCTTCTGATATTACATTCTTCGTCCGCTATCTGGTGCTTATCGGGCGTCGTACCCGCCGCGTCACCCACCGCCCATTATCCGGCGTCGTTTGTCGAACCAGCCGTCACCGCGTACCGCGGAAAAAAATGAGAAACCACTTTGTTCCACCGATCATCCTGCCATATTTCTGTGGCTGCAAGGAAAAACGCCGCATGTCACAATTTCGAAAAAAATTGTGTTTATGCGTTAATTGAGCTTTATAGTATAGTATTTACGTATTTACCACAAAAAAATTCATGAAAACAAATTCGAAAGGCTCATAAAAATAACGCAATTTAACCGATGTCCTATGTGAAAGCGTTAGTGATCAAAACTTTAAACTCATCTCGAAAGTATAAGTATGTGACATGCGGCGTTCTTCCTGACAACCGCAGATTTCTGCACCGTACAAAACACGAGCCGAAGTCTCGCAATTTATAAAGAGTCGTTCGACTTTCTCGCATCTACAATCCAAACTCCATGGAGCCGCGATTCTAGTCGCAAAATTTAGCCTTTATATTGTAAAAGAATACTGGTAAATTCGAGAATTGTAAATTCTTCTTGTAGGATAGAGGCGAGGATGTATGTGTGGGATCAGGACCTCCCAGACTAAATACTGTATGGAGATTAGGAAAAGTAGGAGGGTTCCGTGGGTATGTGTAAGAGTTGATCAGCTACAACCGCGAGGGTTCCGGGTTCGATTCTCGGCGCGGAATTCCTCATTTTTCCTAAGATCCTACATTTGGGGGCTCAGCCGGGATGGGGGGAACACCGATTCCCGCATGGTGACAGACGACGAACGAGTAAGCAAACGTTGCGAAGACGGTCGCGCACGCGAGCGAAAAGACGACGAAGCGAAGTAAGGGACACATCCTGCTAGAGAAAACTGCTAGAGAGGGCAGTAGGATGGTGTTCCCGAAAAGTGACGAAGTTGGTGACGAGTTGTGTTGATGGCGCTGAGGCCAAAAAGACGATGGCGCAGCGACGGACATTCGAGGGCGAATGCCGGCGCAGGATGGCCGAGTGTGGGATCAGGAGGACCTCCCAGACCAAATACTGTATGGAGATTAGGAAAAGTAGGAGGGTTCCGTGGGTATGTGTAAGAGTTGATCAGCTAATTCTCGGCGCGGAATTCCTCATTTTTCCTAAGATCCTACATATGTATGTGTGCGTGAGTGTCCGTTGGGTCCCGCTAATGTCCGTTAGCGGAATCAACGCGAATTTAGGGTAAATGCGATCGACAGACTCGCCGTAAGAATGAACGTGTGCATGTGTGTGTGTGAATGTCCGTTGGCTCCCACGAATCATGCGATCAGCGGGCGCGAATCGTCCGTTGGCGAGATCGATCGCGCGTTTAACAGAAGACGATCGGCCGAGGCTTCATGGTCAACGCTGTACGAGGAGAGAGCACTCTCGGTAGAGCTGTTAAAGAGGAACGACCTAACGTACAAATAAATATTATATTAATCCTCAGGCATTTTCCCTCTTACATTCTTTTATTCGGTAATAGCGGGGGTTCTTTCAGGATACACGCGACATCATCTTAAAAGATTTCCGTTGTTGCTTCAGAAACAGTATTTCGAGTCGCGAGAGAACACACCCGAAGGATTGTGGGTACAGAGGGGTGAACGGTAAGCGTGCAAAACTACGGAATGATGAATTTCTGTTTCACCGAGTTTGCCCGGAGGAAAGGAACTTTGGGCCGCGCCAGTTTCCGTCTCGCTGTCAATTTCCTTGACAGATAACTCTGCTCTTTCGTTATTCGCCGCCTCCTGCGGGAACCAGAGACAGCGCGGATCCATCTGCCGCGGGTACAAACGCTTCCTGGGATATCCACAACCGATGGGATACCACGTACCCGTTGACCCAGTTCTCTCCGGTACCCGTAACGAGGCAAAAGTTCCCAAAGAACCAAAGGGAATTGAAGCTCGCCCGGGTTCAACGCCCTCGCGAAACAACTATCGCAAAGACAGCGCCAGGGCGCCGACCCTCTTGCGAATCTTCCCTGTAATCGTGAAGCATACCCTCGCAAACTGTTCTTACAAATTCTACAAAAGCTAGAATACTTTGGAACAGTGAAAAACGAAAGTTACTCTTTCATAAAGCTAACCGAATGTCCCTGCAATCAGGGAAATATAAAATTTGCGCAAAATTAATCCTTAACGTCTCAGAAAACATCAAACAAATTTTTACCATACATAACACTTGTTCCTTCAATTTAATTATTATACTTAGGACTCGGTACGCAATTTCGTTTCACAGTAAAGGTAAAAATAATTGTCGTCCGCAAAAGGTTGGGGGTAGTTTTTAAGGTTAGAAACCGAAGCTGTCTTCGAACGTCTCCGAGATTAAGGGAGCTCGATATCGAGAATAATTTCTTTAATGATAATGGAGATAGGATGAATACAAATTTTTACCGAACACAACACTTGTTCTTTCAATTTAATTATTATACTTAGTACTCGGTACGCAACTTCGTTTCACAGTAAAAGTAAAAATAATTCTCGTCCGCAAAGGGTTGGGGGTAGATTTCTAGGTTAGAAGCCGAAGGTGTCTTCGAACGTCTCCGAGATTAAGGGAGCTCGATATCGAGAGTAATTTCTTTAATGATAATGGAGATAAGATGAATATTGACGGGTTGGTTCATTTAATTTCAGCTGGTGAACGGGCTCGACGGTCCCAGGTACATCTGCGAGACCGAAGTCATGGAGGAGGTGAACGTGGCGAACGCCGCCCCGGTCGAGTACACTCCGCCAGCGAATCACCCGAATAAAAATGCTAACGGGAACATCATCACCCTCACCCTCAAGGACAACCATCTCATCGTGGAGACGGAGGAGAGAACGGTGAGTATGCGCTCTCGGGGTTCGTCGGGGTAATAGTCGGCCTCTTTGCCGTTGGAAAATGGTTCTTGGCTTTGAGGCGAGCTTGATTGTCTGCGAACGGCTCGTACGAGCTAACAGTTAACCTCTCTGTGGCCGACCGGAAGCGCAAATACTTCCATTTTACGATACTTCGAATTTCCTTCGACCCTTCGACTGTCTCGCATCGAGACTGATTCGCGAAGATTCCGAACCTAATCTACTGCATATGTACGTCATTAATTTCCTTCGTAGTAGAATATAATTCTATTTCTATTTAGTTAATATTAAGATGTTTAGTGAATTAACACGTTGACTGCCGTGTCACCCATATATGGGTGACGGAATTATTTGTACATATTTAAAAATTAATTATTACGCTAATGTAATCATTGTATCAAATTTGGTTAATATCTAGAAAATGCAAGAAGGTTAAAACGTTACTCAGTGTCACACATTTCAATTCTGTAATCATTATTTTATTAAATATATTGTTTCGATTTTATGAAATTTTTGAGGTCGCTGCTTTGGCAGTCAAAGTGTTAATAATTTTGACAAGCTAAAAATTGTAGATTTGCAGCCTCAAATCATTTGAACCTTCCTGCTGTTTTACACTGCACGTACTCATAAAATCTGCAATCTAGCTATGAAATATTGTGATGACAGAAAAGTTCTAGCGAATTTTCCAGTTACATACTGCGAGAGGTTGATTTTTGGGGGATTCTTGGAAGAGTAAAAAGATGGCTATTCTCAACCGTTGAACAAATATTTTCAGTACAATACGAGAAGCTTAAATATTTATCAAGTTTTCTTATTCATCGCAAATAAATCGACAATTAACAGGGGACGAACATCCACAATTACGGAAGAACGTCTTCGCGAAAACTCGAGAAGTTGTAGAAAGAAGTGTAGAAGCAGACGTCCAAGTTTTCGACGAGCGAAACAAGAGTAAATTCGATTGGCTGTTGGAGCAAGAACAGCGAACATCCAGCGTGGTATCATGAACGCTCCGGTGTCCGGTGGTTGTCTGAAATTTCTCGTGGCAAGTGCAAAGAGTTTTCCGTTGTCCAGGGGTGAACTATTTCGAGGGCGATGCACCCGGGTGGGCGGCGTCGGCCGGGTGGCCGATTTCGTTGCCGGACAAAAGGACTTCCGCCGCGGATCCAATTAAATGAAATTCGCCGATAATTGGAAGCCCAGTTCATTAGCGATCCGCGAGATAGGGAAGCGGGCGAGATGGACTGGGGTGCATTTCGTGATGCGAGTAATAACTGAAACGTCGGGTAGGGCGTTCGGTAGACAAAGTTTCGCCCGGTATCCCCCGAGGGAGGTGCGGAGTGAAGCTGCGCGACTAAAAAGGCCGTTAATTAGGTTCGTACTGAGAGAAAAAGGGAGGCGTCGGGACGCTGGACGTTGGGAGTTCGATGGAGAAGCTGTTGGGACGAGACGAGGCTCGTCTGGTCTCTCGGAGAATCGATCGTTCTCGGACAACGGGGACGTTTCCGTTTGAGGCGCGCTCCGTAAAACTTCCACGGCGGGTTAATTGTCGGCGGAAACGAGACGGCCGAGGCTCCGAGCCCCGAGCGGAATTTAACAAACGTCGATCGGCCCTTTCGCAGGACAGTGTTCTAGAATTCATTCTCGATTAGCCGCGGACAGGGCGTCCGTCGAACAAAAGCCTCGGTTCCCGGCGCCCAGCCGAGCCGAGCTGCGTCGAGGGGCGACGGTATAATCGGCACGCGGGGCACAATAAGGGCGCAACAGGTGAGCCAAAGGTCCGTCGATTCGACGAATCGGCGCGGAGAAAACGGAACGGATTCCCCGGTTAAAGCCAATTAGCCCGATCGGCACGCACACGGCAACCGCGCGACGCTCTTACCTCGACGAGAGAACGCTCGACGTTGCGATCAAGGGTTCTTTCGTACCCTCTTCTTCTTTCCCTGTGGGATTCCCTACAACCGAGGCGCTGCACGATGTTCTTGGCTACATTGGTCCATTGTCGTCCGATGCGTTGCTCATGCTCGACTCGCCTATTGTTCTTCCATTAATTCTGTATGTAATTAGCATGTGAAAATTGCCATTATATTGGACGGTGTAAGGAAATTCGGACAATGGGAAAACGCTGGAAGTTTCGAGCGAGACTACAATGCACAGGACACCGTGAAATCGATCCACGATGCAGGAGGTTCGCGCAGCTGGGTCGACCAGTGGTTCCCCTTTGACAGGGATAACAGGCTCGCAATTATCGGGACTGTACAGACCTGTAAGGTCGAAGGTTACCAGGCAATTTCGCCTCCGCCTATCGTCCTACTTACCAGCCGAGGCTTATCCGCGGAAACTCATCTTGCCGAGGATTCTCGAAATCCATCGGCTTATTCTTCCTCTCTCCCTTTCTCCTCTCTCACTCTCGTAAAATTACACGGAAACGGACGGTGTAACTATTCCAATTAATACAGGTGAAAGTTCCGTCGAGGAACGATCGCCGCAATATCTTAAGAATTCTTCTGAGTTTCGTGTCTCCCACGGCGGTTGTAGCTAACGCGCCGCAAATCCCGCAGTAGGATACAGTAAAGAAGGGTCGTAGATCCTTACCGAAGGATCCAGAGTCCCTAAATCCAGGGTAAGACCGACGGACGAGCAACGAGTCCTTTAATCGACGAATAAACCGAAGGAACTTGCTTGTACGCGAGTCTTCTTTCTGGTGATAAGAAGCGATATGGGACGTGATGTCGTTGAAAAACTTGTGGGGAAAGTTATCTTCATTTTTTTCCCACAGTGTCTAAAGTTAGAGAAACTGGCTGATCTCAGCGCAAACTGGCTCAAAGTGTCCTGGGACGCGAGCGCAGTAGAAACTTCCGGCCGGTGATCAGACTAGACAGATCAGATTTGCTTGGAACTTTTAGACGAACTACTTTGCTCGACACTTTCCTTCATTTAAAGTAATACGGTCTGACGGACTATTGATTATTCTGGTGGATAGGTTTCTCAATCTATCGATTGTATTGTTTAATGGTTTAAAACTTCTGTTGGCTAGAAAACATGAAAAAGTTTCTTCCAGATAAAGTTCTTAACACTTCCAAGACGAATGTCGACATTTTAATAATCTCAGGATCGTGTATGTAATATCCGTACGTATATTAGATACATTGACGGATTATTGATTATTCTGATGGATAGGTTACCCAATATATCGATTGTGTTGTTTAATGGTTTAAAACTTCTATTGGCTAGAGAACATGGACAAATTTGAGTTTCGTCCAGATAAAGTTCTTAACACTTTCAAGACAAATGTCGACATTTTGATAATCTCAGGATCGTATATGTAATATCTCTATGTAAATTAGATACATTGACGGACTATTGATTATTCTAATGGATAGGTTTCCCAATCTATCGATTGTATTGTTTAATGGTTTAAAACTTCTATTGGCTAGAGAACATGGAAAAATTTGAGTTTCGTCCAGATAAAGTTCTTAACACTTTCAAGACAAATGTCGACATTTTGGTAATCTCAGGATCGCCTATGTAATATCTATATGTAAATTAGAAAAGTGTAGTACCTGTTGTTCCTTTTTCCTATTACTTTGACGGAAAATCTAGGTCTTTGAGAAAAATATTCCTCAAACGAAAAGGGTTAAGTTAAATAATTGTATTGAGTATGTCACGCAAGTAATGGACAAGTTTAATATATAGAATGTTCGACTTAGTAGTCCAGGTTGTGCATGAAGAATGAGAAAGAGGAGATAGATGATTTCCAATAGCAGGAATCTATCAGAAGAAGATTGATGGCTCCTTCTTTGGAGTTTGGAAAAAGATCGCTCTTGTCGCAAACACCTGAGCTCGGGGGGCAAGGTGTTGCGGCCCCGTTCGTTGCGGAATGCGAAAACCGTGCGACGCGTTTATTAGATGGAGAGGGACAAGGAACCGAACAGGAAGCCGAGACAGGGTGGATGCCCGGGATGGTTCGACGTAATACCTGGCCGGGAGCCAAGTCGCGGTGTTCACCCTCGGTCGCGTGGAATACCCTCAGAATTCGAGAAACACTCGCTCTATCGCGGCCACGAGTGCTTCTTTCGAATGAAGAGCGCTCCGCGGCGAAGGCCTCTCGATGCCAGGGGGGTGTTTGCTCCTATCGGTCCACTTGTTTCTCCGCCGGAGCAATCCTAACGAAGAAATTAACCCTCACGGTTCGAGTGCCTCCCTCTCGCCTTCGGATATAATAAGGCGGCCGGAGACCGAGGTTCGCCGGAGCGATCGTAAAATGGAATCGCGTAGATTTCTCCCGCGATCATTCGTTCTTCCTCCACTTCGAAATTTACGCCACGCCATCCGAGTCACGACCCCACAAAATTTCCAACGAGGATCACTCTTCTTCCTCGAGTCGTCGCAAGTGAGTCCTCGGGGTTACAATCAGCTGTTATCTACTTCCTTCTTGGCTGGAGATCCTCGGTAGAAAATTTTCCGAAACTGCATTGGCTGTGGTGTCTAGATACAGTCGAGTCTGCAGTGAGAAATTGTTCCTAGATGATTTTATTCCTTTCACAGACTATGTAGAAGTCACTGACTACTTTAGCTATCTTTTAACCCTTTGCGATCGGCAGATTTCGCTTTTGGGAGTACCAGCAGGTCGGAGCAAATCTATCGTTTCGCAATTACTTTTCCGTACAGGATTTAAAGTCAATATATTGTTACGACGATATGAAGTTGCTTCCCCTGAACATATCGCGTAGGAACCGTCCGATCGATGGATTTAAAAAGACGGCTGTTCACAAAAAAAGAAGGAAGACAGATAGAAGCGAGACAGCAAATCGAATAGACGTGTCGCTAAATCAATCCACATTAACCATTGTATAGTTTCCAATAAATAAGAGTTCATAAGAGTTAAAAGTTAATTATTAGTTATGAGTTCACCAACGGGAAGTGGGCGCATTTTACGGAACGGTCGAAGCATAGGTCGCAACAATATGGATATTAAAGCACACAGAATTTGTTGAAACTGATTTGTTGTATTTGTCACTTTTGCGATTTTCGAAGGTGTCCGCTGCGGGGACACCGACTTCTACGACGATTTAAAAATGTCCCCGCTACGGGGGCACCAACCGCAAAGGGTTAAGAAGATAGATTTCTTCTCGTAATGTATCGCATTAAACGACTGCATTAATGGTTTCTTAAAAAATTCGATCAGATCTTCGTTCAAACATTTTCCTGAGATCATCTAGCCCTTCATTAGACTCCCTAGAGTCAACTAAGAACTCGCATTAGCCCCGCGAGAACGTAGAAGGCTGATTAAGGGGAAAATACTCGGGCAACGTTACTGCGTTCGTTGGCCGAGGTTGGATCTGTACCATCGATCTGATAAAGTTATAAAAAATTCGGGTTACGGCAGGTTATTAGCTATCGGGGTGTATAAATAGTATGTGGAAAGGGGTACGGACCGCGCGCGTCATCCGTTTAGTAGAGCATCCGGGATCAGTAACGCGTGATCACCATTCCTGTGTATCGATTAATTGATCACGTGGAAGATTAAATCCTCGGCGAAGCGTTGCTCTCTCTCTCTCTCTCTCTCTATCTCTATCTCTCTCCTATCCCTGTGATCCCGATAGGCAGACATATTTATACGTGTGGCGTCGTATCGTGGCCGGCCATACGCCTACGTACGCTACTCTAATTCGCCTGGTGCCCGGGGGTTCCGTGGGAGCGTAATTTGCATTTCAATTCGGCGGCCGAGCCGAGCAGAGCCGAGCGGAGCGGAGCAGAGCGAAGCAACATTTCGAGCAAACTACAGGCTCGCACAATTGCCCGAAACACGGTGCGGTATAATTTTTAATAATCGTCTGGTGGGAGAAGCCGGGTTTGGCTGCTGCAGTTCCATCGGGTCGCGAGGTCGTCGGTGAAACGCGAGTTGCGCCAGAGTTCGCGAGAGCTCGAGGGCCCTGAATTACGGCTGTTTCCGGCGAGTTGCCTTCCCGAAAATGGTCCCGGACGCTCCTCGTCCCACCTGAGATTTCCACCGAGGCTCCCGAACCGGAACGAACGCCACCCTTGCCCCATTTCCCTTTCGCAGGGCGCGAAACTCCCTTCTCCGTCTCTAAATCGCTCCGCGAGACAAGTGGATACGGCCGACCGTGATCAGACACTCCACGCGACTCCCTGGAATCGTCTTCGAGAACGAAATATTTCTGCCTACCAATTTTGCATATTGTCGGTGCTCTAGGTACCGCAGTACAATTTGCATAATTAAAGAACACGTTCGCTACCGCCGTTTGTTCCGTTGTCTATCTCTCCACTGTTGAAATGTTTCACTAAATCCAACGTACCTCCTTCAGAAAATATTAACACAATTTGGCCGATGACGATCGTGGAGTCTAGGAATATCGTGCCGTGTACTACGAATTTAGATTGCAAAGTGTGTCATACTCATTTGACTGTCTTTCAGTAAACTGCGAGACTGTCAACGTCACGTATGACGTTCTTCGTGTAATTATTTCAGTACCGGTGAAATTCCTCTTGATCGAAAAAGAGGTATATAATAAACTTTATGATTTCGGCGCAAGGTTCGGTCATACTTAGAAACAGCAAATTTGCAATCAATTAACCATTATTCTCGAATTTTCGATCGAAAGAGACGTTTTTGCGTCTGAAAAATAATATATCGTCGGGTTACTGCCAAAACAAGATAATCTCATAATTTAGATACTCAAAAACTCCATAATTTGAACTTTTGAAAAATCGTCGTTTGAAAATTTAAATTGAAATGAAAAATCGTCACAGTTTCAAAATGATTTATCGATTGAAAAAATCAAGGTAAGTAACAAAACAAAAGAAAAATTCTAGTTTTGTCAAAAAATAATATTCCGACACAGCCGTGTAGAGAGAACAGAAAACGGAACAGTTCATATATATATATTCATATATATATTATTTTTCAGACGCAAAAACGTCTCTTTCGATCGAAATGTCGAGAATAATGGTTAATTGATTGCAAATTTGCTGTTTCTAAGTATGATCGAACCTTGCGGCGAAATCATAAAGTTTATTATATTATTTCGGTACGTTGGAAATACTTTTAAATTTTTTTACTCTTTCTACTGTTTCAAATGTGTTACCTTTCTGACATTCTCGTTATCGTCTTGTTTGATATCTCTCTCCATGGACGAGATGTTCTTTCCCACGACTTTTAGAATGCCCCGCGCGCACTATGGCCCCGTTTCTTTTCTTGACACAGTTAGGATTCGTCCCCGCTTGCGCGCGTCGTTACAGAGATCCAAGAAACGTCTCGCGTGGGCGATTCGTTGTTCGACGTATAAGAGGGTTCGAGCATGGAATCTCGATTCTCGAACCGAGTCGACACTTTGCGACAGTTCCCGTGAAAAACTGCGAGACTCGTCGTGGCGAGCTTCTACGACGCCTCGGGGATAGTTTCCTCGAGGAACCCAGAAATAGGAGGCACTTCGGCTCCCTTTTACCATTTCTTTGTCCTAGCCAGCCGAGGGGTCGAAACTGTCCCATTCGTTCAATTCCTTCCAACACTTTGCACCTTCGGGAACTTTCCCGACGCCCGATCATTGCTCCGAATTTCTTCGAAAAACTTCCCTCACAAGTCTCGCGTTTATTTAGAAAACTTTATCAACGTCGTGTACGGAACGATGCAAAGACTTTCCGACCGGCGAGAACTTTATACTCTGCCTACAATTTATCTTCAAAACTTGCGAGTACGAATTCGTTCTTGTCGACAAATAATAAGACTGTTGCTGATTTCTGTTTTACTGGGTAGTCGTAGACGAATTGAATAGATGTTCAGTAAAATTTTGTAAAACAAGATGTAAAGAGTAAAATTCGTTTATGTAGCAATGAAAGCTAATGTAACATTCTATGTATAATATAGAACCTCTGGGGCCATTATCGAGTACTAAAAAGTTTGTCAAAGAGAAAAGTGTACGTCGCATTGGCAGTCATTGTCCATTTCATACATGACCATGTTCGCTGCCAACTACGAGTAGCGTGTCTTCGTTGCCCCATTGTACCGCGTTTGCTGGAAGGAGACAGAGGGCGCTACGGTGTAGACGGTTTTGCCTGAATTGAAGCAAAATTGCCCATCCCTGCATTACAGTAAGTCCGCGATCTAAGTCTAATGGAATATTGCGATCTATGTCCCCTCGTTTACTCCTTCCACTGCGGGGCATCCCCAGAGGGGCCAAGAAGCTCGAGCTGCCTCGGTCGCCGAACAATGTAAACATGCCGCGTAATTTGACCCTGGGTCGGGTATATCGGTGTGAATTACTACTAATACAATTACAAAACTTATTTATTTTTCATTATTTTTTTATGGAACTTTCACCAACTTATTTCTGTCATTTTTCCGATTAAAATGACACTAAACACTAAATAATTTCAACTGTATTTAGTGGTTTAATTGACGATATGTACACTAACTTTCGGACGTAGACGAGGATAGCGGTCCGTGTTTACATGTTATCCTTTTCTACGTTCGGCGCAATCGACGCGACCACAAAATAATAGTTTCCCGTCTCGATCTAAGTCCCGGCAGAGAACCGAAAAAGGACTTAGATCGCGCAGTTAACTGTACTTCGATTTTGTGGGATTTTCGAGGGAATGATTTCTCGACATTGAACGTGTTAATTCAATTTACATTTGATTCGTAAAAATATGCGCTGCAACTACGAAACCCGAGGATCGCAATTCGATTGAACGGTGTATAAAATGTCGGGTATTGGGGTTTCGTTTGAAATCCGACCGGAAACAATTTGGACCGGGATGAACGAGAACTTGAACCGATGATAAATTAACTGGATGGCCGACCGATTTGCGGCAAGCAGAATCAGTTCTGTCGGGCATTCGAAACCCGGGGAGAATCGGGAATGTCCGTGGACGTTTCGCCGAAGATTTGCTGGGAAATCGAGGCGAACAGGATGCCGAGCTGACGGTCCCGATAACTCAAAACCGACGTGGCCGCGAGGAAACGGTGCGCTCTAGACGGAACAGAGAGAAACGAGTCGGACTAGGAAATCGGGGGCGGGGGCCGGAACAATAGCGAGAACTAATTCTGTGGTCCGTCGGAGTCGAGTAGCTACCGCGGGCGGTCGCGTTTATACACCCTCGGGCGTGGGTGAGTGGTTGGCTCTATATACGGGTAAACTAGAAACATCGGCCAGGAAATCTACGGAGTGGAAATTAATTTCCTAGTTTCGATGCGGCGCATTGTTCGGCGTTTCGCGCGTCCGCTTTTATCGGCCGGCTGCTGCCGCTGCCGATGTTTGACAACCCCTCGTGTTTCTCGAATAAATCAACGTTGGTACCCGTGTTTGTATCGATTCTCCCGTAAAATCGCCTCTCCGTCCGGATTCGAGACGGACGTCGTCGAAAATTCCGCCCCTCATACCTGCCGTAGTCGATTCCCATGTTGATGAACTTCCCCGCGCTCCGGGATCTCAGTTTACTCTGCTACTCATGCCAATATTTTTCTTTGCAATTACTCTTGCCGGTTCACCCTGGTCACAAATATTTTCTTGGCCTAACAGACTTTGTCGGCGATTCCCCACAGTCATTTTCTGAACAAACAAAGAACAGAATCTTCTTTTCAACCCCTATAACTCGGAGCTAAAGACAATGTAGGAATACAGACACGATAGAAATTTTCTTTCGCTTCAAGGAATTAGGAATGACGAAGGAGCTCTAACGTTTAGAGCACACGATACGTTTCAATCCCCATAACAGAAAATTAGCGGAAATGTTAGAAGGGTGATAACGAAGGAGTTGTAACGATTAGTAGCTGTAAAGAGCTGTGGCGGCTACTTCCTATGCTCGTCAAGAGAGGGACATTACGACAACGCCTTTCCCGCTACTACCTGAATCTTCTCTGTTTGTATATGTCTGTTTGTATATGTACCGTCCTAAACTGTCCTTACGACATCCCGCGTCTAAGGCACGGGTCCGCTAGATAGCCTTACCGATGAGTCCTCTAGCGGGCCTAGGACGAAACGTTTCCTTCTCCTTTTTCTTCCCTTCACACACTTTTCAACCGCCATAGAACATTTACATGTGTAAAGATGTGAACGATTGGAGTGGGTCACGAATGGTAGCATTTTTCCAGCGTGCACGAGAGCCAGAAAAAAAGAGCTGACGAACCGGACGGTTTGATGTTTTAGGTGACGATGGAGGATAATAAAAGCCGCAGGTACCAAGATAACGGGTGCTCGTTCGTGGTGGAGGTGCAGCCCAGCTATCAGCCCGACGACGCCAAGGCCAATAAAGGTTCCGCCGACGACGTGACCGCAGACGTCACCGACCAGCAGGCCCTGGTGCACCGAGAAGAAATTCCGGAGGATCGATCACCGGGTATCAAAAAATGTCCATACACTGTTTCCTCTTTCCCACCCTATAGCTCCGCACGAAACCTCCCGGCGAGTTGGCCGAGGAGCAATTAATTTAGCCACGACCCTATCTCCACGGTGCAGGTTTCGAGAACACGAGACTATTCGGCAGCACGAACACCGGACTGTCCCAGTCGGATCTCTCGATCTCCAGCCAGGGCTCCGTGAACCCGAGCTATCGTTATGGAAATCAAGTCGAGTACGATGCCGGCCATCTGGGTTATCCGGTGTACGGTGGTAGTTACGAGTCCGATACGCTGTCCCGGAAGCTGGAGGGCGGATCCAAGTGGGTGGAATTCGATAAGTCGCCGGACACCGAGAAAACGCTGTTGAACGTGTCGAAAACCTCCAGCTTGGAGAAGGACACCGACGAGAGCGTGAGTAAACCCGCCCCTTACTCCCGAAATGCTCCAGATTCTAGGAATTTCTCAGTCTTCCTCTAGATTCTCTCGAAATTAATACCGCATTTTTCATTTTCGTTTGCCTCTGCACCTTTCTAAAAAAAGAAACTAGCTTTCCTAAACGCGATTCATTTATTTTTCCGGTCAGGTGGTAATCAGTCGACAAAATCTGATAATTTCTCGAGAAATCAATGATTGGTCTTTATAAATTAGCCACGCCATTCATAGGTCTAAATTTGACACACCCATGCAGAAGTGTAACTAGCAAGCTAAATGATCGATGTCTCCTATCAAGACCTGCCTTCGCGTGATTAATCATTGCGATTAATGGACTATGGATCTTGATGTATTTAGGTCGCCTGGAGATTTTCTACAAACCGTACAATACAATCTTTAATCACACGAATGTACAATTTTATTTTATTTTCCGGTGTACTACAAGAAGTACCATATCAAGAATCGAGGGACATTATACAAGGTGAGTCCGAAGAAACAGAACACCTAAACATCTCCGTTACTTTTCGTTGTACAAAAAAACTTCTTAGGACAAAGTTACACTGTTTGAAGGGCCACGTGTAACGGTGTAAGGGAAAAAAATTTCAAGGTCATTTTTTTGGTGAGATATCAAGGTCATCGATGTTTTTTTAAATGGAATGATATATCTTTGTTAACGTAATGTTGTAGCTGACAAAATAGCGAATTCATCCATGTAACACAATATGACCTACAAATGACCTTCAACCCAGAAAAATGGAATAAATAAAATTCAACGTGTAAGATTCATTTGCTTTATTTCTGTTACGCAAAATGTTCAAAAATATTCCCTTGAGCTGCTATACATTCATTTAGCCGTGAAGTTACAGACCGTACTGCTGTGTAATTCATTTCTGAGGGAATCGACGTTCAATTTTATTTATTCCATTTTTCTGGGTTGAAGGTCATTTGTAGGTCATATTGTGTTACATGCATGAATTCGTTATTTTGTCAGCTACAACATTACGTTAACGAAGATATATCGTTCCATTTAAAAAAACATCGATGACCTTGAAATCTCGTAAAAAAAAATGACCTTGAAAATTTTTTCCCTTACACCGTTACACGTGGCCCTTCAAACAGTGTAACTTTGTCCTAAAAAGTTTTTTTGTACAACGAAAACTAACGAAGATATTTAGGTGTTCTGTTTTCGGACTCACCCTATAGATTCAACACTTTGCACTCGACTATCCCCACTGAAGCGTCACTAGATATTGCTATTCTATAATTCAAAACAATTTCTACATTACTAAATGTCTTTCTTTTAGATCAATTGCTAAACGTTCAAATGTGGTACCAGTAAACACGCTCGATTTGATGTACACAAAACGGATGAGATCATATGTAATAAAAAGGTTCTAAATCAGATAAAATGTCCAAATTCTGGAGTTAAAATGACTTCGAGTGCAGAGGTTGAAGAGTCTTAACGCTTAAGGGACGTGGCCTTTCAATTCACTGAAGCCCCAATAGCGAAGAAGCTTCACGATCCTCCGACTAAATAGCAGAGAAAGATTCCTAGATCTCTGGAACATCCCTAATATGTCCCGTATCTAGGTAGGTCCTCCGATAACGAAGCTACCGTTTCAGCCGTCGATACCTGCAAAGCGGACGAACAACCTGGACGCGTCTCAAGGTTCCGGGGGCTCGATGGACCAGCAGGATTCCACGGACGCCAGCGTCTCGACGGACACGGTTCGCTCGAACCCTAACCTCCAAGTGAACGGTACGACGCCGAACAAGCTGGAGATCATGGAGCAGAAGGGCATGAAGGACTTCGGGAAGCTGGAGAGCAAGCCGGTGATCACGGGGGCGTTGTTGAAGGACGACGTGCAAGAGGACACGTTCCAGGAGCAGCAGCGAAAACTGGGGAACGGTACTCTAACGCCGGAGCACAAAGAAGAGAGGCCGAAGGAGCAGAAACCTGAAGGCAGCACGTTCGTGCCGAGCCACAAACGAAGCGGGAGCATTCCTCCCCGGCTGATCGAGGAGAGCCTGGACCTGAAGAAGTCGTTGGACATCTACAGTCAAATCAAGACCAGCACCAAGAGCATACTTCCCGGGCTGAGTCCGAAGTTCGAGCTGCTGCAGAACGAAGTCAGTCCCATCGAGGAGAAGGAGAGTTAATGAGGATGACGGCCATCTTCGTGATACGTCTCAGGTGAACACAAAAAACGGCAGAACATCGAAAGGTCGAAAAATGACGCAAGGTCCCAGAGTCCTCGGCGATTTTCCATGGGAAAACTCGATGTTCGGGGAAGGTACGGAGAGCGAAATCAAAATTGACGACGACACTCTGGTTCGAACAGCCGAGGAGATGCTCATTGGAGATAATCCATCAGTGCGCCACTCTACAACAACCACGATCGTGTCTTCGATCTGGCTGGCGGTGGTTCCGTCGGGTAGGTGATTCTAAGTTGAAGGTTATCGAAGGTGAAACGGCCGGTTCCGACGGGTAGCTATCGCGTTTCCGCGACCGGTGCTCGCTTCACGATAAAATCATCGAGGAAGAAAATCATCGGCAACGACACCGACGCGGACAAATTGCTCGTGTGTCCAGGAAGTCCGTGGCTCGTGGCACGGGGCTGGGAGAGGACTCAAAGCGTTCGGAATTGACAATATACCCTAATGATTCCCCACAGTCTCGCAGCCCTTGGGCTCTGCCGTTTCCGACCCTTCCTCCCTATGTCTATCTATCTATCTCTCAATCTCTCTCACTCTGTCTTTCTTTCTCTCGTTCTATTTCCATCTAGCTCGTTTCTATCTCTGGTTGTTCGCTTCTTGCAGGTAGGGCTTTAAGCGGTTCCCAAAATGGCTATTTGAAACTGTTATAGGAGGGTTCTGATTAAAGCAGCTATGAAGAACCTTTGAGTACTAGACGGACTAAGACTAAACATTGTTCCGAGTATTTTGTGCTGAGTAGGTTACAAATTAAACATATAATAAATTTTATGATTTCGGCGCAAGGTTCGATCATATTTTATGATCTTATCTTACGCCGAAATCATAAAATTTATTATATACTTCAATTTTCGATCGAGAGGAATTTCACCTGTGACAAATTAAACACACTGATTAAAACATTTGCTAGGTATATGACAGACATTTTTGAACTCGAGGAAGTGACGAAGTTTTTGATAAACAAAGATTGGGTTGTTGAATAAAGTTTCGTACTAGAATATGATACTGAATGACCTAATGTAACTGTTTCAAAGCCCTGCCTTTTGCTGTTTCTCTCTCTCTCTGTCTCTCTCTGTCTCTCTCTGTCTCTCTCTGTCTCTCTGCCTCTCTGTCTCTCTGCCTCTCTGTCTCTCTGTCTCTCTGCCTCTCTGTCTCTCTGCCTCTCTGTCTCTCTGCCTCTCTGTCTCTCTGTCTCTCTGTCTATGTCTCTCTCTATTCCCACAGTTCTGTGCCCGGCTCTATGTCTCTAATTCTCCGTGCGCCCCTCCCTCCCGCTGGTTCTCTGTTCGCCCGTCTCAGTACGTCTCTCTCCAATTGTCTGTCCGTCTCTCTCTCTTCTCTCTCTCCGCATTCGTGCGCGAACCCAGCCCGGCCCGACCCGGCCCGACCCAGGCCGTTGAATTTAGCAAAGCGGGGATATACGAACCGCGGAGAACAATCGCCGGCTAACGAACTCGACGCGCTGCGGCGCCGCAACGGATTCCGCGGCTGTACGACCGCAGAGCCGCGTTGGTACCGCGCGGAACACGATACAACGGGTCTCGATTGTTTGTCGTCAGAGAGAGGGAACCGAGCATACGCCGCCTCTCTGTTCCGCGAGAAAAAGCCCCCCGGGGCTCGTTTAAAATGCAGAGGAACACCGGAGGAGCGCCAGGAAAATTTCCGAGGCTCCGCGGTCTACCACCGGAAGCCGGCCCTGGCGAGAATCAACCGGCCGAGGATAATTTCCCTCCGTCCTTTCCACCGGAGCCATATCGACTCTAGTCGAGCCGTGTGCTTCTTCGCCAAAGAATCGAGCTGGAATTACGCGCCGCTGCTCCAAATCTTTTTATCGTTTGTCCGCTGATTGTCCCGATCAATCAGTCCGGGCTCCATGTTTACCATGTACAATTCTATTCATTCTTTTGCATTTTCAACCATCGCTTGAAGGAAAATCTGTTCTGGTTAATTTAGCGGAAACAGAATTGTACAAGTTTAGTCAGGGAAAGAAAAATGCTCGCAGTGTTATTTAGTAGACCGAGGATGTTACGCATTCGTGTCAGGGGAGGTGTCATTAACACGTTGGGCCCGGCGCCGGTCCCTGGGGACCGGCGGTGAACTTTCCGTGTGTCCGGCGCCGGTCCCTGAGGACCGGCACTAGAATTTTCGTTTGACTGGCGTCGGTCCGTGGGCCCGACAGTATTAAAGTTACAAAATAAATATAGTCTCAATGAAATGTGATCAAATGTAGTTTTAATGAAATTTATTGAAACATTCTAAACAAAAATGCGGCTTATCTTTACACATATTACAATACGTAACAACTTTTTTGGTAATATTTGTAGCTGTCTTTCGTCCAAATAGTTTTGAATTGTTATCATAACACTTCGTACAATACCATCGGACTTTATGTATGTCTCCTTCCTTTTTATATAATTTATGAATAACAAGCGACAAAGAAGAATTCTTTATCCTTCGGCGATACCCTACAACATTGTATCGCTCACCGGCTGAACGGAAAGGACAGCAAATTCGGCGCCGGGCTCAACGTGTTAAAAGAATTTGGAAGTATCAAGAAACAGTTACGATTCCTGTGTCCTGCGATTAATGAAAACAATTTTTATTTTCCATAAAAATCCACACAAGTCTCCTATGATCTAACTCTACACGTCTGACCGAATGAGAAATTTTCCGTTTGCTAGATCTCTTAATAATTGAGTTAAAGATTTCGACCAGCGATGTTCGGCTAAAGGCGAAAGAGAGCGGCGAAACGATTACTTGGATGGACGAAGGCCGGTTTCAAACGTTTCGTGATTAATCGCTGAAGAAAAAAACGCCGTCCCGGTCGCTAGCGACCCGCACGATTTGTATCCGTAAGATCGAAGTGGAATGGTCCATTTGTACACGAATACAGGATATCTAACTAAGATAAGTAGCTTGTACCCGAACGATCGTAGAGGAGACACCGATTCCCCGATCCTCGATTTCCCCATCCGCTGGTGGTTTCCGCCCATCGGATTTTCTCCTCGATAGGATTTTTTCGAAAGGGGAGCCGCGTTTCCCTTGAGTGGTTTTCCGGAAACGATAGTTTAAGGATGGAATTTTCGGGCTCGTAAACTTTTTAGCGTGAACGGAGCAGGTGTCGACGAACGCGCGCGCTGTTCCATGGGAATTTTGTAAGCGATTCTATGGGAGTCGCCCCTCATCGACGAGCGCAATGTTTTACAAACGAACCAGATTTACTAAGAATTTTCTATTGTCTCCGAGAGCGTAGGATACGAACAAAAAAAAACAACTAGCCGGTATTTAAGCATATTAAAACGCTACTAAGTGTCCAAGACAACAAACGATAGAAACGTAAGATCGATGCTCTCGATCGACGCTGGATCGAGGACGCTGGGATTAGCTGGTCCGCCCCGTAGTCTCTAGCCAGCTCGATCTAATGTTTAACTTCGAGATTAATCGTGAATCAGATTAAACGATCCTAGGTATACAGTACCCGTAAGTGACCGTACACGTTAAGCGCGAGACTCGCGACTCGAGCAAGTCGGCCGGAAAGGCTTAAGAGGTTTAAACGCGCGACCGAAGTGGATTCTAGTGCCAAAATAGTTCCTTAAGGTTTCTCGAGGGCAAAGCTCGACGAACGTAATTGCCGAACGACTAAGTATATGATACTCTTGATATAATTACTTTTATTGATATCGTACGTTTCGAGCAGATGCTGCGTTACCAATATTTCAGATTTTATACGGCTTCCGTTGAATAGTGCGAACGTTTGTTGTTGATATGGTGCTATTTGCGTGTGAGAATCTCGCGAGCTCGTCGTCCTCCCAAGAGAGAGAGAGAGAGAGAGAGAGAGAGAGAGAGAGAGAGACGAGACTCGAAACGACGACACGAAGGAATCGTTCCGTGGCCTGGTCACGGGAAGATCGAAAGTATTCTCGTCGACGCGAGACGATCGAACCGTAGCGCATCTAGCGATTAAATAGCCACAGTAAGAACCTAGCCGTGCTCTAGATCCCCTCTCCCATCAATCATTTGATTTCTTAAATCGCCCGCGTTCCTGCGTTCCTACGTTCCCCCTCCAAAAAAAAACCGGTCACACACGCCCCCGCTTTCACACCTAGCCCGAAACCGGTCAGTCTAGTTTCCAGATTTTAGCGATTCTCGTGTGACTGTCAATAAATGGTATTAGAGGTCTAACTGTGGACAGGATTTTATATAAAAACCTGAATGTCTCGCGTATTTGTAGGAATAATTCTCACCAAGTAGCTGGTCGCGTAGACGGTCGATCCGATCGACCAATTTAGATCGTTCCGTACCGTCGATCTCCGGTCGCTTCAACTTCTCGTCTCGCGAGATTCGAGAACGTACGAGATCCGAACCTGTAGAAGATGTTCGTCACCGTATGGTATGGATCGACGCGAGATCGACGGTGGATCGAGTTACCACACTTTGTAAGAGGAAAAGCATTCTCTGTTCTTTGACGTAACGCTCTGGTATTCTATCGCATCGCGCATCACGAGTTCGTAAAGGACACATTAGAGATAATTACTCGTAGAGGCTCGTCGAAGTAAGACTCTCAATTAACGATTAAGGCAGACGCGGACCCCCCCTCCGAAAGGGGTCCCGGCACACAACCGTTCCATATGATCAATTAAATTCGAATCGTAGTTGTTAAGCGAACGACGACAGAGAAGAAGCAGCCAGATTAAACTCGAGCTTTGAAGATATTGATATATTGAGCTTTCGATTGCACACGAAACACGTGACACTCGCTCACACACGCATACACATCAATACACATACACGGAGATACTCACCGTACACCGAATATTACGTAACATTTTTCTCTCTCGTTTCTAACGATAAGTTCCAGCAGCCACTCTTCGTTCGACATCCCGCGCCTAGGAGGAACAACAAAATCACCAGAACCAATCACTGTTCGAAAGTCATTTTTGTCCATCGTGCTGATACAGTTTGTACGCCCGAAGCACGCGCGCGCTTCGAACCTCATTTTAGAAGGAACGTGCGGACATTCGTTTTCGCTAAGGTACCACGTTGTATATGTCAATTTATTTTGCAAAATAAACCATTGGACACGAGCCCTGTCGTCACGAGATCAATTCATCAGTCTCTCACGATCAGTTCGTTTCTCATTCATTTATTTCGTTCGCTCTCAGTTGCTCTTCGGCTTGTATAGTTTTCTCTGTACTCGCTTTAACTGGCTTTTCTCCTCCCAAGTATACAGGGTGAGTCACCTAACGTTTGTACCTCAAATATCTTTGTTGTTTCTAAAGATACGTAAAATATGGTAAGGACAAAGTTGAATGGTACAATGGGGCTGACACGATGCAGAAAAAAAAATTTTGTTTTTATGTCATTTTTTTAGAGATCTCAAGGTCACCTTGACTTTTTTAAATGGAACCACCCTTTTTTGAACACCTACAATGATAGTCCATTTCATTACGAATTCAGTGACTATAATTACACAAGGTCATTCAAGGTTGCGGACAAAGATAACGTATAAGATTTAACGGCTTTGAAGGAATGTTGCATTCTGTCCGTGACCTTGAATGACCTTGAGTAATTATAGTCACTGAATTTGTAATGAAAGGAACTATCATTGTAGGTGTTTAAAAAAGGGTGGTTCCATTTAAAAAATGTCAAGGTGACCTTGAAAATCTCTAAAAAATGACATAAAAACAAAATTTTTTTTTCTGCATCGTGTCAGCCCCATTGTACCATTCATCTTTGTCCTTACCATATTTTACGTATCTTTAGAAACAACAAAGATATTTGAGGTACAAACGTTAGGTGACTCACCCTGTATATCTGTGGTTGCAAGGAAAAACGACAGATGTCAGAATTTCAAAAAATTTCAGTTCATACATTAACTGAGCTTTATAGTGTGGGATTTACGTATTTACCCGAAAAAAGTCACGAAATGCCGCATACCACAGTTTCAAAAAATTTCAGTTTATGCATTAATTGAGCTTTATAGTATATTATACATGTATTTATCAGAAAAAAGTCGTAAAAATAAATTCGAAAGGCTTAACAAAATAATGCAATTTAACCGATGTCCTATATCAAAGAATTAACGATCAAATCTTTAAACGGCAATATCTCCAGAGTGAAAGTATGTGACATGCGGCGTTCTTCCTGACAACAACAGATATTTACCCCCTCTAAATCATTAGCGATCCTCAATTATTTTTCTCAGTTGTCGTTGGTGATTTTTATTCTCGTTTCGACGATCAGAGATTTTAATCAAACTCACTAGCTAGTGCTTTCTCACCCCCTGGACAATTGTTCATCGATTCACGACGGTTCTCGACGCTTACTCGCAGTAGATAATGTCCTGTTGGTAACGCAGAGGGTGCGCACCCCCACGGTGAATAATTTCTAAGCGACAGAGCAGCTCCGAACAGGGTTGAACCAGCCCCTGAATCCACCGACAATAAATCGCGCCATCTGGGAACGATCGCGCAAGGGTTGAAGCTGTTCGACTCCCTCGGTAAAATTGCCAAAGGGGTGGGAAAGGGTTGAAGAGGAGCGAGACTGGCGGCGCCAACGGCGGAACCGTGGAAACGCTGGAAATATCGTTGAATTATACATGCGCGTTTTTAATTCGGTAATCAATAGTAAAAACCGCTAATATATCCCCACCATTTTTCCGCTATTCCGGATTCGCCAATGCCCAACTACCCGGCAACCCTTTGTGATTTCGCGTGGGAGGAGCCGTTGTTTGCCGGCACCCTGTTTTCCCGATCGACCCGTCGAATTTCGAACCCCCGGCCGTCGTTTTTCTTTTTCCAGCTATTTCGAACCTGGGCGAGATAATGAACGTCGCGACGAGTTTACAAAATCGAGCCCCGGGTCTCGGAAATTAACGCGGAATAAAAAAAAAAAAGGAACATATACATACATACATATACGAGTGGAGGCGTGCGCGCACGCTCGCGGGTGTGTTAGGTTCGCCGCGTGATTTATAGCCGTGGAGATTAACGTCGATACCACTCGATTCTTTTTATCTTTTCACTTTCCCTTGCAATTGCACTCTATTTTTTGTTTCCTCGTTGAAATAAAGAAGTCCGAAATGAAATTGTGTCGAACCTTCCGACGTCTCTATCCGTCTCGATTGTCGGTGATATGCCTTTCAATCTATCGATAACGATTCGTATGGGACCACAAAGTGTTAAGTCGTAGAATAGTGTTAAACAAAAATATAGACGTCATAAAATGCATTGTCTCCGAAATTAGCGATAATGATTCGTACGGAACCTCTAGGTGTTAAATCGGAGAACAGTGTTGAATCGAACTAACACTAGATTTACGGGGCCCGTGAAAATGACGGATTCAAAAAGGAGGCATTCGTGAGGAATTATTAGATTTATTTTTTTTGTGTACATATTACAATAAAAATCGCTGAAGATCTAAGTAAATACAATTTTATTATTTTTATAAAGTAATGTAAAATAATCAATTTTAGTGCTCCGTAAACTTAGTGCTAAAGAAGTCGTGAATTGTACCGTCTAGATCCTGCCGACGTGTCTATCCGTCACAATCGACATTCTTGTCCCCTGAATTTAGCGATAACGATCTTTATGGGATCTGAAAGTGTTAAATCGTAGAATTACGAATGGGAGAATGGTTTCCGCAAGAGAAAACGAAAAAGGGATATTCGACAATTTTGTCCAAGACGAAGCCAATTACAGGCCATGAAAGACTCCGGAGAAGCAGTTCGCTCGTAGGCAGAGGCACGCAAGTCGCTCGGACGTTTGCGCGACCATAATTACTGTTTATTAAAGACGATTGCAAAAACCGGGGCAGGTGCTCGTCGGGAGCCGTTCAGCGGGAAAGAGAGAAGAAGTGACCGTTGTTGAAACCCTCGAAACTCTGTATACCTGCATCCGCACGGTTCCCGCGGTTTTATTGTATCCCGGGCAGGGGCCCTCGCGCTAATTTCCGAGCCTCTTTGCGATTCCGTTCTCGCCGAGGCGGCTCCTCGAGAGCCGGTAGCCCAGCCACGCGTTATATTCGTTAGGCGAAACAGAGAGAGAACCGTACCGATCCCTTCCTTTGCTTTCCTCTCCTTTCCTTTAGTATTCGTTTCGTTCTTTTCGCGGGAACCGAGCCGTGCACCCCCACCTCTTTTCTTCCCACGGGCCAAAACGGGAAATCTCGTGAGAGCGATCCTCGAGCAATCTATTTTTTGCGCATAGAAAAATTTGATGACATTTTGTCGTCCTACTGTGTGTTGCAGGTGGGACGTTTCTACTTGCTGCTGAATCGTTTTTTCATCGCTGGATTTAAACGCGGTGGGACGAGTGATGTTGGAGGACTATTTTTTGGAATGGTAAGTGATCTGTGAGAGATCAGATTGTGGGACATAGAAAACTAGTAGAAGTTCCATTCTTCAACACGTTCGTTACTACAGTCGCAGATTATATGTGACGTGCACAACGGGCTTTGATTATGAATAATATGAAAAAAGGAGAAGGAAGCGTTTCGTCCTAGGCCCGCTAGAGGACTCGTCAGTAAGGCTATCTAGCGGACCCGTGCCTTAGACGCGGGATGTCGTAATTTTTTTTTTTTTCTTCAAAGGTTTCCCATGAGTGGAAGTTGTCCAGTACCTGGGGATTTTCTTTTTCCCCTATATCCTGGATATCCTGTGAAGTGATTGTTATTAGTGGGTTGCGTGAGGGATAATATTTAATGAGGCATGTGTGGGCTTATAGGAAATGTTTCAAAAAACCTATGTATATATATATATATTAACTTCATAATATATAGTATATATTATATATTATATAGTATATATTAACTTCATAATACTGTAGGCAACGTCGAAACGAATTCAACGACCTGCTATACAATGACTTTCAGATGACCTTGAAAGATAATATCGCCATGAATCAATTGCCAGAATATTTGAAATATTTCGACGGTACGTCGAATATATATATATATATATATATATATATATATATATGCAAACAGAGGAAGATTCAGGTAGCAGCGGGAAAGGTGTTGCGGTAGTGTCCCTCTGTTGACGAGCGTAGGAAGTAGCCGCCACACGCTCATAGATTCTGGAATTGACGTTACACGCATTGTTGTCTAATCTTGTAAAGTACAGTATAGTATTCAGAGATTCCATGACTCCTTTCTACTGAATCGTTTCAATATTTCATATCAGAGATACATTGTACAAACGTGTTAATAACTTCGAGAATCTTTCAAATTGCAGCTATTCATTTCTTCCATGAACGCATGAAATCCGCAGTCTAACGAACGCAGATAAAATTGCTTACAAATAGATGTATTTCTCTACAATTTTTCACTTTACTGCAAAAAGATAATTGCGGGCTGAAAGGGTTAACGATCATCGTTAGTAACATTTGTCTCCGCCGGGATACAAATGATACATACGTGAAACGCACGAAATACGGCAGTCGACGTAATAAATGGAACCACCTAAATCTCTCTGCTATTCATGGTTGTCCAAAAGAATTAAAACTGAGACGAATTTCCTATGTTTTAGGAGGTGCATGCATGTGGCTGTAGTCGGACGTTTCAGAGATCCCATGAAGGCTAACATCCTCCACGATTCCTTTCTACTTTTTAGTAGACCCATCCAGACTGGTTCGCTTTTTAGAAGACATTTCCAATAATTTATATCTACTTCCTTGTAGGACCATTCAGATTAGTTGTTTATCGTTTGAGAAGTTAAAAAGAGGCTTCGTTCTGGTACAACCGCTGTGAATATCTTCTGAATGTTTATCAGAAGAACCAGATCGTTGCATGCACTCCACTCTTTTGCCTAATTGAGCAAGCTGTGCCCTACATCGATATCAATTCTCATCGTTAGAATGCGGCTTTTATGCATTTACGTTATTTTTATCTAACTAAAATGGATAAGAAAATAAATTAATGCCTACAATTTTCATTTTGCACAAAATCCGCAGTCCACTCGTCATCTTTTCGAAAAAAATCCCTAGCAATAATACCAGTGTCAAAATGGACTCTGACGGGCCGTATGGGAATTGAAGACAGTACTCGAGCCTCGAAAGAGATAAAACCATCGTTCCAATCGTTGCAATCGAGCTCCACGCAACGATTCGCAGCAATCGTCGAAAAGAAAAGGATCGGTAGGAATCCATGGATGAAATTTTCGTGGCGTATCCTGTGTGCGTCGATTGTCGATGGTGCGAGCATCGTTGGAAGGAAAATCGAGTCTCGGGGTGTCGGTTATCCGGCGGATAGTCGCGTCGGATTTGGACGGGCGTGTGCCCGCGGAAAAATCGTTCGGCTAACGAGGGGCCGACGATAGGTGCGTCGTTCGGGCGACGAACTTTCACGTGGACGTGTCCCGGCATGGGATCGCGACGAGGCGAGGCGAGGCGAGGCAAGGGTAAAACGCGAGCGTCCGCGCGAGCCGCGAATGGAGCGAATGGAGCCGGGACTGCCCACCGAGGCGCGGTGCCGCGGCTCTTGGCCAATTATTTTTACCCGTCGAATCGAATTATCGGGCCGCGTCGATTAACGCGGATTTAATCGCGCGCCCGTGCTCTCTCCGCTTGTCGCTGTCGTCGTTTCGCCGTCGCATCGGCCGGCAGCGTAAGAAGGACGACGAACCGCTCTCTCCGACGATGGGGTTGAAACGCGAGGGAGTGTACGAACGGGGGAGGTTGTACGGGGGTGGACGCGGTACGGCTAGACCGAGACAGAAAGAACCGCGAGCAAGCGAAACCGGCGAAGATAGGAAAATAGAAGGGAAAAAGGGGGGTGAGCGAAGGGCGGGCAACGTCATACCTACGCGTGGGTGACAAGAGACCGAGGCTGAAGAGGAGGTTAAGGGTGAGCGGAGAGGAGAGGAGAAAAGAGAGGAGCAGAGGAGTGGGAAGAGGAGAGAGAGAGAGCGGGGAGAGGACCGCGTATGCCGATGCCGTTGGTTGGAGCGAGTTCGAGCGACACGCAAGAAAGAGAAAGAAGAGAGAAGCGGCTGGTGCCGCGGGGGGGGGGGGGGGGGGGCAGAGAAGGGTGCGCTTGAGCGTCGGTACAGATACGGCATTATGAAAACACGAATGTACTTTTAAATCAATACCACCATCGCATTGTGGGGAGTGCGCTGGTGGGGGCGGCACGCTCGCATCCCGGAATACAAGAGAGAAGAGGAACAGAGAAAGAGAAAAGGGACCACACCACCACCGGCAGGGGCGGGGGCGTAGAAAAGGGTATGAGAAGAGAAGAGTGGAAACGAGAGAAAAGAGAGAGGAAAGAGAAAGAAGGGTGGTCGGTAGTGGCGCGCTGCCGCGAGAATCGCCGAAACAGACAGAGCACGAAAGAGCGTAGAGCGCGGAGAGTCGTGAGAGGAGAGGAGAGGAGGAGAGGGGTGTCTCGTAAGAGGATGGGTAAAAAGGGGTAACCGAGGGGGGTGGCCGCGAGGGTGCCGGTGTGGTACGATTCAGCCGGGTTGAAAAGTATGAGCACCGGTTACCGGTGGTTGCTCAGCCTCGGTAACGAGAACGAGAACGGGAACGAGAACGGGAACAAGAACGAGAACGAGAACGAGAACGAGGCAGCGGCGAGTGCGAGCCGCTAGAATGGCTTTTGACAGCGCGATCCGTCCTCGTCGACGCTTCGGAGGCGTCGCTGCCGCGGGACGTTGCCGCAGTTAATCGTCGCTCGTCGCATCGTCGTTGTTCGGCGGAGCGCGTCGAGTCGCGCTCTCTCCGTCGGTGTCTCGTTCGCGTCTCTCGTTTCCCGTCGAACCGCCTCCGCCGCCTCTGCAGCCGCGTTGCCTGAAAACCGAGTAATTGGGACGAGAACCACGGGCACTCGAATCGATTAATCCGGTCAGCTGAATTTTGATCGATGCGCGAGAGAGAAAGTACCGGCACACCGCCGTTGCGAGAGCCGCGGGGCCGGCGAGGCAGGCGAACGAACGATAAAACGAAAAATAAAAAAAATAAAAAAACTAAATAAAAAGCGGGAGAAAAAAGCGCGTAGAAAATCAAACGTGGAAAAATGCGCCGAGCACGGCGAACGAGTTCGCACTCCCCTGATCGGGACCGATCGAATATTTATTTTCAATAACATTGACGCCGATGCCGACGCCGAGACCGACACGCGGCCCGACTCTCGACGTACCCTTTTTGCTGGGCCGTTTTAATGCATCGGCGACCGGTCAATTTATACGCGACGCGAAATTAGAGTTTACGTTAATTATTTTAATTGGTTTTGCTAATTAAGCGCGACCATTACGAGTAGGACCGGACAATGGTCCGCAAAACGGACATATTATTTGCTAAACACATTATCGTCGTCGATTGGCGTACGCCGAGTGACAAGCCCGCGTTCTGGCCCGCCTAGATCGACCGGCCTGTCTCGTGGCAGCTTAATTAGGGGATGGTTGCCGAATTTAGACCACCACCTAGGTTACACCTAATTTGCGAATCGCAATCAACCAGCATCATCGGTACCGCTCCAACAATATTTCTTCTCAATCTCCAATCAATTAACCCTTTGCACTAGAAAGTATATTCACTCCAGAATTTGAAAACTTAATCTACAATTTGCTAAACACAGAAACATTTAATATTGCAGGAATTGTTCCAAAGTATAAGTTTAGTAATATTTAGCGGTGTTTCAGAAGGGACAGTCGAGTGCAAAGGGTCCCTTACATTGCACGAGGGGGGCCGACGTTTTTGGAATCGAGTGGATATCGTTGGCGATACTCCGGAGACGATTCGATCCCCGATTGATTGAATGGGCAAACGTTGTGGCCGACATTCGACGACACCTGATCGGAATCGAGCGAAGGGGTCCGGATCCGCCCCCTGCCCCTGGTCGGCGATCCCCTTGTTTACAAACAGGACTCGCAAGGTCACCGATCTTGAGGGAACGAGAACGAGTGTCGTTCAACCGATGTCCTCTCCACCCCTCGGCCAAATTCCTTCGCTCGGCCGGGACAGAAGGGTGCACGGGCCGGATGTGTCGGCCGGGGGTGGGTTTTCCGATACGTAACCGCCGACGATGGCATCGATGGCAACCCCATCGTTCCTCGCCGTCGTCGTTGTAGTCGTCGTTCGACCCCCTTCGTCGTTTTTCTTCCCACGCAGCTTCTTATCGGATAGCGCTCTCTCTTCCTCGTCTTCGTACCCCGGTAAACATATGTAGCCCCGGTTGCGAGGTGCACAGAGAGAAAGAGAAAGAGAGAGAGTGCAAAAATAGAGGGAAAGAGAGAGAGAGAGAGAGAGAGAGAGAGAGAGAGAGAGAGAAAGAGAGAGATGCGCATGCTTACGCTTATGCTTACGCACGGACAAACGCGCTCAGGCTCTCGCACTCGGCGAGCACACACCTACACGAGTACACAGCCGCACGTGGAAAGGATGATGAAAGCGTGCTCGGCCACCTGTATGCTTTAACCGTGGATCGAACCTTACCTGTTACTCGTCCGCCGCGGTGAGGTAGTCGGCCCGAGGCCCTCGACCGGGGGATTTCCGTTTCCGGTTAAAGGCACCACCGCTTTACCCCGATTATTCTCTCCGCCGCGGATCCGTTTTCCCGGCGCCCCGTGACACAACCTCGGGAATAGGCGATTACTCGACGCTCGATGCTTTTGCCGCGGTTTTCACCGATCCTATACAACTGCGGACCTCGGGTCTTCCCTGACCCCTCGCATCCCCCGAGCTGCTAGTCCTTTATCCCCTCGCCATGCAATCTTTATCTCGTCTTGTATTATCAGAAATTCTTCCTCCACATCTACGTGCATCAACATTTTCTTTAATGCTTGAATATTGATAACGGAAGTACAGACTTTTATCTCGCAGAGCGTGTTACAATTATGGTCGAAAAAATGGGACTGATGGTCTTCCTGAATATGTAATTGTGCTGCAGTGGTTTGGGAGGAAGCGATACGTAAGATGAAAATGAAGAAACAAGATAATCGGACATGTTTTTTGTTGTATTAGATGTAGGGGAGATTAAGACTTCCGGTGAACGCGACAAATACAAGGTTCATTCGAATTTATTTCTCGTCCACGACTTACATTGCCGAACGCGTTTTTGTCGCACGAGTAGTGGACATCTTGATCGTGCTGCGTTCCCAAGAATCTATCTCGACTCATTTATTCAATAATAGTGTTGCGTACGTATTAATTATAAAAGAGTTACTTTCCAGGGCCTATGGAACGATTGCAGCAAGATTCGGTACGTGTTCTGTTCGAAGCATCTGCATAATTGCCAACGAGCAGTCAACTTCTAACAAAGTTCGTAATTGCATAAATTACCCAAGCAGCACTATTGTTCTTGACAAAGAACTACAACAACAATTTTGACGGGCATTAGCGATTTAGTAATCCTGATCTGTTCTGTCAACTTCACTGTAATCAATCTAGAAAATCGTGTTCCCCCATAGTTGACGTATCGTGTGTGAGGTTCAAGCGAAACGATTATGGCCGGAGATTCGGGGAACGTTTCGCTCGGAATGCAAAGGAGCGCGAGAGAATCTTGGTGATCGGTACCGTATAGCGTCTCTCGGTTCGGGGAGGAGCGATTTGACTAACAAATCGAGTCATCGGCGTGGCCACGGGGAAGCGTTTCGATTTAACGAATGGTGAGCCGTAACGCTCGAACAACAGGTACACCGATTATCCTTCTGTGATTCTGGGAGCGTTTCGCGGCTCCGAAATAGAGGCGGGGCTGGTTCTCGGTCTCTGGATGCTGTGTTCGCGGGTAATATTCCCGCGATATTCCGCTACAACGGGATTATATCCTTGCCGGGCGGGAACACGGATTCGAGCAACGGCGACCGCTCGAAAGTGAAAAATACAGGCCACAGAGAAGAGGAAAAAAAACGAACAGAACAGAGAGACAAAGAGAGGAAAGCGGGAACGAGACCAGCACACGCAGAGAGAGAGAGAGAGAGAGAGAGAGAGAGAGAGAGAGAGAGAGAGAGAGAACGGACAGAAAAAAAGAAACGAGCGTGGAGAATCGAGAAGATGTCGGGAATCAGCGTCGATATACTATTTCGAAACGGTTTTCATGGGTTCTGGAGATTGATGCGACGGCTGATGAGGGTGGCGGGTGTTCCTGGCAGGGTCCCCAGGCACGTGGTGCTACTATTGATTTTAATTTTAGTGAAAGAGGTGGAAAAATTAGAAGGGTGGCACGAGGAGGGCTGACACACGTTGGGAAGGGTGAGAGCGCCGCGGAGGGTGAGCGTGCGAGCGAGCTGGAGACAGAGAAACGAGGGAGAAGCGTAGCCTGCCTGCCTGCCTGCCGAGGGAGAGATAGAGAGAGACGCGTGACCGCATGAGCGACGGCCGAACGAGAAACGGAGAGAGACGAGGAGAAAGAGAAACACGAATAGAGATAGAGAGAGAGATCGAGAGGGACGCAAAGTCGGGTGAGAGCACCGCTGAACAGTTTCGCTTTCATTTCCCTCTTTAGCCGAAGGCAAAGGTAGTCGCTTCGAGGGTGGGAGGGATCTCGGTGCCCGAGGGAAGGCAAGGCAAGGCAAGGCAGCCGGAGCCAAGCCGATCCGAGCGGAGCCAAGGCAAGGCAAGGCAAGGCAAGGCAAAGCAAGAGGGTGAAATCGTATCACGGGAGGATGAGAGGCTTAGAGCGCGATGGAGAGAAAAAGCCCGGAGAGGAAAGACACACCGGGAGAGTCGGTTGGAAAAAGAGAGCACCACTCTAAAAGGAGGGTGGTGCTATTGAATGAGAGTGTGGGACGGGGCAGGGCTCGCGAAAAAGAGGAGAACATACCCTCGACTGTGTAAAACACAGAGGTTCGCGGTGCCACGGCGAGTTCGTGTTTAAAAAACGGCTTGCCTCGCTCGCTCCTCTTTCATCCCCAATCTCTCTCTCTCTCTCTGTCGTACTTTCTGTTCGCGATCCACTCCCTTGGTCCTGTTCGAATCTTCTCGGTACCGCTTTCACCCCCACGCGATTCCATTCGTCAGCAGCCGAGGACGACCTCCGCGATAATTCTCGCCGCGCTCCGGTTGCTCGGCCCCCGAGGTTTCTTCCTTCCTTCCTTCCTTCCTTCCTTCGTTTTATTTTTTTTTTCTCCTCCACGCTACCCCTGTTTTCCTCCCGCAAACAGCCGCGTGTGCGGCACGCCGCGGATCACGGACAAATGCGTGCTTTACGGGTGCATACGCGTACATGCTCTTCCACGTGGAGGAACGAGAGCCGTAGAGAGAGAGAGAGAGAGAGAGAGAGAGAGAGAGAGAGAGAGAGGGAGTGAGAGAGAGAGGAAGGTGAGAGCACCGCGAGAGGGTGAAGGATGAGTTCCTTTGTGGCCGCCTAGATTAAAGGCAGACGCTGATGGGCCGTCAAAGGAAACTATTAGCGTAGAAGGTAATGCAATATTTTTTCCCTCCCCGCGGACTGGATTTCTCCGGCAGTGTAACGACGCCCTCCCTCTCCTTCTCTCTCTCTCTCTCTCTCTCTCTCTGCTTGTATCTCTTTCTCTGTTTGTTGACAAGTATGCGAGTCTATTGGCCGGAGAAACGGCGCTACCTGCTCCGGACCTGCCGCGTCGGTAGAACCGGAAGAATTTTCCTCGACGAAACCGGTCGTCCACCACCCCGCCACCCTCCTAACGGCTATTTATTATTAATATCAGATTAACAACGGCGTTACGCATTGGAACTCGTTGGAACGAACGAACGAACGAACGAACGAACGAACGAACGAGTCGCGGCGGATAATTAATATCATTACGCCCTGTGAAACACAAAGAGCGGAGTTACGACATTTAATTAACAATATTACGAATCAGTGGGGTGGGGCGGTGGGTGGGCGAGGGTGGACCACTGGATGCGGCGGGTGACGGGGGTGGGCGAAGGGGATATATAAAGAGAAACAACGGTGTGTTTTTCCTGGCGATAGGCGAGCCAGGTATGATCGAGAGGAAGAGGAGGTGGAGGAGCAGGAGGAGGAGGAGGAGGTGGAGGTGGTGGAGGAGGATGCGACGGCAGAGGATGAGAGAAGGATGAGGAGGAGGAGGAGGGCGGAAAATACTGGAGTATAACCGGCGTGTCGAGGGGAGGGAGCGCGGTGTGGCGGGGCGGAGGGAGGGAAAGAAGAGCGGCAAAAAATTGACTTTGCCAAAAGCCGGCATCGGTCGTGATCGTTCTCATTGGCCGGCAGCGAAAAAATCCCATCGAATCAGCGGACGAGGTGAGATTTGCAATTAAAACGCGGGATGGTATACCACGGGGTGGCGGCGAGGGTGGAAGAGGGTGAAAGAGGGTGAAAGAGGGTGGACGAGGGTGGAGGAGGGCCGCGGCGGGGTGGTACGCGGGGGTCGGCGGGGGTTGCAGGGTGGCAGGCAGGCAGGCAGGCAAGGCTGTTAAGCGGGAAGGGGTAGGCGGATACCGCCGACCGAAAGGGCGCAATAAATGTACGCATTGCGCAGAATTAGTTGATTAAAATATAAAAGAAGAGCGGTGGGGATGGTGGAGGGTGTCGGGCGCAAGGGGGCGAGGTGTGGCGCGGGAGGCACGCGGGAGGGACGATGGCAGAGAGAGGGTGGTGTTCGGGGGTGGTTCGGGTGGTTCGGGCGGCGGCAGGCGGCGGATAGGCGCCAGAAGGAGAAATCTCTTTTCCCCTCTCGGTTTTGCTCCTCTTCTCTCCGGACGGCGAGAGGCAGAGGAGGGTGACACGCGGGGGGCGGCCGAGGCTGGAAACGCGACGGATAGAAAGAGAAAGAACAAGACTAGGCGGGAGAGCGCAGCAGCCCGGGAAAAGAAATAATCTGCGAGCTGTATTGACGTTTCTAGTCTAACTCTGATTGAATTATGCATGAGCACACCGGAGATGCCGAGAGCTGCCCTTCTCTTTTCCACCCTGCGCGCATAATTTCCCTCCCTTGCGTACGTAAATATAGTGTGTGCTGCCCTCTCTCTCCTCCTCCTCTCTCTCTCTCTCTTTCTCTCTCTCTGTCTCGATCTCTCTCTCTCTCTCTCTCTCTCTCTCTCTCTCTCTTTTCTCTCTGCGCCGTACCGCGCGTACCTACGCGTGTGCTACAGGATACCAGCCTAGGAAAAAAGGGGTTCGAGCGCGTCGACAAGCACACGCTCGCTGCGTGCGGACAGGCTGAACGCGAGTGCGAGCGTCATCGTGCTCACGGAAATAAACGAAACGCCTTTGAACGTTATTATTAGGAGCGATCATGATCGATTCTCTACTTCCAACCGCGTGCGCTTTCGTTCTGGACGCGCGCCGATATTCCGTCTCCGACTTGCCTCGCATAAAACAACGTCGACGATCGCTTCGCTCTACATTTAACCCCCTCGATCCTAGTGCCGGCTATAGTCGGTATCACCGAGACGAACCCCGTGCGCGTACCACTATCGACTATAGACGGCGTCCGCGCAACGAGCCAAAGATACCGACACCGACTCTATTCGATGCTCAGATAATACTTAATTATGCAATAAAGAAAATAATAACACCGCGATCATTTCAAAACCGAACATTGCGAAACGAACGATTCTGAGAGGTTAATATAATTTATACCGGCGCCCAGATCAGCAATCACGGCAGCCGTCGAGCTTGTCGAAACAATGCTCGTCGCCGGCATTCGTTATCGCCGCTTGTCCACCCACAGTCAATCTCTTATCGCGTGACGATCGAAATCAAAACTCTTTCTCGTTTTGTATCGCGTCGAGGACGGAATCGGAGAAAGAGAGAGAGAGAGAGAGAGAGAGAGAGAGAGAAAGGGTGGCCAGGATTCACGGTGGATCGAATCGAAACCGCGGCGAGATCGACGACGCGCGAGAGGACAGGATCCACTCGTTGGCTCGGCGACGCGCGCGTGCCTTTGAAAACGCCGGAGGGAAAAGCGGCTCCGCTCAGATCCGCGCGGCGATATGAGCAACCGCGGCGAATACGTACGCGCGCGCTGAAGGCCTCACGGTTGTGGGCGCCGCGCTGGTTGAAAAAAGTTGAGGCCTCTTAGCTACCCCTGGCAACATCGTGCTACCCTTTCGACGTCCTTTCCAACCGTAGCAATCTCGAGTAACGCGTTTTTTTAAAAACGCTTCCCCGACTAATTTACCGGAACGCTTGGCGCGGCTTAGAATCCTACGGAAACAACAGCCTCTTCCGTTCTCGAGTGGCTCGCCTCGTTCTCGTTCTCGTTTTCGTTCCCGTTTCGCAAAATGGGCTGGGCTTTCTACGAAGGGCGGAGGACGTGTCAGGAAAAATAGATTCTGCTCAGCTTGGCCGATACGGCCGGTTCGATTAACTCGATCGCCTGTTTTCTAGGCGCTCGAAACCATTCTCCTTCGTGCACGCGGGAAAGGAAAGGAAAGCTCGAGGTTCCTCTATTAATAGAAGAAACCAGGCCAGGGGAGAACGGAGCACGATCGCCGGTCAGCGGCGCGTGCAAGAACGGAAGGGTAAAAAGCGTACGCGCGGCGTACCGGTCGCAATAGAAGGAAGGGTTGCGTGCTTGCGTGCGTAGAGCCGCGTGAGATTACGCGCGAAAATTTCCCGGTTGATCGTGTCATCGACTTCGCGAGCTACATCCTCCTATGCCTCTCCATCTCCATCTCTATCTGTCATTGTCCGAGCAAGAGTTTTTGCGCGCGAGAGAACATCGGTTTCCGCGTCGAAATACTTTTTCTCGCGTTATTACAGACTCGATAAAATAATTCCCAGTTGCCGCAGGATCGAATGCAACGAATCGCTGGACGAATACATCGAATATAAACAGGATTTCGAGATTTTCGGGGAGAAACAGGCGATGCTCGCGTGGAACGCGCATCGCATCGATTCGCCGTTTATTCCGTAAATATTGCGTCGATACTGGACCCGACCGTAATTGATAGTCGTTTTCCTTCGTTTAATTTATTAATCGAACGTTTACGACAAGCCGGACGGCTTGTTTGGATCGGGTGACTGCGTCTGCCGCCGTTCCTCCCGCCTCCCGCCCCCCCCCCCTGGCCCTCGTGATCGAACGAACGAACGGGTGAAGGGCTGGTTCGGGGGTTGGTTGCAATTATCATAGGGACAGAAGGACCGGTCCTCTCCGCGTTTGTTTAACTGTCGAGATAATTATGAAATGCATTTCGTTGCTACGAGTAAAATAACGACAGGTATATACTTTCGTACGGTAATTCGACTAATTATTATAAATGGTCGTGTTAATTTATAAACGGAATTCATCGAATCACGCGACGCACGCCGCCCTCCCTCCCCCCTCCCCCCTGTGGGCGAAGGGGGTTAGGCGAGGGCGGACGGACGGCTCTGTACTCGCGGGGGTGCACGAGGTGGTGTACACGAGGTGCAGGAGGAGGCTGAGGGTGGCGAAGGGTGGTTGCGAAACCAACGCGATAGGCAGGCAGGTCGGGGTGAAACGCGTCAAATGGAAATGCATGTTTTTTGCCGCTTTAGTAAAATCAGGGGCGCAGGAATTACGGTCCCTCTGATGCTCGGGACGCGCGCGAGTTTTATTATGCATTTACACACTTATGTACCAGCCAGTGTAACTACGCATCGCTCTCTCCGCGATGGCAAGCCAACCCCGCGACAGGGGCTGGCTGCCAGGGGGATGTTGAATCTCCTCCCACCATCGCGGTCCAGGTACATCCCCACCAGCCGACCGCCGATGAGGGAGTTTCGCGTCTAGTACTAAAAACGAGGGGATCGATACTAAAATGCTTTAAAGTCCTGAATTTTATATCCGACCGGTACGCAGAGAGACAGAGAGACAGAACATGAGAGAGAGAGAGAAAGAGAAAGAGAGAGAGAGAGAGAGAGAGAGAGAGAGAGAGAGAGAGAGAGAGAGAGAGAGAACTAAAACGAGGGAGAGAACATTTCGCCTCGACGGGCCTAAAAAACCAACCGACGTCGTTCTCCGGCGTCCTCTTCGTTTTCCTGATTCGGTTCAAGGACAACCGAAACGCGCCTCGGCTTCGCCTCCGCCTCGATTCGCAACCCCTCGTTGTCACCCTATACCGCAGTGATTCACGATTTTTCAGCGATCCGATCGAACACGTACTCTCTTCGCTTCGCAATTATTCTCTATTCTCTGGAAAGAGTCTTCGTTTCCACAGAGACCGAGCGAGCGGCTCGCGAATAGCTCGAGCAAGAGCGAACGGTCCTTGGCAGAGGTAGAAGAAGGGAGGATAGTATTTTTTGATATTTAACGAGGAAGAGGGTGGCTGGTGCGCGGAGGACAAGGGACACGAAGGTCCGCTGGTGCTCGACCGCGGTCGAGCTGCGGGGGCGGGAACGGGAGCCACTCGAGAGAGCAGTCCAAAGAGCTGCCGAATGTCTGCCCGTCCGTTCTCCGCTCTTTCTCTCTCTCTTTCTCTCTCTCTTTTTCTCTCTCTCTTCGGTCCCCGCTCTCCGCTCACCGGTCTCCGCTCTCGCGAACGCAACTTTTCTCTCCCTTGCGGCCGAGCCGACCCTAGAGCAGTCAGCGAGCGAGGAAAACGAAACGAACGCGAGAAGGAAGAAAGCGGGACGAAGAAACGGAAAGGCGTGCCGTGCGTGTGCGAGCAGGACGGCCGTTTCTGTTCCGACGGGGGTGGGGAAGCGGGTGCGGGCGGGGGACGAAACGCCCCTTGTTTCATTCCGCTTTTTAATAAGGACCTCGTTTGGAACTCTAGGCTTTAAATAGATCAATACCTACGTACTTCATCCCTGGCAACGAACCCATCCCGCCCCCGCACGTTTCAGCCCCCCTGGCCACCCTTTTTACCCCGCGTTCAACTTCCCTCTTTCTCTCTTTTCCACCCTCTTTCTCTGCCGGCGCGGTCTCTTTCTCTTTCTCTTTTCCGCGCCTTTCCGCTCACCGGTTCCCCGTTTGCCCCTCTCGCTTCTTCGCTCTCTCGACTACTCTGTCCTTCCACGTTCCTGTAACTCGTCGTTCTCTTTCTCTCTCTCTCGTTCTCTACGTTCGCTCCACCCCACTGTCCCTTGCCCTACAACCCATCCGCGACGAACCTACACCCTTTTTCGCGATTCCCCTGCCTCCGAAGCGCCCTCGAGCGTACGCGTACATCCGTTTGCAAACGTAGCTTACGCACGAACCTCGCCGCGTATCCGTACGCGTAGCTATTAACGTGCACGGTTCACCTCCGTACGTCTCTCCTCGTCTCTCTCACTCTCTCTCTCTCTCCCTCACTCTCTTTCTCTCTCTCTCTTTCTATCTCCCGCGTTCGTCCGTCTCTCTATCTCACCGCAAAACACCCTTTTTCGCCGCGTAGCTGCCGATATACCGGCACGCCGACCGCCTGCCTGCCTGCCTGCCGGCAGCGTCCTGCTTTTTTCCCTTTCTCTACGCTTTTTCCTTCCTCCTTCGTCGTTTTATTTTTCCTCTTTTCCCAACGCTTTCTCTCTCTCTCTTTTTCCCTCCCGTTTTTTTTCTACTCTCTCGTTTTTCCATTTTTTTTTCTTTTTTCGCCTACCTCTCGCCGTCCGCATGGCGGCGCCTCCACCCCCGCTCGCACCCGCCAACCCCCGTCGACCAGTAGCGGCACACAGCCTCGTTCTCCGGCTCTCCGCGTGAATGGGCGAAAATGTAGGTAGGAGCCCGTTTTCGCTTTCTATACGACACCCGGCGAAAACGAGAGTCACGTACGTTCCGAAGCACCGACGCCGGGGTACCATCACGCACCGACACACGTGGCCGACCGGCCTCTCTCACCTTTCAACCCCCTACTTTCCGCCCCCGCGCCTCTCTCCCGGCCCCTAGCCTCTGGCACACGCCGTTCCGCAACGCGCTCCATGTCCGTTTATCTAGCTGTTTCTCTGTTAACCATTCGTCGTAGCCCAAGCGAGAGACCAACTTCACACGCGAATCTGATTTACATGCGACTACTATCTCTCTCTCTCTCTCTCTCTCTCTCTCTCTTCTCCTACGAAAACCAGCCGACGTCCATTAACTCGCCGCTGGCCAACTGAACGAAACACCAACCCCCCGTACACCCCGTGACCGACACGCCGTTCGCTCTCTCCACGTTTTTCTCCTTCGACCTTTACCGCCCCCGACCGTTTCGATATCTTCTTTCCATTCGACTCGACGTTTGATGTCGGATTACCGAGCTCCATCTGCTGTTTCGTCTCTCTACCGACGAAACTGATTTACATTGTCGAGAAGCTGCTTCTTTGCTAATCAAAGGGAAAGGAATCCTCCGCTTTCCAATGCATAGGATTCTGGCGACTGTGATCGAACCTGTTCGTATATACGTATCTTTATGAATAGGACCGACACTCTTAAGACCCGGGGCAAGGGAACGTCTATTTTCGTTTATCGACTCTTTTCGCGTTCGGATATAATTGTTCTGCTCAAATCGGATTTGTACGCTCCGCGATTGTCGGCTATATTTTCGTGTCCTTTCAAACTGCCGACTAAATCTAGCGCAAAAGGTTAAAAATTAACGACTACATGACGCTATACTCTATCCAATGTAAAGAGTCCGCACGATCCTTAACACTAAACCTACCAACTACAAAACATATGAAAGTGAAACGTTTTATATAAGTGAGAAGATTGAATTTACTTAAACTTTTTACGGTTTTCGTTATAATATCTGCTTAAATAAAGAAGTCAATTTAGCCATTTCCTATGAAAGCGTTTCTATAATTTCATTAAATGTGAAATAGAAAACCGGTCATTTGACCGTGGTAGGTTTAGCGTTAAGAATTCACGATTCTTTCGTTTTTGATCTGCAACCCACTTTCGATTCGACTCATTGGACGAATCGTACGCCAATTGATAGAATAATTGAAGCCATCGAAATTGCAATAGCAACGCGTGTCTTTCATGTCGGATGTATTTTTGACTGACTAATAATTCTTGACAAATTCTGAAAAAAATTCGAGAACACGAACGAACTTCATTTACAGTTCAAGGTTTAATGATAGGATCGATGGAAGCCAGATTCCAGGGGATAGATCTTCTACAGGAAGCTAGATCGTAAATCGTTGGCTCGGGTGAAAGCGGAAGGAGGTGAAAGAGGAACGCGATACAGTGGTGGAGATTCGCATCCTCGTTCGAACGACAAAGGCATCGGGGTAAACAGCCCAGGGGGATGATTGATCGCCACGGAACGGTGAACTGGTGGATCCCTGGGTTTGCACGCCGTTATCAGCCAATTAGCACAGCGATCTGGCCTTGATCTGTCGGTTTCGCGATAGGAAACTCCCAGAGACCAGTGAGTGCGGTGACCGTCGAAGAACGGTGTTGCATTTGTTTCAGCTGGTGCATCAGGCTTGGTCTCTCGGTTCCGGTAAAAAGGACAGCGCGCGCCGGGCGCCGCATAACGCGGCGGGTTTTCATCAATTTTCCGATAGGTCGTCGCCGGTTCAAGGGACACGCGGAGCACGGACCGGAAATCAGTGATTGTTGCCGCTGCCAATTCGTGTAAGCGATCGGTTCGATAAATTCGTTTCAATTAATTAAAGCGAAATCAAGTTTGGTCCATCGAACTTTTTGCCTGGTGCCCACCGTGGCACGGCTCGGCTCGGCTCGTCTCGGCTCGACTCGAAACGGCGACACGCGCGCGTCGAATAGCGAGCGCACCGCGACGAGAGGGTTAAATCGCTAGACATCGATTAACGTTGCCTCCTGTCGGCGTGTCTCGTTGTCGACCTCCCCCTCTGCCATCTTATCCTCTCGTTTCCTTTTTCTCTTTTCGTCGTTCTCCTCCTCCCACGCTCGCGCACGCACACGCACACACGCGCAGCCTACACACGGATCGTTTTCAGCATACGTTTCGGAGGTTTATTTTCGAGCGATGAAGGCGAGTCACGTAATTCCGTGGCCGATCAGGCGAACGACCGGAGGGTGGTCGCGCCCGGATTCGTCCCGCGATTTGTATTTCTTTTTTAGGGTCAAAGGGGAGCACCGATGGCCCAGGATCCCGAAGGGTGTCGGATCCTCTTCCCATCCTTCTTTCTCTGTCTCTCTCTTTTTCGCTCTCGCTCTTGCAGTTTTTTTTTGTTACGGATATTCGGCCCGGAAAGGGTGATCCGTCGACCTGACCTCGAGAACCGTGAGAGCGTCCTTGACCTATCGACGCAGACCGCGACGCCGATCGTCCGAAAACTCGATCGTCTACCACCCGATCGCCTCGATTAAAAGCCCATTAATTGGAAACGAATACTGTGGCATCATACCGCGTCTCTCTCTCTCTCTCGCTCTCTCTCTCGAATAGAATTGCTGGCCTATTCCACTTCGAGGCCGAGCGTGCCTCGCTACTTCTACTTGCTAGCCAAGTAGCTAACTAGACAACAAGGGAAACGCGTGGTCAATTCTATCCTATGCTTAGAGGCTTCGTAATGTCTTTGAGGTTCTATGCGATTAGAAGCAATTTGGACAGCTTCGTGGAAACCTGTGACTATTACACGTGTTCTTTTCATGCATAAGAAACATGATCTCCTTTGGTGACGGTAGAACTTTGAGAATAGTAAACTAGAGACAACGAGGATCCAGTTACAGTAGACCGTCCACAGAATGCAATGTCCTCGCACGGATCAATTAGACTCTCAGCCACTCGGAGACCCAAAAACCAGACTGCGCAGAAAATAGCAAGTTCTCAAGACAGAGTGGAGAAAGTAATTACGCCCGTTAAGGTTAAGCAGGCTCGGCGAGTGGATGGTTGTTGTAGCTGTCGTTCGAGATCCGGCAGAGGAAGAAGAAGAAGTCGAGCGCGCGTGGCTGTCAAAACTGCAGGAGAAAGCTTGTAATTTCCATGACGTCTGTGCTGGATCGTGCAGGCTCAGAACCAACCCGCTCGTCGTACCGGAAGCGTGCGGACGTAGCCACGGAAGAAAACGAAGAACAAAATGACGCGCCATGGTGAAGGAAGAAGAAGCAACAGCAGCAGGAGAAGAAGAAGAAGTACCACAACAGAATCGAATTGAAAGAGGGCAAGGTTGTCGTATCCGTTGTCAGGGCTGACGACAGGAGCCTGTAGCAATCGAAAGAGCAAGCATCGAGGAGGCATCCAAAAGCTCGCGAACAGATCCGAGCGGAGCCGAGCCGAGAGCAGAGGGAACGGAGAGATGAGGAGAGAGAGAGAGAGAGGAGAGAGAGACCGATAGAGGATAGAAGAGAGGAGAGCGAGCGAGACAGAGCCGGGGCGTGCATACATTCATGGGCCGTATAATTTCCGCGGGTCGCCGCAAAATCAATAAAAGAAACATTACATCGGCGGCTGGCAGTACTGAGCTTGGCAGGGGCCATGGGATTGGATGGGGAAAACGAGATGGGAATGGGTCGCGCAAGCGTTGCTAGAAACTCTGACAGCGGCACGGGGCTCCGCTGGCTCGGCCGTTCGACCATCGAAAGAGGAAAAAGGAAAGGGAAAGAAGAACCAGAGGAGCTGGAACAGCAGCACCGGCAGCAGCAGCAGCAGCAGCAGCAGCAGCCGCCGCCAGGAGAGGAGAGGAAGGAAGAGAGAGAGAATCACAGGGTGGAGGAGGACCTGGGGGAGGTGGGTGGAGGAGAGGGCGGCCGCGAAGAAGGAGGAGGAAAGGAAAGCAGCCGGAGGAAAGCAGCGAGTCTTATGAAATATGGCCTCCTTACGAAGGAGTCTGTAGCCGCGTTCCTTGGCTAGGGAGCGGCTGCGAGGGGATACGTGGAACAGAACGGCCCAGAGAGAGGGAGACAGAGTAAGACTCATGGTAAGGCAGAGAGAAACCGAGAGAGGAAAATGAATACAAGAGCTGACGGCACAGCGAGGAGAGATAAAGGGAGCGAACTTTGCCAGAGTACCTGGACCAGAGTCTAGGACGAAGATACAGCCTCTCTACTGGCGACAGAACGATCCCTTTTTCCAACCGCCCTCTATTCCTACATTCCTTCTCCTCCGCGCACCGCCCCTCTACTTACGACGAGCATCCTCCAAACGTCAATCGTCAATTTTTAGACAATTTTGAACCGTTATATTTTGGTCGAAAATATTTGACAGATATAGGCAGTGAACCCTTACAAAGAAGGCTAACCCCTTGCTACACAATTTTCTTCAAGAATACAACGACTTCCTTGTCAGAAGAACAAAATGATATATGTATTTGTTTGAGTTGGTTCGAGGTATGCAAGAGATGAAACTCAGTAACAATGCTTTATAAAAATCCAACTAATTTACATTGGTATCACGAGACTGCAGATTTTATGAATTTATGTCAAAATTGGTTAGCTGCAATTTGCCACAGTGTAGAAATTGAAAGACTTGAATAGCATCAATGCACATTACTTTCTACCTAGTAAAATGATCAAAGGAAGGACAGCGTTCTCGAGCATCTCCTATATTTTCTAACAAATGCAGAAAATGTTTGCATAAAGATCCGCAGGCTACTTATCCTGTTCGTTTATACTTACCAGTCTTCGACTTGATCGCCCGAGAATTCGTACTCCTACAGTAAGGGTTAGTTTCATCCCTAAAGCCTGAATATCCTGGATAAGAGAAAGTGTGCGTTAAATGCACTCACGAATCGCTACAAAAAACGATGAATCCTTAACCCCTTAACCTACGATTTAGATTCGAAGATGTTGGGTCGAAATCGTATACAAGCTCGCGCAGCGTTCGGGACATTTGCACGACTTGTTTATTTAGGTTTGGCCCGACCATCGTACGCGGCCTATGCCCGTAAAATTTAGGTTCGGCCCGACCATCGTACGCGGGCTATGCCTGTCATTATAGGTTAAGGGGTTAAAAAAGAACGACACTGGATCCCGGGATGTTCTTCTACGAGAGTAACACGTTCGGGAGCATTTTCCGTATGGACAGAGCCGCTCATTTTTCCTGGTTCTCGCATTTGGAAACGGCTCGGTTTTCCAGGAGGTGCGCAATTGCGGCAAGGCGAAAGACTCCCTTCACCCGTCTCGCAGCTCGGAGGACTTCTAATCAGAGGTCTCGAACGCTTAGTCGAGGGCGGGTTGGAGGAGACGACGCGGAGGAACGCATTATTATTCGAGCGGTATCTGCGGCGAACATTGTTCCCGTGGCAGACAACGGAGGTGCAGCGGAGCAACAAGGTGCGCGCCACTTGTGGCTCGGAACACCTACGCTCTCTCGGTATCGGTTCTCCAGAGAGGGAGGGGGGTGGATGAGTTGAGCGCCGTTGGGGGTGGAGGGTCGAGGGAAGGGTAGTTTGTGCGGTGCAACGAGCGACGTAACAATCGAACGGGTCGCTCGATGGTACAAGAGAAGACGCGAGACTGTAAGAGGACGCCGGGGATGCCGGACAGAGGAAATGAGAAAGCCGCCCTTCCCGGGGGCCCCCTGACAAAAGGAAAAACCGGTGACGCAAAAGGGGTAAGGTTGGCTCCGTTCTCTCTGTTCGTCGGCGAACGCCGATATTTATCGAACGGGCCACGATTCTCGATTCCTCGCTCTCCAGAACCGATTCTTTCTCTCTCGACGCGCTCTCAGCCTCGAAAGGATCTCGCTCGAGTTAAGGGCGCCGCTTTATCCACCCTCGAAAAAAAAAAAAACCACTTTTCCCGCGCGCACTTGCCCGCCACCGAGTGGCGAGCGTAATTGCCGAGCGACGCATCGCTCGATGCACTCGTCGCGTCGGGGACGCGTCAAAGCCATCACCGATAGTTTCCGATTGTCATCGAAGCCTCGCCATCCGGAAACCGATCCCCGATTCACGCCACGAGCGGTTTTTGTCCTCGACATTTCGAAAAATCTGGCCCCGCGGATTTTTGGCAACGATCAAGGTTCACTGCACCTATTGGAGGAAAGAGGACAAATTCATGCAGCGTTTGGTAATTGTATTAACCTTTCACGGGTGATCCTCGGTGGCACAGATGTTGCCACAGGTCCCTGACGATTTTAACTTCTCGATATCTTTTTAGTAGATGAAAGCGCATCGTTCTTAAACAACCGACTTACAATGTTCAATCTACAATTTTCAGTACGGTTCACGAATATCGTCACTGAAAGGTTAATTAACTATAAATAACGCTTAGGTTTAGTTCACCTATGTATCTTTGAGAAAAATTCGCCAACCCTCCTCTTTATCCAGCTACGAATCATGGGCAACGCCTGCTGCCGTTCGTAAGCACTAGGACACCTGCTGGACATCCAAAAGAGGTGATAATCGAGATCCAACATCTGCTGTTTTTTTAATAATAACTGCGAGAACATGTAATTCAGTAAACGCGTGTGTGGTATTTACGTAATCCCAGCCGACGCGTAGTGCCTGTCTTATTAAAAACCCGTGTCTGTAGCGTTGCACAATTTACGTACCGAGCTTTACTTTGTTCCTCAAAGGTGGAGCCAATTATACTAAAAATGTGGCATATTATCGTAATATTGGGTACGGTCATGCTTTATAGCTTGGAATATCGTCTCGGGTGAAAGATTCCTTCGAGATTTTACCATTTACGTATGCACCGTTATCGTCAACGAGATTGTCACTTTTTTTCTACATATTCGGTTATCGCATTCTCATAATTGATGTAAAACGTTCTAATAACGTTGGTGGTTGTGAATCAGCAAAACCATTGCGTCAGACGAATTCAATATCATTCTATTCAAATTCTATCTTAGATATCCTAGAAATATTTCTATGCATTTTCTGTCTTTCGCAGTCGATCCGGAAAAATTTATATAAAAATTGTGCTTAGACCACATAGCTGAAGTGAAACTTCTTTCTTTAATTTTCTTTCGAAATTTTATTAACACTTTACGACATTTAATTTTCTATGATTCTATTATTGAAACAATTGGCTTGTAATAGCTAAAATATGATATAAATATTCTTGATTCAAGTTTATCTAAATGTCTTGCAAATACTTCATCGAGAGATGTTCCCGATCTTGTTGTCGTTTCATTTGGATTATTTACCATTTCCAATCTTAATTCACTTCTAAACAATTTTACTAATAATCCTGATTGTTTCGATGCAAAGTTCACGTTGATATCTCCACTTAGCATCATCGGAATTTTATCATAATCTTTATTAAGCAATGCCGAACTCTCAACCGTTTATGCTAATAGAATAGAATTTCGTTTCATCGTTTCATCTTTTCATCGCTAGATTGGTTTTACGCCTACCGCGCCTAAAGAAGTTTCAGTTCAAAATCCTCCTTCTAGTACTGAAATTACTTTATACATTTGCACAATTACACATTAGAGTCTACTACCGTTATCAGGTTAACGATTGCTACGGGAAAGATAATTCAGTAGAATCCAAGTACGTTTCAAATATGACGATTGAACCGAAATTATCGATGTCGTTAGGAGATTGGCTGTTCAGCGATAGTCTAACGACGTTCCCGGTTCGGTTGGTGGGCCGAGCGACTTGAAACTTTCGAGGGACAGTGTACTTACTGGTTTTCGGCTGGTACACGCGTGTTCTGGGCAATTAGCGCGGCGCTGGGCGAGTAGAGAGCTGTTCTCTCGCGTCGAGCCTTTCCTCTCTCTTTCTCTCCCTCTTCCTCTCGGCTCGGTGCATCGGTGCATCGGCGCTTCGGCAATAAATCCACAGCCGGATACGGAAATATTCGATGAGCACGAAAATCCCGGTGCACCCGGGTGCCGGCGATGATTTCGCCTCGATATTCAGTGGCACGTCCTTATTTCATATTCATCAAATCACCGATAGTTGCATATCTTATACGAATACCATGGAGAATCGAAAATCGCCAAGTTTTTGCCTCGAGGACGAGGTGAAAACGATTTTTCGAATGTATCAAGATCCCGGCTCGATAAAATACTGAACGGGATCAACGGCTTGTCAGGAAATCCCGAACGATGCCGTCGGAATCGTAGTCGAAGGACGTTCAGCTTTCTGTAACGAGAACGAGCATCGTTGGCTTTTCGTATCTGCTGCGTTTAGTAGTTGTACCACGCTGTTGTCTCTCTTTCTCTTCTTGTGCTCTTCTCGCTCTTTTGCTTGCTCATGCTCTTACTCTGTCTCTCCCTCTCTCTCTCTCCATCTCTGTTCTTCTTCTTCGCGACACGTTCTCGATGCGTGAAGCGACAGCTGCGTCGACAGCTTCACGAAAATCGCGTAACCGTCGCCGGTTTATCGTATATACCTACGGGACGGGGGAGCGTGGATATCGAGTATCGAAGACATCGAAACACCTTGTCCTACAGCACCTACGATCGCCCTGTCCTTTCCCATAACCGGCCATTCTACACCAAGGGACGGAGAAAAGATATTCTCCTCTTGTAACGATCGCAAAAATTTTCGTAATCCGGCCCGACAATAGCTGCTAGCCACCAGAAGCCTGATAAGCAGAACGCGGATCTTTATGCAAAATAAATATGTTTGCCATTGATTGTAGGAGGCTAGAGATAAATCAATATTGATGTCATCCCTTAATCATTTTATCGAGTTGAAAACAACGTTACAATATTTTTGGATTTTTCCAGTATTTCACCCAGTTATATTTCTCTCAGCCAATTTCATCGCATAAAACTCATCCGCAGTCTGCTGATAAGGCACTTTTTAACGTTTCTGTTACGTTAGCGAATTGTTCGATAGTTTTCGTTTAAATACCGATTGCAAACGAAGTTGATAGTTCTATCTGTTAGAAAATCTTCAACTATCTGTTTTTGATTTCCAGACATTTCTACGAACAAGCATTCTATAAATTATTGATTCATGGATTCATTAATTCATCTTAGGTGCTGGAACATTTTGGCAACTATGTGCTTGACTATGCTCAAGATTACGTGCCTATTAATTTATCAATTTTTTCGATATTCTTGAACTTCTTCTAGGCACATCAATAGACTACGAATCCTTATTGTGTACAATAAAAATTTAAAATGTATTCATTATTTTAATAATTTTATGAAGTCGATTTTAAATTGATCAGGCCGTATTTATTATAAACGCATAAACTCCGCAGACTTTCCATTACTCCTAATGGAACAGCTAGTAATTAAAATACCCTGAGCCTAAATAGCCTAAGATCTAGGCAAGAAATTAGGAATGTACAACAAATTTGCTATTCGCCATCAAGAACATAGACCAAATTTTAAAGACATTGAAAATACATACTGGATATTGACGATAAGGGTTGAAAAGGCCCAAAGTAGTTCCAGGAAAGTCATGAACAAAAGCAAAATGGTTCTGAAGGTGTATGGTTGAGTTCCGAGGTGCGGCGGGCCAGGAGTCGAAAATTTGCGAACCACTGAGGAAACTAGTTGGCGTTCTTGCGGCCGAAGAAGTCGAAAACCTCCCGTGAACCCTACGTGCCCCCCACCACCGTGTCCCAGGCTCCTTTCTTTGGTCTCGTTGGGCCCGGTCCTCTCGTTGGCCGGGGCCGGAGAACCGTGCACCTAAAATGCATGCTAGGCTTTCCCCCCGGGCTGGCTCGCGCCCCCGCCCACCAAAATCTCTCCCCACCAATCGGCAAACCGAAGCTAGGTATCTTCCTCCGGTCGCCACGACTCCTTGCCCGTTGCCTGGTCCCGCGCTCTCCCTTCCGACGATCAATCCCTACCTAGGGGAACGGGGCCCGGGCCCGAGGAGCTCTCTTCTTCGGTTGCGAGCCGATCGCGTGCTCGCGCGCGCGCGAAAAAGAGCGCTTTCAAAGCTGTCCGAAGCGAATATTATTGAGAGAAATGCTTGGAGATCGGTTGCGAAAACCGGGGCCTCATTGACATGGGTCCGTCTCGGGCCCGCTCGCCGCGTCACGTGGAAACGTAATGCTTCTTGGCAGCTGCAGAAAACGTTGCGCCAACAGAGACAATATTACTAGCAGCTGCAATGGTCGCCGTCGTTCCCGAAAACTGAATCAAAAAACGAACAGAGAGAGAGACTCCGTTGCTGCGGACGCGCCATAATTGCAATATATTGTAGATTGACGGGTCTCGGGATCCGTTGCGTGTTACTACAATGCTAACGGCTCTGTTCAAGGGAATTCGGCTCTCCTAGCCGAATGAATCCGTGGACTCGTTCTAGAAGTTGTTTTTTTTCGGGACCCGGGTCGAAGCTCCGAGACATCGCACACGCAAAGTTGCAACCGAGGGCCCCGCGTCGATCTGAGAACCATGACTGCATAGCTATCCGTTCCCTGAACCAAAAGTCCCCTCTTCCCGGGCCCCGTTCGCCACGGCATCGGTCTCTCGCTGGCAAATAGTCCCAAAATGCATTGGTGCCCGGTTCCCCGTCCCTCGGGCCGCCCGCGCCGATCCCAGGGACCGAGACGAAGCGGAGGGGCCCAAGTGCAACGGCTCCTCCGTGCTTGCTTCTACACTACCTTCTACACTACCAGCGTTCTTTCTCCGTAGCGAAACGCTGCCACACCAACGCACACACATACACGAACACACGCATCGTTCGCCGTGTCGCGATCACCTTCTCTACCGGCTTTAACTTTTGCACGGCCGCTGCTTTGGCCCTCCTCGCTCCTTCTCTTTCTCTCTCTGCCTCTCTTTCCTCTTCGGCCATCGCCCCCTCCTTCTCTGCCTCCCCCCTTTCGTAATGCAGTTCCCCGATACATATACGCGCGTGCGTCGATGTGTCCGTGAGTTGGGGCCAGCGCTCCCCTCTAGTTGCTAGGCCCACTTGCCCGCTTTCTTCGCGAATAGGCATGTTGGTATATAGGGTGATCCCAAAGCCTCGAACGAGTCCCTTCTCTGATTGCGAAAAAAATTAATGGCACTGCATCCTCCGAGGGGAACTGCAAGGATCGTTCCTCTGTGCTGCTGCAGCTAGGTCTGCGATTGGCTAGGGACATGCTCGGAGAATGTGTCTTTGTCGAGAGGATGCTTGATGCGTCGTTGCTTTGCTGTTCTTTGATCAAACTTCGAGTGCAATGTTCAAAGACACTAAAGTAGGCGCAACGATCGCGTTACATTTACGAATGTCTATGGTTTCAGATTTATTCTCGTACAGTCAGTAAAACCATTAGATAACACAGAGGCAATGTGACGCTGCTAACAGGCTCAGAATGTTTAAAACAAAGGAAAGAAATACTGAATCTTTGAGATACAGTGCAATTTCAGCAGCTATACATCGAACTATTCAATAGACTTCTGGAATTGCAAGACAAGAACGTAAAATGTGCATAGCTGCATTCACACACAAATGCAGTACACAAGATGCAGGTTTTTTTGCAGTTTTATTATCCGCTAGTACAACTCCTAGCTAATCTCTTCCACCATAATGCAGTGATACAATCATACTGATGGAAGATGAAGAGAATATAAAATGCGCATGGTTGCATCCGTGAAAGAAACGTAGTACAAAGGATGCATTTCTCTCGAGTCAGATGCATTTTATTATGCATTATTGTAGCTATTATTGTAATAATCGTTTCTCAAACGAATCTAATTACACCGATAGGTCAAGGGAAGAACGTGAAATGTGCAAAGTTGCATATACGAAAGAATGCAGTTCTCTCTGATCTCTAACATGCTTCCTCCCGCGATCAGAAAAGAGATTCGACTCGTTCGAGTTAAGTGAATCACCCTGTACATACACATATATGTAACTTGTACCCACTTGCACGTTGATCGGCGGGTATCGGAGAAGCGGCGTGGGCAAACCCCACCTTAGGTGCAACGGCCTAAATGCAACTTGTTCCCCGGGCTACGTTTCTCTGGGCCGGGCCTGGGCCCCGTTTCGTATTCCTGCTCCTGCCGCTTCTACCATCGCTGGCCACCAGAGACTTCCTCGTTCCCTTAGATTCGTCTAACAGATTCGCCTGTATCCTTGCAAATTTTACGTTATTACCCGTTTACATTAGAATTGCCATTCTGAGGCGCGACTAAAAAATACCATTATTCAAAATATTTTTCACGGTATTCAATTTTTATTCCATGAAGTGCTAAACATTTAATCCTAGATAACGTAACTTATGGTCGGTGGAATTAAAAGCACAAATGGGGTCGAACGCTTTTTATTTAACACTAGATTTACGGGGCCCGTCAAAATGACGGATTCAAAAAATTTTAATTTACGATTATTAAGACTGTAAGGAGGCATTCGTTAGGAATTATTAAATAGATTTATTCTTTGTGTACATATTACAATAAAAATCGCTGGAGATCTAAGTAAATACAATTTTATTATTTTTATAAAGCAGTGTAAAATAATCAATTTTAATGCTCCGTAAACCTAGTGTTAACCCTCTGTCTACCGTAAAAAAACCTTTCATTATGCGATAGAAAATTTATACCACAAAACGTAGTAAATATAAAAAAAAACTTTTAGTTTTAAATAATAAAAAATAAGGAAAGTAACAAAGTCATGCAACGACAAGATCCCAAGAATTTTAAAAGTTTAAATAACATCAGTATCTACAGTCGGGTCCAATGGACCCGCTTGGTAGACAGAGGGTTAATAATAAATATACTTACGCTAAGATATAGTTAAGTAAAAATTAAAAGTCATTTAGTACTGAATCTATTAATTGTCGCGTTTATTGGATAATCTGATGTCACGAGATTTAAATCTCCTGATCGTCATTTTTACGAAAGCTTAGTTATCTAAGGTTAAAATGAAGAAAATCGTATATAATAGAAATATTCTAGGAGGAAAAATTAAAAAATTAAAACAGCGCCGAGCGCAAATGGTTGACGCATAACAATTCGAACAAATCTATCCGCCATAAAATCGTCCAAATCTTCGCCACGCAAGGGCTATTTCAAGAATTGCAGCGATTAGTGCAACCACCGATTGGAACTGTATTATCAGTCAGCACAGCGAAGCGAAAAGCGGTTCTCGAACGTGTTCCCGAGCTGTTCGCGTTCTCCGGATAGCGCAGACCTTGATCGAGCCGGTAGAGGAGAAGAGGGAAGAAGGTTAGACGAGTAAACGTCTCGGTCCGAGTTATTTTGACTACGGTTTCGCATGATAACGGCGAACTCGTACTCCGCAATCGAACTATTTCGCGCCTGGAGTTATCCGTGTCTCTCCGCGAAGGCTGGCTGGTATCTGCTCTCTCGGACTGACATCGGGCATCGAGCGACAGATAACGCAACAATTCGGCACATCGCGTCGGTGCAGAAATATCTTCACACTTTGGTCGGTCCGAGTTTTCGACGATAACGTAATCGAATCGCGTTCAAACATTTCTCGCCGCTGGATGTCGCGATGCACGGAGCTTCTCTAATCGGTTCTCCGCGAGACAAGAAAGCCTCGCCACGCCTTTGCAACATCGTAAACGACAGCTGTCTTCTACTTGGCGCCCATTAAAAAACGCTGCGGCCGCTCGATACTGAAATTATATTTCTATTATCCCCGTTTCTTGGCCCCGGATCACCTAAAAGAGCGGGAACGGCAATGAACTAACCGGAAATTTTGCGAAACCGCAATCGAGAGGGTTCGAGAACTGCATTTTGGGTATATTTAGATTATACAAGTTCATTTTTCTTCGTTTACACAGCGGTTTACAGTGCGAGAAGTACAAAAGCAATGTAAACCAAGTATTGGTGCATAGCACAGAAGTTTTTAGCAATACAAGGAATTGCAAAAGTTGCTCTGTGGTCGCCAATCGAGGCGAGATGGTCCCCCCATGGTCGGTTTTGAAGCACGGGCGAAATTTCTTTGGAAAACGTGCTGGGCCTGGAAGAAATGAGACCAGGGGACGCAAGAAATCGGCCGTCGAAAAAATTGCGAGCCAGATGCGGCCCTGTCTCTTTGCTAGAATCCCCTCTCCGGGGTCCGAGAGCTGCACCTAAATGCGCTATCCCTCCGTGGCTCGTTGTTGCGGCTCGGTGCCCCACCAAACGCATTCCTCCTATTTGGGCCCCCCACCATAGGCCGGGGCCGAAAAGTGCAACGGCCTAAATTCACGTAGGGGAAGGTAACAAGGGCCTTGGGCTTCTCCCACCCATGGCCCGGTGCAACAACCTAATTTCTAGAGGTTCCTCTCTCCCCTCCTCGCCGGCCGTTTTGGTTGGCCTCCTCCTCCTCCTCCTCCACTGGCAGAGTTCGGTCCTCTCCGGTGGTCCCCGCTGACCCCCGCTGGCCCCCGGACTGGCCCTGGTTCGCTCGTCGCCTTCTTCTACCCCCGCCACGGCGGTCTCTGCGCGTCCACGAGGAGTTGAGACGTTGCTCGTGCAGCCGCTCGAGGAATCATCGTACTTCTTCTATTTAATGCAATCGCTAGTCGGTTTTCGGCAGCGTTACCCGTTCTCCTCTACTCTCCTCTCCTCTCCGCGAAGAGCCACCGCTCTCTCGGCCACGACTCGCATCGAATCGCCTCGCCTCGCCCGGCCTCGCCGCTCGCGTTCCGCTTCCATCCGCTCCGTCGCTGTCTCTATTTCTCTCTCTCTCCCTTCGGGCTCTCTCCTCCTTTCTACTGCATCCTTCTTCTCGTCTTCTTTTTCTTCCCTTCCGTGCAATCGTCTCGGCTTACTAGCAGCGAGTCGTGCATGCAATACGATGCCCTCCGTGTACTACGGCTAGCACAAGAGAAGCCCTTTGCCTCGTCGTCGCCTCCTCTGGCTCTTCGTCTTCCTCGGCTTCGACGATCCGCGCCACGACTACCCGTAGTCCCCGAGAATTCTTCCTGAGAACCTAACTCAGAGCTTTTGCAACCGACTTCGCATTCTTGCCGGCGGATCAACAGCCCGCCATCGGCGAGACCACGGAATTTAAATGACCGAAACCGACTCGCTGACGATTGCCGGCACCGATCGACCAGGCTCCCATCGTGGAATTCACACCGGGAACTCTCTAGGACGAATAGAGCCGAAAATATTTTAGAAAACAACACGCAACGTGGTCGCAGGGCCAGCAAGTTGTTAGAGAATAAAGATCGTTGTATCATAGTGCAGCGATATGTTGCTGAAATCGCGTTGCAAGCTGTTCCCGCTTCGAGCTTCGGCATAATGGTTCGCCCGTGTCGCTTGCTACAGAAACGCCAAAATGGCCGACCCATTACTAGAGTGCGCCAAGGAGCCTGCATCGAGCCTCGAATTTTCATCAATTTTACTTGCCGTGCCGGTAGCAGATGGGTCACAGCTACCGTTTATTGCTCGTTGACGTATCGTAGAAACTGGGGAGACGCGCTTGTTGCGAAAAATTCAGAATAACACTGTCGTTCTAGCGCGACTCCATCTATTCCTTGGGATACTTCTTTCCGTCAAGTTGATATAATAGTACAATCTAATGACAATCTAAACCATCGAATTCGCAAGTTCCTTGATCAAAGAGGGAAGAATGAAGTAAAACAAATGATTATTTATACAGAATTGAAAATTATTTTTTACGTTGGTAGATTGAGTGTAAAAAATTTCCTTGAGGAATAGAAGAGGTTTGAGACAGTAGTTAATATCACAATACTAAACATCTCAGCTTTTGTTTTGTTAAATAAATTGCTTCGATTTTGTGTATTTTTTATGATTGTCGAGTGGGCGATCAACGTGTTAATATTAAACGTAGAGACCACTAGAAGCGACTGTAAAATACCTAAAACCAGTGACTTCACAAATGGCGATAGGTTCGGTGATGGAATAACAAAATTGACACTAGAAATAAATGAGGTTTGCCCCGAATAATTATTAATTCTACCCGTGGTATATCTTAACGCGGTTTCCAAACCGTCGCAATGGCGGAGAGCCGTCTCCCCTTCGAATCAGGCTCCTCGCGAGGATCGTCGCGCTTCCTCGAGTTTTATGCAACTTTCGATAAAACGGTCCTCGGGGGGCCTGCGAGCCATCCGAGTGTTTGCCGTACGCTTTCGAATTCCACGGGAAAATCGGCCGAATTTGGTCCGAATCGGCAACATATGAAAGCGGCCACTCTCTCCCCTCTGGTTCCGCGCTAACATCCTCGCGTAGAGGTGTCCTTACGGAGGGAAGAAGAGCCTGCACGATGCAGCACGCCGCTAGCCCGTGCAGTCACGGGAAGATCAACGCCCCGACAAAAGTTCTTTGAGCCGAGGACCACCTGCCCGCGAGAGACCCGCCCCGCGTTCATCGACTCTGGTGCATTGCCCTCGTCCTTCGGTGCTCGCTTCACTTCACTTGACTTAGCCACTTAGAAACGACGTTGGTCCAACGATTCTCCTCTCCGCACCGCACCGCACCACGCTCCTCTTCGGCGAGAAGACGCCCGGAATCTAAATTGCGCTGTTTACGAGCCGACGCGACGTCGCGATACAAGACTTTCCTCGGGGGACACGGTAACTCCCTCCGTTCCCCCCCTTGAAACGTTCGCCGGCCACGATCTAGCCTGAAGATCGCCCCTGTCCCCCCTGAAGTTACACCGAACACGCTAATCGCTCCCGAACTGAATTAAACGAGCCACCGATGCACCGCTTCGTTAGAAAAATAATCAAGACCTAGCCCCGCGTCGTTTCGTGACGTCAACTCGCAGTTTTAAGCTCTTCGTCCTTTAATATCGCGTCGGATTCCGAATAGAATCCGCTAAACATAGATGACACTCGCTTCTTTTGGATGACGGTAGAATATTCTATTTTCTTGTCATCGATCCTGTGTTCTTGCGATCTCGATTCTGAAGAGATTACATTAAGACAGATTCGTGACGAAAATTCCGGATAACATCCACTAGATGCTATTCGTTTCTTTTGGATCGAAATAGAATTTTTCAGTTTTCTTATCATCGATCCAATTTTCTTCTGATTATGATTTCGAAGAGATTACGCCGAGTGAAAAGAAACTGCAGACTAAGGAACAAATCGCGATAGCTGTTCGAGGGTATCAGCTGTTCGATTTCTAAGATTGTTATGCCATTTACTCCCACTCGAGTGTCTCACTTTCAACGACAATAGCGTATGATGCTGTCGGTTCTAAATAAACAAAAAGCGTACGCTAATCTGCGCGTGATCGATAAAGCACTCGGAAGATCGTGAAAGATATACATGAGATAAACGCTCGGGCAATCGTTGCTCTCGCGAACTAGTTGAATCGCAAGATGAAGGGAGAATCCGAGGGGCAAGATCGATGATGTATTTAGTGGATCGATGGATCGTGATGTGTATCCGATGGACAGGAGACGTCCCCGAGAAGCAGTACGATCTGAAACGAGCTCGAAAAAATGGAGGCCACGGGTTGTTTTCGGTTCGGCCGGGCCGATAACCAGTAGCCGGGAGGTAGCGTGGCCGTGCGAGTCGAGTGTTTCGAGGGTTCCGGTGCAACGGCCTTAAAACTCTCTAGGGCCGAACTCCCTGCAGCGTGCGTGACTATAGTGCGTGTGCGTGTAGGCGTTCGGACGTGCATGCATCGGCGAAGCTTGTCGGTGTGCGTGCAGGCCGCGCTCTCGCAGTTTGCGTGCTCGCAGTTTTGCGATCGTCGCGTGTGCACCGGCCAGGCCCGTTCTCCGCTTCTCTCCCCCTCTCCCTCTCTCTCTCTCTCTCTCTGCCTCGTCTCGCCCCTGCCTCGCCACGCCGCAATGGCCAAACTTTATTTCCAGAATGTTTGATTTGAGAAAGAAATAGCCGTGACTCGGCCTCACCCGGGGAAAAAGGCTTTCGCGCATCTGCGCGACTGTAAACCGCACGCCGACGCTCTGCGTTTTTCATTTTTAAATCTTTTTGCCGTGGTATGCGCCTTTCTGACTTTCCTACAGCCGTCTTCATCCAAAACACGCTTCAAAACTGTTCTAATAAATAGTTGAACTCATTGCCTGAGGATATTGAATAGCTTTGAAACATCTGTGTATTCGCAGCTAAGAATTCTTTAAAAAATTCATCAACAGTGGTAACAATTATGATGATGAACCATCAATCCACTGAATAGAACCTAATCTAATCATTTCTTTTATGAAATAAATTTTAAGCAATCCTTTAAGATGTACACAGTACACAGCATGAAGAATGTTTATATAGTAACATTTTGTGTAGGACATCTATGTTAGGCTTCGTTAAATTATTATTGGGAGATTATTATTGAAAGATCCATGAAATGAGATTGGTCAGATTCTTGTGTCAATTCGCAGCTAAGAATTCCTTAAAAAACTCATTAACAGTTGTAACAATTATGATGATGAACCATCAATCCACTGAATAGAACCTAGTCCAATAATTTCTTTCATGAAATGAATTTTAAGCAATCCTTTAAGATGTACACAGTACACAGCATGAAGACTTTTTATATAGTAACATTTTGTGTAGGACATCTATGTTAGGCTTCGTTAAATTATTATTGAAAGATCCATGAAATGTGATTGGACAGATTCTTATGTCAATAGTCGGGTGCCCGGTTACCTGTTTTCGATTAGTCTGGGACGGGTGTCTTGATCTTGAACGCGCCGGAAAAAATAGTCACGGCCCGCCCGAGAGATGCTACTTGCACCGCCTAGCGTATTAATAGATCGGCCCGTTGCAGCGGAAAACTTCGCGCGCTCGCGGCGAAAGTTTACGCCGAGGAGCCCCCGTTAAAAATAGGCCACTCGCCTTACGAGAAAACGCAGGTTCGCGAGATCATCCTGGCCGTCCGGTACACAAGCTTCTACCGAAATTCGTCCAAGATATTCCAGCTCACGCGTTGTACGGACTTTCGCAGCTTCGCAGTTGTCGCAGCGCGCTCGAACTGTCCCAAATGGTCCCAAATGGTCCCAAATTGTCCCTAACTGCATTTTTTCCAAATATTCCCCACACGTCGCCTAGTAAATTACATCATCTGTCTTCACAAAAAATTTCCAATCACTTGGTTCAACTTTGAAAAAGTTGTCCTAACCTAAAAGATAGGCACTTGGACAATGGAGTGTCCACTATATAGTATGTCCTTTACGTTTTAGGAAACTACGAACAATTGAATGTTCTAATCGCTGAAATACGAGACAAATAGCAGTGTAAGGGGTTAATATATCGGACCAATTGCAGAGAGTGTTCCGAGTTCCCAGCATGATCTCTGGTCGAAGAGGATACTCGAGCAACGACATCGGCGAGGATAGACGAGACCCGCTCCGCGAATTTTAGCCAGAACCGGCACGGTCACGGCTCGTGAACCTGCTAAAAATTTTTTCCATTCTTCCTGCGGACACGATTGTTTCGTTGCATCCTGCCCGCTCGCACTCTCCCACAAACTTTGGGAATGGAACCGACGCTTGTCGCCGATCCGTATCTATGCGACGCGATGCATAGCGTCTCCGAGAAGCTTGAAAAGGGTGCCACAGGACACGATGCAGTCAACCATCTTGCAAAGTAATCCTTTCGGACCTTGGGGCGTTGACCATTTTCTCGGGTGCATCGAACTCTGCGTAGTCTGTATAAAAATGCAATTTCGATGGCACCGAAAGGACGATAAAATGCATCGCACAGGTATCAAACTAGCTTTTAATTAAATACAGTAGAACGTGGATTATCCGTGCCTCTGATGTCTGAAACCTCTATTAAATCGACAAGCTTCAAATTTAAATAGCTCAACACGAATCAATCATGATTGAATCTAGCATTGGAATTAAGTAACTGATAACACGATTAGACTATAACGCGACTCCATAGATCATCAGGGACATCCCTCTTGCATGTAATTAATACTCGGTTAAATTCTTTAAAAATTGTGATTACTATGTCTGTAACTTTTTTTTCTTTTTTTTTATTAAGCTATAAAACCCCACATGGGATTATTAGCAGCATGCACATGGCTGTTTGATCATACACAAAATGTTTAATGAATGTCGTAAGATTATCGAACACGATTGAATTGTAAGTTGTACAAGTAGGAGTTAACCCTTAGCGGACGGGGATAATTTTTAGCATATTTTTTGATGGGTCGAATAAATTTTCTTTGTGAAAGGAAATTGTTTGCTGAGGAGTTTAGTGTATGAATTAAATGTAGGAAAACGTGTTGTGTTCAGTAAAAATTTGTTTCACATTTTTCGGAAGTATTAATTGCTTTAAAAATTATTCACAGTCGTGGAACGGTAAAATTGTTTGGGCGACTGTCAGCAGACACGCGTCCGCAAAGAGTTAACTTGGTAACACTATTGATCACGATTGCAGATTATCACTTACCAAAAGCAAAGCCTCCTAATTACTAAGTAAAGAATCTTGTTTGAATAATATTCATAATAAAAATATATGAATTGTTTACTTACATGGCTGATCTGTAGGAATAATGAGTTTTTTTGTAGAGAAACCAGATTCTACAGAGCCTCACCTTTGACTCTGCTTAATTAAGAAAAGTTGAAACAAGTGGAGCTCGCAGATTGCGAATCGCGGTTCCAGCGGTTGGAACGATAGTTGGCGAACGAGGAGAGGGTACCGTGCGCCCAATTAGTATGACAGATTAGGAAAGAGAAACCATTGACGGCTCGTAAATCCGGGTCGAATTAAGCCGCGCGGCGAGCCGGCTGGGAAAAGCGCGAGGCTCGGAGAGGATTTTTATTTTTTTAATTTTTTGAAAAGCCAATCGCTTAAACCGGGAGGTGATTATGGGATCAGCGAAGCGTGCACGCGGGGGGTCGTGGCCGGCAACCGGGGGATGATGGTCGAGCGAGAGAGAGAGAGAGAGAGAGAGAGAGAGGGAGAGGGAGAGAGGTGCGGCCGGATGGATTTGTAGATCGTTTCGGTGGATGGCGCGCGCGTTATCGACGAGCCGCGGGGGTGCGCGCATTATATTTTTGCAATTTTATCAAAAAAGAGGGGCGAGCGTCGAAATAAATGCGCGAGCCATCCGCCGTCGAGCGTGATCAGCATTATCGAATTAGCGCGGACGGTCTACGGAACGAAATTTTCGATGGTGCTGGGGCGCGTTTGCATTAGCGCGTTCGCTCCAGGGAATATTGCGTTCCGATTGGACGTGCACGCGGAAATCGTGAATGATAAATATTAATTATTTTTGTTTGCCTCCCGCCGCGCGTACCAGCATTAATAACACTTCGAACTGCTCCCGCCCCCTGCTACCACCCCCCACTGCCTCTTCCACCTCAGCCCACCCCCCCCCGTTCACCCCGGCTCGTTTCCGCCCGCCCGAACAAAACTATAACGTTGCCGCGGCAAACGAATCGGTTAGCATGCTACCTGTCCATTCGACCTCGCAAAAACGTTAAAATAACAGAGATCTCGCGCAACTACCCTCCTCTCGTTCCATCTTCGGCCGCGTTGGTCTCGCTCTCTCGCGAGCCCGCGCCCCCGACGCGTCTCTTGTCCCATAACCCCGCCTTCTCTTGCCCCCTCTAGGCTGCATCCGCCACCCCCCCGCCCACCCCGGGGACTACGTAACCGAGGTACAATGATCGTCGCGCGAATACGTAATTTACGCAAACAAAGTAGCCGCGCAAATAATAAAACGCCCCTGTTTACCTTGACCGATGCGTTTCGTCGCGCGCGCCCGCGCTCGAAGCTCGAAGCCCGGCTACCAAGCCCTGTGTATATGTGCGTCTGTGTTGTGTGTCGCATGTGTGTGTGTATCGCATCGCAAATTTAATTGCAATACCGGTCCGCCTAAAATAGCACCAGGATCAACGCCACAACATGAGCCCTATCGAATCTCCTTTCCTTCCACGAGATAGGTACTCTTCGACCGCCCCTCTTTCCTCTCGTTTCCCGTCGCGCTTTTCTAGGTTACTTAGAAACCTACAGCCGTCCTTGCTCCACGCAACCAGCCCTCTTGACAGAGGATGCACCGCCCCTCGACGACGTCCATTGAAAAATTCCATGCATCCGTGACTCTTAGCGACACCGCGATAGTCGCTTTTAATTTCCCGGGCGGCTGGACCGTTTCATATTTTACTCGACCGACTGGAATTGCGTTACCCGCACTGCACGTTGGACCTTCGAACAGTACAGACGATAACGTCCCTTATTCTTAAACAATTAACCCTCCCTCGGTCCTCGACGTTAACACAGCTTCCGTCTCTGGAGACTGCAAATCGATTTGGTGCTATCCGTGTTGTGACATGTACTTTGAGACTGTCCTCTTCGAGGGATCAGCTTGGAGAACCTAGACACCAATAATCTGTGGTCTCCGGTGTAAGGAAAAGCCGTATGAAAAACGAGTTATTTAACCCTTTGCACTCGGAGCTATTTCAACTAAAAAGTTAAACATTTCTTCTAACGGTGTAATTTCTTTCGATCGAAATGAAGTATATTGATAATTCTTATGATTTCGGCGCAAGATTCGATCCCATTGAATTCAATAGGATCGAACCTTGCGCCGAAATGATAAGAATTATCAATTTCTTCTAACCTAGAATATTTCCATTGTACATAATTTTTTTCATTATATGCGTACCAAACTGATATAGTACCTCATATAATATTTAAATGTTTAGTAATTTATTACATATAAACAAATTTAATCATGTAAACAATATTCTAAATAATGGTGTAACAATTTGTAGCGGCGCCTCAGAGTCGCCATTCGAGTGCTAATGGTTAATATATTTGGGCACACGGATAACCAATGTGTTCACAACCGTTTCTACAACTTCTCGGGCGTTCTCTTTCAAATTCTTCTGTTATTATCGATCCTCTATTTTATAAATTTAACTATATACAGAGTTGTCTGTTAATATACACACGAACATACATACATCATCCGTACCTTCACTCTATACCGGAGAAGGATTTTTAAATAGATCCTTCAGCAGCAGTAACAATTGTAATCGTGAACCAGCAACTAATCCCTAACAACGTAATATAATAATTTCGTTTGGAGCTGATATAGAAATGATCGTTTAACCAGTTAGGCGTGTTTGACGACTATACCCGTAATGGAGAATTTGATATTTAAATTGTAATTTTAGCGAAAACTAAATTATATTCGTAAATTTTAATATGTTTAGAGGTCAAGACGAAATGAAACAAGCAAATAAAAATTATAAATAATTTGAGTTGGATTCATAACGTCACCTTTCATTACGCTTTATTATCGCGACACACATTGGTGCGCGTTTTGCAAAAAGATCGCCACAGTTAACTGGTTAAGCTATCCTTCGGTACAAGACAATTATTAAAAATCTTATTAATAAGCTCCCGGTATATTTTCGTATAACAACACCGGTAAAACTAAATCCCATAAACAAGCCCCCAACTGTTTAAGAAGAAACCGCAAGGCTGGGAATTGAATTCAATCCAAAACCATTATTACGATTGCATAACCAAGGGGTTAAAGGTCCGCGAACCCACTGTGTACTCGCACGAATCGGACGCCTGTGGCAATAAATCGGCGTCGACCTAGGAGGGAAGCAGGTGGAAAACAGCGTTGTGAAAATGAATGCGATTTTTTGCGGCGCGACATAATGCAGAGGCATAATTCGAAACGAGACGCATCCTGGATGTCCTCGCGATACAGCTTGATCAAGGAGCGTGACACGCGGGGATAGCCGCGCTGTCGAAATGTTCATCGGACCGGTGAAATAGTTACCGGGTCCTGTCCGGCCGAAAACTGGCGTAAAGGAAGTTCACATGGGTAACGCCGGTCGCGTTGCTAGACCGAGTACACACCTAATTATAACTATCTTCCATCTACCGGGTTGGTAGCGCGGTAGGTAGGTAGTCAGGTATTATTAAGCCGAAAAAGTATACGCCGTTGTTTCGCGCGCACGGTTTCGCGGCCCGCACGTTTCGACAAACGTTTCTGGCGGAATTCGCAAGGATGCGCATAATAATCGTCCATTATGCAGTCACTTACGTCCGGGAAGAGGGGGTTCCCACGCACTGTCCGATCGCAGGTGATCCTGGGGAACCGCGGACAACGAGAGAAACGGTTGTGTCGCGCAGGGATAAAAAATCTAACCGGAAATCGGCTTCTAGAACGCGGGGAATCGGTGTTATACCGGGTCCGCTCCGCGGAAAATGGTTTCGTTTCGACGCGGCGGAGCTGTCGATCAACGAGAGAGGAGGGTGCAACGTAACGTACACCTATGTGTATCAACGCGAGCATGAGCGCGAACGCGAGTCAGCCAGCCAGCGCGCGTTTGCTCGCGTGCGAAAGGAAAAAGCGAAAATAATCCTCGCCGCGGCGAGCGGCGTGAAAATAAAAACACGGCCGCGAAAACTCGACCGGATTAAAAGCGTCGGGCGCGAAACAAATATAAAACGTTTAACCGTGAACATCGATTTTTATACGCGATATAGAAGCCAGATTTCCAACGTTCGCGAGTTTAACAAGCTTGCACTCGAATTGGCCGAGTAACTTATGCCGTGACACGATACTCCCCGGTCTATCGTTTTCCCTCGTTCTCTCTCTCTCTCTCTCTCTTTTTCCAGCTTTTTTTTTGGCTCTCCTTCCACCGATCGCGTTTTTATATATTGAAAATCGCTGTCACCGGGAAACTGGGCCAACGGGATTAACGACGGGAATTCCAAACAATGAAATTTTTTTTTAAAGAAGCCCCGTGTCGCTCGTCGAACCATCGGTTTTCCCTTGTATCCCGTTTCGCGACACCGATTCCCCGTAAATCAGAGTAATTCTTGCTTCAAGATGTTCATAATCGAGTCGCACAATGTGCAAAATTAATGAAACTAATTGCGCTTTATTGTAATCAGACTGCTCTACCCTCCCGACTGACAATAAAGTGACGCAAAGCGGTCTCTCCCACCACCTCTACCCTAGGGGTTGAAATATCCCACCTAAAAACGAATACATTAGACGTTCATGGTATCATTAGTTGATTCGTGGATGAGCAGAGTGACGTTTATACGAACGGTAAACGGTAATGGATCTTAACATGGAAAGTCAGATACTCACGTGCACCGTGTAATCTTTATAGTTTCTTCGTGATTCTGCCAGTTTAGATTGCGTGTTTTATATTCGCGAAAAATTGTGACACTGTTAGGGGTTCATCTTTCGAATATCATCGCCAGAAAAGTTAGAGCAGAGAAGAAGAAGCTTTTAGGAAGCGTTACTTCATTCAGGTGTGTTTGGACTTCTTGCCAGCAGGGTTAATACAAAAATAGTGCACGAGTATACACTAATTTAACGTACTATTTACCGGTGATTATTTCACAATTTTTTAAAGTCTATACAATGGATCTTTCAACAGCAATAGCAATTTCAATTGTGAACCAACAAGTCATCCTCAGTCATCCGACAAGATTTTTAATTTTTCTTTTAGTGCAGCATAATTATTGAAAAGTCTATTAATAGGCTCTGGTAGATAGTGTCAGCACGATAAGTTAATTATTAGACTTCGGAACTTTATACAAAATAAAAACTTTCTACTTGAATTGTAATAAACTGGGTTGAAATAAAAATTCAATTTCTTTTTTACTATGTTTAATGGGATTAAAATAATGTAAAAGTGTTTTCAAATACTTCTAATGATTTTACTGTTTTAAATTACACCTACTCATTTTTGTCATAAATTTATATAATCCGGCAGTCTATTAATTATAAATGAAGTACTGCGATTTTGAAGATTAATTTTCGATGCCAGATAGTTTGAAGCAAGCGTTTCTAGATTACCAAAAGGTTTTAGCACTCTCTCTGTCTGTCTGTCTGTCTGTCAGAGGCGACCACGCAACCATTTAATTCGTCAGGGTCGCGAATCCGCGGAGAAAAGGAGAACGCGGGGGCGGGATGGACACCTCGGTGAAAGTCGGCTATCAATGGATCTGGCGGCGACGCTCACGGACCTGTTGTATTGTCCGTGGACAGTCGGAGGCGGGTGCTAGGCGTCTTTGAGAATTTACGGAGATCAGGGTAGGGGTTACACGTGTAATTTATGCAATGGTGTCGCGGCTCGGCGACGTCTAAAAATCGCCACGCTTTCATAACCGATTGCTGTCTCCTTGCGGTAATCCACAACGTCGTTTCAGCGGTTCAAGACTTTAAATTGAAGTTGCACGCAAAACGAATCGACTTAAAATCATTTTAAATTTTCAATAAAAATTGATTGGAAAGCTGCATTAACGGGAAATTATTCAATAAATCTATTTCTTCGAACGTTTTGAATGATTAACTGTTGGTGCATAAAGGAGAGTTGCCACATTTGTCTACCAGTTTCTTGATTAAATAGCCGTATCGATACTTGCATCATAATTAATAGTATCAATCGATTGTGCATAACACTTTGGATCTGGTTAAGCTGTGCGTAGTTGTCTAAGAGAACAAAAATACTTGGAGTACTGTCAGTGAAATTAATCGATCGTGTGTCGCAAATAGTGTTGAATTCAGGCGTCAATTCTCTATAAAAAAAAATATAAAAATTACTGCCACGTATCCCGAACTGCGAAATCCTGATTTGGGACCACTGTGCTTCGCCGGCTGCGGGCCGAGCACGTTCCCGCTGATCCGATCGGCGTTCGCATGATTGTGTTGGCCCGCTAGCCGCTTTGCGGCGCACGGGGTCGTGTTTAATGTCGCGCATCATGCTCCAACGGGCGATCGCGTGCGATACCACGCAGAAAAACCGATTTTCCCAGTCCCTCTCCTCGGCGTGTCTCGTCTCATCGCGAGCGCTCGCGCCGCGGAAATATAGAAAAATTACGAACACAACGTGATACCGACAACCGATTCGGAATAAAGCACCGGAGCCGATCGGATATCCGGCGTTGGTTACGCCCGTGAAATTTCATTTATTAGGTAGAACATGTGCGGTTAAGCGGCCGGTGCTCGTCCCGTCGGCCGCGCACAAAAATTCGCTGGAATCACGAACAAGGGGGGAGGACACTTCCGGTTCTTCGTTACGCGTTAGAATGCACGCGCGTGTAACCGGGACCCGTGAATTAGGGGCCCTGCAGCCACTTTTTCCACCTCCTCTCTCTCTCTCTCTCTCTCTCTCTCTCTTTCTCAGTCTCTGGATTGGGGCCTTTGCTTCCTTTTACTCATTTTTTCTTTTTCGCCGAGGCAAATTTATAGGAACGACGGAGCAGCACTTCCTGCTTTCTCGAGACGTCGCTTCTTTTGCCACGCTGCTCGGGCACACGCTCGAATCGATCGTAAATCGATTCCTCTCCTTCTATTGTGATCTGACATGGGGGCGTGGACAATGTATATAGCTATCCAATATGGCGACGAAGTGCTTGGTCTTAACATTGTATTGATATCTTCTTTTTCGTCTTTACTTGTAATGTTTGCAAGTTTGGGTGAAACTGTGGGCAGGTACAAATCCTGCAGAAAGAAAGTTTGTTGAAGGAGAGCGGCTTTTTAAAGTATGTTTTATCAAATAATTCATTTTACAAAAAAAAATTTGTTCTTTAATATACCTTCTAAATTTACAATTATAATTTCATAAATTTCGAATCGCTTAGAATTGGTGAGGGCATATTAATTACTCTACAAATAATTGTACAAATATCTTCTATTAGAGGCACCAATGCCACAGGCATCACTGGACCAAGAATTTTGAAAGTCTTTATACGCTGGTTAGATCTTTCAATATGCACTCCAGCTTTAGCAATCTTAGCTGTTAAAGTAGACTGTTCTTTACTAAATTGTTTCTTATATTTTACAAATGGAGGTCTTAGAAATTTCAAGCAGTTCACTTCACATACTTCATTTCAAAGTGTGGTAACGGAGTTTGCTCGCTGTACTATCATAATCTTTCACTGAATAGTAATCAAAATTATTTTTGCTACGCGGTGGAAAAATTGGAGCTTCCATAACGTTATTTTTAATTATCACCTGTTCTAACACTGCAAGTTTATACTGTAATTAACAACTGTTAACACTGTAAGCTGCTATGAGCCAAGCCAAGCCAAGCTTAAAGTAGTTCTACTTTTCGGCAGCAGATGGCGCCACTCAAAATGTCAGATCCCAATAGATCTGTCTTGGTCCCCAAATAATATCGCCTAAATTTTCTAAACTTCTGTTTAAAAGTTCTAAAACCATTAGAAAACGGCATGTGACGTCTGACTAGATTCAAATAATTCCGATTACATTTTTCTAAGTTAGACTTTACCTTCTAGAACTGTTCTGTCGACGCAGTTTCTTCTATCAGCTATCAATAGTATATGGTGGCACTCTTACGAGAGATCGCGAGACTCGGAGAAGGTCGAATAGTCATCCTTGAATATTGCCAGACTCGGTAAAAGATTCATGAATAAAGGATTGAATATCTGGTCTTCTGGGAGGCAAGATTAAGATCCCGTCTCGCTGCTTAAAATTGCAGGATAATCGGCGATCGATCGAATGTAAAAATGTTTTCCATCGTTGGCGTAGGTAGCCGCCGCCAACCGTATCGATTCCTAGTTTTCGCAACGGGGTTCTAATCATACTTTGAATCTTAATGGTTAATGAGTCCCCTGCTTCGGTTATCACTTCGAGATAATCGAGAGGGATTTTTTCGTTTTCACGCGGTTCCCTGAATTTAACATGAGTGCAGCGGAGAGCCCAGGTGCGCGTGTACATGCATTTATGCAGCGCCTGGGTCGTTGCACATGCTTCCCGATTTCGGGAAGATCCACACGGCGTGGCAGTCTCACCGCGATCGATATCTCGAGGCAGATAGACACGTCATAATAATTGCTCCGAGAACCTGTCGCTGTCTGCTGTCCTAACCCCTCCACGATTTTACTTACAATTAGGTAATATTAATAATGCCCCGGTATAATAACGATAAGGTTTGCGGGGGATCGATCGATACACGCCGCGTTCGGTGCATCCGCTGTCGAATGAAAATAGGATAGCAATGACCGGTGAAAAACGCGCGGGTTTACATATCGGGAAAAAATTGGCAAATGACTTCCTGTCTTTTGCTCGTCGAAAAGCGGTTCCATTTAAATTATGAATTTGCCCGTCGCTGCCACCCGCTTTTGGTAACTGTCAGCGCATTTCCCGTGCAAACAAAAAATGTAGCAGAAACGAAAAATACAATATCAATTTAATTGTTGGCTCGACGATCCACGCGTCATCGGGAAAATTTAAGCGAAACCCTTCGGTGAACAACGGCCTTGTTCTACGTATGCGTGTGAATACGAACGATGCCCATCGAGACTCTCGGAGTTGATTAGCTTTCTAAACACCGTGTCAACGGGACCGCGACATCTGCGGAGCCTCAAATTGCCGGCCATCTTGAACGTTGTTTACAGGGAAACCCTCTCGAGTGTCACACTCGGCCGACGATCGGAACGTATCGAGTCGAATGCAAACGTTCACACGACGCGGGCGACTTTCGAGGATCAGAAGCGGTTAACTTACCTTGAAGCAAGAAATAGCATTTCTTCTCGACGGATGACATACCCGTATCACGTGCCAGATATTAATGGCTTCGCGGCACGTAAAAGTTCATCGAACGGGTTAATCGTATTCTCAGGACTGTCAACCAATACTTTACATTGGCGGATAGATTGTGGATCTGATGCGTTTATGACAGAAATGGATAGGTCTGACACAAAACTGAAATACCATTAGAGAAATTTGAAGATGTATTTGTAGTATTTTCGACATACATACAATTTTCATTACAGTTTTCAGTGTATTGCAATCGACTTGGATAATTTTGTATAAAGATGTTGGATTCCGGGTTTAGGAATCGTGTGCAACACTTTATAAAAATCGGAAGAGATTTTATTTAGAGAACGCACACGACGCACAGTGGGCTGGATCGAAGATTTTAGTGACATTTTAGCATAACTTTAGCATAAGAGTGCGGTTTGCACAGAAAAATATTAAAAAATTCTATCTTTTTAATAACGTTGAAAAGAATTTTGTTCCGGTAGTGTGATTTAACGTCGCATCGGCAATAGTTATTTTTAATATATAATAAATTTTGTTTATGTTTATTTAATTCGTTTCTGCGATGTTTTAAATATAATTGGTTGAGACAAATGTAAGAAAATAAACTAAAAATTTATTCTTTACGTTAGGTGTGTTTCTTAGGTAATTTACGGTAAACGTAAGGTTTACCATTTGTAAAAATAATACCCAGTCGGAGGGTTAACAAATTTCAAATTCGCCTGCCAGCTCTCTATTCTTACGGCGATTATAAATCGTCATAAATCGGAGGACCGTTGGCGTGTTCTTCTTGGGAATGAGTTAGGCGATTTCCTGATACCGATACGGAGGCCCGGGAGCCGAGAAGGGCCGGTCCCGAATAACTGAGCGAAGTTCAGTGACCGACGACTTCACTGAATGGCCAAGGGTCAGGAAGCAAGAAGTTGCCGGATGAAGCGGACGGTAACGAGCGGCGCGAGCGAGCGAGCGAGCGCGCGCGAACGGCGCAAGGAAACGAGCTTGGATCGGGGCGAAGCGACAGTGACAGTGACAGTGACAGTGATGCATCGTTCGGCGGAACTCGATTGCCAAATCTGATGAGCTGGTAATAAACCTTTTAAAACGACCTCTGGGAGAGAGGGAGGGAGCGAAGGCAGCGGGGGAAGGAACGAGCGAGAGAGGCTCGGTTTCAGTTCCCCGAACGCCTATTTCTTCATTGAACGTTTCCCATTCGGCTCCTCGCAGACGATGCTCTCTCGCATGCGAGCTCCATCTCTCCCCCCCTCTCCCCTCTCCCTGCCCCCTCGCTCTCTTCTCTCTTCGCCCGGTCGTTCGCAATCGCATAAAAATAATTTCTATCGCCCCGGCCGAGCGATACTTCTTTTGTAACGCGTACCACCTCCCACGGAGGCCAAGCCGCGACACGGTCAGCGTAATTGAAGCTCTAGGAAAGCCAACCGCGATTGCCTAAGAGTTCTCTATGTGCAAATTTAGACGAGTCGCTGCATTCTAGCCCAGCGGTTCCCAATCTATCGTATCGAATCGATCGGGGAACACCGATCAACGAACCCGGTCCCGTAGATCAGCCTGCCAGCACACGGTTCACGGATGAACGGCGGTCGCGTGCGATCGATCGATCGTGTGCGGTAACGTTACATGCGAGATACACGACCGAGCGATCATTCGAGACCACCAGTCGCCTGTAATCGGCGGACACGAGCCACTCCTCCTGTTCCTGCACCGGGAAAATAAATTTTCGGGAGTGCTGCATCCATCCACTCGTATCTTCGCTCTTTATTTTGCCGGGGAAAAGTCCCGTCTATGCGTTTTAGAACTTGTCGAGATAAAACACTGCGCGGCATCGATGCAACGATTCGGAATTCACCACGGGGCTGATAGATGCATCGGTATCGTTCGCCATCGTGATTTCAAGGGTTAAAGTTATTCCGAATTATGGAAATTCTTACGCTTAGTAGACACAGGATTCATTGTAGAGAGAAACCTGAGTTGTGCAGTAACACTGTGCTTAACGCTAGGTTTACGGAGCACTAAAATTGATTATTTTACATTGCTTTATAAAAATAATAAAACTGTATTTAATTAGATCTTCAGCGATTTTTATTGTATTATGTACACAAAAAAAAGAAATCTATTTAATAATTCCTCACGAATGCATCCTTACACTCTTAATAATCGTAAATTAAAATTTTTTGAATCCGCCATTTTGACGGGCCCCGTAAATCTAGTGTTAAACGCCTTTCAGTCGGAGAATGATTATATTTTACATTTGTATAGCCAGTCACCTTAATCCAATTCCAAATTCCTTTTATAACTTCTTCAATATTTTTATTCAAAAATGCCAAAATTATTGTAGATTTTTATGTTCTTGGATGATCACAGAATAATTTATATCTGAGGCGTGAAAGTATCCATCGTAACTAGAAAGTGCATCTAATATTTAAATCTGATATGTTTTTCGATCGAAATTTTAGAATAAATGTGTGAATATTTAAATCCTTTGAAGTACAAAGAACAAATTCGTATATTGCAAAAAAAGGTGAATCAAATTAAACAGGTTGAATAGAGTGTGACAATTTTTCCTCGTCCCTTGATGAAAGTGAAACTGCATAAATCGCAGCTGCACAGAAATTAGAATCACTCGTTTTCAATTCGTTTCGCAAAGAGTCGTTCGCGAGAGAAAGAGAGAGAGAGAGAGAGAGAGAGAGAGTTCGCATTTCTCTAGAAATAATCTGGGAATCGCAAACGGATTTTTCTCGGACGTTCTATAGAAGCGAGGCTAGCAAGTTCGCGCAGTCTTTGAGAACCACGGGTCGTGTCCTATTCTCTTTCGGCGGGCGAACGCATACCGCGAATCGTTAGCAATTTTCACGATCACCGCGCTCGCAGCATTGTGTCGCGATCGCAGCGTTGCGAAACACATCGGTCGGGTGGACTGCATTCGCGGGTGGCGGAATGTCGGAAATATTCGACGGTGCTCGCGAAAAAATCTTGCCGTCGGTTCGCCGGTTGATGGGCATCGTCCGTCGAGCAACGGCGCGAGCAATCAGCTAGGCAGCCAAAAATGCTTGTTGCCCGCTAACTAATTTCCGCAATTACCCGGTAAACACCAACCCTGTTTCGCGACGGACAGGAGAAAGGACTGAATATACTGGATGGATGCAAATTGCGAGTCCCTCGGCCCTCGTTATCCCCCCTCTCTCTCCCTCTCTCTAGCTCAGTTTTCAAAAAAGAGAAGGTTAGAGCGAAAAATACGGAAAAGAGAGTAAAAACTTGTTCTTTCGTAGGGAAGCAGAGGGGGTGGTCGGAAGAGAAAGAAAAAGTAAAGACCGGTCGAAAAGAGGCCTAACCGGAATTCGAATCGTAGCCACTCTTCTAAACAGGATACTTCTGCTGGGCCACCGGCGGCATGGCAAGAGGAATTTTTGCGCGGTGCCCTCGAGGGGCCAGTGTGTGAGATTTTTAACGCCGCAGATTATCTAACACCGTACCGGTGCGAATATAGCGTAGATTCTGCGAGTAAGAGCCGAGAACCGTGGCGTGTCTTGTTTCTGCGAAGAACAACGAGGATAGAGAATCGAGAAACCAAGGGAGGAAGAAGCTTCGCGAGAGAAGAGCGAGAAAGGAAAAGAGGGGAACGAGGGGGGGCCCCGAGCCACGATAGGCGGACGAGGAAATGAGAGGAGAGGGGAAACGCGAATCCCTGGGGCCAGGGTGGCTAGCTTTTGAAGCTGGCCAGAAAAAAATGGTGGTAGAACCGGGGGTAGAGAGAAAGAGAGGGGGCATAGAGACGACCGGACCCTTCCGAGCGAGATAGAGCAAGAACATGGGCCAGGGGGACGGGTGTCGAGGCGGCACAGGAGGTGAACGTCCAAGGGGGCAACCTGTTCGGGGTTCATGGCCCTCTGTCGACTAGCAAACTCGCAGGAAGCCATCCTGCCCAATCTGCTAGCAAGCGAAGAGGCTCGGGCTAAGGACCGGACCGACCGTCTTCGCCCGAATCCGCCACCACTGCCAACGAACTAGATGGCCGGCGTTCAAGGACGCTCAAGAGGATGCACATCTAGGATGCAGCCGGCCCGCCAAATATTCCCAGCCCGGTTCTCCTAACGATTCCCGCTGAAAACTTCGAAATAATCTACTCCGTTTCTTCCTTGGATCATTGTACGCTCGCGGAAACCACCGGAAACGAAAGATTTTGAAACGCACACGTTTAAATCATGGCAGACAGGAAGCGAGGTCCTTGACGAATTTGCTGCAGGATTTTAAGAATGAGGTCGCGAGCATATATCAATTTTTGAGATTCATAATGCGCAGACGGAGTTAAATATAAATTAGATTACCTTACTGAATGCTGCATCCAGTCGGAGATCAAATAAAATCTGCATTACTTTTTAGCGATTGCTACAGAGCATTCGATTGTAGATAACTTTGCAGTCTGATGATCAGTCATATAGTAGTCCTTGAAATAAAGATATTTTTGAGGAATTGACGATAGTCCTAGCTAGATTTATCAATCGTTTTTTAAATCATTTTAAACACGGGCCCCTTCACTGGAATTGAGATAAGCAGACAATTATTGAAGTGGCTGCTGGAAAATCAGAAATTTGACGTCCCAATTTAACTTTTTTCATTCGAGAAAATTCGATCTCATTCGAACCTCCTACAGTTCGTCAGAAGCATATAAATTCTCACTTTGAGTTCAGTAATGTTTCTTCAGAGAAAGAAACAATTTTCCAGGCTCGCTAATTAAAAAATCATAGACAGTCTCACGCCGATAACATAATTCTGAAACGAACTCGAAGTCTAGCCGATGATAACACGTTTATTCTACCAGTCTCCGTACACTGCAATTTACCATGATTGCTGATAAAAAATCGTGAACAGTATAGCATAGTTCCGAAGTGGATTCGATAGCATAATTCCGAAGTGGATTCGAAGCCTAGCCGATGTGCCAGTCCGACGAATGTCGTTCCTCGTTAGCTCGCTTCTCCGCGTTTCTCTTTCCTTTTTTTCCTCCTTTTACTTTTCTCTTCTCGTTTTTCTTCTGGTCGTCTCCGGTCTTTTTTCTCCTGTTGTTATCTCGCGAACGCATCATCGGCGAGGGGAAAAGCGAAAAGACGAGAAAGTGAGCTGGCTCTCCGAGTCTAACAGGAACCAGTTTCCTCGGACCCTCGTTTCGCTGTCTCCGCGGCGGGCACCGGGAAGAACGAGAACGATTGTTCCCGTTGCAATTCACCGATATCGTCGGCCGCTATTCCCTCTCCGATGTTCGCCGTTTTCGAACGACTCTTTCGAACGCACGGGAGCGCTTAGAATTTATAATTCGGTCGCAGTCGACGCGACGGAACGCTCCAAGTTCGTTTCACCCGATCGGATGAGTCAGGTCAAGGATCCTCGGTGAGAAGATTCGGAGATCGATCATTCGCGGTTACATTTTCTGTCTAACCGACCCTGCCGAGTCGGCAGGATTTTCTCCAGTTGCATTTTCGCTGCTGCACTGCGCAATAATTGAAATTATAGAACCTGTTTACCTTCCAAGAAGTAAAGAGTTTAATTGAATCTCACAGTCACGGATTACATATTTGTGTAGGACGTAGGAAAGGGCTTGACTTAATCAACGCCCTGGTAAAAGTAAAAAGATACATTGTTTAATGATACAACGGCGTTTCGACTGGCACTGACTCCAGTGGAGCCGCATCCGAACCTTGTAATCTAAAACATAAGACGATCGGACGACTGACGAGTGACGGAGAAACGTGATGCTACTCTCCTTACTCTTACACTTGAAAGTTTTTTATTACAATTTTTACAGAATTTTTAAAGCGCCGATAATGCGAGGAAAAATGATTGAAAACAGTTCTCTGCAATTTCTATAGAATTAGACTCATTGACGCGTCAAATTGGAGATTTATATAATTTTACAGTCGCGGACTACATACTTGACATTTTTTTAATACAATTTTTACAGAATTTTTAAATCGCCGATAATGCGAGGAAAAATTATTAAAAACAGTTCTTTTCGATTCCTATACAGTTAGACTCACTGACGCGTCAAATAGGAGATTGATATAATTTTACAGTCGCGGATTACATACTTGAAAGTTTTTTAATACAATTTTTACAGAATTTTTATAATTTTACTTGACATTTTTTTAATACAATTTTTACAGAATTTTTAAAGCGCCGATAATGCGAGAAAAAATGATTAAAAACAGTTCTCTTCGATTCCTATACAGTTAGACTCACTGACGCGTCAAATAGAAGATTGATATCATTGAATATGTTACGATAAAAGTGTTCGATCACAGCAAAAAATAAAGCACATTTTTGAATGTAGGAAAGTTCGTCGTAACGAAAGGGTTAATTTCCTTCAATTTCTCCGGCGATTTCCAAATCCGGTCAACGAGTCGACAGAGAGAATCATCGATGATGACTCTGCTCCGAAGGATAAGTCGTCTATAAAATGTTAAGGCGCGATTTTATTGCCAGTGAACGAATTAAATCCACTTACAACATTGCGTGAGATTTAATTATCGTCGGAACGGGTTTATTGGTTATCGTGGTCAACGGGTTCGCAACTTTGACAGCGAACAGCAACGCTACTTTCCGCCGAGCAATAATAATACATGATAATGGCTGGTGCAGGCCGTGGTGCGAGCAGGTTGAGGTCAATTTGGGAACACAGCGGAAGATCGTGGACATCTAAAGCTTGAAATAATAAAAGAATAGTCGGCCGGTCTAATCGGAACGCAGCTCCGTGAGAGAGAGAGTTCGCAAAGTCTGAAATTCTAATCTTATCAGTCGGCCGCGTTAGTCACACTATAAATATGCTCGTACACAGGAAAGTGATAGGTTTAATTCTGCATCGTCGCGATAATAGACGACTTCTATAGAGCGAGAGAGAACGAGGGACAGAGATTAACAACCGGAGTGTTCGATCGAGCGAGGAGAACCGACTCGCAGAGCTACAGACACAGAGAGATAGAGGGAGAGGGAGAGAGAGAGAGAGAGAGATTCTTGTATACAATTCGCCCCCGGGGTCTCAGGTGGAAATCGTATAAATTGAATTCTGGATTCTCGTTCGATGCTGTCATTCTTTTTTGGCCGGTGAATTTCGGTCACAGGTAATACGAAACTCGGCAGCGGGCGGTCGAAAACTCGTCGCGGCCAGGGATCCGGCTCGATTTACCAGATCCGAGAGACCGCAAGAAAGCCGATGGCTGCGAAGATTCGTGCCGCGGTCGAAAGTCGATAAGCCGGAACGTCGAATAGAGTTGCAGATTAGAAGTCATCGTCCGCGAGATATTCGGTGCCTTTTGATCCGGGACAGTTGCACCACCACTGCTACACGCACCCCTTCCACCCCGGGAAGCAGTCATCCGTGTGCGTTTCGCCCCATAACTTTCCCGTGGACGAGCTCCCAAAACGTTCGACGATTGCTCGTTCGCGGCGGGACATGCAACTTTGATTATTCCTTGAAGCTTCGATGGTACGATTCCACGTCCTTAACGAAGAGCGATGGACACTTAGGGCTGTCGTAAATTAGGCTAGTTTCGCTCCCTTGGGATGGGAGGACTCTTACGTCGATCGGCGCAGCTTCAAAGTTCACGCGGTTTACTTTGAACATGAGAATTAGGGGTCTTGTTCAGGATTCATTAACACTAAACTTACCACGGTCATAATGACCGGGTTTCTATTTCGAAATTATTTAAATTAGAAAAACGATTTCATAGGAAATGACAGAATTGAGTTTTTTATTTAAGCAGATATTGTAATGGTAGCGGTACAAACTTTAAGTAAATTCAATCTTCTTACTTCGTTCAGGTGTTTTACTTTTATGTGTTTTGTGCTTGGTAGGTTTAGTGTTAAGGAGGCGGAAATGGTAAGGCATTGAGAGTTGTTTTAGACTGTATAGTAATCTTTAAGGTAGCTCGTAGTATCTCAGGTTCTTTGCCTGCATCGCTTATAGAAAATAAAAAAGCGCGAGAATGTGGCCAAGCTAGATAAAAATTGCATCGTTTAGTTCAATCATCGAATGTTTAATGGTGAGGCATTGAGAGTTGTTCTAGACTGCATAGTCATCTTTAAGGTAGTTCATAGTACCTCGGGTTCTTCGCCTGCATCGCTTATAGAAAATAAAAAAGTGCGAGACTGTGACCAAGCTAGATAAAAATTGCATCTTTTACTTCAATCATCGAATGTTTAATAATGAAGCATTGGGAGTTGTTCTAGACTGCATAGTAATCTTTAAGGTAGCTCGTAGTATCTCAGGTTCTTTGCCTGCATCGCTTACAGAAAATAAGAAAGCGCGAGAATGTGACGAAGGTAGATAAAAATTGCATCGTTTACTTCAATCATCGAATGTTTAATAATGAAGCATTGGGAGTTGTTCTAGACTGCATAGTAATCCTTAAGGTAGCTCATAGTACCTCGGGTTCTTCGCCTGCATCGCTTATAGAAAATAAAAAAGTGCGAGTCTGTGACCAAGCTAGATAAAAATTGCATCGTTTAGTTTAATCATCGAATGTTTAATAGTGAAGCATTGAGAGTTGTTCTAGACTGCATAGTAATCCTTAAGGTAGCTCATAGTACCTCGGGTTCTTCGCCTGCATCGCTTGTAGAAAATAAAAAAGTGCGAGTCTGTGACCAAGCTAGATAAAAATTGCGTCGTTTACTTCAATCATCGAATGTTTAACCCTTTGCGGACGAGAAGTATGTTTAGCGTACTTATCGACGGTTCGAATGTACAATTTTCTTTTGGAACTGAAATGGTGTACTGAAAACTACGCATAAGAATTAAATGAAGTCGCAAGTGTTGTGTTTGGTAAAAATTTGTTTCATATTTCTTGATAGTAATAATTTCTTTAAAAATTATTAGCAGTTGCAGAATGGGAAAATTGCTTGGGCAGCTATTTGCCGACACTCGTCCGCAAAGGGTTAATATAGTTTAGACAGCTAGATTGTTGAGACATTCTGATACTATTCTGGACGGTGTAACAAGCTATGAAGTATCTCAGGTTTCCAGCCCGAATCTCAAATTTGAAGTAGAAAGTGTCGAAAGAGCTAGCAAAGCTGTCCAAACCAAACAAATTGCATCGTCGCGCTTTAATAACGAATAAAAGGAATATTAAATAAAGAATCGAGAGACCGAGACTGTTAAGTCGTTCAGCGCTCTTTTGGACCATGCGAAGGCCTATAAATTATCCCAGATTAATCTCCAGAGTCTTAAATCGGTGGCAAAAAGGTTGCGAGAAGCCGAGACAGATTGCATTGGCCAGTTGAATGTTTAACAAAGATACATTCTTCACGAGCGTCCAGCTGGACGCTGAAGATGTTCTGGGTCAGTTTTCGGGGTTTGCAGAGATATCGGAAAATAAATCGGCACGGCCTTATTTTTTCTGTTGCGAGGCCGTTCTCGCGACGAGTCCGCTCGCGGAGCCGTGTTGCGCGATTTTCTGCGGACGTGTGTTCCCGCGCACACGCGCGGAAACGCTATTTCAGAAATGGTATTTTTAGAAACGGCATACATGTATCTACTCGATGGTAGAGGTAACTTTTTATCGACGACGAGCCGTTTCTTTTCCAGGTCGCGGAGCGGCGGCGGCGGCGGCGATGCAACGCGCGCTTGCATTCCACAATTTCGTTTCGTTTCGTTTGGTTTCATTTGGTTTCGTTTAAGCGCGTGGAAAACGACGATCAACGACGCTATCCAACCAGCCCGGGAGAATTCAATGTTGCCGATGTTTGCAGAAAAAGCTGTCGCAACAGCTCGGCCAGCAACCTGCGAGCCTATTCTTCCGTTGACGAACGCGGTTACATTGTTGCGAACGCGTTTGGCAATTTGGAAAAAGTAAGCACTTATTTTCGACGTTGGAACCGGCGAGAGCCGGACATTATGTGCGATGTATTGGATCTCGAGTGTTTAGACAACTTTCTCACGGGCCGACGCTATTCTAAAGTGGTCCTAGGTCTAGGTCCGAAGTGGAGGATGCATAAACGTCCTAAACGCAGAGATAACACACAGGAAAGGATGTTTATGATGAGAGGCTCGAAGCGATTATAAAATATACAATTTCCTAAGAGGTTCAAACAGGATGTTAGTCCCCTTTGATTTGAGAACTGACGACGACAGATGGATTGGTAAAGCACGATTAGGACCGTCAATCTTTTGTTGTGGTGGTCGTACATTTTTAATCCTTAGCACTCCGTTGTCACCGCTGAGGCGACATCGAAAGAGAAGCTGGCGTCGTGTTAAAAATTGCTTGGAATGGAAAGGGTTAATAATTGTCTGTATTGGTAAAACATATTGTAGCGTCAGAATACGTCGAACAATTAGAAGGGGATACTGAAAACAGTCTACTGGAGCTGCCATGGTAGAAATCTTACAGGATATTGAAAAGACTGTGCTTCTAAAAGGAAATGCACTTTTACTGTCCATTGCTCTGTGTACTTTGAACAACATGAATTTCTATAAGGTTACACGGAGTAGCACTGCAGTCAGTTCCCTGAGAAAAATTCCTGTGTTCTTTTCCATCGTGCTTCTCTTGAACGATCAAAGAAACCAACAATACATTTTGCGCTCTCTTTTTAACTCGGTTATGGCTGGTGCCTTCTTTAATAACTCGGTAAAAACTAATAGAAAAACACAGCATTTTTACAGTATGTTATTTAAACAGTAGACTGCAGATTTTATGTATAGGCTGCAATTTAAAACAGAAAAATTGGAAGGATTGAAGAATATTGATCTCGTTAATTTCAGTCAGCTCAAATTATTAAAGGTAGTTAATTATTTTACAATTATCGAAGTTGTAAAGATGTCTTGGTAGGAATTTATGGAACAGATTTCTTCGTTCAATTATATATTGTAATAAAAATCGCGCTAAATCTAAATAAATCAAATCGTGTTATTTTTATAAGACATACTAGCCAATTTTTATGTTCGATAGGTTTAGTGTTACGTGGCTTTCTTCCAACAGACATAAAGAGGAAATAAAGTCTATTAATCATTGACTTTGATCTCGTTAATTTCAACCAGCTCAAATTATTAAGGGTAGTTAATTATTTTACAATTATCGAAGTTATAAAGATGTCTTGCTAGGAATTTATTGAACAGATTTCTTCGTTCAATTATATATTATAATAAAAATCGCGCAAAATCTAAATAAATCAGATCGTGTTATTTTTATAAGAGATATCAGCCAATTTTTATACTCGGTAGGTTTATTGTTACGTGGCTCCTGCTTCATCCCACAGACATAAAGATGATCACAATCATTGACCGTTGACAATTACGAATGAAAAGAGTTCAAGTTTGTAGTCGCAGGGTGGGTTTTCGATTAGATGGATCGTCTTCTAGCGCATACTAATAATGGGATGAAAGGTTAACCGTGAAAACACCGGTTGCCGAAGACTCGTGGCAGAAGGGGTCGAGGTAGAGACGGGTTTGCGCGGGTGCGGTTGTGTTCCGCGTGTCGGGTGAACGCGTCTTACCCGGCAATTAGATTCGCAAGTACGCGCAGGCTGGTAAGTACCGGCGGATCGAAGAAGACGGTCAATTAAGGGCGGACTCCCGTTCGTCCGCTAATGACCCGCAAGATATTAATTGGCCCTGGGAGCTGGCCGGACGCGGCTCCGAAGGCGGATCGACCCATAAACGACACTCGAGATAGTCTTGGGCCTCGCGTGGAACACCTGCCGGCGATCCCGTCGACGCTCCCGGGAGGACAAAGAGACCACGACATTAGGGAACGTCTTCATCTGAATTTACGGAAGAGAATGGTGCTCTCTCTCTCTCGCTCTTTCTCTTGCCACCTTCGGGCCCTGCTCCTTCGACGGCACGAACCGGCGGACTCTACCGAACCATGAACCGTGCGGACCGATTTAAAAGAATTCGTCGACTCTCTACATTTTCTATCTCTCTTTTCCTCTCTGTCGTCGAACCGCAACCGAATCGTTGCATTAGTATTTTAAAAGCAGCTATCTTGGTTGACCCCGACTGTATCTGCGGACCAGCGATGATCGAGGTCAACGCTGCTGTTTTACTCTCCGCTCTTCGTTCTGCTAGAATTTTCTTGGAAACGATGAACGAGAGAACGCCGCGCTGACACCCCAGATAATCGCGCGATCCGCCTAATTCTGAGCTGGACCGACACGATTCCCTCTCTCGGCTTTGTCCGTCTGTGAAACATCAGCCGTTCGCTGGAAAAGCCTCGATCGTGGTCGATGTCCTTGACCGACAACCACCCATCCGATACTTTTATTTCTTCTCGTCTCCCTCGGTTGCGTATCTTTCCATTTTCGTAACGATTTTTACTGTGGTCTCAATTATTGCGGTCTGACCTGATCTTGGATTGCAAATTGATGCTACTTAAAAGTAACGAGAGACTTTTTGGTCCTTCAATCATGAGTAACTTGCAGGACTTCGTTGAAACCTTCAACCCTTGGTGTTAGACCATTTTAACAATTGAATTGGGGTCTAGTATAAGGGTGTGTGTTCTATTTCATCAAATTTGCAGGAGGACATAAAACAAATCGTTTCTCAATGGTATAAGAAATGACATTTTTCTTTTTCTAAGAAGCGGAAGTGCGTATGTTGCACTAGCCGATTTTTACATTGTTACGCAAGTCCATCGATTAGACAACCATTCATTTATTAACTTTCTTACTGCTCAGATTCGTTACAATTTCTGTCCCCCCTAATAGAACTGAGAGTTTGCTACCCTTAAACAAAACAGTCACAAGGGTTGAAAGGATACGATGGGCCAGATTGAATAGAATTGCATGCAGCATCATTCTGCTTTCAATCCACCAGAGATAGTGTTAAAGAATTTTCGCGATATCAAAGCGTTGTCGAGCCGGCGAGTGTCGCGAGAATTTGATTGCGGGTAATCGATCTAAACCGAGATTCTCCTAAGGGTAGAATTTCCGAGCGAACGCGGGAGGAAAATTACATTGCGCACACATTTCTGAGTCTTTCATTCAATTTGCGTGTACGACAGCATTCTCATCCTTTCAACGAAGATGTGAATTCACAGGTTGACCAGTACCAGCCGATCCCCTAATCGGTGGAGCATTCTTCCGATGAAACATCCACACCCGGACGTCCCGTGATCCATCCGCGAGAAATCTGGCAGCCGAGCAGAGTCCCGGAGATCCCGGCGTCGACCGGCAGAAAAATCGGCACGACTATTTGATGCGCAGCTAACTGTACACAAGTTCGGCTATGCACGGCTAAATGCCGCGGCGTAGGGGCCGGTGTGGTGGGTGTTGCGGCGAGGGAAGGGCGGAGGGGGGGGGGGGGAGAGGGAGCCGAAACGAGCAAGCAAGCGAACAGAACGAACGAGCCAGCGAGCGAAAGAGCGAAGACGAAATAAGGGAGCGAGCGAACAAGCGAACAAGCAAAAGCGAGCAAGAGGAAGGGAGGCGACGGAGAAAGGAGACCGCTTGTGGTTCGGGGGATGGAAAGAGAGGTGCGGACCGAGAGAAGGGTGTGCTAGTGCGGAGTAGGGAGAAAGGGGGTAAGAGCGGTGACGAGGAAGGAGCGAGGACAGAGAGAGGGTTTAGGAAGGGTGCACAGGCAGTTGGGAGCGCTCGTACCGAGGGAAGAGCCACGGGAAAGGCGGTGCGCGAGAACGAGACGGCGAAACGACGGGCCAGGGGTCGAGGTTCGGGGTGTGGGGTGACTGAGAGAGCGAAAGAGAGAGAGAACGCAACGGTGTACGACTGAGAACGACGCCGGGTGGCAGTGGCAGCGGAGGCAGAGAGACAGAGAAACAGGGAAAGAGAGAAGGAGAATGAGCGGGAGGGCAGACGGACGTTCCAGACTCGTGTAGACGGACGAGGGGAACGAACGAAGAGTTCCACGGACGAGGCAAGAGAAGGGAAGGTGAGACAGAGAGGGACGAATCCGGTGGTAGGGTTGGGGGATCGCTAGCGAGGAGGAAGTGGTGGGGCCAAAGAATTGGCGAGGACCAGGCTACAAGAGAGGACGAGGAGAAAGCGGTGGAGGAGGAGAGAAGGAGGTGCGGAGGAGGAGGAGGTGGTGGTGGAGGAGGAGGGTAGTCGAGCGTGCGGAGGGGTGTCGTGGGGCATGAACACGATTCGAGAAGTGGGGGTTGCCGCCCCTCTCGCGCGTTAACCCCTCCGACGCGGTGAGAAACACGAGCGCGAGGAGAGGAAGAAGGAGCGAAAGAGCGGGGGCCGCTGCCCCTCTCCGCCGTTTCGCGAGGTTCCTATGAATTTTGCGACACTCAATAAAAAGTGGTTCCACGAGGTTAACATTTCGGTAACTATACCCTTGCCTACCCAGGCCGCGCACGCACGCAGCCAGCCAGGCAGCAGGCAGACACCGACGAGCGGGATCGGTGAGGACCTAACCACGACTACAAACACGGGCGACACGACGTAGACGACGAAGACAACGACAAAGACAACGACAAACAACAACGACAAGAAGAACGACGTTAATAGAAGAGGTTGCAGTTTGTGCGCGAAGATCGGCCGACGACGTACACACGATCTCGAAACGTGGACACACGCGGACGGAAGGACGCGCCAAGATCCACACGGACGCGACAACGCGCGCTTATATCGTAGAGGAGGGCTACTCGCTCGCGCGCAAACACCAACACCCACAAACGACGAGGAAATTCAGTGGGTGCGCGCAGACCAAGAGTAGAACCAAGAAGAGCGAGCGAGCGAGCAGCAAGCGAGTAGAAGGCGGTTAGTTAGAGAGCGAGTAGAACAAGCGAGCGAGCAGAAAGAAGAACGAGGGGAGCCGCCGCGCCGTTCTGCGCCGGTGTGTGTACGAGAACGCGTGCACAGGCCGGAGGAACACGGTCGTGTGTAAAAAAAAAAAGCGAGGAGAGGAGAGCGAGAGAGGGACAGGAAGAAGGAGGAGGCACGAGCGAGAGAGAAAAAGGTCCGAGGGACACGCACGGCACCGACACAGAGGAGGAGCGCGCGGGCGGGCGCACACGCATACATGCACGCGCATGCACGCACACCACCGGACCGCCGAAAAAACTGCACGGGAGAGGCGCAGCAACGGGCAAACCGAACCGCGCGCGAATCAAGTGCTTTGGCCAGTCGCGTTCCCAATCACTCTACGACTAGGTAGTCCCCCGGTGTGTCCCAAAGAAGCGGCAGGGAGCTGGTCCTTCGCTCGATGGTGTCGTCCCGCAAGATAATACCGGATACTTTGCCGCGGGATCCTTCTCACTGGTCAACGACGCGAGATCAACAAACGTACGCCGATATCTGCCACGTTTTCGATCGTCGCCGCCTCTATCCTCGATCTCGGCTCGTCGATCGCCGATAACGTTACACGCGCCTCGTTCAACGGACACCGTGCTGCCTCTTTTTTTTCGTCCACGCCGACCGATAGATCACCGGGAGTGCTCGCTTGTCCGCGAATTACCCTTCCCTTTCGTTTTCCCTTTTCTTTCTGTTTTCTCTCTCTCTCTCTCTCTCTCTCTCTCTCCGGATCTCTCTCTCTCTCTCTCTCTCGTCTCGTCCTCGTTACCGTTCTTCACCGCTTTTACGCCCGCGCTTTCCTTTGCATCGTTCCGCACGTCTACACGTCGTATCCGTCCTCCTCTTTTTCCCCCTGTTCATCGGAGGAACCAACGATCATCGACACCGAGGAACAACAAGACGCGTACAGTGAACAATTCTTCAACGAAGAAATTTCATCGACTGTGATCCAGTTCGCGAGGAGATTCACCGCACCCCGACAGGATCCACGAGTTATCAACGTGATTCGCCACCTCGTGTATACGCGGCGGTGTTTACGGCGCAGCACGCAACCACCACGATCACTCCACCGGTGTCTTCCTCTTCGTCGTGTTGTTCGTCCTTCGAGAGTGACAGACCTAACCGTCGTGCCGCGCGCTTCTATCCTTCCGGATAGATCGAGACAGCCGCGAGAACAGAGACGATCGTTGGACACAGTGATATATTAATAGAAATCGATCGAAAACAAAAGGACTTTACGTGGAAAAACAGTGGTGCAAAGTCCTCGAATTAGAAACGTGGTTGCCGGGGGATTTCACAAGAAAATAGCAAACAAGACAAGAAGCATAAGAAGAAGACTCTCTCTCTATTGGTGATCGATCGAAATCCTTGTGCGTTCGTGAATCGGATCGGACAACCGCGTTTAGACGCGCGCGGGGTAAAGAAGTAGTTTTTCGTTTATCGTGGTAGATCGTCGGTGCGTGATTTCTCACGAGGATGGACCTACGAGTGTCCTCGGGTACCTGCGGAGAGCACGATACCTCGAGCAACGATCGCGTGGTTTAGGGGCGAGGGATCGAGCTGAGATCCGTACAAGCTTCCCGGTCCGTATCTCTCGACCGAGAGACGATTCGATTCGTGTCGAGTCGAGGATAGAGGAGGAGAGAGATAGAGAGATTGTGGAGAAGGAAGAGGATCGGTGGAAAGAAAGATCAGCCGGAGAACGGAAAAGGAGGAGGCCTCGTCGCGTCCGACAGTCAAACGGTGGGTTTTAGCACCGACGACGACAACGACGACGAAGACGACGACAAGGACACCGGGCAAAGGAGAGCCCCACGCTTTACTTCGCGCACGACGATCAAGGTACGTCCACAGCTGAGAGCGGTGGCCTTCGGCCGCCTGTCGGCTTCTAGAGCGAGAGACCAGGCCCGATAGAGAGTACGATTGTGCGTGTGCGCCTGTGTGTGTCTGTCTGTCTGTCTCTTTTGCTGCGCGTGTGAATGTGTATGGCGAGAGAACGATTCACCGAACAGCGAAAGAGAGAGAGAGAAACAGAGAGACCGGGCGACGAAAGAGAGAGAGAGAAAGATAGAGAAAGTATGCGTGCCAGAGAGGAAACGACCGATCGCGAGTGAGAGAGACACCCGGCCGAACCGAGAGAGAGTTCGACGAGTGTGTCGCGTCACGTCGCGAACGTTTGTTGCGAGTCCCATGCATGCGTGCACGCATATACTACGCGATCGTACTATCGCCGGCCCCGTTCACCGCGCGCCTACGTGTGCATTTGTTCCCCGGCGAGCGTACCTGCATGCACGCGCACACGTGCAACGACATTTCGTCGATCTTCATGGACATGCTTCTCTCTATCTCTCTCTCTCTCTCTATTTCTCTTCTTCTCTTTATTTCACCCTTTCTCTCGATGCAGCGTACATGTCAGAAAAAGCTATTCATGTGGGTCGGTTTCGGGAGTCCGCCAGCGCAGCGTTGCTAATGCAAAGCGTATTTTCGGGCGATTCGTCATCGGCGACGACTGTGGGAAGAATGATCCATGATCTAGGAGATAGAGAGGTTTAAGGGTCTGTGCACACCCATCCGGGACGGGATTTAGCTAATTAGTTTAGATAGTTTACTTTAAGAAGCTGTGGAGTCACTGAAAACATTTTTCTTGTGCCACGCACAGAGGGAACTGTCAACGCGCGCTCGAAAATGCAAGAATTATGGCACTTCGGTCGCGGGAGGAAAGAATCGGAACCACACCGGATCAGAAAACCCGGAGAGCCTTCTCTATACCAAAGCTATGTGAAAAAAACTCTCCGGGGCCCGTCCCGGATGGGTGTGCAGAGACCCTAATAAGAGACAATCGATAGTGTCGATCGCGGTTTGATTCCCTTCGTTTGATAGACAGACAGCCCTTTAACCCTTAGCACTCGAGTGGCGATTCTTCGGCGCCATTAAAAATTGGAATGTCGAGAGTGAGCCATGTGTTTTCCAACGGCGCGACGCTTTCTCTTTTTGGGGAAAGGTTCAGGGCACTTGAGGGTGCAATAAAGTAAGACAGAGAACACGCTGACTGCTAGATTTTGGCTAGGAGACACTCTGTAAGAGACGACCGACGAGTGAACAACTCTGAGCTTAATAAACCAGATCATTGTCGCATTATATCCGTTCTATTTTTCCTTTTCACTTAAGGTTTCTTAGACATTATTAAATTTATTTAAACTTAGTGAAGTACTAAACATTTAAGCACTGTATGAGTAAATTGCATCAGTTTCGTATCGATAAAATGAAAAAATCATATATGGAATGGAAATATACTACGTCGGAAGAAAAGTTTAGTTTTCGAGTTAAAATAGTTCCGAGTACAAAGGGTTAAGCTATGCGCACGCGATGGGACACGTTGCGAGGCTGATATTAGCTTCCCGATCTCTTAGGGCAAGCTACGATTAATAGTCGAAGAACTTGTTAGCTTAATCTTGCTGGAACTTGTAGATACAATTTTAATGTATTGCAGATTAATCAGTAGCGAGTAGAATACACTGAATTGTCAGTAGGTTGCAGATGTCCTCTTATTTGGAACATAACAGTATTCTTAACACAGGCTAAACATTGTTCTCGACATCTATAAAAATCCTTGATCTAGCAATTTCAATAATTGTGCACCTAAAGACCTTCTATAATAGTAATTATAGCAGTTCTAAACAAACTCTCACAGTCAGAAACGTATGGCGGCAGTCGAATTGTGAAAAGATAGAAAAAGGAGAAGGAAGCGTTTCGTCCTAGGTCCGCTAGGGGACTCATCTAGCGGACCCGTGACTTAAACGCGGAATGTCGTAAGGACAGTTTTAGGACGGTATATACATTAGGTCGTCCCATAAGTTCGTACCGCGGATTGAAAAGTATTTTAATAAAAAACCACAGAAATTTTATAGTGACGGTATAATACCTTTACCAAAAAGGTGGGAAGAGGTTGTAGAACGAGAAGGTGGTTCCATTTTTTCGTTTCTGAAAGTACGTTTCAAATATTAATTTAAATAGTAAAACAGTAAACAGCACGAACTTATGGGAGGACCTAATACAAACAGAGAAAGATTCAGGTAGTAGCGGGAAAGTTGTTGTCGTAGTGTCCCTCTGTTGAAGAGCATAGGAAGTAGCCGCCATAGACATATCAGAAGAAGCTAGAAACGGTAAAAATCAGTAACTTCATCTAAACCCACCCAAAATCACACGCGAATCCTATTGTAATACTTTGAGTGAGATCCCGCCGTGAAAATAGAATCAGAAACAGCAAGGATAACGCGGCATGACAGGACTATAAAACTCCAGGACTCTAAACCCACCCAAAATCACGAATTCTATTGTAATACTTTGAGTGAAATCCCGCCGTCAAAATTGAATCAGAAACAGCAAGGATAACGCGGCATGAGAGGACTATAAAAATCCAGAACTCTAAACCCACCCAAAATCACACGCGAATTCTATTGTAATACTTTGAGTGAAATCCCGCCGTGAAAATTGAATCAGAAACAGCAAGGTTAACGCGGCATGACAGGACCTAAACAGAATAAAAATCGGTAACGCGCATAGATGTGTAAAAGCCCCGGAGGATGTCGTACGGTGTGCAGGCCGCTTTACGCGCACTTAGACGCGTCGTCTCGCTAGAGTAAGGTACGCGGGATGCGTGAAAGGTAGGACACGCGTGCCGTACGCCTAGTTTAGTGTGTTAGTCCGATGGCAATGGCAGGGATCGCCGTGACGGCTAGACGACCGCTAGACGAGCGTGCTGCCAGACGTTAGAGGTTGCCTGGGAAATGACGTAATCCGTCTGTGCTAGCGAGCGAGCGAGTACGCGCTAACGAGCGAGTAAGCGTGCGAGCGAGCGAGGAGCGAGTTGCTCGATCCTTTTGTCGCGCTGCGAGAGCCGCATTGCTTCGGGGGGCCGCGTGTTACGAGTGGCCCGTCGCGTGTACGTGTACACACACGTACGGTATAAGCTCGCGACCCTGCACTCCTCGTTCACTCTCGTTTTCTACGTGTTTTTTGCCCGGTTTTTCCTAGTCGCTCCTGCGTACCACGCGCCTTCTCTTCTCTCCCTCTCTCTCTCTCTCTGTCCTTTTATTCTTTCTCCCTCCATGAAACTCTCTCTCTCTCTCTCTCTCTCTCTCTCTCGCTCTCTGATACTCTCTCTATCCGCTGCACACCGTTCGTGTTTTCCTTCCTCTCTTTTTTTCTCTCCAGTCGGGGTTCATTCACGAAAAATTCCGCGTCTCGTAAAACGACGCTTTTTCGACGTACACACGGATAAAGAGAGAGAGAGAGAGAGAGAGAGAGAGAGAGAGATAGAGACAGAGAGAGAGAAACACGTCGGCCCGCTGCCGGCGAGATTCAATTAAACGAGTCTCGTCGCGGCGGCGGCGATCGCCGCTCGGCGATCATTCGTTTTTATTGCGAGCCACGAGACGGCACGCTCGGTTTTTGCGCCGGCGAATTAGGAAAAACGGAAATAGTCGTACCAGGAAATCGCCTGTTACTCTCCGCAAGGTCGCCGCTGCGGGATCTCCCTCGCTAGGATCTCTCTCGATCGACCCGTTCGACCGTGCCTCTCTCGGTCCCACGATGTCTCGTTTCGAGGCTATACCCGGTTCGCGACTTCTCTCGCATGTTTCTCCCCCCTCTCTCTCTCTCTCTCTCTCTCTCTCTCTCTCTGTATCCCTCCGTGTATCCCTCGGTCCTTCTCTCTCCCCGAGTCCGTCGCAGGGACGCGCACAACGTATCCGTGCGGATCCCCTATTTTTACAATGGACGGCGTTTGTTACACGATGCCCCGCTGCAACTTGAAAACACCGAGCGACTAGGTATAAATAGATCTCGCGATCCGCAGAAAGAAGACGGAAAAGCGAGGGTGCAACGGGGACGGGTCGGGGGCCCGTGGTTGCTGGGTAAAAAATAAAAATTCTCTAGCCCTCTCTCTTTCTCCCCCTTTCCCCCTCCCTCTGTCCTTCCCGGTTTCTCTTCGCGAAAAATTCAGCCGCTCCGCACGCGTATATTATGCGCGCGTCAGACGCTACGCGCTCGAGTGTCGCGGCCAATAAAAATTCCTCTGTACAAAGCCGATCCTTGAACGTGAGTTTGGAACCGTGATCCAGGAGCCTTGAGGCTTCGACGCGTTCGCCTACGAAGCCGTCGATTCCTGTCCTCGCTAGAAGGATACGCGTTTCTTCGTCTTCGTTTTTTTTTTCCCCCTTTCTTTGGTATTCCGTTCTTTAGATCCCGACGATAATTCGACGCTCGTAAGGAATCGGACGCTTGCGAATGCGTGAGACGCGAATCAGCTCTCGGCCAGACATTCCGAGTGTTCGCCGCGCAAATTAATTTTCTATGTCTCTTTCCGTGGAATATTCTAATTCCGCGGACCTTCGCCCAAAAGACGCTCTAAATCTTCTGCTAGGCGTCTCCGCGATTGTTGTTCCCTTTCGGCGATTCTTTGTCCTCGAACTTCCTCCACCGATCGAACGGTCTCTTTGTTCTTCTGCGAGCTTTCTTCTCCGAGGTCGTATCGTTACAATTAATTCCGGCCATGTTGCTTTTAGACACGATACAATTTCTAACGTCGACTAACGCAAAGTTTGTATTTCAAGCGTCGCATTCGTCTTTTTAGTTTCTACTCTTTCAAAAAGACCGTCCGTTCAAAGAACATACACGCTTTCGCAATTTTCTTTACGATTTTTCTTTCGACCGACATTTTTCTCTCGTATTTCTCTCCCGAGAAATATTGCCAACGGCCATCTTGAACGCTTCCGGGCCGAGGCTCGAATGAATAGGTCCAAAGCCATTGAATTCATTTGCACACGTAATGCGCCATATTTTGCATTCGATTTTAACGAACAGTCATCGACGGTTTGACCGGATCCTTTTCGATCGCAGAAATAAATTGAGATGGATTTCCTTGAGGCATATATGCCTGTGAATTAATTAACACACATATAATATGGAATATTTCACAGTCGATTTTTATGGACTGTCGTCGATAGCTCGATCGAATGATTTTACATCTCAAAAACGGATCGAGATCGACTTCTTCGACGCAGTATAGTTGCGCCATCAAATTTCGCGGGGCGCGTACGGTTCTGAAGCAAGGTTATGCGCAGGGTGATGCAGGGTTCTCAATGCAGAAATTAGAGCGCCAGTTAGAGGTCGGAGGGCAGTTCCACGAGAGCATCGATGGATCATTGAGAAGCGTTGGGAGTCGCGCACGTACGAACGAGGGAAATGACAAACCAGCTTTACTAGTCGAGCCGCTATTTTGTCGACGTTCTTCATGCGTTATGGCAGCCTTACGGCTTTTTTTATCGTCCACAATGACGCATAGGTGCCCAGGTGCTCCTGCCTGCTTGGCTGGCTGGCTGACTCGCTGGCTGGTTCCTCGCGTACATGCTAGCGAGCGAACATGCGAGAGCAACGTCGCACACGAACAGAAACGGCCACGAATGTGTGCAAACTCGTGCGACGCAAAATAAGAGAGAAGGACCGAGCTCTTTCGCTCTCTCTCTCTCTCTCTCTCTCTCTCCGTCTCTCTTCCTCTCCCTCTCTCCGCAAACCGTCTTTTCAACGACGTTCAGCAAACGAGCAGTCAAATTTTTGCACGAACGAACGAACGAACGACCGATCGTCGAATCCACGGGATTTCTAAGCAATTTTTCGAGCGCCCGTTCGATGAGTCGGCAAATCGCTCGCTGTGAACCACTTCTTGACAATGCGGTTTCGAAACGCGACGTTTCCCGCCTCGACGGGCTGCATTCTCGACGATCTAACGACACACTTTTTCCTCTCGGAATCGTTTCGCGCCACCCTACCGACACGTTTCCCTTTTCGAAATTCCCGTGCGAGACGCCACGTCGCGGGCTCGTTTATGATCGGATTCGTTTATGCCACTCTCTCGTACGGTATCGATCAAAGAAAGTATCATTCAAGTTCGTGCTTTCGATTTAATTGGCCGTTTAATTATTCAAAACTTTCCCCTGTCCGAAAACCATGTTACTCGGACGAATATTCATAAATACTGACATTATAACTTGCTTTCCGATACACTGACAGTCTTAACTGTTGGCCTCGTACTTCCTGTTACCCACGGGTTAAAAGTCTAAGGCTATTAAAGTCGATTGTGCAGGCTGTGTGACGATTAGTATGCTTGGGCGTGCTATGATCGCCCTCGCCGCTTAATTATACGTTGTTCTAAATTTGCTATGAGAAATGTCACGAATCTCTTCTGAATTCTCAATTTTCAAGTAAAACAGCTATCCAAGATTCCAAAGTGAAAATTCGAGCCAGCAATTATTAACCCTTTGCACTCGGAATTAATTTAGTCTTGAAACTAAATTCTTTTTTCAAATTTAGAATACTTCCATTTTATACAATTCATTCATTCTGTGTATTTGAAGTTGATCCAATAAGCACATACAATACTGAGATATCCAGCAATTTATTAAATAAAAATTTAATAATCTGAAAAATATTTTGAGTAATGGTTTAAGAATTTTTTGGTCACCCTCGTCGCTTAATTATACGTTGTTCTAAATTTGCTATGAGAAATGTCACGAATCTCTTCTGAATTCTCAATTTTCCATTATCACAACTATTCAAGTTTCCAAAGTGAAAATTCGAGCCAGCAATTATTAACCCTTTGCACTCCGAATTAATTTAGTCTTGAAACCAAATTCTTTTTTCCAATGTAGAATACTTCCATTTTATACGATTCATTGATTCTGTGTATTTGAAGTTGATCCAATAAGCACGTACAATACTGAGATATCCAGCAATTTATTAAATAAAAATTTAATAATCTGAAAAATATTTTGAATAATCGCGTAAGAATTTGCATTGATCCGTTTGATAAAACGAAGAACGGTCAAGATTTATCGCACCGACGCCAAAATCTTTTCGCATCCCATAAATCTTGAAAGAAGTTCATGCCCACATGCACGACCGCAAAAGTGATTCGCATCGAAGAAACGAATGTCTGCTGGAGCCGACTCCGGTTTCCTACGGTGTTTCCTTCTCACAATCGCCTCGGACAACATTGACGTGGCACAAAGGCCCGCCAGTGTACAAACGAGCGAACGTGTTAAGTACCGAATCTGCAAGCCTACATTTTGGTCGGCCGCAAAAAAAAGTGAGGGGCTAACAATAAGAAACGAATTGCATCCTCGCTCGGCCGGTGCAAGAGAGGCGCAGCTAAAGGCAGTTGTCGACCTAACTCGTGGTTGCAAAATCGCTCGCGCGCGATGTTCCTACGTGCCGCCACCTGTAATTTGCAATTGGCCTCGTTTTCGTTCCCGAACGCAGGGATCACCCTGGGACCAAGAAACCGGTACCCGATCGAATTTATTCGAATAGCTGAGAGAAGCGCGGCTCCGGCTACATTTCTGCAAACTTTCTTCTCGTCAAGGACCGAGCCTGACTGTGAAACATCGGCAATTTCGCTCGATCGGGAAACGACCAAAAAACGATTCTACGCACATTATAAGCCCCCTCTTTGGGCTACAGTGTGCCATTTTGTTATTATTTTAGAATCTGTTCATTCTTTACGCTGCTGCGCGAGGTTGAAACGAAATGAAACTACAATTATTCTTTTGTTATTTTTGAAGTAGATGCACCACTGTGTGGACTTTTAAATCGTACCAGGTTCCATTTTGATGTCTCTAATATTTTTTGAAGTGAAACTTTCTTAGGCGCGTTAGGCGTAAAACCGATCTAGCGATGAAACGATGAAACGAAATTCTATTCTATTGAAGTGAAACTTTTTTAGACGCGTTAGGCGTAAAACCTCGATGCGGTAGGCGTAAAACCGATCTAGCGATGAAACGATGAAACGATGAAACGATGAAACGATGAAATGATGAAACGATGAAACGAAATTTTATTTTATTGAAGTGAAACTTTTTTAGGCGCGTTAGGCGTAAAATCTCGACGCGGTAGGCGTAAAACCGATCTAGCGATGAAACGATGAAACGAAATTCTATTCTATTGAAGTGAAACTTTTTTAGACGCGTTAGGCGTAAAACCTCGACGCGGTAAGCGTAGAACCGATCTAGCGATGAAACGATGAAAACGATGAAACGATGAAATGAAATTCTATTCTATTGAAGTGAAACTTCCTTAGGCGCAGTAGGCGTAAAACCTCGATGCGGTCAATAAAGGTTATGATAAAATTCCGATGATGTTAAGTGGAGATTTCAACGTGAACTTTGCATCGGAACAAACAAAATTATTAATAGAATTTTTTAGAAGTAAATTAAGATTGAAAATGGTAAATAATCCTAATGAAGCGACAACAAGATCAGGAACAACTCCTGATGCAGTATTTGCAAGACATTTAGACAAAATTGAATCAAGAATATTTATATCATATTTTAGCTATCACAAGCCATTGTTTCAATAATAGAATCATAGATAATTAAATGTCATAAAGTGTTAATAAAAATTTGAAACAAAATTAAGGAAAGAAGTTTCACTTCAGCCATGTGGTCTAAGCACACACCAATTTTTCGGATTGTACTGAATTTAAAATTTCAATTTTCGTAGTTAATATCAAAAAGTAGTGCATCTACATGCATTCTCTTGAGATTGAGGAAACAAATTCGTACTCTGTACCAATAAGATAACAAATCAATTTTTGTCACCACACGAAATGAAAGAGTGCTGATGAACAATTGTAATTTCAAGCGTAAAACATTTCGTACCGCGTTCGTACGGCCTCGGGACAGTGGATCGTTTATAACACAATAGCCTTCGAATTTCCAGGCGGTATCGCCTCGCTGCTCGTCGATCTCTCGATCTCTCGATCCTCCCGCTCTCGAACTGGCACCTGCGCCTGGAAAGGGGTACGCATCCTGGCAATAACGGTTCGTTCTCCTTGAACGGCGAAGGGTACTGCTTCTCCTCGCACCCGTTATTTCTCCGTCTCTCCTCCCCGCTGTTTCCTCGCCGAGAGTTCCTGCGGAACCATGGGACGTTCATTGCGAGCCATGGTGTGTCCCATAGTCGCAGAAACCGTCGTCTCCTCTCGCTCTCGTCTCTCTCTTGATCTCTGTCCCACATCGATGCGTCGATAGTCGTCAATCTGGACCGCATAATCCCCGAGAATATTACGAAAATCTCTGGACCGACTTCCCGCTTCTCTTCGATCCCCCTAATCAAAAGACAAACCGATTAGTCACTGGCAATCTTCGTGCCTATTATCATTTTGTGGAAGAACTGATCGTGGGATTTCCTCTGCCGAAGATCAAATTGAAAGGGTACTGATCGTTGAAGAATGATATTATTAAACATAATGGTTCTTTGTGTTCTTTAGATTTGGCTCGTAGAAGTGTCTAGATTCATAGTGAATCCATTTATCGTTCATTCATAGTCGTTTCTTCGAGGGAACTTTGTCGGATAATTGGCTGGTCAACTTTGGTCAAAAATGTCACAACGCAGTATTTTTGTAGATTCTTATCTACTAGCTCTATCATTATTTTAATTGCTTCATAAGATACTCTATGTAATAATAAATATTTTTCTATCCATAGAATTGAAAATCGTGTTCCTCTAGAGGATAGAGTATGGATCTAGGAAATAGCTGATTAATTTACGATTCTTACGATACCACTTGAGTATCCGACAAAGAAAATCACAACCAGAACTGTGCAAACACAGCGTAGCGATTGCGACGGCAGAAAGAATTTCCTTCCTTCTCTCGCAGTTAAATGAATCATAGAATCGCGCTAGGCATTGTGAAATAGGAAGATCCGCCTGGTGGGGGTAACAATATCGAATCAGTAGATAGTGCGGCGGAGATTTCTTCGCGGCGATAAACAGGACAAAAGATCTCGCTGCGAGATACGGACGTTTGTGTCGTAATCGCGGGAACACCAACCGCCGCGCCATTCCTCATCGGTTTTTCTTTTCTCTCGATATGAAAATCGCGGCGGGAAGAACCCCGGCACAATCTCCGAAAACGCGCGCTCTCTTCGGATCGACCCAGTTTAAGAGGCGTTTTGAAAAATAAAAGGGAAGGGGGGTTCGTCTAATTAAATTTAATGAGCGCCGGTGTCGGTCGTCGCCGAACAACCGTTCGGCGAGTCACGCTCGACAGCTTCGACGACTAGTCGAATTTTTCCCGGCTCCGATAGTGTGTTAATACGTGCACAGATATATTCGTGCGCGCGAGAGCTGTGTACACGTATACATACATATACACACGTACACACGTCGGCGTCGACTACGCGCAGGTATGCATGCACATAATCTGAATCGACCGATTAGATTAGACGCCTAGTAACTAGATTACGCGACGGCCGTGTTATCTGCGAAATTAGACCCTGGCTTGAATACGTTATTTAGGCGAGCCGGATGCTAGAATAACAACGGCCTGGATTTGCCGGACGACGCGATCTACGATCCGCCGAGATCGCCTTCGATCCTCTTGATCGTCTATTTTATTTCCCATGAAGCTACACACAATTTAACGCTGTCTACATTTTTCTAGAGATCTTTCAAGAGAAAAGAGACGAATAGCATTTTATTCTTATTAGTAATATTCTTTGTGGATCAGAGATTTATTTGTCATATTGATGAACTATTGTTGCCGATACACTGTCTGTACTCTGTTAGAAGCATTTGTAACACGAATTTATAAAAAGGTGGAAGAATACAAAGATAGAGCGCGACGAGTATACTATTTTAGTTATTGTGAATGTCTGTTCGGAGTTATCCATTTTCTTAGAGAAATGTGACACGAATTTAGAAAATGGCGGAAAAATACAAAGATAGAGCGCGACGAGTAGACTAGACAGAACGTTATTACCTACATACTGTTCGACGAGAATGCAAGTATTCGATAGAACATCTGCTCGGAGTTATCCATTTTCTTAGAGAAATGTGACACGAATTTATAAAATGGCGGAAGAATACAAAGATAGAGCGCGACGTGTAGACTAGAAGGAACATTATTGCCTACATAAGCTTTGACGAGAATGCAAGTATTCGATAGAATATCTGCTCTCGGAGTTATCCCTTGATCATTGGAGTGAAGGGTCCCAGGACTAAGGGTTGGCGAGTGGGGGTGTTCGACGCGTAGGTAACCTCTAAACGGGCGTTAAGGGTCCGTCCTCGGGACGCGGTCTTGCTGCATACTTCTCGTCCATGCAGGCTAACCTCTTACAGAGATGTCAACGAAACAGAGACGAATAGCAGTTTATTTTTATTAGAAACGGTTTTTGTGGCTCAATGTTGAGTGAAAACTGTGTTACTGTCTATCAAACTTTGGTATATCAGTATTTTTTGAACATTTTTAGAAGCTACAAATGCGCGACATTTACGGTTCAGTTATTATTATTCTTCATGAATTCTTTATCGGAAAATCGTAGAAATCGTACGACGACACTATGGCCGAAGATCGTCCATCAGAATGGTACACGACAGTATACTCGATCGTATCGTCGAAAGATAAAGTCTAAGTTTAGAACAAAAATGTTTAAACCTTATCTTGCAAGCAGTTAATTAAAGAGAACTTAAACAGAGCAGAACACAAAAGACTGAACCACCTGTTCGAATTAAAATCAACAGCACTTTGTTACTGTCCTTATTACCTTAAACCTATATTTCTACAACTTCTTCTATTTCACAACAATAAAAAAGTGTAAAAGTTCTATTACACATTGAACGTATCTATCGAATTATTTGCCGGATTGTCTGTTTCCACAGGATCCAAATGTACGCCAAATAAAATCAGGAATATAATACATATGACTGTTTTTATTTAACGACAAAAAAAAAATGTTACAGGATACAAAATAAAAAAACAGGATACACGAAATCAAACATTTCACTTGATATTGAATTGCCAAATTGAAACATTCGATGCATCGTCGGATATCACAAGATTAGATTGTTTCAATCACCAGTGTTGCGAAAGATTTGTAATCCAAGGTTAATTATCTAGAATTAAGAACGACTAGAATTTTTGGCGGGTCGTTTGAAAAATTCCTCGATCATTCAATCGAGAAGCAAAGTCGATTGCGTTGTCAGACGGCATTTCGCCGCTCATCGGGATTCATCGCGAGTCACCGAGGTAGACTAGCCATTACGAGAAGCCGTTGTCTCGACACGATGCGCCTGCATTTGCAGGAAGAAGGTGCACGCGCGGCTAGTAGAATACGTTTCGAGCGGAGCACACCTAAGCCTGGTTCGAGCGGTGGTCGTTTAACGCGCGCGCGGGCCGAAGGACATAGAAATCTGAATTTAAAATGCGCTCGGTTTGCGGCGCGAAGCGGGGCAAAGCGAATTCGCGCATCCACGGCCGAGGGAACTATTTTTTTCGACAGTGTAACGTCACGGATACGTTCGGCGAAAGAGAGCGCGAGTAAAGAGAGACGAGAGCGTCAAGGTTGACGCGTCTCGCGAATCATGCTTGCGTTCCACCGGCAGAAATTCTTCGCGCGCGAAGGCGGCCGGACGTCGCATGGAATCCTGATTAATTAGCCGAGCGACGCATATCGTTAAGCTAACAGTAAAGCCGCCGAATTAGAGGGAAACAATGCCTCGAAAGTCCACTTACACCGCAGCCGATCGCCGAGTCGTTTAACCTAAATGAACGTTGGCAGCGAAAAAATCGCTGTTGTCCGAACGATTGATCAAAGTGACAAGAAACTTGAACGAACCCTTCAGGGACGACGCTTCGTCCTTGATTTCTTTTTGTACGATCGAGTTGTCCAGTGCAGCAAAATAAAAATTCTCTGCGTCGATTACTAGACACGGTAGTAATTTAGAAACATCTTTCTTTGAATTCTGTTAATCTTTCTTATGGTTTTAAATTGCGCCAAAATCGTAATAATCAATTTTGGGATGCTCTTTAGGGCCAGTGCAATGTACAGATGTCGGTCCCGAAGGTTTAAATCAGGGTTTTCCGAGGGCTACGCCTCCTCGACCCGGCCGCGCGTCTCGCTCCCCGTGGTCGCCTACGTGCTCGGACGGGCTCAGGCGCCATCATAACAGACAGATGAACGTGGCGCATAAGGGGCGACACTCGTTTCAATAGGTCTCCACATTACCATCGATGTACTATTGTCAATGCGTTTTTTTATTAGTGGTATCCCCTGTAGGCCTATTCCACTATGTCACACGATAATTTCAGCGACTTCGACTCGTTTAGAAATGATCTAATTCTCTTCGAGAATCCCCTCACTGTCAAAATTGCAGATCAAGTCCTCGAGTTTCAACGAGAACTGTGCGATCTTTAGCACGACATCTCTCTGAAAACGTGGGAAGAAAAACGAGCCGAATTCTTCAAAACGCTGGAAGAATCAAAGTACCCTATTCTTCGAAATTTTGCGACCCGAATATTCTCAATGTTTGGATCAACTTATTTGTGCGAAAGCTGATTTTCAACAATGCGCTATATTAAATCGGATCACCGTACACGTTTTAATGATTCTTCGTTTGCGCCGGCGATGCGAATATCCACGTCCAAACTTTCCATAGACCTTAACAATTTGCCAAGCACGTCTAAACGCGCACGAAGATCAAGTTGTTCCGGACCGTATTAAAATTTAAACAATAGAATTAAAAATTATTTTTAAAATTTATCTTACGAATTTATTTTTTTAATTAATTTTGTACAGCTATTGTCCGAAATTATCGTGTGACATAGTGGAATAGGCCTACAGGGGATACCACTAATAATAAAAGCGCATTGACAATAGTACATCGATGGTAATGTGAAAACCTATTGAAACGAGTGTCGCCCCTTATGCGCCACGTTCATCTGTCTGTTATGATCGCGCCTGAGCCCGTCCGAGCACGTAGGCGACCACGGGGAGCGAGACGCGCGGCCGGGTCGAGAATGTGTAGCCCTCGGAAAACGGTCCTCGCGAGCAAATAAAGTCAAACTCTGGTTTAAATAAAAGCAGTATGCATACAGAGTTGACTAGCCAGCTCATTTTCGAAATCGGTTCAAAACGCTAATTAAAGTTTAAAGAGCGATATCCATGCCTTCATTATTTGATATTTTTGTATTTTCGTCGTCTTCATAGGGAGAAAATGAAGATGGGGTAAAATGGGAGAAAATGAATGGATTTGTGTTGGTGAAACGAGGTGGAAAAGGAGCGAACAACAAGGTGTGAAGCAGGGGGAATATCGTCCGCTTGCGATACGCTTGATCCCATCGCTACGGGCGAGAAAGCAGCCGGGTATTTATGCGAACGGTCGCGCGCGGTTCTTTCGTTGCTTCTTTGTTTCGCCGTGTGTGTACAAGCACATGTGCGCTGCCGCGCACCCACTAACGGACCGATGGAAAAAATTGCACCGTTCTGCGCTCACTTTGACAAAGATGAGATCAACAGGCAGCGGTGCAGTTTTACAAAGAAGCTGCCTTACAGCAAATTGCTATGCGATTAACTAGAAATTAACTCTACCCTTCCCTCTGCGAGAGAGAAAAATAATTTTCTTCTCGGAACATTCGTAGATTCGTTACCATTTTCCTGTGACCGCAATTTTCTATCCGACACGCGAAGAAGATTAAATTAATCTGCTGTGCAGTTAACTTCTCTGTCCGAATATATTTTCGTATTTTATGAGAGGTGGCGCTGAATTTAGCTTTTATATGGTTCTCGGCTGAAAATTCGGCTGCGAAAGAAAATTGAAGGTTAACTCGATCTCGCGCGAGCGCGGATCGTGCTCGAGGCTGTCGCTACAAGCGGAGCGCCATTTACAGATCGGCACGGCAAAAACTGCCCGTTCCTCGTCGGTTTCGCGCGGGCTTCGGGTTCAGCTGCGCCTTGGAATAACGGTATCCTCGTGGAAGGTGCAAGAACGATTCGAAAGTCGATTGGTCGAGGCTGGATCGCTTGTTTGAAGCGCACGAGGACTTCCGGAATTCCGTGGAAACCGATCCCGCGTTTTTTTTCCGGCGAAAGATCGAATCGTCGTACATGGAATCCATCGTGCAGCGGAATTGGCTCGGCTCGGCTCGGTCGTCGACAAATTCGCTTTTACGTCTACGTAGATACGTCTGCGGCACAATTAAAAATATAACCGTTGACCCATTTTCAGTATTTTTAAGCCGGAGAATATATTCGGCGGTTCATCGTGTCTCGATTAATCGCGCGATGGAGAAGTAGGTCGTTGCGAGACACTCGGGGACAACCGTCAGGAAACGGTAACACACGGGACACTGCGAATTTTTACCGATTGTTAATCTCTCTCTCTCTCTCCCTCTCTCTCTCTCTCTCTCTCTGTGTTTGTCGTTACTAGCTAATTCGATCAAGTTTCTCGTCTAACGTGACCCGCGTCGATCGATTCCGCTGTTGGAAAATACGCTCGCACGACGGAGGAAGTAGTGCAGCCGCGCGTGCCGCGGCTGCAGTAGTAAGAGTGCACCGATAGTTAACCAGTAGTTGCAGTGGAACGGCACGATGTAGGAATAGACACATGCTAGACCCAGCGAGTAGAGCGCGCCTAGTACTAGTCAGACGCGCTGCCCTTTCCCGTTTGACGCTGCGCTCTTCCGATCACATCGGGCTTTCCCCACCAAATTTAGACATTTACACTTGACGAAAACAATTTTTTAACGTCTATAATTTGCTCTAATGCTCCAACATCGATAACACAGATCTTTGATGTTTTAATTGAACAGAAATGTGTAACCTATATATGATTTGGTACAGGCTGTCTGAAATCTTCATAACGAGGTTAAGTCTCATACACTTTCAGGTTTCAGATACATTATGCAAAGGGTTGAGAGAGTGCAGGTGATAAACGTCGAAGACAACTGTCAACCAGTGAGGAATAGACGAAAGAGAAAAAACAATTTTGCATCTGTAGCAAAGTGCAGTAATATTCTGCAATACTATGTTATAATACTCAAGTAGAATAAAGGAAATTTACTTGAGTATTATAACATAGTACAGTATTTCATCGATAATTGTCCACAACACGGAATCGACGATTTTTAATTGTCTATTATACAAGTAAATATCATCGGAATTATATCATATTTGGTATGATTTTTATTAGAAAAATGCCACAAATATGGTTATCGAAGTCCCATAAAAAAATAATGAATAATAAAGAAGTTGGAAATTCGGATTAATGTGGTCTCTCACCGATATACCCGAGCCGCATGGTGTCATATTTCTCGGCGACCGAGGTCTCTCGAGCTTCGCGGCCCCTCAAGGGGGTACACCTCGCACTAGTGGGGATATCTCAGGGACAATTATGTCGGAGACATTTGGGACAATTACCGATGAAATACTGTATTGCAGAATATTACTGCAGTTTGCTACAGAAGCAAAATTGTTTTTTCTCTTTCGTCTATTCCTCAGTGGTTGACAGTTGTCGTTGAGGTTTGTCACCTGCACTCTCTCAACCCTTTGCATAATGTATGAAACCCTTATAATACTCAAGTAAATTTCCTTTATTCTACTTTAGTATTATAACATAGTATTGCAGAATATTACTGCAGTTTGCTACAGAAGCAAAATTGTTTTTTCTCTTTCGGCTATTCCTCAGTGGTTGACAGTTGTCGTCGAGGTTTGTCACCTGCACTCTCTCAACCTTTTACATAATGTATGAAACCTGAACGTGTATGAGACTTAACCTCGTTATGAAGATTTCAGAGAGCCTGTACCAAATCATATATAGGTTACACATTTCTGTTGAATTGATTAATTAAATATCTGTGTTATCGATGTAGGAGCATTAGCGAAGATACAGGAAAGAAAATTGCAATGCAATATGTTCAGCCCAGTTCTTCCCGTCGACTTATTAGCGGTCGAAGTGAATTGCCGATTTGGACATGTGGAGTTTAGACAGAAGCGGCAACCTCGTCAAGCCCTGATTCGCGTTGATTATTTTCTAATCCTGTCGCATAGTACGTCACTCGTTTCTAACTGTCTCTTGATCGTTCCCAGCGTCCCCTAAATGGTTCCCAGGCACAGGGTATGCTTGAAAAGCCCGTATGCCCGGCTCTTGGGTCGTTCAGGAAAATATGGGAACCTAATTCTTCTCCACCTGAGCATCGTCGAGGGAGAGAGCGTTTCTTCGGTGACTAGTCCGGTGACGCCAGCGCTGGTTATTTTCGTTCGGTCAAACACTGGCCCGTCGTCATCGTCGTTGCTCGCTAAACAGCAGGTAACAGAGAAGAGAGCGAGAGAGGAGGAGAGAGAGAAAGAGTGAGAGAAAGAGTGAGAGAGAGAGAGAGGAAGAGGATGTCAGGTTTCTCTAACTCAACAGATTCTGTCAGGAGAGAGAAAGATAGAATAAGAGAGTGAGAGGAGAGGAGCGTCGAAGGAAATTGACCGAACAATTCTCACCTGACGGTTCGTGCGTCGACGCCGTTGGTGGCATCGTTGGCGCTGGCCCCCTAACACATTCCCACATTCGGCGTGCTCGTGGTGTATCGGCGGCCCCTGGACACCTACTCCTCTATACACCGACAGAAAAGAAATAATTGGTTGTTTGGCTGTCGGCGGATTAGCCCGTTCGAGGTCAACGTCCGCCAAATGTTTGCGAATGCAGCGTCGGGCGGCGGGGACACACGGGGGGGACCAGCGGCGTAGGAAAGGAGGGCGGGGGCTGGAAAGGGTACCGGTTCGAACGAAACAGACAGAGACGAAAAGAGGGACGACGAGAGTCACACGAGAGAGGGATGAGGAACGAGGGAGGTGTGACGAGGCACGAGGATGGTAGGGATCTCCCAGCAGTTGGGGGGGGGGGGGGAGCGAGACGGGCAGAGAAGGAAAAAGGTGGCGGGAAGGGAAATGGCACGTACGATTGCGGCCGCGTGGAGAACTCGAGGCCCCGCATATTCTTGCCCCTGCTCTCTATTGCTGTTGCTCTGCCGTTGCTGTGCTGTTGCTGTGGCTGTTTGCCTGCTTGCTTGCGTTTGCTCCCTTCGCCCTCTACAACCCCCCCCCCCCCATGGGAAGAGGCCTCGCGTGTGTACGGTGCATTTAGGACGCGCGTTCACGCCGCGAAGAGGATGATATTCTTTATCGCTGCAGTTTCCGTCTATTGGGACGAATTCAGGCGGCGCGCACATCGTTCGCTGCTGGCCTTAGCCAGCAGGTGAGCCCCCGGGTTAATGAGCGGCCGCATGCATAGACACAACGCTCGTCGAACTGCCGAAAAAAGGGCGGAGGGTGCCTGGCACCGACCAGCGTCGACTACCGAGGCCCTCGCATTCGTTGGTCCAACCATTCCTCGAGGAACCTACCACTTACTAGACGGCGTACGGTATGAGACACAATATGTGGATAGATGGTGGGAAGTCCTGCGATCTATAACCTGCGTGACAGCAGACTCAGAATGTAGTAATAGTATATCATCCCCCATAAGTTCTCATTGCTTCGTTGCGACTGCTAGTGGAATAAGCAGAGAGCTCTAGAGGTCTAATATGTAATATAATAATGTAGAACAGGGTTTGACTTTATTTGCTCGCGAGGACCGTTTTCCGAGGGCTACGCCTCCTCGAGCCGGCCGCGCGTCTCGCTCCCCGTGGTCGCCTACGTGCTCGGACGGGCTCAGGTACGATCATAACAGACAGATGCACGTGGCGCATAAGGGGCAACACTCGTTTCAATAGATTTCCACATTACCATCGATGTACTATTGTCAATGCGTTTTTTTGTTAGTGGTATTCCCTAAGCGCCGTTCCCTCCACTGGAACAAGAAACAGACAGTCCATCCGTACAAACGTGACGCAGGTGGTCGGGACGCGGCATTGCGTGCGAGAACCGTGGAGGAAGAGGACAGGGTCGGCAACGGGGTAGCTCGTCGCGGTCCATCTTGATCCGCGATGGTTAGCCTTGAACTCGGAACAACGGCACACATCGAGAATTCTCTTTCTTTCTCTTTCTCTCTCGACAGGCGATAGATTCTCGGCGATCCTCTATTCCGTGACCGAGGCAACCAACTCTTCCTCTTGGTAATATAATTACCGGCGACCCGGTACATTAAGATTCTAGTCCACGCTGGAAATACGATCCCCTGTAGCGTTTCAAGAGGACCTCGTGGGAAATGGGGCCGGTGTAAAAATAATTGAAACGATTCGATCGATCCCGGTTTGGAAAATTTCAGCGTTTCTCGGACAGAGAGGTCCGCGATGGAATTCGGAGGTCCTAGAATTCTGAACTTTCCCCGTCTTTCCAGCGCGACATTAATTTTTCAACGCGCAGCCTCGATTCGCAAACACCGAGTGCACCGCAGGCGTTCCGAGTATGCACGTTCAAGGCCAGCGCCGCCGATTCGTTGACTCCTTCGCGGCCGTTTCGTAGGAATCTGAATGCATCCACCATCGGGAAGGGGGCGAGAGAGAATCTCTCATCCACCATCTTGAATGACGGTCGGAGGATCCTCTCTTGGATCCTCTAAACGTAACACAGCGTGGCGCGCGATCGAAAACGGGCGGGACAAAACGGAGAAAACTGCCGATAGAGGGAAAGAGGAAGAGAAAGAGAAATAGAAATAGAGCGCGCAAGATTCATCGTCCGCGCACGGATAATTCTCATTATTTCGCGCGGAGTTACGCGAGCGCCGCGGCGAACATTTCATTTAGAGGCGCGTGCACAGCCGCGCAATAAATTTCCAAGCGGATAGGATCAATATATCCGCGCGTTTGTTCCTTTCGCGGCTTTTTATCCCCGGGGTTGTTCTCGCTCGAATTTATTCGTCGGTTCGTTCGCTGCGAGCAGGTCCGAGCGCGTCGGCCGCGAATTATTCGACCAAGGTCAATGGGAGAGTGAGCACACAGCGAGCATAGGCGAGCACGAAAATGAACGGGAAAAATCGTGCTCTGGGGGTCCGGCGGTGTTCGCGAGGAAGAACGCGTTTCTAGGCGAGTCTAGTCGAATCGTATAGGCGGCACAGCCCTCAGCTTTGGCTCCTAGGAATCCAATCAATAAATATTACAATGGAACCCCTAGAGAAGTAGGGGAGCGTATCCTCCTCTCGCGCCCCCGTCTACCCTCGTCGTCCTCTTTCGCTCCGACGGTGGATACTGCTCTTCCTGTCGCGTCGGTGGAAAAAGGATCTGTCCTACGTCGCGCTCTCGCAGTCGCGTTTCTCGTCCTCGTTCGCCTATCGTCCTCGGCTACGTCCGCGAAACTTTGCTCTATCCTCTCTCTCTCTCTCACTCTCTCTCTCTTTCTCACTTTCTGTCTTTCTTTCTCTTTTCCGAGCGAGCGCGCCCTCTCACCCTTGCTCGCTTTTTCCCTCGCTTTACCCTACTCCTTTTTCTCCCTTTCTCTTTCCTCCCCGCCGCCCCTGCCGTCCGTTACGTCGCCCTCCTCCCCCGTCGCCCTTCCATCTCTAAGCCAGCAGCAGCAGCAGCAACGGCAGCAGCATTGCTGCCTTCTGCCCCCTGGAGCACTCCCCAACCCCCCCGGTCCTCCTACTCTTCCTCCTCTTTTTCCTCCTCTTCCTCCTCCTCCTCCTCCTCCTCTTCCTCATCGTCGTCGTCGTCGTCGTCGTCGTCGTCGTCCCTCTCATCCAGCGGCGTTTACATTTTACTTTTCTAGTAGCGAATTAAAACCGCGTTCATGCGCAGCCCGCGGAAGGGCGTAATGATTTTTTGAGGGGCGAATCGAGTGGGGTCGCCTACAGCACCGGCGGAGGGGGTAGTAGCTGCGGGCGCGAGCTTAGCAGGAGCAGGACGGGCAGAAGGGATCGCGAGACAGGCCGACTGTCGAATAGATGGATGGAAGCTAGAATCTAGCTCTCCGAGCGTGGAGAGGGACAGAGAGAGAATACGAAAGAGAGAGACAGAGAGAGAGAGAGAGAGAGAGATCGAGCGCGATTCGGAGGGGAACAGCGCAGGGGTGCGCGCTTCGAAATAGCAGCCAACGATTTTATGGAGGTTCGGGTGCCTAGGAATATTACTTTTTCCACGGTCGGTGCCGGTCTTACACCGTTTCGAAGCTAGATCAACGGCCACCCCTTGGCCGATCGCTTTTTTTCCAACACTCGGAGTAAAGAGATTCTACGAGGGGGAGGACCCAAATAGAACAAAAGGTGTCCTTCGTGGACGGTGACGTTAACAGGTTCGAGGGAAGCTATCGGGAGGGAAAATGTGTCTGAACGATCGTTCCACCGATCCCATCGCGATTTCGAACGATCCAGGAAGATCTTCGGGGAACTCGTCCGCGATAGTACGAAGCTTAGCGTGGCGCTTTAAAAAATTCCAGCTCTAGCACTTTTAATTGGAAGTCGTTAGCTTTGCGCATTTTCGTCTCGTGGGTTAACGGATGAGGCGAGGTGGGCTCTCGCACAAAAGCGAGAGTGAGAGGGAGAAGGAGAAGGCCAAGAGAGTCAGAGGGCGAGAAAGAGAGAGAGAGATCTCGAGCGACAGGGGAGGGTTTACGGAGGATAAAGCAAGACAGAGAGAGAGAGAGAGAGAGAGGGAGAGATAGATAGGGCGAGAGAAAAGAGAAGAGGAGAAGAGAAAAGAGGTGGGCTGGACGACGGGGCACGGGGTGGGCAGGGGAGGCAGGGCCGATGCGGCCACAGGCATAAAGCTCCCCACCATATCGTAGCATTGGCTCTCTTTTCTCCGTTGCTCTTTCCTCTCCGCGGCTCGTTCGATCTCTGTTCCTCGGCTCCGGCTCTCTCCCTATATCTGTCCCTGCGTACGCACTATTTTTTAGTCCGCACTTATTACGACAGATGTCTCATGCTCCGATAAAGAATAACGGCGGCCGGCGGGCGCCGTTCCCCCCCGCGTGCTCGCTAGTCCTAACCAGGCTCGGGAGCTGCAGCCCGTACTCTCGGCGCTTCTCGTGGCTCTCTCGTGGCTCTCGTGGTGTCGGCGTGACACGACACGACGACGCGGCACGGCACGACACGACACGACACGGTTAACGTTACCTCACGTTTTACGCACACCTTCTACTTTTTTTTCCTTTATTCCTTCTTCTCTCTCTCCCTCTCTCTCTCTCTCTCTCTCTCTCTCTCTCTCTCTCTCTCACTCTGGGGTTCCTCTCACTCTCGCTCTCACACACGCGTTCGTTTACTCTCTCTCTCTCCCCCTCACTCTGTCTTCCTTTCTCTCTCTCTCTGTTTCTCCACCCTCGCCTGGAGCGAGGGCTCCACCTCCTCCCTCTCTTACGCGCTCGGGACGTGTTGCGCCGCCGTGACAGTGACTTTGTTCCTCGACGTGTCAACGGCTGGCTGGCTTGGCTGGCTGGCTGACTGACTGACTGGTCGGTCCGGTGTGTGCCTATTCCGTTAACGCGATCGAGAGTGTCCACGCGAGCGAGAGACATCGGCGTGTCGCTGATTCTCTTCCTCCCCCCGTCTGTGTCTCTATTTCTCTCTCTTTCTCTCTCTCTCTCTCGTTCTGTATCGTCACCGGCGTGTTCGACACAGTGGTGGGTGGTGGTGGTGGTGGTGGTGGTGATATGTCTGGTTGGTGTCCGAGTGTGTGAAACGTACCGGCAACAGATCCTTCGCATTCCGGGGAGTGTGGAGCGCGCGGCAATTTGCGTCACGGTGGCTGCCCGCATCCCGAACACAGTGAGAACACGTGGCTAGGTGGGTAGCTCGTGCGTGCGTGCCTGCCTCCCTGCTTCTGCCTCTGCCTGCTGCCCCTGCGTGCCAGTGACAACATTTGAATTTCCCGCTCGTTCTACCCGCCGCTGCCCGCGACCGGTCTTTTCGAATTTCGCGGGATCCCGCGGGAGGATAGACGGAGAGAGAACCGGTGAACGAGGATCGAAACGAAAGTAGCTAGAACACCGTCTCGCTTTATCCGTTAACCTTTTTGTTCTTTTATACTTTTTTAACGGGTCCCTGTTTCTCCGGCCTTGTATCGCCCGTTCGGAATGTCTATACGTATCTGCTGTTACTGATCGGACGCTGAACGAGCTGGACAACTGCACGATTTTAGGCGAATCGCTCCTGCACCGCAGCGACCGCAGATAAGTCGACCTTATTCGCCTACGTAGGCTGCGATAGTTAGAGCACGCATGGTCGGAGATTGGGGCGAATTCGGCGACGTTCTAATCTAGAAGACATTCCGCGTTGAAAGCGCGAGAGGTTCGTTTAGAACCCTGGGTAGGTTTTCAATAGATTCGGAGGATACTTAACACTTAGCTGTCCACCGCGCATTTTTCTGAAGTAGCACGGACTGAAGTTTATAATAATTATTTTTTAATGGTTATTCAAAAAGTAATAGAGTCAGAAAATTAAGAACAGTAAAGATGACTAAAGAGAAATAATAGAACTCAAATGTGGAACAAAAAAGCAGTAATAGTACCAAATCGCGTTGTTCCACCCCCGTCGCTAATGACCCTGGCAGTTGAAGCGACGTTAAATAACAAAATAAATAAATAAATAATATGTATAGAGTGTAGGGATGATACTGTACCAAATTACCGTACCGAATACCGCCGATTACTACGATGATAGTAACGGTAACGACGCGGCGATCTGTTAAAAACAATATTATTGATTGCGGTTTTCAGAACAGATAAAAAGTACGACGTGAATGATTCGAGACGATAATTATGAATCTCAGATGAAGATTGAGACGTGAGAAATTTTTTGTGTTAAATTATATACATTCTTATATTTATCGTCTTTGATCCTACATATATTTTAATATTGTTTCAGTGTATAATATCTCTCAGATCAAAATGGGAGATCTACCCGATCGGTCGGCCACCGACTAGCTTGGAAATGTGTAGATCTACCCGATCGGTCGGTTAAGTGTTAATCGGACATAGAGACAGGTTGTTCTATGAGGCACTGCTTCGCTCGGTCGGAACCGAGAGCAACGAAGCGCCAGCCTACTTAGGACACCCTGTACCTAGAGAGAGGTTCTACCAGAAGGCTGACAAGATTTAAATAAATTCAGCCATTTGTTTATACACAGATAAACCCATGTGGCAATGTCCTGGCATTGTCAGAGCCAAGAGCAATCAAACCACACCTACTTCAGTGTACTCCGTACACAAAGAAAGGTTCTATCAGACCTCTGACAAGGTTTAACCCCTTGACGTACAAAGACGTTTCAGACACGTCGTATATTTCTTATGGCATTGTGCACATTGAAGTAAAATATAACACAATATTAACAGTAAATATTACCAGCAACATGTCTGTTATCACCTCAGGAACATGTTAATTTTGAATTTATATGAAAATCATTGTTAAGCTTACACTAATGATAAGTTAAATAATAAATGCTAGCTCTGATCGCATCGAAATTCATTTAATTCGTATGTCAAGGGATTAAACAAATTCAGCCGTGTGTAGATCGAGCACATGCCGATAGCTCCATGGAGCGCTAATCCTAGCTTCGTCAGTGCCAAGAGCCACGAAACCACGCCTCTTTTCCCGGAGTGGGGGCAAGATGGCTAAATCTCCTATACCTTCGTTGATTTTTGAGCAAATTCAAAGCTAGGATAAAACGTGAACGGATACAGCTGCGCTTCAAAATCTCGATCGTCGTGCGCGATCAGCCGGGCACGCGTGCTTCTAGATCAAATTAGCGATCTCAATTTTGCGAACCGGTGCTCGTAGAGAGTTTAACCCTTCCGTTACCTTGGACGAGATATCTCGCCTCCCAATACTGGCCGATCAACGCTTTTGACGAGATATCTCGCGACCCGATACTGGCCGATCAACGCTTTTGACGAGATATCTCGCGACCCGATACTGGCCGATCAACGCTTTTGACGAGATATCTCGCGACCCGATACTGGCCGATCAACGCTTTTGACGAGATAACTCGCGATCCGGTAGTAGCGGATTAACGCTTTTGACGAGATATCTCGCGACCCGATACTGGCCGATCAACGCTTTTGACGAGATATCTCGCGACGCGATACTGGCCGATCAACGCTTTTGACGAGATATCTCGCGATCCGGTAGTAGCGGATTAACGCTTTAGACGATAATCTAGCTTTCTAGGACCAACATTTTGACATTCTAGATGAATATATTTTATAACTAATTCTATTCGTATAGCTAAAAGGAAGAAATAAATACAGTTTTTATTAATTTAAATTTAAATTAATAAATTAATAAAAACTGTATTTATTTCTTAAATTTAAATTAATAAATTAATAAAAACTGTATTTATTTCTTCCTTTTAGCTATACGAATAGAATTAGTTATAAAATATATTCATCTAGAATGTCAAAATATTGGTCCTAGAAAGCTAGATTACCGTCAAAAGCGTTAATCCGTTACTACCGAATCGCGAGATATCTCGTCAAAAGCGTTGATCGGCCAGTATCGGGTCGCGAGATATCTCGTCCAAGGTAACGGAAGGGTTAAGGGGAATAAAATTCGATCATAGTTTAGGCCCTTCGTGGCGAAAATTCAAGACGCCCCGTGTAGCCGTCGTTCCTCTCGACGATCCTCCGCCGAATCTCCTCTGGCAGGAGGCTCTCTCCCTCTCGGTTCTGGCGCTCTCTCTCTTTTTTTCCTGCGCTTCTTCTTCGTTCCTCCCTCTCGGCCGGCTAGCGTAGTAGTCTCCATGTGTCCCTCGTCGTTCGCTTTGGTGTGCGCGTGCTCCTGTCGTTGTGTGCGCCGGGTCTCCCTCTCTCTCTCTCTCTCTCTCTCTTTTTCTCCTCGTCCCGCTTCGGCGTTGCCCTCTCGCGCGCGCACACACCGCCTCGCGTCCTCTCCTTTTCTCTCAGCCGGATTCTCCCTCGGTCGCGTCTCTCTTTCTCGTTCTAGCGCGCTCCTGTCGGTCGTTCTCGCTCGTCGTACCGGCGATCGCCGGCTTTTCGTACGTTTTCGTGCGGCCTCGCTGCCGCGCCGCGACGTACGCCCGCGTCGCGTCGTCGTCGACGACGGGGCACACAGCTGCACAGTCGTGACGTGACGTTTCGGGGGTTAGTTCGCACGGTATGTGACGGAGAACGAGGCCACCGGTGGACTGTTGGCTGCTCTCGGCAACGTGTGCGCACCGTTCGGATCCTCGTCGTCTTCTATTTCGTCGTCGTGGTCCTCGTCGTCGAGGTTCTCGTCGTAGTGGTCGTTGTCGTCATTGTCGCCGGTCTTGCGCGTTTCCGGTTTTCGAAACGTAACGAATGATCGTGGTGTGCGCCGCGCGCGACTCTTCCCTTCGCTGTTTCATCCTTGTCAACCGTGTTCCTGTACTCGTCGGTCGATCTCTCGCGGCGCTATGAGCGACATGTGATCCTTGCTCGCGATTCCCTCGATCAGCGGAATCGACGAATCGCGCGAGGCCGTCGGTGCTCGAGAGAAGCGGGAAACGGCTTATCTCTGGCTAACCAGCCGCCACCGCCGCCGCAGACAGTACGCTTTCTTCTCTCTTTCTCTTTCTCTTCGACACATTTTTTCCGCGACCACGCGCGAAGTCGGAAGGTTCTCCGTTGATACTCTCTCGCGTCGTGTATCAAAAATTCGCACCGCAACGTCGTTGATCGACGATCGATTTCTTCTCCGGGTACAATATACTATAATCGTAGAGTCTCTCCGTCTCGAATCGGATCCGAATCTCTCGAGCGGTTTCGGTCGACTAGCGGAGCCGGGGAATTCGTATCGATCGATAAACCCCGTCGGTTTAAGATTTCCCGTGAGTTCTCCGACGACGCCGAGGATCGAACGAAGGAAAGAGAGCACCAGCGCGCACCAGGCCCTTGTGTGCGCGGCACTGACGCACGGGGAACCGACAGACAGACGGACGCGCGCCCGTACGTTATACGCGTATACACGCGCGCGAAGAGACGCGAGGAGAGAGCGCGACAGAAGACGGCGTGTGCGCTCGTCGATCGCGCCCCGATCGGCCACCGTCGAGAATGACTTTCCGGCACGAACCAGCACTACTGGCCGAGTGTAGGGGACTTATTCGCGAACTTGTGAAGTGCGCACTTTTTTGCGAGGTGGCGTTGTGGAGATAAAACCCAGCGGACCAGTTTCAATTTCAGTTGATTGTTGCCGGTCATTAGCTTACGCGGCATGACGAGTGATAGGTGTGCTCACGCGATAACGCAGCCGCTCTTTTCGAACTGTGATTCCCGTCTGGATAGTGTGGTGGTGAATGTGCCTTAGAATAATTACGAGTATCGTAACACACAGCCATTTAGCCGCGGTCGCAAGGGAAAAGGTAATCAGTACACACCGGTCTGTTCTCGCGTCTCACTCTCTCATCTCACTTCGAAATCTCTCCTCTCTGTTTCGATGTTGTCTACTCGCTCGCGATCGGTCCTTCAGATTTTCGAGTGTGCTCTCCCGTTCGAAAACGAAAGTAGAAAGGAAAAGGACAGTTTCCCGCGCGGCGACAGCGGCTGCTGCGGCTCCTTCGTTCTCTACGGGACGAGATTCGCACGCGGTGTGCGTTGCTCTTGGATTTTTTGTTTTGCAGCGACGCGTGACGCGCGCGCGGAAACGTATGTATTCTCGCCGAGCTTGATGGTAAATAAACCATCGACTTTTGTGTATACCGTCGATCGTCCTCTGGATCGGACGATGCCGGTTCTCTCTCTCTCTCTCTCTCACACACGCTTCGTCGGGCTCTATATCGTCCAGGATTTTCACGAAACCGCGAAACTTATCGCGCCGGACTCGTCACACATAAATTTAGCTGTGCGCTGATAGCGAAGCCCGAGGAGGAAACGAAAACGAAAAAATCGTAGGCCCGCCGAAAACAGTTTTCGAATCGCCGGCTGACACGATAAACAAATTCTCTTCTTTTCTCTCTCTTTCTGTTTAGCAACGCGGTGCGTCCGCGATAACAGCGTTCCCGCACGTACCCAAAATATTGAGGCGATCGGAGAAATTGCGCGTATCGGTGTTTCGCTCGCGCGTTCGATTACTATTTTTCCTCGTAGCGGAGGGCGCACAACCGAGCAGATAAATACCTACAACGGACATATCAACGGAAACGCTCCGAAATACTATGCGCGTTCTTTATCATAAATAACGCGGTTACAGAGACGGAGAGGGAGAGAGATAGAGAGAAAGAGGCGAGAAAAGAAGAAACAAGGGAAAAGGGAACCGTTCACTTTATCCGAGATCATTAATTCTATTAATTGCGCGTGTGTGCGCGTGTCATCGGAGGCTTTTGTCATGCCACAGACCACATACGCGCGAACACACGCGCGTTAACACGCACACGATCGTGTTCCGTGTTCTGGCTGTCGAGAAACTCTGCGAAGAGCAGCCAGCACTGTAAATTTGTTTTAAGATCGTTCCGTTTAATTTCTCCGTTCCTTTTTTTTTTTTATCATTTCGTTAAGATAACACTATCAGCACACATTTAATGCCTGCGCTTTTATAAGTGGCGGAGAGAATTATTTAATCGCTCGTTCTGGCTTCGCTCCAGCCTGGCGACCTAATTTTTTTCTTGTATGGTGCAAAGCAAAAAAGTAGCGTGTAACTTGTCTTCTCTTTCTCTCTCTCTCTCTCTCTCTCTCTCTCTCTCTCTCTCTCTCTCTCTCCTCCCATCGTCGTCTATTTTTACATGGCCGCATGCACTCTTTGAATTTCTTATTCGGCCGGTAAACGTCATTCGACCCGATTCGAGATTCGCGCACGGGTTCGTGGATCCGCATGATCCACGGTGCGTGGGACTCGCGAGTGTACCGCCGAAGATCGGAAAACGCGATTCCGTCGGTCCTGGACCCGTTGCCACGTAAAAATACCGCGCGGAATAACTCGGGTTGCCGTGGAAGCGGTGTGTTGTTTTGCAGCGCGCCGCCGACAGAGCGGGACAGAATGGGACGGAACGGGACAGAGAGCGCGCGACTCTCGTATTTTTATTCGCTCGGAATTAACAACATATGTTCCAGAGAGCGCGAGAGGAGAGACACCTCTACGCACCCGCGGATTAATTCGGCGGTTATATAAGTTTTCGGCGACCCAGCAAATTGACATCTGCTCGCTCTAACGCCACACCTACGCTCGCGCGACGCTTCCTAATTGTCTCGTGAACAACAACGATCGCAAACCGTTTACGTTAGAATCGAACCAGAGAGATATCAAAATTCGGGACGAGTTCTCCCAGGTGTTCGCGGTGTGTTTAATGCGTGTTTAATCTCTTTGCGCAGCGGCGGCGTCATTTTTTTTTTCGAACTGGACGGGCCACGGTTATCGAAAAATTATCGTCTCGCTTATCGGCGATATCGTGCAACTAGAAAACTCGAGTCCTCTGATTTCGTCGGTCTCCTTTGCCGAAGACGCGACGGCCGATTGGCTGTTTGACGGCCGATCGAGACGATCCAACGCGACCGAGAACCGTCCCCCAAAAATCCTCCTCGATCCGTTTCGGACAGAGCCGAGCCGAGCCGATCTGGGCCGGGCCGAGGCGAACGTGCGAGAGAGAGAGAGAGAGAGAGAGAGAGAGAGAGAGAGGCGGAATATAATTTTATTCGCGACTGATAAGATAAGCCCGGTGTGTGGCGGTTTATAATAGCGCACAATATTATTTTCTGATTATAGGTGAATAGATATAACGATGGTAGATACGCAACACTTTTGCCTGCGATGGAACAATTACCAAAGCAGTATCACGACGGCGTTTGAGAACTTGAGGGACGATGAGGATTTCGTGGACGTCACACTGGCCTGCGATGGCAAGAGCCTCAAAGCGCATCGCGTCGTACTCTCCGCTTGCAGTCCCTACTTTAGAGAATTGCTCAAGGTAAGATAACACTCCCGTTGGTTTTTCCAACCCCGTGCCACCAACCTGGTCTACCCCTCTCTCTCTCTCTCTCTCTCTCTCTCTCTTGGTTTTTATCGTCTCTCCCTCTCGAGCAACGATGGTTTTCCATCCGGTTTCCTCCGCGTTCTTTCTTATTTGTCTCCTCTTCGAGCCGCGGGTCCGGACTCGATACGATCATCGAGTGGAACGTCAATGTTGAACTAATGCGAGAAAATGTCTCTTCTTGTTCTCCTCCCCGCCAATCCCCGTTTTGCAGAGCACCCCGTGCAAACACCCGGTGATAGTACTTCAGGATGTAGCGTTCAGCGACTTGCACGCGTTGGTGGAGTTCATCTATCACGGGGAGGTGAACGTGCATCAGCGTTCCCTTAGCAGCTTCCTGAAGACCGCCGAAGTCCTCAGGGTATCGGGGCTCACGCAACAGGCGGACCAAACGGACAGGGACGAGGTAAGCCGTGTTTCTCCCTCTCTCTCTCTCTCTCTTTTTATCTTTCTCTTGCTCATCTTCTCCCTCGGAAACCCCTTTTACCCTCTTCCCGATGACGTGTCCCGGAGTCGAAGGAAAAAAAATACTGTGGAAGCTCGAGGCTTCGAGACTCGAGAGTACTCTAATCTCGTCCGCGGTCGAGCACACGCCGCGAAAAGATCGGGTCCGCCATACGTGTAACGTCGAGTCGCATGGCTCCGTGCTCGCGAATCGATTATGCCTTTTGCACGTTATCTCTGATAGGGACGTGACTTTCGACTAAAGAGGCCCGTTATCTCGGTGCACAATGTATATCCATCTTGATCCCAATCCATAATTGTCATAGGTCAAGCAAACAAAGATAACCGAGGCTGTTACAAATAGAAACCGGGCAATCGTAATCGGAGAAAGTAAACGATTCAACGACAAAATTCGTGCACCGGGATATAGTACGATCATCGGAGGAGCACGGGTTTATTAATTCACCGGATGCCCCGGGATCCATATAGGAGCACCGCGGCTATTTGAGAGTTCGCCCGTGAATGTTTAACATTCGACGTTGTTCCTGATCTCGACCGTTAATATTGCAAAAGTGTCTTATACCGGTGCGACACGATTTATGAATTACCGGAGAAACCGGGTTGATCTCGACGCACCGATAAAATGACGCAAGCAACGGCTCTAGACTAAGATTTTTATGCATTAGTGTACCGAATGCTCTGGCATTCGATAGAGCTCGTGGTTTAATTTATTTCACTTTTATTAGCGGCTTAAAAAACACTAAAACATAGAATATATGATGTTTTTGGCGCAAAGGTTCGATCTAATTTTACAATATTAAAGCAATCTTGCTAGTTTGTTGAAAAACTTTCTACGATCTTTTTCAAGAAAGAAAGAAAAATGAAAACTGCGTAACTCCATATTAGGATCGAAACGTAGAAAGTTTTTCAACAAACTAGCAAGATTGCTTTAATATTGTAAAATTAGATAGAACCTTTGCGCCAAAAACATCATTTATTCTTTGTTTTAACATACTTACGATCGACAACCGAAATTACATTAAAAAACACTGTTCGATAAAATTGCATCATATTCAGTGTGTCTACGCCGGCGAACTCTTTTGAACATTTCAATCGTTCTATTGTACCTAATTTAACAGCGGTTCACTTAATTAACACTATTCCTACCAAAACCGGTCAAATAACCGTTTTTAAAATTTCGTGTGAATAGCGCACAACTTTTTTCTTGACTGCGCTGCATTTTCACCCTTGCGGTAATAAAACAGTGAAATGCGACGGATATGCTCACCTTAATTTTCCATATTTGATGCGGTGACAAAAAGCAATGCTTGAAAGATTATAAAGTTCTATAAGACACGAAACAATGTCCGAAATGTCAGTTCTGAAAATATACAATGATTTCGTGACTTAGAATAATGTTAAGTAACAATAAATGGAAGCAATACCGTCCCTACACGAAAAACGAAATTACTTCCCGAACAACCCAATAGTAAGATGCATATTAGCGTTGCGTGATTTCTGTTGGCTAGCTGTCCCACGTGCGCACGCTGGCCGCCGGAGGCAACCATCTACCGTTCCATGAGAAATCGGACGAGAGTTTCCCGCGTGTCGGATCGCCGCCCACGCCGGTCACGCCGACGCCGACGACGGTGCAGCAGCTGGTCCGCAGGGCGCAAATACGCAGGAGACGGACGCCGAGCCCTCACGACGAGTTGACGGACAAGAAGCTGAGGGCGACGTCGCCGCCGTTGAATAACAACGACGCGACGCCGACGGACTTCTCGATGGTGAAGAACAACCATCTGTCGAGCAAGGTCGAGGGGAACGGTGTACACGAGGAGAACAGCCCTCTCGGGGACAACATCAAGTGCGAGCCGCTCGAGCTGACCGGCGGGAACAGCGGAAACGGTGGGAACAACGAGGACTCGTCGGATTCGGGCGCCGCGGCGTCGGATCGGCCACCGGCGTCCGCGAGCAGCAACGAACACGAACAAGAGTCCGAACACACCTCCACGCCGAATTTTTTACCCGACACCAAAATCTTCTCGCACACCGGAGGCTTTAATTTCAGTATGGCCGCCCTCACCACGGAACACACGCCGTTGCCAGGTACGAAATTTACCAATGATTCACCCTGGCCTGTACGCACATTTACCAATTCGGCGATCACACCTCCCGTAGAAAATGATTTGTCTCACCTGGTCCATCGATACTTTGCACATTTGTGGGATCAGAACCCCCCCCCCCCAGACTAAATACTGTATGGAGATTAGGAAAAGTAGGAGGGTTCCGTGGATGTGTAAGAGTTGATCAGCTGCAATCGCGAGGGTCCCGGGTTCGATTCACGCCGCGGAATTCCTCATTTTTTCTAAGATCCTACATTTGGGGGGCTCGACGGGGGGAACACCGTTGCCCGATGGTGACAGGCGACGAACGCAGTGAGCAAGCGGATCGCACGCGAGCGAAAGGACGACGAAGCGAAGTAAGGGGCACATACAGGGAAAACTGCTAGAGGGGGCAGTAGGATGGTGTTCCCGAGAAGTGACGAAGTTGATGACGAGTTGCGTTGATGGCGCTGAGGCCAAAAAGACGATGGCGCTGCGACGGACATTCGAGGGCGAATGTCGGAGCAGGATGGCAGAGTGTGGGATCAGGACCCCCCAGACTAAATACTGTATGGAGATTAGGAACAGCAGGAGGGTTCCGTGGGTATGTGTAAGAGCTGATCGGCTGCAATCGCGAGGGTCCCGGGTTCGATTCCCGCCGCGGAATTCTTCATTTTTCTTAAGATCCTACATTTGGGGGCTCGTCGGGGGGAACACCGTTGCCCGATGGTGACAGACGACGAACGCAGTGAGCAAGCGTTGCGAAGACGGTCGCACGCGAGCGAAAGAACGACGAAGCGAAGTAAAGGGGCACATCCATTGAAAACTGCTAGAGAGGACAGTAGGATGGTGTTCCCGAAAAGTGACGAAGTTGATGACGAGTTGCGTTGATGGCGCTGAGGCCAAAAAGACGATGGCGCTGCGACGGACATTCGAGGGCGAATGCCGGAGCAGGATGGCCGAGTGTGGGATCAGAACCCCCCAGACTAAATACTGTATGGAGATTAGGAAAAGTAGGAGGGTTCCGTGGGTATGTGTAAGAGTTGATCAACTGCAATCGCGAGGGTCCCGGGTTCGATTCCCGCCGCGGAATTCCTCATTTTTCCTAAGATCCTACACATTTACAGTCTAGCTAAAAGTGTTAGGTCAGCGCAAAAGTCCCTGCTCGATTTTGTGTTTAACGCTAGATTTACGGGGCCCGTCAAAATGCCGGATTCAAAAATTTTTAATTTATGATTATTGAGAGTGTAAGGAGGCATTCGTGAGGAATTATTAATACTGAACCTACCACGGTCAAATGACCGGTTCTCTTTTTCACAATTATTGAAATTATAAAAACGCTTTCGTAGGAAATGATTCAACTGATTTCTTTATTTAACCCTCTGTCTACCAAGCGGTTCCATTGGACCCGACTGTATGTAGATACTGCGGTTGTGTAAACTTTTAAAATTCTTGGGATCTTGTCGTTGCATGACTTTGTTACTTTTCTTATTTTTTATTATTTAAAGCTGAAAGCTTTTTTTTATATTTACTACGTTTTGTGGTATAAATTTCTATAATGAAAGTTTTTTTTTTACGGTAGACAGATGGTTAAACACAGATTATATTGAAAACCGTAGGATGTTAAAGTAATTTCAATCTTTTCACTTCTATAGAGGATTTCAGTTTTATATGTTTTGTGCTTGGTAGGTTTAGTGTTAAATAGATTTATTTTTTTGCGTACATATTACAATAAAAATCGCAGAAGATCTAAGTAAATACAATTTTATTATTTTTATAGAGTAATGTAAAATAATCAATTTTAACGCTCCGTAAACTAGTGTTAAATACAACAAGGAATCGGCCAAGAACTTTTGCACTGACCGAATATTTTACACGTATCAATGCTGAACCATTGCTGGTTAAATGAAGGGTTTCAAATTTTGCATTTCACTATAAACGATTATATGAATTATTTTAGCTAAGCGAATATTTTCATCAAAATTGTGCAAAATTTATATAAATTTCATTTTGTCGCTTCGATAACGCGGAACGCATCACTGGGCTTTTAATGCTCGGTATGTCTAGTTTGAAACCGTTGGTCGCAGCAGAGATTCCTCAAGATGAGAGGATTATCAGAGTCTATTTGCCTTTGAGCAAAAATCTCCTCCGATTTTCAGTTCCCACGATTCTCCATTGATTATTATCGAACGAGGTGAGACGAACGTCCGGCGAACGCGGTTTCTAAAGCGAAGAAGTTGCGCTCGGAGCGCAGTAAGTGTACGGATGCTCCAGATTGAGGATCGTATTCGGAATTGATGACCCGAGCCGATGGCGGACATCGATTCGAACGGTCCACGGATATTATCGAGTGTTCTTTTATTATTGACACGTTCGTTGAATTGAAATTAACGTTTGTCCCGGCTGGTATTTCGGTGGATATGTAGTAGGTCGATCTGTAGTTGTCGCCTGTCGAAATATCCTCGATAATGAATTTTTCCTCGACCTCTTTCGACTGTAAAATCCTTGAAACGGTGGATGGACACGCTTGTTGTCCTCTTAGAGAATCGTTACAATTGCGATGTTGCGTACAGGCCGTTGTAAAGTTGCTCGCCGAGCTGGAGCGTGCAATTCTACGTATGACGATAGTGAAATTTCCAGGATTGGGCCACGGGTTGCAACCACCGGACTTGGCAGGAACTTCGCAAGGTAAGAAAGAACACTATTTAGCTACGCCCCGGTAGAATCGCCGGAAGCGAAACGATCGAGCCGAGCAAAAGGACTGACAAAACTGTCTATCAATCTAAAATCGAAAATCTGTCGATCTCATGCAATCGATCCGTGAAGAAAGTCCTTCACGATTCGATCTTTCGCTCCTCTGAACGCTACCACGGGCGATTTTGTTACGCTACTCCATTATTCTCCTCCGACAGTCGATACATCGTGGCCGCAAATCGTCTGCGGTGTAGCGGTTCGCTCTAATAAAACAAAAAGTAACTAAAAAGACTTGTGCAAATATTTATCAGAGACTAACAAAAAATCAGGGATCATGAAAATGATCATTTTATATATATATATATATTTCTACTGTTTATGATTTTGATAATTTAATTTTAATTTAATATAATTTTAATTTTAATTTCATTTATTTGGTTGCGGTGAAAGAGCACTACTGTCTGCTTGGACGATTAAAACTTCTTCTAATTGGCATGCGTTACAAAAATCATCCGATATCATCATCCCTTATATGGTTGACCATTTACGATTCGCCTGCATATATTCGCATTCTCATGACGTCATAATGTTCCGCCGGTTTGCCGGCGAATTCGAAGTCGGACGCGCGAATTCTTCATACTCGTTTATATCATTTTTTGATACGGTAGTTTTTTTTTTCGTAAAATCGAAGAGATCTTTTAAATCGCAAAATGGGGAAGAATTCGCTCGCAGCAGTCGTCGGATTCGCCGAGATCATTCGAATTAGCACGCAGCGACGAAAAGAAAACGATAGAAAAAGCATCGCATCGGTCAGGCATCGCTGTAAAAAAAAGAACATACTACTCGCCCGTTGATATCTCTATCGCGTCCGCGTCAGAAGTAGAACGCGAACCTTCCACGCCCCGCAAAAGAAACAAAAAAACATTGAAAGAACGAATATCGGCATAGAAGAGAAGTCGACGAGCAAAAGATGCAACGACAAATCCGTTGTTCTCTTCTTCGTGTGCAGCTAACGTCCTCGGGAGAGATTCCCGATCCGATTAACCGCTTGTCGAGTTTCGCGCCGGTCGATCCATGATCGATCGATCGGTCGACGCATTACGCATACTCATTATGAATACGGGGTGTCGCTATGGTCTTGCCGCGGAAGGCTTATCTTCGTTGCAAGAATTTGTGGAAAAGGTACGGTAACATCTCACCAAAATTATTTAACTGTTGGGCATCTTAACCCTTGCGTGAACCTTGCGTAAATGGGTTCGAGGGTTCAACAACTCTAAACAATTTTATAGAAATAAAAATTTCGCAATATTTTCAGAAATACGTAACAATCAGTTTCAAACTCGATTGTTAGATTGAAATGTTAAAAATTTGGTATAAAGAAACTCTTGTGTAATTTTTGTAATATATATTTGGTTAAAAAATTATGTAGATTGTCACATCTGCTTCTTGCGCAAGGGTTAAATAAGCGATAATGTAGACAGCTCCGGGTTTGGATATTTTTCTGTCGCGTCCGAGACGCGGTAATCCGTAAGTAGAAACGGTAGGTCATGGACAGACAGCCTTCTCTCGAAGACGGTTGTGATTTTCGATCGTACGTTTTCCATGAATTTTTGAGCGGGTTTTCCGACTGCAGCCGAGATCTTTGGAGCACCCAGTGCATTCACACGTGCCGTGTTCGTATTGTCCAATTCGTCGTCGAGGTATTTTTGTATCATTGTTGTCGTCCCATTTAACGTTTGGTAACGTTATACACGCCGCTGCCGCGATATCGCCGATACGACAGCATTATGACATTGCTTAACAGTCTCTATATTTACGAATATATACTTGTATCTCCCGAAACGTAAAGACAAACGTATACTATATATATATATATATATATATATATATATATATATAAAAAGTCACGTATCAGCGTTTCTCAAATCGAGGAAAGAAAACATCGAACGCGAAGCGATTTTTTCTCGTTTTATTGGATTCGCTTTCTTGGAATGTTTTCTATGAAATTGCAATGGATTAGATCAGTTTGAGAAACGCTGTGTATGGGAACCTAGCAGTGTACGCCGTGATTACGCGGAATTTCTAATCGCCTGGTCACGAGACAGCTTTCCAGTAGAGCCTGCTCGTTTTCGGTCGTGAAAGAGGATGTGATAGGTCAAGCCCGAAGTTTGTCACGTTCGAGTGACCCTGTTATCGCAGTGGCTACGTCCTCCACGGTACAGATACCTCAATTTATTGCCGACCCTTTGATTCTACGAATGTCTGCTCTCTCCGTGGTGTCAGGGTTAACTATCAAATAATTAACGAACCAATCTTGCGAACGCTCGGACACGCGAAACGGCTAATAGCACGGATCTCTTTTCAGTTTCGAAAAATATCGAAATTCCGCGAATCAGCGAAATCAATATTCTCGGTGGAACAAACTAGGGAATAATTGACGAACCAGTTTCGCAAACGCGCGGAACGTTTAATAGTAAAGAGATCTTTTTAAT